>CM033476.1:172967843-174324303 GCA_019447015.1 Hymenochirus boettgeri
TATAATAAAATGCTATGTCCAGCACACACTGACCTGTATATATACAATGCCATGTCCAGCAGCACCCACTGACTTGTATAAATATAATGCCATGTCCACACACACTGACCTGTATAAATAAAATGCCACATCCAGCACACACTGAACTGTATATGAAAATGCCATGTCCGCACACACGACTTGTATGTATAAAATGCCATGTCCAGCACACACTGACCTGTATATTTAAATGCCATGTCCAGTAGCAGACACTGACCTTATATATGAAATGGCAGTCCAACAGCACCACTGACCTGTATATAAATGCCATGTCAAGCACACACTGACCTGTATGTATAAAATGTTATCCAACACACACTGACC
This sequence comes from Hymenochirus boettgeri, assembly GCA_019447015.1. NCBI lineage: Eukaryota > Metazoa > Chordata > Amphibia > Anura > Pipidae > Hymenochirus > Hymenochirus boettgeri. The sequence continues at coordinate 172,968,207 of CM033476.1, forward strand.
TGTATATATAAAATGCCATGTCCAGCACACACTGACCTGTATGTTAAAATGTCATGTCCAGTACACACTCGACCTGTAAATATAAAATGCCATGTCAGGCACACACTGACCTTTTTATATATAAAATGTTATATACAACAACACTGACCTGTATACATAAAATGTCACGTCCAGCCCACACTGAACTGTATATATAAAATGCCATGTCCAGCACACACTGACCTGTATATATAAAATGCCATGTCCAGCAGCACACACTGACCTAAATAAATACAAATTCCCCATTCCAGCATACACTGCCTGATATATAAAATGCCATGTCCAGCAGCTCACACTGACCTGTATATTAAAAGGCCATGTCCAGTAGCAAACACTGACCTTTATATATGAAATGCATGTCCACCAACACACACTGACCTGTATATAAAATGCCATGTCAAGCACACACTGACCTGTATGTATAAATGTCATGTCCAGTACACACTGACCTGTAAATATAAAATGCCATGTCAAGCTCACACTGACCTGTATATGTAAAATGCCATGTCCAGCACACACTGACCTGTATGTATAAAATGTCATGTCCAGTACACACTGACCTGTAATATAAAATGCCATGTCAAGCACACACTGACCTGTATATATAAAATGTTTATATCCAACACACACTGACCTGTATACATAAAATGTCACGTCCAGCCCACACTGAACTTTAAATATAAAATGCCATGTCCAGCACACACTGACCTGTATATATAAAATGCCATGTCCATACAACACACTGACCTGTATATATAAATGCCATGTCCAGTACCACTGACCTGTAAATATAAATGTCATGTCAAGCACACACTGACCTGTACATATAAAATGTTATATCTAGCCCACACTGACCTGTATATATAAATGTCACGTCCAGCCCACACTGAACTATATATATATAATATATATATATATATATATATAATATATATACATTGCCATGTCCAGCACCCACTGATCTGTTATATAAAATGCCATGTCCAGTACACACTGACCTGTATATATAAAATGCCATGTCCAGCACACACTACCTGTATTTATAAATGCCATGTCAAGCACACACTGACCTGTATATAGAATGCCATGCCCAGTACACACTGAACTGTATATATAAAATGCCATGTCCAGCACACACTAACCTGTATATATAAAATGCCATGTCAAGCACACACCTGACCTGTATACATAGAATGCCATGCCCAGTACACACTGACCTTAAATAAAAAAGCCATGTCAAGCACACACTGACCTGTATATATAAAATTTCATGTCCAGTACACACTGACCTGTTTATAAAATGCCATGTCCAGTACACACTGACCTGTATATATAAAATGCTATGTCCAGCACACACTGACCTGTAATATACAATGCCATGTCCAGCAGCACACACTCCCTGATAATACAAATGCCATGTCCACACACACTGACCTGTATAAATAAATGCCACATCAGCACACACTGAACTGTATATGTAAAATGCCATGTCGCACACACACTGACTTGTATGTATAAAATAACCATTTCCAGCGCACACTGGCCTTTATATATAAAATGGCATGTTAGCACACAACTGACCTGTATATATAAAATGCCATGTCCAGCACACACTGACCTGTATATATAAAATGCCATGTCCCGCACACACTGACCTGTAAATATAAAATGTCATGTCAAGCACACACTGACCTGTATATATAAAATGTTATATCCAGCACAACACTGACTGTGTATATCTAAAATCATGTCCAGCCCCACACTGAACTGTATATATATATACATTGCCATGTCCAGAAAAAACTGACCTGTATATATAAATGCCATGTCCAGTACACACTGACCTGTATATATAAAATGCCATGTCCAGCACACACTAACCTGTATATATAAAATGCCATGTTAAAGGACAACTAAACCAAGACCGACAACACTGAACCAGAGGGCAGAACACCTTGATATAAAACCAGTAATCTGTGTCTTAATTCTAATTTTGATACAGGTTCTGGGAAATTTACCTAATAAATTATTTTTTGTTCTTTACGTCACAGCATTCTAGAATCACACAATTGAGTCAACGACCATTATGTTCTGCACATGCTCAGTCCTTAGATTGGCAGAAACTTGTTGCAGTTTCACACCCATTATAATCTCTAGCCAATCATTTTACAGACAGATAAAGCAAGGAGCAGGTGACTGAGATCAGGAGGTGTGGTCTGACACTGCACATACACACAGATACTTCATCCAGTTCTTAACAGGCTTATATTTTATCTATAACAATTTAATGAAGTGGGTTTTATAGCTTATTGGTGTTTTTATGAAGTGGATTTTATAGATTATTGGTGTTTTTAGGGGGTTTTTTTTCAGATTCTGGAATATAAAAAAATGGGTTTAGTTCTCCTTTAAGCACACACTGACCTTATATTAATATTGCCCCCATAGACATAAAACCACTTACTGACTGAGTCATGGAGCCATGCAGCAGACACAAAAAATCCAGGAAGCACACGCCCCCTTTCTCTTCTTTAGTTCTCCTGCTGAATGCAGTAATGCGGGGAGGAAAAATGTCCGGGCCCCAATACTGGATTACACTCTTCCCCCTGTCTCTGCATTTCCCAAACTGACAGGCCATTTAACTTACAATTGCTTAAAATGTCATTCTACCAAAGCAATAAAAATATCTTGTCTATTTTCCATGTGCTTTCTTTCCATGTAATATCAAGCAAAATAAAGTCAATTCAACTGTACTTGTTTAGTAGTTAATGATGTCTTACCACTTATCCAAGTGGCTTCCTCTGTTCAGGCAGTCCCTAAGACTTTGAAGACATGTCACCTCTCCAAGAAGCTTACTCAGTTACAATTACTTAACAAGTACAGATGCATTGACTTAATATTATATAATGTGACCTGGCTGACTAAAAACCATATTTTTATATTTAATACAAATATAGAGCTAATAGGTTTACATTTTCTGTTTTTTTTTGTTATTTTTTGTCTGCAATTTCTATCCATTGTCTAAGTTTAATGAGATATAATGTTCTTCATCAAATTATTGTTTCTTTCTCATTTTTTTGGGTTATATCTCCAAAATTTTTTTAACTTAGGGACACAGCTAGGGACAACCAACTGTGTCCCTAACTTCTATAAATGGGTCCCCTAGTTAATGGGAATTTCAGGATGTTATACTCATTTACTTTGAATAGGTGAACATTTCAACTTTTCATAGAAATAATTAACAAACAAATTAATGAATTGCACTGGACCTGAGGGCATAATCCTAATTACTACATACTTAATGAAATCTGAGGCATAATCAACCGATCTGAGGCATATTAACAACTAATTACTACATTCTTAATGAAATGCACCTGATCTGAGGCATAATCAACACCTAATTACTACATTCTTAATGAAATGCACCTGATCTGAGGCATACTCATCACCTAATTACTACATTCTTAAGGAAATGCACCTGATCCGAGGCATAATCAGCACCTAATTACTACATTCTAAATGAAATGCACCTGATCTGGGGCATAATAACACTCTTACTATATTCTTAATGAAATGCACCTAAATCTGAGGCATAATGAACACCTAATTAATACCTTCTTAATGAAATGCTCCTGAATCTAAGGCATATTCAACACCTAATACTAAATTCTTAATGAAATGCACTGGGTCTGAGGCATAATCACCACCTCATTACTACTTTCCTAATGAAATGCACCTGGATCTGAGGCATAATCAACCCTAATTACTATATTCTTAATGAAATGCACCTGGTTCTGAGGCATAATCAACACCTAATTAATACATTCTTAATGAAATGCACCTAGATCTGAGGCATAATCAACACATAATTAATACTCTTAATGAAAGCACCTAGATCTGAGGCATAATCAACACATAATTAATACATTCTTAATGAATGCACCTGGATCTGAGGCATAATCAACACCTAATTGCTATATTCTTAATGAAATGCTCCTGGATCTGAGGTAATCACACACCTAATTACTAGATTTCTTAATGAAATGCACCAGCATTCTTATTATTTGTCAGTTTTTCTTTCCAGTTTCTTATTACCAAAATGCGTTGGGGGGGATGTCTCATTATATCTTGAACCCCTAAAAAATCTATTTCATTTCGTGATTTCATTTTTAACAAATTCTGTTTCTATTTATAATAGATATAACGTCTCGATGCCTACTCCATATCAATAATGGGTATGGGAATACCCTCACCTAGAGGGGTGCTGGGGCTATATAACTATTACCATATGAATAAATATAGGGATAGACCTAAAAACAGAACCCCCCAAATAGCACTCAATCCCTTGAAACCCTCATTAAACTAAACCATCAGTCACATAATCCCATGTGGAAAGTAATTGGAAAGAGCGGATCATACATGTTGCTATAAAACATACAACTTTATTAACCACATAATTGTTCTACACTTTAAAAATCGGGCGTCCCCGATCCATCACTGGACTAGTAACCCCACCACAATTGCTGAGTTCCGAACCCAAAACTTGTATCTCGTGTCTATATAGAACCAATCCAACGTTCTCAGATAATAAAGTATACTTCAACTTGTACACGGAAGAGTGGTAGTTATATCATCCAATTTGCAGTGAACCACAACGTTCAATGGTGTGTGTTGTAATGAAAAACACCGACTGTGTATCTAGGATGGATTGATACCCATATCCTTTTTTACCAAACCACAGTTTAGTTATGTTGGTTTATGGTAAAGGTTATACAATCATACACAGTTTTAAATGCAGTACTACATCTCGTGTATACACAGTGAGTACGTGTGTCCGGCTCTCAGAGTTCTATGATCGGGACTTTTTCTGGCACACAACTGGACACTCGATATCACGCTCCACTATATGTGTGGATATTATGCACAGCTGGTGTCACTGTCTCCTGCAGCCTCTCACACCCGAAATATTGTCTCTCTGCCAAGACTCACTGTATCCATATGTAGTACCCGCAGTAGTAAATCCTTATCCCTTCCTTTGCCATGGTTCACTCCGATCTCCTCCGAAATAACGCACTTGTGTCAACCGACGTACGTTTCGCCGTAATCACGGCTTCCTCAGGGTCTCTGAGACCGTACTACCACTGTGTATACACGAGATGTAGTACTGCATTTAAAACTGTGTATGATTGTTAATCCTTTACCAATATTAACCACCATAACTAAACTGTTTGGTAAAAAGGATATGGGTATCAACCATCCTAGATACACATGTCTGTTTTTTTCATTACAACCCACACCATTGAACGTCGTGTTTCACTGCAAATTGGATGATAACTACCACTCTTCCGTGTACAAGTTGAAGTATACTTATTTATCTGAGAACGTTGGATTTGGTTCTATATAGACACGAGATACAAGTTTTTGGTTTCGGAACTCAGCAATTGTGGTGGGGTTACTAGTCCAGTGATGGATCGGGATGCCCGATTTTTAAAGTGTAGAACAATTATGTGTTAATAAAGTTGTCTGTTTTATAGCAACATGTATGATCCGCTCTTTCCAATTACTTTCCACATGTGGATTATGTGACGATGGTTTAGCTTAATGAGGGTTTCAAGGGATTGAGTGCTATTTGGGGGGTTCTGTTTTTAGGTCTATCCCTATATTTATTCATATGAAATTCTGTTTTCTAGTCTGTTTATTGGGTTCCTTTTTCAAGTTTTTTTTTTAACTGTCCTTCAGTCTATTTTACTTAACATTTCATTTATCCATATACAGTAAATTAATGGAAGACTGAACAAATTTCAGGTTTTTTTTAGAGTTTTAAATTAGTGAAATGGTCACCCAAAAGTTGGATTTAGAGTTGTCTGACCAGTTTTTTTAATGTCAGAATTATTTACCTAAAGGACTGTAGCAGTAATTCATAAAAACAGTGGTATATACACTTTACCTGTAAGGGAGCGGCTGAACAGGTGCCCTAACTGTAGATACTGTACAGGCAACATCTTACAAGGTACATCTTACAATTTGTCTTTTGCATTTTTCTACCTGTGAAAACATTTATTGTGTGCAGTAAGCAGTAGCATTTAGGTTATTCTTCATATGTATCTATTATATTGATTTTTATTTTGTATAGTCATTAGTGTGTGCTATTTTTAAAAAATTTGTATGTGTGCTTTTATCCATACGGATTTAAAAAATACTTCAAAGAAAAAAAGGATGACTCTTCGATCGCTGTGCTAAACGTGGAGTTACTTTATTAGTGCATCAAAATATGGAAAACGGCCAGATGTGGCCCGAATCCCTAACATGTATCCTAAAGACCGCTTCATCTAACTGTCGCTTACTATTTGGGTTTTGGGGTGATTTACCTATAACTATGTCCTTTAATATTTTTATTATGTTCCCTATTATGTTCTAGTACGATGGGATCCGGGTCCTCTCGGACCCAGATCCGACTCTGAACCCCTTGGTTTCGAAATCTGAATGTTCAGATGGATCATTCGGATTTCGGGACTTATTATTTTCTATATATTGAATGTTCGAGGATCGAAAATAGCCTTGAACGTTTGATAATCCTCAAAAACATGCTCAGAAACTCAAAATTATTTTCTGATCGTATTTAAGGATTATCGAACATTCAAGGCTATTTTCAAAAATGAATGTTCGGTAATTATCAAAAATAGGCTCAGAAGTCCCGACCTTATGTTCTGTTTTTGGATTTTCGATCTTTGGGATTTCCCGAGAACCGTAAATCTGAAAAATGGAATGAAACTTAACGTACACAAGGCCACACTAGCGTGTTTTTTTCTGCGTTTTTTCTTGCGTTTTTCTGCGATCCATTTACATTTTATGATCCACAATGCCATTTTATTTATAATGTAATTGCTGGAAGTAGCCCCCATTGTTACGCTGCAATCCTTTGCAATTTTAGAACGCATATGCATCACCATTTTTGGTCCGTTTTTGTCAAAATCGACCTTAATACAAGTGTATGGAAGCACATAAAAAAGGGACAGAGCGGCTAGAAGCGGACACAATTACTATGACTTGCGTTTTTTTTGTGTAAGCGCAAACGCATGTAAAAGCGGACACAAGCTGATGGCAAAAGTGGACAGAAACGCATAAAGATTTTTTGTGCGTCATAGTTGTGGCCTCAGCCTAAGAATGTTTGTCATCACAATTGCAGGAAAATGTCAAAAGAATACTGTCCCAGAATTGGTTTTATGTTGTGTGTTCTTTATAGTCAGCTTCTGTGCAAAGATCTGTAGCAGTTCATCCTGTAAAGCTGCTGTAGTGCGACACATGAGAATTTACTGCTTAGCGGAATATGCTAATGCAAAGTTTTATTTTACTGGCTGACTCACAACTACAAACAATCCTGGTTCATGCTGAATCTCCTCCTACTTCAGGAGAATCTCTAAGAGGATCTTACAGATTGTAACAATTCCTCATTTTCCAAAAGTACACACAGATCTGGTTAATACTTTGTATCTAATTTAAACTCTTCTTGAATGATGCTTAACATAATGTTCATAATTAAAACACACTGCTCCACCAATTAAAGATTCAATGTTTCACATGCCTTGTAGGCAGTTTAACAAGTCTTAATATGGCACCAGTGTTAATGATTGGATAAATAAAGACCCTAGGCTTTCTTGTTTGGAAGATACTGGATGTTATAGATTATGCAAAGTAGTAGTCATAGTCATTAATGGGAAAGACCTTTGGCGAGGTAAAATGGTATAATGAAAGAAGAACATTTGAAAATAAGTAGCAAATTAAAGCATTTTCCTTCTGAATGTTCTTGTTTAATAACCAGCTGATCATTTGTTGCTGCACAGATAATTTAGTTTTCTGTTCCCAAAAAAAATAAATCTTCAAATATGATTAAATATGATTAAAATATGATTAAATGGAAATTCCACCCACACGAAAATAGATACAACCAGGTGGCCCCAAGAGACTTAGGAAGCAGCCATAAGTCATTGGCCATGGTGTCACATTCAAAGCCATAACTGATGGCTGCTACCTGGAAAGAGTCAGTGAGGATGAAGAAGACCGCTCTGGGACATCTGTAAATAGGTCTTGATGTTTTGAGGGACTTCCTGGTTTGCATCAATTTGAGTGTCTGGGTGAAATTGTCCTTCACAGGGATGACCAAGATGATAACTAGATTGTAGTTTGAAATTCCTATTTAAATCATTGAAATACAAACCAGTAAAAGAAAACATTAGACGCTATATAATGTATTTCAGATATAGGAATAGGAAAAGTTGGGTTGTTTTTCTCCACTTTAAAACCAAAACTGGATACAGTGTTAATCAGCTGTGTTAATCAAATAGAGCCTCAGAACAACACTGACTATTGTGTTCTTAAAGGGCATGTGCAGCCCCCAAATCAAAAAATCAATCCCACATTGTAGGGACCTCGTATCATCGGTCACTCTCGAAAATACAATCGGAAACTATAACGTACAAGGTTATTTTCGGTAACCCTTGAAAATAACCTCATACATTTGTTTACCCTCAAAAATAACGTTTCCGAAGTCCCAAAATCCAAATGATCCACTCGGTTTCAGTTTCCGAGTTGGACCTGGATCCCATCTCTAGTGCTAGATATAGTCTAAAGCAGATATCTGATAGGAATAGAGCCGAACTTACTGCTGTTTTGTTTTCGAACATCCGAACTTTAGTAAAAGTCAATGGAGGAAAATAGTTTTGAAAAGTTCTAAATAAATACAGTGAAGATACCAATGCTAACTAAGGGCTAGGCCACACTGCTGCGATTTTTCTGCGTTTGCGTTTTTTTCAGATCATTGAAAATGCATAATGCACCGAAATGCGCATTTTCGGGTGAGTTGTGATTTGCGCTCTGCATTTTAAATCGCAATCGCATGTGTTTTCCAATACTTAATGAAAGAACGTGTGCAACGCAACGAAATTGCACATGAAATCGCATGCGATTCCGTGGTGCGATTGCATTTGCATTGTAGTGTGGCCGTGCCCTTACTGTAAATGCCTCTGGGACCTGGGAAATGGTCTATGGAACTGTCCCTACGGGAAGAACAGCAAAAAGGACGTATTGCACACGCGGGCTACTTCTGCGGGTGGTAATCCTCGCTCAACATGGGACCTCCCCCATGGTCCTTAAAAGGACAATTGTGGCCCTGTGAAGGGCAATTTGGGGCTTCAGGGGACCCACAGCTTGAAACCGATGCCCTTGGTGGCATTGACAAGTGACATTTGTGGCTTAAGGGGTCCCACACTTGAATGCGGACCCCCCCCCCTGGCACTTAATATGTGCCTTTATGACACTGACAAGTGCCTTTTGGGGCTTAATCGGTCCAACAGCTCGAACCAGGACCCCCCTCCGGTACTTAGAAGTGCCTTGTGCCACTTAGAAGTGCCCTTGTGGCACTGACAAGTGTCTTTTGGGGCTTATGGGGTTCTGCAGCTCAAACCGGGCCCCCCTCCCTGGCACTGACAAGTGCCTTGTTTGGTTTCCTGCAGCTCTTAGAGCCCTTGTGGCTCTAATAAGAGCCTTTCTGATATGGGGGCCCCACAGTTCGAAACTGGGGCCACCCCTGGTCCCAAAAAGGACCTTTTCAGGTTTCCGGCATCATTTTTATCTTGGCAATAGCCGGCAACACCAACTCTGCCGAGCTCCACCAATGCTGGCGATGTCAATACGGCCACCAGTGACAACACTGACGGTGATACAACAACGTGACTGGTGTTGCTGACCTCTTAATCCCGAAGTCTTCTTTTTTCTGCCATCACTTTGACATTTAATAACCAATCATATTTGAATTTGATCAGTCTATCTGGAAGAGGAAAGAAGTTGCCGGAGACCTGAAAGGTCCTTTTAGGACCGGGGTAGTTGTGGTTTTGAGCTGCGGGACCCCCTTATCAGAAAGGCTTATTAGAGCCACAAGGACTCTTCTAAGAGGACCCCCAACAATGCAATTGTCAGTGCCGCAAGGGCACTTCTAAGTGTTGCAAAGGCCCTTTAAGTGCCTGGGAGGGGGGTCCAGGTTCAAGCTGTGTAAGCCCTAAAAGGCCTTTCCCAGGGACACAATGGTCCTTCTAAGAACCCGGGAGGGTGTCCTGGGTTGAGCCCTGGGGTCCCCGAATGTCCTGCTGTGGGATTTTTGGTCATTCAGTAATTCTCAAACATCCAAATTCGAAAATGTTCTTGAACATGACATCAACACTGGGAGTTAGTCTTGTTAAGTAACCTATGCAACTGTAGTGCAATGTGTCAAATCAAGAAAGAGAGCAATTCAGATCAAAAGGTGGAATCGCCCCTGGAACAACTTCATATCCATCAATCCTGATTGTCATGGAGTTTTCTGTGCCTTTCAGATGTCTCAAGAAATGATCTGCACCTGTTAAAGGTAAAAGCAATGTTGCTTTCTCTCATTTTTGTCCTCAAACGGACAAAAATTCTTTCCACTAATTCTGAAAGTATCGCCTTTCTATTTTTTAAAATGGTTTCACTCTTTGTAATTTACAGCCTAACTATAAATGTGTAATATAATAGGATATATTTATAGAGGTAACAGTCTTCCTTAAATTGGTGTTTCGTGTTTTCAGATCCTTTCAATAGATGGCTTCTGTCCCAACTTATTCCATAAAGTACCACATTGTTCTTTTGTTGTTGTTGTTTTATTAGTGTGGAAGCATTCATGGCAGATTTATATTCCTACATAAACCAAGTTAACGTACGGAACCATTTCAGAAATGTAAGCATTATAAATAGGAGAGACAGAATTTAAATATAATATGTTTTTGTTATCTATTGAGCACGGAGGAGATACTATACGTACTCGTAGGGGCACATACAAGTGAGTGCAGTGAATGACAATGCATTTCTGTGCTGTATATTCTAATAAAAAGGTTTTTTTCTAACCCAGATTGAACAATAAATGGATTCTGGGGAATCGTTATTTACATTGGGACGTTTCCAGCAATGATTTTGCATGGGGTATTTCTTTCCTTTAATGACTATTAATCACGTATACAGACCAATTTCCTTATATTATTAAATAACGGTCCTATATTGAAATGCCATTTTCTGTGATATTTGTATTTTTTTTTCTATTTAACAGCAGAAAAACCTCTCTGTTTGGATAATTATGCATCCCCTATGCCCCCAAAGCTCTAAACAAAAGAAACGACAAACAACATTAGCAAAAGGGGGTAACATATAAAGTGGAAATGTTTTAAATGTTATCAGAAATCAAAACTTTTCAGAAGGTCGCTCTTCATACCTATACCTTTACATATGACTGATGAGAAAAGCACAAACAGGATTGGCCTATTAGCATTACTGCATGTGCCTAGTTAAACACCTAAACTCCATAGACACTTAAGCTACTGTCAGCCAAAGCAGACAATGAACATTCAAAGACTAACAGCTTCAGCCAACAATCTTATGTGTGGGGTGGCTACTAACCATGTTATTTGTGATTGGCCCCATAGATCAATGAAAAGTTTGGATGCGAGACACACACGTAAATTGTTTCCAAACGCCTCAGGTGGATTATGACAATATTGTGTGCGTCCAACGCTTATGTTTTACCTGACAGGCTTTCAAGGTTTCTACCCTCTTCATCAGTTCAAAGCAATGTTTAAAACAGGGTCCAACAGAATGTAAAATGACTTTATAACAATCAAGATACAAAGTAAAAGAAAAACACAATAGTAAAACTGAAAAAAGGAAAGTAATAAACTAGGAATAAACAGGTCAGTATTTCTGTTTGATTCGAAGATGTTGTGTTTCGAGGGTGGTAGATTTTCTGAGGATCTGCATATTTGGGGAATTTCAAGTTAAAAGCCCAAGAAGATGTTGCAAGGTGGTTAGATTTGATTGGATTGTTTATTTAATTACTACGTTTTATAAATTGTACTAGATGTTTACCCTCCTACACTTTGGGGGGGTTATCTATTGCGAATGGTATCCGCTCTGTTTCTTCAGAATTTTCTCCTCCACTATATTTTCCTTATTATATTTAGCTTTTAATGTATTATACTGTGAACCTTTTTTGCAGTTTCTCCTTATGAATAAATCAGAAATGAATTCATTTGTTTCATTCTTTGAGATTCTTTTACCCAGGACTGAGCTCTGATGTAGACTGGATTCATAACATCATTTAAAATTCAGTTTGTAGGAATTTAATGTTTAACTATTTACTTTAATTTAATCTTTCACTTCTAAAGTAAACAAATAACAACTAACTGTATTTGAGCAAGAAAAATATGCTTAGTATGCCTACAAAACATGGCAGTTTCTATTTGATGTAATATAATTTTACAAAACACATTCCTTTTAAAACTATTAGCAGAAATTCTTTTATAATCAGTGAGGGTTTGAAGAAAGCTATTTATTTTGTGTGTTGCAATCCTGTAATCACCAGATATAACAGCACACATGCTATTATATAGTATAGTATTTGAGGTTGAATAACCTGTCCAACCTAATCGCAATACCCACGTTTCCTGCCTAACTGTTGATCCAGAGGCAGGCAATAAATAACCCACCAGATTATGAAGGGGAAAAAAATCCTTCTTGACTCCAAGTGGCAATCAGAATTATCCCTGGATCACTCTACTTTATGTATCAATACCATAACTTGCAACACCTTGTTTGCAGAAACTCATCCAGCTTTCTTTTGAAACTGACCAATGAACCTGCCATTACAACGTCCACTGGAGAGACAGTTCCACAGTTTTACCGTTCTCACAGTGAAAAACCCTTTCAGAATTGACTAAACTTATTTTCTCAATGTCTCTGTGTCCTCTGACATGCTCTATTGGTGAACAATGCCTCAGATAGTTTATTGAACGGCCTTTAATGTATTTATACCAGTAATCATATCCCCACACAAGCGCCTTTCCTCTAGTGTACATAATTGTAACTTATCCAATCTGTCTTCATAATTAGCTCCCCCATTCCCTTTTATTTTAGTTGCCTTTGTGCCTTCTCGCACCCTCCTAATTCCAAGATGTCTTTTTTGTAAACAGGATTCCAAAATTGCACTGCATAATGAGGCCTTACCAATGCTTTGTAAAGATGGAAATCAGCTCTAGCTGATGCTGCCTGGCACTGCTTGCTACCTTTAAGTTTGTTATCCATCAAAACCCCAAGATCCTTTTCCAACAGGGATTCACTTACACAGAGCCATTTATAGTATAAGCAGCACAGGGATTTTAAGTCCAAATGCATCACCCATCAACATTGAATCTCATCTGCCACTTAGCAGTCCAATGGGACAATCTATCTATATCCACCTGTAACAATTGCATAGTCTCTATGTTTTTAAAGGTCGACAAAGTTTTGTATCATCAGCAAACACAAAACCTTGCTGACAATACCCACTTCCAAACATTAATAAACAATAAAAAGACGTGGCCCCAACACAGAACCCTGTGGCACCCCACTTGAACCTCCATATTAATGAAGCTCCATTAACAACTACTCTCTGCCCAATTTTCTATCCATGTACAAATGTACCTCCCCAGATCAACAGACCTTATTAGGCAGCAATTTTTTTTTTGACTGTCCCTCTAATAAAAAATATTGTACAATCATCTACTGACCAGCCATTCACGAGCCAATGATCGTAAGATACACGGATTTCACGGGAAGGCACAATTAGCTTTAACTCTTTGATTATATTCTTTGGGTAGAAATAAGATATTTTTTGTGATAATAAAAAGGCATTTTTTTTTTTTAATCTTCTAACAGTTTGGGATTTAAACTGATTAGACATTGATCATAGCAATCAGCATGTTTAATGAATTTGAGCATATTTATTATAGAGATGAATGAAACTGCTCAGTTTTGTTTCACTGGTGGTTTTACATAATTACCAATTAACATGATTTTTTTGTGTGCTTGATTTTGTGAAGGAATCATTTAAAATATGAGAAATGAGAAATTTGTGGCATTAAACTTTTTACTTATTAGAAATTAACAAATACACCAGTGTGTTTGAACACTATCGCATGAAACTTATAACTATTTGGCTCATCCAACAGCCAATCAGTAGAAATTACTGTTCTGAACATGTACATGGAAATGAGCATCCTTGCAAAAGCTAAATGGCAGCTCACTATACTGACCCAGCAAAGCATTGGAAAGGGATGAGATCAATTGAAGTTCTACTCCTACTTCCATCCTGTTAGACCACTCTTGATTCCAGTCTCATAAATATTACTGTATTTCCGTTCTCAGAAAAAAAACAACATAATCGGTTTATTTTATTTCCAGTTTCACTGGTCCTATGTTTGGAATTTAACACAACAAAGCAGCACAAAGATCCTTGCTATGTTTTTAATATCTTCAGACAAGATCTTGTGAATGTCATGTTTATCAGCTGGAATAGGATTAATCTCTGTGCATGAGGAGGAACACAGGAAATAACCACCTTTCATTTCAGAATACATAGGAGTGTAGCGGCTCACAGGACATTTATCACATATTACATCTTCCCAAGTCATCAGTAGTATTAATGAGGGTATATGTTCAGATATGAATTTGACAGGATCCAGGAGCTTGCTATACTATTCAACAGGCTGCATTGGATAAAAGGGTTTGTCACTTCTATTTTCATGCATATTTGATGAATGAACTGTTTGGTTGAGTTCACACATTTTTTCTCCCCTTATCATGCTCTTCATTATATCAAGATAATACACCCACTTGTGCATTTTTATTTCAAGCCTTATACTAACTGCAATCTCCTTTCTCGGTGCAATCACTTTTTCCTTAAATCAAATTTAAACATGCTCAGCTATGCTTCTATATTTATTCCATTTCTTGTTGTTTAATAGAGCTTATATTATATTTTAGATCTACTTTAAGATGCATGTCTACCCCTCATCTAAATTTCCCTGTAATTAAAATACCCCCCCCCAATCCCAAGTCTTAAACATAAATTCTCCATTTCAGTTTTGTTACCTGTCTATTTACTCTTTTTAATTCATTGTATCCTTCCTGAACTGGTACCCAAAACGGCAACACATACTCAAGAGTAGGCCTTACAAGAGCTCAATACAGAGGCAGAATTATGCCCTGCTTGTTTGACTACTTTTTATACACAGTATATTTTATTTGCTTATTACTGTTTGACACTGCTTAGAGCTACAATCTCTTTGTCCACAACTATAATTTTAAATGTAGATACCACATCTGCCAATCCAAAAGCTTACCTCCTTTACAATCTAAGATTATTACTACCTGGCCCCAAATCTTTGCTCACATTAAAGAGGTCTAATCTCTTTTGCACTTCTTCTTGAGTTAGCCAATCTTCTGTTTTCAATGACCAAGAAGTATTTACTATAAAAGCTACAATTGTATACTGATGCCTCATTAGTGTAACAGAAGCAAAAAGGGTTTAAAATTCCTGCCTCTTTGCTACTATTCCCCCTTTTGCAAGTCCTTGAAAGCAAGGGACCCACCCTTTTTGTTATTTTATAAAAACTTTTATTTTTAATCACTTGTGATTTTAATAACTCTTAACAGCAATAGATGTATCCAGTTAATTGAGTGCTTCACTTTTATTTTCCCCATCTCTGCACAATTTTATTACACCACCACCAAAATGATACAGCAATGCACAATTGTTTTGGGGTTAAACTTCCCTTCATCAGGTATATATACCTGACAAAGGGGCGGTGTACCCCCAAATGTTTGCTCTTACTTGCTGTATTAATTTGGCACAAATATGGGTTAAGTGTCCTGAAATCCTGCTTTTGTGAAACTTGTCTTAGTGCTGTGCTTTATGATATATCTGTTGGTTATTGAAACACCACCAGAGACAAGGACTTGCACCACAGTAATACCCTTACCACAGTGAGGCTAATGTTATTTTCTCTGCAGCTAAAGAGAAGTCATATTCTGTATTGTGATGTCCTTTGTGTACCTGTTATTGTAAATGGTACAAAATAAATCGAATTTTCGTACATTGGACATAAGTTTGACCATAGCCAACCTCTCTTCGGAGACAGTGGAACAGTGACTTGGAGACACCAGGAAATAAACTTCATGGCTTGCAACAGATATGGGGGAGGATAAAAAATAAAAAAATTAAATGATCACAAAAAGTCAGCTAAAGAACATCAGGCACAATGCAAATAAAAATTGAATTGTAGAATCTTATGATACTCATCGTTGGATGAGAGGTATATGGCTGTTGAAGTTTATGTGAACCACCTCATATTTACCATCATCTGCTGTTTGTCTCTCACCACCCACTTGAATGCACCACAGGACTGTAACAATATGTACATACTGTATTCTAATGACAAAAAAATTTCAAAAAAGCCTTTCCTAATACAACAAAATACAGGTCTGAACAACAGAACAACATGCATGGACCATATATTGGACAACCCAAACACCACAAAAGCAACAAGATTACACAGTTTAATGCAATCATGAGTGGAAGAAAAGTGCATTAGGGTGATAAAACTACTTGGTCAGACTTAGCAGTATTCCTATAATGTAAACATGACCTGGAAGCTCTAACCCCTGCTCACACAAGAACAAGCTGCGACCCCTTACATGTCCATGTACCATTTACCTTACCCCCCTTTTTTCCTTTCTCACAAAAATTTAGACCAGACTTGTGTTCGTTGGAATAAAATGGTCACAGCTTTATTAAAAACAGTTACAATCATGTTGGTATACATTACAATAACACATTGACCTTTTTTGGGAAAAAAAACAGAACAGATATTGCTTAACGAGCAATTGAACAAATTTTAAAAACAAAAACAATTTTGAGTCCCTGTCATTCTGCCCTTCATTTACTTCCTACTCCATAAGCCGCCCATTACCTGACTCAATGGGTAGGTGTTCTTGCCTTTGAACTGGCCGCACCAAACCATTGGCCAGTCCCATTTCACACTGTCCATTACCCTGACTACCCACCAGGGGTTAGACCACACCTCCTTTTTGCTATCTGCCCTATATGGGCCAAAAGTACCATTTCATTCTCCTGGCAGACTGACAGAGACCCGCCCTAAAGCTGCGACAAAATTTCTCAACCTAAACCGAGAGTAACACTATTTTGCCCTAAAAACTATCTGGTAATAGGGTGGGAGGGTGGATGTTCCTTTTCCGTGGCTGCCCCAGCAAAATGGGCCCTGATTCAGGGTCCTCCTTCCTTTTTCCCGGCGTTCGCCTCTCCCCTCCCTCCCCCCCCCCCTTGTCCCCCCCCAGCCCCCCCCCCACCCCTCCCCCCACCCCTCCCCTGCCTGTATTCTTTAATTCAACCAACCCCCGCTGGGAAGCTCTCCCTGGTCATGCCGCCCCTCCCTCATGCTGCGGTCCGTGGCTCTCTTGACCATGAAGACTCTAACCCCTGCTCAACAAGAACAAGCTGACTGCGACCCTTACATGTCCATGTTTACCATTTACCTTACCCCCTTTTTTCCCTTTCTTCACAAAAATTTAGACCAGACTGGTGTTCTTGGAATAAAATGGTCACAGCTTTATAAAAACATTTACAATCATGTTGGTATAACATACAATACACATTGACCTTTTTTGGGAAAAAAAAACAGAACAGATATTGCTTAACAGAGCAATTGAACAAATTTTAAAACAAAAACAATTTTGAGTCCCTGTCGTCTGGCCCTTTCCATTTACTTCCTACTCCATAAGCGCCCATTACTGAACTCAATGGGTAGGTGTTCTTGCCTTTGAACTGGCCGCAACCAAACCATTGGCCAGTCCCCAGTTCACACTGTCCATTACCAGCTGACTACCCACCTAAGGGTTGACCCAGCACCTCCTTTTTGCATCTGCCCTATTGGGCCAAAAAGTACCATTTCATTCTCCTGGCAGACTGACAAGACCCGCCACGGCAGACCCGGTTGTCACCTCAACCGCGACTGCTCCTCCAAATAACTAGGCCACGCTCGAGCCCTTCCTGTAACCCAAGATTAAACAGGTCTGTACCTACCTCCGTGAGGTGCACTCCGTCTGGGCGAAAAAGGGACCAATCGTTTTTCTATTCTGTGTGCCTAACCACTAAGCCCCATTTAAACGTATGAATTTAGCAACTGCTTTATTGACTTTTACCCGAGCCTCCAATAGCTGTAGTGTATTGTGCCCCGCGCCAAAACTTGCGGGGATGATCTCGGACCACACTACCAAAAGCCCAGGAAAGAGACCACAGTCTCAGGCAGTCTCTCTGATGTTTTTTATCAAAAACTTCATCGGAGTAATGCACAAATCATTACCTCCCAAATGGAGTAAATGATATTAGGTTTTCCCAGTCTTGGCCCGTTGAACCGCTAGGGCATCATGTGATCCCAGAGCACCCCCTAGTCCCAATCCAGTAGACATTTAGGTCCCCCTTAGAAAACCTAATTGACGTCCACTCGCACCAAAGCTGATCTCTTCTCGGCCCAGACAATGTATGAGTGCCCTAAAACCCATCCTTGGCGGGAGGGCCACCTGGAATCGGATAAATAGCATCACGTTAACTTCTAATCCTCTATTCGTGAAGCGCACGTAGGAACGAAAACGAGCAGACTCCCACCTGCCAATACGTTTAATTACAGTTTCTTGTAGCCCCCCCCTACGCTCTGTAAGCTGCCCAATTCTAAAGGGCTATTGTAATCTTTAAAACTGCAAACCTAGCGCTTCTAAGCATTCTTTAATACTGACACAAACTGAAATCTCGATAGGGATGACCCTTTTTGTGTACCAACAGTGAACCTCCTAGTGGGGCGCTGGGATATGTATGACAGATAGCAATTAACGGGACAAGTGACTCTTCCGAAACCCGGCTAAAGTGACCGCCATCATTGCCCCTTGAGGTTTTCGTGTTTCCTTAGTGTAATGCAGAGCTTTTCGTGCTGTAATTCTATGTCGGCGAGTTGCAATCCCCTTGAGCCACCCTACTAGGGCTTATCATTCTGAGACTCGAAAGGCCCCGTAAAAGGCCAATGAGAAAGCCAGCCTGAACAAGCTACATTCAAAGCTGGAGCTTGTCAGGCAAGTCGTTGGTGAAAAAGCCCTTCTAAGATGCCAAGATTGAGTTGGACGCCTCAAATCCCTTGTCTTCCGTCCCAGCCTAAATCCTTTTACTGCCTGCTTGATCAAAAATTTTTTGTAAAGGTCCTTCCAACCATTGCTTTGAATAGAAATGTTAGTGCAGCTAATTTTCTATCCACTACACCTAACCGAGCTACCCCGTTCGAAAAGCATAGGAGGTACCAGACTAATAAGTCAAGCCTATCCCCTCAGCTAGTGACTCGCCTACTTCTTCCTCTAGGTGAAACCATTCTGTCCATACCCTTCATAACTTTTCCAGGTTGAGGGGGCCAGGGAGTTTCTAATTAGGTTACTCATACCTCTCATACAATTGACCACAGATAATCTGGGCACTTCTCTCCTATTTTCAGAGCTTCCGGAGCCAGCGACTGAAATTTGTCAGCTGTAGGCGAGATAAAGCGTCAGCGATCTCATTAGAGGCCCAGGAATGTGTTCTGCTCTGACATTAATATTAAGTTTTAGACATGTGAGCACTAGTTGTCTTAACAGAGCTAGCACAGGGGATGACGAAGCTGTCAAGGGTGTTGATGGCTTGTACCATCCCATGTTGTCTGAGTAAAATAATACTGCTTCTGCTTGAGCAGTGGGCCCCATAATTCCACGCTACTAAAATGGAAAACAGCTCGAGAAACATTAAATTTTTTACCAATTCAGAAGACTTCCAAGGTTTCTGGCCATGAAGCGGCGCACCATCTACCTTGGAAATAGGCCCCGAAACCCACTGAGCCGATGCATCGGTGTATAGGTGTAACCTTCTGCGCTAAGAATTTCAGCCTGCCAGTTGTTTTTCCATTGAAGTCCGACAGAATTTTTCCAAACCACTAAATCAGCTTTCATTTTCCCGAGTGATTCTTATGAAGTGATGGGCCCGTTTTATCCCTGCTGTGGCTAATGCTAACCGCCGAGAGAAACCCACCCACTGGGAATGACACGGCATGCAAAATTTAGTCTACCTAGCAAGTATTGCAGCTGTCGTAGGGTAACCTTTTTCGAGGAAATGGTAGTGGCCGACCGCATTCTTAAGATCCACCACTTTGTCTCCGGGAGCCTACTCTGCTGCGTCATGGTGTCAATAGATATGCCCAAGAAGCTGAGTGACGTGGTATGCCCAATTGTTTTGTCAGGTGCCGAGGGATACCAAACTGCTCTGAAATCCTGCGCATAGTGTGGAGCAGATTAGCACAAATGTGAGATGTCAGCTGGACCCACCCCATCAGGAAGCTCCCAGTAATGGATGACCGATGAAATGCCTGATTCTTGGCGAATTACCCACTCAACAAATGAGCTAAAACTTTCAAATATGCGCATGATATCGAGCATCCCATGGTAGTGCGCATCTACGTATATTTGCCCGGAAAAAACAACCAGAAGGTGTAGACTGTCTGGGTGGATCGGTAATAAACGGAAGGCTGATTCGATGTCTGTCTTACAAGCAATGCCCCTTTTTGGCTGCCTTAGCTAGCCGATGGCTTCATCAAAAGAGGCATAACTGACCCGAACCAGCTCTCGATCCATTTCAATCGTTAACTGAAGCTCCATGAGGGTATGAGAGATGATGAATGAGCCGAAACTTACCTGGCTCCTTTTTCGGGACTAAACCTAGTGGGGAAACACCAAATTGTTGAGTGGTGGGTCCGTAAATGGACCCGCCATACGACCCAATTCAACTTCCTTTTGTATTTGTTCCGTACCGCTCTGGGTTTTTCTGCTACTGAATTGAGATTTTTATTTGGATCCTGGGCCCATTGAATTTTGAGGGGATTTAAAACCATTCCAAAAACCTTCAAGGAGTAGCAGAGCTTTTTCGCGGTGTGGGTATCTAGTGAGCCATGGACGCATTGCCTCTACTTCACTGGGGTCTCCGCCTTTTCCAGTGTTTTTCCCTGTGCTTGCTTGCCTGTCTCCCTCTTTTGAAACAACGGCTGTATGAATGGGACCCTGCACATAGGAACATTCGTGTCGAAACCTGCACGATGTGCCCCATTGCACTGGCTGTCGTTGAACGCCAGCACACACCCTTTTTCTGGAGTGTTGCACCCCCCGTCCCGTGTACACTGTGTATGATGGTCCACTCCCCCCAAGAAAGGAACTGCGTTGTTATTAGATGAACTGGGCCTTGTAATGATTTGTTATTCATTACCCCTCATCCAGAGGGCAATGTCCCTGTGTTCCCAGTTTAGCTCGAAGTGGACTGCCCTCCTCTGCCGGAACTGTTTGTCGTAACGGAGCCATGCTTGCCCGCCATATACCTATGTGCTTCCCATATATTGTCAAGGTAACAAAACAATGCTGAGCATTGCTCTGGGTACCTTTCTCCAATGACCTCTCCCTAATATGGTGAAAGCCTGCAACCAGTTTCCAAAAGTTCTTGGAATCAGCGGCAGCGCCTTTTTTTCTTCTTCTTCTTCTGACCTGCTTTCTTTTTCCCTTTCCCATTTTCCAGTGGAAATCTGTCGTGGGGAGAAGCGAGAATATGTCACATTTCACGCTTCCATATTTTCTCTTTACTTCCTTCCTAAGGTGTGACCCGAGGGGCCCTTCGAAACATAAGTACATGGGACTTCTGCCGATCGGGAATACCTTGCACATTGAAATCCTGCTTATGTCCTTGGGGACAGGTGAATGGGGTGGCTGCCTGTGAAACTGGTCTGTCTCCATTACCTCCCTGTTCGCTCGGTTCCCTGACTCTGTGTCGGATATGTTAAATTGTTGGCTTCTTTCACCTTCTAACTGGAAAAGAAGCTGCCGAAGCCCTGATACTACACTGTTAAACCCTAGGCTTCCATTAACCAGTGGGATTGTATGTGTCATTGCTAAACCTTTGTGGCTGAGTGTGTGAGCTGTCTGTGCGCATGCGCGAGTTCCTGTCGTCGAAGTCTGGGAACATCCTGGGACTTCCTCTGTCTGTATGCCCTGCTGCTGTGGATGATGTGGTTCTGGTAGCAGCGCTGATGTCTGGGTGGCCTTTGATGCATGTGGGGGACGCTGTTTGTAGCAACCGCCGGACCGGGTGTTCACATTCCTGTCCGGTGCTCCCGGTCCTGCTGAGCCAAAACAAAGAGGGAGAGGATTCTCTACCCTTGGGGACCCCTTTGCTCTAGCGCCCGCCCGCCGGGTAACGTTGCCTGCACAGGCTTCCTGCCTGTCAGAGGTATTTTCAGGGTATCCCTAGCCTTGATAACTGGTATCCCCAGTCCGCCTGTCATGTCCAGTACACACTGACCTGTAAATATAAAATGCCATGTCAGGCACACACTGACCTTTTTATATATAAAATGTTATATACAACACACTGACCTGTATACATAAAATGTCACGTCCAGCCCACACTGAACTGACCTGTATGTATAAAATGTCATTTCCAGTACACCTGACCTGTAATATAAAATGCCATGTCAAGCACACACTGACCTTTATATATAAAATGTTATATCAACACAACACTGACCTATACAATAATGCACGTCCAGCCCACACTGAACTGTATATAAAATGCCATGTCCAGCACACACTGACCTGTATATATAAAATGCTATGTCCAGCACACACTGACCTGTATATATACATGCCATGTCCAGCAGCACCACACTGACTTGTATAAATATAATGCCATGTCCAGCACACACTGACCTGTATAAATAAAATGCCACATCCAGCACACACTGAACTGTATATGAAAATGCCATGTCCGCACACACTGACTTGTATGTATAAAATGCCATGTCCAGCACACACTGACCTGTATATTAAATGCCATGTCCAGTAGCAGACACTGACCTTTATATATGAAATGGCATGTCCAACAGCACACACTGACCTTATATAAATGCCATGTCAAGCACACACTGACCTGTATGTTAAAATGTTATATCCAACACACACTGACCTGTATATATAAAATGCCATGTCCAGCACACACTGACCTGTATGTATAAATGTCATGTCCAGTACACACTCACCTGTAATATAAAATGCCATGTCAGGCACACACTGACCTTTTTATATATAAAATGTTATATACAACAACACTGACCTGTATACATAAAATGTCACGTCCAGCCCACACTGAACTGTATATATAAAATGCCATGTCCAGCACACACTGACCTGTATATATAAAATGCCATGTCCAGCAGCACACACTGACCTAAATAAATACAATTCCCCATTCCAGCATACACTGCCTGATATATAAAATGCCATGTCCAGCAGCTCACACTGACCTGTATATATAAAAGGCCATGTCCAGTAGCAAACACTGACCTTTATATATGAAATGCATGTCCACCAACACACACTGACCTGTATATAAAATGCCATGTCAAGCACACACTGACCTGTATGTATAAATGTCATGTCCAGTACACACTGACCTGTAAATATAAAATGCAATGTCAAGCTCACACTGACCTGTAGATGTAAAATGCCATGTCCAGCACACACTGACCTGTATGTATAAAATGTCATGTCCAGTACACACTGACCTGTAATATAAAATGCCATGTCAAGCACACACTGACCTGTATATATAATTTTATATCCAACACACACTGACCTGTATACATAAAATGTCACGTCCAGCCCACACTGAACTTTAAATATAAAATGCCATGTCCAGCACACACTGACCTGTATATATAAAATGCCATGTCCATACAACACACTGCCTGTATATATAAATGCCATGTCCAGTACACTGACCTGTAAATATAAATGTCATGTCAAGCACACACTGACCTGTACATATAAAATGTTATATCTAGCCACACACTGACCTGTATATATAAATGTCACGTCCAGCCCACACTGAACTATATATATATAATATATATATATATATATATATAATATATATACATTGCCATGTCCAGCACCCACTGATCTGTTATATAAAATGCCATGTCCAGTACACACTGACCTGTATATATAAAATGCCATGTCCAGCACACACTACCTGTATTTATAAATGCCATGTCAAGCACACACTGACCTGTATACATAGAATGCCATGCCCAGTACACACTGAACTGTATATATAAAATGCCATGTCCAGCACACACTAACCTGTATATATAAAATGCCATGTCAAGCCACACCTGACCTGTATACATAGAATGCCATGCCCAGTACACACTGACCTAAATAAAAAAGCCATGTCAAGCACACACTGACCTGTATATATAAAATGTCATGTCCAGTACACACTGACCTGTATATATAAAATGCCATGTCCAGTACACACTGACCTGTATATATAAAATGCTATGTCCAGCACACACTGACCTGTATATATACAATGCCATGTCCAGCAGCACACACTCCCTGATAATACAATGCCATGTCCACACACACTGACCTGTATAAATAAATGCCACATCAGCACACACTGAACTGTATATGTAAAATGCCATGTCGCACACACACTGACTTGTATGTATAAAATAACCATTTCCAGCGCACACTGGCCTTATATATAAAATGGCATGTTAAGCACACAACTGACCTGTATATATAAAATGCCATGTCCAGCACACACTGACCTGTATATATAAAATGCCATGTCCAGCACACACTGACCTGTAAATATAAAATGTCATGTCAAGCACACACTGACCTGTATATATAAAATGTTATATCCAGCACAACACTGACTGTGTATATCTAAAATCATGTCCAGCCCCACACTGAACTGTATATATATATACATTGCCATGTCCAGAAAAACTGACCTGTATATATAAATGCCATGTCCAGTACACACTGACCTGTATATATAAAATGCCATGTCCAGCACACACTAACCTGATATATAAAATGCCATGTTAAAGGACAACTAAAGCCAAGCGACAACACTGAACCAGAGGGCAGAACACCTTGATATAAAACCAGTAATCTGTGTCTTAATTCTAATTTTGATACAGGTTCTGGGAAATTTACCTAATAAATTATTTTTTGTTCTTTACGTCACAGCATTCTAGAATCACACAATTGAGTCAACGACCATTATGTTCTGCACATGCTCAGTCCTTAGACTATGGCAGAAACTTGTTGCAGTTTCACACCCATTATAATCTCTAGCCAATCATTTTACAGACAGATAAAGCAAGGAGCAGGTGACTGAGATCAGGAGGTGTGGTCTGACACTGCACATACACACAGATACTTCATCCAGTTCTTAACAGGCTTATATTTTATCTATAACAATTTAATGAAGTGGGTTTTATAGCTTATTGGTGTTTTTAATGAAGTGGATTTTATAGATTATTGGTGTTTTTAGGGGGTTTTTTTTCAGATTCTGGAATATAAAAAAATGGGTTTAGTTCTCCTTTAAGCACACACTGACCTTATATTAAATTGCCCCCATAGACATTAAAACCACTTACTGACTGAGTCATGGAGCCATGCAGCAGACACAAAAAATCCAGGAAGCACACGCCCCCTTTCTCTTCTTTTAGTTCTCCTGCTGAATGCAGTAATGCGGGGAGGAAAAATGTCCGGGCCCCATACTGGATTACACTCTTCCCCCTGTCTCTGCATTTCCCAAACTGACAGGCCATTTAACTTACAATTGCTTAAAATGTCATTCTACCAAAGCAATAAAAATATCTTGTCTATTTTCCATGTGCTTTCTTTCCATGTAATATCAAGCAAAATAAAGTCAATTCAACTGTACTTGTTTAGTAGTTAATGATGTCTTACCACTTATCCAAGTGGCTTCCTCTGTTCAGGCAAGTCCCTAAGACTTTGAAGACATGTCACCTCTCCAAGAAGCTTACTCAGTTACAATTACTTAACAAGTACAGATGCATTGACTTAATATTATATAATGTGACCTGGCTGACTAAAAACCATATTTTTATATTTAATACAAATATAGAGCTAATAGGTTTACATTTTCTGTTTTTTTTTGTTATTTTTTGTCTGCAATTTCTATCCATTGTCTAAGTTTAATGAGATATAATGTTCTTCATCAAATTATTGTTTCTTTCTCATTTTTTTGGGTTATATCTCCAAAATTTTTTTAACTTAGGGACACAGCTAGGGACAACCAACTGTGTCCCTAACTTCTATAAATGGGTCCCCTAGTTAATGGGAATTTCAGGATGTTATACTCATTTACTTTGAATAGGTGAACATTTCAACTTTTCATAGAAATAATTAACAAACAAATTAATGAATTGCACTGGACCTGAGGGCATAATCCTAATTACTACATACTTAATGAAATCTGAGGCATAATCAACCTGATCTGAGGCATAATTAACAACTAATTACTACATTCTTAATGAAATGCACCTGATCTGAGGCATAATCAACACCTAATTACTACATTCTTAATGAAATGCACCTGATCTGAGGCATACTCATCACCTAATTACTACATTCTTAATGGAAATGCACCTGATCCGAGGCATAATCAGCACCTAATTACTACATTCTAAATGAAATGCACCTGATCTGGGGCATAATAACACTCTTACTATATTCTTAATGAAATGCACCTAAATCTGAGGCATAATGAACACCTAATTAATACCTTCTTAATGAAATGCTCCTGAATCTAAGGCATATTCAACACCTAATACTAAATTCTAATGAAATGCACTGGGTCTGAGGCATAATCACCACCTCATTCTACTTTCCTAATGAAATGCACCTGGATCTGAGGCATAATCAACCCTAATTACTATATTCTTAATGAAATGCACCTGGTTCTGAGGCATAATCAACACCTAATTAATACATTCTTAATGAAATGCACCTAGATCTGAGGCATAATCAACACATAATTAATACATCTTAATGAAAGCACCTAGATCTGAGGCATAATCAACACATAATTAATACATTCTTATGAATGCACCTGGATCTGAGGCATAATCAACACCTAATTGCTATATTCTTAATGAAATGCTCCTGGATCTGAGGTAATCACAACCTAATTACTAGATTTCTTAATGAAATGCACCAGCATTCTTATTATTTGTCAGTTTTTCTTTCCAGTTTCTTATTACCAAAATGCGTTGGGGGGGATGTCTCATTATATCTTGAACCCCTAAAAAATCTATTTCATTTCGTGATTTCATTTTTAACAAATTCTGTTTCTATTTATAATAGATATAACGTCTCGATGCCTACTCCATATCAATAATGGGTATGGGAATACCCTCACCTAGAGGGGTGCTGGGGCTATATAACTATTACCATATGAATAAATATAGGGATAGACCTAAAAACAGAACCCCCCAAATAGCACTCAATCCCTTGAAACCCTCATTAAACTAAACCATCATCACATAATCCCATGTGGAAAGTAATTGGAAAGAGCGGATCATACATGTTGCTATAAAACATACAACTTTATTAACCACATAATTGTTCTACACTTTAAAAATCGGGCGTCCCCGATCCATCACTGGACTAGTAACCCCACCACAATTGCTGAGTTCCGAACCCAAAACTTGTATCTCGTGTCTATATAGAACCAATCCAACGTTCTCAGATAATAAAGTATACTTCAACTTGTACACGGAAGAGTGGTAGTTATATCATCCAATTTGCAGTGAACCACAACGTTCATGGTGTGTGTTGTAATGAAAAACACCGACATGTGTATCTAGGATGGATTGATACCCATATCCTTTTTTCCAAACCACAGTTTAGTTATGTTGGTTTATGGTAAAGGTTATACAATCATACACAGTTTTAAATGCAGTACTACATCTCGTGTATACACAGTGAGTACGTGTGTCCGGCTCTCAGAGTTCTATGATCGGGACTTTTTCTGGCACACAACTGGACACTCGATATCACGCTCCACTATATGTGTGGATATTATGCACAGCTGGTGTCACTGTCTCCTGCAGCCTCTCACACCCGAAATATTGTCTCTCTGCCAAGACTCACTGTATCCATATGTAGTACCCGCAGTAGTAAATCCTTATCCCTTCCTTTGCCATGGTTCACTCCGATCTCCTCCGAAATAACGCACTTGTGTCAACCGACGTACGTTTCGCCGTAATCACGGCTTCCTCAGGGTCTCTGAGACCGTACTACCACTGTGTATACACGAGATGTAGTACTGCATTTAAAACTGTGTATGATTGTTAATCCTTTACCAATATTAACCACCATAACTAAACTGTTTGGTAAAAAGGATATGGGTATCAACCATCCTAGATACACATGTCTGTTTTTTTCATTACAACCCACACCATTGAACGTCGTGTTTCACTGCAAATTGGATGATAACTACCACTCTTCCGTGTACAAGTTGAAGTATACTTATTTATCTGAGAACGTTGGATTTGGTTCTATATAGACACGAGATACAAGTTTTTGGTTTCGGAACTCAGCAATTGTGGTGGGGTTACTAGTCCAGTGATGGATCGGGATGCCCGATTTTTAAAGTGTAGAACAATTATGTGTTAATAAAGTTGTCTGTTTTATAGCAACATGTATGATCCGCTCTTTCCAATTACTTTCCACATGTGGATTATGTGACGATGGTTTAGCTTAATGAGGGTTTCAAGGGATTGAGTGCTATTTGGGGGGTTCTGTTTTTAGGTCTATCCCTATATTTATTCATATGAAATTCTGTTTTCTAGTCTGTTTATTGGGTTCCTTTTTCAAGTTTTTTTTTTAACTGTCCTTCAGTCTATTTTACTTAACATTTCATTTATCCATATACAGTAAATTAATGGAAGACTGAACAAATTTCAGGTTTTTTTTAGAGTTTTAAATTAGTGAAATGGTCACCCAAAAGTTGGATTTAGAGTTGTCTGACCAGTTTTTTTAATGTCAGAATTATTTACCTAAAGGACTGTAGCAGTAATTCATAAAAACAGTGGTATATACACTTTACCTGTAAGGGAAGCGGCTGAACAGGTGCCCTAACTGTAGATACTGTACAGGCAACATCTTACAAGGTACATCTTACAATTTGTCTTTTGCATTTTTCTACCTGTGAAAACATTTATTGTGTGCAGTAAGCAGTAGCATTTAGGTTATTCTTCATATGTATCTATTATATTGATTTTTATTTTGTATAGTCATTAGTGTGTGCTATTTTTAAAAAATTTGTATGTGTGCTTTTATCCATACGGATTTAAAAAATACTTCAAAGAAAAAAAGGATGACTCTTCGATCGCTGTGCTAAACGTGGAGTTACTTTATTAGTGCATCAAAATATGGAAAACGGCCAGATGTGGCCCGAATCCCTAACATGTATCCTAAAGACCGCTTCATCTAACTGTCGCTTACTATTTGGGTTTTGGGGTGATTTACCTATAACTATGTCCTTTAATATTTTTATTATGTTCCCTATTATGTTCTAGTACGATGGGATCCGGGTCCTCTCGGACCCAGATCCGACTCTGAACCCCTTGGTTTCGAAATCTGAATGTTCAGATGGATCATTCGGATTTCGGGACTTATTATTTTCTATAATATTGAATGTTCGAGGATCGAAAATAGCCTTGAACGTTTGATAATCCTCAAAAACATGCTCAGAAACTCAAAATTATTTTCTGATCGTATTTAAGGATTATCGAACATTCAAGGCTATTTTCAAAAATGAATGTTCGGTAATTATCAAAAATAGGCTCAGAAGTCCCGACCTTATGTTCTGTTTTTGGATTTTCGATCTTTGGGATTTCCCGAGAACCGTAAATCTGAAAAATGGAATGAAACTTAACGTACACAAGGCCACACTAGCGTGTTTTTTTCTGCGTTTTTTCTTGCGTTTTTCTGCGATCCATTTACATTTTATGATCCACAATGCCATTTTATTTATAATGTAATTGCTGGAAGTAGCCCCCATTGTTACGCTGCAATCCTTTGCAATTTTAGAACGCATATGCATCACCATTTTTGGTCCGTTTTTGTCAAAATCGACCTTAATACAAGTGTATGGAAGCACATAAAAAAGGGACAGAGCGGCTAGAAGCGGACACAATTACTATGACTTGCGTTTTTTTTGTGTAAGCGCAAACGCATGTAAAAGCGGACACAAGCTGATGGCAAAAGTGGACAGAAACGCATAAAGATTTTTTGTGCGTCATAGTTGTGGCCTCAGCCTAAGAATGTTTGTCATCACAATTGCAGGAAAATGTCAAAAGAATACTGTCCCAGAATTGGTTTTATGTTGTGTGTTCTTTATAGTCAGCTTCTGTGCAAAGATCTGTAGCAGTTCATCCTGTAAAGCTGCTGTAGTGCGACACATGAGAATTTACTGCTTAGCGGAATATGCTAATGCAAAGTTTTATTTTACTGGCTGACTCACAACTACAAACAATCCTGGTTCATGCTGAATCTCCTCCTACTTCAGGAGAATCTCTAAGAGGATCTTACAGATTGTAACAATTCCTCATTTTCCAAAAGTACACACAGATCTGGTTAATACTTTGTATCTAATTTAAACTCTTCTTGAATGATGCTTAACATAATGTTCATAATTAAAACACACTGCTCCACCAATTAAAGATTCAATGTTTCACATGCCTTGTAGGCAGTTTAACAAGTCTTAATATGGCACCAGTGTTAATGATTGGATAAATAAAGACCCTAGGCTTCTTGTTTGGAAGATACTGGATGTTATAGATTATGCAAGTAGTAGTCATAGTCATTAATGGGAAAGACCTTTGGCGAGGTAAAATGGTATAATGAAAGAAGAACATTTGAAAATAAGTAGCAAATTAAAGCATTTTCCTTCTGAATGTTCTTGTTTAATAACCAGCTGATCATTTGTTGCTGCACAGATAATTTAGTTTTCTGTTCCCAAAAAAAATAACATCTTCAAATATGATTAAATATGATTAAAATATGATTAAATGGAAATTCCACCCACACGAAAATAGATACAACCAGGTGGCCCCAAGAGACTTAGGAAGCAGCCATAAGTCATTGGCCATGGTGTCACATTCAAAGCCATAACTGATGGCTGCTACCTGGAAAGAGTCAGTGAGGATGAAGAAGACCGCTCTGGGACATCTGTAAATAGGTCTTGATGTTTTGAGGGACTTCCTGGTTTGCATCAATTTGAGTGTCTGGGTGAAATTGTCCTTCACAGGGATGACCAAGATGATAACTAGATTGTAGTTTGAAATTCCTATTTAAATCATTGAAATACAAACCAGTAAAAGAAAACATTAGACGCTATATAATGTATTTCAGATATAGGAATAGGAAAAGTTGGGTTGTTTTTCTCCACTTTAAAACCAAAACTGGATACAGTGTTAATCAGCTGTGTTAATCAAATAGAGCCTCAGAACAACACTGACTATTGTGTTCTTAAAGGGCATGTGCAGCCCCCAATCAAAAAATCAATCCCACATTGTAGGGACCTCGTATCATCGGTCACTCTCGAAAATACAATCGGAAACTATAACGTACAAGGTTATTTTCGGTAACCCTTGAAAATAACCTCATACATTTGTTTACCCTCAAAAATAACTTTCCGAAGTCCCAAAATCCAAATGATCCACTCGGTTTCAGTTTCCGAGTTGGACCTGGATCCCATCTCTAGTGCTAGATATAGTCTAAAGCAGATATCTGATAGGAATAGAGCCGAACTTACTGCTGTTTTGTTTTCGAACATCCGAACTTTAGTAAAAGTCAATGGAGGAAAATAGTTTTGAAAAGTTCTAAATAAATACAGTGAAGATACCAATGCTAACTAAGGGCTAGGCCACACTGCTGCGATTTTTCTGCGTTTGCGTTTTTTTCAGATCATTGAAAATGCAGTAATGCACCGAAATGCGCATTTTCGGGTGAGTTGTGATTTGCGCTCTGCATTTTAAATCGCAATCGCATGTGTTTTCCAATACTTAATGAAAGAACGCTGTGCAACGCAACGAAATTGCACATGAAATCGCATGCGATTCCGTGGTGCGATTGCATTTGCATTGTAGTGTGGCCGTGCCCTTACTGTAAATGCCTCTGGGACCTGGGAAATGGTCTATGGAACTGTCCCTACGGGAAGAACAGCAAAAAGGACGTATTGCACACGCGGGCTACTTCTGCGGGTGGTAATCCTCGCTCAACATGGGACCTCCCCCATGGTCCTTAAAAGGACAATTGTGGCCCTGTGAAGGGCAATTTGGGGCTTCAGGGGACCCACAGCTTGAAACCGATGCCCTTGGTGGCATTGACAAGTGACATTTGTGGCTTAAGGGGTCCCACAGCTTGAATGCGGACCCCCCCCCCTGGCACTTAATATGTGCCTTTATGACACTGACAAGTGCCTTTTGGGGCTTAATCGGTCCAACAGCTCGAACCAGGACCCCCCTCCGGTACTTAGAAGTGCCTTGTGCCACTTAGAAGTGCCCTTGTGGCACTGACAAGTGTCTTTTGGGGCTTATGGGGTTCTGCAGCTCAAACCGGGCCCCCCTCCCTGGCACTGACAAGTGCCTTGTTTGGTTTCCTGCAGCTCTTAGAGCCCTTGTGGCTCTAATAAGAGCCTTTCTGATATGGGGGCCCCACAGTTCGAAACTGGGGCCACCCCTGGTCCCAAAAAGGACCTTTTCAGGTTTCCGGCATCATTTTATCTTGGCAATAGCCGGCAACACCAACTCTGCCGAGCTCTCACCAATGCTGGCGATGTCAATACGGCCACCAGTGACAACACTGACGGTGATACCAACAACGTGACTGGTGTTGCTGACCTCTTAATCCCGAAGTCTTCTTTTTTCTGCCATCACTTTGACATTTAATAACCAATCATATTTGAATTTGATCAGTCTATCTGGAAGAGGAAAGAAGTTGCCGGAGACCTGAAAGGTCCTTTTAGGACCGGGGTAGTTGTGGTTTTGAGCTGCGGGACCCCCTTATCAGAAAGGCTTATTAGAGCCACAAGGACTCTTCTAAGAGGACCCCCAACAATGCAATTGTCAGTGCCGCAAGGGCACTTCTAAGTGTTGCAAAGGCCCTTTAAGTGCCTGGGAGGGGGGTCCAGGTTCAAGCTGTGTAAGCCCTAAAAGGCCTTTCCCAGGGACACAATGGTCCTTCTAAGAACCCGGGAGGGTGTCCTGGGTTGAGCCCTGGGGTCCCCGAATGTCCTGCTGTGGGATTTTTGGTCATTCAGTAATTCTCAAACATCCAAATTCGAAAATGTTCTTGAACATGACATCAACACTGGGAGTTAGTCTTGTTAAGTAACCTATGCAACTGTAGTGCAATGTGTCAAATCAAGAAAGAGAGCAATTCAGATCAAAAGGTGGAATCGCCCCTGGAACAACTTCATATCCATCAATCCTGATTGTCATGGAGTTTTCTGTGCCTTTCAGATGTCTCAAGAAATGATCTGCACCTGTTAAAGGTAAAAGCAATGTTGCTTTCTCTCATTTTTGTCCTCAAACGGACAAAAATTCTTTCCACTAATTCTGAAAGTATCGCCTTTCTATTTTTTAAAATGGTTTCACTCTTTGTAATTTACAGCCTAACTATAAATGTGTAATATAATAGGATATATTTATAGAGGTAACAGTCTTCCTTAAATTGGTGTTTCGTGTTTTCAGATCCTTTCAATAGATGGCTTCTGTCCCAACTTATTCCATAAAGTACCACATTGTTCTTTTGTTGTTGTTGTTTTATTAGTGTGGAAGCATTCATGGCAGATTTATATTCCTACATAAACCAAGTTAACGTACGGAACCATTTCAGAAATGTAAGCATTATAAATAGGAGAGACAGAATTTAAATATAATATGTTTTTGTTATCTATTGAGCACGGAGGAGATACTATACGTACTCGTAGGGGCACATACAAGTGAGTGCAGTGAATGACAATGCATTTCTGTGCTGTATATTCTAATAAAAAGGTTTTTTTCTAACCCAGATTGAACAATAAATGGATTCTGGGGAATCGTTATTTACATTGGGACGTTTCCAGCAATGATTTTGCATGGGGTATTTCTTTCCTTTAATGACTATTAATCACGTATACAGACCAATTTCCTTATATTATTAAATAACGGTCCTATATTGAAATGCCATTTTCTGTGATATTTGTATTTTTTTTTCTATTTAACAGCAGAAAAACCTCTCTGTTTGGATAATTATGCATCCCCTATGCCCGCCAAAGCTCTAAACAAAAGAAACGACAAACAACATTAGCAAAAGGGGGTAACATATAAAGTGGAAATGTTTTAAATGTTATCAGAAATCAAAACTTTTCAGAAGGTCGCTCTTCATACCTATACCTTTACATATGACTGATGAGAAAAGCACAAACAGGATTGGCCTATTAGCATTACTGCATGTGCCTAGTTAAACACCTAAACTCCATAGACACTTAGCTACTGTCAGCCAAAGCAGACAATGAACATTCAAAGACTAACAGCTTCAGCCAACAATCTTATGTGTGGGGTGGCTACTAACCATGTTATTTGTGATTGGCCCCATAGATCAATGAAAAGTTTGGATGCGAGACACACACGTAAATTGTTTCCAAACGCCTCAGGTGGATTATGACAATATTGTGTGCGTCCAACGCTTATGTTTTACCTGACAGGCTTTCAAGGTTTCTACCCTCTTCATCAGTTCAAAGCAATGTTTAAAACAGGGTCCAACAGAATGTAAAATGACTTTATAACAATCAAGATACAAAGTAAAAGAAAAACACAATAGTAAAACTGAAAAAAGGAAAGTAATAAACTAGGAATAAACAGGTCAGTATTTCTGTTTGATTCGAAGATGTTGTGTTTCGAGGGTGGTAGATTTTCTGAGGATCTGCATATTTGGGGAATTTCAAGTTAAAAGCCCAAGAAGATGTTGCAAGGTGGTTAGATTTGATTGGATTGTTTATTTAATTACTACGTTTTATAAATTGTACTAGATGTTTACCCTCCTACACTTTGGGGGGGTTATCTATTGCGAATGGTATCCGCTCTGTTTCTTCAGAATTTTCTCCTCCACTATATTTTCCTTATTATATTTAGCTTTTAATGTATTATACTGTGAACCTTTTTGCAGTTTCTCCTTATGAATAAATCAGAAATGAATTCATTTGTTTCATTCTTTGAGATTCTTTTACCCAGGACTGAGCTCTGATGTAGACTGGATTCATAACATCATTTAAAATTCAGTTTGTAGGAATTTAATGTTTAACTATTTACTTTAATTTAATCTTTCACTTCTAAAGTAAACAAATAACAACTAACTGTATTTGAGCAAGAAAAATATGCTTAGTATGCCTACAAAACATGGCAGTTTCTATTTGATGTAATATAATTTTACAAAACACATTCCTTTTAAAACTATTAGCAGAAATTCTTTTATAATCAGTGAGGGTTTGAAGAAAGCTATTTATTTTGTGTGTTGCAATCCTGTAATCACCAGATATAACAGCACACATGCTATTATATAGTATAGTATTTGAGGTTGAATAACCTGTCCAACCTAATCGCAATACCCACGTTTCCTGCCTAACTGTTGATCCAGAGGCAGGCAATAAATAACCCACCAGATTATGAAGGGGAAAAAAATCCTTCTTGACTCCAAGTGGCAATCAGAATTATCCCTGGATCAC
The DNA here is from genome assembly GCA_019447015.1 of Hymenochirus boettgeri. Lineage (NCBI taxonomy): Eukaryota > Metazoa > Chordata > Amphibia > Anura > Pipidae > Hymenochirus > Hymenochirus boettgeri. Next base: position 173,003,845 of record CM033476.1, read on the forward strand.
TCTACTTTATGTATCAATACCATAACTTGCAACATCCTTGTTTGCAGAAACTCATCCAGCTTTCTTTTGAAACTGACCAATGAACCTGCCATTACAACGTCCACTGGAGACAGTTCCACAGTTTTACCGTTCTCACAGTGAAAAACCCTTTCAGAATTGACTAAACTTATTTTCTTCAATGTCTCTGTGTCCTCTGACATGCTCTATTGGTGAACAATGCCTCAGATAGTTATTGAACGGCCTTTTAATGTATTTATACCAGTAATCATATCCCCACACAAGCGCTTTCCTCTAGTGTACATAATTGTAACTTATCCAATCTGTCTTCATAATTAAGCTCCCCCCATTCCCTTTTATTTTAGTTGCCCTTTGCCTTCTCGCACCCTCTAATTCCAAGATGTCTTTTTTGTAAACAGGATTCCAAAATTGCACTGCATAATGAGGCCTTACCAATGCTTTGTAAAGATGGAAATCAGCTCTAGCTGATGCTGCCTGGCACTGCTTGCTACCTTTAAGTTTGTTATCCATCAAAACCCCAAGATCCTTTTCCAACAGGGATTCACTTACACAGAGCCATTTATAGTATAAGCAGCACAGGGATTTTAAGTCCAAATGCATCACCCATCAACATTGAATCTCATCTGCCACTTAGCAGTCCAATGGGACAATCTATCTATATCCACCTGTAACAATTGCATAGTCTCTATGTTTTTAAAGGTCGACAAAGTTTTGTATCATCAGCAACACAAAACCTTGCTGACAATACCCACTTCCAAACATTAATAAACAATAAAAGAGACGTGGCCCCAACACAGAACCCTGTGGCACCCCACTTGAACCTCCATATTATGAAGCTCCATTAACAACTACTCTCTGCCCAATTTTCTATCCATGTACAAATGTACCTCCCCAGATCAACAGACCTTATTAGGCAGCAATTTTTTTTTGACTGTCCCTCTAATAAAAAATATTGTACAATCATCTACTGACCAGCCATTCACGAGCCAATGATCGTAAGATACACGGATTTCACGGGAAGGCCACAATTAGCTTTAACTCTTTGATTATATTCTTTGGGTAGAAATAAGATATTTTTTGTGATAATAAAAAGGCATTTTTTTTTTTTAATCTTCTAACAGTTTGGGATTTAAACTGATTAGACATTGATCATAGCAATCAGCATGTTTAATGAATTGAGCATATTTATTATAGAGATGAATGAAACTGCTCAGTTTTGTTTCACTGGTGGTTTTACATAATTACCAATTAACATGATTTTTTTGTGTGCTTGATTTTGTGAAGGAATCATTTAAAATATGAAAATGAGAAATTTGTGGCATTAAACTTTTTACTTATTAGAAATTAACAAATACACCAGTGGTTTGAACACTATCGCATGAAACTTATAACTATTTGGCTCATCCAACAGCCAATCAGTAGAAATTACTGTTCTGAACATGTACATGGAAATGAGCATCCTTGCAAAAGCTAAATGGCAGCTCACTATACTGACCCAGCAAAGCATTGGAAAGGGATGAGATCAATTGAAGTTCTACTCCTACTTCCATCCTGTTAGACCACTCTTGATTCCAGTCTCATAAATATTACTGTATTTCCGTTCTCAGAAAAAAAACAACATAATCGGTTTATTTTATTTCCAGTTTCACTGGTCCTATGTTTGGAATTTAACACAACAAAGCAGCACAAAGATCCTTGCTATGTTTTTAATATCTTCAGACAAGATCTTGTGAATGTCATGTTTATCAGCTGGAATAGGATTAATCTCTGTGCATGAGGAGGAACACAGGAAATAACCACCTTTCATTTCAGAATACATAGGAGTGTAGCGGCTCACAGGACATTTATCACATATTACATCTTCCCAAGTCATCAGTAGTATTAATGAGGGTATATGTTCAGATATGAATTTGACAGGATCCAGGAGCTTGCTATACTATTCAACAGGCTGCATTGGATAAAAGGGTTTGTCACTTCTATTTTCATGCATATTTGATGAATGAACTGTTTGGTTGAGTTCACACATTTTTTCTCCCCTTATCATGCTCTTCATTATATCAAGATAATACACCCACTTGTGCATTTTTATTTCAAGCTTATACTAACTGCAATCTCCTTTCTCGGTGCAATCACTTTTTCCTTAAATCAAATTTAAACATGCTCGCTATGCTTCTATATTTATTCCATTTCTTGTTGTTTAATAGAGCTTATATTATATTTTAGATCTACTTTAAGATGCATGTCTACCCCTCATCTAAATTTCCCTGTAATTAAAATACCCCCCCCCAATCCCAAGTCTTAAACATAAATTCTCCATTTCAGTTTTGTTACCTGTCTATTTACTCTTTTTAATTCATTGTATCCTTCCTGAACTGGTACCCAAAACGGCAACACATACTCAAGAGTAGGCCTTACAAGAGCTCAATACAGAGGCAGAATTATGCCCTGCTTGTTTGACTACTTTTTATACACAGTATATTTTATTTGCTTATTACTGTTTGACACTGCTTAGAGCTACAATCTCTTTGTCCACAACTATAATTTTAAATGTAGATACCACATCTGCCAATCCAAAAGCTTACCTCCTTTACAATCTAAGATTATTACTACCTGGCCCCAATCTTTGCTCACATTAAAGAGGTCTAATCTCTTTTGCACTTCTTCTTGAGTTAGCCAATCTTCTGTTTTCAATGACCAAGAAGTATTTACTATAAAAGCTACAATTGTATACTGATGCCTCATTAGTGTAACAGAAGCAAAAAGGGTTTAAAATTCCTGCCTCTTTGCTACTATTCCCCCTTTTGCAAGTCCTTGAAAGCAAGGGACCCACCCTTTTTGTTATTTTATAAAAACTTTTATTTTTAATCACTTGTGATTTTAATAACTCTTAACAGCAATAGATGTATCCAGTTAATTGAGTGCTTCACTTTTATTTTCCCCATCTCTGCACAATTTTATTACACCACCACCAAAATGATACAGCAATGCACAATTGTTTTGGGGTTAAACTTCCCTTCATCAGGTATATATACCTGACAAAGGGGCGGTGTACCCCCAAATGTTTGCTCTTACTTGCTGTATTAATTTGGCACAAATATGGGTTAAGTGTCCTGAAATCCTGCTTTTGTGAAACTTGTCTTAGTGCTGTGCTTTATGATATATCTGTTGGTTATTGAAACACCACCAGAGACAAGGACTTGCACCACAGTAATACCCTTACCACAGTGAGGCTAATGTTATTTTCTCTGCAGCTAAAGAGAAGTCATATTCTGTATTGTGATGTCCTTTGTGTACCTGTTATTGTAAATGGTACAAAATAAATCGAATTTTCGTACATTGGACATAAGTTTGACCATAGCCAACCTCTCTTCGGAGACAGTGGAACAGTGACTTGGAGACACCAGGAAATAAACTTCATGGCTTGCAACAGATATGGGGGAGGATAAAAAATAAAAAAATTAAATGATCACAAAAAGTCAGCTAAAGAACATCAGGCACAATGCAAATAAAAATTGAATTGTAGAATCTTATGATACTCATCGTTGGATGAGAGGTATATGGCTGTTGAAGTTTATGTGAACCACCTCATATTTACCATCATCTGCTGTTTGTCTCTCACCACCCACTTGAATGCACCACAGGACTGTAACAATATGTACATACTGTATTCTAATGACAAAAAAATTTCAAAAAAGCCTTTCCTAATACAACAAAATACAGGTCTGAACAACAGAACAACATGCATGGACCAATATATTGGACAACCCAAACACCACAAAAGCAACAAGATTACACAGTTTAATGCAATCATGAGTGGAAGAAAAGTGCATTAGGGTGATAAAACTACTTGGTCAGACTTAGCAGTATTCCTATAATGTAAACATGACCTGGAAGCTCTAACCCCTGCTCACACAAGAACAAGCTGCGACCCCTTACATGTCCATGTACCATTTACCTTACCCCCCTTTTTTCCTTTCTCACAAAAATTTAGACCAGACTTGTGTTCGTTGGAATAAAATGGTCACAGCTTTATTAAAAACAGTTACAATCATGTTGGTATACATTACAATAACACATTGACCTTTTTTGGGAAAAAAAACAGAACAGATATTGCTTAACGAGCAATTGAACAAATTTTAAAAACAAAAACAATTTGAGTCCCTGTCATTCTGCCCTTCATTTACTTCCTACTCCATAAGCCGCCCATTACCTGACTCAATGGGTAGGTGTTCTTGCCTTTGAACTGGCCGCACCAAACCATTGGCCAGTCCCATTTCACACTGTCCATTACCCTGACTACCCACCAGGGGTTAGACCACACCTCCTTTTTGCTATCTGCCCTATATGGGCCAAAAGTACCATTTCATTCTCCTGGCAGACTGACAGAGACCCGCCCTAAAGCTGCGACAAAATTTCTCAACCTAAACCGAGAGTAACACTATTTTGCCCTAAAAACTATCTGGTAATAGGGTGGGAGGGTGGATGTTCCTTTTCCGTGGCTGCCCCAGCAAAATGGGCCCTGATTCAGGGTCCTCCTTCCTTTTTCCCGGCGTTCGCCTCTCCCCTCCCTCCCCCCCCCCCTTGTCCCCCCCCAGCCCCCCCCCCACCCCTCCCCCCACCCCTCCCCTGCCTGTATTCTTTAATTCAACCAACCCCCGCTGGGAAGCTCTCCCTGGTCATGCCGCCCCTCCCTCATGCTGCGGTCCGTGGCTCTCTTGACCATGAAGACTCTAACCCCTGCTCAACAAGAACAAGCTGACTGCGACCCTTACATGTCCATGTTTACCATTTACCTTACCCCCTTTTTTCCCTTTCTTCACAAAAATTTAGACCAGACTGGTGTTCTTGGAATAAAATGGTCACAGCTTTATAAAAACATTTACAATCATGTTGGTATAACATACAATACACATTGACCTTTTTTGGGAAAAAAAAACAGAACAGATATTGCTTAACAGAGCAATTGAACAAATTTTAAAACAAAAACAATTTTGAGTCCCTGTCGTCTGGCCCTTTCCATTTACTTCCTACTCCATAAGCGCCCATTACTGAACTCAATGGGTAGGTGTTCTTGCCTTTGAACTGGCCGCACCAAACCATTGGCCAGTCCCCAGTTCACACTGTCCATTACCAGCTGACTACCCACCTAAGGGTTGACCCAGCACCTCCTTTTTGCATCTGCCCTATTGGGCCAAAAAGTACCATTTCATTCTCCTGGCAGACTGACAAGACCCGCCACGGCAGACCCGGTTGTCACCTCAACCGCGACTGCTCCTCCAAATAACTAGGCCACGCTCGAGCCCTTCCTGTAACCCAAGATTAAACAGGTCTGTACCTACCTCCGTGAGGTGCACTCCGTCTGGGCGAAAAAGGGACCAATCGTTTTTCTATTCTGTGTGCCTAACCACTAAGCCCCATTTAAACGTATGAATTTAGCAACTGCTTTATTGACTTTTACCCGAGCCTCCAATAGCTGTAGTGTATTGTGCCCCGCGCCAAAACTTGCGGGGATGATCTCGGACCACACTACCAAAAGCCCAGGAAAGAGACCACAGTCTCAGGCAGTCTCTCTGATGTTTTTTATCAAAAACTTCATCGGAGTAATGCACAAATCATTACCTCCCAAATGGAGTAAATGATATTAGGTTTTCCCAGTCTTGGCCCGTTGAACCGCTAGGGCATCATGTGATCCCAGAGCACCCCCTAGTCCCAATCCAGTAGACATTTAGGTCCCCCTTAGAAAACCTAATTGACGTCCACTCGCACCAAAGCTGATCTCTTCTCGGCCCAGACAATGTATGAGTGCCCTAAAACCCATCCTTGGCGGGAGGGCCCCTGGAATCGGATAAATAGCATCACGTTAACTTCTAATCCTCTATTCGTGAAGCGCACGTAGGAACGAAAACGAGCAGACTCCCACCTGCCAATACGTTTAATTACAGTTTCTTGTAGCCCCCCCCTACGCTCTGTAAGCTGCCCAATTCTAAAGGGCTATTGTAATCTTTAAAACTGCAAACCTAGCGCTTCTAAGCATTCTTTAATACTGACACAAACTGAAATCTCGATAGGGATGACCCTTTTTGTGTACCAACAGTGAACCTCCTAGTGGGGCGCTGGGATATGTATGACAGATAGCAATTAACGGGACAAGTGACTCTTCCGAAACCCGGCTAAAGTGACCGCCATCATTGCCCCTTGAGGTTTTCGTGTTTCCTTAGTGTAATGCAGAGCTTTTCGTGCTGTAATTCTATGTCGGCGAGTTGCAATCCCCTTGAGCCACCCTACTAGGGCTTATCATTCTGAGACTCGAAAGGCCCCGTAAAAGGCCAATGAGAAAGCCAGCCTGAACAAGCTACATTCAAAGCTGGAGCTTGTCAGGCAAGTCGTTGGTGAAAAAGCCCTTCTAAGATGCCAAGATTGAGTTGGACGCCTCAAATCCCTTGTCTTCCGTCCCAGCCTAAATCCTTTTACTGCCTGCTTGATCAAAAATTTTTTGTAAAGGTCCTTCCAACCATTGCTTTGAATAGAAATGTTAGTGCAGCTAATTTTCTATCCACTACACCTAACCGAGCTACCCCGTTCGAAAAGCATAGGAGGTACCAGACTAATAAGTCAAGCCTATCCCCTCAGCTAGTGACTCGCCTACTTCTTCCTCTAGGTGAAACCATTCTGTCCATACCCTTCATAACTTTTCCAGGTTGAGGGGGCCAGGGAGTTTCTAATTAGGTTACTCATACCTCTCATACAATTGACCACAGATAATCTGGGCACTTCTCTCCTATTTTCAGAGCTTCCGGAGCCAGCGACTGAAATTTGTCAGCTGTAGGCGAGATAAACGTCAGCGATCTCATTAGAGGCCCAGGAATGTGTTCTGCTCTGACATTAATATTAGTTTTAGACATGTGAGCACTAGTTGTCTTAACAGAGCTAGCACAGGGGATGACGAAGCTGTCAAGGGTGTTGATGGCTTGTACCATCCCATGTTGTCTGAGTAAAATAATACTGCTTCTGCTTGAGCAGTGGGCCCCATAATTCCACGGCTACTAAAATGGAAAACAGCTCGAGAAACATTAAATTTTTTACCAATTCAGAAGACTTCCAAGGTTTCTGGCCATGAAGCGGCGCACCATCTACCTTGGAAATAGGCCCCGAAACCCACTGAGCCGATGCATCGGTGTATAGGTGTAACCTTCTGCGCTAAGAATTTCAGCCTGCCAGTTGTTTTTCCATTGAAGTCCGACAGAATTTTTCCAAACCACTAAATCAGCTTTCATTTTCCCGAGTGATTCTTATGAAGTGATGGGCCCGTTTTATCCCTGCTGTGGCTAATGCTAACCGCCGAGAGAAACCCACCCACTGGGAATGACACGGCATGCAAAATTTAGTCTACCTAGCAAGTATTGCAGCTGTCGTAGGGTAACCTTTTTCGAGGAAATGGTAGTGGCCGACCGCATTCTTAAGATCCACCACTTTGTCTCCGGGAGCCTACTCTGCTGCGTCATGGTGTCAATAGATATGCCCAAGAAGCTGAGTGACGTGGTATGCCCAATTGTTTTGTCAGGTGCCGAGGGATACCAAACTGCTCTGAAATCCTGCGCATAGTGTGGAGCAGATTAGCACAAATGTGAGATGTCAGCTGGACCCACCCCATCAGGAAGCTCCCAGTAATGGATGACCGATGAAATGCCTGATTCTTGGCGAATTACCCACTCAACAAATGAGCTAAAACTTTCAAATATGCGCATGATATCGAGCATCCCATGGTAGTGCGCATCTACGTATATTTGCCCGGAAAAAACAACCAGAAGGTGTAGACTGTCTGGGTGGATCGGTAATAAACGGAAGGCTGATTCGATGTCTGTCTTACAAGCAATGCCCCTTTTTGGCTGCCTTAGCTAGCCGATGGCTTCATCAAAAGAGGCATAACTGACCCGAACCAGCTCTCGATCCATTTCAATCGTTAACTGAAGCTCCATGAGGGTATGAGAGATGATGAATGAGCCGAAACTTACCTGGCTCCTTTTTCGGGACTAAACCTAGTGGGGAAACTACCAAATTGTTGAGTGGTGGGTCCGTAAATGGACCCGCCATACGACCCAATTCAACTTCCTTTTGTATTTGTTCCGTACCGCTCTGGGTTTTTCTGCTACTGAATTGAGATTTTTATTTGGATCCTGGGCCCATTGAATTTTGAGGGGATTTAAAACCATTCCAAAAACCTTCAAGGAGTAGCAGAGCTTTTTCGCGGTGTGGGTATCTAGTGAGCCATGGACGCATTGCCTCTACTTCACTGGGGTCTCCGCCTTTTCCAGTGTTTTCCCTGTGCTTGCTTGCCTGTCTCCCTCTTTTGAAACAACGGCTGTATGAATGGGACCCTGCACATAGGAACATTCGTGTCGAAACCTGCACGATGTGCCCCATTGCACTGGCTGTCGTTGAACGCCAGCACACACCCTTTTTCTGGAGTGTTGCACCCCCCGTCCCGTGTACACTGTGTATGATGGTCCACTCCCCCCAAGAAAAGGAACTGCGTTGTTATTAGATGAACTGGGCCTTGTAATGATTTGTTATTCATTACCCCTCATCCAGAGGGCAATGTCCCTGTGTTCCCAGTTTAGCTCGAAGTGGACTGCCCTCCTCTGCCGGAACTGTTTGTCGTAACGGAGCCATGCTTGCCCGCCATATACCTATGTGCTTCCCATATATTGTCAAGGTAACAAAACAATGCTGAGCATTGCTCTGGGTACCTTTCTCCAATGACCTCTCCCTAATATGGTGAAAGCCTGCAACCAGTTTCCAAAAGTTCTTGGAATCAGCGGCAGCGCCTTTTTTTCTTCTTCTTCTTCTGACCTGCTTTCTTTTTCCCTTTCCCATTTTCCAGTGGAAATCTGTCTGTGGGGAGAAGCGAGAATATGTCACATTTCACGCTTCCATATTTTCTCTTTACTTCCTTCCTAAGGTGTGACCCGAGGGGCCCTTCGAAACATAAGTACATGGGACTTCTGCCGATCGGGAATACCTTGCACCTTGAAATCCTGCTTATGTCCTTGGGGACAGGTGAATGGGGTGGCTGCCTGTGAAACTGGTCTGTCTCCATTACCTCCCTGTTCGCTCGGTTCCCTGACTCTGTGTCGGATATGTTAAATTGTTGGCTTCTTTCACCTTCTAACTGGAAAAGAAGCTGCCGAAGCCCTGATACTACACTGTTAAACCCTAGGCTTCCATTAACCAGTGGGATTGTATGTGTCATTGCTAAACCTTTGTGGACTGAGTGTGTGAGCTTCTGTGCGCATGCGCGAGTTCCTGTCGTCGAAGTCTGGGAACATCCTGGGACTTCCTCTGTCTGTATGCCCTGCTGCTGTGGATGATGTGGTTCTGGTAGCAGCGCTGATGTCTGGGTGGCCTTTGATGCATGTGGGGGACGCTGTTTGTAGCAACCGCCGAACCGGGTGTTCACATTCCTGTCCGGTGCTCCCGGTCCTGCTGAGCCAAAACAAAGAGGGAGAAGGATTCTCTACCCTTGGGGACCCCTTTGCTCTAGCGCCCGCCCGCCGGGTAACGTTGCCTGCACAGGCTTCCTGCCTGTCAGAGGTATTTTCAGGGTATCCCTAGCCTGGATAACTGGTATCCCCAGTCCGCCCACACACTGACCTGTATATATAAAATGCCATGTCCAGCACACACTGACCTGTATGTATAAAATGTCATCTTTTGTTGGAGTACCTGGTCTATCACCATCCCCTTCAATTCATGTACCTGGTGTTTGTATTCTAAGAAATGAGCCGCTACTGGTGGTATATCCTTTTTATGCTGTATTTCTTTGTCTTTCCTTTCCCAAGCGAGTTTGATATCACTTTTATGTTTTTGGAACCTCTTTTTAAAAGGTCCCATGGTTTTTCCAATATAGATCTTCGAACAGGGGCACTTGAGTAAATAAACACAGTAATCTGTATTGCATGTATAGTATCCTTTGATTGAATATATCTTACCACTATATGGATGTTGAAACTGCTTTCCTATGATTAATGAATTACAAATACTGCAATTACAGCAGCGGTAACAACCAGTTTTATTGGACAGTGTTACCGTAGGTTTTGAATATTTGTGAACCGGATCAGCCTGTACTAGGTAAGAATATAATGATCTCCCTTTTCTGTATGTGGGGATGGGTTTTTGTCTTACTTCTTCACATAGTTCTAAATCCCCTTGAATGATCGGCCAATACTTTCTTACTGTTTGATTAATCATATGTGAGGCTGTCGAGTATTTTTGGATCATAGGTGTTCCTTTTTTCCGTACCTTATTTGTGTTGGTATGTGTGAGTGCTTGTGTTCTAGCTAGTGTTATATCTGTATGTTTGTAACCCCTCTCCAAAAATTTATTTTCCATCCTGTTTAATTGTGTTTCCCTCTCCTCGGGATCATTACAAATACGGTGGACCCGTAAAAATTGCGATTTGGGTAAACTAGTGAACACATGTTTGGGATGGAAGCTATCTGCTCTCAATATCGTGTTCCGATCCGTTGGTTTATTGTATATTGTAGTATGTAATTTGTCACCCTTCACAATCATGTGTACATCAAGGTAATTCATTTCCAATTTCGACATCATCATTTCAAACTTCAAATTTTTATCCATATTATTCAATAACTCGTTAAACAGTGTGGCTTCCTTTTCAGTCCCTTTCCATATTATGAATAAGTCATCTATAAACCGCATGTATTTCACACAATATTTTTTATATAACTCACTGCTGTAGACATACTCATTTTCTAAGTGTCCCACATACAAATTGGCGTATGATGGCGCCGTCGGACTGCCCATGGCTGTTCCGACTTGTTGTAAAAAGTATTGGTCCTCAAATCTGAAATAATTGTTATGTAATATTATCGACAAACATTCCATAATGAACTCAATGGGTAATGATCCATTGTATTTCTGTTCCAGGGACCGTCGTATGGCTTCCATACCCTTATCATTCTGTATGTTAGTATACAATGCTGTAATGTCCAACGTTAGTAATATCCAGTTGGGGTTCCAGGTCTCTATCAATTTGAGTTGGTCCAAAAAGTCTTGTGTGTCCTTAATGTAGGCCGGCAATAGCTTAACCAGAGGTTTTAAAATAAAGTCAATCAATTGTGACATTGGTTGCAGAATGGATCCCAAGGCAGAGACTATAGGTCTGAAGGGGGGTGTTTTGATGTTTTTGTGGATTTTGGGTAATCCATAAATTACTGGTCTTCTAGGGCTGTCATCTAACAGAAAGTCAAATAATTTATTGTCAATCCAACCATTTGTTAAAGCAATATCGCATAGATTTTTTATTTTTGTATAAATACTCACGGTTGGATCTTTTGGCAGTATCGTGTATGCTCCACATTCCAAGTGTGATTTCATGCTTTCTTTGTAGAATGTATAATCCATCAGAACAATAGCGCCCCCTTTATCTGCTGGTTTCAAAATGATATCATTGTTATTACATAAATCTTTTAGAGCATTCCATTCCATTTTAGTCAAATTGGATCTGTGTTTCTTAGACTTAATGGATACAACCTCTGATTTAAGGTGTTTGAAAAACAGATCAATGCTATTAAATGTACCGGTGGGTATGAAGGAGCTCTTGGGTCTGAAGGGATATACAGTAGTATGTTCAACTTTATTCTTAAACATCTCTTTCAATTTCAGTGAGCGTTCAAATTTAAACATTTCTTTTTCAAAGTCCCAAGCATTGAATTCTTGGACAGGCTGGAAATTTAACCCTTTAGTTAGTAATGTGGTTTCACTCACCGTTAACTTGTGTGTTGAGATGTTAATTACTGTCTGTTCCTTCCCCGTCCCTTTAGTTTTGTGCTTCCTTCCTCCTCTTCGTGTCCGTCTCCAGCCCCTAAAAAAGACACCTTCTTCTTCCTCCAGGAGCGTGTTTCATATGGTGTTGTGACATCTCCGTTTCTCCCATGTGGTCTGCTGGTATCCGTATCCGAGCCTGCGGAGTCCTCCGTGCAGGCATCCGTGTCCCCTGTCTGTGACCTCATCTCGCCGCGACTTTTGTACGTCCGGGGGCGTGTCCGGCGTGGTTGCCATGGGTTACGATTCCGGCGTCCTTGTGTACCGCCCGTCGTCCATGGATATACAGTTCCATCCACGTAATCTTGGCAGACCCGCCGGTACTTATTCCTTTTGTAATTTCGCAGTTCATTGCTGAACTTGTTGATTTGCTCCTGCAATGTGGTAAGTAAGTTGTCCCTTTCTGGTTCATTATATTGATTCACACGTTCCTCCATTTTATCCATTTCTGTTTGTACACGTGCAAGTTGAATCTTTGTTTCCTCAATTACCAATAACATAAGGTCCATGGAACATTTGTTGAGTATGGAGCACCATTTTTCACAAAAATCTTTACTGTTTCTCCCTATTGTGGGTTGGTTCCTGATCCTAAAACCCCTTGGTATTCTCCTCACACGAAAATATTCCGACAGGGTTAGACCATGAAGTTGATATTCAATATGTTTAGTTTTTAAACGTTTCAGTTCTAGAATGGTATCCTTAATAGTATTTTTACCAAACGCACCTGTGGTGTCGCTATTGAAGAGTATATCTTTCGCTTGCTCTTCAGTATAAGTAAACAGTGTGGCACGTTGTGTAGCCAATTCACCGAGGTCCGAAAAGATCTCCATCTCAGATTCACTGTTGTGGGGGTGCTGGGGACACACCGGCAGGCACTATCCAAACGTGTAAATATTTGGTCACCGCACTCCCCTTAAGTAAATTAACATACTTTTTGATAACAGGTTTCTATTAGAAAAATAAACATCTTCTTATTCTTAGATATTTTATGGAGGGTTAGATTGGGATAAATCATTCAGTGTCTAAAATTGATTAAAAACACGGGTGAATATCATTTGAATTCGCTCTGTCGCATAATATGAAAAGGAAAGTAAACATAGAAAAGCTGCACATAATTTAAGAAGATAACCCATTGCTTTCTAAAAAATTACAGATCATGGCGCAATGTGAACTTTCTCGAGGCTCGCTATGTTCTTAATGTTGGACTTAATGCCCTTTTCTGTGTGCATTATATTTAAATCAATGTAGTGTAAAGTTACACTACATGACTGTGTTGAAATGTTATTATACTATAAAAAATAGTACAAAATTAAAAAAAATTAGTTATACTGGTGAAAATACTTCCACTACAAAAATTCAGAGGCACACCTCTGTCTCTTTAAAGTCACATTAGTGTGCCCTGGCACACCATTTAGAAAGCCTGATATAACCTATGAAATCTAGATTGAAGTATGCTTGCATTTAATGCAGGCCATACACTGTTCCAATATTAAAATGATTCACGTTGATATTTAATTGATTTAATCTGGCAGTATAATCGATTCAACTGACAACATTCCTGCTATTTTCCTTAGCCTCAACTGTTCAATTTCAATATCACAATTAAAAGTCCAGTCGGGACATTGCAGGAACATTGAAGGTAAGCCGGCTAGTGTATGGCCTCCCAGAAGATCGAATATCTGATATAAAATATGGTATTTCTTTGATGAGCAATAAAGTTCACTTAGGGGATGATAATATCTGTCAATTCAGCTGCAGCCTGATTAAAAAAAAACAGTATGTAGAATGAAGATTCACTGCACAAATAGCTATTTTCCTTTATCTTACAGTTTATCTAAGGAAACATAAAATAGTAAATCAATCATGCAAAGCAGACACTGTCATATATAAGACATAGTGCATTTTCAAAGGGTTTCTTTGTGCTCTAGAACACAAGTCTGCTAAAGCTAGTAATAAAGAATGGAGCATTGGACTTTCATAGTGTTATTGCTGATTGAATACACCCATAAATGTCTCATAAATTTATACATAACCATGTCGCTAAGCTTTTTACATTCCTCGTGTTAAAAAAAATTGTATATATATATATATATATATATATAAGCTGCATTACATTACACATTATGCTAAGGTAAAGATCTTTTCTTTCTTATTGTCTAATGAAACTTCTGGTTTGCTCTAACATACCGTAGAATTCCACTTGGGCCAGAAATTCCAGGCCACAGAAACTCTAATCTGCTGATAGGATGTATACAACCAAAATGCCTGTAAGGTTAAGACAACTGTTTTGTCCAAGCTCCACCCTCAGTAGATATATCCAATGGGGAAAAGCGCTTCTTGTAAAGTTTGTCTTCTCATTGGTTATGCCATGGGCCAGGAATAGGGTGAACAATAACACTACCGTTTAAAGGGTAACTGTGGTCTCCATTCTGTGGTCTTTTAGAGAGATCTCTTATAATTTCAAAAAGCCTAGAATATCAGGAGATTTAATAATAGTTCTTATTGTTAAAAATGGGGCAAATTAGGACCATTTTTAACGATAAGAACTTTTATTGATTTTACCCTGTATGTCTTTATCTTTCTGGATCTTACGCTATAGGCTTGTAAATTTACAGTTCCTTGACTGTCATGATGTGTGTAAGAAGCCTCAACCACAAAAATCATTTTCTGCGACCTGCAACCATTTGTTTGTTTTTTTCTCTTCATATGGACACTTTGATACAAAAAAAACTTTTCAGGCTTGTGACTAGCTTTAAAAAATATTTAGAGGTTTTGGGGGTGGAGCTTATGATCTGCTGATCATGCTTTGTCCTAGCTAGCATGCTACAGACTGAGACTTGGGGGAAAGCAGTGGTGTAGGTGATGTAACAGCTAGCAGGAAAAAACACCTTTATACTGCTTGGATGGACTGCACTAGTCTCATAATCCTGAGTAATTTTAAAGGTAGGAGTGTGCTCTTTTATTTTAAAAAGGCAACATGTATGGAGACCACAATTCCCTTTTAAAGGGTTTTAGTAAGTGCTATTTTCCTAAAACCATGGAAACCTTAGATTGTAGAAGTAGTAAGCACTATAGTATTAAAAGTCTACTATTCACTGACTATTGTGGTAATAAATTAAAGACCGCTGCTGTTAAATAAAATTTTTTGGTGCTAGATCAAATTGTTATGTGCAACCATTAAATGTCATTTCTATTTAAGGATATTAATAACAAAGGTCATCATTACAAAATGTTTTTACAAAGCTGAATCCATAGTTCATGTAAAACACGACCTTATTTAGTTGTTTTCTAAAACTTGGCATCAGGATATAACGATTGTGAGAAATTAGGCACATGGTGCAAATGACCTAAAATTAATATTGATTACTGGTTTGAAATGTATAAATAATGGTAGAAACTTGCATTAGACACATATGTCAGCTTGATTGTTATTGGTTGCGCTGGAGATGGTTTTGCTTTTCATTGCCCCAGTTCCTCCTCAGATGTGTCAATCAGCAGTCTTGGAGTCAACAGGACATCAATATTCTCTTATACTCTTTCCGAAGTTTGATTGAGGAGACCATATATGACAGCATTGAGACAACTGTTAAAATAGGCCATAAAGTAGCTCCTACAACAACCATTCGGGAATCTTTGGTGCCACTTGAAATGGATTAATGGCTACGGCAAGGCCAATAAATTTAAAGGTGCCCAGCAAACGGCAAAAAGTACAAATACTACGAACATTGTCAAGAAGTTTCGCAGGTCGGTTGGTGTCAGCTTTTGCTTGATATCTTGCCTCACTCTGTGCTTGACTTGAATCACCAAAACCCATATTCTTAAATAGCAGAAGGACACAACTGTAAGTGGGACTATAAATGCACACCCCAACTGTTATGGTGTACGAGGAACTCACTGTTTGAGCAAACGACTGAGAAATCCTAGGGTCGTACTGCAGGGATCCAACAAAAAAGTTTGGCACAATGGCAATAACCGTTAGCATCCATGTCAGACAAAGGTACAACCACGTGCTTTTCTGGTTAAAAAGTCTGTCGTATCTCAGACTGTGGCATATATAGCAATATCTGTGATTGCTATGGCTGTTATGTTAAAGACTGATCCGATAACACGAGTCCCTAAGGAAGCCACTAATTTGGCAATGAATATTCCAAGTGTCCACCTATTCGGAATATAGCTATAGAATAACTGATATGGATATATGGCCACTACCAGGTCTGCAACAGACAAACTGACGACAAAAAAATTGCCTGTAAAAACACAAACAAAAAAAAACAAAATTAACGTTTGTATTTTTAGGCATCAGTATATTAAATAGTGAAAATGACAGAATAACGTATAAAATGACAATATCGAGCATTTTATTTTTTTGTAAATTAGTTCAGAAATAGGACTCTGTGTAACAACTGTGAGAGGGTCCTTTAAAGGGGAAGTTCAGTGCAAATACATGTACTTTTAGAAAAAAGAGCAGTATTTTTCCATCCAAATGACCTTAACCGCCATTCAGCATTTTGTCTGTGCATAAATAAATACTTCCGAAATACTGACTTCCTGTTTGTAGGACCCCTAATAGAGACCGTTATGGTTTTGCCCTTGACTCAGTAGAAATTACTGTTAGGAACATTCCAAGGAAGTGGTGCATCCTGGGAAGAAGAAGGACCGTTAGAACCTAAAATGTCAGCTCACTAATGTACAGCAGGGAACAGCAAAGTGTATGAAATCAACGATTTTTCAAAATGGGGGAGAATATCTAGAATAACTAGGTATGTATAATATAATACTTTTTAAAATGTTATATTTTCCACTGAACATTCCCTTTAAATTTAATGGGCAGGTCCCCCTGGAGATTTTTTTTTTGCACAAATCAAGGACTCCCCCGACATTACAATACTTACCCATGTCCCAGTGTCCTTAAACACAGCTATTAACCACCTCCACTAGTCTGGCCAAGAGAGCTTGTAAAGAGCCCAAGAGTTGGTGGAGAATATCTGTGTATTGTGGTTTTAGGTCTTGGGGGGGTTAGTTTTTGTGTAAAACAATTGCACTGGGTGTGGGCTTTAAAAACTGGTAAATTTTCCACGTTTAGATCATTATACATTTCAATTTAAAAGCAATGATGTCAAAAATATGTAACAAGCTCTGCAGAAGGAGTTTTGATAAGATAAATGCCGACTACACAAAACATAGTGGGGATATTTACCCAGACCCGCTATCGCTCCGGGTAAATCTCCCTTCCGCGATTCATATCGTGTTTGCTTTTAGTTGGCGTTTAGATCTTGCGCTAGATGTAGTGCAAATGCGATATTGATTTGAGAGTGCCAGATGCGCGGGTCTTTTGCATTACCCATGCATCCAACGCTAATATGGCGTTAAAGTTGCGCTAAGTTATGCTAAACCATAGCAAAACCGGTTAGCGGGACTCTGGGTAAATGAGCCGGATGGGTTTTGTTTTAATAATTTACCCATGCATTCTTAAATCATATGGAAGGAGTTGCTATCCTACCTCCCATTGTGCTATATTGCAAAATCTGTCGACAGTCCCCTTTGCACGTCAGCACATGAACTGGATGCACCTTCCATATAATTGAGAAAATGGCTATTTAAAAAAAAAACATTTTTTAGGTTACATTAGTCCTTTAAATGTAAAATTATTCTTTTGTATGTCAAAAGTGACAAGTGATCTTACTGACAAGTGATCTTTTTCATCCCCACACAGACCCCAATACACAGATACTCTCCACCAACTCCAGTCTTTATTACAGTTTTATGGCCCCTTTACAAGCTCACACAGCTGCAGAGAAGAGTGGTTTTTGTAGGAACCGTAAGATGAAGGACTAGAAATCACTAATACCAGTTCCCACAGTTCAGTGCTGGCTTTAGGGTGCATGGAGCAGAGTGGTATTTACCATGAAAAAGCTGACTTTTCTTAACTTAAAATCAACCAACACAGTTTACCAAAGGAATAAGCAACCACTACAAATTCTATTGAGGGGAATGCTGGGAATGGTAGTTTTTGAACATCTGGAGGGCTACTGGTTGCCTACCCCAGATTTAAAGTAGCCACCTAATGGCCATAAATATACATAATATATCATTTTAAAAAGAAACTTTGTACATTCATTAATACAAAACATAGAACACTGAAATTAGGTGTGCACTAGTATTCTATATTCAACCAAGGATTTATGGCAAACCCAGCAGCTGAGCGATTGTTTCCAAACGATAATTTTTAGAACTGGTCATTTTGGTTGATTTGACCTACTAGTAAATTAAAGATGATGTGTTTATTAAATAGGGGAACAATTGGTCAGGATGAAATATCATCTGAAGAGATGTTCGAAACTGTTGAGTTTCGTTCCGTTTTCCAGAAAATTCGAAGATTCGAAACAAACCCATTGTCTATGGGACAAAATCTTTTGAAATACAAAATAGTAATTTTGTATTACAATAGTAATAGTAGGGTGAAATGACACAGAGACTTGGGGAATAGTCTGGGGAACCTGTAAATATAACCATTTATTATATTATATATATAATAATATATATATATATTATATATATTATAAATATAACCATAACTTATTTTAAAACCATCTTTCCTCACATTGGGCTGTTTTTGAGCTTCCGCATTCCATTTCGAGAGTTACCGAAATCGATCATTACTTTCAAGAATTCGATTTTTGATAATCCTCTACTTTCGATTTTCGAATATTGATAATCCTCTACTTTCGATTTTCGATAATTGCCTACTTTTGATTTTTGATAATCATCTACTTCGATTTTACTTTCGGGACTTCAAAACCCTAAGATTCGATTCGAAACCGGGTTCTATTGGAACCCACATTACATCTCTAATCATCTATGGCATTGATTGATTATTCTGCCACGGGGAATATTGGACAGTGTATCCAGGCCTATAATAAAACATTTCCTGTGGTGAGCCTGATCATCAGGAAACTTCTATGTAGTCTCACGGCTGCTGCACTTTGTATCTCCTTTAGGAATAGCTATTTTTACAGCACAATGACTGTCCGTACAGTATATTAGAAAGTAGAAGTGATTTAATCAAATCTGAAATGGCAGCTTTACAAGAGTGCACTGGCATTGTTTCAAATGCTTCTGTGAGAAATGTGTGGTGCGTCTGGGCACTGAGATGCTAATGATAAAGATTAAATGTCATTGCAATGATATTAACATACCGAGTAAATGTGTTTTGACGTGTATTAATAACAGCAGGAAGAATAAATACAAGTGTTTTAAATTTATGCTATTATTACTGCAAATTCCAATGTCAAGCGCACTATCAGCACTGATAACTATTATTAATCTGTAATATATAAAATCCTGTATATGCCTAGCACTGGAGGAAGGGAGGGGCCATGTAATTTGATTGAATGGTTGTGAAGGGTTTAGCAGAAGGTTATCTTAAAATTCCCCCAAAAGAAACTGGTATACAGGATAATCTACCTCATAAAATGAAATATAACAATATTATTTTTATTATTATTTAGGTCCATAGGGATGGACTAAGTTTTACTTAGCAGGTTTTGTGGTGAAACTTTGGGGGCAATAAACAAAGAGCCACTACACTATTGTCTCCCCAGTGCAATGGCTCTGGCAATGTTATGTGCTGATATCGGCTCTCGGTGCATCATTTTTCTAACGTTAAAAAGTGCTGCAACAGTCTGTCGCTATCAGCATTTAACGCCGCTTGTGGTGGCTGCGTGGTTAACTTTAATGCATGGAGGAATGAAAGTCATGCTAACCTCTGTGCATCACCCTGTTCATTTCATGAAATAGTGAACTACCGTGCATGACAATCCCATGGACTGTCATGTATGTAATTATAGTCATGTACAACAGCAGAAAAGTATTTTAAACTTACTCTAGCACCCGGTGTTGGCTGTATGCCAGACAAGTAGATAGGTGCAGTTCCCCTAGCCCTCCACTCCAAGGGCCAGAAAGTTCTCTATCACAAGAAAGATATGGGGAAGCACACTAATCACAACTATTATTGTAACAACACATACAACGTTTCGGGACACCCTGTCCTTTCTCAAGTAGCTCTCATACTTGAGAAATGGACAGGGCGTCCCGAAACGTTGTATGTGTTGTTACAATAAATAGTTGTGAATTCACCTGATTAGTGTGCTTCCCATATCTTTCTTGTGTTTAGTTTACCCATCTTTTTGCGATCTGTATAAAAGCATTCTGATGGAAACCTTGTGCTTTAAATATGAGCAAGAACTCCTTGGCTTCACAATTGAATATGGCCTAAAACACTTCCATCATCTTAGATTCAAATCAACTGCCATGTTTTCCCAGGAGCTTTAAACACAACACACCAAATGCCCTGTATGGGTTTAAAGGAATACACTTTCAGGGTTATTTAATAAAAGTTCTTATTGTTTAAAATGGTGCTAATTTTGCACCAACCAATCAGATGTTAGCTTGCAAATGTTAAATAAGATCTGATTGGTTGGGGCACAATTAGCACCATTTTAAACAATAAGAACTTTTATTTAATCTCCCTGTTTGTCTATATATATGTCTGGTCTGGTGATGAATAACAGAAGGATACAAAGTAAGACTTATCCTCAATCATAATATATATTTTAGAGACTAAAATATGGGAAGTTACCCAGAGCCACAACCACAAGATACCTACTTAAAATAATGCTAATCATTAATAGTTGGTTAGTGTGACTTTAAGATAAGAATTGTGGTACACTAGCAGCATGTTTTTTTTTTTAAAAAATACCCACACTTCATGGATTACTCTGCCTGCATTTAGCAGGTAGGAAGGGGTTAAAGGGAACTATAGTGCGTATAAAGTTTTTTTTAAAACACTTAAAAAAAAAGTACCTGAGGCAGGAAGGAAGGATTGGTGCTTTTTACCTACCAATATCCTTTATATGAGGAGCAGCAGGACAAAGAAAACTGCTTCTGCCAGTCTTCTGTATGCTTCAGCACTATCTTTAATATAGAATGGACCAGGGCCAGATGAAAACTGTATGTGCTGTAGCTCCTCAACAAACAATACGGGAGGTGGGATAATCAATCCTATTTTCTTGCCCCAGGTGCTTTTCATTTTTAAAATAAAATTTTTACAGTATAGTTATCCTTTAACACTTGTTTTTTTTTTAATTATTTTGATGTCAGCCAGTTCACCTGTTTGGGGATCCCGGGAAGGGAAAGTGGATGCAAAGAGACCTATTCCATTGCTAGAGCATGCTGTTATTGTCCTGGTCGGAGGGGGCGTGTCTCTCTTCATCGGGACCTGGTGGGGTAAATGGGGCTAATATTTCAGATTTTCCTTTAAAGAAATATCAATAAATTTTTCACACTAGACACATTTTTGAGCATTTTTGAAAAAGTATTTCATTTCTCATAACAGTAACCATATTACCGTCCACACTCATGTTCTGATCACGTCTGTTTTTAAAACGCACTTCTCTCAGGAAACTCAAGCCATTAAATGCGCATCCACAAATGTAGTCAAACTAATTGAAAAATCTTGTTAAAATGTATTGAAGCACAGTGAAGCTTTTTATGCATTTCTGCATTTTATAGCGTGAATGAAGCCAAGTGATTCCCTGTAAAGGTTTCTCTGGAAAGCAACACATACAACACGTTTAAAAAACCTCATTGATATGCAGAGCCAGTCGCTTATTCACAACAGCCTGCATTTACTATATGAAAGTAATTCCTACTAGAAATACATAGAAGCCATATGGTAATGCTCCCTTAGCTTTCAAACTGGAACACCTGTTATATATGCATTTGATTTATGTGAGGACAGTACAGAGAATCAATGGCACAATAAAATGTCATATGTCTCCGCACTATAAAGGTCACTACTGTCACTTAGAAAATCTAAACCTGGATTTCTACCTAATTCATTTTAAAGTACCACAGAGGCTAAGCTAAGGTAAATGGTACTAAACCAACTCCCTGTACTGCCCAGCTCCTTTATAAGCCAGGGGCCACATGCTGCCACTGGGGCTAAACAACACTGGTTCCCCACCCCATTTACATTTTCAAATGTCTATATTTAAAGACACAATATACTAAAGGTGGCCATGCAACCTGCAATCCCATAGGATCTGACGGAATTTGCCGAGTATCAGCAAGGTGTGTGCCAAAAATGACTGAGATGTTATTCTGGCACTGCTAATGGATATTATCTTGCAATTCTGGGTTGCGGACAACTCTTGGCAAGTCATCATGGAATGTCCCTTACCAGAGAACTTCCTTCCATTGAAATTGTGTAGGTTTGTTGTGGTATGACCCTATCCAGCACCTACATTTTATGCTACTGAATGATATGACGGGTCTAGGAAGAGATTGATGTGCACCCTGCGTCTCTGTAGTACTGTCCCTCTACACTGCCTAAAATAGTCAATAAAGTCTGTACCCATCAGCAGTTATGATTGTCAGGTATGGGTGTGTGTGGGTAATAGGAAACAAGAATTAAATGACAACTTAACCCTCATAATACCATCTTTTGAAAGAATGGCCTCTTTAAAATATGTTGATATATCCTACTTTGTCCTCTGAATTTGTACTGTGTGCCTGCTATGCTTCTGGATGCCTCATGGAAACCGAGCAATTAAGTGACCTGGTACTGAGCCTGGGCATGCTCAGAAGAGGTGGCTAGGGATTAGCATGCACTCATTGGTTGTGGTGCCAACTGTCAAATCCATAACTGACAGTTTACCTGTATATAAGTTTTTATTTCAGGGCTGGATTTTCCCTTTAACTATGTACAACTTAGTCCAGGGACACTTTACAAAAAGAAAAAGTAGTACTGGGAATTATGGTAAAATCCACCAAATAAAAACATTGTTAGCAGTCAAAACACCCCACCCAGACCCCAAAACTGAAATACTTCAGAGCTCACAGATGGATACTGTAATGAAGCCCAATTTTTCCGCTCTTCTTAAAGCAGTACAAGCTCTTTACAAGTTCACACATGCACAGGGGAGGTGGCTTGCATAAATGATAAGTCTTACATCTAGGAGCTTTCTAACTTTGAGCTTTAGGATCTGGAAGGTTGATTTATCTGTATGCAATTTTTAATATGATGGGTAGACTTGCCCTTTAACTCAATCATTACTTTTTATATTGTAAAAGCAGAATGTGTACTTAAAATAAATTTGCCTTAATCAGTAGAAAATATTTACATAATTCCCTAAATGCACATATTACAAGCAATGGAGCATATGACAGTTTGCTTGCTTGGCGGTATTCACTTATATTGAATGACACTTAGTATTGCTGTTATTTTCACCAGGTAGAAAAAGTTGATTATTAAAGGGCATGGGATAAAAGCAACTGTGGCTTTAATTTTACTGCATTCGAAAAAAGCATCAAAACCTGCAACTAATGAGTCTAAACCTATGGAATAACCTTTAGTTTGATGCCTTTGTTGCCTTGCATTATTAGCTTGCAATTTTACAGAACGTTAATGGTTCATTATACCGACTATGAAATATTTTTCCTTTCTTTATAATCTGTGTCAGATCTGTGTTTAGATAGGAGGAAATATCATTGTGCTAAACGATTCCATTTACTAGAGAGATCTGATTAGGCTACAGTATATACACAGGGATTTATAAAAGCCTGACAGCAGCAGGACACATTACTTGCACCTGGTATGAAAAAAAGGCCTGTCCTGTTCTTTAGCAATCACTGATGGTAATAAAGCATGTTTTCATTAACTTTATTTGTCACTTATCTTGCAGGTCAATTAGCTTGTAGGTCATTTCTCTCAAATGAAACAATAAAAATAATGTTAAATCAACAAACATTGTAAGTGTAAAGTAACACAAAAGATCAAGGTACAGGAAATCATATTTATTATGCATTGCTTGGCTAAAATGAAAATGCCAGTGGTCAGTTTTTTTATAATGCAGACCACCTATGCAGTTATTGCTGATTCTGTGATTATTAATGCATGTGCTTTCTCCTAGAGGTTTGACTAAGAAAACTCTAAATTACTTTATAGAAAAACATGGTTGCTTGAAAACTGCACTAGATTTGACCTTTTCTTTCCATTGGGTCCACTGTCAATGGTAACCTGTATCTGTATTGACCACACTTCTAGGTAATGATCCTACCCCATAAGCTCTTACACATGTCTTTATTCAACTTAATTACTATGTTACTATGTATATGTTACATGTGTGATTGCGGGTCCGGTACGATATGTACGAATGAACATTTCGGGCGATAATTGGCCCATGTGTAGGCACATTATCGTCTGAAACGGTCGTTTGGCCGTTCAATGATCCCCACGAACAACGCTCAGCCGATAAAGCGCCTACACACGGGCCAAAAGTTCGTACACATCATGCATGTATGAGCCTTTAGGCTTCATACACATGTAAGATTACATCCTACCGCCAACCGATTTGGCGATATATTTAGGCTACTTTCATGTGAGCAGTGAAACTGAGCAGTTCCAGATGTTTTCCCTTGAGAAAACGCGACATTTGTCAGGGAACCACCCAGAAAACTTTCAACAAACGGCATTTTTTCGTTTGTCTGAAAATAGTCTTAGAGGGACACTAAATTGAATGTTTAAGTTAATGCTATGGGACCTATAATTCACAGGGAGATGGGAAAGCTTATTCTACCCACCCGTGTGAAATAGAAATAGATTGTTGCAGCTACACCTGCAAACACAGTGCTCACTGGTTTGAACAGCTGGTTGGCGGACTGTCCTGATGTCAGGCCAGTCTGCCAAACGCTGTTAGTTTCACTGTGGAGCCCCAGTGATCTATTTCTATTGCACCTAGGGGGGTAAGTATAAGCATTTACTTTAGGATTCAGATGTGGCCACATTATGACAAACAGCAACGCACATGAAAATTGTGCGCTATTCACATGCGTTACCATATGTTTGTACTGAAATCCGCACACAGAGTGGCTGCACACATTTTGTTAGCGTGGCATGCATTTCTCACATGCTAATGGATCACAAAAAGCAAAAATAAGCGTGTGAGTAGAGATGCCGAAATACATAGTTTTGTTGCTTTTTCGGATTCCTGGATCTCTGGAAAATCCGAAGATCCGAAAACAGAGAGACCACTTTCGAGTTTCCGGTCATATTTTCGAAGATTTCTAAATGTTCAAAGCTATTTTTGAAATTAATCGAAAATAGCCTTGCCTGTTTGATTTTCGAAAATACAATCGAAAACTCGAAAGTGGTCTCCATCGTATTTTCAAGTATTTTTGAACCACTTTAGAAGGTAAATCATGCCAAAATCCCATGAAATGTAACAAAAAGTTTCTAAAAATTATCGAAAATAGCTCCGTACATTCGAAAATTTGTTCCGAAGTCCAGAAATCCGTATGATTCGTCCAAATCCGGATTTCGGAACCGAGGGGTTCCGTGTTGGATCCGGGTTCCTGTCGGACCCGGATGCCATTTCTATGTGTGAGAAACACGCTAATGTGGCCAACCCTTAGTATCCCTTTAACATGTGTGTTAGCTCCAATCAGCATTGTTTGGGAGACGGCAGGAGAAAGAACTCTGAAAAGAACCCTAAAGATACATTGTTGCCAAAGTTCGCCAGTGATTCAGCCAACAGTATCTAATATGAACAAGGCATAAGCGAATTAGACAATCTGCTGTAGGCCAGTAAAAAGAAAATTCTAAAAGTCAGATCATTATTGTGATACTCTGGGAGTATCTTTTGTAATAAAGCAAATAAAATAAAGTCTTGTATCTGATGTGTGCACATTAGTTCATGCTGCCTCTCAACAAATTCAAGTAAACATTATCTTCAGGGTCATTTTATGAGTGACAGATTGTTAATAGCTTTTAGTCAAGCTTAGACATAAAATACATCACACTATTTGTTTTGCTTCATTGGCTATGTTTAAAAATTGTATGTATGTTTGCCTTAGGCTGATGGCTCACAGGGCTACTCGATTGCTATAAATCTGACAGTGGGAACTTCTGCCCTTCCCTTCTCTGGACTCTATAACAACAATGCATGGGGGTTCACAACATGCAGTACAGGGTAAGTTAATGGGAAGATATTAATTCAACATATAGTAATATATAGAAGGAAGGATATAAGAAAGGGGTGAAATGCAAGCAAATAGCTGGTGTTAAAGATTCGGAAAGGGTTAAACCCATTCACAATGCATAGAGACGCTATTGGTTCTGCATTGCCACATGGGGGCAGAATAAAGTGATAGCGGCTTTCTGTACATCGCCCCATAAATATTTACTCAGTTTGTGTAACTATCTGCATTGACATCTATTCTCGCTGAAAATTTCCTTTAATTTTTTTAAGTCTATGGCTGTCTTTGTGAATTAGAAGCTACGTTGTTTGTTTGGTTTTTGACTATGAGTAAAAGTTCATTGTGAATGAAAGCAGCCATCAGTCTGTCACAATTTACTGGAGCTGTCACCACATTCCTTAGCTTTAATATAAAAGACAGGACTTTACTTTAGGGGAACTGAGCGCTGTGCATCCATTATATTTATTAATAAAAGGCATTTGGCAACATAATGTGAATTTTATTGTCTGATTAAGCATTGGGATTCTATACACACATATCCACTGTACGTTTGTAAGTTCTTAGAATCAATGTCTAAACACACAAATATTTCTCTACATACAAATATTCATTTATTCCGTCCACCTTTGATTTATTGTTCACGTGAATCTGGATACAAACAATTGTACTCAAGGACACAAAATTGGATTTCTTGCCTCACTAATGCTGAAAATAATTAAACATGGAACAAACCGAGTTGTGCTACTGGCATTGTATCCAGCCCCCAAGCATGGCGCCTTAACAAGCATTTCATATAATTATTGAACCACATTTGCCTCCTTTTCCTTCAGGCCTACGGCTAAGCTAGTAGCCCATTCTGGTTTTTTAATATTACTGCTTTATGTTTTTTCCTATAGTCTCCTGATCATTGTGTACAGCAGGGCGCCGCAGGTCAACTAGCAGCAACATAAAGTCAAATTGAAACAGCGAGTAATCAAGAAAAACTTTATCACTCATCCAAATGGCAAGCACAGTTCCACAGAAAAGCTGAAAAATGACCCAGCATATGTATAATAGGGCATATTCCAGTCATCTTGTAAACTGAAACTCCCAGTCACGGGACAGGCACTTACAAAAAGGTCTAGGACCAACTATATGTGGTAACTATGTCCTAGTGTGTGTATGGGGTACAGTTCGTTTTTATAAACCATAGATTTTTGTGCATTTTGCATTAATTTAATGTTAAGGACAGGAATTAGAAAATGCACAGAAAGATATTGCATAAGACTAAGTTCATATACATAGCACGTTAACGCAAGGTAATATCACACACGCAATGTTGTACGATGTTCCCCATATCTAATCCGTTGTGTCAATTGACCCCAGCTATGTGTTAACACACCAAACTGCTGCATCAGTGCGTTAGGAACAAAACACTACATCGCAGCTCATAGGTGTGAACGGATCCTTTACTCATTTGAGCAAAGCATTTTTGGGTGATTTTACATCCTGAAAATTGCATAAAAAGCTCCCTAGTGTGGACGACCATTATGGCTAGGTCACACTGGCACGTTTCTAACATGTATCCGATCACTTTTGAGATATTTTAGAGCATGAGAATCTGTAAACACATGTCAGTGCATACAATGTGGCTACCCATTCTCATGCACTGTGATCCGTTTTTGGTGCGCAAGCATACAGTAATGTTTGTGAAATACCCTACATTGCGATCGTGCGTTTCACATGCGTTACCGTACACATCTCAACGAGGTCTCAGCCTAAAAGAGGGCCAGATTTTAAATGTGACACAAATGTCCTCTTTCCTACTCTTGTGAACCAGCTGTATTTTCTGCCCACATGTTACCTCACTGTCCTTAAAAGTGCGTGTTTTTATTCTAGAGAGCCACGGACCGCAGCATTGAGGGGAGGCGGCATGACCAGGAGAGCTTCCCAGCGGGGATTGGTTGAATTAAAGAATACCAGGGGAGGGGTGGGGGGAGGGGTGGGGTGGGGGGCTGGGGGAGGGACAAGGGGGGGGAGTAGGGAGGGAGGGGCGAGAAAGCCCGGGAAAAAGAAGAGGACCCTGAATCAGGGCCATTTTGCTGGGGCAGCCACAGGAAAAGGACATACCAACATGGACGCTGAGGCACTGCTGGCAAGGTTCGGGAGGAAGCGATGCAGCGGGGAGATTCATGGCTCCTGGACATACTGCAGGCATCAGGCTCGGGCGGTGATCCGACAACCCCAACAGGAAGAAAGAGGAGCACACGGCATACGGGGCCTCCCCGACGTTCTAAGCCCATCACCGGACCGCACCAGGAGAAGAAGACACAGCCCCGTTCCGTTTGCAGGCAGCAGAGGACAACAGCCGGACAGCCTCAGGAGCAGCGGAGGCGCGGCCTATCCAGCGTGGCAGCGCTCCCAACAGCAACAGGCCCAACATCCGGTCCAGAGGAGGAGGAACAAAACGGTAAGTGCGGCCTCAGGTCGGCGAGGGGCACTACCAGGGGTCGGGCGGCACAACACAGGGACTCCTTCCCTGTACCTCCATCATCTCTCCCCACCAGAAGTGTGCAAGGGACAGCTGGGGACATACCCCCTCCCCAATACCCAGACCAATTTAATGCGGCAGCACCATCTGAGCCAGGCCCAGACAGCCCTTCCTCCACAAGATTTAGGCCCCTCCCCAAGCAGGGAAGGAACCCTTTCACCTATACCACCGGAAGTGGCGGCCTGGGGGATACCAGTTATCTCACAGGCTAGGGATACCCCTGAAAATACCTCTGACAGGCAGGAAGCCGTGCAGGGCACGTTACCGGGGCGGGGCGGCGCTAGAGCAAAGGGGTCCCCCAAGGGTAGAGAATCCTTCTCCCTCTTTGTTTTGCCTCACGCAGGACCGGGAGCACCTGGACAGGAATGTGGAACACCCGGGTTCGGCGTGTGCTACAAACAGCGTCCCCACATCTGCATCAAAGGACCACCCAGACATCACGCTGCTACCAGGACCACATCATCCACAGCAGCAGGCCATACAGACAGAGGAAGTCCCAGGATGTTCCCAGACTTCGACGACAGGTAACTCCGCGCATGCGCACAGCAGCTCACACACTCAGCCACAAAGGTTTAGCAATGACACAATACAATCCACTGGTAATGGAAGCCTAGGGTTTAACAGTGTAGTATCAGGGCTTCGGCAGCTTCTTTTCCAGTTAGAGGTGAAAGAAGCCAACAATACATATCCGCCACCGGTCCGGGACCCGATCTCGGTTCCCTGACTCTGTGTCGGATATGTTAAATGTTGGCTTCTTTCACCTTCTAACTGGAAAAGAAGCTGCCGAAGCCCTGATACTACACTGTTAAACCCTAGGCTTCCATTACCAGTGGATTGTATGTGTCATTGCTAAACCTTTGTGGCTGAGTGTGTGAGCTGCTGTGCGCATGCGCGAGTTACCTGTCGTCGAAGTCTGGGAACATCCTGGGACTTCCTCTGTCTGTATGCCCTGCTGCTGTGGATGATTGTGTCCTGGTAGCAGCGCTGATGTCTGGGTGGTCCTTTGATGCAATGTGGGGACGCTGTTTGTAGCACCGCCGAACCCGGGTGTTCACATTCCTGTCCAGGTGCTCCCGGTCCTGCTTGAGCAAAACAAAGAGGGAGAAGGATTCTCTACCCTTGGGGACCCCTTTGCTCTAGCGCCCGCCCGCCGGTAACGTGCCCTGCACAGGCTTCCTGCCTGTCAGAGGTATTTTCAGGGTATCCCTAGCCTGTAGATAACTGGTATCCCCAGTCCGCCAGAATATGTCTACATATTCACGCTTCCATATTTTCTCTTTTACTTCCTTCCTAAGGTGTGACCCGAGGGGGCCTTCGAAACATAAGTACATGTGACTTCTTGCCGAATCGGGAATACCTTGCACCTTGAAATCCTGCTTATGTCCTTGGGGAGCAGGTGATGGGGTGGATGCCTGTGAAACTGGTCCTGTCTCTATTACCTCCCTGTTCGCTCGGTTCCCTGACTCTGTGTCGGATATGTTAAATTGTTGGCTTCTTTCACCTTCTAACTGGAAAAGAAGCTGCCGAAGCCCTGATACTACACTGTTAAACCCTAGGCTTCCATTACCAGTGGATTGTATTGTGTCATTGCTAAACCTTTGTGGCTGAGTGTGTGAGCTGCTGTGCGCATGCGCGGAGTTACCTGTCGTCGAAGTCTGGGAACATCCTGGGACTTCCTCTGTCTGTATGGCCTGCTGCTGTGGATGATGTGGTCCTGGTAGCAGCGCTGATGTCTGGGTGGTCCTTTGATGCAGATGTGGGGACGCTGTTTGTAGCACCGCCGAACCCGGGTGTTCCACATTCCTGTCCAGGTGCTCCCGGTCCTGCGTGAGGCAAAACAAAGAGGGAGAAGGATTCTCTACCCTTGGGGGACCCCTTTGCTCTAGCGCCCGCCCGCCGGTAACGTGCCCTGCACAGGCTTCCTGCCTGTCAGAGGTATTTTCAGGGGTATCCCTAGCCTGTGAGATAACTGGTATCCCCCAGGCCGCCACTTCCGGTGGTATAGGTGAAAGGGTTCCTTCCCTGCTGGGGAGGGGCCTAAATCTTGTGGAGGAAGGGCTGTCTGCCCGGCCTGGCTCAGATGGTGCTGCCGCATTAAATTGGTCTGGGTATTGGGGAGGGGGTATGTCCCCAGCTGTCCCTTGCACACTTCTGGTGGGGAGAGATGATGGAGGTACAGGGAAGGAGTCCCTGTGTTGTGCCGCCCAACCCCTGGTAGTGCCCCTCGCCGACCCTGAGGCCGCACTTACCGTTTTTGTTCTCCCTCCTCTGGACCGGATGTTGGGCCTGTTGCTGTTGGGAGCGCTGCCACGCTGGATAGGCCGCGCCTCCGCTGCTCCTGAAGGCTGTCCGGCTGTTGTCCTCTGCTGCTGCTGCAAACGGAACCGGGGCTTGTCTTCTTCTCCTGGTGCGGTCCGGTGATGGGCTTAGACGTCGGGGAGGCCCCGTATGCCGTGTGCTCCTCTTTCTTTCTTCCTGTTGGGTTTGTCGGATCACCGCCCGAGCCTGATGCCTGCATATGTCCGAGCCATGAATCTCCCCGCTGCATCGCTTCCTCCCGAACCTTGGCCAGCAGTGCCTCAGCGTCCATGTTGGTATGTCCTTTTCCTGTGGCTGCCCCAGCAAAATGGCCCTGATTCAGGGTCCTCCTTCCTTTTTCCCGGGCTTTCTCGCCCCTCCCCTCCTACTCCCCCCCCCTTGTCCCTCCCCCAGCCCCCCACCCCACCCCTCCCCCCACCCCTCCCCTGCCTGTATTCTTTAATTCAACCAATCCCCGCTGGGAAGCTCTCCCTGGTCATGCCGCCCCTCCCCTCAATGCTGCGGTCCGTGGCTCTCTAGAATAAAAACACGCACTTTTAAGGACAGTGAGGTACACATGTGGGCAGAAAATACAGCTGGTTCACAAGAGTAGTGAAAGAGGACATTTGTGTCACATTTAAAATCTGGCCCTCTTTTAGGCTGAGACCTCGTTGAGATGTGTACGGTAACGCATGTGAAACGCACGATCGCAATGTAGGGTATTTCACAAACATTACTGTATGCTTGCGCACCAAAAACGGATCACAGTGCATGAGAATCTGGGTAGCCACATTGTATGCACTGACATGTGTTTACAGATTCTCATGCTCTAAAATATCTCAAAATGTGATCGGATACATGTTAGAAACGTGCCAGTGTGACCTAGCCATAATGGCTCGTCCACACTAGGGAGCTTTTTATGCAATTTTCAGGATGTAAAATCACCCAAAAATGCTTTGCTCAAATGAGTAAATGGATCCGTTCACACCTATGAGCTGCGATGTAGTGTTTTGTTCCTAACGCACTGCATGCAGCAGTTTGGTGTGTTAACACATAGCTGGGGTCAATTGACACCAACGGATTAGATATGGGGAACATCGTACAACATTGCGTGTGTGATATTACCTTGCGTTAACGTGCTATGTATTATGAACTTAGTCTTATGCAATATCTTTCTGTGCATTTTCTAATTCCTGTCCTTAACATTAAAATTAATGCAAAATGCACAAAAATCTATGGTTTATAAAAACAGACTGTACCACAATACACACACTAGGACATAGTTACCACATATAGTTGGTCCTAGACCTTTTTGTAAGTGCCTGTCCCGTGACTGGGAGTTTCAGTTTACAAGATGACTGGAATATGCCCTATTATACATATGCTGGGTCATTTTTCAGCTTTTCTGTGGAACTGTGCTTGCCATTTGGATGAGTGATAAAAGTTTTTCTTGATTACTCAGTCTGTTTCAATTTGACTTTATGTTGCTGCTAGTTGGACCTGCGGCGCCCTGCTGTACACAATGATCAGGGAGACTATAGGAAAAAACATAAAGCAGTAATATTAAAAACCAGAATGGGCTACTAGCTTAGCCGTAGGCCTGAAGGAAAAGGAGGCAAATGTGGTTCAATAATTATATGAAATGCTTGTTAAGGCGCCATGCTTGGGGGCTGGATACAATGCCAGTAGCACAACTCGGCTTTGTTCCATGTTTTAATTATTTTCAGCATTAGTGAGGCAAGAAATCCAATTTTGTGTCCTTGAGTACAATTGTTTGTATCCAGATTCACGTGAACAATAAATCAAAGGTGGACGGAATAAATGAATATTTGTATGTAGAGAAATATTTGTGTGTTTAGACATTGATTCTAAGAACTTACAACGTACAGTGGATATGTGTGTATAGAATCCCAATGCTTAATCAGACAATAAAATTCACATTATGTTGCCAAATGCCTTTTATATTAATAAAATATAATGGATGCACAGCGCTCAGTTCCCCTAAAGTAAAGTCCTGTCTTCTTTAATATAAAGCTAAGGAATGTGGTGACAGCTCCAGTAAATTGTGACAGACTGATGGCTGCTTTCATTCACAATGACACTTTTACTCATAGTCAAAAACCAAACAAACAACGTAGCTTCTAATTCACAAAGACAGCATAGACTTAAAAAAATTAAAGGAAATTTTCAGCGAGAATAGATGTCAATGCAGATAGTTACACAACTGAGTAAATATTTATGGGGCGATGTACAGAAAGCCGCTATCACTTTATTCTGCCCCCATGTGGCAATGCAGAACCAATAGCGTCTCTATGCATTGTGAATGGGTTTAACCCTTTCCGAATCTTTAACACCAGCTATTTGCTTGCATTTCACCCCTTTCTTATATCCCTTCCTTCTATATATTACTATATGTTGAATTAATATCTTCCCATTAACTTACCCTGTACTGCATTGTTGTGAACCCCCATGCATTGTTGTTATAGAGTCCAGAGAAGGGAAGGGCAGAAGTTCCCACTGTCAGATTTATAGCAATCGAGTAGCCCTGTGAGCCATCAGCCTAAGGCAAACATACATACAATTTTATAAACATAGCCAATGAAGCAAAACAAATATGTGTGATGTATTTTATGTCTAAGCTTGACTAAAAGCTATTTAACAATCTGTCACTCATAAAATGACCCTGAAAGATAATGTTTACTTGAATTTGTTGAGAGGCAGCATGAACTAATGTGCACACATCAGATACAAGACTTTATTTTATTTGCTTTATTACAAAAGATACTCCCAGAGTATCACATATAATGATCTGACTTTTAGAATTTTCTTTTTACTGGCCTACAGCATGATTGTCTAATTCTGTCTTATGCCTTGTTCAAATATTAGATACTGTTGGCTGAATCGACTGGCGAACTTTGGCCAACAATGTATCTTTAGCGGTTCTTTTCAGAGTTCTTTTCTCCTGCCGTATCCCCAAACAATGCTGATTGGAGCTAACACACATGTTAAAGGGATACTAAGGGTTGGCCACATTAGCGTGTTTCTCACACATAGAAATGGCATCCGGGTCCGACAGGAACCCGGATCCAACACGGAACCCCTCGGTTCCGAAATCCGGATTTGGACGAATCATACGGATTTCTGGACTTCGGAACAAATTTTCGAATGTACGGAGCTATTTTCGATAATTTTTAGAAACTTTTTGTTACATTTCATGGGATTTTGGCATGATTTTTACCTTCTAAAGTGGTTCAAAAATACTTGAAAATACGATCGGAGACCACTTTCGAGTTTTCGATTGTATTTTCGAAAATCAAACAGGCAAGGCTATTTTCGATAATTTTCAAAAATAGCTTTGAACATTTAGAAATCTTCGAAAATATGACCGGAAACTCGAAAGTGGTCTCTCTGTTTTCGGATCTTCGGGATTTTCCAGAGATCCAGGAATCCGAAAAAGCAACAAAACTATGTACTTTCGGCCATCTCTACTCACACGCTTATTTTTGCTTTTTGTGATCCATTAGCATGTGAGAAATGCATGCCACGCTAACAAAATGTGTGCAGCCACTCTGTGTGCGGATTTCAGTACAAACATATGGTAACGCATGTGAATAGCGCACAATTTTCATGTGCGTTGCTGTTTGTCATAATGTGGCCACATCTGAATCCTAAAGTAAATGCTTATACTTACCCCCCTAGGTGCAATAGAAATAGATCACTGGGGCTCCACAGTGAAACTAACAGCTGTTTGGCAGACTGGCCTGACATCAGGACAGTCCGCCAACCAGCTGTTCAAACCAGTGAGCACTGTGTTTGCAGGTGTAGCTGCAACAATCTATTTCTATTTCACACGGGTGGGTAGAATAAGCTTTCCCATCTCCCTGTGAATTATAGGTCCCATAGCATTAACTTAAACATTCAATTTAGTGTCCCTCTAAGACTATTTTCAGACAAACGAAAAAATGCCGTTTGTTGAAAGTTTTCTGGGTGGTTCCCTGACAAATGTCGCGTTTCTCAAGTGACAAACATCTGGAACTGCTCAGTTTCACTGCTCACATGAAAGTAGCCTAAATTATCTGCCAAATCGGTTGGCGGTAGGATGTAATCTTACATGTGTATGAAGCCTAAAGGCTCATACATGCATGATGTGTACGAACCTTTTGGCCCGTGTGTAGGCGCTTTATCGGCTGAAGCGGTTGTTCGTTCGGGGATCATTGAACGGCCAAACGACCGTTTCAGACGATAATGTGCCTACACATGGGCCAATTATCGCCCGAAATGTTCATTCGTACATATCGTACACAGGACCCGCAATCACACATGTAACATATACATAGTAACATAGTAATTAAAGTTGAATAAAGACATGTGTACGAGCCTTATGGGGTAGGATCATTACCTAGAAGTGTGGTCAATACAGATACAGGTTACCATTGACAGTGGACCCAATGGAAAGAAAAGGTCAAATCTAGTGCAGTTTTCAAGCAACCATGTTTTTCTTATAAAGTAATTTAGAGTTTTCTTAGTCAAACCTCTCAGGAGAAAGCACATGCATTAATAATCACAGAATCAGCAAATAACTGCATAGGTGGTCTGCATTATAAAAAAACTGACCACTGGCATTTTCATTTTAGCCAAGCAATGCATTAATAAATATGATTTCCTGTACCTTGTATCTTGTTTGTGTTACTTTACACTTACAATGTTTGTTGATTTAACATTATTTTTATTTGTTCATTTGAGAGAAATGACCTACAAGCTAATTGACCTGCAAGATAAGTGACAAATAAAGTTAATGAAAACATGCTTTATTACCATCAGTGATTGCTAAAGAACAGGACAGGCCTTTTTTTCATACCAGGTGCAAGTAATGTGTCCTGCTGCTGTCAGGCTTTTATAAATCCCTGTGTTATATACTGTAGCCTAATCAGATCTCTCTAGTAAATGGAATCGTTTAGCACAATGATATTTCCTCCTATCTAAACACAGATCTGACACAGATTTATAAAGAAAGGAAAAATATTTCATAGTCGGTATAATGAACCATTAACGTTCTGTAAAATTGCAAGCTAATAATGCAAGGCAACAAAGGCATCAAACTAAAGGTTATTCCATAGGTTTAGACTCATTAGTTGCAGGTTTTGATGCTTTTTTCGAATGCAGTAAAATTAAAGCCACAGTTGCTTTTATCCCATGCCCTTTAATAATCAACTTTTTCTACCTGGTGAAAATAACAGCAATTACTAAGTGTCATTCAATATAAGTGAATACCGCCAAGCAAGCAAACTGTCATATGCTCCATTGCTTGTAATATGTGCATTTAGGGAATTATGTAAATATTTTCTACTGATTAAGGCAAATTGTATTTTAAGTACACATTCTGCTTTTACAATATAAAAAGTAATGATTGAGTTAAAGGGCAAGTCTACCCATCATATTAAAAATTGCATACAGATAAATCAACCTTCCAGATCCTAAAAGCTCAAAAGTTAGAAAGCTCCTAGATGTAAGACTTATCATTTATGCAAGCCACCTCCCCTGTGCATGTGTGAACTTGTAAAGAGCTTGTACTGCTTTAAGAAGAGGCGGAAAAATTGGGCTTCATTACAGTATCCATCTGTGAGCTCTGTAAGTATTTCAGTTTTGGGGTCTGGGTGGGGGTGTTTTGACTGCTAACAATGTTTTTATTTGGTGGATTTTACCATAATTCCCAGTACTACTTTTTCTTTTTGTAAAGTGTCCCTGGACTACAGTTGTACATAGTTAAAGGGAAAATCCAGCCCTGAAATAAAAACTTATATACAGGTAAACTGTCAGTTATGGATTTGACAGTTGGCACCACAACCAATGCAGTGCATGCTAATCCCCTAGCCACCTCTTCTGAGCATGCCCAGGCTCAGTACCAGGTCACTTAATTGCTCGGTTTCCATGAGGCATCCAGAAGCATAGCAGGCACACAGTAACAAATTCAGAGGACAAAGTAGGATATATCAACATATTTTAAAGAGGCCATTCTTTC
The DNA here is from genome assembly GCA_019447015.1 of Hymenochirus boettgeri. Lineage (NCBI taxonomy): Eukaryota > Metazoa > Chordata > Amphibia > Anura > Pipidae > Hymenochirus > Hymenochirus boettgeri. The sequence continues at coordinate 173,040,591 of CM033476.1, forward strand.
TAAAAGATGGTATTATGAGGGTTAAGTTGTCATTTAATTCTTGTTTCCTATTACCCACACACACCCATACCTGACAATCATAACTGCTGATGGGTACAGACTTTTATTGACTATTTTAGGCAGTGTAGAGGGACAGTACTACAGAGACGCAGGGTGCACATCAATCTCTTCCTAGACCCGTCATATCATTCAGTAGCATAAAATGTAGGTGCTGGATAGGGTCATACCACAACAAACCTACACAATTTCAATGGAAAGGAAGTTCTCTGGTAAGGGACATTCCATGATGACTTGCCAAGAGTTGTCCGCAACCCAGAATTGCAAGATAATATCCATTAGCAGTGCCAGAATAACATCTCAGTCATTTTTGGCACCCACACCTTGCTGATACTCGGCAAATTCCGTCAGATCCTATGGGATTTGCAGTGTGCATGGCCACCTTTAGTATATTGTGTCTTTAAATATAGACATTTGAAAATGTAAATGGGGTGGGGAACCAGTGTTGTTTAGCCCCAGTGGCAGCATGTGGCCCCTGGCTTATAAAGGAGCTGGGCAAGTACAGGGAGTTGGTTTAGTACCATTTACCTTAGCTTAGCCTCTGTGTACTTTAAAATGAATTAGGTAGAAATCCAGGTTTAGATTTTCTAAGTGACAGTAGTGACCTTTATAGTGCGGAGACATAATGACATTTTATTGTGCCCATTGATTCTCTGTACTGTCCTCACATAAATCAAATGCATATATAACAGGTGTTCCAGTTTGAAAGCTAAGGGAGCATTACCATATGGCTTCTATGTATTTCTAGTAGGAATTACTTTCATATAGTAAATGCAGGCTGTTGTGAATAAGCGACTGGCTCTGCATATCAATGAGGTTTTTTAAACGTGTTGTATGTGTTGCTTTCCAGAGAAACCTTTACAGGGAATCACTTGGCTTCATTCACGCTATAAAATGCAGAAATGCATAAAAAGCTTCACTGTGCTTCAATACATTTTAACAAGATTTTTCAATTAGTTTGACTACATTTGTGGATGCGCATTTAATGGCTTGAGTTTCCTGAGAGAAGTGCGTTTTAAAAACAGACGTGATCAGAACATGAGTGTGGACGGTAATATGGTTACTGTTATGAGAAATGAAATACTTTTTCAAAAATGCTCAAAAATGTGTCTAGTGTGAAAAAATTTATTGATATTTCTTTAAAGGAAAATCTGAAATATTAGCCCCATTTACCCCACCAGGTCCCGATGAAGAAGAGCACGCCCCCTCCGACCAGGACAATAACAGCATGCTCTAGCAATGGAATAGGTCTCTTTGCATCCACTTTCCCTTCCCGGGATCCCCAAACAGGTGAACTGGCTGACATCAAAATAATTTAAAAAAAAAACAAGTGTTAAAGGATAACTATACTGTAAAAATTTTATTTTAAAAAATGAAAAGCACCTGGGGCAAGAAAATAGGATTGATTATCCCACCTCCCGATATTGTTTTGTTGAGGAGCTACAGCACATACAGTTTTCATCTGGCCCTGGTCCATTCTATATTAAAGATAGTGCTGAAGCATACAGGAAGACTGGCAGAAGCAGTTTTCTTTGTCCTGCTGCTCCTCATATAAAGGATATTGGTAGGTAAAAAGCACCAATCCTTCCTTCCTGCCTCAGGTACTTTTTGTTTTAAGTGTTTTTAAAAAAAACTTTATACGCACTATAGTTTCCCTTTAACCCCTTCCTACCTGCTAAATGCAGGCAGAGTAATCCGAATGCAGTGTGGGTGATTTTTTAAAAAAACAAAACATGCTGCTAGTGTACCACAATTCTTATCTTAAAGTCACACTAACCAACTATTAATGATTAGCATTATTTTAAGTATGGTATCTTGTGGTTGTGGCTCTGGGTAACTTCCCCATATTTTAGTCTCTAAAATATATATTATGATTGAGGATAAGTCTTACTTTGTACTCCTCTGTTATTCATCACCAGACCAGACATACTATATAGACAAACAGGGAGATTAAATAAAAGTTCTTATTGTTTAAAATGGTGCTAATTGTGCCCCAACCAATCAGATCTTATTTAACATTTGCAAGCTAACATCTGATTGGTTGGTGCAAAATTAGCACCATTTTAAACAATAAGAACTTTTATTAAATAACCCTGAAAGTGTATTCCTTTAAACCCATACAGGGCTATTGGTGTGTTGTGTTTAAAGCTCCTGGGAAAACATGGCAGTTGATTTGAATCTAAGATGATGGAAGTGTTTTAGGCCATATTCAATTGTGAAGCCAAGGAGTTCTCTGATCATATTAAAGCACAAGGTTTCCATCAGAATGCTTTTATACAGATCGCAAAAAGATGGGTAAAACTAAACACAAGAAAGATATGGGGAAGCACACTAATCAGGTGAATTCACAACTATTTATTGTAACAACACATACAACGTTTCGGGACGCCCTGTCCATTTCTCAAGTATGAGAGCTACTTGAGAAAGGGACAGGGTGTCCCGAAACGTTGTATGTGTTGTTACAATAAATAGTTGTGATTAGTGTGCTTCCCCATATCTTTCTTGTGATAGAGAACTTTCTGGCCCTTGGAGTGGAGGGCTAGGGGAACTGCACCTATCTACTTGTCTGGCATACAGCCAACACCGGTGTGCTAGAGTAAGTTTAAAATACTTTTCTGCTGTTGTACATGACTATAATTACATACATGACAGTCCATGGGATTGTCATGCACGGTAGTTCACTATTTTCATGAAATGAACAGGGTGATGCACAGAGAGGTTAGCATGACTTTCATTCCTCCATAGCATTAAAGTTAACCACGCAGCCACCACAAGCGGCGTTAAATGCTGATAGCGACAGACTGTTGCAGCACTTTTTAACGTTAGAAAAATGATGCACCGAGAGCCGATATCAGCACATAACATTGCCAGAGCCATTGCACTGGGGAGACAATAGTGTAGTGGCTCTTTGTTTATTGCCCCCAAAGTTTCACCACAAAACCTGCTAAGTAAAACTTAGTCCATCCCTATGGACCTAAATAATAATAAAAATAATATTGTTATATTTCATTGTTATGAGGTAGATTATCCTGTATACCAGTTTCTTTTTGGGGGAGACTTTTAAGATAACCTTCTGCTAAACCCTTCACAACCATTCAATCAAATTACATGGCCCCTCCTTCCTCCAGTGCTAGGCATATACAGGATATTTATATATTTACAGATTAATAATAGTTATCAGTGCTGATAGTGCGCTTGACATTGGAATTTGGCAGTAATAATAGCATAAATTTAAAACCACTTGTATTTATTCTTCCTGCTGTTATTAATACACGTCAAAACACATTTTACTCGGTATGTTAATATCATTGCCAATGACATTTATATCTTTATCATTAGCATCTCAGTGCCCAGACGCACACACACTTTCTCACAGAAGCATTTGAAACAATGCCAGTGCACTCTTGTAAAGCTGCCATTTCAGATTTGATTAAATCACTTCTACTTTCTAATATACTGTACGGACAGTCATTGTGCTGTAAAAATAGCTATTCCTAAAGGAGATACAAAGTGCAGCAGCCGTGAGACTACATAGAAGTTTCCTGATGATCAGGCTCACCACTAGGAAATGTTTTATTATAGGCCTGGATACACTGTCCAATATTCCCCGTGGCAGAATAATCAATCAATGCCATAGATGATTAGAGATGTAATGTGGGTTCCAATAGAACCCGGTTTCGAATCGAATCTTAGGGTTTTGAAGTCCCGAAAGTAAAATCGAAAGTAGATGATTATCAAAAATCAAAAGTAGGCAATTATCGAAAATCGAAAGTAGAGGATTATCAATATTCGAAAATCGAAAGTAGAGGATTATCAAAAATCGAATTCTTGAAAGTAATGATCGATTTCGGTAACTCTCGAAAATGGAATGCGGAAGCTCAAAAACAGCCCAATTGTGAGGAAAGATGGTTTTAAAATAATGTATATATATATTTATATATATATATATATATATATATATATATATATATATATATATATAAATGGTTATATTTACAGGTTCCCCAGACTATTCCCCAAGTCTCTGTGTCATTTACACACTACTATTACTATTTGTAATACAAAATTACTATTTTGTATTTCAAAAGATTTTGTCCCATAGACAATGGGTTTGTTTTCGAATCTTCGAATTTTCTGGAAAACGGAACGAAACTCAACAGTTTCGAACATCTCTTCAGATGATATTTCATCCTGACCAATTGTTCCCCTATTTAAATAAACACAATCATCTTTAATTTACTAGTAGGTCAAATCAACCAAAATGACCAGTTCTAAAAATTATCGTTTGGAAACAATCGCTCAGCTGCTGGGTTTGCCATAAATCCTTGGTTGAATATAGAATACTAGTGCACACCTAATTTCAGTGTTCTATGTTTTGTATTAATGAATGTACAAAGTTTCTTTTTAAAATGTATATATTATGTATATTTATGGCCATTAGGTGGCTACTTTAAATCTGGGGTAGGCAACCAGTAGCCCTCCAGATGTTCAAAAACTACCATTCCCAGCATTCCCCTCAATAGAATTTGTAGTGGTTGCTTATTCCTTTGGTAAACTGTGTTGGTTGATTTTAAGTTAAGAAAAGTCAGCTCTTTTCATGGTAAATACCACTCTGCTCCATGCACCCTAAAGCCAGCACTGAACTGTGGGAACTGGTATTAGTGATTTCTAGTCCTTCATCTTACGGTTCCTACAAAAACCACCTCTTCTGCAGCTGTGTGAGCTTGTAAAGGGGCCATAAAACTGTAATAAAGACTGGAGTTGGTGGAGAGTATCTGTGTATTGGGGTCTGTGTGGGGATGAAAAAGATCACTTGTCAGTAAGATCACTTGTCACTTTTGACATACAAAAGAATAATTTTACATTTAAAGGACTAATGTAACCTAAAAAATGTTTTTTTTTTAAATAGCCATTTTCTCAATTATATGGAAGGTGCATCCAGGTTCATGTGCTGACGTGCAAAGGGGACTGTCGACAGATATTTGCAAATATAGCACAATGGGAGGTAGGAATAGCAACTCCCTTCCATATGATTTAAGAATGCATGGGTAAATTATTAAAACAAAACCCATTCCGGCTCATTTACCCAGAGTCACGCTAACCGGTTTGCTATGGTTTAGCATAACTTAGCGCAACTTTAACGCCATATTAGCGTTGGATGCATGGGTAATGCAAAAGACCCGCGCATCTGGCACTCTCAAATCAATATCGCATTTGCACTACATCTAGCGCAAGATCTAAACGCCAACTAAAAGCAAACACGATATTGAATCGCGGAAGGGAGATTTACCCGGAGCGATAGCGGGTCTGGGTAAATATCCCCACTATGTTTTGTGTAGTCGGCATTTATCTTATCAAAACTCCTTCTGCAGAGCTTGTTACATATTTTTGACATCATTGCTTTTTAAATTGAAATGTATAATGATCTAAACGTGGAAAATTTACCAGTTCTTTAAAAGCCCACACCCCAGTGCAATTGTTTTACACAAAACTAACCCCCCCCCCAAGACCTAAAACCACAATACACAGATATTCTCCACCAACTCTTGGGCTCTTTACAAGCTCTCTTGGCCATGACTAGTGGAGGTGGTTAATAGCTGTGTTTAAGGACACTGGGGACATGGGTAAGTATTGTAATGTCAGGGGGAGTCCTTGATTTGTGCAAAAAAAAAATCTCCAGGGGGACCTGCCCATTAAATTTAAAGGGAATGTTCAGTGGAAAATATAACATTTTAAAAAGTATTATATTATACATACCTAGTTATTCTAGATATTCTCCCCCATTTTGAAAAATCAGTTGATTTCATACACTTTGCTGTTCCCTGCTGTTTACATTAGTGAGCTGACATTTTAGGTTCTAACGGTCCTTCTTCTTCCCAGGATGCACCACTTCCTTGGAATGTTCCTAACAGTAATTTCTACTGAGTCAAGGGCAAAACCATAACGGTCTCTATTAGGGGTCCTACAAACAGGAAGTCAGTATTTCGGAAGTATTTATTTATGCACAGACAAAATGCTGAATGGGCAGGTTAAGGTCATTTGGATGGAAAAATACTGCTCTTTTTTCTTAAAAGTACATGTATTTGCACTGAACTTCCCCTTTAAAGGACCCTCTCACAGTTTGTTACTACCAGAGTCCTATTTCTGAACTAATTTACAAAAAATAAAATGCTCGATATTGTCATTTATATACGTTATTCCTGTCATTTTCACTATTTAATATACTGATGCCTAAAAATACAAACGTTAATTTTGTTTTTTTTTTTGTTTTGTTTTTTACAGGCAATTTTTTTGTCGTCAGTTTGTCTGTTGCAGACCTGGTAGTGGCCATATATCCATATCCAGTTATTCTTATAGCTATATTCCAGAATAGGTGGACACTTGGAAATATTCATTGCCAAATTAGTGGCTTCCTTATGGGACTCAGTGTTATCGGATCAGTCTTTAACATAACAGCCATAGCAATCAACAGATATTGCTATATATGCCACAGTCTGAGATACGACAGACTTTTTAACCAGAAAAGCACGTGGTTGTACCTTTGTCTGACATGGATGCTAACGGTTATTGCCATTGTGCCAAACTTTTTTGTTGGATCCCTGCAGTACGACCCTAGGATTTTCTCATGTACGTTTGCTCAAACAGTGAGTTCCTCGTACACCATAACAGTTGTGGTTGTGCATTTTATAGTCCCACTTACAGTTGTGTCCTTCTGCTATTTAAGAATATGGGTTTTGGTGATTCAAGTCAAGCACAGAGTGAGGCAAGATATCAAGCAAAAGCTGACACCAACCGACCTGCGAAACTTCTTGACAATGTTCGTAGTATTTGTACTTTTTGCCGTTTGCTGGGCACCTTTAAATTTTATTGGCCTTGCCGTAGCCATTAATCCATTTCAAGTGGCACCAAAGATTCCCGAATGGTTGTTTGTAGTGAGCTACTTTATGGCCTATTTTAACAGTTGTCTCAATGCTGTCATATATGGTCTCCTCAATCAAAACTTCCGGAAAGAGTATAAGAGAATATTGATGTCCTTGTTGACTCCAAGACTGCTGTTTATTGACACATCTAGAGGAGGAACTGAGGCAATGAAAAGCAAACCATCTCCAGCAGCAACCAATAACAATCAAGCTGACATATGTGTCTAAGTGCAAGTTTCTACCATTATTTATACATTTCAAACCAGTAATCAATATTAATTTTAGGTCATTTGCACCATGTGCCTAATTTCTCACAATCGTTATATCCTGATGCCAAGTTTTAGAAAACAACTAAATAAGGCTAGTAGTTTTACATGAACTATGGATTCAGCTTTGTAAAAAAACATTTTGTAATGATGACCTTTGTTATTAATATCCTTAAATAGAAATGACAATTTTTAATGGTTGCACATAACAATTTGATCTAGCACCAAAAATTTTATTTTAACAGCAGCGGTCTTTAATTTATTACCACAATAGTCAGTGAATCAGTAGACTTTTAATACTATAGTGCTTACTACTTCTACAATCTAAGCTTTCCATGGTTTTAGGAAAATAGCACTTACTAAAACCCTTTTAAAAGGGAATTGTGGTCTCCATACATGTTGCCTTTTTAAAATAAAAGAGCACACTCCTACCTTTAAAATTACTCCAGGATTATGAGACTAGCTGCAGTCCATCCAAGCAGTATAAAGGTGTTTTTTCCTGCTAGCTGTTACATCACCTACACCACTGCTTTCCCCCAAGTCTCAGTCTGTAGCATGCTTACTGCTAGGACAAAGCATGATCAGCAGCATCATAAGCTCCACCCCAAAACCTCTAAATTATTTTTAAAGCTAGTCACAAGCCTGAAAAGTTTTTTTTGTATCAAAGTGTCCATATGAAGAGAAAAAACAACAAATGGTTGCAGGTCTGCAGAAAAGATTGATTTTTGTGGTTGAGGCTTCTTACACAGCACATCATGACAGTCAAGGAACTGTAAATTTACAAGCCTATAGCGTAAGATCCAGAAAAGATAAAGACATACAGGGTAAATCAATAAAAGTTCTTATCGTTAAAAATGGTCCTAATTTTGCCCCATTTTTAACAATAAGAACTATTATTAAATCTCCCTGATAATTCTAGGCTTTTTTGAAAATTATAAGAGATCTCTCTTAAAAGACCACAGAATGGAGACCACAGTTACCCTTTAAACGGTAGTGTTATTGTTCCACCCTATTCCTGGCCCATGGCATAACCAATGAGAAGACAAACTTTACAAGAAGCGCTTTTCCCCATTGGATATATCCCATACTGAGGGTGGAGCTTGGACAAAACAGTTGTCTTTTAACCTTACAGGCATTATTGGTATGTATACATCCTATCAGCAGATTTAGAGTTTCTGTGGCCTGGAATTTCTAGGCCCAAGTGGAATTCTACGGTATGTTAGAGCAAACCAGAAGTTTCATTAGACAATAAAGAAAGAAAAGATCTTTACCTTAGCATAATGTGTAATGTAATGCAGCTTATATATATATATATATATATATATATACAATTTTTTTTTAACACGAGGAATGTAAAAAGCTTAGCAGACATGGTTATGTATAAATTTATGAGACATTTATGGGTGTATTCAATCAGCAATAACACTATGAAAGTCCAATGCTCCATTCTTTATTACTAGCTTTAGCAGACTTGTGTTCTAGAGCACAAAGAAACCCTTTGAAATGCACTATGTCTTATATATGACAGTGTCTGCTTTGCATGATTGATTTATCTATTTTATGTTTCCCTTAGATAAACTGTAAGATAAAGGAAAATAGCTTATTATGTGCAGTGAATCTTCATTCTACATACTGTTTTTTTTAATCAGGCTGCAGCTGAATTGACAGATATATCAGTCCCCTAAGTGAACTTTATTGCTCATCAAAGAAATACCATATTTATATATCAGATATTCGATCTTCTGGGAGGCCATACACTAGCCGGCTTACCTATCAATGTTCCTGCAATGTCCCGACTGGACTTTTAATTGTGATATTGCAAATTGAACAGTTGAGGCTAAGGAAAATAGCAGGAATGTTGTCAGTTGAATCGATTATACTGCCCAGTATTAAATCAATTTAAATATCAACGTTGAATCATTTTAATATTGGAACAGTGTATGGCCTGCATTAAATGCAAGCATACTTCAATCTAGATTTCATAGGTTATATCAGGCTTTCTTAAATGGTGTGCCAGGGCACACTAATGTGACTTTAAAGAGACAGAGGTGTGCCTCTGAATTTTTGTAGTGGAAGTATTTTCACCAGTATAACTTAATTTTTTTTAATTTTGTACTATTTTTTATAGTATAATAACATTTCAACACAGTCAATGTAGTGTAACTTTACACTACATTGATTTAAATATAATGCACACAGAAAAGGGCATTAAGTCCAACATTAAGAACATAGACGAGCCTCGAGAAAGTTCACATTGCGCCATGATCTGTAATTTTTTAAGAAGCAATGGGTTATCTTCTCTAAATTATGTGCAGCTTTTCTATGTTTACTTTCCTTTCATATTATGCGACAGAGCGAATTCAAAATGATATTCACCCTGTGTTTTTAATCAATTTTAGACACTGAATGATTTATCACCAATCTAACCCTCCATAAAATATCTAAGAATAAGAAGATGTTTATTTTTCTAATAGAAACACCTGTTATCAAAAAGTCATGTTGCTATTAAACAGACCATTGGGGCATCTTTCCCTTTTGTCTAGTGGTCAACAGACTGAAAATTGCAAACCATTACAGTGGTTAGAAATGTTCAGGTCCCCAGTTATGAGAAGTTGTTTATTAGCTTCTTTAGATAGAATACAGTAGATTTTAAAGTTTAAAATAGAAAAATATTCACTTCAACAAAACATTGTTTAATTCACAATGTCCCAAATACTGTATAACAACTCCTTGGCTATGTACTATGATTATGGATGGGCACAATAAATTAATTATCACTGTGTGTCCCTGTTACAGGATTATGTATCCAGTCACATGTACTCAGCTGGATATTCTGTCATAGTCATAAGAAAAAAAGATGAGTTCTCTGTTAAGATGACAAATAAGACATATCAACAAACAGCCCTACAAGATGTTTATTTACTCATATCACACCAATGCTACTTATTCTTTTCAGAACTCCTCTGATGCCAAGAATCTTAACCACAGACCTTGTGATAGTAATGATATGATTATTAATACACATAATAGATCCATTATTTTTTTTCTTATGATTAGGGCCAAGAATGTTTAAGTTTGCACAACAATTTACACTGCCAAACAGTAAAATACCATTGCTAATGAAACCAAATCTAAACAGTAGCAACTTTATGGGCTATTAATAAATTAAATTGCCTCTTGTAAATCTTCCTTGGTCCTTATGCTGGAGAAAGCAAGGTCACTTTGGCTTTACAGGATGAACTGTGTATAGTTGGTGATCACAATCAGTCCAAGAAAAGCTCAAATTGCAATCATTCATCACCTACATGTCAACCAATTACTCCCCAAAATTGTACCATTAATCTACCACTACCCCTATTGTTTATGGATTCACAGAGTTTTATCAAGCACATTTTTCATTGAGGTATACATTTTTACCATAACACCATAATGAATGTTTTCCCCATTCAGTTTCCTAAATTGATTATATTTGCATTCTATACAAATGTCCTTGAGTTTAACACTAATATATATAAAACTGTGCATTCTAAAGGTGTTTGGGATAAAAAGAAGAGTATTAAGCTTAAAGGCTTAAAAATAACATGTACTTAAATGGGAAACTATTATAATTCCTTTACAGCACTACCATAAAGTTATTCTGTTGCAGTGGCTTCTAATGCTATCAAACCTACATATTAGATGAGTGGCTTGTTTATGGTCACAGGGGGTATATTTATAAACGTTTGTTAACTTTTGCTGCTGTTATCGCCACTGTTATTACCAAATTTGGATTTTATGCAATTCATAAAGCAGCGACAACCGTCAGCGAAAAGTAAGCTGCCTATCGCCACTTTGCTTATCGACGCATATATTGCCGAGGTAACTGTTTAAGCGTATTTATAAAATGCTGAAAAGTGTTATATTGCATTAAAGGACATGTCCACCCCCAGAACTAAAATTTAAACCCATACTGGTCTCACTGTGTAGTGTGAAAAAAAATCCTTACCTTACATCTCTGCTCCTTATGGTTCCCCTGCAGTGCCAGTCCAAAGTGGAGGAAATTGAAGAGTAGTGGCTGTCTTCCTCCTGTCTTGCTTCCGGGGGGGATGGTGACATGCGCAGGAGCCCTTTCCCCCCTCCCTCCCACCATCTTGATCTATCCTCTGCAGCCATGGCACCTAGCAAGTAATCCTTTGGCCATATGATAGATCCGCCCTGCTCACCCTAACCGCCGAGTTATTTTCTTAAAAAAAAAAACATTTGAATGCTACTTACAGACCTTCATTCCCATGGCATTTCTATTGACGGCAGCCGCATCTGTGATTGGCTGAGAGGCTGCCGGTCCGGCCCCTGCTTGCAAGCATGGAGCCGAAAAAACAGAACGCCGCGGGAGAGAAGGGTCTTTAAGCAGCGATCTTTTTTTAAAGAAATATCTCAGTGGTACAGGGTGGGCTGTGGGGATCTATCATATGGCCAAATTTACAATTGTCGGTAATTTACATTTGTGTGGTGTCGGTAAATTGTACAGTGTTTCCCAATACAAATAAGGGTTCGGGGGGGGGGGGGGGGTTAGACTATATTCCAGCATACGATTTACGATTTTCCAATGATCTCTGTTTGAGGTTCGATAATTGCTTTTCGGGTTTTCGTTTTTTCCCAATAAATTTGAATAGGGGTCTTATTTCCACATATGTGGACATGCCCTTTAAGTTTTTTTTCTGCTTAAAGGGCATGTCCACCCACAAAACTAGAATTTAACCCACTACCGGCCCCACTGTGTAGTGTAGAAAAATTCTTACCTCACATCCCTGCTCCAAATGGTTCTCCTGTAATGTACCTCCAAAGTCCCAAAGGCACCAGGAGCCTGGCAGTGTCTCCTCTCTGTCTCTCCTCCAGCAGAAGTTTGCCATGCGCACTGCAGCCCTCCCCCCCTCCCTCTCCCAACCGTTTTGCTCTCCTTCCCCCTAGCAAAAATCCCCTGTGCAGTGTAGGTCTCCCTTCCTCAGCCCCAACCGCCATATTACTTTTTGAAGAAACTCACCCAAACTCTACTTACCTTACCTCTCTCCTCTGGCATTCTGGATAGCCGGAAGCCGTGTCCGTGATTGTCTGCCTCTCAGCCATTCACAGACACGGCTGCCGATCACCCCCTACTTGCTGTTTCATGCAAGCAGAGGGCTGGGGCAGTATGTTGGAGGATAGAGGTAAGGTAAGTAATGATTGGGGGAGTTTCTTCAAAAAGTAATATTGGGGCTGGGGGAGGGAGACCTACACTATACCAAAAATTCTAAAAAGGGGTGGACATGCCCTTTAAGTCCCCCCTTTAATGTTGGCAAATTCTCGATTACAGCCCTTTTCTGGTATTTGTTGATGTCATTGTGCCATTTTTCTTTTCGCTGTAATACTGGACTTAGGGCTCGGCCACGCTAGCGTGTTTCTCTCATGCTTATGTGCGCTACAATATATTTTCGGAGCGCACTGAAACTGCATTTGCACATTTAATGCAATGAATATGGCGATGTTGCCAGAGCACATCACTGATATTACCGCTGTTTATCGCTGTAGCATTTCTTTTCATGGCAATGAATGGCTTTATAGATATGGAAAAAAACACTATTTGCCATTGCACTGTCCTGCGTTAGCAAAATGGCGATAATAGCGATTGCTTATAAATATGCCCCAAGGAGTTGTTAAAAGGATTGAATCCACACATCATATGAGGCTTGACTTCAGCCCAGGATTATAATCAATTAAGTGATTCATTGGGTAGTTCTTGTTTTCTCAATTCTGTGCTCGTCAACATGTATAAAAATCTCAGTACACAGAGGCAAAGAATGTATTAGCTAGGTAAAATGGATTTCTCAGGAATAGCTGTGGCAATATATTTGTATGAAGTACATACGGGCTATTGTAAAACAAATCTATGGTGCCAAATTTCTATATAAAAGAATCCCTCACACAGTTAACTGAGAACATTCATTGCTCTAAAACTGTGTTCAACGGAAAAGAAATACAGTATTGTTTCTATAAAAATAAACTGTATAACATACACAATAAAAATATTTTCCTAATAATATGCTAAATAAAGCAGACAATATTTGGGAAATTCACTTTGTGGTGTAGCTTTTGTATCTTTACCTTACAACTGCTCTGGTCTTCTTGCTAGATATGTAATATTTATATGTGTGTGTCGTGTTATTTTACCATCTTGCATTTGAATGTAATAAACTTCCTTTACACCTAGAAAACAAAACAGGAGATTCAATAAATGTTCTTATTGTTAAAATGGTGCTAATTTTGCCCCAACCAATCAGATGTTACTACCATCTGATTGGTTGGGCAAAATTAGCCCTGACAGTTGCCCATAACAAGCTACACATTTAATTTACAACATAAACATTGCATTTGCTTTCCCACCAAAAAAAACAATTTAGGAGATAAAAGGTTGAATTGTTTAGAAAAATATGCAAATCATTATATTTTAATGACTTCTAATTAGAGATGTCCGAACTTCGAAAAATCCGGTCCGCGCGAGGATCCGCGGATTTTCTAAAAAAATCCGTAAATTCGAAAATCCGCGAGCGGACCCGTTAAAACGTATTAAAATGAAAGTTCGGCAAAATCCGCATTAAAAGTGGTCTAAATAGCCTTGGTAATGTACACTTAATCACTCAGGGACCTGGGTAATGTCCTTAGAAACACGTATCAATGCCTACAATACCTAAAAATTACAGTCCGCTAGCGTGAATTTTAAAAAACGGTACTTTTCGAAAATACGAGGATTTCCGGAAAAACGAGGATTTCCGGAAAAACGAGGACCTCCGAAACGAGGATTCACGTAAAAACGAGATTTTCGTAAAAACGAGGATTTTCGTAAAACGAGGGTTTTCGTAAAAACGAGGACAACGAGGAACCGGAACTTCCTGCCTAGCAAAATGGCTAGTTCTGCAAGGCAGTTGTATGCCATGAATTACCTGCTGCTCAGGGGGTACGATGAGTTCCCCCCTGGCACCCATCATGTGCGGCGCCAGAGGCGCAGGATTATGGAGGGGCTCCAGCGCCGGATCCTGCGGCGATTTGGATACCGACCACTGTCTCTACCCTCCAGAGACAGTGGTCTGACCTCAAGAGGCGAGGCCTCAATATGTGGCTGCCGTACGCAGATGATAGAAGGCAAGTATACCTTTTATTATATTACTGTATTATAATACGTAGTAAAATATTTTAATTCACTTCTGACAAAAACATATTTATATATGTTTTTAAAAAACATCAATAACCTTATTTGGCTTGTGAGAGAGAGAGATCCAAGTTCTTTGTTTTCTCATTCACTGGTTATTATTACATTATTCTTCTTCTTATATTATTCAATATCAGCCCTATTAAAGGTAGTAAAGTCAAAAAATAAATCACTGAAAAGTGACTTTATTTAACATAACACCTATAAATTCAAAGATAACCCACACATAGACACAGGTAAACACACTTGGTGGCCCACCCTTCCATTTCCATGGCAGCCTTATTTAAAGGCTAAGTAAAGTTAAAATGAAATCGATCATTAAAATTGATTTCTTTTTACCTTATAAATGCACACTGATACCCACACATGACACAGTTAAACACACTTTACTGACCCACCATTTTAGTTACATGGCAGCCCTATTTGAAGGGAAGTAAAGTCAAAATAAAATGTTGATCAATTATTAAAAATTTTAAATCTTTTTGTTATGGTTTTTTGTGCAATATATTGTATATACATACTTTCCGAGTGAGTTTTGTGTGTCTTTTTTTCTATCGGATCTATAACGATCCCTGACTGAATGCCCAAAATGGCCATTAGCCATTGCACGTTATGTACTTTAAGTATAATATCCATTTTATATTGTCTCTGTGTCTCTATCTGTCTCTCTCTCTATACAGATACAAGTACACACAGCTACTGATGCTCCCCTACACCCAACCAACTTTTCCCTTTCCGTGGCTACAATACACACAATAAGAATATAGTACTTAGCCAGAATAAGGTATGAATCATTGCCAAGAAATATGATTGACTTTTAAAGAAACTATAACATATTGCCTATTTAATCTGTATTTTCAAGCAGAATTCAAAGTATATAATTAAATATATCCTTTAGATATATCATTCATTATGTATTTTTTTATTTTAATTTGCAGGGGAATCTTCCTCAGATACCCCACCCCCACCACCGTCCCCGCCAGAGGAAGAATGTAGTGCAGCCTATTGAAAAATTTTTTTTCTAAATCTTTCATTTGTCCAAGGCCAAATTACAGCACACACGAGCGCTCTAGAAAAAGCATACAAGCACGTGTTTGCGGTGCGCTCATGTGTATTGCCATGCGAGTGCAGTACGATAGCATAATTGTGCAAAAATTGAGGATCACATTAATTGTGCCAACTATTGTGTGCTTTTTAACACGTTGATGTGTCCAAGCCCTTTATCCAAATGTTTGCATAATGTTGACAACTTCTCCGAGAATTGTTTTAGTAAATGTATTCGAACATTTAATGACAGTGAGAGTTAAAATAAATTTCCTTTTTTTAGCTCTACCACCACCTAGCCCTCAGGCTACGGGCAGCCCATTGCCCCCTCCAGGCAGTGCCTTGCCCCCTCCGGGCTCTCCAACGCCCCCACCGGGCAGTCCACCGCCCCAAGAGGAGGCACCTGGCACAAGCCAGACACGTAAGTGCATCCTAAGCAATTTTTTTATCTTTTATTGACCTTGATGTCAGCAATATTAGTGAAATTATCATGATAATTAAGTGAATTTTATTATTCACTGATAAAAATTTTCGTAAAAAAAAATGCAACAAATCTATTAATTTGGCTTGAGAGACAGGGCTTCTCATTTCTCATTCCCATTTATTGTCCCCGACTCTGGGCTGTATCTTGTCCCTCAGTTTTTGAGCTTAAGTCACGAAATTCGGTCCAAACGTCCAAAATTATCCAAGAAATGTTCACTACATAGCCTTTTAGGAATGTTTTCTATACATGTATATATTACTAATAATTGGACGTGATTGTTGAAATAAAACATTTTTTTTTCTAGAAGCAGACCAGCCTCTCCAGCCCTCCACCCTCCCCGCCCCTCCACCCTCTCCAGCCCCTCCAGGTCCCTCCACCCTCTCCAGCCTCCACGCACCTCCTGCCTCTCCAGCACTCTGGCGGCCATGCTTGAGAATCGTAAGTAATCATATGCAACGTTAATGAAATGTTATAACAAGACTATTAATATCTGTATTTTCCCAGTGTAAAATCCACGCTACATGATGCAACATGGTACTGTGGGTTTGACAATGCTTTTATGGGGGCTGCACCACTCCAAAAAATGTTGTGGTAGCACAGTCCTAGTGATACAAACCAAGAATGTTCTGATACAATTTAGCAATAAACGTATTGTTTTACCAGCATTACCTACTGCTGTTTATCAGTGATCCCCCATGATGCAATAATATCACTTTAAGTGGAAGAGCAGTATTTATCCATCCCAATGACCTTAATCTGCCCATTCAGCAATCAGCATTGTGTCTGTGTATAAATAAATGCACCGGAAATACTGACTTCCTGTTTGCAGGACCCCTAATAGAGACCGTTATGGTCTTGCCCTTGACCCAGTCCCTGGGTTGATTCAGTTGGTCAGTAGAGATCTGAGCATGTGTGACCCATCCAACAGCCAATCAGTAGAAATCACTGTTACCATAACTAGGTATGCATAATATAAACTAAGAATTTTAGAAATAATGATTCTTATACTGAGCTTTCCTTTTATGACATACCGCAACATTATAGCATTGCAGTACCATGTATGTGTAAGTAGTTATCAGGTGCAAATTTGCATCTACCGCATGGTGCTTTAGGAAATGTGCTCAACATCTTCACCACAATTCTCTCAATATCTTCCTCCACAGAACTACACAGAGCATGCGGCGGGAGATGCGCCACATGGTGCGGCGCCTGGACCTCCGCCTGGACCGCCGCTGACCAGACTGGAGAGGAGGGCACCCCGTAACCCCAGTGTTTTTTTTTTGTTTTTTTTTTTTTTGTAAATAGTTTAAAAAAAAAAAATTATATACATATATATATAAAATATGTTTGTAAAACAAAAATGTTTTTGGGCTTTATTTTTCGATATATCAAATTATTCAGATAGATCCATAATAAATTTTTATTTGAAAAATTACAATACACATATCTATTTAGCTAGCTATATGTCTGGTACTTATAATTGTATATACCTTACCATTAATGCCATTACACACACCACATTGGCCACATTCCCCTATATAGTAGTTTGCACACAACAAGGGAAAGAAGGCGATGGGGGTACTGGGTTACATAATGTCCACTGCAGTTTGCCACCATTGTTGTGGGGCCAGGCAGACTTGGCCCCACTGGACATACCCCTCACCCCATTGGCTTCTCTCCCTCAGAGTATGCTTCGTGCAAGGGAAAGCACGTGAACGGGTAGGAACAGCACCATTGAGTTACAGCAGGCCCACACTTTGTAATATGGAGTACTGCTCTCGGGCCAAGCAGGATTGACCCAGAGCTGAAAACATTAGCCACAGAGTAGCACTGTCAGCTACACAAAACACACAGACACTGACACACAGATACAGAAAGACAAACAAAAAAACAGGACACCTAGACCTCTAACAGGTCTAACACAAAATTTGTCCAAAGGACTTATAGGGGGGTTAGTCCTTAAAAGGACTGTTGGGTCTCAAGATGTGTGAATACAGGGGTGGGTAACAACAAGTGCTAAACCACCACACTGAAATCCACACACAGAAAGCTCAAAAAGCGCAAAAATCTCTCTTCAACTCTTACACTGTCGGGTCTCCCCTAAACACACTCCAACACACTGACAAAATGTCGCCTGTGAAGCAGCGTTTTATACCCAGGGGGCTGGCAATAATCATGTTAGCTGCCATTGGTTAATTTGGGTCATGTGGCTTGCTCCATCTTGAAAATAAGCCCCAAAAATTCGAATTTACAAGAATTTCTCGTTTTTACGAAAAATCTCGTAATTACGAGAATCCGCGTAATTACGAGGATCTCCGGTTTTTCGGGTCCCGGAAGATCGCAGATTATCGTAATTACGGAGATACTCGTATTTTCGAAAATTTTTCGGAAGTTCGGAAGGCGGAAAATCCGGAAAATCCGGAATAATCCGCCGTTCGCGGACGGGATAAATCCGCGGCGGATCCCAGTTCGGGTCCGCGAACCGGCCATCTCTACTTCTAATAATACATGTTTTACTTCTCACAGTTTGCCGATAAAATAATACGGACATGTAATATTTTAGATTATCTTTTAAACGAATCTGCTATTTTTCACTTATAAAATGGAAATTAGGCTAGGTACACATCAGTAGATATTTTGGGCCCTATTTATAAAAGATCGGTATCGATATCGGTAAATAACGACCGGTATTTACAGATACCGGTCGTTATTTACCGATAACGACCGTTATTTACCGATATCGGTAAAAACCCGGTCGTTATGTTACAATAACGATCGGTATTTTACGATAACGATACCGATCTTTTTTAAATAGGGCCCTTTGTGCCAACTGACAAATATTTCAGAATCTGTTTAATTGGGCAGAAATATTGTCAGTAATTTAGTAACTGATGTCTGTCATTCTTTCATCCAAATTGGATATGCAGGTAAACCACAGTCACTTGTTAGGTCTCCTAGGGACGGCATGATTGGTTGCAACAAAATTTCGGGTGGACCAAAATATCTACCTGTTTATACCTAGCATTGCTTTGGGTGTTGTAAGATTGGCCAAATAGCTAATTCCAAGATGTTCAAGGATTCACCAGTAGAATTGGTTGGTCTGAAACAATTGGAGTGGCACAGGTTCCCTGTTGAGCACCTTGATCGGCTGCTTCATTAGAATGGAGTATTATTGTACATATAGGTACATTATAGGTGATTTGAGAGGCTGCGGTGAACACTGTCAGTCACCGTTTGCCTGGATCTGTTTTACTGAGACGTCCACATTTGTGCTAAATTACCATAAGTGTCTTTCAAAGGCAGAGCTGTGGCACTGACAGTGGATCTGACAGAATTTGCTGAATATTATCAGTTTCGGGACCTATTGGGCAATATGGAAAATTTCCATACATCATAAATTAATATAATACAATGTTGACAGTCAGCTATACAGCCACCTCCAGAATTTCTTAAAGGGAATGTCCACCCCCAAAACTAAAATTTTATATGTTGTTGGCCATGATTCTAGCTTTAAAACAAGCCATCCTCTATTAAAATCCATTCAGCTAATTTGAAGATACATATGTTTTTCCAACATGTTTTTTGCAGACCAGGAGCAGCTCAGTGTAATCCAAGCTCTCTGACGTCACCACAAGCCGTGCCTTTTTCATGCCTTCAACCTCCCCTTGCGCCCCCCCCACCACCCAGATCCATCCTCAGTCCCCCTGCATCCTAGCGTAAAATCCTTTATGACAGATGCCCCCTGCCCAGACCTAAACCCCGCATTATTTTATAAAAATAATAAACGTAGCTATACTTACAGCCCTTCATTCCCCCGGCGCTTTCTCATGATGTCAGCCGCGGCTGTCATAAACAAAAAACCAAATATGATCAGGGCACTACAATAGAGTATCTGATATTATTCTACTAGTGTAGAACAGGTGCTAGTCTAAAGTTAACATGATATTATTGAAAAGACAAAGAAAGCATAGACAGCATAAATGTTTAAAAAGTATAAAACTAAACCCGTCCTTTATTTGAAACATTATTAGAGACAGAATTAAAAACAATTAAAAACAACTAGAACACTCTTGACCTTGGTATCTATACAATAAAAGTTCTTATAGTTTAAAATGGTGCTAATTTTTTGCCACAACCAATCAGATGTTAGCTTTCAAATGTTACATAAGCTCTGATTGGTTGGGGCAAAATAAGCACCATTTTAAACGATAAGAACTTTTATTGAATCTCCCTGTTATTTACCTAATACATTTTTTGACTCACTATGGATCAAACAGTTTATGATATTGTGCTTGTGACAAGGTCAAGAGTGTTCTAGTTGTTTTTAATTCTGTCCCTAATAATGTTTCAATTAAAGGACGGATTTAGTTTTATACTCTTTAAACAGTAATGCAGTCTATGCTTTTTTTATCTTTTCATTAGCTGCGTCTGTGATAGGCACAGCCGCGGCTGACGTCATAACAAAACGACGTGGGAACGAAGGGCTGTAAGTATAGTTACGGTTATTATTTTTAAAAAATAATGTAGGGTTTAGGTCTGGGAAGGGGGCATTCCCTTTATTGTCCCTATTCCTTCTCACTAAGCTCTATCACAGTGGAGTAGGTACAATAAGTAATGTATATAAACCCAGTCCTGTATCAATTATTATTATCATACAAATGCTGCATCTTACAGCTCAATTAACATTGTAACAATCTATGTAACAAACTATATAACAGTCTATGGACACCAGGAGAAGTGGAACAGCAGAGTGCACTGAGCAGGCAGAAAGGCGCCAACAACTGCCCCCCCCCCCACTAAACATGATATAGAGATGTAGGGCAGCACTGATTTGGCTGAACAACTCTGGGCAGTGTGAGTATGACAGTTTTAGTGTTTGGTGGGTTCTCTACCCCAACCTACATTATAATTTGGGGACATGCCCTTAAATCTCCAGTAGGACAAAGCAAAAAAGGGTGTATTTTTGCATTTAAAAATGGATATTAACAAAACATTATAAGAAAAATAAATGTAGAATTGTAAGTGCTGATGCTTGTGAAGGTTCTCATTCATCCAGGTCATGGTATATCTGTTGTATTCAATTAGATCAACTGGACTTGAAATTGGTACATCCAAAAGACCCAATACCAAAACACAAGATAAGCAACATCATATACGCAGTGCAGTGCAGTGAAGAATGCTCTGATTTGTATGTGGAGACCAAACAGCAACTGCATGAACGTATAGCCCAGCGCAGAAGAGCCAATTTCTTGGGTCAGGACTCAGCCGTGTACCTGCATCTTAAGGATAAAGGACATACCTTTGAAGATTATAATGTTAACATATTGACAAAGGAACGTGACTGGTTCAAGAGAGGTGTCAAGGAGGCCATTTATGTGAAAATAAAGAAACCAAGCCTAAATAGAGGTGGGGAGGTTCGACACCAACTGTCTGCCATGTACAATGCTGTTTTGACACCTTACCCTGGGCGTTCCTATAACACCTCTTAGCCACTATGCAATCACGCCCTTAACACCTGGCTGTGATATGCTAATTGGGATTTTCCAGGGTACATAATTGCCACAGATTCTTGTGCAAGTCATTCTGAATTGAGAAAGCCAGTCGGATGACTAGCGAAACGTCTTCAAGAACTACATTTCAAGTCCAGTTGATCTAATTGAATACAACAGATATGTAAGTGCTGATATTACAATAAATGGATTTCTATGGTATCATTATATATGGCAATTTATTTTCTTTTAAAAAGATAAAAATATACCATTAAAGGGGAACAGTCATCTCCATACAACTTTATTAAAAAGGGCACATACCTACCTTTAAAATGACTGCAGGATCTAGCTGCAGTCTATATAAAGTTACAGCAGTATAAATGGTGGTTTTCCTGGTAGTACTGTGATCACCAGCACTACTGGATTGCCCCCAAGTCTCAGGTTGGAGCATGCCCATTACTAGGACAAAGAATCATCAGCTTCATCATAAGCCTTGCACCCAAACTTGTTAATAATTTTAAAGCTAGCCACAAGCCTGTCAAGAACATTTTCCCTCCCCAAGGTGTCCATAGGTAAAGAAAGGACAGAGAATGGTTGCGGGACTGTAATTTGCTTCAGGAAATATTGATTTTGGGGGCATGGGGCATTTTACACAGATCACCATGTGTCTGTCAAATACTAAGGGGCATATTTATAAAGGTTCATTAAACTTTACACCTTCTTTCGCCAAATCTGGACTTTTCGCTATTTATAAAGCAGCAATAACCAGTAGCGAAAGGTCATTACTGCTACTTTTGCTTTTTGCCATACATCGCTGCTGTAACCGCTCAAGCATATTTATAAAATGACAAAAAGTGTATTTTTGCGTTAAGTTCAGCCACTCCAATTCGCCAAGTCTCAGGTGGCGAAAACGCATAAGTGGTCATTTATTTAGCCTGCTAATGGGTCCATGGAAGGTGTCAGTACACTGTGGAGTGTTACTCAATACTGAGGAGGCACGTTGGTGTCGCTAGCCCAAAGACGTTGTGTCGGATCAAGACGCAGGTGACATCGACCTTGTCAAGGCCACCGGTGCCGGAGGAACCCCTGGCGGCTGCAAGGGTACATCTCGCTGTCACTGGATGGAAGAAAGAAGACATCCCCAAGGGCTCTTTTAAGAGCCAAGCGGGGTCTTGGTTCGAGCTGTGGGATCCCCAACAAGGGCACTTATCAGTGCCGCAAGAGCCCTTGCAAGGGCCAGGGAAGGGGTCTCGGTACTGGCTGCGGGAACCACTAAGCCCCAAAGGGCCCTTCTCAGGACCGCAAGGGCACTTATCAGTGCCGCAAAGGCCCTGATAGGCCTGGTTCGAGCTGTGGACCCCCCTAAGCCCAAAAAGGCACTTGTCAGTGAGAGTACAGGGTCGGGGGCTGGGAGGGGCTGATGGGAAGGGGTCGCCACGGGGGGCAAGGGTGCGACCCCTTCCCAGCAACCTCTCCCAGCCTTGGCCATGAAGGGAAAGGAGAATTCTGGAAAATCCACAAGATCCACGATTCGCGGATCCTCGAGATCCGACGCGGATCCGAGTTCAGATCCGCGAACAGGTCATCTCTACACATAGGTTGCTTGAAAGTGGTCACCTACACAACACAGCACTTAATCAGCTAAAAGGGTTAAATTTGACTCAAAGGCTGCCTTGGGATTGTGTCACTTTTTAAATAAATCTTACACAAGGACATTTTATGTAGTTATACTGATGTCAATACATTTACAGATGGTTGGCCACAATCATATGTACTATCTCTGGAAATAAAAACTAATTAGTCTGAAGGGAATGTTCAAACACTCAAAAGTGAACTAAAGTACTAAATACAAAACTTTAAGCGATGATAAAGCAACAATCTGGCACCGAGAATTTAATGAACAAATCAAATAATCCTGAAAATAAACAGATCAGAACTGGAAGCTGCTTCTAGTCTGCTTGTCTTCACAGTGGTATTGGTTTATAGAACTTTAGGCTCAAGATGAACTTCACATTTTAAACTTCATAGTTTAAAATTCTGTTTAATAGAAAAGTATCTACAGTATTTAGCGGGGACAGCTTATTTATTGGGGGACATGATATATGCATGCAAATATTGTTATTTATTTGGGGACATACAATATAGTATGTGCACTTTAAAGGAAATCTCCACCCTTAAATTTTTTCTGCTGTAGTGTAGGGCCCCCTATCCCTCCCCCAACCACCAGGTTTGATTGTCCCAAAGAATATCAGAATGATACTTACAATCCTTCATTCCCCCAAAGCTCAGATCTCTGGAACTGCAAGCAGGAAGCCGAACCGGCAGCTGTGTATGTGATTGGCTGAGAGGCAGCCAATCACGAACGCGACTGCCGGCTTTACTGGACACGAGGGGAATGAAGGATTGTTAGTATTGATCTGATATTCTTTGGGACAATCTAACCTGGTGGTTGGGGGGGATAGGGGGACCTACACTACAGCAAAATGCTTTAACGCTAGGGCACAGTTTAGCAAAGGTAGCTCGGGCAGGAGGGAGGGAGGGGGGAGGGCTCCTCTGAGCATGTCAGCCAGGTAGGTAGGCTGTTGAGGTAGGGAAATCGCAGGGACAGGATGACTCACTGACAGGCTCCTACACTGCACTTTCTGGGACTTTCAACAGGCACAGCAAGAGAACCATTTGGAGCAGAGATGTATGTTAAGGATTTTTATACTCCTCATAGTGGGGCCAGTGGTGGGTTAAATTTTAGTTTTGGGGGTGGACATTTAATGAATGCAAATATAATGTCACAATAAAACCCACATAAAATTCATGTGAGTGAATTCCTCATTATATAGAAATTGAATGCTGCAGATGCAGAAGTTTAATTTAATAAAATGTTATTAAGGCCCTAAAATTCTCTTTAGCATTCCCAGTACTTTATGTAGATATGGAGGGGCGCTATTTATTAAGGAGCAAAGGTGACATTCCTGCACTAATTTTACCCCTTTTTTTAAAAAAAATTTAATGCGGTTTATTAGGGGGTGTTCGGAAATCCTTCCTGACTCAAAATGGCAATTGGAAAGATTCCTGGAACAACAAGAAGAAACAACAATGACTGTATTTATTGATTATAATGTAGTACTAAAGCTAGTTACACACACTAGCGATAGAGCTCCAATGCAGCTGGATCCATTACCGTGAGTGGCTGCCGAATGTTCTTGTCGGCCGAGCGGTCATTCGTGAAAAAACGAAAATTTCCCTCGGCCACACTAGACTCCCTATGGAGGAGTCTGCCGCGGCTGAGGGAAACACACAGTCCCGAGCATTGTCTGCACAGGGAAAAAGCTCGGGACTGTGTGTATGCAGATCTTTGAAAGATGGCAGACAGGGTCTTGCAGATCCGAGCCTTTATAAATATGGCTCTTAATTTTGTTATACTACCTGTGTAATATACATTACTAAAAAACACCTAGATAGGACTACACATGGATGGTTAGAAGTGTGATGCCATGATACATTAGGATTGGAATCCCTGCCCCGAAGAGCTTACAATCTGAGTAAACTAAGGTAATTTCAATGTTCTTTTAGAGTAGGAAAACCTTTGTTCTGCTTTAAAATATGTCTATTCCCTTACAAGGTATTCCACAGCACCTTCAACTTGTAAAATTTAGAAGTAGAACATGGGTAGGATTGAGACAATCACGCAGAATAAAGGCTTGTATATGTGCGATTCAACACACAATGCCCAATGAACGAGAGGCCAATTAACAGCCCTTTCAGCCGATAATCCCAAATATATGGCCGTTTGGTAGAGCGACACTCCTACCCACTCTCATTTTTTAGACCTCATAAACCTATTCTTGAGTTAATGAGGAATGGCGCTAAAATGCCCAAAATATTACATAAACTGTATGTCTACAATTAAGTCTGTGTGAGTGTCTTGCTTCAACCACTCTACTTTTAAATTTTGCAGTACTTTCTTGAAGTCATACAGTGGTACCCATGTTGTGGCAGTGTCGTAAAGTGGTTAGCACAAATTTAACCCCTTAAGAGAGAGCAGCGGCTTCAGCGCGCCACTCGTGAATGCCCCTGACTGTCTTTTCAGATAAGAAAACCGGGCCCACTCACGAGTTTTGTATGGTATGTACTTTTCAGTAAAGCAGCCAATCATGGGACCATATGCAATGTCCCTCATTGTCTCAGTTTTACTGCCTTGTCTGACAGACAAGTCATTCACTTCATTATTTATAGGGTATGATGCACACCGTGCAAACAGCAATAAAGATCAAAGCTTTCATGATAAGAAAAATGAATTACAATATACTCTTTAACAAAGAACAAGTACATTTAAACATTAGTGGTTGTTCAGTTCCAGCTATGAATTGATTTTAAAAAGAGCATCTAGGACAAAATGGTATGTGAAGGTGCAACATGTCGTTTTTATTTTGAAGAGAACCACTAACAAAGTTGTTGAAATGGAATTTGAATAACATTAAAAGAATGGAAATCAGGGGGCTAATACAGACCCAGATAGAAGCCGGGGGAGGGGGGAGAATTAAAATAGGGGAAATAATGTTTAAAAATAAGAAGAAAGAATTTAAATATGCTTGTGAAGGTTCTCATTCATCCAGGTCATGGTATATCTGTTGTATTCAATTAGATCAACTGGACTTGAAATGTAGTTCTTGAAGACGTTTCGCTAGTCATCCGACTGGCTTTCTCTCTGAATTGAGAAAGCCAGTCGGTGATGACTAGCGAAAGTCTTCAAGAACTACATTAAGTCCAGTTGATCAATTGAATACAACAGATAAAGAATTTAAATACTTTTAAAACATGAAAGGGATGCTGCTATAAGAGATGCTAAAGTTTGCCAGTGCTATTAATCTGTAGCAAGTAATCAGTAGAGATGTCCGAACTTCGCAAAATCCGGTCCGCTCGAGGATCCGCGAATTTTCGAAAAAATTTGAAAATTCGAAAATCCGTGAGCGGACCCGGTAAAATTAAAAATATTTCCGAAAATACGAGAGTTTCTCATTTTGAAAATTTTCGAAATTACGAGTTTCTAGAAATCTCGTAATTTCGAAAATTTTCTAAAACGTATTTTTGGAAAATCGAGTAATCCTCGCAATTTTCTAAAATACGTATTCTCGAAAATATGAGAAACCTCGTAATTCGAAAATTTTCTAAAATCCGAGAAATCCGCAGTTCGGAAGTTCGGAAGGCGGAAAATCCGGAAAAATCCGCCGTTCGCAAACGGGATAAATGCACGGCGGATCCGGGTTCGGATCCGCGAACTGGCCATCCCTAGCAATCAGATATTTGTTTCTTACAGAGTTACATTAATAAAGCTGGGTTCACGCATTAATGAGAATGGGACGATTCTGTCAAATCCAACGGAATCACCCCTTTCTCTGCAGTGTGTGTACTGCATGAACGAGGGTTCTCGGTGTCTCGGCTCCGGATCCCCATATATTCTTTCCTTCCAGATACTCTGATCTAACACCACTCACTTAACCAATAGACAAGCTCCCTCTTTCCAGGAGGCTTGTATCACCTCACTGGGATCATTTGTCACCTGGACTTAGAATACGGGTTATCTGAGCTAAGACCGAGGATACAGGCGGACAGGGCATAACCAGCTCGGAGCTGGGCAATAGCGTGGTACAAGATTGGAAACAAGAATCACAGTGAGGGACGGAGCCAAGGGTCAGTAACAAAGAATCAGTCAAAGAGGCATAGTACAAAAGGGTAGAGAGAAAGGGAAGTCAAAGACAGGCACAGGTCAGGACAGGCGGCAAACAATCATAAACAGTAAATCAGGCAGGAATCGGTAAACGAAATAACAATACTGGAACACACCATGAGCAAGTGTAAACCACAGGCTATATCGGGCAAGGAATCAAAGAAGGGCAGGAACTAAAATCGCTTGGCTGGGACAAATTACTGTCAGTTGTGGCAATAGTGGCTGCGGCCGACAGTGCGCGCGACCGATTGTGCGGTCCTGATCACCCGTTTGCCTAAATCAGACAAACGGACGCCCGAGCTCGTTCATGGCTGCCCTCTCCACAACAATCTACTTCCACCTTTTATTGCATCAGCCCTGATGAGTTTTTTCCTGTTGATATGAAAATAAACTTAAAACAGAGGTTGATGTAGAACTAGAATTTTAAAAACAATAATAAAATATTTTCACATTGTATATAAAAATGGCACCGAATGTAACATTTCCTCAACCTATAAAATCCCCCTTTATTAAATTATTCCACTATTATCTGTTATTTACCTTACGACTTACAACCTGATCTTTGAAATTTTCATTCTTGTTTTCAGTAATTAGTATACAGTTATTAAATCAGCTGCTGGCATATCCTGTTCCTAGATATAATTAGCACTAGGTTGGCAGCCCATAAAATGCAGGCATATTTAATCTAACTCTCTTTGGTGGTGCACAACACAAAGCATATTTCTTAATTAATAAAGATTAAAATGTGATTGAGATGTGATTTGTACAGTAAAACCATTGTCTTCTATACAGATCAGATAGAAGTACAGAAAAGATAATTCAATCCAATCTAACTTGGCTGAGTACACACCTTGAGATGAATTCTTTCTGGCTGACTATTCGCCACTAGCGAGAAGTAGCCACGGCTGACAATTCCCATGACCAAGCGTGCGGTCCATAGAGGGCGATATACTGAAGTGTCGATCAGTTGCCCTGAAATATTGCTTAGTGTGTTCCCAGCCTTAGATAGAAGTTAACCTTATGAATATCAACAGAAAAAGCTATAGAGTAACAAAAGAATAGACATCAAGAACATTATGTAATGATTGAAGCTGTCAAGTGCTGGTGTCGCTGGTGTGCTGGATGGAGGAAAGAAGACATGCCCCCAAGGGCTCTTCTAAAAACCAATGGGGGTCCTGTTTTCGAGCAGTTTTCGAGCACTTGTTAGTGCTGCAACGGCACTTCTAAGTGCCGGGGAGGGGTGTCCCGGTTCGAGCTGCGACACCCCTGAAGCTCAGAGGGCCCTTGTAAGGGCCGCAATGGTCCTTCTAAGGACCTGGGAGGGGGTCCCAGGTTGAGCCGCGGGACCCCCTAACATCCAGCCATTGAAAAAGTTTGAAAATCCGGAAGATCCGTGATTCATGGGTCCCTGAAATCCACCGTGGATCCGAACAAGCCATCCCTAGTCCCGGGTTGAGCCACGGGACCCACCTCGAATGTTTGGGGATTCTCGAATCGGCTGTTCATGGATTACCGAAAACAGCCTGCTGAAACCGGAAGTAGCACGCGTGTGCACTACTACCATTTTTTTCTGTTCTTCCTGTGGGGACCTGTTCCTCGGACCATTTCTTAGGTCCCAGATCCATTTACAGTAAGTTACAACTACTAATTAATCCCTTATTTTAGGATTTGACTTTAATGGCAAAATTTGTGGATTTTCAAATTTCCAAATTTCTTTGAAAATCCACGAACCCTCGAGCGGAACGGATTTTAGGAAGTTTGGCCATCTCTAGCTACTACATGGAATCCTAATTTTACATTTTTTTCTGTTTTTAAACAATAGGGAATCCCTCCCGTGACTGCTAGCCTTTTCTGGGCACCATTAAGTCTTTTATAACCTCTTTCTAAGTGTCTCTCAGTCAAGTGACTCAATTCTGCTTCAAAAGACACCTCTGTTGAGCAATTGTGTCACAACCTTGTGAATTGCCCCAATGGCATAGCTTTGATGTATGTCCCAGGTGGCAGCTGTTAGCATGTAAAATTATTTCTAGCTGTTGGTTCGAAAGACTTCTGTCATTATATCATCTACATCAGGTCTTCCTGATGTAGAAGACCTGCAGATCCAAAAAATTATTTTTAACATCATCAAAAGAAGCTGTAAAGCTCAAATCATTCTGATTAATTTGGAATATCATAGTGGTTTCCATACCGTCCCAAATCAAAAGCAGATCGTCAATATATCTCCCATACCATATGATCTGTTGTAGGTATGGGTTTTCACCTCCAAAGATGTGTACTCCTCCCACCATTGCATGAACAGGTTGGTGAAGGCTGGGCAAAAGACACGCCCATCGTGGTCCCACATCTTTGGAGGTAGAACTCCTCATCAAACAGAAAATAATTATGCGTCAAAAGGTCCTCAATTGACTGTAAAATGAAATGTGCTTAGGACCAGCACTGCCCCCCCCCCCTTATCTGCTTTCTTTATAGTAATATTCACATTTCTCTGGAGTTTATTTAGAGCCTCCTGCTACTTTCTGGTTAAGTTATTTAGTTTAATCATATTTATCTCAGAGGAATGGGAGTATAATTTTGTCAAATCCTTCTTTACTAGCTGTTGGAATAAATCCATGTAAATCTATCTATTAATATCCAAGAATGTTTTAAAAATATCAAAATGGGCAGTTTGTTACAGATGAGAGACCTTTGGATAATACGTTCAATCGGACATTTAATGTTCTTTTGTTCCATATGTTCCTTTCTCTCAGTGTATATAAATTCTCATTTCCAATTCCGTCCCTTTTTTGAGGTATATAACTGTCTCTTTTCCACTGAGGAGTGGTCAGAACAATCAACCTCTTCATTCCTGGTTCTAGTTTGGGATGATTTTACCAAAGACATCCCCTCCGAAGATTCCTCATCACCACTTGAAAAGGCAACACATTTAGTATGTTTCAATATAGACCTTGCCCTTTTCACTGATCTGCGTCTGTACTGTTTCCATGTGTAAGCCTGATTTAGATCATAATCCCCTTTGTCACAGTGAAATTTAGTGGACTTCCTTGACTTTGTCTCTCTTTCGATTTTCTCAATTTTATCTTGCAATTATTGATCAATAGCAATAAAATCTTTTGATTTTTAAGAAGTGTCAAATGCTTTCTGTGTGTCACTAATTGTATCCTGTACTTTCAGCACTTCTTGTTCATTATGGTCCACAATTAATTTTATTTATCTTTCAGAACATTATTACAATTTATTTATTATCCCCATTGTTCTTTAGATACATGGCTATTGTATTTGCTACCTAATAAGCACACATAAGAGTTAGAGGTAGGTCTTTAACAATATTCTTAATCTTCTACATTCCTAATCTTGACCAGAACATGACCAGAAACAGACTGGTTATTTTTGAAGAAATAAATGTGACATTGATAGGAATTTTTTACATTCACTTTTTTAACATTCCATGTGTTATATAAACTATAGAATACTGACTACAAAGTATGAACACTAAATTGCCAGACCTGCAATAAATAAAAACTGTTCCTATTTATATAACTGGATTTGCATGTGCCTAGTTTATTTGTAATTATAGCAAATATGTCTGAAAGTTCATTTTGAATCGATACAATTAAGATGCTAACATAATCAAACCCTTAATGTTGTTGAGATCTAGGAATAGAACACGCTGACTTGATTGATAATTGTGAATGCAATAAAGCATTGGAAATTATGCATTAAAGGGACTAATAATATTGCTACACACCAGGGTTCCTGTTTCTGAGTTTTGAGTGTTCTGTTCTGAGGCCCAAGATATGAACACACACAAAAGGTAAATGGTGTAGGCTGAACAATAATGTAATGATTCAGATTGCTTTTTTTTTTTTTAAAGGCAAACTAAATTTATTTTTTTAAATCCTAATATGAAAGTTTTTCTCCCCACAACATCTATACATTATAAGGTTGCATTTAGTACATGTTAAGTCTCCACACCAATATGAAACTTCTTGATAAGTCTTTGAAAGCTGTTACCCTGCAGTTTATTTACCATCCAGTTTGACTGCTTTGAGCCTTCCTGGGGCAATACAAAATAGTTATCTCATTTTACTGACATTTAAAAAAAAATATATATATATTCTGTTCCTAGGGTTCTATGCATCTGCAGTGGTGGTTCATCTGATAGAGTGCATGATTTAGAAGCAAAGTTCAAAAAGGTCATAGGTTACTATTTTTATTTTATTTTATTATGTTCCAGGCAAAATAAAGTTTATACATGTACTAGGGATCCATACATTTCTGTAAGGACTAACTACATCAAGTTGACAGTTCAGTTCCCTAGACTTTTAATGCATTTAATGAATTTTGGGGAAATCCCTGTTCTGTGTCATGGAGAGGGAGGATCTTTGTGCTGTTATGTGATTGGCTGTCAGTTTCTAGGAAGCTGCAACTGTTAATCTGTTGAGTACTACAGAGCATGTGCATGTACTGCATACATTTAGCTGGATTTACCCACCTAAGGTGGATTGTGCAAGCTGACCCCTAGTCCCCTTGGATTAATAGATTCATTTCATAAATCGTCCAGCAGCCACAGCAAAGGGAGAGGTGAGACACAGTTGAATGTTTGTGAATGCGCTCTGTCTTTTGGGAAAATGTTGTCTAGAGACAGCCTTAAGGATGACAGCCCCCTTTGAATTAGAGTTTGCTGCCCTCCATCCAATGTGTTTTGTCAGCAATCTTTGGTAGCTACTGTATAAAGACACAGGATTTTTAATGGGAACTGTGGTCCCCAAACAATTTGATTGTAAAGGAAAGATCAGATTCCTGCCTTTAAAATGAGCCATCAACCACCTCCCTACCTGCTACACAGCCCAAGATATGAAGAAATCACTGATCAGAAAGTTAGGGGGTGGAAGGTTTTGAATTTGCAGTCACAAATACTAGTTCCTCCTTCTAATCCATGGTTGGCACATGCTCAATACAGGAGAAACAGAAGAAACCAGGAAGAGATCGAGTCACAGTGACTGAAGGAGGAGTGATAATGGCCACAGGAGGTTTCAAGAGGACTGCAAGGGGAAGGGCAATGGGGACCCACAAGGAGGAGGAGACACATGGTTTCAGAGCATGAAGTACAGACGATCTGGTGGTGCTGCTACCATATTACATAGAAATGTAATTATCTTCAAAACTATGTACATTTTTTTTAAAGTAAATTGCAAAAATACTCAGGAATGTAATTTCTACTATTATTCACAGGTAGGTGGGAATCCCTGTGAATAATAGAAACGAATGGCACATACTTAAAAAACTGTATTTAGTGTTCCTTTAAGGAAATATGTTACCCAGAGACAAAGAAAAGTAGACAATCATGCACTCTATGGTTCCAGGTCTTGAGTTCTCCTTGCACACCTGGTATTTATTTAGTGGTGTTTGTGTTACCACTGAATTTTTTGAATTTTCAATAACATTTTCGAATTTAATTTTCGAAGTATACTTAATGAGTGAATGGCAGTGTATAGCTGCATGAATATTTTGAACCTTCAGGACTAGGCTGGCACTGATATTGGCACATTTACCTAAATTGTTTTTAAAATTTCAATTGTCCTTTAAAAGCATAATACAAGAAAATAATACACAAAAACATGTAATATTTATGAAAAGAATTTACAAAGCTTCATATGCTGCAGTAATTTATATAAATTGTGTATTCCCCTTACAATCTGAAAAAGAGGGAGGTTGTACCATTACAGCTTTGTATGCGAAAGGTGGGATGAAAATGAATATTGTAGTAGGTAAACTGTAGCTTTGTTTCCAATAAGACTGAAGTCTCAGGGCTCGTTCAAGTCTTGGGGTCGGTTTTTGGTGCGTTTTTCTAAACGTACCATTTTGAAAAACGCAGGACACATAGAACTACACTATTGCATACTGATTGTATCCATTTTATTCTGGCCCATTGCATTTATAATATGCACTGCTGCATGCATTTCTGTCCATTAAAGGGGAAGTTCAGTGCAAATACATATGCTTTTCAGAAAAAAGAGCAGTATTTTTTCATCCCAATGACATTAACCTGCCAATTCAGCATTTTGTCTGTGTATAAATAAATGCAACTGAAATACTGACTTCCTGTTTGCAGGACCCCTAATAGAGACCATTATGGTCTTGCCCTTGACCCAGCGCCTGGGTTGATTCAGTTGCTCAGTAGAGATCTGAGCATCTTTGACCCATCCAACAGCCAATCAGTAGAAATTATAGTTAGGAACATTCCAAGGATGTGGTGCATCCCTGGAAGAAGAAGGACCATTAGAATCTGAAATGTCAGCTCACTAATATCAACAGCAGGGAACAGCAAAGGGTATGAAATCAACTGATTTTTCAAAATGGGAGAGAATATGTAGAATAACTAACAAGGCATTACACAAACTAACAATTTAACAAATATTAATAATTTCTACTGAACTGTCCCTTTAACGCATCCGTTTCCTATACAAATATATGGAAAACCCATTGCGGAAAAATGCACAGAAAAATACACACTGTGAGTTTCTGCCTGTTTTTGTCCATTAATAGTGCTAATTCAAACATTAGGCCCCCGGAAAAGTCATTCTAAAAATGCCTGAAACATAGGAATTTACAATCAAAGCCACAGAGTCCTGGGCATTGGGGTTATTATGGCCAATAACTATTTCAATTGTTTTAATGTTTTAATTGTTAAACCGATC
This sequence comes from Hymenochirus boettgeri, assembly GCA_019447015.1. Taxonomy (NCBI): domain Eukaryota; kingdom Metazoa; phylum Chordata; class Amphibia; order Anura; family Pipidae; genus Hymenochirus; species Hymenochirus boettgeri. The sequence continues at coordinate 173,074,490 of CM033476.1, forward strand.
GTCAATTACATGATCATACAAAAAATGTTCAGGTAGGAACCTCAGTCCAATCGGTAAAAGTAAAACTTCAAGCTTTATTCATATCATTTAAAAACATACAGGGAGATCCCACATGACCATCAGAATGGACAGCACAAAAAACTCTGCCCTACGTGTTTTGTGGCTGTACACGCCACTTCCTCAGAGGCATGTTAATAGACTTATGATCTTCATAGAATACCATTGTGGTAGTTTATTACCACATGGTATTCTATGACCGAACGATCGTTAATTAACAGCTGTGGCTATATATTTATGTTTGTGATTGTACATTACCGATAACACGCAGGATCATTTAATTGCGATACTGTGCTTTATAAATATGGCCCATAATGACAAAAATCAACGCTGAGATCTACTCTATACTAGAGATGGCCGAACTTCCGAAAGTTCGGTCCGTTTTCGAACTTTCGAACTATATGGAAAGTTCAAGAGCTCGAAAACAGACCCATAAAAGTCAATGGGAGTCAAATAGTTCGAAAAGTCAGAATGAAATACAATTAAAATAGCAATGATAACTTCATGTAAATGGCTCTGGAACCTGGGAAATGGTCGGGGGAACACGCTTGAATATCCAGAACTTGAAAAAAATCGATTTTATTCTCACACGCGGTACTTTCGAGCTCCCGCGGTTGATTTTCGATGATTATCCCATAAATGATTAGAAGATTTGATGATTATCCCATAAACGATTTGAACATTCAATAATTATCCCATAAACAATTCGAAGATCATTCAATTTTCGAATTCGATAATTATCGAAAAGTCCGGAAAATTCGAAAGTCCGAGAAATCCGGGTCGGGGATTTGGGGAAGTCTGAGTCCATTCAAACTCAATAAGTTCAGCTTGAACTCTGGTTTGAGTTCGAGTTCTAGTCCATCTCTACTCTGATGTGGTATCAATATCATGGCAAAGAAGGGAAAATAGATACTATTATTTTCTTATTGCTTTGCATTTGAATTCAATCTTCAAATCTAATAGAAGTTAGATTTGCAGTGGCCAAGAGATTAGTAATGGACAAAAATAGATATGATAGAAATAAGAATATTTTTGGATTTCAGCAGCTTGCAGAACAAGAAAAATGTGTGTTTCTGTTTTCTAAAATTCTATGAGACCCAGCACATTCACAAAATACTTTCTTTTGCTTAATTAGATCTCCCCCTATGTATGGAAAGTGGAATAATTTCAGAAAAAATACATCTATCACTAGATGAACGAAACAGAGTAAATAATCTTGTTGTCTACATTTCCAGCAGTGCTAAACAACCACTGATATGAAGAGGAGAGTTAAAAATAAACCTCTGTATTATCAACAACAGCCCACACACAATTAAGTCAATGCCTTAAAAATAGCGATACGAGAGCTTGAAAATCCATTGCCAACATTTGTTTAGGTAGAAAATTACTCTTTTTAATGCCAAATTTACTTGATAAAAGTTTTGACTTTGTTTCTGTGAAAAAAATCTACTTTTCTATACACAGATGCCTGTGTTATCACTAGTGATAAATAGTTTTTTACATTTTAAAAACTGAACTTTTTATCGAAATTTTAAGAAATTCAAAATTCAATTCGAAAAATGAGGAATCTATAGCAAACTTGGAAATGCTATGAAATACTCTAAATGTCCAATCAAAAATTAGAAAAATCCTGATTCAATTTGGTTTGAATTGGATTTTTTGAACTTTAATAAGTTCCACGGAACTGCAACTTTTGTACAGTGAGGGGCATATTTATAAAGGAGCATAAAATAACTATGAAAATTACAGCAAAGTTTGGTGATACAACAACAAAAATGCTGAAATACACAAAGGAAATCTGCAGGGGCATAACTGCAGACACCCCCCCCCCCCCGCAAGATTGGAGTGTTATGATCCGTATCCGTTCAAGAATGTAAGCCAGGGCACTCCTCCAGGCACGGAGTCCAAGGGGCATATTTATAAAGGTTCGTTAACTTTTCGCGGCCGTTTTTCGCTGACATTAACGCATAATCGCGTTTAACGCGATTTGTAAATGTCCGAAAACGCCGTGAACGTTAACGAAGCGTTAACCCTTCACGGCAATACTTACCTGTTACCGCGCTTCTATTTATAAAGCGGCGGTACTGGTTTCGCTCTGCTAGTATCGGCTGTTCTACTTCGCCACCTTGAGGTGGCAAGTCAGCCGATACTAGCCTCCCGCGGCGGGGATGGCAGGCAACCCGTGGGGGTGGAGGCATGCCCACCCCGCCCACAACCCCCGCGGCGCGGGAGACACCCGCCGCCGCTTCCCAGCAGCCGGGGCGGGAGGCTAGGAGGGGCTGCCGGGAAGAGGCCGCAGCAGGTGGTCGCGACCACCGCGCGCACCCCCTCCCCGAACCCCTCCAAGCCCCGCCCGGCTGCTCCCGGGGAGGGGAAGGGAGGGAGCCGCTGGGAGGGGTGGAGGCTCCCTCCAGCGGGGCCCTGAGAAGGGCCTTTTGGGCTTAAGGGGGTCCCGCAGCTTGAACGGACCCCCCCCTCCCGGCCCTTGTAAGGGCCTTTGCGGATCTGACAAGAGCCCTTGCGGCTCTGATAAGAGCCCTTTGGGGCTTAGGGGTCCTGCAGCTCGAACCGGGACCCCCTCCCCGGCCCTATCAGGGCCTTTGCGGCACTTACAAGTGCCCTTGCGGCTCTGACAAGAGCCCTTTGGGGCTTAAGGGGTCCCGCAGCTCGAACCGGGACCCCCCTCCCCGGCCCTTATAAGGGCCCTTGCGGCACTGACAAGTGCCTTTGGGGCTTGGGGGTCCCGCAGCTCGAACCAGGACCCCCTCCCTGGCCCTTGTAAGGGCCCTTGCGGCACTGACAAGTGCCTTTGGCGGGGGTCCCGCAGCTCGAACCGGGACCCCCAGTGTGCGGCTCTTAAAAGAGCCCTTGGGCGACGTCTTCGGGCTGGCGACACCAACCCCACTCAGGTCGCCGATGCCAGGCAGACTCACTGCGGCCGACAGTGAGCCCGCTGGCACCGCCGGCCTCAGTGGAGCCGATGTTGCCAGCCGCTTCTTTCTTCAGCCATCTACTGCGATGGCATCTGAGTTCCGCGGCGGAAAGCTCCTCTTTATATAGGTTTGCAGAAATCCATAATCCGTTTCTGATTGGTCAATTTTTTAATACTTGCTTTACATGCTTTACATTAACCAATCAGATTTCCCGGCAGCCCCCCCTAGCCTCCCGTTCCGAGATTGCCGCGAGCGGGGAACGGGTTGGGAGGGGCTGCTGGGAAGCGGCGGGGTTGTGGGCGGGGTGGTCGTATGCCCCGCCCCCTTAGGAGATGCGTCGGGAAGGGATTTTAAGTCCCTTCGCGGCGATACTATACAGTATCGCCTCAAAGGGGCTTAAAATTACCGCAACACATCGCGGCCGCGATACATATCGCGGGAATGGTGCTCGCCGTTATAAATACGGCGATAGCGCTATTTTCGCGGCCGCAATGTGCGGCGGTAATTTTTTTGCGCTATTTTCGTGCCCCTAAGTGTCTTCACCAGAGTCTCTAATGGTAAGGATGTTACGCTGTGAAGCGGACACCAAGTCGTGGCCGCAGAGAAATAACCCACAGGCCCCATCCCCACAATAGAGAGAATACATTGCTCACACAAACAATAGAAAAAAATATACCCATAAATATACTTACATTAATAAAACACACTTAATTGCTCACAAGGGTTGATGTGTATAATTCTACCAAACGGTCGCCAAGGAGCGGTCGAGTTACTTAATCCGTTCGGGTAATACCAGACGTTCTGGGAAATTTGAATATTCAAGGAAATTCGGAAATTCAAGAAAATTGGTAATGGCAAGTTCATCCAATTTGGTAGGATAAGTTTCTAAAATTAGAAATTACTGGTATTAATACATATACTTTAAACTGCGCACTTAAGTATTGTCAAACTCGTGCAAATTTAACCCATTAATTACGCTAAGCTCCAATACAATGTCACTATATATGTAACTTTGTAACATCCTGAAAGTGAAAACACAGTTGAAAATATTTCTTATTAGTTTAATAGATGTACTAGACTATGCCTGCACAATCAATTATGTTTTCATAAATACATTAAAAAAACAAAAAAACATCAACCATTTACAGAGTTGTGGGATAGTAATTATAACCATTTTACCGTTTGTTACTTTTGCTCTGCCAATTTCAATTTCCACCCCACAGAAAAGACTTTCTGCTACATTATATTTCCCAGAGGCACCAGTGTGAAATCAATGAAGCGAAAGACTCCTGGGCTAATTATCAAGTAATGTCACTTTCTTTCACACTAATTCTTTCTCTCAAACTTCAAGCAACCTCAGACCAATCATAATCCATTAAATCTCATTAAAAATACATGAAAAAAGAGGAGCAATTAGTAGAAAGCAGAAACATTTGGTTGGGGTCTCTGACATACTATCTTCTTTTGCAAATACTTTGTGGGGTACACACTAGTTGCCAACTTATGAGGTGAAAATTTTGGGACAGGGTGCAGAGATGATGCCATTTGCAATGTACAACTTCAATGGGTCCAAGGTCCCACTATGTGCTGTCTGTTTTGAGTGCTTTAAGGACAATGTATTGTGCTCACGTTCCGGTCCATTTGCAGGTTAACAGAGAAAACGCCAAAAAACGCAATAATTAAATTTTTTTAAGGTTTTTTTTGTGTTCTCATAGACTATTATTAAAGCGATTTTTATTATATTTTTAATTAAATTGCGATTCACAAAACGCATGCAAAACATAAATGTAATGCAACGTGCATAGTGGGACCTAACCTTTATGGACCCCTGCAAGCAGACTCGTCTGGTCCATTTGAGATGGAATGTCAGGTGAAAGAGTGAAGGATGCTGAGAGAGAGCTGGTACGTAAAGTAAAACTAGGTGATGAGATGCTGGTTGCTGGAGGCAGCCAGTGCAGAAAGTGGTGGGAGTTGGTAGCTGGTTTAACTGGTGGCTCTTTAGACCTCTTTAGAGACTTGTGTCCACATCCTGAAAATCTTAGTCCTGCTACAAAATAAGTGTGACAAAAAGGAAAGAAAGTAATGCAGCAGCAAGGGAAGTCAGGATTTGCCAGTAAAGATAAAGGAACCTGGTGAGTTTCGTTCAGGCAGCGGTTCAGCAGAACCTATTGAAGTTCTGAAAATCTTATGTGAACCAAAATGAATCAGATTTTTTTGAATTTTCAATCACAATTATTGCTAGAAATTTTAAAATAAAATTTACAAATATTTCATTTTTGATAGCGATAGATACAAGTAAAAGTTTGTCTGTGCTACTACCCGTGTACAGTAACATAACTTTAAGAAATAAAGGTCAGTTGAAAGAGGTAAAGGGTTGCTGTTTCAGCAATATATTTATCTAATCACTACACCCACACTGAAAACCAGCTACAGACATTTAGCAGTGTAAAAGTGGATGATCCGTCTTCCTGTCATTCGCTATAATTGATGCGTCTCCTTGTGATGCTCGGTAGGTAAAGAGCATTTTGATGCTGCGCCTACATGCTCATACTCACCCACTTAATTCTGATCTGCTGTCTCTCAGATGCTAATAAATTCTGGGAGGTAGATTTACAGTAATTCAGGTTCTATAGACTGTATTAATAATAGGATAGCACTGCTGGAAAGCATAACTTATAAAAGTAGTAACAGGCTGTCTTTGAATCAGGCTTGTGTATCTTCTTTTTGGAACATCAGTAACAAATATAATTACCTGATAATGTTTTATTTCATCCAAACGTGTAAATATTTGGTCACCGCACTCCCCTTAAGTAAATTCAAAAGGTGTGGGTGCAGCTGTTAGGCCATAGCCACAGGCGCTTAATCACAGACAATCATAAGAACCAGCGCACTCCAGTCTTTCAAAAAAGTTTTAGTGTGTTTATCACACGTGTAACGTTTCGGTACCGTGTGGTACCTTCCTCAGAAAAAACAATGATCAAAAGTGCTAGGTGCATTTAAATACAGTGGACAACAGGAAGTGATATTGACCTCTAGTGATATAATAGTATAATGCATCAATCACAATAATACAGACCGTGAATAATATCTTATATAAATATTTAAAAATATTAAATATTCAAAAATATTAAAAATACAAGACAATAAAATATACGAACAGGATTTAGACAAAAAGTCAACAAGTGCATGTGCCATAATAATGATCTTGTACCATAGTAATGATCTTGTAGTAATTTGTTATATATAAAAAACCAATCTATTGTGCGTGAATTAAAAAGATAAAAAGTTAAAAAAGTCGTTTACTCAGATTAACTATGTATACCATTCATATTCGATATAAATATATGGAAATATTGATAATATATTAATATACTCGTACTATGAAATATCCACAAAAAAGGGGGAGGAAAAAATCTTGTATACATGCAATGCATATAGTATTACCGGTCACTTAGAAAGCATTTTAGCCCTAAATTAACATTAGTCCCCGCGGTTGTAGTGCTTGTAATGTATAAATCCAAAAGGATTCCTTTCTCAAAAGTCTATATCCTGTTACCACCCTCCTTTTGTTGGAGTACCTGGTCTATCACCATCCCCTTCAATTCATGTACCTGGTGTTTGTATTCTAAGAAATGAGCCGCTACTGGTGGTATATCCTTTTTATGCTGTATTTCTTTGTCTTTCCTTTCCCAAGCGAGTTTGATATCACTTTTATGTTTTTGGAACCTCTTTTTAAAAGGTCCCATGGTTTTTCCAATATAGATCTTCGAACAGGGGCACTTGAGTAAATAAACACAGTAATCTGTATTGCATGTATAGTATCCTTTGATTGAATATATCTTACCACTATATGGATGTTGAAACTGCTTTCCTATGATTAATGAATTACAAATACTGCAATTACAGCAGCGGTAACAACCAGTTTTATTGGACAGTGTTACCGTAGGTTTTGAATATTTGTGAACCGGATCAGCCTGTACTAGGTAAGAATATAATGATCTCCCTTTTCTGTATGTGGGGATGGGTTTTTGTCTTACTTCTTCACATAGTTCTAAATCCCCTTGAATGATCGGCCAATACTTTCTTACTGTTTGATTAATCATATGTGAGGCTGTCGAGTATTTTTGGATCATAGGTGTTCCTTTTTTCCGTACCTTATTTGTGTTGGTATGTGTGAGTGCTTGTGTTCTAGCTAGTGTTATATCTGTATGTTTGTAACCCCTCTCCAAAAATTTATTTTCCATCCTGTTTAATTGTGTTTCCCTCTCCTCGGGATCATTACAAATACGGTGGACCCGTAAAAATTGCGATTTGGGTAAACTAGTGAACACATGTTTGGGATGGAAGCTATCTGCTCTCAATATCGTGTTCCGATCCGTTGGTTTATTGTATATTGTAGTATGTAATTTGTCACCCTTCACAATCATGTGTACATCAAGGTAATTCATTTCCAATTTCGACATCATCATTTCAAACTTCAAATTTTTATCCATATTATTCAATAACTCGTTAAACAGTGTGGCTTCCTTTTCAGTCCCTTTCCATATTATGAATAAGTCATCTATAAACCGCATGTATTTCACACAATATTTTTTATATAACTCACTGCTGTAGACATACTCATTTTCTAAGTGTCCCACATACAAATTGGCGTATGATGGCGCCGTCGGACTGCCCATGGCTGTTCCGACTTGTTGTAAAAAGTATTGGTCCTCAAATCTGAAATAATTGTTATGTAATATTATCGACAAACATTCCATAATGAACTCAATGGGTAATGATCCATTGTATTTCTGTTCCAGGGACCGTCGTATGGCTTCCATACCCTTATCATTCTGTATGTTAGTATACAATGCTGTAATGTCCAACGTTAGTAATATCCAGTTGGGGTTCCAGGTCTCTATCAATTTGAGTTGGTCCAAAAAGTCTTGTGTGTCCTTAATGTAGGCCGGCAATAGCTTAACCAGAGGTTTTAAAATAAAGTCAATCAATTGTGACATTGGTTGCAGAATGGATCCCAAGGCAGAGACTATAGGTCTGAAGGGGGGTGTTTTGATGTTTTTGTGGATTTTGGGTAATCCATAAATTACTGGTCTTCTAGGGCTGTCATCTAACAGAAAGTCAAATAATTTATTGTCAATCCAACCATTTGTTAAAGCAATATCGCATAGATTTTTTATTTTTGTATAAATACTCACGGTTGGATCTTTTGGCAGTATCGTGTATGCTCCACATTCCAAGTGTGATTTCATGCTTTCTTTGTAGAATGTATAATCCATCAGAACAATAGCGCCCCCTTTATCTGCTGGTTTCAAAATGATATCATTGTTATTACATAAATCTTTTAGAGCATTCCATTCCATTTTAGTCAAATTGGATCTGTGTTTCTTAGACTTAATGGATACAACCTCTGATTTAAGGTGTTTGAAAAACAGATCAATGCTATTAAATGTACCGGTGGGTATGAAGGAGCTCTTGGGTCTGAAGGGATATACAGTAGTATGTTCAACTTTATTCTTAAACATCTCTTTCAATTTCAGTGAGCGTTCAAATTTAAACATTTCTTTTTCAAAGTCCCAAGCATTGAATTCTTGGACAGGCTGGAAATTTAACCCTTTAGTTAGTAATGTGGTTTCACTCACCGTTAACTTGTGTGTTGAGATGTTAATTACTGTCTGTTCCTTCCCCGTCCCTTTAGTTTTGTGCTTCCTTCCTCCTCTTCGTGTCCGTCTCCAGCCCCTAAAAAAGACACCTTCTTCTTCCTCCAGGAGCGTGTTTCATATGGTGTTGTGACATCTCCGTTTCTCCCATGTGGTCTGCTGGTATCCGTATCCGAGCCTGCGGAGTCCTCCGTGCAGGCATCCGTGTCCCCTGTCTGTGACCTCATCTCGCCGCGACTTTTGTACGTCCGGGGGCGTGTCCGGCGTGGTTGCCATGGGTTACGATTCCGGCGTCCTTGTGTACCGCCCGTCGTCCATGGATATACAGTTCCATCCACGTAATCTTGGCAGACCCGCCGGTACTTATTCCTTTTGTAATTTCGCAGTTCATTGCTGAACTTGTTGATTTGCTCCTGCAATGTGGTAAGTAAGTTGTCCCTTTCTGGTTCATTATATTGATTCACACGTTCCTCCATTTTATCCATTTCTGTTTGTACACGTGCAAGTTGAATCTTTGTTTCCTCAATTACCAATAACATAAGGTCCATGGAACATTTGTTGAGTATGGAGCACCATTTTTCACAAAAATCTTTACTGTTTCTCCCTATTGTGGGTTGGTTCCTGATCCTAAAACCCCTTGGTATTCTCCTCACACGAAAATATTCCGACAGGGTTAGACCATGAAGTTGATATTCAATATGTTTAGTTTTTAAACGTTTCAGTTCTAGAATGGTATCCTTAATAGTATTTTTACCAAACGCACCTGTGGTGTCGCTATTGAAGAGTATATCTTTCGCTTGCTCTTCAGTATAAGTAAACAGTGTGGCACGTTGTGTAGCCAATTCACCGAGGTCCGAAAAGATCTCCATCTCAGATTCACTGTTGTGGGGGTGCTGGGGACACACCGGCAGGCACTATCCAAACGTGTAAATATTTGGTCACCGCACTCCCCTTAAGTAAATTCAAAGGTGCTGGGTGCAGCTGTTAGGCCATAGCCACAGGCCGCTTAATCACAGACAATCATAAGAACCAGCGCACTCCAGTCTTTCAAAAAAGTTTTAGTGTGTTTATTCACACGTGTAACGTTTCGGTACCGTGTGGTACCTTCCTCAGACAAAAAACAATGATCAAAAGTGCTAGGTGCATTTAAATACAGTGTTACAACAGGAAGTGATATTGACCTCTAGTGATATAATAGTATAATGCATCAATCACAATAATACAGTACCGTGAAAATAATTATCTTATATAAATATTTAAAAATATTTAAATATTCAAAAATATTTAAAAATACAAGACAATAAAATATACGAACAGGTTATTAGACAAAAAGTCAACAAGTGCATGTGCCATAATAATGATCTTGTACCATAGTAATGATCTTGTAGTAATTTGTTATATATAAAAAACCAATCTATTGTGTCGTGAATATAAAAAAGATAAAAAGTTAAAAAAGTCGTTTACTTCAGATTAACTATGTATACCATTCATATTCGATATAAAATATATGGAAATATTGATAATATATTAATATACTCGTACTATGAAATATCCACAAAAAAGGGGGAGGAAAAATCTTGTATACATGCAATGCATATAGTATTTACCGGTCACTTAGAAAGCATTTTAGCCCTAAATTAACATTTAGTCCCCGCGGTTGTAGTGCTTGTAATGTATAAATCCAAAAGGATTCCTTTCTCAAAAGTCTATTATTCCTGTTACCACCCCTCTTTTGTTGGAGTACCTGGTCTATCACCATCCCCTTCAATTCATGTTTATCATCCAAAGATATTCCACAGTGGAAGGTTATCAATTGTGTCTGTACTGATTGGTATAGGGTATAGTAAAGGAAACATTAAAAAAATGTAAACAGTTATGGTTTTACCATTGGCAAAACCCTTTCTCTTAAAACGGATCCTGTATTGCAAACAATATTTCACCAGAGGTATTTGGTTGGTGTGATGTAATAGGTGCTGAGAAACATCTAATTTATAGAGCTTAGTCTGCTGCAGAACAGGGACGACCACTTCACATACACACAGACCTAAAGTCTAGGTCTGTGGGTTTATCTTTAAACTGTTTGTTGACTCCTTTGGTTCCTTTTTTACTTCAGTCATGTCTCTTTTAAAACAAAAGATGCTCTCACCGCATCCTGGCTTCAAATCCACCCTTGTATTTTAAAGAAGTTGATCTGTTTTATTTGTGTTGTATGGGTTTGTTTCAGGCTCTGGATTCCTTTTAAAGTCATAAGAATAAGATGTATTAAAGGGTAACTGTGGTTCTACACATTTCTAACCTTAGTCTGTCATAAGTTATGGTGCTGAAAAGGTTAATACTTCTTGCTTCCAGTAGCTTAAGTGACATTGCCTGCTCCTCTCTTGTTCACTGGGTCCGAGCATGCTCACTCGAATGTAGCGTTCAAATTTGATAACCCTTGAATGTAATGTTCGATTTTCCATAACCTCCAATGTTTTGTTCGATTTTTGGTAACCCTCAAATGTAGCATACGAAAACCGACAATTGCCCAATGTTAAAGAAAGATGTGTTTAAATGAGTTTTGGTAATACGATTTTGGTGACATGTTCCCCAGACAATTTCCCAGGTGCCACAGCCATTTACAGTAAGTTATCATTGTTAGTTTATCTGTTATTTATCCAAACTTTTATCTCCCATTGACTTTAATGGGTTTGTTTTTGAACTTCCAAATTTTTACTTCAGTAAGTTCGGTCATCTCTACTGGTCAGACTTCCTTCCTTACCCTGCTTCTTTCTATGTTCTATGTTATTTAAAAAACACTGTCCTATTAAAGGAAAAAAATAATGGGCCTTGAGCATTGAGTCCACGCTTAACTAAGTCTACTAGAAGTTTGCATGTTCTTCTGCATGCATGCATACATGGGTTTCATCTGAGTATCTCTGGCTTCCCCCACAATCATAAAGACATAATGTTAGGGTACTTAGACTGTAAGCTCTATAGGGCAGGAACTGAGGTGAATTGATACACGAATTACAAAGTGCTGAGTAACATGTCCAGTGCTATAAAAGAAAATTAATAAAATGTCTCGAACCATATATCGGCAACTTTCATATCACTATTATAGTCAAGAAGTGTAGTTTTAAAAATTTAAAAAGGAAATTGTATCTAAAGGAATACAGAAGAGATTATTTACAAAACTGCATGGGAATAATGTGATAATATGTAAGGGTGGATAAGTGGATATATGGTATATATTAGTCCATTTGAATAGAAGCTTGTAGCATCCTTCCAAATATCTTTTATTGCCTAATCTGCTTACACAGGACATTCCTAAACCTAAAATACAACAGTAAAATATATTAAATTCGGTAGCTAAGGTTAATAAGTGGGCATTCATCTTAAAGCATGACTAACAAGACAAACCAATAAATAGTTGGGTCTGTGGAAGATAAATGATCCGTTTAAGGATTGTCTTCAAAATAATTAACCTCTTTCATTTCTAAATAGGTTTTCATCTGATAAACAGTTGATAGAAAGATTCAAAAAAGAAATATGACTAGGAAGTGGAACAGACCTTCCCTGTTCAGCCCATGCAATTATGTTTACCTTGGTGGCACAAATGAAGAATTGAGCCTTTGAACTGACTTATTTTCTTTCTGGGGTATTGATCCACAGGAATAATGCAACACGCTGTTCCTTTATCTGGGCACAAACTGATTCAAATATCAATGTGACTCCAGGTTTTGAAAAATGTTCAGGATCTTCATTAACAGCATCTCCTGGCTAGAAAACCATTTTACACCGATTAAATTATCTGTTAGTAATGAACCTTCTATAGATTTCTCCAAAAGCTGAGAATGATTTTTGCCCCCACATATTTAAAAATTGGAAGTAGACTTTAGTTTAAGAAAAGGATTGTAATGCTAATGTGACATTATAATACATTGTTGTTTTACTGTGCAAACATGGAACATGGTTTATATTGTCCAAACACATATACAGCAGTAACACTTCCACATGTTCCTCAATCCTTTCCTAAACCTAGGTTGGACTAGATGGGTACATGTCTTTATTTAATCTCAATTACTATGTTACTATTAAATGACTTTGACATAATAATATAAAAATAAAATTATTTTCGGTTCAATCTAAATAACAATGTAATACAAACTAAACAACCAACAAATAAAATATCGCAAAGATCAGAGAGTTGCAGTCTAGCACGTTGACACCACAGAGATCCCATATATTATATTATGTAAGTAGGATGGAGAAGCAATGGGAAACAAAAAATTCTCTGAATGAACCTAGCACCATCTTCAGCAGACCTTGATTCATTTAGTTGGCCATTTAAGCTGATGGTATTAATGCTTTGGTAGTAATGATTTTATTATGCAAATATAGTCATGCATTGTGGGTGACGCATAAAGAAATGTTTCATTTTATCAGTTACTATCATTTGCATAATCTTAGTAGGAAACAATGTTACCCTCTGCCAAAGGTTCTGTATATATCTGCATAACCAAACCAGATGCCACAATTCTGATTCCTCTGTGTGGTATTTGGGTCAGGTGTTGGAATGTCCATCTGGCATACAGTATGTTGCAGTCTAAAGAGATTTTTTCAGTTTGAAAGAGAACTCTCTACAGTACCACAGACTGGTTTTAGTTTCACATGAAATAATTATAGGAATTTCAATGTACATGTGGGATACTTAGTCGGGATACACATACAATTTACATATACAGAAGGTTTGGTAGAACACCCCCACAGGACTTTACATTGTATCAATTTTTTTAAACAAAAGTCTACTGCATGAAGGTCATCAGAATTATGACATTATACATACAAGCAGTAAATATTTAATTCTTTTAAATGTTTTTAGTAGCCCTTTTCTTTGAATTGCTGCACGTTGTTTGATTTACTGATCAAATTCTTAGTTTAAAATGTGCAAACAAACTATTTTAAGGCAGGTGCATATAAATTCATTGTAACACATTAGTACAACAGATTGTAATAAATGACTGTAAATATGACCTTAAGGCATGGATAATATATCATTTATGTAGGGAGGCAGTGTTAGTTTTGTCTTTGAGAACCTATTGTAACATGGATAGTGGCGCCTAAAGCTCTAGAAACTGCCTCTGAATTGATTAAAATAAGAATCACATGAAAATAGCCTAAGACCACAAGGGTTCAAAAATGACACAATCTGCTCCCAAGGTTGATTTCCATTACAATCAACTGGATACAAATTCAGGTGTTTTGTCATTAGAAAAATAATTGCAGGCAATTAAATGCCCATTTTTTAAAAAAAAATAAACAAATGAATGAATTTAGAAAAATCTATGAAGTTATTTACAGCATTGACTTAAATGGTTAAAAAATATATTATGTTTCCTTCTTTATTCTGGTGCATCCCTATCAGTAAAACTTTTTTGCTCTTCTAGTTATTTTAGATTAGATTGTATTTAATAGTGACTGCAAAAAAGATCCTTAAAGGGCATCTATACCCAAATTTTTAAGTGGATTTATTGCTATAATAACAATAATAATAATTATTATTATGATTATTATTATTATTATTATTACAAAAAACATGTAAATCATGTTTTTTTTTATAGCAATGATTCCATTTTAAAATTTGGATATAGATGCCCTTTAAGAATACACTGCAGGAATAAAAGGTAATTGATGCCTATTTGCATACTACATGATCTATTACATAAAGAGGAATAAAAAGAAAATAGTTTGATTGATTAAGAAAAGAAAAGCATAGTAAAATATATATATAATTAAGGACAACTTTACTATAAAAATTAACTTTTTAAAAATGAAAAGTACTGAGGAGAGGAGGTAGGACTGATTACCCAATCCAATATTCATTGAGGAGTTACAGCATGTACAGTTTTCATCTGCCAGGATATGGCCCTGGGCCTTCCTGTATTAATAATAGTGCTGAAGCACCCAGGAAGACTGGAAAAACAGTTTTCTTTTGCTGACATTACTCATAGAAATTATTTTGTGAGGTAGAAATAACCAATCCTACTTTCCAGCCCCAGGTACTTTTCATTTTAACTGTTTTTGAAAAAAACTTTATATACACTATAGTTCTCCAAAATAAGTTTTTGTAACGTGCCCCTGGGTCATTTACACTAACATACTATTGCTATTGAATTCAATCAGAACTTTCAGATTTTTTTCTCCCATTGACATTTATGGAATGTTTTTGAATTTTCAAACTTTTTCAGAATTTAGAAAATTCAAAAACAGAATAAAAACATTTGGAACATCTCTAATGATTAGTAAATCTGTCAATGGAAATTATCATGTGGGACTCAACCCGTGTGTTTCAGCCCTTAAGGTTCGTACACATGTGCAATTGCGGGTGCCAACCCGCGACGCGTGATGTGTACGAACAGCCATTTCAGCCGATAATCGGCCTGTGTATTGCCCGAAACAGCCATTCGTTCGGAGAATGTTGCCCACCGATCCACCAGGCGGATCTCCGAGCAAGCGTCCATTTCGCCTGATAAAGTGCCCATACACGGGCCAATTATTGGCCGAAACAGCCATACATACACATCGTGCATTGCGGGTCGGCACCCCAGATTGCACGTGTATACAAACCTTTACACAGGAAAAGGTATATGAGCCTTTTTCCAAAAATGGGTTTAGAAATCCATTAATGGTAATGCACAGCAGATAGGCAAACCCATTTATAAGAGTTAGAAATAAGTATTATGGAAGCTCCTGGACCAGGGACCAGTAATACTGAGTATGATAGCCTATGCATTAGATATGATAAGGCATTCCTATAACCTGAAAATATTTCCAACAAGCACCAGAAATATACATTTGTAAATATTTAATTTGTACATGTTCCCTGCCCAAGCATGTAAGGACCACTAAACCCCTGTGAATTTGTAATTATATGGGTGTAGAAGCAATAATTTGCAGTTTTGTGGTACTTTAACAAAATTATTTTAGACTGGGAGGATGACATCATATGAAGACAGAAAGATTTTTCTTTGCTATGGATCTTTGAAACAGAGGGAGGAAAACGTGAGAGTAAGAGAATGTGGTGTCTCACTTATAATTATTTAAATTTAAAAACTTAAATTCATTGAGTCCTGTTTTAAAGATCAGAGGTTTCATTTTAAATTGCGTTCAAGCTGTTTGGATGATTGAGTTCCAGCTGTTAAATAACTGCTGTGTGGTCATATGGGCAAATGCAGATTTATTTTCCCACTACAGATCATAGAGACTTTGCAGTGAATATTTCAACTAAAACTCACCTTTGTATAGCAAATGAGGAGCAAAAGGAGTGAAATTATCTTTATAAACTTTACGGGGCAGGGAATCACCTGCACAATGACATGGGAACATTGTGTCACTATGTTTTAATGAAATGTTAAATTGCATATGAGTTCCGTTTGTACAGCCCAGTTTTGTCTGCAAAGACTGAACGATAAAATATAAATCAGGGTAACAATGATCCGTTATGGCCAATATGATAATTTTCCAAACACAGGCAAAATGCTTTTATTTGGATTGTGGAGGAAACCACATCACCAAAAGAAACCCTGCCCAAGCACAGAGAGAAGGTACCATATAACATACAGGGTTTCTACCCTGAGAATTACCCTTCATCATGTGATGAAGCACTACTGTATATAGATACAAATTACCCTTCTTTGTTACACTGTTATATTGTTTTTTGAAACCACTGTTATGTGTTTGTGGGTTCTGACTTCATTCATTTTACTTTGTACCATTGCTATCTTAGCTTTATAAAGAGTTGAACCCTCCATTACTTGCTGGTGTATTATTAGTAGCTGCGACATTTAATCAGTTCATGATTTGATCAGATCTATTTTTCTTGCAGCAGAATTTGAAAGTATAGACAAATATTCTGTAGGTATCATCATCTACAGTAGGCGTTGCTTGTGAATATATCTAGATTATATATGTAGGGAAGCTGGGTGTGCTTCCCTGCTACACATCCAGTACCATAGAGATTTTAAGATGCCTTCAGGGCAATTTACCCAGTGGCGCTGGGCAATTATATGGAGTTAATGGTGCGCTAACCGTTTCACTACCGGTTAGCGCGACTTTAACTCCATATTAGTGCCAGGTGCACGGGTTACTTAAAAGACCCCCGCATATCCGGCGCTCGCGATTCAATATTGCGTTTGCGCTAGTTTTAACACATGATTTTAATGCCAGCTAATGCTAATCCCCTTATAACCTAAGTTCCAAGTTTGTTTCTAAGTTTGATATATTAGTTTGAAATATGCTCCCAGACAGAGATCTCATTCTTACAAGCTCCACAATCCACCGCCGTGGCTCTGCACTTCGCGATTAGTCATTCTTGGAAGTGGCAGTTACAGTGACGTCTCGGCCAATGACTGACTGCCATTTCCGGATGAGTCTCCACTGCTTCTCGGGAATGGAAAAAGAATGGAGCAGCAGTGGAGAGGAAGGAAGCGCTGGTGGATTGTAAACTTGTAAGTATGAAATCTCTGTCTGGGAGCATATTTAATGGGTATGTCCACCCTAAAAAAAATATTTTGATATAGGATAGATACCCCCTGCCGACCCACAACCTCCTTGTCAGAATTAAAAAAAAAACTTTTAGAGTGTTACTTACATCTCCTCGATCCTCCAGGGCATTGATCCGGCTCCATGCTTGCTGGAACTTGCAAGTAGGGGGGAAGACCAGAAGCCGCGTCTGTGATTGGCTGTTGCGCGGCCAATCACAGACGAGGCTGATGTCAATGGAAATCGCTACGGGAACGAAGGGTTGTAAGTACAGTTCTGTTTTTTTAAAAAGATAACTCACCAGTTGGGCGTTGGCAGGGGGTATCTACCTTATACTTAAAGGATTTAACACTAGGTAGAACGACAAGCAAGGATGGATTCGGATGGTGGGAGCGGGGCTGCACAGGAGCGGATAAGGCATGGACGTGAGGTGACATAAGAGAGCTTGGATTTACACTGAGATGCTCCTGGTCTGCAACAAGAAGGTAGTAAAAACGTATGTATCATAAAAGTGGCTGAATGGATTTTAATGCTGTTTGCCTTGTTTTAAAGCAAGAATAATGGCCAATAACATATTAAATTATGGTTTTGGGGGTGAACATTCCCTTTAATAATATTAACCAATTTGATTTTGCCTTGAAAAAGATGCTTCAGCGACCGTGCAAAATATGTCCTGCAGGAAGCATGGAAATCTGATAGGCCCCAAGTACCTAATGGAAATTCTTTTAGATGGGTATCCAGAGCAAGCCGTATTTGACACTGAATAACAAGTTACTGTTATTTACTATACTTGATATTAGAAAATGTTACTGCACATACCCCTACCGTCTGTTTAAGGGCACCCCCAAAACTAAAATTTAACCCACTACTGGCCCCACTTACATCTTGCTCCTTATGATTCTCCTTCAGTGCTTGTGCAAAGTCCAGGAAACAGAAGAGTAGGAGCAGTCTTCCTGTAAGAAAGGTTTATGCCTCCTCTTTGTCATCTGGAAGGACATTAGCAAGCGCAGGAGAGCCCCCGATACTTTCCGATCCCTCCCTGGCTGCCCTTCGCCTAGCATAAAATGGTAAAATGGTTTATATATAATGTAGGGCATCCCTTCCAATCCCCAACCACTATATTAGATTCAAAAAAGAATCCGAACTCTACTGACAGCAATTCGCTCACGTGGCATTCTCTATTGCGGGCAGCCAATCACAGCCATGGCTGCCGGTCCGTCCCCTGTTTGCAAGTTCCTCACTTAACTTTGTGATTACTTTCTGGTTCCCTGCTCATCCCACCTCACTTCTAACATCCTGATTTCTTTCTGGTTCCCTGGCTCCTCCCCCTCACTTCCTTACTTCCTGATTACTTTCTGGTTCCCTGGCTCCTCCCCCTCTCTTCCTAACGTCCTGATTACTTTCTGGTTCCCTGGCTCCTCCCCCTCACTTCCTAACTTCCTGATTTCTTTCTGGTTCCCTGGCTCCTCCCCCTCTCTTCCTAACTTCCTCATTTACTGGTTACTTCTTGGTTACCTGCCTCCCCCTTACTAGACATCTTAAAATCTTTATGGTACTGGATGAGTAGCAGGAAATTTGTACAAAATTGTACGGTCATATTTCAGTTTAATACAAATCTCTGTTCATAATTCTAGCATAGCAGAAATCCCCCGCTAACATGAAATCTTTTGCCAGATTTGATGGTTCCATTACTTATGTGCTTTTTCTCAGGTTTTAAATGACCATGGAACCTCGTAACAATACGATCATTTCAATTACCCAGAAAAACCTGTAATCTGCTTTCTTCTGGGGCCACAATATGACATTCTGGTCCAAACAGGAGACTTCTTTCTATTTTCTGAATTTTAATGTTCCATTTTAATGACTGAAATGAATTCAGGCATGCTTTATAATTTAGTTAATTATAGCCAGTGGTAGGAAGAATTTCTAAATTGTTCTTTGGGATGCATTTCAAACAATTTTCTCTGCATTTTTGGAAATCGAGTTGATTGAGGTCATTGGGAGCGTGATTGTTTTGTGGCCATTCGTTTCATTCCGTGCAGGTTTCCCTCTTCACTGTTATCACCATATGTCGTAGTTTCCACGGCCACATTAAGGTGTTAAGATAAATTTCTAAAACTATCGGAGCAGCTATAACCCAGATGCCATTTTCCAGTGAGTCTGGCATTGAACAAAATGAATAACAAAGCAACATATTTGTGATGAGGCTTTTTGTGAATGATTACGATGATTGTTGTTTAATCAACAAAGGACAATTTCTTCTCTTAATGTGGCAATACTGGCTGCTTCAGAGCTGGCATGGATTAGAAATCTAGGGGAATAGTTATAAAACTGCTGTGGAAAAAACTCAGAATTTTCTGAATGCGGGAGTAATTTACTCTCTCGGGGGTTCCCTGGTTTTTACCCGGCAAATTAAAACCAGAACTATATCATAAAAAATACCACCCTTAGGGGCATATTTATAAATGAGCGTTATCTTTTCGCAGCCGCTTTTCCCCTCATTTTCGCAAAAATCTCGGTTACCGCGATTTATAAATGGCTGGAAAGCGTCAACGAAAAGTTAACCCCTCGTTAACTTTTCGCACCTATCGCAACAGTTGCCTATGATTAAGGACCTATGATCTGGAGTTCTCTTGTTCTTTTCCTGGTTGATGCAGTGCCGTTTTTTCTTTTGTTGTATCGCAACAGTTACCTCTGCTTCTATTTATAAAGTGGAGGTAACTGGAGCGCCGCGCTAATCTTGGCCGTATCACTTCGCCCCCTTGAGGGTGGCGAAAACATCCAAGATTACAGGGGGCTGGGAGGGGATGCCAGGAAAGGATTCCCGCGGGTGGTCGCGTTCCTCAGAGGGGCGCGGCGGCGCTGAGACCCCTTCCCAGCAGCCCCTCCCAGTCCCCCGCCCGTACTCTCGTCTGGAGGGGGAAGGGACGCTGGGGGATGGAGGGACCCTCCAGCGGGAGCACTGAAAAGTGCCCTTTGGGGCTTAGGGGTCCCGCAGCTCGAACCGGGACCCCCTTCCCCGGCCCTATCAGGGCCCTTGCGGCACTTACAAATGCCCTTGCGGCCCTGAGCTGTGGGACCCCTTAAGCCCCAAAGGCCCTTCTCAGGGCCAAAAGGGCACTTGTAAGTGCCTCAAGGGCCCTGATAGGGCCGGGGAAGGGGGTCTCGGTTCGAGCTGCAAGACCCCTAAGCCCCAAAGGGTTCTTGTTAGAGCCGCAAGGGCACTGTGTAAGTGCCGCAAAGACCTGATAGGGCCGGGGAATGGGTTCCCGGTTCAAGCTGCAGGACCCCTAAGCCCCAAAGGGTTCTTGTTAGTGCCGCAAGGGCACTTGTAAGTGCTGCAAAGGCCCTGATAGGGCCAGGGAGGGGGGTCCCGTTTGAGCTGCGGGACCCCTTAAGCTCCAAAAGGCACTTTTCACACGGGGGGGGGGGGGGGTGGGTGAGGGCTGGGTGTTTACACCCTGCCGCGCCCCTCTGAGGAACGCGACCACCTGTGGCGATCCTTTCCCCGGCATCCCCTCCCAGCCTCCTGCTCCGGGATTCGTGGCGGTATTGTACTTAACGCATTGTGCAGTACCACCAAGTGCAGTAGTGCCGAGAAGATAGTTCAAATTACCGCCGCAACATCGCAGCCGCGAAACATTTCGCCGCGATGCTGCTCACCATTATAAATATGGTGATAGCGGTATTTTTTCCCGCAGCGATGTGCGGCAGTTATTTTACGGTGCTAATTTTGCCGTTTATAAATATGGCCTTTAGTATAATATCAGTCAGTCAATACTCCATAGTTTACATAAGAACACTCTAATCAATCTAAACAGCCTTCAAACTGCCACTAAAGTACCACCATGGCAAAATAGAATAGGGTTGAGGCTGTGTGGCTGTTTTGCAGGCATTTTCAAATGGCTTTTGGCTGTTTTGCAGGCATTTTCCCACTGGTTCTAGATTAATTTGTTCTGCAAATTGCCTAAAGCCTCATACACACGTGCGATGTGTCAGGACGTTCGTTTTGGCCGATAATCGGCCCGTTTATGGGCCCTTTATTGGCCAAAATGGCTGGTCGTTCGGAGATCTGCCAGGGAGGTCGGGCAATGATCCCCAACCAAACAGCTGTTTCGGCAATAAAGTGCCCATACATGGGCCGATTATCTCCCGAAACGGGACCCGCGATCGCACATGTGTACGAACCTTAAAGGGCATGTCCACCCCGAAATGTAACTTTTGATATGCAGTAGGGCATGCTCCCCCAGCCCCAACCGCATTAATATAATTGTTAGAAAGTCCCCTGATTCTTTCTTACCTGCCCTCTCTCCTCCGCCGCAGTGTTCTGGCCCTAATCAGCCAATCACGGTAGTGGCTGCCAGGAGTTCTTAACAGCGGAGGAGAGAGGGAAGGTAAGTAAAGATTGGGGGACTTTCTAACAATTATATTAATGCGGTTGGGGCTGGGGGAGCATGCCCTACCGCATACCCAAAGGGTTTAATGTTAGGGGGAGGGAGAGAAAAATGGGAGGGAGAGGGAGGGGGGAGAGGGCTGCACTGAGCATGCCTCAACCTTGACGAGGTTGAGGAAGTCTCAGGCACAGCATGAGTCACACACTGCTTCTACACAGCAGTTTCCTGGACTTTGGAGGGGCACAGCAGGGGAACTATTTTGAGCAGGAATGTAAGGTAAGGATTGTTTTAAACTACTTGATGTGGCCTGTAAGGGGTTAAATTTTGGTTTTGGGGGTGGACATGCCCTTTAAGAGAGCTATTAACAGGGAGATGCAGTAAATTTCTCTATAGCAACTTACCTAGACTTATTCCCGTGATATATTAACCATCTTGTGGCCGTTCGTACATTGTTGTAACTCAGGTTTGCATTGCACAAACATTTCGCTGTTAAAGGGTGAATGCTATTGCACCTCCCTGAGAGAGTCTAAAGTTATCTGTGATTTCTGAACTCGGGTCAGGTCGAAAGATCATACTGGCACCCATATAAACTGACAACAGAGTTTTGATCCCCGATAGAGATGGCCGAACTTTCGAAAGTTTGGTCCGTTTTCGAACTTTCGAACTATATAGAAAGTTCGAAAGTTCGAAAACGGACCCATTAAAGTCAATGGGAGTCAAATAGTTTGAAAAGTTCTAATGAAATACAATTAAAATGGGAAATGGTCTGGGGAACATGTTCGAATATCCAGGACATTTGAAAAATCAATTTTACTCTCACTCGCGTTATTTTCGAGTTCGTTCGCGCCTAGTTATCATGTACATTTTACTTGCGGATTCGATGCTAGTGTATAGGTTTTAATGGACACTTTACTCGCGGATTCGATACTCGCGTTCGCGCCTAGACACAATGGACATTTTACTTGCGGATTCGATGCTCGCGTATAGGTTTTAATGGACCCTTTACTCGCAGATTCGATGCTCGCATTCACTCCTAGATACCATGGACATTTTACTCGCGGATTCGATGCTCGCGTATAGGTTTTAATGGAGCCTTTACTTGCGGATTCGATGCTCGCGTATAGGTATAATAGGCATTTTACTCGCACATTCGAACGGTCGAACATTCAATATTTATCGAAAGTCCGAAAATATCGAAAATCCGGGTCCGGGATAGTTCGAGAAGTCCGAATTCGTTTGAATTTGAATAGTTTGGCTCGAACTCGGGTTCGAGTTCTAGTCCATCTCTAGTTGCTATTATATGCATATTTATATAAACAAAATCTGAATACAGTTTATATGATCATATGTTTAAGTTAAAATCAGAGTTCTAACTGGTTTTATGTTTCTGAATGTCATATAACAGTTATGTATGCATTGTGTTAATAGAAGCAGAAAAAGAAAATATACCTTTAAGAATCATCATATAGGTAAGCCAATCACAGCCAGCTTCCTACTGCCCCTACAAGGGAAACCCCATAGCCAGTTTTTTCTAGATTCATCAAGGAAAGAGACAGAGTTCCATTCAGAGATTAATCAGAAAGTTTTATGGAAGTTAAGAAGGCCAAATAGGTATTTAACACTTGTTTATGTTCTCTTACTGTTTAATAGTGTGAATATATATATATATATATTTTGAACCTGTGAACCTGTTGTATGTGGTTACTTACAGTTCCACCAAATTTAAATACAAATCCAGATCCAAATTCAAGTCCAATTGATAATGCAATTACAGATACTATAACAGATTCACTGTTACATGAAGTTATTAAAGAATTTATTTAAAAGTATTTGGTGTGCACTTTAAACCTACTGCTTCCATAGAACGGCGCAAGAGGAATTACAGAGTAATAGACAGTCACATTTAACTAAAGAGACAGTGGTTGCGGAATTCTTCTAATGCTATAGCGCACAAGGAACTATATAGTGCTGCGCCTGCCACAGTGGAACTATAACCCTCAGAGAAAAAAGCAATAGCGCTCCTCAACTAGCACAGTAAAGAGCCCATCAGAGAAGCGGAGCGACAGCATATACCGCCACACAGAGTTACCATACAGGCCATAGAACATGTGCATTAGTCAGACTGCGGCTGAACCTTAAAGTGTCGGAAACTTAAAGTGACAGAACAGCAAAGGCAAAATAGTCAGAGAAAGAGTGCCAACCCACCTGCGATCCCTAGAGAGAGAAAGAGACGCATGGGGGAAGCCAGAGTCCAGTGCTAGAGTACCTGCGTCGCTATCCACTAAGAGACCACGTGTGTAATCCGTCTAGTTCTTGCCAATAGGCCCTAAGCCTGCAGCAGTGTATCCAAGCCAACCCATTGCAGAGAATCACAAGTCATCCCAGAGCATCGCAAGTCACCACATCAAGACAAGACAAGCCCCCTGTAAAAGTGACATTTGTTCCTGCAACCTTCATATCACACTATCCTGTGCTTCAAAGAAGGTCAGAGCTTTTCCCTGCTTTCTATTTATCTTTGCAAGACATTTTTTTTGTGTGTTCAGAAAAAACAGACTTTAAGGGTGAGGCCACACTACAAAGCACCAAGCGTGCACGCTTTCGTGTGTTATTTTCGCGTTTGCGCTCGTGCTTTTGCTATCTTTAAAGCGAAAACGCAAGCGATTGCGCAAAAAATGCTCGCCGTGTACAGCAGTCACTAGGGATTTAGTAAAGCTCATGAGAGAAGTATTAGCTACAGCAAATTAAGGTGAAGTTAAGACACGAAAGGAAATGAATGAGCTCTTCATTAGAGATTATGCCAGGTCCTTAGGGGGGACCACAATCTCAAGTGTGACCTCCTTTGCCAGCAGAAATGCAAGCCACACATCAGAGTCCTCAAAAACTTCAGCTAAAAGAACGGAATTAGCTGAACAACTTGCTGCAAAGAAAGTAGAAGCTGAGATGGAATCTGCCATTGAGGCACATTCTACGGTTAGCCGAAACGGATGCACAACGCCATAAGATGGAGGCCGAAATGAAAAGTCTGGAAAGGCAAAGGGAAGTAAAAATTATAGAAGCCAGACTCAGAGTACACAAAGAGGATACGAAACAGGGTAGTCATAGGTCCAATTAAACATATAAATTGCCAGAGCATAGACACCCCAAGGCAAAAAAGCGTCCCATAAATGGTGCAACCTGCTATATACACCAATGAATCACCATAATAATTAAACAACCTTTATTCAGAGCAGTAAAAAAGCAAAAAAAGGTGAAAAAAGACTCACATACCCTCCCTCCAAAGTATACCCCTACAAATACCATAAAAACATTAAAACCCAATTATCTTAACAGCCACAGCAGGGTGATGGTGGGGCGTCCCCCTACCAGCAACTCAGAGTCTTCCAAAGGTGTTATAATTGGGAGCAGTCGTCATAAATCACGCAGTTCCTTCCTTAAGTAAATCCACAATGGATGGAAGCAATGTATTATCGCTGTTGCGTTAGGTCGAAGCACTAGGAGCAAAGGCCTATAGAAAGTTATGTCCAGCAACTACCGTGATACTTAAAGATTGTTCCCAGCACTCATCTGGTGCTTAATAGCATATAACCACAGGCGTTACAGTCAATAACACTTAGGCAGGACTTACACGAGCCATATGTTCCACGAATTTCCACATCCAAACCTCTCCGGACTCACCGGGCCACGAGGTAGCTGTAATAAAATTTGGCTCTACTTCACCTGTCTCAGCATGTTACGTCCCGAGATGCGATATCCGTCTTACGGAACTCCTGGATCCCTTGTAGTTACGGACTTGCACAATGCTCCTACGCTTGGAAAACCGACCCACTGGAGACTGCTCCGCACATCAAGACTCAGCTGTGGACTGTACACTGAACAGACCTACGCGTTTCGTCTCATCCGAGTCTCGAAGTCTCGGTTGAGACGAAACGCGTAGGTCAGTGAGAAAGAACAGATAGCATGTAACCCAGTAACAGCATCCTACGTCTTAAAATCCTTAGAAGAAAGGACTGCAAGCGAGACAAGACTTGCAAGAGCAGCTAGTTTTGCAACCAACACAGCTACTAAAGGTCCAGAAACCCAAGAGAGCAAGTTCAAAGTCACAACTGGGATCAGTAAAAAGTCATCATCCACAAATTTTCAAACTGCCTTCAAGTGTATGTTCTGTGGAGAAAACCACATAAGTGCCAACAATTAAAGGAAAAGTCTCCAGATGTAAAGAAGAAGTTTGTACTTGATAACCAACTGTGTTTTGGATGTCTAAGGAAAGGCCATGTCACCAAGGAGTGCAGAAAAAAGACCATATGCAGCATTTGTAAAGGACGCCATCCTTCACCACTACACGAAGAAAGAAAAATCCTTAACGCCCAAAGATACTGAGGAAGAACAGAAAGTATCAGTATGCTCTTGCAGAGTGAGGGAAAGAGAAATCAATGGCACGTCAATGGTTGTACCACTGTGCATTTCAAATTCCAAAAGTAGGAACAAAAAGGTATACGCCTATGCGCTACTGGATGCCCAGAGTGACGTCACCTTCATTGATCAAGAAATCTGCAAGAAATTACAAGTGGCTACAGAACCAGTGAGACTCAAACTCACTACAATGACAGGAAGAGACACATTTGTGAACAGTCAAAGAGTCAAAGGACTGAGAGTCAGAGGACTTCACTCAAACTGCATATAAGATCTGCCTCTAGCTTATACAAATGATGACATACCTCTAGATCGAGATTACATACCTGCCTGTGAAATGGCCAACAAATGGGAGCACCTATCTCTCATGTCTCATGAAATGTCCCTGCTGAAGGATTTTGGTGTTGGACTGTTGATAGGTTACGATTGTCCTGAGGCCTTGGTACCACAAAAGGTAATTACAGGAGGTTCAAACAGATCTAAGATGGGGTGTCGTTGGAGGAAAACAGCAGATTGCAATTCAAAACAGGTGAAAGGATTGTGTCATCGAATATCTGTCCAAGAATTACCAACTATAAGTCCAGCAAAAGTAATCAAGATCCTAGAATCCGATTTTGCAGATGTAAGTTCTAATGAAAAGAGCGTATATCAAGAGGACATAAAGTTTGTACAGCAAACTTACTAGGTCATTTTGAAATGCCATTACCATTTAGAGAGCGACCTTGTCTGCCAAATAACAGAGATCTTGCCCTAGCAACTATTACGTAGAGTGTTATTAGCATAAAACCCTTAAAGCCAAAAAACCTCTAAATAGGTGGTGGTGCTGTGGGTGAATTTGTAATAATAACCAGAAACAAAGTGGTTGGGAAAGTTCCCAAACCGAAAAGATACCCACTATACTCTCCAGACAAACTGCAGAGGCACTCAAATGGCATGCCTTAGAGAAATAAATAACCCCTGATATATCTGGGGTTAAGATAATATAGGTATAGTGGTGCTGTAATGAACCGTCCAACCAATAATAGATAAAACTTTTATTGTGCAAAAAAACACAAAAAATTCTACATACTATAAAAACATACTAGTGTTATAATGATGTATATACCTCTAAAATATCAATAATCAAAACTTTTCCAACTACTTTGTTTCTAGTTATCTTGCCCTAGCAAGGCTGAAAAGCTTAAAGAAAAGGATGGAAAGAGATCCCAATCTCAAGGATGATTATCTGAAATGAAGGACATCCTTAAAGAAGGACATGCAGAGAAAGTTGATAGTCAGCCCAAAGAAGGAGAAGTGTGGTACATCCCACATCAAGGTGTCTATCACCCAAAGAAACCAGATAAGATCAGAGTAGTTTTTGATTGCTCAGCAAAGTACAATAATGTTGCATTGAATGATCATCTACTAAAAGGACCAGATCTTACAAACTCTGCCTGGAGTACTCTGTAGATTCAGAAAGTATCCCGTAGCAGTCATGTGAGACGTCGAAAAGATGTTCCACCAGTTTCATGTGAAGAATGAAGATAGAGACTTCTTGAGATTTCTATGGTGGGAGGACGGTGATACAGATACAGAGCCAGCAGAATATAGGATGAAAGTACACTTGTTTGGAGCAGCATCATCTCTAGGTTGCGGCAATTACGGTATGAAGTATCTGGCCAATCAAAATGAAAAAAAATTTTATGTAAATGATGGTCTTATAAATCTAGAATCCACAGAATCTGCTATTCAATTGGTAAAAGAAAGTCAAGAGTTATGCACAAGGGGAAATCTGTGCCTTCACAAATTCATCTCAAACAACATAGAGGTACTGGAATCTATTAGTGAGCCTGAACGTGCACCAATAATGAAGAATGTAGATCTCAATCATAATCATCTTCCAGTTCAGAATGTACTCGGATTGGGATGGAATGTAGAAAACGACAATTTCTTCTTTGAAGTATCCATTGAAGAGAAAGTTCCAACTAGACGTACCATTTTTTCTGCAGTGACTTCAATATATGGTCCTTTGGGACTCTTGGCACCAGTAATCCTCAGAGAAAAAGTAATACTACAAGAATTATATAGACAGAAGTTGGGATGGGATGAACTCATACCGGAAAGTTTGAGGCCAAGGTGGGAGAGTTGGACAAGAGACTTGCAAAATTTTAAAGAAGTTCAGATACCCGGGTGTTTTGTACCTCCTGATTTCGGAAAGTACAGAAAAATAGAACATCATCACTTTTCAGATGCCAGTAGTCAAGGTTATGGTCAGTGCTCCTATATCAGAGCGATAGGAGAAGAAAAGATACACTGTGCCCTAGTTATGGGAAAAGCCAGAGTTGCACCTAACAGTATTCAGACAATACCAAGACTTGAATTGACAGCAACTGTCGTCTCAGCATCAGTAAGCCAG
The DNA here is from genome assembly GCA_019447015.1 of Hymenochirus boettgeri. Classification (NCBI taxonomy): domain Eukaryota; kingdom Metazoa; phylum Chordata; class Amphibia; order Anura; family Pipidae; genus Hymenochirus; species Hymenochirus boettgeri. The sequence goes on from CM033476.1 coordinate 173,102,859, forward strand.
TTTCTGAAAGAAGAATTGGAATTGAAAATAGATGAAGAGTATTTTTGGACAGACTCACAAGTCGTCCTAGGATACATAAACAATGAAGCTTGAAGATTTCACATCTTTGTCACCAACAGAGTTCAGAAAATTCGAGATACAACAAACCCAGAACATTGGCATTATATTGACACAAAATACAACCCAGCAGATCATGTTTCGAGAGGCTCGAATCTAACAGAATTGAAGAATTCAAACTGGTTCAACGGGCCAGAGTTCCTTTGGGAAAAGGAAATCATACCCAGTGAAGGCTATACAGAATTGTCTATGGGTGATCCAGAAGTTGTTGAATGTAGAGGAAAGAATAAAAGCCGAAGAAACAGTCATAAGACTTATTCAACAGAGATTCTATAGTGATGAATTGAAGAAACTTAGTCAAGAACCTAAAAGGCTTCCAAAAAATCACCCATTGTGTAAGCTTAATCTTGTTCTACAGGATGGTATACTAAAGGGGGGAGGGAGACTGGAAAATGCATTGTTATCTGACAGAGTTAAGCATCCAGCAATTCTACCCAAAAAATCTACCTTTGCAAGATTGATCATTAGTCACTACCACAACAAATCCTTGCATCAAGGAAGAAGCTTTACCCAAAGTTGTTTGAGAGAAAGTGGTTATTGGATAGTGAAAGGAAGCAAAGTTACAGCAAGGTACATAAGTAAATGTGTAATCTGTAGAAAGACATGTAGACCTTCAGAAGAGCAAAGAATGGCTGATCTACCGGGCAATCGTGTAGGAGTAGAAGAGATATGGACTAATATTTACATGTCTAAGCTCCAGAGCGATTCACCTGGAAATGTTGGAAGATATGTCAACTGACACATTCATCAATGCCTTAAGGTGTTTCATAGCCATTAGAGGTACCGTCAGAGAGCTTAGATCTGACCAAGGATCTAAGTTTGTTGGAGCAAAGAACGAGTTCAACAAGGTAATCTGTAGAAAGACGCGTAGACCTATAGAAGAACAAAGATTGGCTGATCTACTGGCCGAAAACCAAACATAATACAAGTCAATTAAAATGGTGTATTTTAGAGATTATTAACAAACTAAGCAGAGGAGGTGATGTAACTAAATTATTGCTGCAAAGTGAATCAACGTGGATGTAGAAACTAGAAACACTTTCCCCTAAAGTAGCCTGTATCCAAGAAGACTTGCAGTGTCCAGGCTGAAACAGTGTGAGTTGCACCCCCTAAATGCTGTGCATCAGCCAGGTAAGTATCAATATAGGTAAATAGAAGGGAGACACACTCTGCAGATAATGAATCAATAATTTATTTCTGTGCTGAAAAACACGCCAAAACACACCATGTTTCGGGGAGACCAAGCCCCATTCCTCAGGTGTGGGAAGGGGGCTTAGTCTCCCGAAACGTAGTGTGTTTTGGCATGTTTTGTATACTACATGTGTTAGGCTGCTACATATATCTAATTGATACCTGTGTTATCCATTACAGCTTTGTAGCAGGGTGTAGAAGTTCGCTTTTGACACTGTATTTGATACATGTTTTACATATACTATTTTTAGGTGTGTGGGAATGGTTTCATATTTATTCTAAGGGCATTGTATAATAAATCACTTTTCTGGCATCAATCAAGGATCGTATATTGCATTGGTGGTTCAAGTGTGTGAGTCTGAGAAGGGGGCCCCTCTGCAGTTTTACTGGGTAGTAGAATATTCCTTCAAACAAACAGAAATTACATGTTGAAAGACCTCTGTAATAGTATATTATCAGGGAGATTCAATAAAAGTTCTTATCACTTAAAATGGTGCTAATTTTGCCCTAACCAATCAGATCTTATTTAACATTTGAAAGCTAACATCTGATTGGTTGGGGCAAAATTAGCACCATTTTAAACGATAAGAACTTTTATTAATTAACCATGTATGTGTAAAATGCCTGTTTATTTAGCCACCTGTCTACATCAACATTGGCTTTAAAAGGATCATCACGTAGAAAAACCTCTTGGGCCAAACAGGGGGATTTACTATGAGGTGCAATTACTGGCATTCTGGCAAGTTAATATAGCAGTTGTGGCTCTAGGTAAACCCAGGCTGGTGTCTGCCCGATCTGCGACACTAACACCCACTAATACTGTAGCTGACATTACAAGTTGTGCAATAAAAGAGGCACAACCACAATATTAAACAGCTTTTAAAGAATTTTTTAATTTTTATAGTTTCACTCTCCTTAGTTGAACAAAAGTTTGCACGTAGTGGCTGTTTAGAGGCTCCTAAGGAGCTGCCATTGTTAGTTCTATATATACTTGGCTGAAAATCTCTGCCTTGCCCATTACAGAGTCTATTAGATTCTGGGTTTCCTGCTTTCGGTACTTTCAGACGAACATCAAATTCTATTTGCTGAAAGTTTACTGAGCGATTCCCAGGTGGTCACCCCTAGAGGAATGTTCTACACCCAGCACTTGCCTGCACATTATAGCCAAGACTGTTTCAAATTCCTCCAATCCACTGCCTCTGTTTAGTATTGAAAGAGCTGTGATAAGTGCATCTCCTATCCAATTAAATAGCAGGTCATTTAAGAAATTTACTGTGGATGTTTAATGTAAGAATGAGATAGAGTGCAATAATAGGTGTACTAATAGAAAAAACATGATGCAAAGCTGCAGGAGGAGGATATTGTATTAAACCTGATTTTCTCATATCTCTGTGCAATACATCTCTCAATTAGAGATGGCCAAAACTGCCGGGTTTCATTCCATTTTCAGGTTTTCAGATCTCGGGAAAATCATGAAGATTCGAAAATCTGAAAATGGAACTTAAATTCGGGACTTCGGAGCGCATTTTCAATTTTTATCGAACGTTCGAGCTATTTTCGAGAATTTACGATAAAAATCGAAAACGCGATCCGAAGTCCCAAAATCCGAACAATCCATTCAGTTTCGAATGGAACATTCTGTTTCTGGACCAAGGGTTTCTGTGTCAGATCTGTGTCTGAATCGGACCTGGACCATCTCTACATCTCAATAGTGTACCTATTTAATGGGGAATGTTGTAGGGCAGGGATTGCTACTGTACAAGGCTGGCTCTGACAATTACATTTGGTTCTATGCTGTTTTTGGTCATGCTATATTTGTTGTTTTCAGTTAGATCAACTAGACTTTAAGTTGATCTAGCTGAATACAGCAGATATAAATTTGGTTCTGTTTGTATTCAAGTACTGGTTCCGATCCCCCTGACCAGAGCTATTAACTCACATTTGTGCCTTTTGTCCTTCTTAATATTCGTAGCAATCATGTGTCATTTTATAATAACTTGCTTTCTAGTGTGTGGGCGTATATTAGTGTGTATTCATATATGTAGGTGGTAAACAAACACACTAATCAAACCTTTTTGTTATTATGTAAGCTTTTTCTTGAAAAAAATTGTTATTCATTTTTTTGTTAACTAGTTTTTCATTAGACTATTGAACAGGACCAAAGCTAAAGTGCATCAAACATTTCAGTACCTATTCTTATTGTCCAAATGTGTTCTGAAGGCTCTCTGCAATATAATAGGGATCAAAGCCAAGAGAATGGATATACAACATATTCTACATATTCTTTTCAAATGTAGAAGGTTATTACTTTGTAGCTATTGCCATTATATTCTAAAAAAAACCCTCTTTTATATAGAAATGCTATAGGAATTTAGATGAAGTCTTACTAAGTACAGAAAAATATTTATTATAGCAATTTAATTTTCATAAATGTTATTAACTAAAACGCACAACAATTTAGTAAATGGGAAAGATCAACAAAAACACAATTAAAGGGCATGTCTACCCTTCCAAAGCCCAATGAAATTTATGTTTAGAGGCTCCCCATCCCTGAGACCTTGATATTTACCTTTTTTGGGGAACCTTAAAGGGTAACTGACTTTAGGGGAATTGACAGGTATTGCCTTTCCGAGTATTTTTGCAATTTACTTTCATTATTTATTTTTTAAAAATAGTTTTAAAGATATTTAAATTTTTATGTGTGATATGGTAGCAGCATCACCAGATCCCTTGCACTTCCTGCTCTGAAACCACTTGACAGTCCCTGTGACATTAAAGTAAAATTTACAGATCTTGCACACTCCCTGCTGTGGGCTGTGCTGCTCTCCCCATGCAGCACGTACAGAGGTGGTTGATGTCTCATTTTTAAAGTAGGAACCTGGCATTTAAAATCAAATTGTTTGGAAACCACAATTCCCCTTTAAGCAAGTTGATCCTGTGAGCAGTTTCACACCTCCTCTTTAAAAGAGAACTGTGGTCTTCATACAAGTGGCCTTTATTAAAAAGGGTGTATAAAAAGGTGTATGTTATTGCCAGTACTGTGATCTGTGACATCACCAGAATTTTGGGGCCTGCCTCCAAGTTTAAAGTTTGAGCATGCCCACTGCTGGGACACAGTATAATCAGCTGCATCATAAGCCCAGTCCCTGAACTTCTAAATCTTTAAAGGTAAATTTTTAAAGGTAGCAATCCTAAAATGTTTTTTCTTGCCCTAAGGTGCCCATAAGAAGGATAGATAATGGTTGCAGGTCTCTAAAAATCTTCAGAATATATTGATATTTGGGGGTTGGGCTTCTTACACAGCACATCATGTGACTGTCACAAAGACAGACAGAACAGACCAGGAACTGTAAATTTACAAGCCTATAACTTCAGATAAGTTAATTACACCATTTTAGGCTTGTTTGAAAGGTATGAAAGAAATATGTTAAATGGAGACCACATTAGCCCTTTAAGCTTAATGAGTTTTTGAAGAGCCAATATAGCTGTAGAGGAGGCACACTGGAAAGCACCCATCATTGGTCACAGTTTATAACATTAAAATCAGAGCCTTGACTGACTGCTGCTACATGGCAAAAGGACTTGAGAAAAAAATGTGTATCAAGTTCTTGGGAAAGTCCTTAACATAATTATTAATTGGGTTTTGGGGTGTATTTGACCTTCACATTTGACTGATCTATTAAACGTTCTAATATGAACCCATAATTAATGCTATAGCAAGGTTCCTAAATCTTTTAATAAAGTCTTCTTACTAAAGTACATTTTTTTTACATCATTTAAGGGAATCCACACAAAGCTGTATCTGCTAAAACACCCTCCAAAAGCAGGACATCGTTATGTTTAAAAATCACTATTTCAGCTCCCAGACTGAGATATTTTACTTACATGCTCCTCCTCGCTCCACCGCCAAGGCTCTGCACTTCCGGGTAAGGCAGTCAGTGTCGGCTGTGACAGTGACGTCCAATCACTGACTGCCATTCCCGGAGCAGTCTCCATTGCGGATGCTCAAGAAAAGAAAAAGAACAGAGCAGCCACAGTGGAGACAGAGTAAGGAAACTGGAAGCAGCAGTGGATTAGCGTTGTAAGTATATTATCTCTGGTTGGGAGCTGAAATAGTGTTTTTAAACAAAAGGATGTCTAGGTTTTGGGGGGGGGTTGTAGTAGAATCAGCTTTGTGCAGAGGGGTGGACAATCCCTTTAAACCTTGTGATTGGTCTTGCAAAAAAAAAGAAGCTTAATTGAAAGAAAATGAGAGATGTTCGTACCTGTTGAGTTTTGTTATAAAATTCGATTTTCAAAAAGTTTTTAAATATTTGAATTGGAACACAATAGAAGTAAAAGGGAGACAAGTATTCAAAGTCGATATTGAAATATTTGACAATTGGTCACTAATATTTATTAATCTGTAAATTTCTGAAATGTTTTTGTTTAGAAAAGTTCCGCGGAACTCCGAAACCTGCAGTTTTGAATTGGAACCTGGTTTGAAACGAATTAGAAACCCATTCATAATTACTAGTTTCAAGACATAGCAAATGATCCCTGTTTGACTCAAAGGTAATGCCTTAACTTTCCAACCAGCTTGCATGATTTTTTAATTACAGAAAATCTGTTTACAATTATTTAACCCTTTTGAGTCAAATCTAATTGAGATTTAATAACTGCACCAATCATAGTCTAAGAGATTCATGAGGCACTACCTATCCAAAAGGTAAAGCTCAGAGACCAGATGGCCTATTAACCATGTGTTATAAATCCTTTCAGATGAAATCAGTGGCACATATGGCACTTATGTTCAACAATGCAATTAAAAAAAATTAATTTCACAAATACACGTCATAGACTTAATCATAAGACTGCCACCTGGAAAAGAGTCTCTCAATGTCACAATTATAGGCCAATTTTTCATTTCTCAAAAATGACATAAAACATGTGCTAATGTTATAGCCTTTAAATAATGCTTATTTAGTACAATAATGGCATTACCTGTATTGCACAAATCGCTTTAGATGTGAGGGCTTTGATCATTTGCTGTATCTATCAGACATCCACATAGATAAACAGATTGATCTTTAAATGTTTTATTCAATGCCTAATTTTATTGCCGAGCATAGTACTCACTAATAGTATAGAACAGTTTTTACCCATTCCTCATCCTTATCTCCCACCATGGAAAGAATGCCATAGTAGTTTAATAGAGACTTGATCGTTACTGACTATGTTTTGAGATATCAGGACACTTAAAAAATGTTTATTATCCTCTTATAGAATTGGAAATACATGTTTTTACAATCCAGATTCAGGAAAATTACAGGCATTCTGCACAAGACAGATACTAGGTTAGCAAATTTACCAGAAACTCCAACTACTTAAAGGGCATCTATAGTGGGAAAATTAACTTTTTCCCCCTTTTTTTCCATGTGTTCTATAATTCCCCACAACCCCCAGAGTGTCTTCACTTTTTTCAGATTCCCTCTCTGTCCTGAGATACACCAGTTAGAAGAATAACTGATTGCATACCTCTACTCCTACTTGGACTGTCAATCAAATCCCTGTGACGTGATCCCCCCTCCCTGCTCTGTATTAAACATAGAGATCTGAGCATTAGCAGGGGGAGAGAGGTAGCTTTGATGGTAGATATAAGGCTGCACTTGACCCCCCTTCTTAATAGCTTACACTGATTGATGATGGGTCACAAAGTGAGAGATTGTAAACTGTACTGTTCTCCTTCTTCTTCCGTGTCTCCAGGACAGCTTGCTTTTTATTGGCCACTGTGCGTGGGTGTGTTTTTCAGGATGTTGAACTTTTAACTCCTACTGCACACGATAAGCTTGCCGGTTAACCGGAGTTGAGACATGGAGGAGGTAACAGAGGTGAGGGGGGAGTGCTGTACAGAGATCTGACACCATGGTTAAACAAAGTCACTGACAGAGATAGGATTAAGGCAGCACAGAGTACATGAATTTAACTTTGCAAAGGGGCAATGTGTTTTTTTCACTATAGATGCCCTTTAAAGGGTATGTATATTGCCTCGCCTTAATCTATAATTAAATACATGTAAGTAGCAATCCCTCTGAGGTTTGTGTGTTGTTGCATGCCTTCAATACAGAACTTGTTTTGCTCGGTTTCAGTATCCCCCCCTTCCCTCTCCTAACAGAGTCCTTCTTACCTCAGACCTGACTTTTTTTAAACTGAGCATGCCCAGCAATCACTATAATCTAGCACTGAGAGATGTAATTCCCTAACTGTCACCAATCCAGTTACAGTTACACCCTTCCAGTAACAGCAAAATCCAGTACTTGCACATAGCAGTAGTGTATTATAAAGTACTTAATTGACAGCTAAAGCATCTTATCTTCAGATTCAATATCTAAAGAAATAGAGGAAAGATCAACAAAATAATGGTACAGTGATAGTTGAGAAGAATTATAGTTTCCAGTAATGGGCAATTTAAAAAAAAATATTTTTCCAGTGTACATATCCTTTAAAATGACATCAATGCAGAATTTTGTACCAGGCAATGTATACTATTTTGAAATGTTGTAAAGAAGAGATGGATCAATGTACAATGTGCACCCGACCGGGTGCACATCGCCAGGTGTGTACGAACCTTAAAGGGTCACTATACTCACTGAAACAACTTAACATTATCTGAAACTACAATTTGAGAGAAGTAAAATAATGGTACTCACATATTTATCTGTGCTTGCTATCTATAGTGGGAAAATTAACTTTTTTTTCTTTCTTTCCATGTGTTCTATAATTCCCCACAACCCCGAGAGTGTCTTCAGTTAGAAGAATACGTGATTGCATTCCTCTACTCCTACTTGGACTGTCAATCAAATCCCTGTGACGTGATCCCCCGTCCCTGCTCTGTAATAAACATAGAAATAAGAGCATTAGCAGGGGGAGAGAGGTAGCTTTGATGGTAGATATAAGGCTGCACTTGACCCCCCTTCTTAATAGCTTTCACTGATTGATGATGGGTCACAAAGTGAAAGATCGTAAACTGTACTGTTCTCCTTCTTCCATGTCTCCAGGACAGCTTGCTTTCTATTGGCCACTGTGCTTGGGTGTATTTTTCAGGATGTTGAACTTTTAACGCCTACTGCAAATGATAAGCTTGTTGGTTAGCCAGAGTTGAGACATGGAGGAGGTAAAAGAGGGGAGGGGGAAGGGGGGAGTGCTGCACAGAGATCTGACACCATGGTTAAACAATGTCACTGACAGAGAAAGGATTAAGGCAGAACAGAGTGCATGAATTTAACTTTGCAAAGGGGCAATGAGTTTTTTCCACTATAGATGCCCTTTAATGTTTAGGGAGTGCTCCTAATTGCTCCCACCCTCCCTTACTCACTGCCTTCTTTTAGTGTCTGTGACACTTATAAGTTGTGCACAGCCTCACCATGGACACTGCTCTGCTTACACATCCCCCTCCCCCTGCCTTCTTTTCTCTGCTGATTCTCTTAATTGTTGCAGAAAGTGTGCTGTCAGATCCTAGTAAGAGGTTATTAATGGGTCACATATTACAATTTCTGCTCCTGCAGTGACAGGTCTTTCCCTGTAAATGCTGTGATTAAAATGATGATTTCTCAGGATCTACAGCCCAGATTTAAAATCTGGAAAAATTTTTGAAGCAGTGGGATCTTGCACTATTTAAAGGTATAATTTTTGAATATTCGATTTTTAGTATAGATACCTTTAAGTCTGTGCAACAAATCTAATTTTATTAGAAAAATAAAATGTGAATCAATTACATTTAAAAATTACTCTTCAAAGGCTACCATCCCTGAATGCCTCCTAATCATGCAAATATAGTAAATGTAGTGTAATAAAGTAGTAATCAGGATAATGCTCATCTGTCCTAAAGTCACCCAGTCATTTAAAAATACGGTCATTGGGGCAGGAGAATTGAGCATCCAAGAAAAACACAGTAGTATGGCCCCCCAACAGTCCATGGGATTGTTAACTGGCCCCCTATTTAAAAAGTTTGAGGACCCCTGATTTAAGGTTTGCAATTTTAAATCTGAACCAACCACAAGGCTTCTGGCACAATGTGTATCCAAAAGAAGCTTGCAGTGTCCAGGCAGGAACAATATGAGGTGTACCCCCTAGAAACCATGCCACAGCCAGGTAGGTATCAATATATATAAATTGTAGGAAGGCACAATCTGCAGGCAATGAATCAATTATTCATTTATTTCTGTGCTGAAAAGACGCCCAAAACACACAATGTTTCGGGGAGTCAAAGCCCACTTCCTCAGGTGTAGCCAAACAATGCATCAAACCAGCTATTTAAAGTGACATCACTCCATCCTCCCATTCACAGGTAGACTCCTGCAGAGTGTGCCTCCCTTCAATTTATATTATGGCACAATGTCCTTTGCAAAGACAAGAGAAAACAAACCATATTAGTATAAACACCTCATATCACTGTGGTAGAGGAATAATAATTTGGACAAGTTTTACAGCTACAGAACCTGGGCACCTTGTAGTCAACCATGAATTTCACTGCAAACCAAAGCATTTTATAGTCAAATGTGAGGCCATCTGTCTGGCAGCTAAAGCTTGTCCGAAATTGTAATAAATGTAATAGAACAGGAATCCTAAACATACCAGCAATTAGCAACAGAAAGGTAGAAAAGTGGCTTAGTTAAAGTCCAGACCTTGATAAAAATGCTTTTATGGAACCTAAGAGAACTGTCCATTAAAAAATGGCCAAAGGGCACGACTACACTGCGCCGCAAACGCATTCGCACACAGAATCGCATGCGATTTCATGTGCAATTTTGTTGCATTTGCGCATGCGTTTTCTCCATTAGGTATAGGAAAACGCTTGCAATTAAAAATGCGGAATGCAAATCGCAACGCACCCGAAAACGTGCGTTTTCAATGATCTGAAAAAAATGCAGCAGTATGGCCTAGCCCAAAAACCTTATTAAACTGAAGCAACATTATAAAAAAGATTGGGCCAAATTCCTCCAGAATAATGTGAGAAACTAATACAATTATACAGGAATATATATTCTGTCAATGCAGGCAAAAGCATCCAGGAGGAGTCACGAGTGACAGGTCATACCACTTTATATAGGGATCCACCAGTACTATGCTTCCAAAAATGTGTGGTATCTTACACTTCATCAGTGTTCTTAAATGGGATGATCTCAGATTGCAAAGTTATAAAAAATTGCCATTATCCTGGCAGATAAAGTTTACGGAGGTAACATCTCAATTTAAAAGACTCATTTTTGTGCCACTATGTAGTACAAGAACGAACGCATGGGTTATTACATCAGGTGCCTGTGTTGTTAAAGGATAAGTGCATTTATCCATTAATACAAAAAAAAGGTGCAAGTGTGGGTTAAACTTCATTTTATCCCATTGCATGGGATATTACCTCTGCCTGACTGGGTATTATTATTGCTACTATTCCCATCAAAACCATGTGTGCCTGTTTTTATACACTTAAGGGAAAGGCAAACAATTGTGTATGCAACATGGAATGCAAAGAAATAAAGCTTTTCTTGCCATCACATATGTTTTTTGAGCAATGATCCGTATCACCCATTTTGCAATAACAACACATTTCATAGAAGATACTGTTTTCCACAGTTGGGCATCCAATATGAAAGTGGTGTATTTTTCTGATAGATGGAAAAATACATGTGACAAGAAATATCACTTGGTACTTTGAATGTAAAAGAAAGAGTCAATAAGATCCAGTTGGAAAGAATCTTAAAACATCCAGCAGAATAAACACACTCAATAAAGGGCAGGTTTACCACCACAAACTTTCATGTTTACCTACCTCTCCCACTTCTAAAAACCCAGACCTCTCAATACAAGTCAGATATTCAGCTTGCTCTTCGACATCCTCTTTACAGGTATTTGTGCTGCCCCTTAAAGTTGAAGAGATGGGACAGTCAGCAGCAATCATTCATTAGCTTTGACATCACCTTTACTGCTGCATCACGAATAAGACAGACGAATAATGAGGACTGGCAAAAAAGACAACGGTGTGCAGGTTTACTTCAAGAACACTGGGGATATAAAGGAGCCCAAACACTACAGCTTACCTGTACACATTACCAGGACGTTCCAGACAACTAACTTTACAACTGATGTACAGATATAACTTCAACCGCAAACTGTTACCTACATTGAGCGAATGTAGCAGGTCTAATGCTAGAGCAGCACTCTAGCATTATACATTAAAGCTGATTCTGCATTCAAATGTCAAATTGGCTTTAATATCTAACTAATGTATGGACAGCATTAGTCAGTAATGTGAGGATAGTGTATTTAGGGGTGCGGAATGTAAGTATAACATCTTTTAAGATTCACTGAAGAAATGTTATCGGAAAAAAGCCAATTTAATACAAATATTCAAAAAAAGTAGTCGTTCCAAAACTGGTAACTATAGACCAGTAAGCCTAACAGTGGTAGGAAAGGTGCTAGAAACTTTGAAGAAGTAACTAAGAATTTAGATTCTGGCATAGCAGTGGATCTATTATTCTTGGATTTTGCTAAAGCTTTTGATACTGTGCTGCATAGGCGACTAATGCATAAACTGAGGACTGTTGGCCTATAAAAAAACTTTTGTTCATGGATAGAGAATTTGTTATTGGATTGCAAACAGAGAGTGGTGGTCAATGGAGCTACATCTATGAGGGATAAAGTTCTGAGTGGAGTGCCTCAGGGTTCCGTACTGGGTCTGTTTATAGGGGCCATTGAAGGGGACACTGAGAGCAAGGTCTCTGACATCCTTTAAGATTGGAAGAAAAGATGTTTCATCTTCAGGTTATGAAAGGTTTCTTTACAGAGAGAACGGTGGAACTGTCTCCCAGCAGAGGTGGTAATGGCATGTTCACTGAATTGTTTTAAAAGTGGGCTAGATACTGTAAGTTTCTAAAACTAAAAAATATTGAGCATTACTGGTATTAATAAATATACTGTAGATCTGGTTGATCCAGGGATACTTTCCGATTGCCGTTTGGATTTAAGAAGGAAATTTCCCACCCTCTTTTTAGCTGTTTTTTTTTTGCCTTCCTCTGGATCAACTGTTAGGTAGGGTTAAAAAGGAGGGTGAAAAGCTTGGACTTGATGGATGGATGTATGTCTTTATTCAACCTCAATTACTATGTTACTATTTTGCGGGAAGGGGAAAACAGCACTCCTACTGTAGGATTTAATGCTTATTAATTAATTAGGACTTATTTACTTGATTACCATACATACCTTGGGGAGAATATCTAAGAAATGTCATACATGCAAATAGCATGATACTGTAAAAAGCTTATAAAAACAAAAGAAAATAAAATAATAAACTATAACACACCATATATTGTTGTAACAGTATACAAGGATATCAGTGTACTTTCCCAAATCTTTCTTATTCTATTGATCGCAGTTCTTATAAAAACAGCACTTGGTACAAGAAATCCTCTCGTAAATATCATTAAACTCTATGTTTATATGACTGGAAAAGACATAAAGCCATCAAGTTTAGAAACAAACAATTGTCTCTGTTGATACAGTGAAGGCAAAACAATTCAAGCTTTGACATGTCCTGAAAATACAATCTTATTCCAAATCAAATAATTCATATTACTTTTGTAGGATCAACTAAAGTTTATTTTCTTATTTTATTTTTGTATTGGATAACATTTCCTCCTTTGACAGTGAATCCCATGCATTTACTTTTATTCTGCAACAAAGATACATTTATACAGGGTAAATTACCCCACCCCCCAAAGTATTAAGGGTTAATGTAGTGCTAGTGAAAGGATAAAATCTCTAAAGTGATTTGCCCTGATGGTAACTGTATCTGTGTAAAGTTAGCATATCCCTTTGTAATCTCTTCTATGCTCCTGCAAAAACAAATTTAACAAAACAAATATATTGACATTAATACAGACTATGTCCATTAATGCAATGCAAACTTCTAAGTAAAACAATATCCCAGATCCTAAAAAGAAGATAACAAAGATGTAAATATGATGAACCTAAAAAGTAATGGGTTGTTAACTCTGTAATGGTCCATATAACAGGTTAGCATATACGAGCTATATGGATTTATATGCTTTTAGATAATTTATATTGTGCCACTTGGGCATGTAGCAGTGCACAAGGAAAATGGGTAGTGTGATTAGGATTTGCTCGTAGCTCCCTGGAAGCATGATATATTCATGAATAAATATCTGTTGTATTCAATTAGATCAACTGGACTTGAAGTCTTGAAAACTTCAAGTCCAGTTGATCTAATTGAATACAACAGATATACCATGACCTGGATGAATGAGAACCTTCACAAGCATATTCATGAATAACGTATGTAAAAATTGTTGTTGTACATCCCTATTAAACTACAAATAGAGACCAAAATACATATAATACATAAAAACATTAGAATTTTAGTGCACAAATAATTTTAATTACATATTGGCTATATCTCCATACGGTTGCTGTTTCAAACAGCCTGTCATGAACCATGGATAAATTATTAGTTTATTAGTTGGCCAAATTGTTTTAAACCCAGCCACTTTGCCAAGATTGCTTTCTATAGCTGGGTACTAACCTACTGGTAATCTTTGCAGTTTATTTCTTTGCTAGCATAAATGTTAGAAATAGATATATTTATAATAATAAAGAAACATTTATAATTAATATTTCTGTAAAAAATAAAAGGGGGAATCGAACCTGCAACCTTTTATACTGTGTCTTGCAAAAAGAAAGCTTTCTACCACTATCCCACAAGCACTATCGGGGGGGATATAAGTACATGCAGAAATTTTATCTTTTGCTAGGAACATAATAGAAACAAAAAGAAAAAGTAATTAATCAGATAGAGGTTGGAGCCCACCGACATACAATCTCCCAATTTTGGCTGGGATTTTTATTAAATCCATCAACCTTTTTAAAATGTGGTGCTTGGGATATATATTTTGGGATATATACAGAAGTGGCAAAGACGCCTAGTATCCCGTTCAGCACACGTGGTTAATCAATAATTACTTCCAACCCCCCATATATCTATTGGTGAGTCAATAAACATAATCTTGCCCACATTTGCCAGTGCAGAGTTTATTTAATTATAAAAACATCCCAATAACACTACCCTATCACCAATATGCATATTCCAAACAATAAGCTACTACTATCACCAAGGAAAGAACACATATGTATATGTAGAGATAAAAACAACAATATATCAATATTAATACTGAGATCCACAGATTGTTATGTTATAAGGTACAGCTACATGCCATAGTAATTGCATGTGTATTAATGTTATATGTCCTTGTACCGTGGCCTAAATGTGCACTTAGAGCAATCAAAGTTTGTAAATACAGTACCAAATATCCATGCCAATTGCTGTAGTAATGTTTATAGAAGTGGGTACCTCGGTAAGTGAATGCCGTTTGTACCTGCTCGTTAGGTGTAGAGATGTACTTTGGGTTTAAATAGTACCCAATTTCGAATCGAATCCGAAGGTTTTGAAGTCCCGACGAAACTTTTGGAACTCCCAGATTGCACAAAACCCTGAATTTTCAGAGTTTTCGAATTTACAGGCCGTTCGCTAAGCCTAGGAAGGATTGTTCGTTCGATAATCCTCTAATGTACCGTTCACTAACCCAGGAAGGATTGTTCGTTCGTTCGTTTTTGCAAGCCTTCAAATGTACCCGTATAACCATATTATAACCATATAATAACCTAGTCATTACCACATAATAACCTAGTAATATAATAACCTAGTAATATAATAACCCAGTAATATAATAACCATATAGTTTGAGCCGCACTAACCCTCAAATGTACCGTTCGCTAACCCAGGGAGGATTGTTCGTTCATTCAATAATCCTCAAATATACCGTTCGCTAACACACGAAGGATCGTTTGATTTTTCGATAATCCTCCAATGTATCGTCGAATGTAGCTTGCTGATAATTGCCCGCCTGACTTCAGGAAGTGTTTTAAGAATTTTTGGTGACAGTGACATGTTCCCCAGACCATTTCCCAGGTGCCACAGCCATTTACAGTAAGTTACCACTGTTAGTTTAGCTGTAAATCGCTCAGACTTTTCGAACTATCACTCTCCCATCAACTTGAATGGGTCCAAATTCGAAAACGGAACGAAACTCAACAGTTTCGAACATCTCTAGTTAGGTGGTCAGCCGGTCTGACATCAACTCCTACTGCATTTAATTGTTGCTCTGGATGCCATGACACGTGGATGGCTACTCCTCTCCTCTCTCTCGCTCGCTCACCTCGATTCTTCATGCTGTTGCCCCAATTCGATAAGCAGCAGCAGGGCAGCCGACGTCCCACCTATCAGGACTGACGGCACCACCACCGATCTGCTAAGACATTTTAGCTTCCATTAGGACACTGGTATCTCAGTAAACAGACTTGTCCAACGTACGTTTCACCCCTGTGAGTGAAGTGTGCGGGGCTTCTTCAGGAACACAAAAAGAAGAAAGTAAGCCTGGGGAATTGAATTCGCAGTGAGCCATCTCTGTACATGCAGAAGAAACAGGGTACATTTAGAATCTTTACCTTTTGCTAGGAAAAAATGTTGGTAAAATCATTAGATCATTTTGTATTGCTCCAGGAATGCAATACATGCTGTTTAGTACTGTAAATAAAAAAACATGATGGAAACAAACAAACAAAAAAAGCAATAAACTCAGGCAGTATACAATTTTTTATTGTTTTAGTAAACCAGGGGACTTAGTCTGTGTGTTTCTAAAAACATGGCATTTATATGCTACCAGTGATACAACATGACTATGTATGCTTCCAGACATTAAATAGTAGAGGTTGAATAAAAGTCCAACCTTTAGCTGAGAATAAGTTAAAATACTGCATCAAAAGATGCTGTATAATAACTTTCCAGTGGCCCAGAAAGCGAGAGCCTGGAAAGTCTGGGCCCCATACAGGAGTATCACCAGTACCCCCCTGATGGCAGCTCTCTGATGAACTTACATGACCTGGTCCCTTGATGCCTGAGTACCACCCCCTGCTGCTGTTGCAAGCTCGTTTTGAGCAAGAACAGCAGCAGTGAGGAGCTTCCTGTTTGCAACCAGGAAGTAGCGTAGCACAGAACTGGAGTATCACGACAGAGCGGCGAGGAACCAGGTCAGATAAGTCCATTCAGTGGCATCTTCAGACGCTTTCTATAATGTGAAACTGGGGTTTCGGGGTAGCTTGGAATAAGTATAAAAAGTTTTTTAAGGATGGACATGCCCTTTAAAATCACCCAAGATGATGAACCCCTCACCCCTGGGGTCCAGTCTCTATCTACAGATATACTTACCTACACTTTCCCTCGGCCTTCCAGTCTAACTTCACCACATGCACAGTCAATAACATGTCCAAAGGGAAGACACGTTCTGCAAGTACGTCTTCCTATTGGCAAGATCGCAAACAGCTGTAAGTAGTCATGAGCAGTGAAAGCTCCGGTAAGCATATTTGTAGATAAAGACTGTACCCAGGTGTGAGTAGTTAGCAGTTTAGGTCCTCCCCATGGTTACTTTTAATGGACAGTAGAGAGGAGTAAAGAAGCTAGGTATACAGTAAATAAAGTCCTTTATACTGGAAAGCCTTTACAATGGATTAAATTGTTAATGATACATTTTTTAATTCCCCCCCCTCTCTCCTTTAAATTGTGTATGAATTATTGGCTGAAATGGATATGGGATTTGGCACAAGAAATCATTTAAAAGTATTAAAAAAAATGATGCAATTGTAACTCATATTAGTGAAGTTGATTAACGGAAAAAATTGACCTTTTTACAGCGAGATCTGCTATGAAAGGTTAACTTAGCTGTACTAGTTAGTAACACCACAGGCCGAACTTGCATCTTTTCATTAATTAATCTCTTACAGTATATACTATTTTTGATAGATGTCAACATAGATCAGTTTGCTGAAGGGTTTAATCATATTTAAATTAATCTAAATCCACTTGTTTACAAGAATGTCTATTGTTTCACAAATGGTTCTGAAAATCAATGCTCTCTTAGGACACCACTCATTGAAATATTTATATTTAAAAGTGAGTTATAGAAGAATAGGCTCAACATTAAATTCTTGTCAAATTGATTCACTTTCTCAACTATTCCTTTAGTCTAGTCCTTCCATGTTGATATTACCTGGCCATTTGGTAATGGATTTTGTAATAGCATCTCTTAAATACTTTTCTCTGTAGTTTCAAATTCTTTAAAAGGCAACTGTGGTCTCAAAACAGACTCCCTGCGACTCCCAGGAGGGATGGGATGCCTGCAATAATACACCCAGAATAAAAGTAATAACATGAGCTGTAGTTATAGTTTTACATATATTACATATGGTACATATAGCACGATGCAGTCACTGTATCATGATACTGTTTAGTGTAGCGTACCTTTGGACAAGGGTATGCGCAGGAACTTTTCCAGCAGTGGAGGTAATAAGGGTACATAAACTTGCAGACAAACTGATCAAATATGGTGGCAGACAGACTGGCCAAATAATGTAGCTAATAGTCTGGTGTCAAACTGGCAGAAAGACTGGTTAAAAAGATTAGTAGTAGAGAATTGTACCGTCTTAGCCATAGATGAAAGTTAAGACATCTTGGATATAAAGTAATACCTTTTATTGGCTAACTAAAATGATTGAAAATGCAAGCTTTCGAAGCACTAGGCTTCTTCCTCAGGCATGATACAATACTGAATCTTATAAAGCACTCTATTTTATACATACTAGAACAAAGACTTTCTGACATTACATAGATGTTATCTTTTGCACCCATGCCTGATTGGCAATGGCTGTCGTAAATAAAACAGTAAATACACATTCAATGATCACAGGCAGTAATAAAAGAATTAGCAGGGGTTAAATAAACAATTAGATACATTTCACCTCTAGTGTCCATGGAGGGTCTGGTATAAATGAGATATTTATGGGTATGCCTGAAAAGGCTGATTCCACAGAGTTTTCTGTAGGGGGGGGGTGTCTGAGTAACCTACGGCACCCACGAGTGGGGGTGGGGCTTAGACACCCCATCCATATTTACTTGCGTATTGCTATATAGGCATTTTACTCGCATATTCGATAATTCGATATTTACTCGCATATTGGTATAATAGACATTTTACTCACATATATGTGCCTCGAACGTTCGAACATTCGATAATTACAGAGAAATTCCTCTAAACCACCCAAACCCATAAATATCTCATTTATACCAGACTCTCCATGGACACTAGAGGTGAAGTGTATCTAATTGTTTATTTAACCCCTGCTAATTCTTTTATTACTGCCTGTGATCATTGAATGTGTATTTACTGTTTTATTTACGACAGCCATTGCCATTCAGGCATGGGTGCAAAAGATAACATCTATGTAATGTCAGAAAGTCTTTGTTCTAGTATGTATAAAATAGAGTGCTTTCTAAGATTCAGTATTGTATCATGCCTGAGGAAGAAGCCTAGTGCTTCGAAAGCTTGCATTTTCAATCATTTTAGTTAGCCAATAAAAGGTATTACTTTATATCCAAGATGTCTTCACTGGTTAAAAAGATGGCAGAAAGACTGGTGACATAAACTGGCAGAAAAAGTGGTCAAGTAAAGTGGCAGACAGACAGGTGACAAAGTGGCAAACAGGCTGGTAAAATAAACTGGCATGAACACCATGCAAAGCCAGTCCAACCCTGATTTTGGACATCTTATACAATATAAGGCTTTGTTTGTGTTTTTAAATCATGAATTGGTTACCTGTGAACCTGCAAATGGATTTGACTACTAATCCCAACATGTACTACGAGTTCATGACTGTCAGGGGATGCTGTTAAGGGGAGCCATAGAACAGCTGCAGGTTGCTTATTCCCTGCTTATGATAATTACATTTTTGAGACTGATACAATGGGATGTTCACTGCATAGGTTCAGGAGAAGTTTCTAAATTTAAAAGATATTGAAAATTACTGGTATTAATACATATAGTTCAAATTGAATGTCGAACAATATGTACGGTACATCTTAGTACAATTAAAGGGGAACTGTGGTCTCCAAACAAGTTTATGAAAGGCCAGTTTCCTACCTTTAAAACAAGCCATCAACCACCTCTCTACGTGCTCCACAGCCCAAGATATACAGAAATGAATGACCAGAAAGTTAATGGATGGGAGGCTGACTTGTGACATTCCTGAGGCATCTCCTGCAAAGTGCCACTGGCGAGCACAGCCTCAGACTCCCTCAGTGTGTGAGGGAGACAGGAAGTCCCTCCTCCTCTCTGCTATGTGAAGTCCTGACAGAGATGGTAAGGGAATCTTCTATGTGATTCCCTTACCATCCTCTCTGCTATGTGAAGTCCTGACAGAGATGGTAAGGGAATCTACAGCCCTAAGGGAATCACTGTGTGAAAGCAGCCTTTTCAGGCACAGTTCTCAATCTGCCTGAAAAGGCTGATTCCACAGAGTTTTCTGTATGGGGGGGTGTCTGAGTAACCCACGGCACCCACGAGTGGGGTTGGGGCTTAGACACCCCACCCATATTTACTTGCGTATTGCTATATAGACATTTTACTCGCATATTCGATAATTCGATATTTACTCGCATATTGGTATAATAGACATTTTACTCACATATTTGTGCCTCGAACGTTCGAACATTCGATAATTACCGAGAAATCTGGGTCCGGTATAGTTCAAGAAGTCCGAGTCCGTTCGAACTTGAATAGTTTGGCTCGAACTCGGGTTTGAGTTTGAGTTCTAGTCTATCTCTATCCACCATGATCAGGCATCCCCGATCTCTAAAGTACTTTGTATTAAAGGGCATGTCCACCCCCAAAACTAAAATGTAACCCCTTACTGGCCACATCAAGTAGTTTAAAACAATCCTTACCTTACATTCCTGCTCAAAATAGTTCCCCTGCTGTGCCCCTCCAAAGTCCAGGAAACTGCTGTGTAGGAGCAGTGTGTGACTCATGCTGTGCCTGAGACTTCCTCAACCTCATCAAGGTTGAGGCATGCTCAGTGCAGCCCTCCCTGCCTCTCAGCCAATCACGGACGCGGCTGCCCGTCCCGCCCCCTGCTTTCAATTCCATGCAAACAGAGGGCCTGAACACTGCAGCGGAGGAGAGAGGGCAGGTAAGTAAGAATCAGGGGACTTTCTAACAATTATATTAATGCGGTTGGGGCTGGGAGAGTATGCCCTACCACATATCAAAAGTTAAATTTTGGGGTGGACATGCCCTTTAAAGGAAGTTGAGTTTAAACACTATCCAGATTAGGAGGACTCTTGTTTCTCAATTCCAATTAGTGAACAAATTGACTAGAAAACAGCAATCGCATGCAAATGCTTTGATACAAATCTGCTAGATCAGATGTCCTCAAAGCTTAAATTAAAGTACAATACAGTAAATGTAATCTTACTGGGATTTCCTGACCATTCCTCTGTGTTACTCACGGTATGCATTTCTTCTGGCTCTCCCACTCAATGGGACTGTCTGTTCATCAGACCTCCAGTGGTCTCCGATCTTTTCCCTTCTTACTGTGGTCAGTGTTCTCAACCTTCCTACATTTTAATATCCTCTTAACTGACACATGCGTGTCCCACTTACATCATTGTCGCAGGCTTCATCGGGGTCTTGCATTGTTTGATGGATGCAGCTTAATAACTACTTTTCTTAAAGAATTTTATTCATTTTTCCCTGGATGTCTACAAAATCTAATATTAAACAGAATACCGTATATACTCGAGTATAAACCGTCCCAAGTATAAACCGAGGTACCTAGTTTTAGGTAAAAAAGGAGGAAAACCACACTGACTCGAGTATAAACCGAGGGGGTAGTATTTGCTACTAAAGATGTTTGGAAACTACAACTCCCAGCATGCTTTATTGCTGGGAGTTGTAGTTTTCAAACATCTTAAGTTGCAAATACTTACAAATAAGAGTAAAACCTTCTTTATTTGTGCATACTGTATACACAAATATAGGAGGATTTACCCCTATTTGCAAGTATTTGCCACTTAAGATGTTTGAAAACTACAACTCCCAGCATGCTTTATTGCTGGGAGTTGTAGTTTTCAAACATCTTAAGTTGCAAATACTTACAAATAAGAGTAAAACCTTCTTTATTTGTGCATTACTGTACCCTGTGTGTATGATCCGTAAAATTGTTAAAGAGGATGTTGATTATGTTTATGATCTTATGTTTGTTTTAAAAGCTAAAAGAGGTTATGGAAACATTGTTTTAATTTATATTTATTATTAACATTAGATATAAAATGGAAGGGCAGATTATAGAAAAATTGGGTTGGGCACTTTGGTCCCATTTCAGTTTGTAAAAAAATGTTTTTTTCACATCCCCCAGATACACCATTTTACTTTAGTATATACCGTATATACTCGAGCATAAACCGACCCGAGTATAAACCGAGGTACCCAATTTCACCTAAAAAATCTAATAAAAGTTGTAGACTCGAGTATAAACCGAGGGTAGAAACTTGGCATTCAAGATGTTTGGAAACTACAACTCCCAGATAATAAAGCATACTGGGAGTTGTAGTTTCCAAACATCTTGAATGCCACCCTCACTTGGCATTCAAGATGTTTGGAAACTACAACTCCCAGCTAATAAAGCATGCTGGGAGTTGTAGTTTCCAAAAATCTTGAATGCCACCCTCACCCTCCCACCCAGTTCAGTTTGTACCAGTGGGCTCTCCTCCATCCAGGAACTGTGGGCTCTCCTCCATCCAGGGGCTTCCTGTTGGGACTGTGTGCCAGCATTGAAGGTAAGCATGTCGGTGTCCTCTCCATTCTGGCATCCGCGCGCTCATTCCCTGTACTGGCGCGCTGGCTGACGTCACTAATTGGCGCCGGTTTGGCGCCGGGCAGTGACGTTGGCCAGCGCGCCAGTACAGGGAATGATCATGCAGCTGCCGGAGTGCTAATGTAAGTAGTGACTCGAGTATAAACCGAGTCCAAGTTTTCAGGCTGATTTTACAGCCTGAAAAACTCGGTTTATACTCGTGTATATACGGTAATAGACTTTACCCTCATTGTTATTAGTGATTAGAACCTAATTTCCTACCCTTTTTCAAATGTCCAAGTCAGTAAAAAGATTTTATAACTTGTAGGTTCCTCTCACTGTTCCTCTTTTGGAAGTTCAGAATTGACCCTAATGCTCCCTTTTCATAAAAAGAGGTTGAACCCAGTTCTGATGTTCTCTTCTTCTACTTCAAACTACAGTGTTGCCAACACTACTGCTAATGTTTAAAACACCAAAACAAACACTCTTCATAGAATCTCCTAAACACCGGGTCTGTGTGATCAACAGATACATTTCCATACTGTTATTAGCATAAAATATAAAAAAAACATTGAAAAGCATAAAAACACATTTTTTAAAATTATTGAAAATAGCCTTCGATAATAATCGAAAATGTGTTCCTACCTTCTAATCTGCGGTTAACACATTCTCAGTATAGGAGAAAGAAACTAGAAAGAGATCGAGTAACAGTGACTGAAGGAGGAGTGGGAGGGGCCACAGGGGGTTTCAAGGGGAGGGGCCATGAGGAGGAGGAGTCACGGTATTGGGATTGTCACATGGTTTCAGAGAAGGGAGCAGGAAGTACAGGGGATCTGGTGATGCTGCTAACATTTCCCACATAAAAATGTAAATATTTTTAAAACTATGTAAAAAAAATAATGAAAGTAAATTGCAAAAATACTAAGTAAATCAATTCCTGTCCATTGAACTAAAGTCATTTTGGGCCACAGTTACACTTTAAAATGCAGAATTAATAAGCACTGTAAGGGCTAGGCCACACTAGCGCTATTTCCTTGAGTTTGTGTGTGCAATTTCTTTTAACATTGGAATCGCGGCTACGCACCAAAAACACACAATTTCAGGTGCGTTGTGACTGCGCAACCATTTGAAATACGCAATCACATGCGATCAGCAATTTTATGCGCATTTTTATTTTCTATTTCAAAAGGAGAAATCACAAACGCACTGAAATCGCATGCAAATTGCACCGCAATCGTTTCCGGGGCAATGCAGTGTGGCCTTGCCCTAACAGAAATATAAACATGCACACAAAAACACGTTTTGCCGAAAATGCCATTCCAAATGCGTTGCAGCACAATGATAGTGAATAAGCCCTTACAGTTGTAACTATGAGGCAAAGAATGTACGTAGCAATAGTTTATTTTTTTAAATGAAATTGGTGAATGACCACTCTGAAGATAACTGCAAGATATATATTAAATTACTTTTCATCAGTCAACTTTCTTTATGTTGAAAGTAGAAATGTGCGTGGAGAGTCTTCCATATGATTTAACGTGGTTTCAGCAATCAGTCTCTGATGGAACTCAGCAAGGTGCAGAAAAGTGGTGATTAAGTTCTATGCGCAATCACAAAGTTCAATTCTCTGCACAGCGGAAGCTGAGGATTATGCCCCGTCCCCATCCTCATTTTTAAAAAATTGTTTTTATATAACTGCCCGCAATAAACCTTTTAAGAAATCTCTGGCAGGTACCTGAGCTCATGACTAAGTGAAGCACAATAAAACCCTGGATACAAAATACTGTGTGCAAGGAGATACAAAACATGACTGTTAGAACTTATAGACAATACACATGTTCAGCAGATTGGTTGCTTGATTGCTGTTAATGGTAACTTGGGGTCAAATTCCTACATTGAACATATAGCACATACACATAAAAATACACCTGGGAATTCACTTAGTCACTTACTATGGAACTGGCTACTTAGAAAAGGTTGGTTGGTCTGACTAGCTAAGTCATACATATTTGCCCACCCTATAGTTGCTCATCAAGTCTTTATGCATTATTTTTCTTTTTAAATGTAATGATGAATTTTTAATTGAGTAGACATTCATTTATACCTTTTTACTAATTCCTTAATTAATAGCCTAGTTATTAACTTTGATTTTTCAGTTTGTGACATCAAGCATTTTTGTTTTATTAAATTACATTGTATTGAATTAATATAAGGGATAATGCGCCCCTTACAGTGTAATGTCCATATATTATAATGTGAAGGGGCGCATTATTTCTTATAATACATAAGTATCGGATTTCTTCACCACATTCGCATTTTAAAGAAATGAGTCACTTAGTGACGTAGCTGAGTGATTTTTATAAGGATATATACCACTGCAGCTCCCATTATAAAATATCACACTTGTGTATTATAAATGTTTTATTTGCTAATCTTATGGTTGATACTTAAAGTATATCAGACACATTATTAGATTATATTTTAAAATTTTGACTTCATATTAAAGGGTATGTCCACCCCCCCAAGCGAAAATTTTGTATCCTGCAGGAAATAGTAATAAACCTCAATCTCGCGAGGTTTATAGCTTTCAAATACCTCCCAAAATGTGCTTACCAGCCTTCATTCCCCCGCCAAGTGCTGTTGTCAAAAAAGTTACTGTATATGGCAAATTCTGAAAGGGCTTTGTTGCAGTCTTAGATATAAGGCAGAATATTTGGAGAATTTTTTTTCCAACAAGCTGATATATTTTAGTCATTTTTCGTGTTTACCTAACAAATGCAACCATTAGATATATTATAGATCTTGAAGGGACAGTTTAGCAGCAACCAAGATAGAAAAACATTTGAAGCCAAAATGATTCTGTTATTTGACTCCAAAATCAATAGGTAAAACCAAGACTTGGGATTCCTAGTAACTGTTGATATATTTGTATGTAGAACAATATGTGGATGGTATACAATATGTTCATATTCTCAGTGTCTGCTTTTCTCTCATCCAGCACCCTACCCCCCTCACTATTCCCCTACCCACCTGCTACCTCTTCTCCTTTCCATTTGGTTGCCCAACCTAGTACGCTGTTATCTCTCTATTTTATTACCCCCTCTCATTCCTCAGTATATTCTGGACTTTTTTTTTTTGGGAGGGGGGGGTTTATTATCTTGTTATCTTATGTAAATATCTTTTTAGTTTCTGTTAACCCTTGTTTTAATCAATACTGCTATGACTTGATGAAGAGGGTTGATCCCTCGAAAGCTTGTCTACTAAAATAAACTGTTAATCCATTAAAAGTATCACAGTACTGTACTTTTTACTACATATATTGGACTAATACAGCAAAACAATCATTATTTTTACCATTAGATATTGCATAACATAATGCCAGCGTGCATGGGTTATGTTCTTAGCCCTGGTACACAGGGTACAATTTTGTATCTATCTTACATTGTCCCATGTGCGCTAGGACATATGAGTGAGCCACTCAATAATTCAACTACTTAAACAACTGCTACAATTACTACTGTAATTATTTTCTTAAAGGAAAATAATTAAACCAACCTATGCACAAAGGGTAAATGTAAGAGGTGCATTCCAATCACATATACTTCCCCAGGGCCCAATCACGTGGACCTCCCATGTTTGTTGCGCTGTTATGAGTGAATTAAATCCAGTTTACTTGATTATGCTACACAGAATAGATTACCATCTATAAAGTGATATAAAATCAGTTTAAAATATAATCAGGAAGATTCAATAAAAGTTCTTTTCGTTAAAAATGGTGCTAATTGTGCCTCAACCAATCAGATGTTATTTAACATTTGAAAGCCTATATCTGATTGGTTGCGAAAACATTTTTAATGATAAGAACTTTTATTGAATCTCCCTGTTTGTATCTTTTGCCTTGTGTCTGTCCCAAAGATATGTGGGACATACAGCTGACACAACACTGGATTCAGAAACATAAAAATTACAGTGAGATATTTGAACTGAAAAGGAATTATGTTGTTGGATCCCTTGGAATTAGAAATATATAATATAAGTGTCTGCAAAAAAACCTATGTATAGTGGCACTTGAAAAAGAACTGTGGGCTGTCCGAAACATGTAGTGTGCTTGCTAATAAATTGCTTTTTTTGCAGACACTTGTCGTGTTGCCTTGAAGTCCACCTCCTACTCCTGCATATATTCCTCTATTTTCCATGCTTTTGGTACTCCGAGTACACAGGAACAGGGGTGGCAGCTTATAGACATAAGTGTGTTAAAAATCTTCTTTAAAGAATAAGTGCACTGTAAAATCAAGTTATGTTCATTTGGAAGCTGCAGCTTTAAAAATACCTTTGCCATATTTTTTTTTACCTATGCCCCTATACCCAGAGCCTAGCTTTGTGCCTTGGAAGTTGCTGACATCTTGTTAGTGATTTGCTGAATGTTAAGCTCCGCCCCTCTGAGATTTCCTCTGCTTTCTCCTGCTTGAGCCTCAAACAGTAAGGCATTACTGTTTGAGGCTCAAGCAGGAGAGTGCACAGAACTCACAAGCATTACTGTTTGAGACTCAAGCAGGAGAGCAGAGGAAATCTCAGAGGGGCGGGGCTTAACATTCAGCAAACCAGTAACAAGATGTCAGCAACTTCCAAGGCACAAAGCTAGGCTCTGGAGGGGCATAGGTAAAAAAAAATATGGCAACGGTATTTTTAAAGCTGCAACTTCCAAATGAACATAACTTGATTTTACAGTGCACTTATCCTTTAAGACTTTTATTTATCTACTAATGTTGTTGGATCCCATGGTACCTTATAAAATTAGGAAGGAGCTACAGACCCTGAAATGTCTCTGAATCACATACATAACATTAATTAACTTTTCTAATCGTTGTCTCATTTTATTTAATTTCTGGCAGTCATATATGAATTATTGTATCACCTACTGTACCACTGATTGTAGAATGCTTAAAAACAGAGTTCCTGTTTGCTTTAAAAGAGAATTGCATTTACAGAGAATGGCTGAGACCATGATCCTTAGCATAAATAGGATGTAAAAAGTAAATAATAATTGACATACATTCTACATGATTTGGTCTGATTCTTAAGTTGTTTGAAAATATAACCAATAGTACATTTCTTGGCACTAACAAGACTGGAGGCTATTTTAATAGGAGAAGAAGGATAATATTAGATTATCGCATTATCTACTCTATTTATCTAATTTATTATTTATGCTGGTCTAATGCTCAATAAACAGGAATTTGGAGTTTGTGATTATATGTGAATGTACGTATTGTATGTATTGACTGTATTACTTTTTAACATTTTTAAAATGCAGGGTTTTTTTACTTGAAAGAAAAAAAAATAACATTGATAAAAAATCTGAAAATAGTAGAAAGTATCTAGTTACTGACACAATATGACAAACATCAGATCCTAGAATACATCAGTCCAGTAGACGAATGAGAAATCATACCTTAATACCTTTTTTATGGGCATTAGTATGTGTATTCATTCAAAAAGCAGTAACTGATTTCTTTACAAAAGTGTGACAGATGTCCTTTTATGCTAGGGAATACCTTTTCTAAAAGGTACCTGCTAAAGCAGACAGTTCTGTGTAATAGGATTAAAATATACCCATTAATTGGATTACTATAGATAAGCTACGAATGTTTGTGTTATTTTCGCTCCTGAGAATAGATATAAATAGTTTTAGAACATGAAGCAGATTTTTTTTAGATCCCAAAGCATAAAACTTTAGATTTGAATGAGAGTGCACAGTTTCTCATGACTGTAATGCCCCCCTAAAAACCTACCCAGGTAATCCCCTCTTATTATGTGTAAAAGCACCTGTATGTACAATAAAGTATTATTTTTTTAATTAAAGGGCAACTGTGGTCTCCAAACAAATTAAACTTAAAGGGCATGTCCACCCCCAAAACTATAAGTTAACCCCATACTGGCCCCACTCTGTAGTGTAATAAAATCCTTACCTTACATCTCACCTCCAAATGATTCTCCTGTAATCCCCTCCAAAGTCCAAAATGTGGCCACCAGGAGCCTAGCAGAGTCCATATAGGACTCTACCTCCTGTCTCTCCTCCGGGAAAAGTTTGGCATGCGCACTGCAGATCTGAATCTTTCCTACAATCATTTCTCACAAATTTTACCTACAGATTTGCTTTAGGGTTCATTTTGAAAGTACAATGGAAGGTTCTTTATTTCACCATAGATTGTTTGGAGACCACAGTTACCCTGGAGCTCAAATCATGTCCCACCATTCCATTAGGATTACTGTACAGGTCCCAATCTCATGACTGGATCAAACAGCTCTGAAACTGTGGGATGTTAGCATTTGTTGCCAGAGGTAAATGATATATTAGCCATCACCTAACTTTTAGATTATCATAAAGTATAAAGTATTTGGCTTGGATTAATACAGCAATAGCTGTATTTACTGATATATTCAGCACATTACTACCTGCGTTACTAACTAGATATTGAAGGACAATCATTGCCTCCATTCTGGTAGAGAAAGTTGGCTCCTCACTCCCTGCAGTCAATAATGGCTGTGACTGCAAATACAACAACCAATGACTGACTGCTGATTCTCCTGCTGCAGTGGTATAACTAGGAATCACTGGGTCCCCCAAAAAAACTATGATAGGCCCACATCCGTGCTTCATCCTCAGTGGTTTTCTGGGAGGAGGCAATATCTGTCATAGTAAAAATAAGACTGGGCCCCCTGCAGTTGCTCCCCTGGTAATTACACCCCTGCCCTGCTGCCTCCTCGGCACATGCTCAAATTTATAAAAAGATCTGTGAGCCAAGAGTGGAGGCAGATACCGTTAACATAATTGTAAAAGTTTACAATTAAAAATCTGTTTACATATGCATGTAGTAAACTGGTAGAAATAGCAGTTGGTGTCGCGGGCAGGTAATTCACCAGTCTTTTATGTGGAGACGCCCTTTAAAGGGTTACATACACAAAAGGGGGCTGTGGGAGCACTCCTGGGGCAAAATTACTTTATAACAAATAGTGGAAGTGCTACTGATCTGACCAAAACTTTAGAACAAACAATAAAGGAGATGATCAATGCACATTCCTGGGCCCCATATATCATAATATCTGTGCTAGTGCAAACAGTAAAAACACGGGAGTTTTAGTTACAATTTTATGCATAAATGTCAAAAGCCTTCCAACCACGTCAAGGTAACCTTAGTATGGAAAGTCCTAACAATTTACATTGGGTCATTTATCTGGGCTGACACTCCCTGCTTGGTTGCATTTTCTTGGGAAGGTTGTCTCCCTGACCTTGCATTGGATTAGTATTAAAGGCTATCACTTCCCCCCGTCTACTGGTTTTTAACAAGGAGGGAAGAAGCCTCTCATCCAATGCTTAGTATTCAGGGCATAAGACCTCCAATTAAAGGGATGTGTTGGGGGTTCTACTACCACATGGAAGCTTGGTCTCTTCCTGCAGAGAAGCTATGCTACAATATATACACAAAAGGGGGTCTTTGCCACTCCTGTGGCAAAATTACTTTATAACAAATAGTGGAAGTGCAACTGATCTGACCAAAACATTAGAACAAACAAGAAAAGAGATGATCAATGCATATTCCTGGGCCCCATATATCATAATATCTATGCTAGTGCTTAGGGTTTCATAGCAGAAAATCTAATAGCTTCCATTGTCAATGTAAATGTACATATTCTATAATTGTTTTATCCCGTATAAAAGTAGGGTGTCAAAGTTGTAGTCTTGAAGTTGTCGTGGGTTGCAATGCTAATTACCCACAAAACCACCTGGCAACATTTTTATTCTAGGTATCACAAAAAAAAAGGAATAAGATGTATATATTTGGTAGACAAAGATGTAAAAAAAAATATTTTGCTTTGATACATTAAAAACATAAATGGATTTAGATAAGACCCTAATAACCTTCCATCACCTGAAATATAAATTTGGAAATGTGCAATTTGTCACTGCCAGGAAACAGAATATCTGTTGTTTAATTCATAAAGCCTTGCATCTTTTCTTTAGCCAAACAGCTGTTACCTTGGAGTTACTCCACAAGTATCTTTAGCAGCTCTTTTTTAAACAGAAGGATGCAATCAGAAGAAAATTCTACATATACTTTAGTATATAAAAATTGGAAAATAGCAATCATGACAAGTTCTTTAACTTTATAATATATGTTTCTGTTCTGTTTGTATTGAAACACGTGATATTAAGTACTAGTAGTTACTGTGACTGACAGCTTTTAACACTAGAATTACTAACTTTTTTAGTTTCTGGTGCAAGGCTCACCCCTGCTGAGATTTTCACAGGTCTTCAGGTTAATTATCTGCAATCTATTGTTGTGCAAATCACCCATTACCTGTAAGGCCTGGCACATTTGCATTTTACTCAGAGTAGCTCAGATCCAAACCTGTGTGTGAGACGTGGAAACCTTCAGAAATGCCTGCATCTATACAAAATGTCCCCCACATTTCAGACACACATTCACAATATACAGAAACACAAGTGTTTTATAAAAAATAGTGTGAAAACAGAATGAAAACTTGCTGATACAATGACATGAATACAATGAAAACTTGCTAACACTTCAGTCTCCAATGTATGTTTGTACATGTTAGAGCGGGCCAAACATTCAAGCTATTTCAGATAATCCTCGAAAATACCCTTGAACATTCACTAATCCTCAAAAATATGATTGGAAACTCGAAAGTAGTTTCTGAACGTATTTTCGAGGATTATCGAACGTGGAGTCCCGAAAGCATGTTCCCTTTTTGGACTTTCAGGATTTTCTTGAGATCCGTAAATCTGAAAACGGAGCGAAACTTAACAGTTTCAGCCATCCCTAATGTTAACCTGATATTACAGTGTGGGTTTAACTCCATTTTACCCAATACCGTGGGATATTACTTCTACCTGCTAGTGTTTTCACACTTCATTAATTATAATTTCCCTCACCTTTCTTCAACCAGCCCCCATTACTTCCTAGAACATGTGCACAGCCAAACACATTTCTATTCTATTTATGCTACTCTTGATTGTTACCAGAGAACTGATACAGAAAAAAATTACAATATTTTTTAATAAGAGGGACCTTATTGGTATGTACAAGAAGCTATTCATGCAGAAATTGTCCTTCAAAAATCTACTTACTTTTACAGAACAGATGCTAACAGGCATTTTAAACTACCTTATAGCATTAATATTCTCTTGATATTCTCTGTAGCACTGATTGGGTTGTGTAGTCAAAGCTTGTTTGGTAGGTAAGCACATAACCTACATTATTATGATCAAGTAAACATATGCAGAAACTGGCCTAAATTACATTTTATTCAAATATCTATTTGGAATTATGACCCGGACAAAGTCACTTTTCTGAAAATGGAATTCTCATAAGTGTTATCTCCGAGAACAGATTTTGGCTGATATGATTATACAGCTTAAAATTGTATCAACAAAAATATTTAAGGAATATTAGACTAACAAGGAAAACAGGCTGCAAGGCATACTGCATAATAAGGAGATTGTAAATTTCCATGAACTATTTCAAATCAGAAACCAAAACACAAAGAAATGATCTGTACTAAAATTAAAAACACATGCTTAGTTTCCATTAACAGGTAAGGAAACATCATTCATTATACTATTATTATTATTATTATTATTAATAATAATAATAAGCCTTATAATTATTACAGAGAAGCACAAATACCTAAAGAACTTCCACTGTTGAAAACTCACAATATTTATGGGGTTATTCAATAAAAGTTCTTATCGTTTAAAATGGTGCTAATTTAGCCCCAACCAATCAGATGTTAGCTTTCAAATGTAAGTTCTGATTGGTTGTGGCAAAATGAGCACCATTTTAAACGATAAGAACTTTTATTGAATCTCTCTGCTAGTGTTTTTACCGATATCCTCGTGTAGATGTAGATTATTTATTTTTTCGAAATTTATTAGTATTTATACACATTTTTAAGGCAACTAAGATCTATAAAAGACATTGGGGATAGTGATGATCCAATGCTTGTACCATAACATATTTCTATTGTTGACAGACCTCCCTTCATGGGCATTGGCAATGCACAAGCTCTCTATGGTAGTCTGGCCATTCTCAAAAGATACTCAGCATTCAGCAATAGAGATGGACTAGAACTTGAACCTGAGTTCGAGCTGAATGGTTCGAATTATAACGAATTCGGACTTCTCGAACTATCCCGGACCCGGATTTTCGATATTTTCGGACTTTCAACAAATATCGAATGTTCGACCGTTCAAATGTGCGGGTAAAATGCCTATTATACCTATACGCGAGCATCAAATCCGCGAGTAAAGGGACCATTAAAACCTATACGCAAGCATCGAATCCGCAAGTAAAATATCCATGGTATCTAGGCACGAACATCGAATCCCCGAGTAAAGTGTCAACTAAAGCCTATACGCGAGCATCGAATCCGCAAGTAAAATGTACATGGTACCTAGGCACGAACGTGCTGGAAAATAGCGCGAGTGAGAGTAAAATAGATTTTTCGAATGTCCTGGATATTTGAACATGTTCCCCAGACCATTTCCCAGGTCCCACATCCATTTATATTAAGTTACCATTGATATTTTAATTGTATTTCATCAGAACTTTTCGAACTATTTGACTCCTATTGACTTTATTGGGTCCATTTTCGAACTTTCCACATAGTTCGAAAGTTCGAAAAAGGACCGAACTTTCGAAAGTTCGGCCATCTCTAGTCAGCAATCAGAAACCTCATGTACAGCAAAGTCACAGAATGATTACTTTCTCTGACATTGCTAGACATGTGAAGGCATGGAGAAAATCAGGGATACAATGTATACCCTGTCCTCTCAAGCAATTAATCAGAAAAAAAATCACAAACCAACAGTAGTTCCCCTTTATGTATCACTTTATTGTAGGAATGCTGACTAAGTGCAAGACAATAATGTGTTAAACTGTTTAGAAATATATAATCTAGGACAAGATATGTCAACAATTATGGGTTTCCACTTAACAAAAAATATTGTTGACACTTTAAAACAGAAAGCACTTTACACTCATTGGCCAACAAATGAAATGAACAAGAATACATCCTCATTCCAAGAATTAGTTGTGACCCCTTTCTATTTAAGGAAGAAAATACTTTGCTAATATAGAGTACATAACACTTCACAAATCTTCTTATTAAGATGTGAATTTAGACAGCAACAGCTTGTCTAGCCTTTGCATCCTGCATACTTGACAGCCAAACAAAAAAAATATGTAATTATGAATAGATGCTGTAGTTGGTGGGAAAACAGTACTGAAATGTATATTAACTTGTGTTGGACCAAACAGTACTGAAATGTATATTAACTTGTGTTGGACCTTAAAAACCTTAAAAACAACCTATATTTTAGGTGGTCTTACAACCTTTTTGTTTGCAGAAAACAATTTACCTTGCTATAAACACATTTAAAAACATTGGGTGCACTCAGTCATCTAAACATATGTGCACATAGTCTTTGAATTCTACAACAAAGAGTAATAGTAGGATCTATACATTTCATAATACATGAATACATACATAACAAAAACTTTTAGAGGTAGGGAATCCCCCCCTAACCTAGACCTCGCTAAGTTTAAAAATCCAACCTGAATGTTTCTTCTGATGCTCTTCGCACAAAACAGCAAAAGGAGCTGGGCTGGCAGCCTTGTCTGTGATTGACTAAGACTCAGGTGGACCCTTTTGCTAATCTGTGCAGAAAAGCAGCCAAGGGAAGGAGGTCTGGTAAGTATATTTAGGGGATGATTTGGGATTTTTAAACGTAGCATCTAGGGTTGGAGGGCTTTGTTAAGCTCAAAAGTCTGGAAACTAACAGGGTTATTCAATAAAAGTTCTTATCGTTTAAAATGGTGCTAATTTTGCCCCAACCAATCAGATGTTAGCTTTCAAATGTTAACTAGGATCTGATTGGTTGGGGCAAAGTTAGCACCATTTTAAACGATAAGAACTTTTATTGAATAACCCTGTAACTCTTTAAAGTCAGTGGGAGATAAAAGTTCAAAAAGTTAGGATAAGCAACAGATAAACTAACAATGGTAACTTACTGTAAATGGCTGTGTCACCTGGGAAATGGTCTGGGGAACATGCACCTATCATCAGAAGGCGTTTAAACAATTCTTTCTTCAAGATTGTGCAATTGTCAGGTTTTTCGGTATGCTACATTCGAGGGTTACCAAAAATCGAATGAAACATTTGATTGTTATGGAGAATCGAACAAAACATTCAAGGGTTATCAAAAATCAAACATTACATTCGAGGGTTACCGAATTCAAAGCCTACATTCAAAGGTTTTTTGAAAATCGAACATTAATTTCGAGGGTTAGCGAAAATCGAACTAATCATTCGAGGGTTATGCTAAATTCAAATACATTATATTTGAGGGTTATCAACAATACATTCGAGGGTTACCGAAATCGAAGGCTACATTTGAGGGTTATAGAACAATACATTTGAGGGTTACCAAAATCCAAGGCTACATTTGAGGGTTACCGAAATCAAAGGCTACATTTGAGGGTTCGAACCCAAACTAGTTTGGATATTTTGGATATTTTGAGAACTCATTAAGTTTAATGACTTAGCAGAGGCTAAAGCTACGTACACACCTAGCGATTTTTCCTCCTGGCCGACCGTTCGATACTTTCGACCGGTCGGCCAGGAGGAAGGACTGTCGGTCGCAGCAAAAGCAGCCGCGTCCGATAGTTACCGTGACCGATCGTTTTCCACCATGTATGATCAACCTTTCGTCCGATTCGGACGAACGGTCAGTCGGACATGGGCACATTCGGATGCGATAATTTCGGTCCGATCGACCGATACAGTGAACTATTGGTCGATCGGACCGAAATATCTCATCGTGTGTACCCAGCTTAAGCCATTAAAGCTGTAAAACATTAGACATGAATTTAAGGTGGTTGAAGCATATTTATTAAAAATCAAGCATATTACAAG
The DNA here is from genome assembly GCA_019447015.1 of Hymenochirus boettgeri. NCBI lineage: Eukaryota > Metazoa > Chordata > Amphibia > Anura > Pipidae > Hymenochirus > Hymenochirus boettgeri. The sequence continues at coordinate 173,137,953 of CM033476.1, forward strand.
ATAGCCGTTCCTTGGTTTTTGAACTGGGAAGGCCAGTGTTAGGGGTCAGATGGTACATACTTTAAAATTAATATTAATATTACAGTGAATTCCCCTAATGCCTGTTATGAAGAAGAGCATTATGTGCATTATACGAATATGTAATTTGATGTGTCAAGTGTCAATAAGCACCATCAATTTTTCATTAAGAATGGATATGGTATATTAACATGAGGTTGAATGGTGTTTGTAGCCAAAAGGCTTTACATCAAGAAATATAAATAAAAAAAACCTGAGAGTGAAATTCTATTAAAACATCATCTTCCAACTGAATTTGAAAGATAACTAGACATGCAAAATAGGCTTGTTTTTATTTAGCGGTTAGGCAATATTCTTCTTGGTATTTGACTATATTGAACCATGCTATATCACGGTATATGCATTTCACAGAAACTAGGAACCCTGGAAATAAACAATGAGCATTTACTATATTTTTTGTATAATCTTTTCCTGGCCAGTGTCAATGATAAGTTTGGTACATACATTAATGATAAAGGGAGGATTGCTTTAGATCCAGCCTCACTGGAGCCTGCAGATAAAGTTATGATACGCTAATAATACAAGGAGAAAGTATCTGCTAATAGTACTCCAAATTTTAACCCATACAATGGGGGAAAATATCACCCATCAAACAAATGGAGTCTAGTTCTCAATATTGCGCATAAAATCTTTATTACAACAACCCCATTCCCAAGATAATCTACTGATTGCGGTATATCACAAAATGACCCCTACAAATAAGCCCAAACCAATGTGTTAAAAAGCATATGACAGGGAGGGTCCGATAGCATAATCACAGTGACTGAATATAACCACGTGTGGTCTAAACTGTGAGATTTACAGTGAGATACAAAATGGTATTTATGCACCTATTAGGTCTTATACTTCACCCATCTGTCGAAATTGTAGATAGCACTCGCTATTGGTTCCCTCCAGACTTCTGACAAAACTGATACCCTGTTATACCAACTAGAGATGGCCGAAAGTTTGAAAACGGATCCATTAAAGGGCAACTGTGGTCTCAAAACAAGTTAGGGTTAAATGAAAGCCTGCAGTATATCCTTTACACTGAGCCTACAATCACATCTCTGGCTGGAACCTGTGAGAAATTACATTGGGGTGAATGTTCAAACTTCCTGCTTCCAGTAGGTTAAGTGACATCACCTGATCTCTGTCGGCCCTTTTCCCCCGGGGGAGAAGCATGCTCAGTAAAGACTTAACGCTGGGGAAATCAGGAAGTACCTGAGGAAAAATTGACAGTTGAGAAGGGGAGCCTATTAATGCAGGCAGGCTGGTCACATGACTACGAGCAGGTCACATGGCTAGGAGCAGGTCACATGGATAAAAACAGGAAGAGTTCAACCAGGAAGTTACATTGCTGAACCTTTCCAGCAATAAGCTTGTGAAGGTTCTCATTCATCCAGGTCATGGTATATCTGTTGTATTCAATTAGATCACCTGGACTTGAAGTTTAGTTCTTGAAGACGTTTCGCTAGTCATCCGACTGGCTTTCTCAATTCAGAATGACTTGTACAAGAATCTTTGGCAATTATGTACCCTGGAAAATCCCAATTAGCATATTACAGCCAAGTGTTAAGGGCGTGATTGGATAGTGGCTAAGAATGTTAACATATTGGCAAAGGAACGTGACTGGTTCAAGAGAGGTGTTAAGGAGGCCATTTATGTGAAAATAAAGAAACCAAGCCTAAATAGAGGTGTGGGGGGGGTTCAACACCTACTGTCTGCCATGTACAATGCTGTTTTGATGCCTTACTCTGGGCGTTCCTATAACACCTCTTAGCCACTATCCAATCACGCCCTTAACACTTGGCTGTGATATGCTAATTGGGATTTTCCAGGGTACATAATTGCCAAAGATTCTTGTACAAGTCATTCTGAATTGAGAAAGCCAGTCGGATGACTAGCGAAATGTCTTCAAGAACTAAACTTCAAGTCCAGTAGATCTAATTGAATACAACAGATTTTCCAGCAATAACTTCTTACAAATTTTATCTAGAGATGTGATTTAGGTTTTATTTTGAAGGAACGGTTAAAGGCTTTTTATATGATATACTTACTAGTTTAGAAAAATTTGAGACCACAGTTACCCTTTAAAGTCAATGGGAGTCAAATAGTTCGAAAAGTTTGAGTGAAATACAATTAAAATAACAATGGTAACTTAATGTAAATGGCTCTGGGACCTGGGAAATGGTCTGGGGAATACCCAGGACTTTTGAAAAATCAATTTTACTCTAGCTCGCGCTATTTTCGAGCTCTAGTGCTCGAACGTTCGATAATTATGCCATAAACGACTCGCAGATTCGTTAATTCAATATTTACTCACGTGTTTCAAAAGGAAAGGTTTCAAAACTCAGAATCAAAGGATTGGTGGAAAGGGCTAAAAATTTTAACCAATCAGAATAGCAGTGGTGCTAAAACTGGTCCCACTGATCCTCTGTTCTATGAACATCTTAATGCCTATTACTCTAGGTTTGAAATAAATGCCATGGCACCATTAAGGGAGCCTTTACAGGTTGAACCACCTGATATTACGGTAACTGAGAAGAGGTACTGGCCTGTTTCAGGAAGGTTGAGGCAGGAAAAGCCGCAGGGCCAGATAAAATACCATTAAGGGTACTGCGGCTCTGCGCTTCTGAACTGGCTTTTATCTTTTGTGATATTTTTAATAGATCCTTATCATCAGGTGAGGTGCCAGTAATATTTAAAACTTCGTGTATAACTCCACTGCCAAAGAGTAATAGGGCTCTTGAAGTAAATGATTTTAGACCCATAGCCATCACTTTTTTAGTATCTAAAGTGTTTTGAACATATAATTCTTAAACTTCTAAAAAATTGTATTCCTTTTAACTTTGATCAGTACCAATTTGCTTATAGGCAGAATAGATCAACATCTGATGCACTTAATTCACTAATGTTTACTGTTTTATCTCATTTGGACAAATGTAATTCATATGTAAGAATTTTGTTTCTGGATTTTAGCTCAGCATTTAATACAGTTTTACCAGATATCTTGATTAATAAATTATTAGAACTAGGAGTACCTACAAGTTTATGTAAATGGATTTTAAGTTTTTTAGTAGACAGGCCCCAATTTGTAAAATTTAATGATATTCTGTCTGACGTAAAAATTTTAAATGTAGGAGTCCCCCAAGGATGTGTTCTCAGTCCACTGCTATACGCAATTTATACAAGTGATTGTAAACTCGGGGGAATTTAACCATTTAATCAAATATGCAGACGATACTACATTAGTAGGTCTAATTACTGACATTGATGAAAGGGATTATCTAGCAGACATAGTCAAGCTCGAACAGTGGTGTAAAGATAATAATCTGGTTATAAATAGTGCAAAAACTAAGGAAATGATTGTGGATTTTAGGCTGCATACGCGGAAGAAGGGTTATAATCCTATAAAAGTAAACGGGAATCAAATAGATCTAGTGGATAGTTTTAAATTTTTAGGCACAGTTATGAGCTCTGATCTGACACGGAAGCAACATGTCACCAGTGTGATTAAAAAAGCACAATCCAGATTACATTTTGTCAGAATGTTAAAAAGGGAACAATTTTCTGTTAAAATTTTAGCAACTTTCTATTGTAGTACAGTTGAGAGTATACTTTGTAATAATTTCCTGGCCTGGTATGGGAACTGCAATAAGAGGGAAAAAAACGCAATGCAGAAGGTAATACTCCCTCCCAGGCAAACACAATGCCAACCTGCGTTTTGTGTATGCTCTATGCACTTCTTCAGGTTCTGTCAGATCCAACAGAAATTACCCTGTATCTGCAAAGCGTGTACCGTTTAAATGATCGTTCCTGACGCAGACAAAATTTCACCATAACCGTCGCGAGTGATTGTTACTACGCAAAATTTCTACGCTAGAAATATGTCTCAATTAGCAAATCAAATCTTGCAGAATTGAGAAAGCCAGTCGGACGACTAGCGTAACTAACATCTTAAAGAACTAAACTTCAGGTCTAGTTGATTTAACTGAATACCTCAGATTTACCATGATCTGGATAAATGAGAACCTTCACAAACTCACTTATATTATTATTATTTTGATTAGAAATAAATCAAAATGACATAATTAATGTGAATGTTTCGAATCCATCCAGACCAACCAGATTTCTGAGACATTGTCCAGGAAATTTTTTTTTTACACAGAGCCTTTTGCAGAAAAAAATGAAAGCAGTGGAACTCGAGTGGTCTTGTTCAGAGAATTAAATAAAATTGGTCTGTAAATGTAAGCATTCACAGGACAGTCAAGCACCTCTGTATTACAGGCAGTGTTTAACCCCTACATTTATGAAAGAACAAGAGTCATTGAACTGTATGAGATGAACTCAATAAGCTTGGAACAAAGGAGTTAAAAGTATAGGCTCCTAAAAAACTGTGCAACCTCTTATAAGCTACTGTATTCTCAAGTCAAGTGGTCATTGATAAACTACCTGTGAGATTTATTACTCTCCATACTCAAAAGTTCACTCCATGTGACCTCTTGATAAGTAAAACAAGTGATTAAACCAGTACAAAGGACTCTAGGCATCTAAAGAACCCTCTCCTGGTGTGATACTGATAAATACAGATTTATATAGGTTGTCTGTGTACACCACACATATTATCCTATTGGTGTTCGTGTTTTTATACGGGATTGGATATACGTATTACATAAATAACTGTACTGTCATTTTTTCCCCCCTTATTGCACAGATATCAGTCAATGGATTTGTGTGTAAATAGTTGAGACGTGTGTAAATCAAATAATTTTGTGGAACAACTATCTTCTCTCAATGTTGTTTTCTGCAATTTGCAGATACAAAAATAATTGTGTGCACTATGTGCCCCACATTTTTTTTGCATGTATTTAATGCACTTTGCTTAGACACCATAGGGGATGTACTTTTGGGTTAGTGAGGGTTTTACACTCATTTTGCATTTACTGTGTCATTTTCACAATTATTTGGAAATAGTGCAACTAATGCAATACATCTGTGCTATTTTTCTTAAATTCCATGTTTATTGTTTTTTTAACAATTGAAATAAGAAAATGAACAAACAAAAATCACTTTGCATTTCCGAAAGTATCGTGGGATTTCAACAAATTGTTTCCTTATGTAAAGTGAAGGAATAAGGAGGGAAAGGGGGGATCGGGGGAGAGTGAGGGGAGCTCCAAACCCTGGGAGATGCATATTAAAGCTATTGTTCTAACATAATTCTCTTATGAGAATAACATTATTTGGACATGTTATTCTTCATAGGTAGATATCGATTTATTGCATATTGGGGAATATTTGATTATTGGATATCATTTGTTACAGTCTTTTGTCAAGTCCTATGTAGTAGATGTCATTATTGGTGAAGAAGGTTTATATATTTGTCTGTGTCCATAAACAATATCCTTGAGGACCATCTTGTCCAAAATGTCTTCTCTTTGGCAGGTGGATGTGGTGAGTTCCACCATTCTTATTATGTGATTTAACTCCGTAACCCAGAGGTTTATGGTGGGGGTTGTTTCTTGTTTCCACAGTCGTGGGATTATTGCCCTGCCCATAGTTAAAAAATATCTTAATATCCAGATTTACATTGCTCTACTGAGCCAGGTAACATAGAAAATAAGACAATATGAATTTCACCTGGGATATTGTTAAGCATAATCTCTTTAAACAGTTGAATTATTTCTTCCCAAAAGGGTTTTACCTTAGGACAATAAAACCAGACATTCCTTTTGATCAGGTGTGTAGGTAACCTTCAGTTCTTGTTCCCTTGATATCCGGGTTGTTTCTGCTGGCATTAGCTAGATTTTCCATAGTTTAATATATAGCAGGGGGAGGTGGGCATCCGTGGCGTGTGCCATTGTGTGTCTTGCAAGGTTCTGATACTAAGTACTGTTAACCTTTTTTCTTGCAGAATTATCCCCATATAAGGGCTAGGCCACACTGCTGCGCTTTTTTTGCGTTTGTGCTTGCATTTGCGTTTTTTTCCATATCATTAAAACGCGGCAACGCACCGAAAACATGTGTTTTCGGATGCTTTGCGTTTGCGATTTGCGTTCTGCATTTAAAATCGCAATCTCATGCATTTTTCAATAATTAATGAAAAATAATTAATTAAATTACGGCCTTAGGCCATAATTTAATTTAGAATTATCGATCTTATTCCTGATTGCTGTAATGTCAATTTTAAGAAAGGCACCGCACTCTATCAAACGCTTTTCGTGTCTATTGAGAGTAGTACTTTGGTAAATTTTAACTTTTGAGTGTGAGCATGATATTGTTCTTATATCATTATCTCTAGCTTCCCTCCCAGACATAAAGCCTACTTGTTCTGGGTGAATTCAGGTGGGAAATAGTAATCAGAGAGGCTAGTCAATTTGCCAGCATCTTTGTAAACAGTTGTCTCTCTATTGCAAATGGAAACCCTTAGACTGGGTACACATGGAGGGACTTTTTGTCCCGACCGATCGCTCGCTACGAGCCTGTATGCCTGTATCTTAGCTAACCTCAACAAGGTCTGAGTCATGCGCAGTGGAGCCCTCCCCCCTCCCCTGAACAATCCTTCCTGCAGAGGTTTTTCTGCTTTTTGAGCTTTCTGTGTGTGAATTTCATTGTAGTGGTCTAGGACTTGTTAACAAAACCTGTATTCACACAATCTGGGACTAAAAGTCTTTTTAAGGACTAACCCCCTCTAAGTCCTTTGGAAAAATTTACAGGAAGATTCAATAAAAGTTCTTAACGTTTAAAATGGTGCTAATTTTGCCCTAACCAATCAGATCTTATTTAACATTTGAAAGCTAACATCTGATTGGTTGGGGCAACATTAGCACCATTTTAAACGATAAGAACTTTTATTGAATAACCATATTAGTGTTAGGATTTTTAGAGGTCTAATAAATAAATGGTGAATGTTCATTAATTAAAGAATGTTCGGTCATAGAATACCATGCAGTAGTAAACTACCGGGGATTGTAAATCTTGCAAATGAGGTCTCTGCCTCTTAAGGCCAGACCACTGTCTCTGGAGGGCCAAGACAGTAGAAATATTAACAACGACCTTACATAAACAAAGAGGTGGTATATACGTAATTAGCATATTAGCAACACCCTTATATGCAGACCGAGTTGGTATATACGTAATTAGCATATTAACAATGAAATACTTATTTTAATTATAAAAACATCAACATATAAAAACATGCAATTACTGGGATTTCTAAGGACCAAAAAACTAACTGTTCCTGTTCAGTGTAGAATTGCAACATCATTTCTATATGTAACGTACTTTCTTTATCTAACATAGATCCATATATTCTATTATATATGGATCATATAATAATATTATATACATTCTCAACTTGCGATAATTATCATGACAGTTAGCCAATACAGATATATCCTTTACTTTTGTTATAAAGTATATTCATTAGCTGGGTACACACAAGCAGACTTTTGTGGCTGGTGGTGACCGCTGAATCGGGAGAACGGACCATCGGACATGATAGTAAATAATTGCCAATCGTGCAGTCCATTGGAGACATTCTCTGGGGCCGGCAGTGCATTGTTATGGCTGACTGCATGATATTGGCAAACAGTCAGGACCAAAGTTCTTTTTTACTGAGACATCCACATTTGCGCTACATTACCATTAGTGTCTTTCAAAGTCAGCGCTGTGACACTGACAGTGGATCAGACAGACTTTGCTGAATATTGTCGGTTTCGGGTCCCATCAGGCAAGATGGAAAATTTCCATTACCGGCTCCCTTTACTACAGTAGTAGGAGACAATAACATCGGACCATGTAGGGGCACATTGAACGATCATTCTTTTTAAAGATTATATGGAAAAATAATTCCTGTGTAAATATGATATACATATAATACAATGTTGATAGTCAGTAGTGATGGCCGAACTATATTAAGGTCTGTTTTCGAACTTTCGAAATTCAGAGAAAGTTCGAATTCGGACCCATTCATGGGAGAGTGATAATTCGAAAAGTCAGAGTGATTTACAGCTAAACTAACAGGGGTAACTTACTGTAAATGGCTGTGGCACCTGGGAAATGGTCTGGGGAACATGTCACTGTCACCAAAACTTGTTAAAACACAGCCTGAAGTCAGACGGGCAATTGTCGGGTTTTGCGCAAGCTACATTCAACGATACATTCGAGGATTATCGAACGAATAAACAATTGTGATGACTAGGTTATTATGTAGCTATTATATTACTAGCTTATTATATGATTATTATATGACTAGGCTATTATATGGGTATTATATGACTTGGTTATTATATTACTAGGTTATTATATGGTTATATGACTAGGTTATTATATGGTTATTTTTATATGGTTATTATATGACTAGGATATTATATGGTTATTATATGACTAGGTTATTATAGGGTTATTATATGACTAGGTTATTATATGGTTATTATATTAGGTTATTATATGGTTATTATATGACTAAGTTATTATATGGTTATTATACGACTAGGTTATTATATGGTTATTATATTACTAGGTTATTATATGGTTATTATATGACTAGGTTATTATATGACTAGGTTGTTTTATGGTTATTATATTACTAGGTTATTATATGGTTATTATATGACATGGTTATTATATAGTTATTATATGACTAGATTATTATAGGGTTATTATATGACTAGGTTATTATATGGCTATAATATTACTAGGTTATTATATGGTTATTATATGACTAGGTTATGATAGTGGTTATTATATGGCTAGGTTATTATATGGTTATTATATGACTAGGTTATTATATGGTTATATATTATATTATATGGTTTAACTTGTTAAAACACTTCCTGAAGTAAGGCGGGCAATTGTCGTGTTTTGTGCAAGCTACTTTCGACGATACATTCGAGGATTATCGAACAAACAAACGATCGCGAAGGTACATTCAAGGAGTATCGGACGAACGACCCTTCCAGTATTAGCGAACGGTACATTCGATGATTATCGAATGAACAAACGATCCTTCCTGTATTAGCGAACGGTATATTCGAGGGTTAGTTTAGCTCGAACTATATGGTTATTATATAACTGGGTTATTATATGACTAGGTTATTATGTGGTTATTATATTACTAGGTTATTATATGGTTATTATATGACTAGGCTATTATAAGGTTATTATATGACTAGGTTATTATATGGTTATTATATTACTTGGTTATTATATGACTAGGTTGGTTATTATATGGTTGGTATTATTATATGGTTATTATATGACTAGGTTATTATTTGGTTATTATATGACTATGTTTTTATAGGGTTATTATATGACTGGGTTATTATATGGTTATTATACGACTAGGTTATTATATGGTTATTATATGACTAGGTTATTATTTGGTTATTATATGGTTATTATATTACTAGGTTATTATATAGTTATTATATGACTAGGCTATAATATGGTTATTATATGGTTATTATATAACTAGGTTATTATATGGGTATTATATTACTAGGTTATTATATGGTTATAATATGACTAGGTTGGTTATTATATGGTTATTATATGACAAGGTTATTTTATGGTTATTATATGATTGGTTATTATATGGTTATTATATGACTAGGTTATTATAGGGTTATTATATGACTAGGTTATTATATGGTTATTATATGACTAGGTTATTATATAGTTATTATATTACTAGGTTATTATATGGTTATTATATTTCTAGGGGTTAGCGAACGGTACATTCGTAGGCTTGTGAAAACGAACGAACGAAAAAACGATCTTTCCTGTATTAGCCAACGGTACTTTCTAGGATTATCGAACGAACGCACAATCACAAATGGTACTTTCGAGGATTATCGAATGAACAAACAATCCTTCCTGTATTAGCAAACGGTACATTCGAGGATTATCGAACAAACAAACTATCCTTCCTGGCTTAGCTTGTCCATCCCTAATAGTCAGCTATCAACCAGGATTTCCTAATGTCACTAAGCTCCCTCACAATGCAGTAGGTACAGTAAGCACCGTATATAAACCCAGTCTCAGCAATCACATAAGGCAATTGTAGGGTTAATGTTGATACAGATTGCTAGGCTGCCGTCAATCACAGGACAGACTGGATATATTTTTGAAACAAAAAACTGCTGCTTCTAACTCACAGCTCAATTAAAAATGTAACAATCTATGTAACAGTCTTTGTTTTTTCTGAAAATTCACGAATTTTCGATAAATCGTGTTTTCGAAAATCGTATTTTAAAAAAATTGTGCATTTTCTAAAATCGTATTTTCGAAAAATCATGTGTTTACAATGAACACTGAAAACACGAAGTACATGCAATTTCTGTACCAGCCTTTATTTTTTAAGGATTGTGAGCATTGATACACGTTCCCCAGAGCATTTACCAGGTCCCTGAGACATTTACAGTAAGTTACCATTGATATTTAATTGTTTTAGGCGGCTAATCAGATTGTTCTGAATGTATGGACATGTTCCCCAGACCATTTCCCAGGTCCTTGAGCCATTTACAGTAAGTTACCATTGGTATTTTACCTTATATGTGGGTGGATCTGTGTGGGATTTTTTTCTCCCATTGACTTTAATGGGTTTTTCCGCAAATTTTCGGATTTTTTCTGAAAATTTGTGAATCCACAGGCGGAAGGGATTATATATAGCAGTTTCACTCATCTCTAGTGGTAATGAGCTGCAGCATCACATTAGCAACTTATCTTAAAGGGCATCTATAGTGAAAAAAAACACATTGCCCCTTTGCAAAGTTAAATTCATGTACTCTGTGCTGCCTTAAACCTATCTCTGCCAGTGACTCTGTTTAACCATGGTGTCAGATCTGTGTGCAACCCCCCCCTTCCCCCTCACCTCTGTTACCTCCTCCATGTCTCAACTCCGACTTGCCAACAAGCTTATCATGTGCAGTAGGAGTTAAAAGTTCAACATCCTGAAAAACACACCCACGCACAGTGGCCAATAGAAAGCAAGCTGTCCTGGAGACACGGAAGAAGGAGAACAGTACAGTTTACGATCTCTCACTTTGTGACCCATCATCAATCAGTGAAAGCTATTAAGAAGGGGGTCAAGTGCAGCCTTATATCTACCATCAAAGCTACCTCTCTCCCCCTGCTAATGCTCTTATCTCTATGTTTATTACAGAGCAGGGAGGGGGGATCACGTCACAGGGATTTGATTGACAGTCCAAGTAGGAGTTGAGGAATGCAATCACGTATTCTTTTAACTGGTGTATCTCAGGACAGACAGGGAATCTGAAAAAAGTGAAGACACTCTGGGGGTTGTGGGGAATTATAGAACACATGGAAAGAAAAAAAAAAAAGGTAATTTCCCCACTATAGATGCCCTTTAAACTACAAGATACTAAACTTCAAATTAGTATTAAATGTTCTATTATTGGAATTGATGTGTGAATTGTATATCTGTAAACAGATGGTGCTGCAAGCAAGAGAATCTTGGGAAGATATTTGCAGAACAAACATTGTGGTTTAGCCAAGCTTAATGCCTGTAGAGACCCTTTGTATTCAGCCGTATCTTGGACAGAAAATAGACCAGAAAGTTTAGCAGTTTTCCAAAACTTCTGTTTCTACAAAATAAGAACGAAAGTGATAAAATGGTAACCGCTTGGCAAGGCATAGAAAGGAATCAGTTCTAAGAGATGCCTTTTCCTTCCATTTGGATGCATGCCATTAAGAAACTATACAGAAAAATAACAGTAATAACAGCATTAACAGCTAATGTGCTTTCTGTGATAACAGTAGCTCACATAAATAAAGGAAGCCATACACATTTCAGATACCCAACAACTCCTGACGGATACGATGGGGTTTGTAGAGTATCTGCAAGGTGTGGGCCAGAAAAACGACCGACAACAATGCTATTAAACTACCGCCATCAATAAATAGTTTGGACCACTACTGCTACTAAGTTGGTCTCAGTAATCCACCAGGGTCTCCACTCTTACCCTTAACACATATATGAATTAAAGTACAGGTAGATTGAGACACTTCAGACAGGCTGTGCTGTAAAGGCTTGTAGTTCCTGTGCCACTACATGTTTCGGGTATCAAAAATCACACACTTGAGAAAGGGTACTTGATACCCGAAACATGTAGTGGTGCAGGAACTACAATTAAAGCCTTTACAGCACAGCCTGTCTGAAGTGTATCAGTCTACCTGTTCTTTAATTCATATATTAAACTACCGCCGTCAGCATCGCTGTTTGTCATTCTGGCCTGGAAATTTTCAATCCAGCTGTTCTTATTGATCAGTTGCGTGTGTGGGCGCACGGCAGAGTAATCCCCATGCCGCATGTGTACCGACAGATCATAAATTGCAATGAGATTTGACAGTACACATGTGATCGTAATTGCATGTGTATGGGCACCTTAAAGGGTATCTTCCTTTTTCAGTTTAATTGAAGAACAAGGGGTAAAGGAGCCTTGATCACACTCCTCAACTGTTTCTCTGACAGGTCCTGACGGAGCTTGCACTGTATATAAGACATAGCGCCTTTACCTCCTGTTCTTCAATTAAACTGAAAAAAATGAAGTTTATTTTACAGGTGGAGATACCCTTTAAGGCAGTTGATAAAACAAAATGATAAAAGAAGAGATACAAGGAGGGGAGAGGGAACAGGAAAGGGAAAAGCTATGAGCAGGTTTATGGAATAAAGTTAGTAACAGAAATAAAGAGGAGGCAGATGAAAAGAAACAAATTATCTGGTTGATAGTCAGATGTCCATTCTCTGTAAACCCACAATAGGCTGGGACAGTGCTTCAGGGAGAAGCACATCTTTAAAGTGAGTTATAGAGTGCTCAAGAATTTGTATGAGACTGCATGGCATTTGATGTTCAAAAAAATTAAGATTGAAAAAGCAGAAAGACGATCTTAAACACAAGGAAAGGAAAGATGGGCAGACTGTATACTGGGAATAGAAAATGATGTAGTGCTTGGAGATCTTATGCATTTTCACTCTTGTTCATTTGTGCTTAAAGGAAAACTAGAGTCTCTAGACAACATTGTCACAATAGATAAATTCACAAACATACAACTAGCAGTGTCTCACCTCTCCTTTGCTGTGGCTGCTGGGCGATTTATGAAATTTACCAGCTGGTCAGCTCCCATAATCCATCTTAGATGGGTAAACCCACCTAAGTGTACACAGTACTCTTCACATGCTCTGTAGTGCTCAACAGACCAAACATGGAAGTTGCAGCCTTGCTTTCTAAAGCTGTCAGACAATCACATTACAGCACAGAGATCCTCCCTCCCCCAGAGGGAGTAAACCCACAAGTGTACACAGTACTCTTCACATGCTCTGTAGTGCTTAACAGACCAAACATGGAAGTTGCAGCCTTGCTTTCTAATGCTGTCAGACAATCACATTACAGCACAGAGATCCTCCCTCCCCACAGAGGGATTTCATGTTTTTTTCAAACACATTCAACATTTATGTAATTCTTTACTTTTGATACAAAAAAAACCTAATCTTTTGCATTGCTACAATGGATGTAGGAAACAGAATAATAACATTTCAGTAAGAAGTAAGGAGATTTCAACCTGCAAATTATGTACCCTGTCTTGATAAAAGCTGGGGATTTGAACATGTGAACTTTTGGATCTTTTGTTTCTCAAACATGAGCTTTACTAGTTAAGCTACCAATTCAGATCCAAATAACAGAGGTACATTAGCTTTTAGGGCTATGTGAAAAAAGCAGCAACCACCCTCCTTTAGGCAATGCACCGAGCTGATAGCAGCTCTCAGTGTATTGCTAATAGGGTTTACCCATTTTGAATCTTTAACTCTAGCTGTCTGCTAGTGTTAAAGATTTTGTCTTAAAGAGCCGTTATTGGCTAAGTACATTGGTTGCGGCAGCCCCATTTATCTTTTGCTAGAAACAGAATGCTAAAAAAATATATTAGTTAAACTTGCTGAATATTTTGTATTGCCCTAGGAAGGATGTATGTAATTCACACTGACTGGTAAATAAACTGCAGGGCAACAACTAGAGAGGGGTGAAACTGGAAAATTTCATTCCGTTTTCAGTTTTACGAAACTCGGAAAAAACCCAAACGGAACTTACTTTTGAGGGTTCGGAACGTATCACAGGGTTACAGAATGTAGGAGGTTATTTTTGGTAACCCTTGGAAATAACTTTGACCATTTGATAACCCGGAAACTACTTTCGAGTTTCCAATATTGTTTTCAAAGATTACCAAAAATAACCTTGTAACCCTCAAAAATGCATTCCGAAGTCCTGAAATCCGAACATTTGAATTTCGCAACCGAGGGGGGTCGGACTCAGATCCCATTTCTAGTAACAAGCAGCTTTCAAAGTCTTATCAGGAACTTCCATATTAGTGTAAAGGCATCTGTATAGAAAACACCCTGAGCATAGAGACAGTGAATACATGAAGACTACATGGACTCGAGGGTAGAAATTATGACCACTGCTGCCTTCTGATTCTGTATTGTTTTGAGGCTTTAGTTGCCCTTTAAATGGACAGCAGAATTCCCATACAGTAGTCCCATATAGCAATAGCCAAATCCAGTATGGCTATTATTGTATCAGATTACTGTGTGGGATTAACAATAGATACCATACCATCCTCCTAATTCAGTATTATTTTCAGGCATTAGTTGCCCTTTTTAATTTAACAGTAATACCCAATTCCTTGGCACTCCAGATGTTTGGAAACTACAACTGCCAGCATGCCTTAGTTGCTGGGAGTTGTAGTTTACAAGCATCTGCAGTGCAACTGCACACACCCTCCCCCCCTCCCTGCCAGGAAAAATGAGCACACCAAGAGCCACAAATGAAACTGGGAAAGTGCATTTAGAAAACTTGCCAGTGTCACTAACTTGAAACGAGGAATCCCTCTGCCACATCTACTGATATCCCACCTGATGTCACTATTCGGCCCTGGGAAGTACTGCCTCATTACTCGGCGCCGGGAAGTGAGTCAGGCGCGAGTAGTGACGTCAGTGGATGCGATGACCCGTGGAGACGGCAGCCGGATTTCTCATTTCAAGTTAGTGACTGACCCAAGTATTAATCGTAGTTCAGTTTTCAGGCTGTTTTTACAGCCTGAAAACCTCGACTTATACTCGAGTATATACGGTACTTACATGTACTAAATGCAACATAGGTATTCTGGGGAGAAAAGCTTTCACATTAGGATTAAAAAATGTAATGTAAGATCCCAATGCAAACTGAAGATACAAATTATATTTCTGCATATTACGCACATACAGTTATTAACCACTTGAAAAGTATTGATTGAAGACCAGGAGGTTAAGGTGCTATGCCTTACCCCCTGTTCTTCAATCTATATCTCAGGAGCCAGGGACAAAGATTGCGGAAACTTTGCTTGATCCACCGCAGCAGAACTGACAGGTCCCAATCGCTTCCTGGTTCTAATTAGGGATGGCATAGAACTCGAACTCGAACCCGAGTTCGAGCCGAACTGTTCGAGTTCGAACGGACCCGGACTTCTCGAACTATCTCGGACGCGGACTTTCGATATTTCCCGGACTTTCGATGATTTATCGAATGTTCGAACGTTCGAGTATCGAATCCGCGAGTAAAATGTCCATGGTATCTAGGCGCGAACATCGAATCTGCGAGTAAAGTCTCCATTACAGCCTATACGCAAGCATCGAATCTGTGAGTAAAATGTCCATGTTACCTCGAACGTTCGAACGCGAAAGCTCGAAAGTAGCGCGCGTGAGAGTAAAATCGATTTTACTTAAGTCCTGGATATTAGAACATGCTCCCTAGACCATTTCCCAGGTCCCACAGCCATTTACATTAGGTTACCATTAATATTTTAGTTGTATTTGACTCGAACTTTTCGAACTATTTGCCTCCCATAGACTTTAATGGGTCCATTTTCGAACTTTCGAACTTTTACAATAGTTCGAAAGTTCGAAAACGAACCGAACTTTCAATAGTTCGACCATCTCTAGTTCTAATCAACTATAGCGCACATGAACGATAATGCACAATTTAGTCGTTTAGAACCAGTTGGGAATGTATCAGTGCTACTATGGTGGATCGAGCGAAAGGTAAGTTTCTGCTATCGTCATTCCTGACTACTGAGATATTGATTGAAGAACGGAAGGTAAGACAGCTCCTTAACCTCCCGGTCTTCAATAAATCCATTAAAGGAATAGTTCACTTTTTAAGTGAACTATTCCTTTAATATCTTAGCACAAACTGTGCACCGCCTCAACATAACTAAACATAAATAAAATATTAACCCCACTTTACATATAACATAGGACTGAAAATACACAAACTACAACCTAAAGTGAAAACATTTCTTAAACTGTGCAGTAGGTAACGGGTTAAAAACTTGCACATTCTGATTAGAGATGGACTCGGATCCAACACGGAACCCCTCAGTTTCGAATGATCCGTCCACATCCTGACGGATCGCCCGGAGCCTATTTTCCATAATTATCGAACGTTCGAAAATAACCTTGAACGTTCCATAATCCTAGAAAATAGAAACTGGAAAGTAGTCTCTGATCGTATTGTCAAGGATTATCAAACGTTTGAGGCTGTTAGTGAAAATTAAATCGTTTCGAACATTCGATAATAATCGAACATTCTTTCCATATTTGGATTTTCGGATCTTCGGGATTTTCCCAAGATCCGGGAATCCGAAAATGGAACGAAACTGGTGAGTTTCGGCCATCTCTAATTCTGATATACTCCACTGTTATTTCAACTAAATAAACTTTAATAGAAATACCGGTATGTGGTTTGGTTTTGTATTTTTTTTTAAGATAAGCACATCACCTGTTATATCTGAAACATTGGAAGAGGAATCAATTTTTACTTTGTTTTGTTAAACATTTACCAAAACCAAGCATTAGGAGAGTAGCAAATTGTTAAATCATCACACACACCGTTAAACTAGGATTATAAATAGATTAAACAATAACTTTTCATTTTAATCTTACAATTTTGAGCCATGCTAAAAGCCCGAGGCTGGATCCATATTTTCTACTGTAATTACATCTCCATGTAAACACAGCTACATGCACCTATTCCGGAAGAAAAGAAAGAGTCTTGTAATGGATATTTTAATGAAAGTAATAACACTGAGAAATTATTCATAACAGGGTACTAGAGCATCCTAGATCATTTAATTAAATATATGGAAAGAGAAAATGAATTGGATTTGTGGAATTGAATGTATGATGACAGTTAATATTTTATTTATTTGCATACTGAGGTTGAGAAACAGAGAGAAACTTTGATGAACCAATTGATCCAGAGGAAGGCAAAAATATTATTTGCATTTTGAAGCATTTTTTTTACTACCAGAAGAAGCCCTGTGACTACACCAATGTATGTGTGTTATCTCAGGCCAGGTAGACACAAGACAATTTTTTTAACCCACCAATCGTTTAGACCAATAATTAGGTTGTATCTTTCAAAGAATAATGGTAATTTAAAAACCGACAGATAGATACATAGATAGAAAGATAGATAGGTAGGTAGGTAGGTAGATAGATAGATAGATAGGTAGGTAGATAGATAGATTGGTAGGTAGATATATAGATAGGTAGGTAGGTAGGTAGATAGATAGATAGATAGATAGATAGATAGGTAGGTAGGTAGGTAGGTAGGTAGGTAGGTAGGTAGGTAGATAGATAGATAGATAGATAGGTAGGTATTTAGATAGACAGACAGACAGACAGATAGATAGATAGATAGATAGATAGATAGATAGATAGATAGTATAATTTATACTATAATTTATTATTTATAATAATAAATAAAATCCAATTTTAAATTAAAACATGGGGCAACAGATAAATAAACAAATTATTTTTCGTACACGACACATGTTGGTTCTTTTTTCCCACCAAAAACTGCAAGATTGTTTCATTTGGATCCTCTATATATCTGTATTCAGTGTAAACATAATGGTCACAACATACATGTGAGTGTCTTTACAGGAGAGAAAGGTGAGAGAGAGGAAATGGGTGAAAGGAAACAGGAAATGGGTGAGAGCAAAAGGAAAAGGTGAGTTTAAAGGATTTGTTGAGAAAAGCAAGGTTGTTTCTTAAAGGGGAAGGCAGAAGATTGAAAAGCAATAAGTCAAAAAGTATATGAGGTAATAGATAGGAGTAGTGCTATAGCCAAGATTTTGACTGATCTTGCAGCCCATCAAAGACCACACACTTCGCTAAAAATACTATGTCCAGTTGGCCTTCCAAATCAGACGAAAGATTGATCTGCCATGTTGATAAGTTTGGCCAGAGCAAAATCTACCACCGATATTTTGAGCAGATTTACTGAAATATTCTGATAGCAGGTTGATGGGGCAGAAATATCATGGTGTATGTATGCTAAATCTCTATGTCTCCATTTGCTGCAAAGTGTTTCCTTACTTGCCTGATCATTGAAGACAACTCTGCATAGACATGTAGATTCCCATACTTTCATGACAAGGACAGTGATTTTCTATTTTCTGCCAAGTGGTTATCTTTAATGTGATAGAGGTGGATTAATTTATAACCACGGTGTCTCTAGTTTTGGATTTTTTGGTATTGTGGCTTTTTAGCACCACTACATGTTTCTCTGAAATTGTGTTTTTAGATCTCATTAACATAAATACATCTCATTAACAAGCCGGATTGGCTTTTTTTTTGAGTCTGCAGCCTCAACCTGTAGCTTGGTATGTGAATCTATAAAGGTGCCCATATAATATTTAAAAATATTAGTTGTTTGTCTATGGGAGCCTCTGCTACAGTGCTCTGGCATGAATAACTTTGCATCTACATTTTGTGTTTCACTTTTTGTACAGAACTGTGTGTTAATCTGCTGGAAACCAGAATAAGGTAAGGGCTGTAAATTAACAGTTTATTCAACTTGCAGGCCCATTACCTGCATCCTACTAGCTCTTAGCTGTAACAGGGAAGACAAGGGGATGGGACAGGAAATAAGTATGTATTTAGATTATGGCAAAAGAGGAGAATGCCCTTAAACAAAATGTTTAAGCAACGGATACTACAAATTGCGTGTCGGTTATTTTGCTCTATTGATGTGCCTGAGACTTACAGATGGAGAAATATCACATTTGTCAGCTTACTGCTTACCTTAATTTCCCCATCATTAATGTCTGAAGAGATGTAGGGTGAGTTTTAATCAATTCTTTCTGACTCAATAGTTACAGATTTTTTTATACTCAAACTCATCCTACTCCAATGCCTGGCTACTTCCCCCAATAATCAAATTTAAAGCGCAAAGCTGATAAAAAAGGCTTCTATTCTGCAGCTTCGGAAATGTAAGTCAAAGATTTGCCATTAGTGTCACAGCCAAGACTGGCTGCCAGACCCAGAATCTGAAGGGGAGACAGCAAAGCCCCATTAATGGGCCATGCTAAAAGCATTTTGCGGAGGGTAAGTATAAAGAATTGTCTGAGGACTCAAGCTGCTGCAAAAAGTATTTTTTACTTACAATGAGGTTAGTTAGTACCACACTTACTTCTGCGTAATAAGACCATGTTGCACTAACTATTTGTAATGCCCAGATACCTTGGGTATATCTTTGGCACCTATACCCCAATCTGTAAACGTGCAGTAGATTCTGAGGCCAGGTATACCCGAGAAAACCGGGAAACCAACAAGGTGGACACAGAAGCAAAAGGAGGTAAGTAACAGGAGTAGACCAATAGAGTAAGAGATAGAGCCGGGGAATGAAGGCAAGAGATTAAAGAGGCAAAGAGGCATAGACCTAAAGCTATAATGGGCAAGGGCTAGGGGGTTAATGAAGGGAGAACCAGACAATCATAAGAGAAGAACAAAAAAAGGTAGAGGCTGATTAGCTAACAGACAATTTGAATTTCATTAAACTTCCCTCACCTAAACGTCTGCAGCCGCCAACAAAGGGAATAAAAAGCTTGCGCAAGCTTGCAAAGAACATAATGCCACCAGGGATTTATGAACATGAGTGTGGCATTCAGGTGTCTTCAGAAATCTCAGAATGCGGCTAGCCCAAGGATGCACCAGAGAACCCCGAACAGTGCGACCAGATGGAGGAGCAAAACGGGGCCGAGCACCTCCTGACACCATTAAAGGACATCTATAGTGGGAAAATGTAGATTATTATTTTCTGTCTATATGTTCTATAATTCCCCCCCAACCCCCAGAGTACCTTTATTTTCTTTAGTTCCGCAATATATAAGTTAAAAGAAGTCAAGATTTCAATACACCACTCCTGCTTGAGCTGTCAATCAAATCCCCTAACAGCATGACGGTGTAGTGTGTAGGCTTACACAAGTCTCCCAATGACTCCTTCCTGCTTACTAAAATGCTAGGCAAATACTGGGTTAAAAACAAGTAAAGGGACGCTTTCATGCTTTTACCAATTTATTTATTAGTATCTGTTATGATCTTGCCCTTGACCCAGTGCCTGGGTTGATTCAGTTGCTCAGTAGAAATCTGAGCATGTTTGACCCATCCAACAGCCAATCAGTAGAAATTACTGGAAGGAAATGTTCATTCTGGGAAGAAGGACCTTTTCAAAACAAAAAATGGCATCCCACTAATGATACCAGCAGGCCATAGCAAAGGGTATGAAATTAGTTCAGTGGAAGAGACTATGAAGAATAACTACAGTAGGTATGTGTAATATAAAACTTAGGAATTTATGTAAGAACTTAAGAATAAGAATTTTTTAAAGAAATATTTTCCACTGAACTTTCCCTTTCATACATACCTTTGGAATCTTGGGGGGGAAAGCTTTCATCTGTTCCACAGGACATGTTTATGAAAAGAAAACATTTTTAATTTTAAGGACAGCCCAGGTTTAATGGGTTCCCAATTATTTAAACCATCTAGAATAAAACCATTATTAAGAAAATATTTGATTGGAATAAAACTTGGCAATAAAATGCAAATAACTGTGAAGATACAGAGTTTTAAAAAGCAGATGGTTGGTTTTTAACAGTTGAATGATAAAGAAATATTAGTTTTAAAAGTGTTTGTTCAACAATCACTAACAGCTATAAAGAGACATCTATCTGTCCGGTTTATCCTTTTATTAGAAATTATAAAAATCTTTAGGTTTTTACAAAATTACATTTAATAAAACTAACTAAAATTTTCAGATAAGAATGAAACAAAAGATCGAAGGAAATCTATTTTAATGGCTGTGCTGTATATGAAATAAAAGATATTGCATAGTGTGTTTAAACCCTTTTAGGAATGTCAATGTTTACACTATTTGCAATGGTTTTTACAGCATGAAGCGTAAGCGAAACAGTTTCTTGCTATATAAATAAAGTCTGTTTACAAGAACTACCACTTTTATCTGTATTATGATATTAAAATCTCATTCCTAATTACTTTGCCTTGAAGGGGAACCCCTAATTCAGATTTAGGCTAGGTCACACTGATGCGCTTTTAAGCACAATCCCTTTGCAATCCGATCACACTTTTACTTGATGTGGCCACACTAGTGCGCAATATGTGCGATCCATTAACACGTGTGCTGCAGTGTGGTCTCACCCTTAGTCAGGCGTGCAACCTAAATCCTATTTATCTGAACTCTGGATAGCCATCCAATACCATATTCCTCTTGGCTTCCTCCTCAGTGAGAACACACTTCCTGTGCTTGTAAAGGTTCTTATTCATCCAGGTCATGGTATATCTGTTGTATTCAATTAGATCAACTGGACTTAAAGTTTAGTCCTTGAAGACGTTTCGCTAGTCATCCTTCTGTCTTCTCAATTCAGAATGACTTGTAAAAGAATCTGTTGGCAATAAAAGTACCTCGGAAAGTCCCAATTAGCATATAACAGCCAGATGTTTGGGACCTTCAGAATGCAAGGTGTGAATGCATTGAGGCTAAGGAGTGTTATCAAAACCGCCCAGGGTAAGGTGTCAAAACAGCATTGTACATGGCATACAGTTGACATACCTTTGAAGGACATACCTTTGAAGATTGTAATGTCAACATCTTGGCAAAGGAACATGACTGGTTCAAGAGAGGTGGCAAGGAGGCCATTTATATGAAAATAAAGAAACCAAGCCTGAATAGAGGTGTGTTCGACACCAACTGTCTGCCATGTATAATGCTATTTTGACACCTTACCCTGGGCAGTTTTGATAATGCCCCTTAGCCTCAATGCATCCACACCTTGCATTCAGAAGGTCCCTAACACCTGGCTGTCATATGCTAATTGGGACTTTCATATTGCCAACAGATTCTTGTACAAGTCATTCTGAATTGAGAAAGCCAGTTGGATGACTAGCGAACTAAACTTTAAGTCCAGTTGATCTAACTGAATACAACAGATAACACACTCCCTGAAAAAAAACATGTGTTCTCATTGGTTGGACCACTGGCCCAGTAAGGGAGATGTAATCAAAACTGACCAAAGAGTGCTGGTAAACTCTAGTGTGTGGGTACCTTTAAGGTTTCCTGGGCACATCTAAATAGAGAAATGTGTTAATTATGAGCAATTATGGAGGATGGATGATAAATCCTAAAAAAAGGATCTCCAAAACTAAAAAGCCATGTGTCAACAAGCAAAATGTGTGCAGTGGTGCATTGTAGAAGAAGTCCAAGGCAAAAATTGAAACCTATATAGCATGGCAGGGCAAAGTACAGCCTGGGTCTACATGTGTTCCATTGGCTGTCTCTGACCGGCCCCCTGCTACTAGGTAAAATCTTCCTGGGATGAAAAGTAATAGTAATAGCTGTGATGCCGTGTACCAATCTATGTGGGCAGACTTTGTACCAATCACTGTGGGCAGACTTTGTACCACCGTGGGCACAAAAGATGCTGTTATCTGCTGCACAAGTGGTGGCAGTATCTGCTGCACAAATGGCAAAGGGCTTCTGTGTATTTTGTTGGAACCCTGTGACTGATTGTTCCATAGTTACAGTATATCTGTCTGCTTCTACACTTCTATTCTAGCACCCAATAATGTAACGAACTTAATGTCTAGTCATATAATAATACACCAATCTTAAAGGATAACTGTGGTTTCGAATTCTTCCAAACTAGTAAGAATTATATAAAAAGCATTCCATCTTACCTTCAAAATAAAACCTAAATCACGTCTCTAGATTGAATTTGTGAGAAGCTATTACTGGAAAGGTTCAGCAATATTAATTCCTGCTTGAACACTTCCTGTTTTCAGCCATGTGACCCGCTTGTAGTCATGTAACCAGCCCCTGTCTGTATTAATAGGCTCCCCTTCTCAACTGTCAATTTTTCCCCCAGGTACTTCCTGATTTCCCCAGCATCAAGTCTTAACTGAGAATGATTCTTCCCAGGGTGGATGGGCAGGGCAGAGGTCAGGTGATATCACACAACCTACTGGAAGCAGGAAGTTTGAGATGTGATTGTCAGCTCATTTTAAAGGAAATATTGCAGGCTTTCATTGAACCCTAACTTGTTTTTGAGACCACAGTTGCCCTTAAAAACTTATATTAATAAAGCTCTAATGTGGATTAGTACTGTAAAGTTGCATGTACTTACAGTCATACTTGATTTGGCTATTCTGTTGCTAGAACATCGTTTGAGCGTCAAGAGGTAAGTTTGTAGTGTATGGACAGCATAAGCCTTGAGACTGGAACAGCTCAATCCCGCTGTCTTTTCGCATATTGTTACTCATTAAGGAGAGTTAATTAAATAACTTTAACGGTTATTGATCCAGCCAAGGTGTCACAGTGAATAAAACTATTATTCCACGCACTTTGATATTGGTATATTATTATATGATAGTGAATGTGTCTTATTGTCTGTCTCCGTCTATCCAGAGCTGAATTAAAACCAAATGGGGCCCATGACACAAGTCAGATTTAGGGGCCCCACACCACACTTAATCCCCTTGGCATAGGCTAAGTTGTTTAAGGCAAATAACCCTCCCCCCTTGGCACACTACCAGAATACAACCTCTCCACCCCTAGGCACACAACCAGCACAACAGCAAACTCCTCAACCCTTGGCACACACAAATCCCCCTCTTTGGCATAGCCAGTTGTTTAATAAAAATACCATTCTCCCCTTGGCACACCAGCAAATCCTCCCATCCACCCACCCCCATCCTCCCGCATCCCTTTTACCTGTATTTTAAGAATGTGTCCACCAAGTATTTTACCAGTCATCAAAAGTTTTTAATGTTTAGCAAATTAAAAAAAAAATCCAAAGCAAATCGCTTCCAGCTGCTGTTATAATTACCTACATTACACTAATTCTAAATTACTCAAGGGAGATCACACAGTCATGCATCCAAAATTCAAATGTTCTCATTGCCAAATGGCAAAAATTACGGCTCACCTTTCTAAAGCTTCATACAGACAAATTTTGCTTGTCCGTAACGACTGACCGCCAACAAAATGTTCCAAAATCGCACTTATGTTGACACTTGGTTGTATGTACAAAACATACATTCCCAATAATAAATCAGTTATTCGATGAAGAGACAGTGAATATTTGGTGAAGTAGCACAGAAAAAGTATATGAAAAAAACTCCACTCAGAGTTAAGCCCAAAAAAGTCTTACCTAAAGGAGAGATAATACACAATTATGATTTTCTTTTGAAAATCAATAGAAATTAAGGAACTGTATTGTTTATGTATCATCTTTCAAAAGGAGTGAGTGCACAAATATCTGTTTTTAAAAAATTAAACATAGCATGCCGAACAGTGTGTTGTCTGCCTGGTGCTAGGGTTCGACATGTGGTGGATCGTGTAGACAGATTATTGGGTGGGGCTGGGAGTGACCCGGCGGTCTTGGTTCACATTGGTGCCAATGACAAAGTTAGAGGTGGAGGTGAGGTCCTTAAAAATGATTTCCGAGAATTAGGGGCCAAGTTAAAAGCAAGGACCTCCAGGGTAGTGATTTCAGAAATACTACCGCAGCCACGTGCTACGCTAGGGAGGCAACGGGAGCTCAGGAGTATAAATGCGTGGCTAAGAGAGTGGTGTAAGGAGATGGGGTTTGGGTTTTTAGAGAACTGGGCTGACTTTTCTGTTGGCTACAGGCTCTTTAGTAGTGACGTATTGCACCTCAATGGTGATGGTGCAACTGTTTTGGGGGAGAAGATGGCTAGGGGGGTTGGAGGAGATTTTAAACTAGGTATGGGGGGGGAGGGAACGTTTAACTACACAGGGGTAGATAGAGAAGTTAGGGATCTGGGGGCTAGTAACACAACGGAGGGAGGAGAAGGAGGAGGGGGGAGCATAGAGGATAAGGAGGCATGTACGACCATGTATGGAAGTAAATCAATTGATAATCTAAAATGTATGTTTACAAATGCAAGGAGTCTGGCTGGAAAAACCGGCGAACTTGAAATAATAGCGTTAAAGGAAAGGTATGATGTAATTGGTATAGCAGAATCATGGCTTAATGATTCACACGACTGGACAGTAAATATTGAAGGGTACTCCTTATTTAGACATGACCGAGTTAATAAGAAAGGAGGAGGAGTATGTATGTATGTTAAACAGGAATTGAAGCCAAATTTAAAAGATGGAATAGATGGGGGAGCAAACGATGTGGCAGAAACATTATGGGTGGAACTGTGTACAGGAAGCAAGAAGGTAGGTAAATTAATTGCCGGGGAAGAGGTGGAAATGAATCTCCATATGCAGTTGGCGAAGGCTGCTGGTATGGGGCATGTTCTGGTTATGGGGGATTTTAACTACCCTGAAATAGATTGGAGTAATGGAACTGCCAGCACCTCAAAAGGTATAAAGTTCTTAAATTTCCTATATGAGCATTTTCTTTCACAGATGGTAGAAGTTCCTACTAGAAAGAATGCGTTGTTGGATCTGGTGATATCTAATAACCCAGAGCTCATTTTGGAGATGAAGGTAATGGGAAGCTTAGGGAATAGTGACCATGATATAGTGTCATTTAATATAGGTTGCAGAAAACTAAGTGCACTAAGTGCACTAAGTGCACTGGCTTAACAAAAACTTTTAACTTTAGGAAAGCTAATTTTATGCTTTTAAAGGAATCGCTCCTGCTCATAGACTGGGGGGAACTGTTTCTAGGTAAAGATACTGAGCAGATGTGGACCACTTTTAAAGGGATATTAAACTATAACATTTCCAAATCGGTACCTTTAGGAAACAAGTGTAAAAAAATTAGGTCCACTCCTGCATGGCTTAATGCTCAGGTAAAAAGGGAAATGGAAAAAAAGAAAAGGGCTTTTAAAATTTTGAAAGCAGAAGGCACAGAACAGGCTTACAGGGACTTCAAAAGTTGTAATAAAGAAAGCAATTAAACTAGCTAAAATAGAAAATGAAATACGGATTGCCGAACAAAGCAAGTCCAACCCCAAGATGTTTTTTAAAGTATATAAATGGTAAAAAAGTGAGGACTGAGAATGTGGGACCATTAAATAATGGAGCTGAGGTGGTTGTAGAGGATGCCGAAAAGGCTAATCTGCTAAACCGTTTTTTTACATCGGTTTTTACTGTTGAGAATCCTTACAGTAGGGATTGTAACAATGTGCAGGGAGGAAATGAAGAGTTTTCACATTGGATAACAGAGGATATGGTACGGAATCAATTAGACAAAGTTAATATCAATAAAGCGCCAGGACCAGATGGATTGCATCCTAGGATTTTAAAAGAGCTTAGTTCAGTTCTAGCAAGACCACTGTGTCTCATCTTTTCAGATTCCCTTTTGTCTGGGGATGTGCCGCTGGATTGGAAAAAAGCCAATGTAATACCAATATTCAAAAAAGGTAGTCGTTCACAGCCTGGTAACTATAGACCTGTAAGCCTAACATCAGTGGTAGGGAAGGTGATGGAAACTTTGTTAAGGGATCATATCCTTGACTTTGTCTCCAGAGATCATCTTATTAGTAGTAGTCAGCATGGATTTATGAGAAATAGATCATGCCAGACAAATTTAATTGGTTTTTATGAAGAAGTGAGTAAGAAGTTAGATTCAGGCACAGCTGTGGATGTGGTATATTTGGATTTTGCAAAAGCCTTTGATACTGTGCCACATAGGCGACTAATGTATAAACTGAGGACTGTTGGCCTTGAAGAAAACATTTGTTCATGGATAGAGAACTGGTTATTGGACCGCAAACAGAGAGTGGTGGTTAATGGAGCTACATCTATGTGGGCTAAAGTTCTAAGCGGAGTTCCTCAGGGTTCTGTACTGGGGCCGCTTCTGTTTAATCTGTTTATAAATGACTTAGAAGGGGGCATTGAGAGCAAGGTCTCTGTGTTTGCTGATGACACTAAATTATGCAGAGCTTTGGAAACTTCCAATGATGTGCAAGTGCTGCAAGCAGACCTAGATAGATTATCAAAATGGGCAGCAGAATGGCAGATGAGATTCAATGTTGATAAATGTAAGGTGATGCATTTGGGATTTAATAATCCCTGTGCCACCTACACCATAAATAACTCTGTGTTAAGTGCATCTGAAATGGAAAAAGATTTGGGGGTTCTGGTAGATAACAGACTTAGCTGTAGCAAACAATGCCAGGTAGCAACAGCTAGAGCTAGCAAGATATTGTCTTGTATAAAGAGGGGAATGGAATCAAGAGAGAAAAATATTATTCTCCCTCTTTACAAGGCACTGGTAAGGCCACATTTGGAATATGCTGTGCAGTTTTGGAATCCCATATACAAAAGGGACATCTTGGAAATTGAGGCAGTTCAGAGAAGGGCAACTAAATTAATAAGGGGAATGGAGGGGCTTGAATATGCAGGCAGATTAGACAAGTTAGGGCTGTTTACATTGGAGAAGCGGCGGTTGCGTGGGGACATGATAACCTTATACAAATATATTAATGGCCCATACAGTGAACTCTCTGGTGCATTGTTCACTAATAGGTCATATCAGAGGACTCGTGGACATCCTTTAAGGTTGGAAGAAAAGAAGTTTCATCTTCAAGTTAGGAGAGGTTTCTTTACAGTGAGAACGGTGAAACTGTGGAACTGTCTTCCAGCAGAGGTGGTAATGGCAAGTTCATTGAATAACTTTAAAAAAGGCCTGGATAAGTTTCTAACACTAAAAAATATTGAGAATTACTGGTATTAATGCATATAGATCTGGTTGATCCAGGGATACTTTCCGATTGCCGTTTGGAGTCAGGAAGGAATTTTTTCCCCCCTTTTTTTAGCTGGGGTTTTTTGCCTTCCTCTGGATCAACTGTTAGGTAGGGTTAAAAAAAAAAAAAAAAGGGAATAGGTTGGACTTGATGGACGAATGTCTTTATTCAACCTTAATTACTATGTTACTATGTTACTATGCAACTTCCGGGGGTCTCCTCTTTCCTAGCTCATCTTACAAAATGTTATCTTTAATTGTGCAGAATGTCCCAGGCAGTGCTCTCTCTGAGTTGTGTAATCGTGCATGCACAGGGGTTTAAATAGATGGCACATAAAAACATGAGTGAATATAGGTAATATGGTATGTAGCGCACCAATTTAATATTTTTTTTTTCCATGCAAAATTCATAACTTTTTGCTAAAAGCACAGGAACTTGGGTCCCTGGTTCAAATCCAAGCAGGGTGCAAATCATTAAGAGTATATATAAAGTTGGATCTTCTCTAAACCCACAACATACACAAGGACCTCCTTCTGGACTAGTAATTTCAGTGAAATTCTTTCTAAACTATTAGTAATGCGCCACTTTCAGCAACAAGATGGCATGTAAGTTTACCATAATGTTTTTAGTTCTGCTGAGTGGACTAACACAGTTTATACTAACCTGAATAGTAGCACCAGTGCTAGTCAGTTCTTTTTAAATAGAAGTTTATTTGAATTTATTAATCCTTCTGCGTCCTTAGTGTTTGGAGTATCTATTGGGAATATATATTCTATCTGTAAAAATGTCAACTTCTTAAAAATGTGGTAAAGAGATTTCTTTTCAATTTCTTTCTTTCATGGACAAGGCAATGGGGAAATGACTCGCTTGGAATTTTGCATTTTTCGCTCTCTTAAAAATATTAAATGTAAAAATTAATTTGTGGATGACATTTTATTCCTCTATCAAGGTCATTTAGCGATTCCCCCCCCCCTGCCATTTAATATACACACACAAGCATTGGTGGCTTTTTACAAGCAGGGCTGTAGCATCTAAAATGAACAAGAGTTTAATTAATTTTGTTTTCATTAAAAAAAAAAGAAACTCTTAATATCTGTTCATTTTAATAAAATCCAGCCCTGCAAGGAATGTTTTAGTGATGGTTAATTTAAAAAGCAAATTAAAACAAAAAAAAAAGGTTTTAATGGCATGCTTATGTTACTGCTTCAATTCCTACGTGGCATGCTGCAACTGCTCCTTTAAGCAACCCACTGAAAAAAGATTGCACCTGAGTACCATGTGACCTCATGTCATGCGATAAGCCCGATGAAGGGATTGGATCATCCTGAAACATACCATTCAAAAGGTTTAATCATATATTGATTATTACATCCCAAACTCCAGCCATCTACGCTGGTCATGAAACTGTGCTTTATGTTTCAGCATGGTTATAACTATCACTGTTTGCAAAAGGGAACACATTTGCTAATTGCATTTAGTTTATTGAGTTGTAGAGAGTATTTTATTCTCTCTGGAATAGTGAAAACACACATCTGAATTATTGAGGAATCAAGGGGAAGGGTCTGTAAAGATTAAGCTAATGGTTGTAAAAACATTGCTAAACCATTTATTATTAATTGTACGTTAACAGTTATTAAATATGCACTTCCACATTATGGCCACATCCAGAGGAGGGAATTGTGCTTGGAGATTTTAAAACATGCAGATTCATTTAATAATTCATCCAAAGATCTTCCTAACCTAAAATATAAATTCAAATTGTGATATCTCTCGAAGTCAAAAAAAGTCATACAAGGGGGATAAATACATAGATAGTTCAGTAAATAAATTTATAAATTATATAAATAGAAGTGCTAGAGCCTTGCCACAAGAGGAAAGGAGGTCCCTTCCCTATAGAGCTAACAATCTAGTTAGGTGGGTAACATACAGATACAATGGAGTGGATATAAGTGCTGGAGTGAGATGTATGCAGTGCAAATAAAATTATAGTCTGTGCTGGTTACTAGATAGGTAGGGTGTAAGGCTAGTTTTAAACCTGCTAATTGAGGTTTCTTGACGTAAAGAGAGGGGAATAGAACTCCAGAGGATGGGAGCCACAAGATAAAAAGGCTTAAGGCGAGAGGAAGCAGTACAAGTGGGGGGGTCTGTACAGGAGCTGGTTCTGCAATAAGCGGAGGGTACGGGCAGGAACATATGGGGGCACTTGAGAAGAAATATAAGAAGGAGCAGCAGAGCGAAGGGCTTTAAATGTTAGGAGAAGGATTTTTTGTTTAACAGGGAGCCAGTTTGTTGTCCGGTACAAAGGGGAGTTTTGGGATCCGGTTTATTAGAGAGCGAAATAATACGTGTGGCAGAGTTAAGTATAGACTGAAGCGGAGAGAGGTGGGAAGCTGGAAGAATAGTAAGTTGTAGATTGCAATAGTCCAGGCGCGATAGGATGAGAGCATGCATAAAGCATAGCAGTGGTTGGGAGAGAAAGAAACCTGTGGATTTTGGCTATATTGTGAAGGAAAAAGCAGCAAGTTTTTGCAACATAGTGCTAGGCAGCATGCCGATTTGATAGGGAAAATGGGAGTATTCTTATGGATATAAATAATAAGAACTGGTCAAGCCTTCATATTAGACAAATAATAGGCAAAAAGTGAATGTTTAATTACAGGTAGAATTAATGTTTATGTTAATTTTTTATCTATACAGTGGTATTATCTGTCATAGGCAGATAAAAGTGGAGGTTTAAAAAATAAATACTTCCAACCTTTTTGTTGGACAACCTTTTGTTGTTCTACCTATGATACCTGTCTGTAAAAGGAAAACAAATTATTTTCTGACTAGCAATGGCAATTGTAAGGATCGCTGGATCAATAAAATGTTATGTATTAATACCAGTAACTTTCAATATTCCTTGATACAGAAAGGTGTCCAGCTGCCAGTATTGACTCTGCTCCAACCAGACCCAACTTTTCACCTGTACTGTGCATGCTGAGAGTATGTGCACAGAGGCAGAAAGGGAGAAGTTAAGAACCTGACTATAAATTTTGTTCTCTCCCCACCTGTCAAAGCTGAACACTCTTACTGATTGAAAATGGAGCAGCAACTGCCCTTGGAAATATGACACATAAAGAACAAAATGCAGATGAAATAGATGCCATTTAAAGGGCATGTCCACCCACCAAACTAAAATTTAACCCACTACTGGCCCCACTCTGTAGTTTAAAAAAAAATCCTTACCTTACATCTCTGCTCCTTATGGTTCTCCTGCAGTGCTTGTCCAAAGTCCAGGAAAGTGAAGAGTAGGAACTGTCTTACTGTCCAAAAGGTTTCTACCTCCTCCTCTGAGAGGACAGTGGCATGCGCAGGGGGGGCCTTTTCACCCCTCCCTCCTAATCCCTCCCTGGCTGCCCTTCACATAGCATAAAATTATTTATATATATTATAGGCCATCCCGCCCCACCCCAACCTCTATATTAGATGTCTAAAAAAAATAATCCAAACTCTACTTACAACTCTTTGCTCCCGCCAGGTTCTCTATTGCCGGCAGCCACAGCTGTGATTAGCTGCCTCTCAGCCAATCACAGCCGTGCCTTCCGGTCTGGCCCCCTGCTTGTAGTTTTGGCAAGCAGGGAGCCGGATCAGAATACTGCAGTATTGAGGAGCTGTAAGTTGAGTTCTGCTTTGTTTTTTATAAATCTAATATAGCAGTTGGGGGGTTGGGAGTGGGCAGGGATGGTCTATAACATATTTTTAAAAAAATGTAGGATGGCGATTCCCTTTAGGCAATATATGGTTCAGCTTAATCTTTTTACATTTATAAACTGTATAAACTACCTGACAGAAACTGCTCGGGTACTATAGTAATAGCATTACCAGAAATAATATACTGTAGCCCTGATAATTTACATGAGAATCTAAAAATACTTTCATGCTAATAGCCTTGACCTGTAGACTAATGCTTTATGGAGATCAGAGAACAACTACAGGCCAAGGGGTTACTTGCATTAGAAGAAAATACAGATAATTCACATCCTTGTTTATTTTCATAATTAAAATTTCACTTCCATTTTCACCTGACTAAATGCACATCCTTATTAAAAATTCGGAAAACACCTATTTATAAATAAATAACAATGTCAATTAAAGAATATGTTATGTAAAAAGAAATTTCAAAGCCTTCAATAAATGAACCAAACTAGTTATAGAATATAGAACGTCAGTTTCAGAACTTTTGCAGATTCTTTCATAGATAGTTTTGTAGATTGTAATTATTTTGCTGGAGAATCCAATTATACTAATGGTTGGTATTTTCTGGTATTTTTAATGGTGACTTTTCCCTGAGATAAATTGGGCAACATGATCACACACACCTTGAGCTCTTTGCAATTAGCCTTGAAACCAGGGCTATGTTATCCACAAAGCAAACTAAGCTTCTAATTACCCAAACCAGTGCACACCCACTTTTTATTCCTGAATAGATCGAAACAATGTTCCAGATTGTGGCCAGAAACCACAGATGAGTATCAAAGAGAAATACACTGCTACATAAAGACAAGCAGGAATCCCAGTTTGAGACTTTGACAGCATTCAACAAAATTTTAGCAAATTTTTTTCAAAAGGAAATTGAAAAGAACCTTTAATAAACCTGGCCCCCCAGTTAAAGGACAAGTATGTAAAAAAATCAAGTTTTCATGTGTTTTAGACTTAAGAGTTCTCTTCTCGTATGAACTTTTTTTTGAAGTTGCACAAACTAATATTAATATGTTTACTTTTAAAGGCTGTCTATAGGATTGTGTACAGTTTTAGGGTACCCTTTGGACTGCAGTAAGATTATATAGTTTGACTAAAATGGTTTGAGCACAATAAGGAAGTAATATGATAATTTTGCTATTTTTATTATTATTTGCCATTTCAACAATGCAATGTAGTTAGTTTCACTTTTGTGAGTTGATTCTGCATGCAAATGTTATTGAAAATCTATCATGACTTTCAGGTATGTAAGGAGAATCAGAAAGTAACCCCCCTCCCCCTTCACACAGAGAATTATTCATTTTTACATGACCTATTTGCCTCCTTATGCCTAAATATTGCCATGTACTATTAAGATCCTAAAGGGAATGTTCACCTTTAAAACAAAAAACTGGTACATTTTCATCTGACTGTCCTCAGATACTAACCAGATATTTAAATGCGTATTATTGTCCCCATTCTGGAAGAGTAAGCTGGCCCCTCCTTCCATGCAGTCAATCAAGGCTGTGACTGCTGACATCACAACCAATGATTGAACGCTGTTTCTCCTGCTGCCTTCTCTGCACATGCTCAAGCATATTGTGTGCAGATAACTGACAGGTCACCAAAGTGTTTTGTTTTAAGGGTGGACATATACTTTAAATGCTTTTCTTAACCTGCTGAAATTTGCTTATCTACAATTTAGTATCTGTGCACCTCGTATGTACTGATACAGTTACAATCACTAGTGGGTGGTTTATGGCATACTCCAATACTGCATTTTCTAGCCGTCTATCAAAAGTGCCTCCACATTTTCATCTGTGTTAGCCTTGATTATGCAAGACTTTAAATGTGGGTTTACATATAGACAAACTCCTCTATCCCTTCTAAGGACATAGCCAGCTACACCCAAAGTGTTTCTAATCTATTCCCAGACCGTCTCGAATCTCCACTTGTTGCCCACATCACCAAGGAAGTTCCTGATCATATAAAACATGATCCCAAGGCCAAGTGCTTTGATACAGGTCAGGGAACTCCAAGGTGCAGTAATATAGGTATAATGCATTTCTTATGATACATACATTAAAACTTTTTTAAAGCTTTTATATACTCATGGTTAAATATTTTTAAAGGAAATTTCCTGAAAATAACCTAACCCACTCCTTTATTTAATCTTTCAGTTGTTGCTAAAATTTGGTTTATTGAAGAATGTAAGGGTTTGCTTTAAGAGATGAAAGCTGCAAGGCTTTTTATGAAATGTACTGCAATGCTCCGGATACCTGAGTATCCCTTTCAGCCCAGATACCCCAATCTAACACCACTAATAACAACTAACAATAGATAAGCCCCCGCTTGCTAGGAGGCTTGTAGTGCCTATCCGGGATTGGTTGCCCCCTGGACTTAGAGTGCAGGGTATCTGAGCTGAGGCCCGGGAATACTCGAAAATGCAGAAGCGAAAATGACAGAGAGGGCAGGACTAGCAAGAGCACTAGCCAAACATGGTACAAAGGGATTAATCAAAACAGAGTTAGGAACAGAGCTAAGGTCAGTACACAGGTAGTCAAACAGTGGAGCAAAGGTATAAGAGCATAGAGAGAAAGCATAGTCAGGGCACATTCTGAGGTCAGGGTAGGCGGCAAATGGTCACAGGCAATAACAGGCAGGAGTCAGGAACCAGAATAACCCAGAGAAAGCACACTATTAGTCAGGGCAAACCAATAACTATAACTGGAGCAAGGGAAAACAGGAGGTTAAATAGGGAGAGAGTGTCAAAATGAAACTAAAAAGGGGAAAGAAGGATGAAGAATTGAATCTGCCTCTAAAACACTAACAGGAACCAGCTGCTATAAGAAAAAAACCCGGACTGGACTATCAGGAAAAACCAAAGACACAAATGAAATAAAGATGAAATTAGACACAAATGAAGGAGGAAGATGGAACAGTGCGGGAGTGGAAGGAAGGTAAGCGGTATATACTAACATGTACTTAAACACTTACAGAAGGTAGAGTATTACATGTGGATGTTTCTGAGTAGGTTACAGTGGCTGCATTTTGTAACATAGCAATGGTTTCTTGGTGTTTAATTAGAGCAACCCAACTACATAGCTTAGTGACTGTTATAGATATATATCTAATATAAATCTAATACAACCTTGCTCTATAAAAAAGAGCAGTTGTGTATTCTACTCATTTTCCATGTGTATTATGAAGATCCGAAGGAATGTTAGAAACAGGGGCGCTTCTTCCACTAGGTAAATATCTTGCCTTATAATACTGTGGAGCAGAAAATTTACACCTGGGATTAACATTACAGACGGATCTTGGGTTTGCAGAATGTAAAGGAGCATTCCTGGCTAGGAGATATCCTTTAGGGGATCAACGATCAACTCTCCTTCCAAAGTAGAGGCAAAGAATTTGCAGGGAAGCGAATGGTTTCACATCTGAAGCTGTAAGATTTTATCCTGTGGCAGAACTGAAGTTTAATGTTTCCAGTTGTCTCTGAATGTGCAAACGGAATGAGAATTAGTCCTTTTAAACCCCCTTTTTTCAGATTAACCTTCACATTTAGTGCTGCAGGAATAGCCTTAATTTCTCATCATCTGCAATATTGCTTGAAGATAAGCCACGGATTGAACCAACTGAAAATTATATACTGTACTTGATGCTCTATTGCTTCTTTTGTTACCAAGGCAAGGCATGTTTAATAGTTCCCTCAAGGTTTTCGCGATGTCATAAAAATGACTTTACCAGCAGCATTTTCCTTTTGTCTGTTGAATGATAGGTAGTAATAAGAATCAGTGAATGATACCAGTGAATTTAATGATAAATTACAGTTTTATTTGCTCTGTTTAACTCTTTTGTTTGCCAGGTAAAATGAACATTTCTTCGTCAGTTTCTTATCATTAACATTGACTGCTATTTGACTTGCTGCCTCTTCTACACATGCTCAAGCTTAGAAAAAGTTAATTGAGCAAATGGAGGAGGTGGATACCTTTGCCAGAACAGTAAAGGACTTATCATTAAAGGGCATGTCCTCCCCCAAAACTACGTTCTCCCCCACTACTTGCAGCACTGTGCAGAGTTTAAAAATCCTTACCTTACCTCTCTGTTCCAAATAGTTCTCCTGGAATGTCTGCCCAAAGTCATAGAAAGTGAACACCAGGAGTCTGGCTAGGAGGGAAAAGGTTTACGCCTCTTAGATCTCCTCTGGGAGATTTCTGGCTTGCTCAGTGCAGCCCTTCCCCTCCCTCCCTCCCTCCCAGTCTGTGTTTCCTCCATGGTGCCCTAGTGTGAATTTCTGTAGTGATGGGGACCCTCTCCCATCCCCAAATGCTATATTTGTGTGTAAAAAAACCCCGATCTCTACTTACACAGTCTCTTTCCCTTGGCGTTCTACACTGCCGGAAACCGCGTCCGTGTTTGGCTGCCACACAGTTTCATGCTAGCAGAGGGCCGTGTCTGAACGCCAGGGGAAAGAGGATGTGTAAATAGAGTTTGGGTTAGTTTTTTTACAAACAAATACAGCGGTTGGGGGTGGGAGAAGGTCCCCTACACTACAGAATAATAAACTGGTAAAACTTGTCGTTGAAACCCTGAGGAACTCCACTTAGAACTTTAGCCCACATAGATGTAGCTCCATTGACCACCACTGTATATTTGCAATCCAATAACCAATTCTCTATCCATTTTCCAAAGTTTATTTCTAGGCCAACAGTCCTCAGTTTATACATTAGTCGCCTATGTGGCACAGTATCAAAAGCTTTAGCAAAAAAAGTATACTACATCCACTGCTGTGCCTGAATCTAAATTCTTACTCATGATCTATTTCTCATAAATCCATGCTGACTTCTACTAATAACTTCAGTTCTAGGGACAAAGTCAAGGATATGATCCCGTAACAAAGATTCCAGCACCTTCCCTACCACTGATGTTAGGCTTACAGGTTTATATTTACCAGACTGGGAAGAACTGAATATTTTTGAATATTAGTATTACTGTACATTGGCTTTTATCCAATCCAGCGGCACATCCCCAGACCAAAGTGAATATGAGAGTGTGTTTGCTGTTTCAGATTATTACGGGTCTTAAATAACTTTCATATTTGTAGCTTTACTTTCCTTTCAGCTTTGTAGCTTTTAACTTTATTTTACTAATTTGATGGTGCACTGTTCAATTTACTAGCCATGAAGACCCTTTTAGAAATCATCCTTTGGAAACATTAAGTTTGCCTCTGCCAGACATTCCAGTCAACTTTTAGAAGTATTAGCTATCAATGCTGCTAAATGCATTATGCTTGTCTACCCATCTGAGGTGTTAAAGAGGAAGTTCAGTGGAAATACATATGCTTTTAAGAAAAAAGAGCAGTATTTTTCCATCCCAATGACCTTAACCTACCCATTTAGCATTTTGTCTGTGTATAAATAAATACTTCTGAAATACTGACTTCCTGTTTGTAGGACCCCTAATTGAGACCGTTATGGTTTTGCCTTTGACCCAGTGCCTGGGTTGATTCAGTTGCTCAGTAGAAATCTGAGCATCTTTGACCCATCCAACAGCCAATCAGTAGAAATTACTGTTAGGAACATTCCAAGGAACCTGAAATGGCAGCACACTAATGTCAGCAGCAGGGAATAGCAAGGGTAGAAATCAACTGATTTTTTATAATGGGAGAGAATATTTAGAGTAACTAGGTATGTATAATATAAAGTAATAGTTTTTAAAATATTGATATTTTCCACTGAACAAGTCCCCTCTTAGTAATTCAGGATCAGTGACCCAAGTGGTAAAATTGATGATTTAAAGGTTCTGTGAACAGGACATTATGTTCTAATTTGGCTACATATAAGGAGTGTGTTTGAGTCAGATTGGGAAAAGGCAAATGTGTCATGCATTGTAAATAATGAATCTACCCAATCACCAATGACAATGAAGATATAAGTTTTTATCTTATCCTCTGGGTATTGCACATGCCAAATAGCCATGCCTTAAAGGGCAACTAAAGCCACAGAACAACACTTAACCAGAAGGCAGAACACCTTGATATAAAACCAGTAATCTGTGTCTTACCTCTCATTTTGATACGGGCGCTGGGAAATTTACCTAAATAACATATGGTTTGTGCTTTACTTCTCAGCATTCTAATATCACACAGTTTGGTCAACGACCATTATGTTCTGCTCATGCTCAGTCCTTAGCTATGGCACAAACTTGTTACAGTTGGTCACACCCATTAATAATCTCTAGCCAATCCTTTTACAGGACAGATAAAGCAAGGAAGCATGTGACTGAGGTCAGGGGGTGTGGTCTAACACTGCACATACACACAGTTACTTCATCCAGTTCTTAACAGGCTTTGATTTACTTTAACAGAGTTTACTAAAGTGGCATTTTATAGTTTATTGGTGTTTTTAGGGGGTTGTTTTCAGATTCTGGAGTATACAAAATTGGGTTTAGTTCTCCTTTAAGGACTAAAGATAATTAGCAAACTCATCTCTATTTTGCATCTATGCTTACTTATCAGAACTAATTAATACTGCGCCTACATTAGAATATATGTAAGGTAAGGATTTTTATACACTACAGAGTGGGGCCAGTAGTGGGTTAACTTTTAGTTTTGGGGGTGGACATGCCCTTTAAAAAAAAGATTTAGATATCTATATATCTAGATATCTAAAAAAGATTTAGATATCTATATGGTTTTTAAAACAGCAAGCTTGCTAAATCCTGTTAAACTAAATATTTATAAAATATAGTTATTGTTGCTTGTTTTTTTTCTACTAGGTAAGCTGAACAAAACAAGCCTTTCCAGTGAAACGTTAAGGACTGAGGGCTAGGCCACACTGCTGCGTTTGTTTTGCGTTTGCGCTTGCGTTTGTGCTTGTGATTTTCCAAAATCATTGAAAACGCGGCAACGCAAAAAAAGCGCGTTTTTCGGTGCGATTGCGATTGCGTTTTGCGTTCTGCATTTTTAATCGCAATCGCATGCGTTTTCCTATACTTATTGAAGAAATCGCAAACGCAACGAAAATCGCACATGAAATCGCATGCTATTGCGTTTGCGTTTGCGTTGCAGTGTGGCCGTGCCCTAAGACACCTTTTTTTCTGTGTCCCAGGTTAAAAAATACTTTCCAGATTGTGCTGAATTGTCTGTAGCCCTGTAATTAGTATATTTCCTCCTTTTAAATAGTATTTCAGGATAGTAAAGCTTGTATGCAGACCATGGATAGCACATTAGTTTAGTTTCTAGAGGGATATTGATGAGTAAGGACTAGGCCACACTAGCGCGTTTCGCGCTCGCGATTGCGCCCGCGATTTTCGCTAAAATGGAAATCACAGGAACGCAAAAATTCTCGCGATTTCCGATGCGCAAACGCGAACGCACAAGAAAAGCGCACACAATCGCGTGCGATAACGCTCGCGATTTTGTGTGCGATTCCTGTGCGTTGCAGTGTGGCCTCAGCCTATGTGAAAGTATAAATTAATTAGTCACATATGCTGCTACATATTCAGTATTGTGCAGAAACATACCTGCCAATATTCCCCATTAAAAAGGTACGTTTATGGAAACAACATGATGCAGAGCTGCGGGGGGGGATAATGAAGTGAACCAGATCTTAAAGGGAACGTTGGAGGGTATTCAGAAATCTGCTTGTTTTTGTAACTTCTTTTTGGAACCAGTTTATTATTTGCCTCATTCTTTTAAATTCTCTATTTCTCTATTATAATTTAGTCAGAAGAACCATTTAATTACATGTTTAATAAACATTTAGGGCAGGAATTAATATGTCCCTACAACACTTTTTTTCATTGTCTTGGTTGATAGTTGAACTATACCTCCTGGAATCCCTTACTGGACAGAGTACCTTAAAGGGCATGTACACCCTATTAAATATTTTTATATATAATGTAGGGGACCCCTTCCCAACCCCAACTGCCGTGTCAGAATGTTTAAAAAAGATTTAGAACGATACCATACTTACAGCTCCTCGATCCCCTGGAGCACTGATCCTACTCCCTGCTTGCTGTAACTTGCAAGCAGGGGCAGGACCGGCAGCAGCGTCTGTAATTGGCTGAGATGCAGCCAATCACAGATGCAGCTGCTGTCAATGGAGAGTACTGAGGGAATGAAGGGCTGTAAGTAGAATTCTAAATATTTTTTTAAAGGGCATGTCCACCCCCAAAACTAAAATTTAACCCACTATTGGCCCCACTCTGTAGTGTATAAAAATCCTTACCTTACATCCCAGCTCCAAATGGTTCTCCTGTAATGTCCCCCCAAAGTTTAAAAAAACTGACCACCAGGAGCCTGGCCACCAGGGAAATTGTTTCAGCCTCTTAGCTGTCCTCTCAGAGGTTTTTGGCTTGCTCAGAGCAGCCCTTCACTCCCTCCCCTCCCTCCCTCTCCTTCCCTCTCCCTCCCTCTCCCTCCCATTTTGTTCTCCCTTTCCCACATATTAGGGATAGTTTCCCCAGCCCCAACCGCAATAAAATATTTATAAGAAAGTCCCCCGACCTTTACTTACCTTCCCTCTCATCCGGCGTTCTGAACTGCCTGCAGCCGTGTCTGTGATTGGCTCTCAGCCAATCACAGACGCGGCTGCCAGTCCGGCCCCCTGCTTGCAGTTCCGTGCAAGCAGAAGGCCGTGCATTGTGGCGGAGGAGAGAGGGAAGGTAAGTAACGATTGTGGGACTTTCTTAAAAATATAATATAGCGGTTAGGGCTGGGGGAACTAGCCCTACAACATATGAAAAATTATCAAAAGGGGTGGACATGCCCTTTAAAACATGACACAGCGGTTGGGGGGGGGGTAGGACAGAAACCTTTTGGACAGGAAGATAAACATGGAGAACCATAAAGAGCAGAGATGTAAGGTAAGGATTTTTGGAACTATACAGAGGGGCCAGTAGCGGGTTAAATTTTAGTTTGGGTGGTAGACATGCCCTTTAAGTGTTACCAAAATAACATATTTCAGGGAAGCAATAAAAATGTTATGAGAACACAATCAAGGAGATTCAATAAAAGTTTTCAAACTACACTTCCCAGCATTCCTTAGTTCTTATCATTTAAAATGGTGCTAACTTTGCCCCATCCAATCAGATGTTTGATTTCAAATGTTAAATAAGATCTGATTGGTTGGGGCAAAATTAGCACAATTTTTAACGATAAGAACTTTTATTGAATCTCCCTGTATGTTTGATAAGGAATGCTGGGAAGTGTAGTTTAAAAAATCAACCAAGATCATTTTAACCATGTATTGTGCCCCCAAATTATTCAGTTTTGATATCACCTTGCATTTTGCAATCCACTAGCTTGTGAGAATCGCATGCAAGTGCATTTTAAGGAGTATGGCCACTATATGCGATGTGCGGTGATCCATTTCCGGAGAGCATGCCATCACCATCATGCAAATTGAATGTGCTCCAATAACATATTATGGCAAAAATTGAAGTGCAACTGCAAGATTATGCATGTGACACATGCTGCATTGTGATTGCACTATACACACATGATACCTTCCATTGATAGTGTAGCCTTAGCCCAAGGAATGCTGGGTGGTAGTTGTAGTTAAAACATCAACCAGGGTAATTTAACCCTGCAATCATTGCTGCCCTGAATGATGCAGTTTTTATATCACTTTGGTGGTTGAACTACACCTCCCATCATCCAGTATCAAACAACCAGAACAATTCTGAAAAAATAGTTGGTTAAGTGCTAGGCCACACTAGCGTGATTTCTCACACAATCATTAGCACGGGAGAATATGGAGTGCATGTCAATATGGGTGGCCACATTGCATGCACTGCGGTCCATTTTTGGAGCGCATGTGATCCACATTTTATTGTGAAATATTGCGTGGATCACATTGCAAACAGAAGGTAATTCAGATGCAGGCAAACTTTTTAAAAACTTCATCACAGATATAAACTTGTGGCACAAACATCCCAAGTTTATGGTGCAATATGACCCAAAAGAGATATCATATCTAGATATCATGGTGAAAAAGGAACATTCCACTCTACATACTGATCTATATGTTAAGCCGACTGACCCAAACAATATGGCACTTGCATCGAGTTTCCACCCAAAAAGTACAATTAAAGGCATACCTTTGGGTCAGTTTTTAAGAGTGAGAAGGAACGTATCCGACGACAAAGTCTGCAAAAATAGAATAGATGAAATGTCATTGAAATTCAAACAAAGAGTATACCATGAAAAATTAATAAGTGAAGCTGCAGAACTGGCATTAAAGACACTGAGACACTTGCTTAGTAACAAAAAGACAGTACAATCTGGTGATAGTCAGATACAGTTTGAATCAATGTTTAACACTCACAAAATATAAAACAGATTGTAAAGAAGTACTGGAGTGTATTGAATAATGATGGAAAAATAGGTACTCTATTTAAGAAACAACCATTATTTTCCGAATCTAGGAAGCCAGCTGGTACA
This sequence comes from Hymenochirus boettgeri, assembly GCA_019447015.1. Lineage (NCBI taxonomy): Eukaryota > Metazoa > Chordata > Amphibia > Anura > Pipidae > Hymenochirus > Hymenochirus boettgeri. Next base: position 173,180,264 of record CM033476.1, read on the forward strand.
ATCAGACTTGAAACACGCAAACATTAATCAGTACTAGAAAATTTGGTAAATTTCCTTGCCTAAACTGCCAAGTGTGTACAGCCCTTATAAAAGGTTAAAGAGTAACACACCCCTCACAAGGCAACTCAATTAAATTGAGATTTTTGCCAGCTGTATCACCATGGGAGTGATTTATATGCTAAAATGCCCTTGTGGCTTGGCATGAAGGCAAGACGAAAAGACAAGTTAAAACCCGAATTAGAGAACATAAGGGAGACATAACCAGATGTAATTTAGAGAAAAATGAAAGATTAACGTCTGTGCCCAAACATTTCAAACTAAATAGACACAATGGATGGTGTTGTAGGTTACTCACATAACTATTTTATTCACATAAGTTTTACCTCAATAATATTTATTTAAGAGCACTAGCACTTTACAAGAAGCAAAATGTTGCACTATAAACGTATGCATATGGTCCATTACTATGGTAAGTTACACAGGTTTTAAACTGTTTTTAATTATACACATGGTTTTAGCACATAACCACGTGATTTTAACATACAATAGATCAATTTGTGATTAATCAATATTTATTGTATTATAGCACGTCTTTTAAACAAATGTAACACTGTTTGATTTATCACTAGAAATGCTAACCCCACCCCAGAGAGGGAGTGGTCACTTGTATTTAATGGAGCACATGATATGTTGATGTTTGCACCTGAGGAAGGGGGAAACCCCAAAACATTGTGCACAGTTTGTCACAATAAAAAAGTTTATATCTCCTAAGTGCGTTTCCCCACCTTTCATAAATTGGAATATATATTGGAGAGTACAGCACCATAGCGGATTCAAAATACAAGGTGTGCGAAGAGCTACATTTTGGATCAAACTTTTTAACACGCATTGCCATCTGCCACAGTGTGGCCTCTAAGAGAACAGAGAAGCTTGTTTAAGTCGGGCCACCTCAATGGACGTCAATCAGGAGACGAACGATCAGCAGCAGATAAAACTTAACATTTATTTAATAAATATTAAAACCATCTATGGCATAGATGTCTAGTCTATTTACACATACAATCAGACCCCCAACTGCCTGACGCGTTTTGTGCCCAACGGACACTTCATCAGAGGACACTTGACAGTGTGGCCTCTGCCTGAGTGATAGAAAATTATCTTATTTGATATTGGACTATTAATCCCAGCATCCTTTACAGGAAAATGTTCCACCTGATTAAAGGCAATTTTTTTTTTATTGTTATACATACCCTCCAACATTTCATTTTAAATAGGTACATTGATGATAAATGCATTGCACAAAGCTGTGCTAAGATCTGGTTCACTTCATTATCCTCCCCCTGCAGCTCTGCACTATCAGTGCTATGTATCAATGCCCACTACTGCAGAAAGTGTGAGCAATCTGTGTGTGATTACTGTATGTAGCAGTGTTAGCGAACGTTAGTGGATTGTGTTTGCATTGGATTTTCATATTAATGTGGTTAACAGAATTCCCTGTGAAAAGATTACATTGCTTTCTTGGATTTCTTGGATAAATGTATGTTACTAAAGTGTTTTAATCATCTACTACACGGCACAGTGTATTGCTATACATATACTGTAGCAGAGTAATACCTATCAGCCATCAGAATTGTTATAATTTCTCTATGTATTGAGATTACACCATAAATTTAATGACTATGAAACTACCGATGAATCTATAGGTTAGTAAATTCAGTGTAATGTGTTAAGTGCAGTATTTCTAGCCTTCAAGGTGATTCTTAAACTGAAGTTCCCCTTTAAATAAAAAAAGGAAGTCTGTTGTAGAAGGAGAATTATTGAGCAGTACAAGACTACAGGCCACCAATGCCTCTCGTTTTGCATGTCAAGCTCATTTGTGGTGGCCTCCAGTTCATCTGTATATCAAATGTACTATCGGAGAGATCCAATACCCCATGCCGCGTTACTTACCTTAGCCCGATCCCGCGATACAACAACTGACGTAAATGAGATTACGTCAGTTATTGCTTCGCGGGATCGGGCTAAGGTAAGGAGCGCGACCTTAACGCTCCTAAACCTTTAACGTTAAGTTTCGCGCTACGAGGTAGCGCAAACCTTAACGGCAGAGGTTTTGGATCGTTAGCACAGCGCTGTTTCCAAAAACATTTGGAAACGGCGCTGTGCTCTAAATTCCGTCTAAAACCCACGTTAACCCAAATTTTTCGGGTTAACGCGGTTTTAGACAAAAAATTGTATCTCCCTGTAAATGTCCAAACAATAAAATGGAGGACAAAGTGTAAATGTACCCTCAATAACAAATAATGATCTGGAGTTGGGTAGAAAACATTTATGGTATATTATAATATACTATATTATTTGGAATTACTGTGTACTTTTAAATGTGTGGAACATGCCTGTGGGGTGTGGACATACATACATACTTACTTAACACCCATTCTCTGCCATATACAATGCTGTTTTGATGCCTTATCCTGGCAGTTTAATAACACCTCTTAGCCATAATCCAATCTCATCTTGCATTCAGTCAGTCCTAAACACCAGGCTGTTATATACTGATTGGGGCACATTCCAGGGTATTTATTGCCAACAGATTCTTGTACAAGTCATCTAGCAAGCAAGTCGGATAGCAAGCAAAATGTCTTTGAGAACTAAATTTCAAGTCCACTTTATCTAAATTTTAAATCATTGTATCTTGAACTGTCTGTTTGAATTTTCTGCTCTGAATCCATCTTCTATTTTGCTTTAAACGCTACTGCACTAATTTTCAGAACTGTATCAGTTTTGTGATTCTCAAGAACACCACAATAACATAGAAATTGTGGTGCCAAGGCCCAACTACGCACATTCTTATCCAAGCCATTTTTCAGTTGCACTTTTGCACCATTTTTGGAGTGATTTGTATGCAAATAAGGAACAAAGACTTCTGTGAATTTGCCATGTTTCCATGTAAGTTCTTAGGAAAGCTATATCTTTAAAAAGACTTTTACAGCATTCCACAAGCTAAATGCAAAACCAGAGCACCAATTACAGACCAGTTTCGGCTTTATTGAGTCATCATCAGTGTAGTACAGGCCTCCGGTTTTGCAGTGTGAAGTGCCTATGGACAGATGTCACTAATACATTAAATAAGGAAGGGAGAGAATTCAGGCTTTGATACTCCCTTTTCACCAATGTGTAAATAAGGAACAAAGACTTTACCATGGGAATTTACCATGTTTCCACGGAAGCTCTTAGGAATGCTATATCTTTAAAGGGTATGTCCACCTTAAAATTCAATTTTTTATATACCATTCCTCCTGGGCTCCCAGCCCCAACCGCATTATTTATTTTTTTAGAAAGCCCCCCAAACTCTACTTACCTCCCCTCTTTCCTCCGACGCGCTCCCGGCCCTCTGCTTGCGAGGAAATGCAAGCAGAGGGGCGGGACCGGCAGCCGCGTCTGTGATTGGCTGAGCGGCAGCCAATTACGGACGCGGCTGCCGGCAGCTCACGTCCGCGTAGGAAAGCGGAGAGGTAAGTAAAAGTTTGGGGAGCTTTATAAAAATAAAAATTATGCGGTTGGAGCTGGGGGACATGGGGGAAGGAGATATTAAAGGGGATTAACGCTAGGGGGAGGGATAGCAGAAGGGAGGGAGAGGGAGGGAGAAGGAGGGGGAGGAGGGGGGAGAAGGGCTGCAGTACGCATGGCAAAAATCTCGGGAGGCCAGGTAGCAGGCAGTGTCTATATGGACCTGCTAGCCTCCTGGTGGGCAGTTTTTGGGACTTTGAGGGGGGACTACAGGAGAACCATATGGAGCTGGATGGGATGTGAGGTAAGGATTAAAGTACACTACATGGTGGGGCCAGTAGTGGGGGGATTATAGTTTTGGGGGTGGACATGCCCTTTAAAAGACTTTTACAGCATTCCACAAGCTAAATATGAAGATACGAAAACATAAATGCATATAAAACTGCACATTACAGGATTGTGCACTGCACAAAATAATACATTGGTGCAGAGTGGTGGGACCTAATCCATGGTCCTGATCTGTCTAAACTACCCTTGTATTCATTCAACTTATTTGCAAAATTTTGGGGGATGTTTATGGATTCTGGTTTACAGTTTCTCTGGCCTGTGACTGAATTTGTCAATGCCCCAGGGCTGACATGCTATTAATTTTACTCAAGTAGCTGAGCGTGTTAAATCTTTCAATTTACATTACAGGTTGAAGAACATACATCCGCACCATAGGGCTAGTCAGAATAAATAATTTCCAAAGCTGTGCATTTCTTCTATAATGCACTCTTTATGAAAATAAATTGAGAGCATTTTCCATTTCATAAGTCATTTATGTTGTCATACCTCAGGGCTTCAAGTCTTGAAAATGCTTGTGGTATAATTGAATCTAAATGTTTTCCATTATGACGTTAGTTAATTTAATGTGGCAGAGTTTATAAAAATTAATCAAACCTTTTTGGTCCACCATCTTTAAGAGAAACTTTTTTTATATTTCTGTAATTGTCCTCAAGACTTTTGAGCTAGTTAAAGTATTTTACAAACATAAAAGGGATCTAAAGTCCCTAATGTTCCAATAGACAGAGCACAATCACAAAGATACAATAAGCTGTGTCTGACTTCTCTCTTTGCTGTGACTGTTGTGTGTCTCACATCTCATTTAGCTGTGGCTGTTGGTTATTTATCAAACAAACATGTGGATACTAGGGGTAAACTCCCATAATCCACCTCTGTGTTTTGGTGGAAGTCTAAGTCTACATCACGGGACTTCTGGTCCATGCCTTGGGTTCCTGCTGCAGATACCTGTGCTATTTATCTGCAGCAACCATCAAATATTAGCTTTTTTACTGGAAGACTGCAGCAAAATAATAGCTGCAGGTTAATAGCACAGACAAATGTTTGGACCTCTTTGTACATAACCCCCTAAATAGTATATTAAAACTGCTGATATTGTACCAAGCTTGACTACTTCTCAAACCATTCTTTGAGCTTGCCATGAATTACTGTGAGAACTCAGGTATTTACTGTGGATGCTGAGTATGCAACTGTGAGGCATGACAGGAGACCAGCATTTTGAGAAGCACTAGGAGTATAGGTAGAGATCACAAAGGATGATTCATTTTCTATAACAAAATTGTACTTCTTAAAAAGTTTAAACACCGTGATTAGTGTTGCATTTCTTAAAGGCCTTGACCTGCTTCTGATGTTAGAGGTTATTATCTGTCACACATTAGCTTGTCCTGGATCAGTGTTAGTCATGTTTCAATGAAAATTCTCCTCCACACCATATCCTATAACTGTTATTATAATTATTATTACTACAGTTTGACAAGTGTGCAAAGTCTTATTTATAAAATCCATCCAGAGAAAACAAAATGTTTGTGCATACAGCTTCTATAACAGTTATTCCATAACTTTTACTTTGATAACATTAATATTTCCCAAGAATGATCAACGTTTACAGCAATGAGGCTGTGGGTTCCATTTCTAGATTTGAAGATTAGAAGAAAAATAAGTTTTACCTTAAAGTTTGGAAAGAGTTTTTGACTGAAAGAACTTAAAACTGAGGAACAGTCATCCAGAAGATATGGAACTGGCTGGTAAATTGGAAAGTTTTAAGAATCAAATCAATTTAGAATATTTAAAAAAAAAAGTTACTGGTATTAATTCATTTCCCATTGTTGGTGGAATCGGCCCACCGATAGACCAAGAGGAATTAGTGTTAGTACCAGCTGTGGCCAAAAGTTTGCTGTGATATTAAATAACTTGGGGTAGTTGCATAAATATCTTTTGCAAAACCAGCACAGCTTCACTATTCCATTCTTAAAGTCACAATGACGCCACTGATGAATTGTAATTGTGCATAAAACGTGTGAAATGTGGCTTGTCCGACTTGTCTGATGACATCAATTTATTATGTTGAAAAAAAAGGCAATAGCAGGCTCAAGTGAGATTCCAAGGAGCACAGCCCAGCATTTATTTTCTTCTAAATTCTGTGAATATTTAAACCTTGCAAAGGGTCTGGGACCATGGGTTACATGCGGTGAGTTTTTTAGATGCTGCATTATACCAGCTGATGATCCTCACATTATACCGACCAGCACATCAACCCCGGCCCCATGTCTCACCGGGTAAGTTAATCTATCTTTTATTTATATATTTATTAGTATAGACTATTGTGTAGAAGTACTTTAGGGAACTTTTTCTTTTCTCTTCCCGTTTGTATATCTAGTCAAAACAAACCATTGTAGATAGTTTACTTTGACTTTTAGATGGGAATTTATCAAAGTGCTCATCTGTAAATTCCCCTGGATGTTTACAATATTTTGATGGTGATGTGCAGTGTAATGACTCAGTGGTTAGCAGCGCTGGGTTCTGGGTTCAAATCCACTTTGGGCTATATCAGCAAGGAGTCTGTACATTCTATCTGTGCTTGTGTGTATGATTTTCTTCTGGGAACAGATTCCCTTACAGCAATAAAGGCATACTGATAAAATATGTGTGTGTGATCGGATAATTAAATTGTAAGCTCTCCAGACAGGCATCTATGTAATGGTAAAATGAATTGTAAAGAACTGGGAAATAAGACCAGCGCTATATAAGAAAATAAACACAATAAAATGCTATTTCATCAATAGAAACAACTCATTTATACAGACAGCTGTCTAGTCTTCCGAACATATTACATTACTGGTTATTCATAGTTTTATTAAAGATTCCTTTTCATTGAACTTGGTTTTAAAATACCTAATCAGTGTACATAGATCACGCCTTAGATTTCTAATAAAGGATCTCTATAGGGGCACAAAGATTAGAACAGATATTTTTTTTAGACAATCTGCCCTGAAAATTCTTTCTTTTCTTTGTGTAAAACACGAGGGAATAACATTGATAGACATTAGTTTTATATTTCAACTCTGCAGAAGCAATTAACTGAGTGGGATTTATTTGCTTACATTGTCTTTGCTGCTCTATTACAAGTTCGATTGGTTCCAACCCTGTCTGCCCCAATAGACCCTGCTACAAGACTTTCTACTGTCAAAGAATTCTAACATAAGAATAGAAGGTTGGTTTAAGAAAGCATTGAAGATCTGTCAGAAAGAAAATTCAAGTGTCATCTACAGAGGCAGAATATTTATATAGAATTTCAAATAGAATGTTGTTATATAATCATTCCCTTACAAACCTTTCAAAGAGAGATAACTTCAAACAAGCGTAGGGTCATAAGTTACATTTTTTTCTTCAGTATGTGTTAGGACACTCAGAACTTCTAAATATTTAACCAATACTTCTCTTTTCTCTTCTCTCTTTTTCTTTTTTTTTTTTTTTTACTTTTTTTAAAATGTGATAATCTGCATATCATTACCTTCTCTTAAATAAACAAAGTAAACTCTAAAGGTTCTGTTTAACCCATTTTTTATTGACTTGTACCCTGGAAACTGTAAAATAAAACAATTCATTTTAATAAATTCTTACACATATTACACACACAGAATTGCTCACTGGACAGTTCATCTCTCTAAACTTTCATGATTGTACCTCCCATATATTCTGTTGTATATACAATATTACACTGCTATTCACTATAGCGTAGACAAGGGGTTTGCTTCAAACCCAGTCCCTATCCAGGACTTCCACCTTCAAAGTTCCACGGTAATGTTCTGAACTTTTTGACACTGAAAACTTTTCAGAACTGAGTTTTCAAGATTTTTACAGAATTTTTTATTGCAGTTTAGCCATGTCTGAAATTCACCAATTACAGCTATTTTTGAGCAGTGCCAACCCCTGGGTATAAAATGCAGCACTACTATGGAAGCCGATTTGTCAGTGTGTTGCAGAGATTTTAGTAAGAGACCTGATAGTGTAGGAGTTGGGCAGTTTTTTGTGTGCAAATTTCTTATTTCTGTTAAATACCTTATGGTTATTATATCTTTTTTTAAAAAAAAGTATGAGGCTTGATTAATTTTATTTAATAAAGGATCAAACCAAATTTGATTTCATTTTCAAAATGTCCAGAACTTTGTCTAACATAGACAAATTTAGCTTTGTTTTCAGATTTTTGCATATTGAAATTTTTTTTATGGTGAATATTGTACCAAAACGTTTTGTTCATCTCTACCATCAAAACCAATATATATATGTAGGAGAAACTGGACAGTCTCTGAGACAAAAGATGAACTCACACAGGTTCACAATTAAAAACAATAAATGAGATGTCCCTGTGGGTGCCCATTTCTGCAGCCAAGGACACAGCCTGAAAGACCTAAAAGTCACAGTGCTCATGGGAAATTTTAGATCCCAAAAGGAGAGGTTAGAATGGGAATGTAAAAAACATTTGGGACTCTAGACTCAACAAAGATCTAATCTTTATGTGCCACTATGTCTCTAATCTTAAAGGGGAACTGTGGTCTCCAAACAAGTTGAGTTTAAATGAAAGGCCAGTTTCCTACCTTTAAAAAGAGCCATCAACCACCTCTCTACGTGCTCCACAGCCCAAGATATACAGAAATGACTGACCAGAAAGTTAATGGGTGGGAGGCTGACATGTGACATTCCTAAGGCTTCTCCTGCACAGTGCCGCCAGCAAGCACAGCCTCAGACTCCCTCAGTGTGTGAGGAAGACAGTAAGTCCCTCCTCCTCTCTGCTGTGTGAAGTCCTGACAGAGAAGGTAAAGGAATCTACAGCCCTTCTCTCTCACTCTGCCTGAAAAGGCTGTTTCCACAGAGTTTTTAGGGGGGGGTAGGGGGGGTGTCAGAGTGACCCACAGCACCTGTGAGCGGGTTGGGCTTAGGCACCCGCAAGTGGGCGGGGCCACATGGGGCTGTAAGGGAAAAGGCCAAGGGGGGCTTGCAACTGGAGGGACCATGGGGTCCATGAGTGGGAGGGACCAGGGGGACTGCAAAGGGGAGGAGACACAGGGCAGATTGACTGACAGGTTTCAGAGCAGGAAGCAGGAAGTGCAGGGGACCTGGTGATGCTGCTGTCATATCACACACAAAAATGTAAATATCTTCAAAACTAGGCAAAATAAACAATGGAAATATATTGTAAAAACTCTAAGGTGAGCAATTCCTATCAATTTACCTAAAGTCATTTTTGGACCACAGCTCCTCTTTAATATCTTATAGAGTTAATCAGACCAAATTCCTCTAAAGCACCCAAACCCATATTTATCTCATTGACACTAGAGTAAAGTGTATCTAATTGTTTATTTAACCCCTGCTAATTCTTTTATTACTGCCTGTGATCATTGAATGTGTATTTACTGTTTTATTTACGACAGCCATTGCCAGGCATGGGGGCCTAAGATAACATCTGTGTAATGTCAGAAAGTCTTTGTTCTAGTATGTATAAAATAGTGTGCTTCACAAAATTCAGTATTGTATCATGCCTAAAGAAGAATCCTGAGTGCTTTGAAAGCTTGCATTTTCATCTCTACCAATATTAAGACTTAATACTAAGACTTAATGTTTCTAATATTAAAAACATATTCCTATGTTCCAACTGCATTAATATTTTTGTTCCAAACTGTCCATTGCTATACAATTGTAAATGTACCGTATGTATATTCTGATCACCTGGAATTTATTGTTTTTAGCTCTTAAACGTCAACTGTAGTATGGACGTTTAAGATAAAAGCCTGCAGTCTTTCCTTGAACTGTGACAAATGATATTGTTCAAACTTCTTCCAGTAGCTTGATTGACAAAATCTGACCCTCTTCTGCTCCCCTGTTCCCAGGTAGGGGCATGCTAATTTAAGACTTAAAGGGCATCTATACCATAAAATAGGTTATTTTAAATTGACCATAACTGAAAACTATAATTCTTCCCAACCACCTCTGTATCATTAATCTGTTTTGATCTGCCCCCCATTTATTAGATATCCAATCTAAAACGTCTTATATTTCAGCTGCTCTCAAAAACTTGCTCCCAAAGCTATTCTTCTGTGAGTAGTTTTACTGTAGCTGGAATGGTGACAGAGTTTTAACAGTTGGAATGCTGTATGCTGTGTGCAGGCTTCACAGTTGGTTTGTGGGAAAAAAGTCAGATTACATAGAAGTGGGAATGGTTAAAAGAGGGAGTGGGGGATACTGCTCCTAAACAAAATGTGTTTGAAGGCATGAAGCAACACACACAAACCAGAGTAAGTGCTACTTACATGTATTCAATTATAGATTAAGATGAGGTAAACTCATTTTTTCATTATAGTGTCCCTTTAAGGCTGGAAAAGAAAGAAAGTACCTGCACAGGCATACAAAAAAAACAGTTGAGAGCAGGGTCTGTTATTAAAGGCTGTTCATTTGAGACAAGCTGCTGAAAACAGAGAGGGTTCAAGCAGGAAGTGTTCAGCAAGTTATATTGCTGAACCTAGAGATGTGATTTACCTAGATATGTGATTTATGGTTCATTTTAAATGTAAGACAGAATGCTTTTTATTTAGCCCTAACTTGTTCCCCTTTAACAAATATTAAAGGGTATGTCCACCCTAAATTAAAACTTTTGATATACTGTCCCTCTCCCTTGCCCCTGTGAGTTATAATTGACTTGGCCGCTCGCTTCTCCTTATCACCCCAACTGCTGAGTTAGATCTCTAATAAAAGATTTCGAATCATACTTACAGCCCTTAGCTCCAGCGGATGTCTTCCCCGGCACTCTGCTAACCGAAAGCAGTCCGGACCGGCAGCCATGTCTGTGATTGGTGCCATGTCTGTGATTGGCTGCCAGTCAGCCAATCACAGAGGTGGCTGCTGGCTGTGAAGAGGAGCGAAGGCTGTAAGTATGATTCAGGAGCTTTTATTAGAGGTCAACAATAGAGGGATCTGGAGGGTGGGAGGGAAAGGGCTCCCCGGTGCATGCAATTGTCCTCTTAGAGGACAAGGAGGAGGTCTTTTGAACAGGAAGACACCTCCTGCTCTTTAGTTTCCTGGACTTTGGACAAGCACAGCAGGAGAACCATAAGGAACAGAGATGTAAGGTAAGGATTTTTTTAAACTACCCAATGGGACCAGCACTGGAGCAAATTTTAGTTTTGGGGGTGGAAATTCCCTTTAAACATGGAAAAAAGTACAGAAAGATACTTTATGTAAAACTACGTTTTAGCAAGAGAAAGTTTTTAATTACAAAGATTGCAGATTAAAGTTCTTTAAACAACTCACAAATATAAGCATTAGCTCATTATTAACATCTCTGGTAAAAGTAAATAACAGAAGAGAATGCTTGCTGAATTATCTTGGCTCTCAGCATGCTACTGAAATTTCCAATAACTTATTTTCTGAAGTGTGAACCATATGCTGCAAGTCAACCACAAAAGTCTTTCCAAACAGTTTGGGATGTTACTATCAAGCAGAGTGATTTATTGTCATGCCAATTAACAAAAATAAAACAATAACTCCAAGAGCTAGAGATCTTTGAAACTGTTGAGATTCATTCCATTTACGAATTTTCGAATTTTTTTAAAATTTCGAAATTCAAAATTTCGAAAACAAACCCATAAAAGTCTATGAGAGAAAAAAAATTGAAAGTTTCTGTCCATTTTGAGGGACAAATAGTAATAGTAGGTTACCTACACAGAGACCTAGGGAATTGTATGGGGAACCCGTAAATTTAAGCAAAACTTATTTTAAAACCATCTTTCCTCACGATCTGGCTGTTTCCGAGCTTCCGCATTCCATTTTCGATAGTTAGCGAAATCGATCATTACTTTCGAGGGTTACCGAAATCGATCATTACTTTAATTTCGCAGTTTCTATTCAATAATCATCTATTTTCGATTTTGATGATTATCGAAATTTCGATAAAAACTGAAAATTCGGAAAATCCTGGAGTTATGAAAGTTTCGTTGGGACTTCGAAACCCTCAGATTCTTTTCGAATTCGGTTCTATTTGAACCCATATTACGTCTCTACCAAGAGCTGACTAGATTATTCTGCAGTGTTATGTAAAGACCTACAGTATGTTGATGAAGACAAATGTATTTTACACAATAGACAATGGATAACATAAATAAATCCTGATAATGCAGATAGATAATAATCTATTTGGATTTTTCCATTTCCAAGGTTTGAAATACAGTACTGTTCAATGCAAAATAAAGCATGAGGATACTTGAAAATATCCAGATTTAAGGGTATTCTTTTTTAAATAATAGATTTCATAACATTAATTGCAGTCATCCTTGAGAATTGAAAGGAAGGAGGTTTGACATGAGCGCAGAGATTTGTTTTGTTGTGAAGGCAGACTTCATGTCATCCCTACCAAAAGTAGACGTGAAGAGGAATTAATTGTTTGCATTTAAAAAAGGGCGACAGAGTGTGTGCATTTTAAGCAAGGGTAGTTAAAGGCTCTGAACAATACTGAATCAAAAGACCGAGTAGCTTGACATACAAATAGTAATCTGTATGTCATCTGTGGCTGTTGGGAATTTGACCATAATAATATAAAGAGCACAGCTTTCTTTCTGTGCTACTCCGAAAGCTGTTTCTGCAAGTTACCACTCACTAGAAGACACTAACCAATCCCGCAAAAGGGTGAAACTGACATCCACCTAATCAAGTTATTAAGGGGTCACATATACAATCATGCAATTTCCTGTAGTGGTGCCTTACACTCAATTAGTGTTCTTGAAAAGGGGTATAGTAGTATTTGAGGTTAAATAAAGCCATATGTTCATCTAGTCCAACCTAATCCACAATACCACATTTCCTGCCTAACAGTTGATCCAGAGGAAGGGATAAAAAAAAGTATGAAGGGGGGGGGAATTCTTTCCTCACTCCAAGTGGCAATCAGAAATATCCCTGGATCAACTACATCTTTATGTATCGATACCAATGCACCAAGAGGTGCACTGCTCCTGTTCTGGAGTTTAAGTCACGCTAACCAATGTTATATCGGTTAGTATGACTTAAAATCCTTCATTGCGGTGGTTGTGTGGCTAAGGTAGAAGTTAACCGAGCAGCCGCCACAAACAATGTTATATGCCAAAAGTGCCATTCTATTGCGGCGCTTTAAACACCAGCTGATTGTAATGAAGTAAGTTATCTTTTAAAGAACGTTGTGATAATGAAGTGCTCACGGCGTTCTCAGAAGTGTCCACTTCCAAAGTGAAAGGTTGAGACAAGTCAGGATGGATTAGAACAGGTGCAGAAACAAATGCTTGTTTCAAACTATCAAAGGCAACTTGGGCTTCTGTAGACCAGAGCAACATGGGATGATTCTTGGTGAATTGTGTCAAAGGAGCAACAATTTGCAAAAAAGAGTGGATGAAACACCTATAGAAATTAGCAAAGCCAATGAAGCATTGTACTTCTGTATTGGAGGATAGGGTAGGCCACTCAAAAATGGCAGACACTTTCTTAGGGTCCATTGTAATACCTCTGGGAGACAGGAAAGTCAACAGTGTCTTTTTCAAAAGCGCATTTTTTTTTGCATATAGAATGTGGACCCTAAGTCTTTGGTGGACTTTTTGAACATTGTCCAAATTTCTTTCAGTCACCTGAAAAGTGGTCTGGAAGTGGTATCTTCAAGAGCAGGCAATGGAGCAGTGGCCCCTTGTATCCCATAACCAGGACTCACAAGATGGAAGTATCCTTTTGGGATTCTTTTACCGACACCTGGAATTCCACAATCGGGTGGGTGAATTCCTCCATAAAGCAATTCTCTCCAGAGGGTTCCATAAATATGGCTGTTTCGTTCTTTTATGCAGACACTGGAACAAGGGCACTGGGAACCAGAAACTCTCCCAGGTGCAAGAAGTGCCTGTCGGTCTTCTCCAGAGCCCCCGATGGTGGGGATGTTGTGCGGCAGGGCAGACACCAAGTCGCCTGGTGTCTGCCCTGCCTGGGGAAAAAGTAACAGATCCAGTGCAGATGGAAGGAAGTTGAGAAAGACAAAGCAAATCCGGAGACAGACTAGCAGGTCAGGGCTGGTGGCACAGGTTCAAAAATGTAGGACAGGCAGATGATCAGGGCAGGCAGCAAAGGTTTAAACACGGTAATCCGAGGCACAGGTCGGGGCTGGCAGAACAGGTTCAGAAGTCACTAGGCAAGCAAAAGTTGGCAACGGGAAATCAGAATATCAGATGAAGGGTAAAGAGGCTAGAAACACATAAGGAAGCTGAACAAATGAAACAGCACTGGTCTCAACTGATGAGCCGTTTAAATAGACCAGTACTTGTTAGCCACATCACCTCTGCACCTCATGACAGTGAACTTGCATCAATTTTCGGGAATTCGAGGATCGTCAATTCGAAAACTGAACGTTCCAGGATTGCAGATTCGGAAACCCTACATTTGATGATCGCAAATTCGAATCTTGCAAGAACCGCTGATTCAAGGCTGCAACAATCAGATGAAGAGAGTGCTAAGCAGGTGAATCATAACAAAAACTTTTCAATTTTTAGTTCCACAGACTATATTTGTTGACTATAAGCAATTCCCAAAGCACTAGAACTTTAAAAGTTCTGATTGGCATGTAGGTTAGAAAATAATTTGTCACAAAGTTCGATCAAATACTTGTTCTGTGTATCGGGGTGTGGGATTAAACTAAAAAGTACATCAATTCGGTACTGTATATGCAGCAATATCTTTGCAGGTCTAGACTGTGCTAGGGAGCTTATTTTTGTGGACCAAGCAGACGAACAGTTGGTGTAAATATGAGCTACCTCCCATATTGTGCGACTAATATTACAGAATAACAACATACAAAGGCATGTTGTTAGCTTGTACCTAGCTTTGGCCAAGTCTTTCTCTACCTCTTTTGACTCTTATGTGAACCAGCTCAAATGGTATGTCTGTTTACACTTGCCTTTACTGGCAAAGGTTTAATAAAGCAGAAACCAATCTAAAGGTAGTGTTTTGATTCTGCACTTATAATGCTTAAATGGGCAGCCATGTAAACTTGTAAATTACCCAGAAATCTTCTCTCTAAAAGAAAGTGATCATTACCCAAGTCACAATTTTATAGATATAATATAGTAATTCATCTGGTCAAAAACCTAGTACAAGAAAATCACACCTGCTTTTTGGGAGCTCCAGTGCACACACACGTCGGTTCCCCCATCTGCCAATTGTTTATTCCAAATAGACTCATACGTTTGGGTCCCTCAAAAAACGTTTTCTTGCATTCACGGCACTCTTCTTCTCCGTTTTGTTAATACATTTTTATCAGTTGAATATTGGGATGTTCTAGCACTTGGCTAGGAAATTTCATAAATTAATTTGTTTGGCTTAATTTTTGTTTGTAAATTATGAAGTCTCTAGGCTACAAGGTAGAACAGTTTTACTGGTATACTGTAATTTTAGTTGAAATAATCTTTCAGAAAAACATAATTATATGTATACGGTTAATCTAATAGATGGTCTTTTCTAATAAACAGCTAAAGTAACTCTGAGACAAAGACTGAAGGTAATCTTTTGTGAATGGGGCACTTCAATAGTAATCCTTGGTAATAGCATGGTATAAAATTAGGATCTCTTTTTCAGGCTATTAGAACTCTGATTGAAATGGAAATTAAACACTTTAAAGTTGAATCGTATATTGCCCTTTCCAGGACAAAGATTTATTTATTCTGCAAGCTATGAAGTGTTTAATTTTCCAGCAATGGCTGCATACTGCGATGATTTAAGATGTTCAACTTTGTATTGGCCAAAATTGCCACTGAAAAATGCACTCAGTAGAGGAACAATACATGGATCAGCATTAACTAAGCAAAAACAGCCTGTAATTTCCTGTTAGCATGAATTGTCTAGATGTAAATTACTATTATTAGTGATGTATACAGAAGTACACATTTTCCACTTTTATTCTGCAGTATATTAGAACAAATATTAATGAAGTAATAGGCTTTAGTTTTATTCCGTAATTTAATAATGTGCTACCTTCCACTTTTATAGTGTAGTAGAGCAAGGTGACCTTATATGAATGATGTCCTGGTCTTGTACCAAATGGCAGGTCCAAGGGCTCTATAGGTGTTTCTGTCCAAGAGCACAAAAATATTAACGTATCAGAAAGTAGGTAGAGACCGGACCAGATTCTGCAGGTTGCAAAGGTGCTTTAATAGCAAGTTATACACGACATGTTTCGGGTCCAAACACCCTTTATCAAGTGTAACACACAGTGCTGAAAACACTCCTATATAGCAATATCACAGGAAGTGACATCATATCACCAAGTCCCACCCCCCAGTGTCCAAGACCAATAGCCATTGGTCAATGTCCAATAAGTGTCCCAGGTGGGGAATCCAATCCTAGGGTGGTATCCAAACAGTGAAAGGAACAACCAAAAAAAAGAGAGTAAGCTATATATAATATAATGACAATACAACAACATAAGTGAGTATATTAAAATATCTGACACTGCCAAGTGGCCTATCAGAACAGAGATATCATAATAAGAACAACACAGATGAGCGGGCCCCTAGGGGCAGAAGGGCCAGAGGAATAAAATATAGTAGCAAGATAATAGACTCTATAGATTCTATAGACTCTATAGATTCTATAGGTACTATGTCTGCCAGTATATGTAACATTAGCGATATCGACTACAGTTGGGCTTACCCATCCAAGGCTATAAATTTCATGGCAGACGGTCAATATCTGTAAGAAAAGAGAATATAATTTTAGACAAAGCATCCAATGTTGATGTTCTCATTTAGACCATTAGGGGTGAGACAGTTTAATTTCTTTATCCAAATGGTCTCTTTCTGTAGGAGGGGACGTACCATGTCCCCCCCTCTTTTAGGGAGTTCAACGACTTCTAGCACTGCCCATCTTAGTTGATTAAGGTTATGGCCCATCGTGTGGAAATGTCTAGCCACAGCAGTATCTGAATTAGTATTTGCCACAAAGTTTTTAATATTACCCCTGTGTTCCTGTATTTGTTTTTTGACTGGTCTAGTGGTCTGGCCAACATAAACCATACCACAGGGGCATTTCAACATGTAGATGACAGATGGAGTGTCACATGTGGCATAGTTAGTAAGTTTAACAGGGATCTCTTTACTGGGATGGTAAATGGTGTCCCCTTTGATAACCAAAGTGCAGCAGTTGCAATTGAGACAGGGATAGGTTCCCTTTTTAGCTTTACCCATGAATCTTGTTTGAGGTGTAGAGAAGATGTCTGAGGGACAGAGGATATCCCTTAATGTGCGTCCCCTTGAGTAGCTAAATAGAGGGCGATTATGGAACATGGACCCATATTTGTGATCCTGCATGAGAATGGGACCTTATATATGTGCTGGCCTTAATTATTACTAATTATTGAAATGGCATGTTAATAAGGTTATTTTTAGAACATGGATTTTGACTTAAAGGAAGTGTTCTCTCAGAAATGACATATTTTACAAACTTCAGTATAATAAACCTCCCTGTGCCCCAGCCCCCAGGATCCCTTTCTTGTGAAAAAATTCTGCTTGTAGCCTCTGCAATCAGCTTGTAAAGTTCTGCTCGTTTTTGGGGGTGTGGCCTACACTCTACACTGATTATTGTCTATCTGCTGTACTGACATGTTATAACCCCGCCCCTTTTGACCTCATGACTAATAGACTTTCCCTCTCTTCACGTGCACTTTTTTTTGCTGCATAAGATACAGTTTACTGGCAGATCTACTGAACTTAGGGATTACTTACAACAACTTAAACCTCAGTTGGCATTGTGTATTGAAATAAAATGTATGTATTTATTGTTTATATAGATTTATATGTTTGTATATAGCAGTGTGCTGTGTGATACACTGTGTGAGCAGTGTGATTCTGTCAGTGTTTTTGTGTAACTGATTCTGTGAGTGTTTGTGTAAACGTGTGAGTCTGTGAGTGTGTTTGTGAATACGTGTGAGTCTGTGAGTGTGTTTGTGTAAACATGTGAGTCTGAGTGTTTGTGAATACATGTGAGTCTGTGAGTGTGTTTGTGAATACAAGTGAGTCTGTGAGTGTGTTTGTGAATACGTGTGAGTCTGTGAGTGTGTTTGTGAATACATGTGAGTCTGTGAGTGTGTTTGTGTAAACATGTGAGTCTGTTTGTGTAAGCGTGTGCCTGTGCATCACTTTCAGTATGGCATAATGTAGGTAGCAAACAGTCATCCAGCACTCCCAGCCCTTTCCTTGCAATTAAGACAGGGATAGGTTCCCTTTTTAACTTTGCCCATAAACCTTGTTTGGGGTGTAGAGAAGATGTCTGAGGGACAGAGGATATCCCTTAATGTGCGTCCCCTTGAGTAACTAAATAGAGGGCGATTATGGAACAAGGACCCATATTTATGATCCTGCATGAAAATGGGCCAGTATTTAGTGACAGTTCTCTCTACTGCTTTGCTGTTTGAGCTGTATTTAGAAACAAAAATGGGTCTCTTCTCAGTTCTGCTGTTCCTGGTCCTATCTTTATAAGTAAGCAAGTCTGTACGTGGAATCTGACCTACTTCTTGGGCATGTTTATGAACATCTTTCATATTGTAGCCCCTATTTTTAAACCGTGTACACAGTGTTTTAGCCGCATTATTGTATTTAGGTGGGTCTGAGGAAATCCTTTTGGCTCTGAGGAATTGGCCTCTTGGGATTGCTCTGATAATGCGATCATGTAAGTAGTCCTCAGCGTCCCTCTGTGTTTTAGCGTTCTTCCTGGCTAATAGAGAGTCTCTATATTTAGAAGTGCTAGAGGAAACTTCTTCAAATATCTGGGTAGCACGGGTGTCTCCCGATGAGGCTATGATTTGATCCTTTGTGCTTTGGATTTCTGATCTGATTGGAGTAACTTTGTCTGTGAGTTTATCAATGCTTAAGAGCATTAAATCAAAGCTGCATTTGTTGAGTATTGCTTGCCACTGGGTCAGGAAATCGTTATCCTCTAGGCCTATATTGGGTTTAATATCCAGGCGTAATCCTCGAGGGATACGTTTGTGTTTGATGTAATCTACAAGTGTAGAGATGTGGAGAGTGATTCCAATTTCTCTTTTTTGTAGGTTGAGTAACAGGCGACTCAATTCGTTGGTGGATGTGGTCGTGGGATCCCGAATGTCAAGGTCTATGGCAGCCACCTTGTTCAGGATTCGAGTGATGTCATCTTCAGAATACGCTAAGGTAGGTGAAGCGTTGATATCTGGAGTATATGAGGTCTGCGCCTCTGACATGCTTAAGGTAACCGGTATGCAAGATCAGGTAGACAGATGAAGTATCACCAAATATGAATGATGTCCTGGTCTTGTACCAAACGGCAGGTCCAAGGGCTCTATAGGTGCTTCTGTCCAAGAGCACAAAAATATTAACGTATCAGAAAGTAGGTAGAGACCGGACCAGATTCTCAGTTGCAAAGGTGCTTTAATAGCAAGTTATACACGACATGTTTCGGGTCCAAAACCCTTTATCAAGTTGTAACACACAGTGCTGAAAACACTCCTATATAGCAATATCACAGGAAGTGACATCATATCACCAAGTCCCACCCCCCAGTGTCCAAGACCATAGCCATTGGTCAATGTCCAATAAGTGTCCCAGGTGGGGAATCCATCCTAGGGTGGTATCCACGTTGAAAGGAACAACCAAAAAAAGAGTAAGCTATATATATAATGACAATACAACACCATAGTGAGTATATAAAATATCTGACACTGCCAAGTGCCTATCAGAACAGAGATATCATAATAAGAACAACACAGATGAGCGGCCCCTAGGGGCAGAAGGGCCAGAGGAATAAAATATAGTAGCAAGATAATAGACTCTATAGATTCTAGACTCTAGATTCTATGGTACTATGTCTGCCAGTATATGTAACATTAGCGATATCGACTACAGTTGGGCTTACCCATCCAAGGCTATAAATTTCATGGCAGACGGTCAATATCTGTAAGAAAGAATATAATTTTAGACAATCCAATGTTATTTTCTCATTTAGACCATTAGGGGTGAGACAGTTAATTTCTTTATCCAAATGGTCTCTTTCTTGAGGAGGGGACGTACCATGTCCCCCCTCTTTAGGGAGTTCAACGACTTCTGCACTGCCCATCTTAGTTGATTAAGGTTATGGCCCATCGTGTGGAAATGTCTAGCCACAGCAGTATCTGAATTAGTATTGCCCAAAGTTTTTAATATTACCCCTGTGTTCCTGTATTGTTTTTTGACTGGTCTAGTGGTCTGGCCAACATAAACCATACCACAGGGCATTTCAACATGTAGATGACAGATGGAGTGTCACATGTGGCATAGTTAGTAAGTTTAACAGGGATCTCTTTACTGGGATGGTAAATGGTGTCCCCTTTGATAACCAAAGTGCAGCAGTTGCAATTGAGACAGGATAGGTTCCCTTTTTACTTTACCCATGAATCTTGTTTGAGGTGTAGAGAAGATGTCTGAGGACAAGGATATCCCTTAATGTGCGTCCCCTTGATAGCTAAATAGAGGGCGATTATGGAACATGGACCCATATTTGTGATCCTGCATGAGAATGGGACCTTATATATGTGCTGGCCTTAATTATTACTAATTATTGAAATGGTCAGTTAATAAGGTTATTTTTAGAACATGGATTTTGACTTAAAGAAGTGTTCTCTCAGAAATGACATATTTCAAACTTCAGTAAATAAACCTCCCGTGCCCAGCCCCCAGGATCCCTTTCCTTGTGAAAAAATTCTTGTTGTAGCCTCTGCAATCAGCTTGTAAAGTTCTGCTCGTTTTTGGGGTGGCCTACACTCTACACTGATTATTGTCTATCTGCTGTACTGACATGTTATAACCCCCGCCCCTTTTGACCTTCATGACTAATAGACTTTCCCTCTCTTCACGTGCACTTTTTTTTGCTGCATAGAACAGTTTACTGGCAGATCTACTGAACTTAGAGGGATTACTTACACAACTTAAACCCATTGGCATTGTGTTTGAAAAAAAATGTATGTATTTATTGTTTATAGATTTATATGTTTGTATATACGCGTGTGCTGTGTGATACACTGTGTGAGCAGTGTGTTCTGTCAGTGTTTTTGTGTAACTGATTCTGTGAGTGTTTGTGTAAACGTGTGAGTCTGTGAGTGTGTTTGTGAATACGGTGTGAGTCCTGTGAGTGTGTTTTGTGTAAACATGTGAGTCGGAGTGTTTGTGAATACATGTGGTCTGTGAGTGTGTTTGTGAATACAAGTGAGTCTGTGAGTGTGTTTGTGAATACGTGTGAGTCTGTGAGTGTGTGTTGTGAATACATTTGAGTCTGGTGAGTGTTTTGTGTGAACATGTGAGTCTGTTTGTGTAACGTGTGCCTGTGCATCACTTTCAGTATGTGCATAATGTAGGTAGCAACCAGTCATCCGCATCACTCCCAGCCCTTTCCCCCACCCATAGTGCCTGTGCATCACTTTCACTGGGGCATAGTGAAGTTAGCAAACAGTAATCCAGCACTCACAGCCCTTTCCCCATACCCATAGTGCCTGTGCATCACTTTCAGTGTGGCATAATGAAGTTCGCAACCAGTAATCCACACTTACAGCCCTTTCCCCCACCCATAGTGCCTGTGATTCACTTTCAGTATAGCATAATGTAGGTAGCAAACCTTCCCAGCACTCCCACCCTTTCCCCCACCCATATTGCCTGTGCATCACTTTCACTGTGGCATAGTGAAGTTAGCAAACATGTAATCCAGCACTCACAGCCCTTTCCCCTACCCATAGTGCCTGTGCATCACTTTCATGTGGGCATAATGAAGTTCGCAAACAGTAATCCAGCACTCAGCCCTTTCCCCCACCCATAGTGCCTGTGCATCACTTTCAGTATAGCATAATGTAGGTAGCAAACAGTCATCCAGCACTCCCAGCCCTTTCCCCCACCCATAGTGCCTGTGCATCACTTTCACTGTGGTAGTGTGTTCCTTGTTGGACTTGTGCCTGAATACCACCTATTTCAAATACAGGGATAAGTTCTATAAGCAAAAACATGGATGTGCTATGGGATCTTCAGTTTTCACCTATTGTGGCCAACCTTTCATGGAGAGGGGTAGAAACACAGGCACTTAATACCTTTAAGGGCAATAGCACCCAGCCACTGGTTCAGATATGTTGATGACACCTGGGTTAAAATCCACCAGAAGAAGTACAAGCTTTCACAGAACACATTAATGCGGTGGACCAAAACATTAAATTCACAAGGGAAGAGGTACAAAACAACAAACTGGCTTTCTTGGACTGCTTGGTAGAAGTTAGGAAAAGGTAAACTGGAAGTAGGGTTTACAGAAAACCAACCACAACAGATCAGTATTTGAGTTTGACTCCCACCACCCTTTAGATCACAAGCTGGGTGTCATCAGAACCCTGCAACACAGAGCCGAGAACATCCCACTAGCACAGAGGCGAAGCTAAAGAAATGAAACATCTCAGAGGAGCCCTTAAACTTGTGGATATCCAGACTGGGCCTTTGTCAAAAGAAGTAGAGAAAGAAAGAACACGAATACCAACAGTGAAGGGGAAAAGCAAGACAGGAGGAAGAAATGGTCATCCCATATGTAGCAGGGGTCTCCGAGAATTAAGAAGAATTTTCAAAAAACATCGTATCCCTGTCTGCTTTAAACCGAACAACACACTGAGGCAGAATTGGTACATCCAAAGACCAATACCTAAACACAAGAAAAGCGACATCATATATGGCAGTGCAGTGCAGTGAAGAATGCTCTGATTTGTATGTGGGGAGACCAAACAGCAACTGCATCAACGTATGGCCCAGACAGAAGAGCCAATTCCTCGGGTCAGAACTCAGCCGTGTATCGCATCTTAAGGATAAAGGACATACCTTTGAAGATTGTAATGTTAACATACTGGCGAAGGAACGTGACTGGTTCAAGAGAGGTGTTAAGGAGGCCATTTATGTGAAAATAAAGAACAAGCCTAAATAGAGGTGGGGGGTTCGACACCAACTGTCTGCCATGTACAATGCTGTTTTAAACACCTTACTCTGGGCGTTCCTATAACACCTCTTAGCCACTATCTAATCACACCCTTACACCCTGGCTGTGATATGCTAATTGGGATTTTCCAGGTACATAATTGCCACAATTCTTGTACAAGTCATTCTGAATTGAGAAAGCCAGTCGATGACTAGCGAAACGTCTTCAGAACTACATTTCAAGTCCAGTTGATCTAATTGAATACAACAGATATTTAGCAAACAGTAATCCAGCACTCACAGCCCTTTCCCCTACCCATAGTGCCTGTGCATCACTTTCAGTGTGGCATAATGAAGTTCGCAAACAGTAATCCAGCACTTACAGCCCTTTCCCTCACCCATAGTGCCTGTGATTCACTTTCAGTATAGCATAATGTAGGTAGCAAACAGTCATCCAGCACTCCAGCCCTTCCCCCCCCCCATAGTGCCTGTCATCACTTTCACTGTGCTTAATGAAGTTGCAACAGTATTCCAGCACTCACACCCTTTCCCCTACCCATAGTGCCTGTGCATCACTTTCAGTGTGGCATAATGAAGTTCGCAAACAGTAATCCAGCACTTACAGCCCTTTCCCCACCCATAGTGCATCACTTTCAGTATGGTATAATGTAGGTAGCAAACATAGTCATCTAGTGAGAAGATAAACAGTAGATAAATATATGGATATATAGATAGAAATGAGGATAGATAATAGATAGAAAAAAGATGATAGCTAGAGAATAGATAGATAGATATGAAAATGATAGATGATAGATAGATCGATCGATCGATGTATAGAAAAGTAGATGGGTAGTGATGGATACTCGCGCCCCAGCTCGCTCGCTCGCTCGCTCCCTCGCTCGCTCGCTCTCGTCGCCCGCTACCGCTCGCTCGCTCGCTCGCTCGCTCGCTCGCCCGCGGCGTCGCTCGCTCGCTCCCGCCTCGCTCGCTCGCTCGCTCGCTCGCTCGCCGCCCGGGGTCGCTCGCTCGCCCGCCCGCCGCTGGTCGCTCGCTCGCCCGCGGGTCGCTCGCCCCCCCGCGCTCCCCTTCTCGCCCCTGGCTCGCTCGCTCGCCCCTCGCTCGCCGCTCGCTCGCTCGCTCGCTCGCTCACCGCGCCTCCCGGCTACGCTCGCCCCCGCGGCTCGCTCGCTCGCTCGCCCGGGCTCGCTCGCTCGCTCGCTCGCGTCGCTCGCTCCATCGCTCGCTCGCTCGCTCGCTCGCCCGCCCGTGGCTCGCTCGCTCGCCCCTGGCTCGCTCGTCGCGCGCGCGCTCGCTCCCGCGCCCGCCCGGCTCGCTCGCCCCCCGCGGCTCGCTGCGTCGGGCTCGCGCGCTCGCCCCCCGGCTCGCTCTCCTGCTCGCTGCTCGCCTCTCGCCCTGGCTCGCTCGCTCGCTCGCTGCCTCGCTGCTCGCTCGCTCGCTCGCTCGCTCGCTCCGTGGCTCGCTCGCTCGCGCGCTGCTCTACTCGCTCGCCCCTGGCTCCATCGCTCGCTGAGCTATGATAGATCGAAAATATAAGACAGTCTGGATAGCTAGTCGAAAAAACAGAGGATCGCTACGATAGCTCGAAAAGGATCGCTTCAGATCGTAGAAACGGATAGACCTATATAGCTAATACTGCTTTGCTGTTTGAGCTGTACTTAGAAACAAAAATGGATCTCTTTTCAGTTCTGCTGTTCCTGGTCCTATCTTTATAGGTAAGTAAGTCTGTACGTGGAATCTGACCTACTTCTTGGGCATGTTTATGAACATCTTTCATATTGTAGCCCCTATTTTTAAAACGTGTACACAGTGTTTTAGCCGCATTATTGTATTTAGGTAGGTCTGAGGAAATCCTTTTGGCTCTGAGGAATTGGCCCCTTGGGATTGCTCTGATAATGTTAGGACAGTGGAAGCTACTTGCATGATCTGTTTGTTCTTATTATGATATCTCTGTTCTGATATCGGCACTTGGCAGTGTCAGATATTTTAATATACTCACTTATGTGTTGTATGTCATTATATTATTATAGCTACCTCTTTTTTTGGTTGTTCCTTTACATGTTTGGATACCACCCTAGGATGGATTCCCCACCTGGGACACTTATTGGACATTGACCAATGGCTATGGTCTTGGAACTGGGGGGTGGGACTTGGTGAGATGATGTCACTTCCTGTGATTGCTATATGGAGTGTTTTCCACATTGTGTTACACTTGATAAAGGGTGTTTGGACCCGAAACATGTCGTGTATAACTTGCTTATAAAGCACCTTTGCAACCATGAGAATCTGGTCCGGTCCATAATGAAGTTCGCAAACAGTAATCCAGCACTTACAGCCCTTTCCCCCACCCATAGTGCATCACTTTCAGTATGGTATAATGTAGGTAGCAAACATAGTCATCTAGGTAGATAGATACAGTAGATAAATATATGGATATATAGATAGAAATGAGGATAGATAGATAGATAGAAAAAAAGAGGATAGATAGATAGAGAAATAGATAGATAGATAAATAGAAAATGGATAGATAGATAGATAGATAGATAGATAGATAGATAGATAGAAAAAGGATAGATAGAGAGAGAGATAGATAGATAAAAAATGGATAGATATATAGAAAAAGGATAGATAGATAGATAGATAAATAGATAGATAGATATTGTAGACAGATAGATAGATAGATAGATAGATAGATAGATAGATAGAAAGAGGGTAGATAGATAGATAGATAGATAGATAGATAGATAGATAGATAGATAGAAAGAAAGAGGGTAGATAGATAGAAAGAAAGAAAGATGGTAGATAGATAGAAAGAGGGTAGATAGAAAAAAAGAGGATACAATTATAGAAAATGGATAGATAGATAGAAAATAGATAGATAGATAGATAGATAGATAGATAGATAAAGAGAAATAAAGGATAGATAGAAAAAAGAGGATAGATAGATAGATAGAAAAGGGATAGATAGATAGATAGATAGATAGATAGATAGATAGATAGATAGATAGATAGATAGAAAGAAAGTGGATAGATAGATAGAAAATGGATAGATAGATAGATAGATAGATAGATAAAGAGAAAGAAAGGATAGATAGAAAAAAGAGGATAGATAGATAGAAAAGGGATAGATAGATAGAAAAAGGATAGATAGATAGATAGATAGATAGATAGAAAGTGGATAGATAGATAGATAGATAGATAGATGATAGATAGATAGATAGATAGATAGAAAGTGGATAGATAGATAGATAGATGATAGATAGATAGAAAATGGATAGATAGATAGATAGATAGATAGATAGATAAATAGAAAGAAAGGATAGATAGAAAAAAAGAGGATAGATAGATAGATAGAAAAGGGATAGATAGATAGATAGAAAAAGGATAGATAGATAGATAGATAGATAGATAGATAGATACATAGATAGAAAGAGGATAGATAGATAGAGGATAGATAGAAAAAAAGAGGATACATTTAAAGAAAATGGATGGATAGATAGATAGAAAGGATAGATAGAGGATGGATAGATAGATAGAAAGGATAGATAGATAGATAGATAGATAGATAGAAAGAGGATAGATAGAGGATATCTATCTATCCTCCCCACCCCCCACTGAGCACAGACAGTGCACATACCTGCACCTCTCTTAATAGCAGTACAGACTGGGGGTACATGGACCATGTCACCTGCTCCAGGTGCAGTTACCAGGATACTTGAGGTTACTTTTCAGCTGCACAGGTCACGATCGCGGGTGCGCGCGCACACGCGCTAATGAGGAAATCCCATACAGGCTGGCTGACAGAGAGGTCACTGTTTGCGACTGCAGGGGCCTCTCATTGCGCATGAGCGACGGAGCCTGCATAGTCGCGAATTACAGGAGAGGGGGAGCTGCAGATTCAGGACCAGGACTGGGGGAATCAGTTACCGGCAAGGATTACTGGGGATAGGAGCAACACATGGACAATCTGGAAAGAGGTATTTGCACTGTGTAATTTATGTGTTCTGCCTATGCAGACTTGTATTTAGCACTGAACTATTCCTTTAATTGTTGGCCTGGTAATGATCAGTATTTTAGCTATTTCAGGAATTTCAGAAAAATTATTAAATTGGTTTCTTATTTCGTATTTCTGATTTTGAGAGCAGAAGTGCAATTGTGTTTCCTAGTATCCTACCTCACTTTACATTTTATTAGGGTATACGCTACACTAGTGCAATTCTCATAATTTTTTATGATCATGTTGTGCAATCCTTTGCAATTTTGATCCATAGATTTTCAAAAACTGGCAGTTCCAAATAGAAACCAGGTTTGTTCTGAAACCGGGATTCATCGCTAGTCTTCATGTACAGCAACCAATCAAATACAATTTTTTTACAACAATTTTTATTCAGACAAATTTGTCAAGTGACAAATCAGTCAAAAATTCCCTCTGGTAGACTAAGGGGGAGATCCAAAGCCGGGCGCCGCGTAACTTACCTTTGCCCAAACGGGATTACGTCAGTTATTGCATTGCGGAATCGGGCTAAGGTAAGGAGCGCGAACTTAACAGCCTTTACCGTTAAGTTTCGCGCTACGAGCAGGGGTTTTCGATCGTTAGCACAGCGCTATTTCCAAAAACATTCGGAAATGGCGCTGTGCTCTAAATTCCATCTAAAACCCATGTTAACCAGATTTTTTTTCGGGTTAATGTGGGTTTTAGACGGAAAAGGGGCATATTGAATCTCCCCCTA
Organism: Hymenochirus boettgeri; assembly: GCA_019447015.1. NCBI lineage: Eukaryota > Metazoa > Chordata > Amphibia > Anura > Pipidae > Hymenochirus > Hymenochirus boettgeri. Next base: position 173,207,847 of record CM033476.1, read on the forward strand.
AGTTAAAAGGTATCTCCACCCCTCAACCTAAAATTTTAACTTAAACTTAAAAAGTGTAGGGTACCCCAGCCCACCCCCAAACTCCAAGTTAGTTTTTTGAAATAAGCTCCAGAAACACAGTTACCAGTGTTCACTCGGCTCCCTGCTCCCAGCTCCGTTTTCCGGAAGTACCAAACAGGGGCCGGACCAGCAGCCGTGTCTGTGATAGCCTGAGAGCTTGTTTTACAAAACTAACTCAACGGTTGGGGGGTACCCTAAGCTACAGAAATATATTTTGATGGTAGGTGGAAGAAGCAGCCATGGATCCCAAGAGTGGGAGGGAGAGGGAAGGGTTCCCTTGCGTATCCTAGACACCGCAACAGGGACAAGGAAGAAGCCGAGACTTCAAGATGCCAACTTCAAGATACCAATAGTGCTAAATAATGATCCGACCAGTACATATATGTTACAATTAACAGGTTTATTAAAATAGGGAGATCTTTATCTGTATTGAATGATGATGAATTTGAATATCTGAATGTATCTAGCCCTGTTGTACTAATATTCCATTGGCTACCTAAAGTACACAAAAGTCTCATTGACATAGCATAGGGTCTCTGAATGAGCACCTGAGTGAATATATTGACTGTCTTTGTTACCCATGGTTTTAAGATTGGCCAGCTATATAAAAGATACCACAGACATAAACAAATTAGAGTCTGTGACATGGGATTCCAGATATAGATGGATCACCATGGATGTAACATCACTCTACTCCTCCATTATTCATGATAAAGGTATTAATGCTGTAAACTTTTGGCTCAGAGGATGTAATTTATACTCTGGGATGCAAAATCAGTTCATTCTTCAGTCTTTAATATATTGACTGGAATCTAACTGTTTTTTGTTTAATGGGTCTTATTTTTACAAAAAACTGGAGCTGCGATGGGCGCTAAATTTGCACCATCATATGCAAATTTATTTATGGGACATTGGGAATCACAGTGCATACTGAATGAGTCCAATCCCTTTAATGAAAACATTGTGGGCTACTTTAGATACATTGATGATGTCATAATGATTTGGAATGGAGGAGCAGAAGGTATAACTCTTTTTCTTGAGTACTATAATAAGACGGGGTGAGGTTTGTCATTCACTCTAGTTTTGGGTTGACAATGGTAGGATTAATACCAACCTTTTCAGAAAACCTATAACGAGAAACACACTTTTACATGGTGATTCTTGTCACTCTAAAACCACAAAACATGGTATTCCCTTCAGTTAATTTATACGTTTAAGACGTTTCTGTTCCACATGGGACTCTCTCCAATACGAGGCCATGTCACTATTGGACAGATTGACTAGCAGAGGGTTTAACACTCATAATATAAGAACAGCCTATGAGAAAGCTGTTCTCTGTGACAGGAATAGATTGCTTTAAAGGACTGGATATAATAAAGATATGACAAGCTTAAAACTACAATTTCCAGAGACAACTGTAATTTTAATTTTCCATACGTCACTGCCACTTATTCTGCCAATAGTCTCAAGATTAAGAGGACCATCTCCAAATATTGGAACATCTTAAAAGATCATCCTTAAACCCCTGATCCCAACTAAACCCAAATTCTCGTTTTGCAGGGCTATGAATATTGGCTCTAACGTTTCTACCAGACTTTTCATTACTCCTTCTGTGAAGAAAGACCCTTGGCTCAGTACGAAGGGGTGTTTTAAAGGGCATGTCCACCCCCAAAACTATAATCCCCCCAACTACTGGCCCCACCATGTAGTGTAGTTTAATCCTTACCTCACATCCCAGCTCCATAGGGTTCTCCTGTAGTCCCCCCCCAAAGTCCCAAAAAATGACTACCAGGAGGCTAGCAGAGTCCATATAGGACACTGCCTGCTAGCTGGCCTCAGGTAGATTTTGTGTTACAGATATTTTATCTTTATGTATGTTTCAGTTTTAATATGCACTCAATACTATATCTATTATAATAAAATCCTAAAGCTGCGTCCGTGAATCCGTGTGTGTCACTGCAGTTCCTATGGAATTACCACTAGAGGGAGATGGTACGATTGTCTCTTTAGTTCCTATTGACTCACCACTAGAAACAAGCAAGGCAGAACACAGCAGTTACACAGATTACACAGGTTGCTGGGGACAGAGGGGGACATGGAGGGGGAATTGGAGGGGACTCTGGCCTTGGGACACTGAGGGGGGACTCTGGCCTTGGGACACTAAGAGGTAATTCTAGACTTGGGACGTGGAGAAGGAGGACTATGTCCTTGGGACATGGAGGTGAGGGGGGACTCTAGCCTTCGGACACTAACAGGGAACTCTGGTCTTGGGAGATGGAGGAGGGGGGCTATGGCCTTGGGGCACTAAGGGGGCACTCTTGACTTCTAGCGCCTGTTATTGTTACAGGCTTAATGTCTAGTATTTATATATTTGCTATCAACATAGTTATTTGAATATAGATGAGTATATATGTATATATATATATATATATATATATATATATACTAGCAAAATACCCACGCTTTGCAGCGGAGATGTATTGAAATAACGTTTTTAGTAAGAAAGCAATAATGTATCAAGATTGCTGTAATCACTCAGCACTTGATATATTAAAGAAAGACAATTCAATAATCTTTACGATAATGCAACACTCATTAACTTTAATTTAATATTATATTTTTTATTCAACTATGAAATTTTGGTGAAAATAACCCCCACCACCCCTCCCCGTCCGCCCCTAATACCCCCCACTATTCCTCTCTGTCCACCCTCCAAACCCTTCCCCTTACACCTCAGCCAGTCCCCGCACACACCCTGAATTTTTGGTAAAAATCGGTCCAGTCGTTAGTGTGCAGGAATTCAAAATTTTATTTCCCCCCCCCATTCACCCCCACCCTAAAAAAAATATTTTGTTAACCTTTTACTGGTAAAGGAGCATATGCATACCAAATTTGGTTGAAATTGGACCAACCAGTCTGTGCAATGTCAGATATTCACCGTTACAGGTGCAATGTCAGATACTCACCGTTACAGGTGGAATTTCGAAACGAAACCTGCTTAACTTTTGTAAGTAAGGTGCAATGAATGAGCCTGCCAAATTTAAGCCGTCTGCCTCCACGGCAAGTTGGAGAATTAGTGATGAGTGAGTGAGTGAGTAAGGGCTTTGCCTTTTCGAAAAACGAAACCTGCTTAACTTTTGTAAGTAAGGTGCAATGAATGAGCCTGCCAAATAGGTATCTCCACCCTAACCTAAAATTTTTAACTTAAACTTAAAAGTGTAGGGTACCCCAGCCCACCCCCCAAACTCCAAGTTAGTTTTTTGAAATAAGCTCCAGAAACACAGTACAGGGTCACTCGGCTCCCTGCCCCAGCTCGTTTTCGGAAGTACCAAAAAGGGCGGACAGCAGCCGCTGTCTGTGATAGCCTGAGAGCTTGTTTTACAAAAACTAACTCAACGGTTGGGGGGTACCCTAAGCTACAGAAAATAATTTTGATGGTAGGTGGAAGAAGCAGCCATGGATCCCAAGAGTGGGAGGGAGAGGAAGGGTTCCTTGCGTATCCTAGCACCGCAACAGGGACAAGGAAGAAGCCGAGACTTCAAGATGCCAACTTCAAGATACCAATAGTGTAAATAATGATCCGACCAGTACATATATGTTACAATTAACAGGTTTATTAAAATAGGGAGATCTTATCTGTATTGAATGATGATGAATTTGAATATCTGAATGTACTAGCCCTGTTGTACTATATTCCATTGGTCACCTAAAGTACAAAAAGTCTCATTGACATAGCATAGGGTCTCGAATGAGCACCTGAGGAATATATTGACTGTCTTTGTACCCATGGTTTTAAGATTGGCCAGCTATATAAAAGAACCACAGACATAAACAAATTAAGAGTCTGTGACATGGATTCCAATATAGATGGATCACCATGGATGTAACATCACTCTACTCCTCCATTATTCATGATAAAGTATTAAGCTGTAAACTTTTGGCTCAGAGGATGTAATTTATACTCTGGGATGCAAAACCAGTTCATTCTTCAGTCTTTAATTATTGACTGGGAATCTAACACTGGTTTTTGTTTAATGGGTCTTATTTTTACAAAAAAACTGGAGCTGCGATGGGCGCTAAATTTGCACCATCATATGCAAATTATTTATGGGACATTGGGAATCACAGTGCATACTGAATGAGTCCAATCCCTTTATGAAAACATTGTGGGCTACTTTAGATACATGATGATGTCATAATGATTTGGAATGGAGGAGCAGAAGGTATACTCTTTCTTGAGTCTATAATAAGCGGGGTGAGGTTTGTCATTCACTCTAGTTTTGGGTTGACAATGGTAGGATTATACCAACCTTTTCAGAAAACCATAACGAGAAACACACTTTTACATGGTGATTCTTGTCACTCTAAACCACAAAACATGGTATTTCCCTTCAGTTATTTATACGTTTAGACGTTTCTGTTCAATGGGACTCTCTCCAATACGAGCCATGTCACTATTGGACAGTTGACTAGCAGAGGGTTTAACACTCATAATTAAGAACAGCCTATGAGAAAGCTGTTCTCTGTGACGGAATAGATTGCTTTAAAGGACTGGATATAATAAAGATATGACAAGCTTAAAACTACAATTTCCAGAGACAACTGTAATTTTAATTTTCCATACGTCACTGCCACTTATTCTGCAATAGTCCAAGATTAAGAGGACCATTCCAAATATTGGAACATCTTAAAAGATCATTCTTAAACCCCTGATCCCAACTAAACCCAAATTCTCGTTTTGCAGGGCTATGAATATTGGCTCTAACGTTTTCTACCAGACTTTTCATTACTCCTTCTGTGAAGAAAGACCCTTGGCTCAGTCGAAGGGGTGTTTTAAAGGGCATGTCCACCCAAAAATATAATCCCCCAACTACTGGCCCACCATGTAGTGTGTTTAATCCTTACTCACATCCAGCTCCATAGGGTTCTCCTGTAGTCCCCCCCCAAAGTCCCAAAAAATGACTACCAGGAGGCTAGCAGAGTCCATATAGGACACATGCCTGCTAGCTGGCCTCAGGTAGATTTTGTGTTACAGATTATTTATTCTTTATGTATGTTTCAGTTTTAATATGCACCAATACTATATCTATTATAATAAAATCTAAAGCTGCGTCCGTTAATCCGTTGTGTGTCACTGCAGTTCCTATGGAATTACCACTAGGGGAGATGGTACGATTGTCTCTTTAGTTCCTATTGACTCACCACAGAAACAAGCAAGGCAGAAACACGCAGTTACACAGATTACACAGGTTGCTGGGGGCAGGGGGACATGGAGGGGGAATGGAGGGGACTCTGGCCTTGGGACACTGAGGGGGGACTCTGCCTTGGGACACTAAGAGGTAATTTCGACTGGGACGTGGAGAAGGAGGGACTATGTCCTTGGGACATGGAGGTGAGGGGGGACTCTGCCTTCGGACATAACAGGGAACTCTGGTCTTGGGAGAGGAGGAGGGGGGGGGCTATGGCCTTGGGGCACTAAGGGGGCACTCTTGACTTCTAGCGCTGTTATTGTTACAGGCTTAATGTCTAGTATTATATATTTGCTATCAACATAGTTATTGAATATAGATGAGTATATATGTATTATATTTATATATATATATATATTACTAGCAAAATACCCACGCTTTGCAGCGGAGATGTATTGAAATACGTTTTTTTTTTATAAGAAGCAATAATGTATCAAGATTGCTGTAATCACTCAGCACTTGATATATTAAAGAAAGACAATTCAATAATCTTTACGATAATGCAACACTCATTAACTTTAATTTAATATTATATTTTTTATTCAACTATGAAATTTTGGTGAAAATAACCCCCACCACCCCCCGTCCGCCCCAATACCCCCCACTATTCCTCTGTCCACCTCCAAAACCCTTCCCCTTACACCTCAGCAGTCCCCGCACACACCTGAATTTTTGGTAAAAATCGGTCCAGTCGTTAGTGTGCAGGAATTCAAAAATTATTTCCCCCCCCCATTCACCCCCACCCTAAAAAAAATATTTTGTTAACCTTTACTGGTAAGGAGCATATGCATACCAAATTGGTTGTGATTGAAATTGGACCAACCAGTTGTGCAATGTCAGATATTCACCGTTACAGGTGCAATGTCAGATACTCACCGTTACAGGTGGAATTTCGAAACGAAACCTGCTTAACTTTTGTAAGTAAGGTGCAATGAATGAGCCTGCCAAATTTAAGCCGTCTGCCTCCACGGCAAGTTGGAGAATTAGTGAGAGTGAGTGAGTGGTAAGGGCTTTGCCTTTTCGAAAAACGAAACCTGCTTAACTTTTGTAAGGTAAGGTGCATGAATGAGCCTGCCAAATTTAAGCCATTGCCTCCATGGCAAGTTGGAGAATTAGTGATGAGTGAGTGATGAGTGAGTGAGTGAGTGAGGGCTTTGCTGCGAAACGAAACCGCTCAATTTTGTAAGTAAGGGGCAATGAATGAGCCTGCCAAATTTAAGCCATTGCCTCCACGGCAAGTTGGAGGATTAGTGATGAGTTAGTGATGAGTGAGTGGAGTGAGTGAGGGCTTTGCCTTTTCGAAACGAAACCTGCTTAACTTTTGTAAATAAGGTGCAATGAATGAGCCTGCCAAATTTAAGCCGTCTGCCTCCACGGCAAGTTGGAGAATTAGTGATGTGTGAGTGAGTGAGGAGGGCTTTGCCTTTTCGAAAAAGAAACCTGCTTAACTTTTGTAAGTAAGGTGCAATGAATGAGCCTGCCAAATTTAAGCCGTCTGCCTTACGGCAAGTTGGAGAAATAGTGATGAGTTAGTGATGGTGAGTGAGGGAGGGCTTGCCTTTTCAAAACGAAACCTGCTTAACTTTTGTAAGTAAGGTGCAATGAATGAGCCTGCCAAATTAAAGACGTGTGCCTCCATGGCAAAGTGGAGAATTAGTGATGAGTGAGTGAGTGAGTGAGTGAGGGCTTTGCCTTTTCGAAACGAAACCTGCTTAACTTTTGTAAGTAAGGTACAATGAATGAGCCTGCCCAATTTAAGCCGTCTGCCTCCCTGACAAGTTGGAGAATTAGTGATGAGTGAGTGAGTGAGGGCTTTGCTTGATTAGTTATCGAAAACGAAACCTGCTTAACTTTTGTAAGTAGGTGCATAATGAATGAGCCTGCCAAATTTAACCCGTCTGCCTCCATGGCAAGTTGGAGAATTAGTGATGAGTGAGTGAGTGAGTGAGGGCTTTGACTTTTCGAAACGAAACCTGCTTAACTTTGTAAGTAAGGTGCAATGAATGAGCCTGCCAAATTTAAGCCATCTGCCTCCATGGCAAGTTGGAGAATTAGTGATGAGTGAGTGATGATGATGAGTGAGTGAGTGAGTGAGGGCTTTGCCTTTTCGAAACGAAACCTGCTAACTTTTGTAAATAGGTGCAATGATGAGCCTGCCAAATTTAAGCCGTCTGCCTCCACGGCAAGTTGGAGAATTAGTGATGAGTTAGTGATGAGTGAGCGTGAGTGAGGGCTTTGCCTTTTCGAAACAAAACCTGCTTAACTTTTTAAGTAAGGTGCAATGAATGAGCCTGCCAAATGAAGCCGTCTGCCTCCACGGCAAGTTGGAGAATTAGTGATGAGTTAGTGATGAGTGAGTGAGTGAGTGAGTGAGGAGTGGAGGGCTTTGCCTTTTCGAAACGAAACCTGCTTAACTTTTGTAAATAAGGTGCAATGAATGAGCCTGCCAAATTAAAGCGCTCTGCCTCCACGGCAAGTTTGAGAATTAGTGAGGTAGTGATGAGTGAGGGGAGTGAGTGAGGGCTTTGCCTTTTCAAAACAAAACCTGCTTAACTTTTGTAAGTAAGGTGCAATGAATGAGCCTGCCAAATTAAGCCGTCTGCCTCCACGGCAAGTTGGAGAATTAGTGATGGTGAGTGAGTGAGCGCTTTGCCTTTTCGAAACGAAACCTGCTTAACTTTTGGTAAGTAAGGTGCATGAATGAGCCTGCCAAATTTAAGCGTCGCCTCTATGAAAGTTGGAGAGTTAGTGATGAGTGAGTGAGTGAGGGCTTTGCCTTTTCGAAACGAAACCTGCTTACTTTGTAAGTAAGGTGCAATGAATGAGCCTGCCAAATTTAAGCTGTCTGCCTCCCACGGCAAGTTGGAGAATTAGTGATGAGTTAGTGATGATGAGTGAGTGAGTGAGTGAGGGCTTGCCTTTTATAGTATAGGATATATATAATATCTCATCTCTAATATGTGAATATGGTGTTTTCACATTTTAATATTGATGCAATTATTGACTAAATGGATGCAATTATTTGACCTACATTGCTCTCCAATTATATATTATAATTATATTTTATTACTTATATATTATATTTTGCTCTTTCAGACTATGTACTTTTCATATATCTTAAGTATGGTTTTAATGGATATGGTTGTTTTTAGCACTGTTTGTATAGTACATTGGGGGTTAATCGGACTGTGGTTTTTAGACCAACCCCTTTTTGTTATAAATAACTTTGGTGATTGGGAGGATCCCGTCTCTGATGAATGACTGGTCACGAAATGAGTCAGACGCACATCCTCTGCCCTCTCTGCAATCGACATGGTGGTTGACCATGTGCTTTATGTTGTACCGAACTGATTTTAATCTGATGAAATAAATTTGATGTTTTTATCCATGTGTGCCTGCTCCTACTCCGTTTCATAAGTTAAAGGGTATGTCCAGCAAAATGTAAGTTGTGTTCTAACTGATTTGCTGAAGAACATGAGGTAAATGCACTATCTCTACCTCCCGTTCTTCAGTAAATCCTACAGGAGAGGAGGAGACACTTACCCAGTGACCTGCTCAGTGCCAAAATCCCAGTGCCTCTGATGCATCTCCAGTCCTTTGCACTGTGCGCGCATGAGACGCGTTGGAGACATTCGGTGAAGTCGGCGCTGGAGCGGGTCTGCGGGTAAGTGTCCCTCCTCTCCTTAGATTAATGAAGAACGGGAGGTAAGAGATAGTGCATTTACCTCCTGTTCTTCAGTAAATCAGTTAGAAACAAACTTACATTTTTGCTGGACATACCCTTTAAGAGGCCGGGACTGAATGCCTCACAGACAGATCCTACTCTTCACTTTCTGTAACTTTGAGCAGACACTGCAGGAGAACCATTTGGAGCAGAGGAGTAAGAATTTTTAACACTACACAGTGGGGCCAGTATAGGGTTAAATTTTAGTTTTGGAGATGGACATGCCCTTTAAGAATTTCCTGATATAGTAGTTTCTTACAGTTTGTTCTCATGAATATTTATCTGGCTGAACCCTTTAGGTGACTTAATATAACATGTAGCAAAGCCATGTAAGAATGCATTTTAATTGTTGGCTTCTGAGCTATAAGTAAGAAAAATGTATTTCCTATAAAATGGTGGTCCTGTACAGTATGGGAGGTTAATTAAAAAGACAACACATTTCAAACATACAAGCGTGCTTGGGATGCATTATAAGTTCTAGAATTGAATAAGTGACCTTTGTATATCCAAAAACCTTTGAAAGCCATTTGTGCCTATGGTTTGGGGGCAAATTTGTTCTACACTGTGCCCATGAAAAGACAAAGCAAATCTTAGATTACAATTTAGTAATAATTGGCAGGGAAGGCCCACCAGATGCACCAGGATATAACTGGTATTTTGAGATTGAAAACAAAGATGAAGACTTCAAATGAAAAACTATATAGGCCAACTACAACAAAAAGCTGACAAACATATCTAATCTATTATGCAGAAATATAATAATCTCCCTCCTTCTCTCTGCCTTTCAAATGTTTCTGCCTCCGCTTTAAGCTTTTTTTTACAACTTTGTATGTGCTCAAAGGAGGCAGCTAGGGAATAGCATTCAGTCACTGGCTGGGTGTTACCTATTACATGACTGACAGTGGCTACCTGGACAAACCAGGAAGCAGAAAGAGAGGTAATAGAACATTAAGCAGCATTTCATGTTACTTACATCTCTCAGTTTTCAAATGATTGCAATTTTGGGGTTTGAGTCAACTATTGAGTTGACTCAATAGTAAAAGACTTAGGAGTTATTGTGCACAATAAACTTTGTAACTCTAAGCGAAAACTGGTATTTTCTGCTAAAGCAAATGCAAATCTTTCATGCATTAGAAGGATCATAGAACTGAGGAGGAAAGCATATTTTTCCTGCTATTTATAGACCTTGTACGTCCTCATCTCTAGTATGTTATATAGTTGTCTGCACCAGTCCAAAAATGAAAGCATAAAAACAAATTGGAAAAGGTACATAAGAAACAAAGCTGAGGAATGGAGCGTTTGTGTTATAATAACAGGTTAGCAGGGAATCTCTCTCTCTCTCTCTCTATCTCATGGGTTAAACAAAATCCTACAGGCCACTGGAGGAAAAATTATTTTAGTTTAAGTAACTTAAAATATTCTTCATTGTGATGGCATTATGGTTGTGGAATTCGCTGCCCGGAAAATGTTTGTTGGCCATTTCTCTAAACACACTCAAAGGAGGCTTAGAGAGAGCTACCTGGTTGTCTTTGTTCAGGTTAATATACTGGGGTCGTACGGTCCAGGTGGGTGGAGTTAGCTGCACTTTGTGTTAGTTTGGAAATACTAGATTTTGAGTAGAGAATTTAAACTTCGAGCTTTGTCTTTTCTCAACCCAAAATGACTATATATGTAACTAGAATGTATAACACCATCTCAATCCACATTCCCCTTAGCACAGAAAGATCAAAATAAGCTGATTAATAGGACCATAAACATTGATCTTATCAATAATATTCACTCAATATACACAAATTTTCCCTCCATGTCTAAATAGACCAAAAGAGAATCTTTTTAGTCTGAACTGGTCTTTGGTTGCCATACATGATACAATGATTGTACTATAACGAATATCATATTGATTATACAGTAATATTGTAGCATGTATGTCACTCTCTCTTAAAGGGTATGTCCACCCCTAAAATTGATTTTTAATATGCTGCTCCCCCATGTCCACCAGGCCCAAACGCATAAATATTTTTTTCAGAAAGCCCCCAAAACTCTTACTTACTCCCTCGTTTCCTCGCCGCACTGTCGGCCCTCTGCTTGCGAGGAATGCAAGCAGAGGGGGGGAACGGCTGTCGCGTCTTGATTGGCTGAGCGGCAGCCAATTCACGGACGCGGCTGGCGGTCATTCAGTGCAGCAGGAGGAAAGCGGAGAGGTAAGTAAGAGTTTGGGGAGCTTTTTGAGAAAAAAAAATGCGGTTGGGCTGGGGGACATGGGTGAGCAGCATATTAAGGGGGTTTTGCGCTAGGGGGAGGATAGTAGAACGGGGAGGGAGAGGGGGGAGAGGGAGGGGGAGGGAGGGGGAGAAGGGCTGCAGTGCGCATGGCAAATATCTACCGGAGGCAAGATAGCAGGCAGAGCCCTGCTATTCCTGGTGGTTAGTTTTGGGACTTTGGGGGGGTTTACAGGAGAACCCTATGGAGCTGGGATGTGAGGTAAGGATTAAACTACACAATGGTGGGGCCAGTAGTTGGGGGGATTATAGTTTTGGGGGTGGACATGCCCTTTAACTGGATAAAACACGTACATATGTGTATCATGAAACAGAAAAGGAGCAGTAGTCCCAGTAAGGACAGTAAACCAATCAAAGACAAGGAGCTTCTTTGAGCATGTAGTAAGATGGCCCTATAAAGTATAGACCCTACAGTGCATAGCATGCCAGGTTTTTCCCAACATAAGGTGCATGGGTGCTATGTATTGTAGAAGCCATATGAACTTTCTAATTCCTCTTATTCCATTAAAGCAGAGGTAATTTTAACTGAAAAAAAAAAAAAAGCTGGAGTTACGAAATAAAAATCAATTGAGATCTTTTGTAAGCGCTGCTCGTGTTTCCTTGTTGCATTGTAGCTTTTAAAGAACATTTTTATGATTTCCACAAGTTTGTAGAATGCACAATAACCTTTCACATGTTTTCCTTTCATCGACAAAGGAAGTAATTACCCTTTCTATTTACTGCTGCTGCGTTTTTCGTCTTTCCTTATAACATATTGTGCTCCTGAACAATTCAAAAACCAGCATTAAATGTGTTTTACTGGGGTTCCCTTGCAGATTTAAAGGCTTTATGTAACATTGAAGCAGAGGAGGACGGTTTTCTTAGTGTTTAAGTCCTTGAAAGGCTGTTTATGTTTGACAGTGATTGTGGGGACTTAGTCATCAACAATCTTGGATATGTTTTTAAATTAATCATGTTTCCTAGTTGAATTGTAGCCTTTAAACATCGACATTTGTATGATTTCAACAAGTTAGCAGCTAATTGCTGGCATTAAAAGTACCGCTACTCAGTGCGCCGAAAGCCACACTCATCACCAGTGCAATTCACCAGGCAGCCGATGACAGTTTATCAGAATGGAAGAAAAAAAATATTTTAAATGAAGCAATAAAACCAGCTGATTATTTTGTATTGTTCCTGGTAGGTTGTCTGTAATTTATACTGGCTACAAAATATGGGGAATATAAACATATGGAAGAACAGGAAAAAAAACAGACTTACCGCACACGCACACTACTTCTGGTCTTTTGCAAGCCGTTTTCAGTAATCCTTGAACTTTCAAGCATTTTTTAATTTGAATGTTTGGTAATCCTTGAACGTTCTAGGATTTCCGAATTCGAACGTTTGGTAATCCTCGAACGGCCGTTTGGGGGTCCCCCACCTCAACCAGGGACCCCCCCTGGATCCTTGAAAGGACCATTGTGGCCCTGGGAAGGGCCTTTTGGGGCTTAAGGGTTCCCGCAGCTCGCCCGGGACACCTACATACATGCGATCAGCTGTTTACAACTACTGTACCGTCAGTAGTTTTAACAGCTGATCACGCGCCCCTTAACTACATATGCGCGACCAGCTGTTTAAAAACTGCTGGTACGGGTAATTCAAGTACCCGGGAGGGCAGGAGCCCTGTATGGACAGGCCCCTGATACACCCTCTCGATCAGCAGTTTTTAAACAGATGATCGTGCGCACGTAAGTAAAGATGCGGTTGATACTGTACAGCAGTTTTAAACAGCTGATCGCATGTACGTAAGTAAAGGTGCACCCGATCAGCTGTTTAAAACGCTTCTGTACCGTACCGGCAGTAGTTTTAAACAGATGATCGTGCACACCTTTGTTTATGTACGCACGATTAGCTGTTTAAAAACTGCCAATATGGGTAATTCGAGAAATTTCAACTGTCTAGGATTTTTGAATTAGAAAATCCTCAAATGTTCGTTAGTTTTTCAAAAATAAGTCGGAAAGTTTGGCTTTGAAGTCCGAAAAGTCCGGGTTCGTCTAAACTCTTTAAATCCGACCTGAATTTGGTTTAGAGTTCGAGTCCATCTCTATTGTAAATGATTTCATTTTGACTGTGTAACTGTTCTGATTTATACTTTTCTCTAAAGTGATAACTGTTTCTACTGCAGCTTCTCCTTTTCCCCCTGCAAAGTTTAACTTTTTCATTACTTTTAAAAATGCTTTCCTGCATTTATAATACAGCCTTAGTGTGGCAAGTCCAAATGTCTCAATCCATGCTTAAATATCCTTGGTAGTGGTGTCATATACTGTAATATGCCATATAATAGAGGGTGCAACTATAACAGTATACCAGTTCAGCAATACAAACACAAGTTTAAAGGACATGTAAACTGTGGCAAATCATTTTTTAACTAATCACACAGTAATTAGGATTAATTACCCCCAATTTAAAATCTGCTTTTTTTTCTTCTTTGACCTTCCTATCTCTTGTTTTTTTAGCTCTGGGAGTTTTGCTTTTTAAAGAGGACGGGACACAGCTAGTCAGTAAAGAACTGTCAATCACCCAGCCCCTCCCCCAGGTACACTACATGTAGAGACTATCCATTCTATAAAAGTATTCCAACTGTATTCCCTTGGTGATGGACTACTGTATTGGTAGTGAAAAATAGGACAATTGGTGCGGAAAAATTGGCACTTATTAAGGAGACCATATCCAGAAATACCTGAGTTCATGGACCCCCCCCCCCCTATTGTCTTATAGAAGGGGGAGGACATTAAGGAATAAATTGGTCAGGTCTCTTTTTTGCTCTGAACAACCACACAGGGAAACCTTTTTGGGTCCCAAGAAATTGGGTATGTTCCTCTGTTTACATTGCACTCAATGCGAATGTGTACACAGGGGCACTTATTTTGAACACCCCACCACTTCAACTCGATATTATATATGGGGCCACTACACATGCGACACAAAGTTTGTGGTTTATGTGTTGTGGTGCCCCTGCAAGTTATTATATGTGGGCAAAACGACCCAGGCTGTTAAAACATATCCCAACACTACTCCAGTATCAGATTGAAAGACAAGAAATTGCCAGTCTCCAAGTATTTTGTGGAGACAGGCCATAGTGTCAATGATTTATGTTTTATGATACTGGAGACGGTGCCACCCTTAACACGGGCGGCAATAGGGAACTTAGATTAAAACAAAGGGAAGTGTGGTAGGTGAAACGTTTGAATACTCTAACATTTGGATTAAACAGGGATTTTGATTTATATTTATTTTTATGAGGTCCTGATGTGTTTTATTTGAGTGATGTCAGGGAGGTTTTCCTGCTGTTTCACTGTATAGCTTTTGCCCATAGATGGAGGTACTGAATATGTATATATTAGATATATTACAATAGGTTGTATATGTATTTATGATAGATACAGATGGGACGGGTACAATGTTTTGACTGTGTCATTTCCTGTTTCACAAATTGCATTGATATGTCATTTCCTGTCTGCTTAAAAGTCATGTGAGATGATTAATGAGGTCATACAAAAACTTTTTTTGTATGAGCCTGAAGAAGGGAGCATGTGGCTCCCAAAACACTGCTCATTTGCTTGATGTGAATAAACACACATACATGTGGATGATAAATCTTGTGAGTGCTGCTTTATATACAGTGTGTACATCTATTGGGGATAAATACAGCCATATTCCCTTTGAGCATTGCACCAGAGTACACTTTACTGCAAGAGTATATATAGTATACACAAGGTCATATACAGTATATATAGAGATGGCTGAACTTTCGAAAGTTCGGTCCGTTTTCGAACTTTCGAACTATATGGAAAGTTCGAAAGTTCGAAAACGGACCCATTAAAGTCAATGGGAGTCAAATAGTTCAAAAAGTTCTAATGAAATACAAATAAAATATCAATGGTAACTTAATATAAATGAATGTGGGACCTGGGAAATGGTCTGAGGAACATGTTCGAATATCCAGGACATTCGAAAAATCAATTTTACTCTCACTTGCGCTATTTTCAAGCTCGTTCGCGCCTAGATACCATGGACATTTTACTCGTGGATTAGATGCTCGCGTATAGGTTTTAATGGACACTTTACTCGTGGATTCGATGCTTGCGTTCGCGCCTAGATACCATGGACATTTTACTTGCGAATTCGATGCTCGCGTATAGGTTTTAATGGACGGTTTACTTGCGGATTTGATGCTCGCGTATAGGTACAATAGGCATTTTACTTGCACATTCCAACGGTTGAACATTCAATATTTATCGAAAGTCCAAAAATATCGAAAATCCGGGTCCGGGATAGTTCAAGAAGTCCGAATAGTTCGAGAAGTCCGAATTCGTTTGAATTCGAATAGTTCGGCTCAAACTCGGGTTCAAGTTCGAGTTCTAGTCCATCTTTCAGTATATACAGTATATACAGTACATCAGTTTTCATTCTTTCTTGTTTAAGTTGTCCATTGTTTCCAGATGTTTCATGTACACTAGATAAATTAACGTTACAGTCAACAATCTATCCATACTCTAGGGTGGAACTAATGTAATAGTATAGTATTTGAGGTTGAATAAAGACATACGTCCATCCAGTCCAACCCTTCTAGCAATATCCTCATTTCCTGCCTAACTGTTGATCCAGAGGAAGGCAAAAAAACCCCACCAAATTTATGAAGGGGGAAAAAATTCCTTCCTGACTCCAAGTGGCAATCGGAAATTTCCCTGGATCAACTCTACTTTATGTATCAATACCAGTAACTTGCAACATTCCTTGTTTGCAGAAACTCATCCAGCTTTTTTTTTAAACTGACCAATGAACCTGCCATTACAACGTCCACTGGAAGACAGTTCCATAGCCTTACCGTTCTCACAGTGAAAAACCCTTTCCGAGCTTGAAGCCTAAACCTTTTTTCTTCAAGTCTTAAGGGATGTCCTCGTGTCCTTTGACATGTTCTATTGGTGAACAATGCCCCAGATAGTTTATTGTATGGCCCGTTAATGTATTTATACACAGTAATCATATCCCCACGCAAGCGCCTTTTCTCCAGCGTACATAATTGTAACTTTTCCAGTCTCTCTTCATATTCAAGCTCCCCCAATCCCCTTATTAATTTAGTTGCCCTTCTCTGAACCCTTTCCATTTCAAAGATGTCCTTTTTGTACACAGGATTCCAAAATTGCACTGCATATTCCAAATGAGGCCTTACCAATGCTTTGTAAAGAGGGAGAATGAATACCTTATATATAATATATATTGATTCTCGGCCCCTTGAATCCCCACACCTAGGGCAGTCCAGCTAGAATGGTTTATGTGCTCTGTAAGCTCCCTGGAGGAGGTAACTTACGTAGTGGCACGTCGCAAGTAGCACCCATCTCCTTTTATTTACCATATGTGACCTCGAGTATAAGCCAAGGTGAGCTTTTAAGTGTCATTTTAAAAATGTAAAACCTCAAGTATATACAGTATATAACCCCCTACTACAGCAATCTGTTGGTTTTTGTAATGAGCAAGGTGTTAATTTATTCAAGTGACTTTGATAGACTAATGATTTAGAACAAATATATTCTCATATTACAATTCAGGTCTAATTAGGTTAAAACCCATAAATCAACCCAATAAGTGTAAAAAGCAGCACAAAGCTGAAAAGGTACTCCAGAGTCGTCGTCCCCACTCAGGTAACCTAGCTATACCGCTAAACGGAGTATAACCCAAAATACAACAGAAAAAGATAGTACCCTGCTGGGTACTATCTTTTTCTGTTGTAAAACCCATAAATGTAGTTTATTTTATCCATCTAGAATCTGCATTTTTTAAAATTCAATTGTAAATAATAAGTGTCTAGTATTAAAAATATATAATGAAAGCCCAAATAAATAAATGAAGCAATTAACGGGCAACTGTGGTGTTCAAAAAAGTTAGGGTTGAATAAAAGCCTGCAGTCTTTCCTGTAAAATGATAATGTTCAAACTTCCCGCTTCCAGTAGCTTGAGTGACATCATCTGACCCTCTGCTCCTCCTCTGTCCCCTGGGTCTGAGCATGCTCACTTAATATAATGTTGTGAAAGAAAGGAAATTGTTCGGCATGTCAGAAAGTATATAAAACTTAATAGTCCAGGTGTGTACGTTCCTGACAAACTTCTGTATCGCTGGGACGATTTTGATGAGACTTGGCATTCATATGTTTTAGGACTTGGAAGAAAAAAGACAAACTACTTAAAAACTTTTACAAACCAATCCTTATCCTTTTTTTTAAATGATCCCCTTTATGTTTTTCATTGATCCTCTTTAAGTTTTTACAGAGATTGCATTGAGTTTTTAGGAGCAACTAATTAGGTGGCGGTATATAACATTATTACACATAGGAAAGGTCTATATGTATGTGTGTATTAATTACTATTTAATTAAAATTACCATAACAAATACCACTATACACAGTATAATACTACTACCTACTAGTGAATTACAATACAAACGATATACAATCAATAAAGTACAATTACTTTACTTGACACCCCTAAGTTTGAATGGAAAACTCAAAATGGTAGGTTTAGCCACACCTCTAGGTTTTCTACATGGGTCTCCATGTAGACACTAAAAGAAAGTGGAATTTTATTAACATCCAATGAGGTTCTGATCTTACACTTTTAGCAATTCAAAATATTCTCTTAGGCATTGTACATGACAAGTCTTAAAAAAAAGTAAACGCTACCTGGGCCGCTCAACTGATCATTTGACGCAAGGCTCCATCCAAAGCGAGCTCCGGGACTCCCAAAAACAATCCAGATAAGTGGATTATGCCTTTCAATTTATCAGTGAAATGTCTTAAATCTTAAAGTTTAGACTTAATGGTTAAATAAAATAAAAAAACAGGATTTGATCAATATTATGTTCAATAGTGTTCATTTATACAATACAATTCAGGCAATTAAATGCTGCAAATATCATGTTACATATTTTCCCACATAGCAGTGTACACAGAAAGGTTCCATAGCAAGGATATGTGAATTGCTCAATATATATAAACCATTTGAGGTATCATAGCCAGTTGTTCACAGATCTCATTTTCATTAAACAGGGAGTTTAATGTATTGAAACTCACCACAAATGTGACCTTCCACATTATAATACTTTTGTTGATGTGAGCAATGTTGGAGGACATATAGGAACAAAGAGAAAGTATTTTAAATAAAGAATAACACTACTGTTCAGAATTGATGAAACACAGTTGTGAGATTTCATTTCCTTAATACCACATCAAAGTGCTGAAATGTAACCACCTTCTAACAACCCAAATAATCCCAGCTTTATTATAGATACAGCATGCAAAAACCTTATCTGAATATCTTTCAAATGGATCCCACACTGTGACCAGAAGCTGATATGTTCACTCCCAGCACTCAAATCCAATTTGCAGTTATCTTATTGACCTACAAAGGCATTATTTAGTGCAGATTATATACTGAAAAATATGTCTGGCTCAGTATATTCTATTTATCACAAATCTTCTAGTAACAAGCTGGGAAATAAAGAAAAGAAAAAAAGCATACACATGTCAAGGACAGAAAGGATAGTAAACACGAGCCTGCACGCTTTATCCTTGTAAAAGAAAAAAAATAGTTAATAGCAGCGTACAGCCATTTCCAGATTCCAAAATAAAAAATATTATTACTGTACCAACCCTCGCTCAGGTAATGCACCTCTCTTTGCGGTGGCCTTTGTCTCATGGCTTCAAGCACTTTTATTACTTTGTGTGTATATATATCACACTAGCAAAAAGTGTGCCCGTTGGTGCATAGTGGAAATTATGTGTGTATGTTTTGCCAGGTAATCCTGCCACAATGTGCAGTTCAACCTAAACAGCTATTTTCATTTATTATTTTTATTGAAAGCTCGGGGTCTGTTTTCAGTGATACCAACACAAAGCGCACAAACATGCAAGTGGTTCGGGATCTGTCTGCCTCTCCCTATGCATATAGCTGTTAAGCTGTAAGGCCAGAAAAGGCTACTTACATCCCTTTAGCCTGGTAGGTATCAGAACCCATTCAAAACTTGCTCTCCCTTTCTCCTCCCACAGTATCCAGGGGGAGGCTCAAATGGAATAAGTCTCAAAGTCCTAAAAGGACCCAGCAATACAACCACATAGCAAACCACATGAGCAACACACACATACCCTCCCATATCTATTTGACATGCAAGACAGACCCAGGCAATTATTACAACAATGCGCAGATCAAACTAAACAGCACCATTGACCATTGAAAAACATGAGACCGTATATAGGATCCAGATTAACATGCTAGTTCATACTTAGAATTACCACAGCAGGTTTCCAGATCTACAATCACTATAGGGTTAGGACAGCACAGGGTAGTGATTAGCTTAAGATTAGGGAGAGATGTTTTTAAGGAGCTAAAAGCTCCCTACAGAGTTAAATGAAATAAGCCTTCTTATAACAGAAGGTACTCCCAGACTCATGTTATCATAATAGCATTGCCTAATAATGTAACATATAAACACATATTTCTCACTTCCAAAGAAATGGGTGGGCATGCAAAGTGTCTCATTATTGCCTGTAGCTAAGGGCTGTGTCTAGATTCATCATAATGGTATAGAGCATGGGTGTTGAACTTGGTACCAGTCACATGTTTGTAAAACTACAAATCCCAGCAACTCTGTTTGTAGTAAGTTTTTTTATTAATGTTCTTTAAGTAAGGCATGTGTCCAGATGTAATACAGCCTAATGGTATAGAGCAGGGTGTTGAACTTGGGACCTTTCACATGTTTAAAAAATTACAACTCTGAGCATTCTCTGTTACCGTAAGTTTCTTCTTTATGTCCATTGGCTAATGAAGGTATTAAGATACAATACAGTGTAATGATATAGAGCACGAGTGTTTAACTTTTCACATGTTTAAAAACTACAACTCCCAGCATTCCCTGGCGGCACAGAAGCTGGAAAATTTAGTTTTCATACATCCTGTATAAAAGCCCTTATACTGACTTACAGGCATTAAAAGCCCATGCTTTAGCGATTCCTACCCAAGGTTGAATATGCAACTGATTCATCTGCCCTTCCCTTACATCCTAGCAATTACACTATTGGTTTAGGGAAGGATTATTCAGGTCACTTCAGGCAGTAGGAGTCGCACATATAACCACCTATCTGACAGCTATAATCCATAGAATGGAATAAACCTGCAGGTCTGGGAATAGACCCAGGCAATTCTGTCACAATGTGTAGTTCAAACCAAACAGCACCATTGGGAAACCTGAGACCCTACACATGATCCAAATAAAAATGCTTTGAGTGTACTTACCAAAGCAAGTTCCACATTTACAATCACTATGTGGTTAGGACAGCACAGGATAGTGATTTGCTATAAAGATTATGGAGAGATGTTCTTAATGAGCTAAAAGCTCCCCATAGAGTATAAAATGAAATCAGCCGTCTTATAGCAGTTGTGCCCCACAGCCTCATGTTGTTAATATATTAATATTGGGAAAAAGGGAAAAACTGGCCATTTCTCTAAGATGCTGGGTAGTTTTAGAGACATGCAAAGTATCATATACAGACACACTTCCTGTCTAGCAAACAGAAACTGGATTGTCTATTTCTTTTATTGAGAGGAGGGGGACATTGTAAATGTAAATTATTTTTTAATTGGCTAAAACTGTCACATGTTTTACAAACAGCACATAATTGGGTGTAATACTGAACTTCACTACACTTCATGTCTGTCATGTACAATGTAAAGTAAAATTTGGATACTTTGTTGCACGAACGCTGGAAGTATTCTTGTCTTCTTTGTATAGTAAGTATTCGTTTTAACCTTAGTGCAGATGATTACCATTCATTGCTTAGAGATGGCCAAACTTTTGAAAGTATATGGAAAGTTCGAAAACGGACCCTTAAAGTCAATGGGAGTCACATAGTTTGAAAAGTTCGAATGAAATCAATTAAAATATCAATGGTAACTTAATGTAAATGGGTGTGCGACCTGGGAAATGGTCTGGGGAACATGTTCAAATTCCAGGACTTTCGAAAACTCAATTTTACTCTCACGCTTGCTACTTTCGAGCTCTCACGTTCGAACATTCAATAATTATCCCATGAACGATTCGCATATTCAATTTCCATATTTACTCGCATATTAGTATAATAGACATTTACTCGCATATTCAATAATTCCATATTTCCTCGCGTATTAGTAATAATAGACATTTTACTAGCATATTCGATAATTCGAATATAACCCCACTCAGGTAACCTAGCTATACCGCTAAACGGAGTATAACCCAAAATACAACAGAAAAAGATAGTACCCTGCTGGGTACTATCTTTTTCTGTTGTATTTTGGGTTATACTCCGTTTAGCGGTATAGCTAGGTTACCTGAGTGGGGGGGACTCGGGAGTAACTGTTCAGCTTTGTGCTGCTTTTTACACTTATTGGGTTGATTTATGGGTTTTAACCTAATTAGACCTGAATTGTAATATGAGAATATATTTGTTCTAAATCATTAGTCTATCAAAGTCACTTGAATAAATTAACACCTTGCTCATTACAAAAACCAACAGATTGCTGTAGTAGGGGGTTATATACTGTATATACTCGAGGTTTTACGTTTTTAAAATGACACTTAAAAGCTCACCTTGGCTTATACTCGAGGTCACATATGGTAAATAAAAGGAGATGGGTGCTACTTGCGACGTGCCACTACGTAAGTTACCTCCTCCAGGGAGCTTACAGAGCACATAAACCATTCTAGCTGGACTGCCCTAGGTGTGGGGATTCAAGGGGCCGAGAATCAATATATATTATATATAAGGTATTCGTTTTAACCTTAGTGCAGATGATTACCATTCATTGCTTGTAGAGATGGCCAAACTTTTGAAAGTATATGGAAAGTTCGAAAACGGACCCATTAAAGTCAATGGGAGTCACATAGTTTGAAAAGTTCGAATGAAATACAATTAAAATATCAATGGTAACTTAATG
The DNA here is from genome assembly GCA_019447015.1 of Hymenochirus boettgeri. Taxonomy (NCBI): domain Eukaryota; kingdom Metazoa; phylum Chordata; class Amphibia; order Anura; family Pipidae; genus Hymenochirus; species Hymenochirus boettgeri. The sequence continues at coordinate 173,230,159 of CM033476.1, forward strand.
TAAATGGGTGTGCGACCTGGGAAATGGTCTGGGGAACATGTTCAAATATCCAGGACTTTCGAAAACTCAATTTTACTCTCACGCTTGCTACTTTCGAGCTCCTCAACGTTCGAAATTCAATTAAATTATCCCATGAACGATTCGCATATTCAATAATTCCATATTTACTCGCGTATTAGTATAATAGACATTTTACTCGCATATTCGATAATTCGATATTTACTCGCGTATTGGTATAATAGACATTTTACTACTTGCAGATTCGATATTCACTAGCGTATAGGTATAATAGACATTTTAATCGCGGATTCGATAATTCGATATTTTCTAGTGTATTGATATAATAGACATTTTACTCGCATATTCGATAATTCCATATTTACTCGTGTATTAATATAATAGACATTTTACTCGCATATTCAATAATTCGATATTTACTCGTGTACAGGTATAACAGACATTTTACTCGCAGATTCGATAATTCGATATTCACTAGCGTATTGGTATAATAGACATATTACTTGCGGATTCGATAATTCGATATTTACTAGTGTATTGGTATAATAGACATTTTACTCGCATATTCGCGTGCCTCGAATGTTCGAACATTCGATAATTATCGAATGTACAGAAAATATCAAAAGTCCGAGAAATCTGGTTCCGGGATAATTTCGAGGAGTCCGTTCGAACTCGAATAGTTCGTCTCAAACTCAATTTCGAGTTTTAGTCCATCTCTAATTGCTTGCATGTATGTTTAAACTCTTATACCTAATTCAATCATGACTAAATGTGTAGTTGAGCGTTAGAGTCTTTTGTGTAATGTAGAAACTGACGGCCATCCTTTGCACCGCAGCTGAAAGTAATTTTGAATAAAGTGTTAAAGGATATGTACATCATAAAATCAACTGACTTGTATTTGGAAGCTGCATCTTTAAAGGGGAAGTTCAGTGCAAATAAATATGCTTTTCAGAAAGAAGAGCAGTATTTTTTCATCCCAATTATCTTAATCTACCAATTCAGCATTTTCTCTGTGTATAATTAACTGCAACCGAAATACTGACTTCCTGTTAGCAGGACCCCTAACAGAGACCGTTATGGTCTTGCCCTTGACCCAGCGTCTGGGTTGATTCAGTTGCTCAGTAGAGATCTGAGCATCTATGACCCATCCAACAGCCAATCAGTAGAAATTACTGTTAGGAACATTCCAAGGATGTGGTGCATCCTGGGAAGAAGAAGGATCGTTAGAACCTGAAGTATCAGCTCACTAATGTCAACAGCAGGGAACAGCAAAGGGTATGAAATCAACTGATTTTTCAAAATGGGAGAGAATATGTAGAATAACTAAGAAGGCATTACACAAACTAACAATAAAACACATATTGATAATTTCCACTGAACTGTCCCTTTAAATCCTGCACAATGTCCTGTTTCCCCTGTTTCTTTCTTTTCCTGGTTCTTCCAGTCAGCAACTGTCTGTTATGGATTTGACAGTTGACATCACAGCCAATGACTGAATGTTAATCCCCTGTCTGCCTCTTCTGAGCATGCTCAGTACATGTTTCTAAATTGCTCAGTTTCCATGAGGCATCCAGAAGTATAGCAGGCATACAGTTATCAATTCAAATAAAACAAAGAATGATATATCAACATATTTTAAAGAGACCATTCTTTCTAAAAGATGTTCTTATAAGGGTGGAGTTTTCCTTTAAGTAATGTGTTTTTTCTTTTTTTCCCCTAGGGCCTACCTGTGACCATCTGAATTTACTGACATCTTGGGTTATGGTTACAGTCTCTTTAGCTCTGCCCCCTAAGATTTCCTTCCTCTCCTGCTTTGCTGTGTATAAGAAAGCACGGCCCGTTGCGCCTCCCACCCGCGCATGCCCTGTAAGCACGGTGCAGTGCAATGATGTCACGCGCTGACATCACGGCGCATGCATCATGACGTCCCACGCACGGGCATGGCAGGCACGGGTGGGAAGCTTTTTGAAAGCTTGTCAACTAAATAAACTGTTAGTCCATAGAAAAAGTAAAACAGTACTCTTATTTTTAAATATCAAAGTATTCATTATTTACTAGGAGGTGTTATGCAAAGGTATATATATTTAAGGGGTGGGTGCCAGTTCATACTTTAGTATATTCATAAACACAGATAAAAAGCATTAGGCCATAAAGTTCAAACCTCATTAAGACCTCATGTTTTCTAAATTTAATCTGCCTATCACCATTTTAACCTTTTCAATTCAAAATATTTCATTTTGTTGCAGCCCATGTCTCTAATGTTTGGGCAAATGCAATGATGAATTGAATTGTCCTTTAAGATTTCAGAAGTCAAATTCTGGAATATGGAATTCTGGAGGTATTGAATGGAATTACCAACGAATGGTATAGTATCTACTTTCTACTTCTCTACATAGCTGATGTTTTAAAAAAAAGTGTTAAGTTTGTAATTATCATTAATCAGTCAAAATAAACATCAATACAAGAAGTCCTTCAATTCACCTTCAATGCTTGTAAATATTTGCAATATTGATAAAACAGGACTGTTTAGCTTCATGAGATCAGCAAAGTAATCCGTTACTTATTGATCAAGAACTTTCCATGACATCTCTGCTCCAGGTGCTGCTATGAATTATACAGTTATATATATACTTTTCTGTATTAGTCATTAAAGGTGTCTGCTGCAATACTTGTATTCCTTTCACTCAAAGCATACAGTATTTGTGATACATATTAAAGGATAACTGTATTGCCTTAATGCATTTTTTTGTTTTTAATTGCATTAAAGGTATGCTGCCCTCCCCATACATTTTTTTCCTGATTTCAAACCTCTATCAGCCTTCAATTAGCCTTCAATTAGCCATGCTGTGAAGGGGGCGTAACAATTCTGTCTACCTCTAACTGTCATTCAAAGCTAGCATGCGAGAAAACACTACTCCACCCACATTTGATCAGCTTGATTATGTAGGCTGTATCCTAGCAACAGGACATTTCAAGTTTGTTTAACTGGCAGAGGAGGAGGAGAGAGGTTGTAACAGACATTCCCACCAGCCAATGACAAGTGTTATGTTAATCATGGCCCCGGGCCGTCTAGGAGGTGGGCTTTTAGCACTCATCTTTGCTGTGTGATATCTAAGCGAGGGCAGCACGGCTGTAAATGTGAGTAAGTGATTTCAACTTCTGGAAGTGTGGACATGTAATGGGGGTGATGTTGTTCTTTTAGATATTGTTGTCCTTTAATTACTTGCTAACAGGGAAATATATATTTTGCTTGTGATCTAGTGAGTTTTATAATTGAATTCAGATATTGGTAATTTCTTGTTGTCTGCAGTTAAATCTATGGAATATGTATAGTTGTTCCTAAACCACCCAGTTCTATCCCAGACAACCTAGCCAGGTAATTTACCGTACTGCCTATTCCCCATCTATTCAATGAAAAAAATCATCAGGGCAGTGGGACAGGCACCCTCAAAACTAGGTTGTCCCAGTAAATCCCTCTCATTCTAAAACACTTTGGGGCAATGCAATATTGGGCGCTAAATTCCCAAGTCGGTGTAAAACCCCGCTATCTGATGTAATTTCGGGTTAGCATGGGTTTTACAATGAGTCTGCGTTGCCTGCGCCATTTACATTTGGAAATAGGCTTGTGCAATGCAAAACCTGCTAAAGTTGTGCTCTACTATGTAGCGCAAAACTTTAAGCCTTTGAATAGGAGGCATAAGTCGGCGCAGTTACCGGTCAGAGATACCGTAATGCAAAAAATATCGCACAGGGATTTTTGCAGTGCGGGAATTAGGGCAGGAAAACTGTGTCGGAAGATAATATTGCATCACCCCCTTTGATTGTGCACAAAGCTAGGCACGTATTTACTATTTAAGGAATGACCTGACTGCCCAACAATAGGTTTGTGTATGAGCATCGGTTAGGCAAGTTAATTGAACCAACTGAACGCCCATACACAAACTAATTGTTGGGCAGTCGGGTGTCATGACTGAAATTGTAAGTGTGTGTGTACCTTAAGGGTACAATTAGAAGCCCTTGGATGACAATCTTCAGTATAAGGTCACTGAGAAATTTTCCATGTACAGCGCCCAGTGTCGGACTGGACTATTTTAGCAGTTTTCTCTGTTTTCTTGGGTGAATGGTTTGTGGGTCCCCCAGGGCGATTCCCATGTAACCCTGTGGGCCAGTCTGACACTGACAGCACCTTTTCTAATTAGGTGTATGGGTTAATGTCTCTATCTGAAAAATGTTGTCATCAGATACAGTCAACAGGCTACAAGGCTAGACATCCTTGAAGAATGAAGATTCATTGGAATAATTTGAGCTGCTTCCTCAAACAATTTAATAATAAATGTTTTTTGCAGACTGAAACCTGGTACTACTGCTTGTACAAGGTGCCATGTGTGATTCTACATTATCCCAGATGATCTCCTATATTACAAATGATTCCATGTGGTTTATTAAGAAGTTGTGCATTTAATTGAATGTCCCTCTTTTGGGACTATGTTCGTCTAATTAAGTGTTACATAAGTGATAAGTCTAGTTAAGCACAAAATCAGCATTGCATATTACAAAACACTTAACATAAACTAAGCACTTTTTGGATGAATTTAGCACCTTAGATGTTAAAGGGCATGTCCACCCTTATACAACACTTTTGACATCTAATAGTATGCCTTCCCCCAGCCCCAACCGCTATAAAATAATTTTTAAAAAGTGCCCAGATCTTTACTTACCTTCACTCTCTCCTCCGACGCCCGACCCGGCCTTCTGCTTGCAAGACACTGCAAGCAGGGGGCGGGACCGGCAGCCGCGTCTGTGATTGGCTGAGAGGCAGCCAATCACGAATGCGGTTGCCGGCTCCTCAGAATGCCGGGGGAGAGAGGGAAGGTAAGTAGAGTTCGGGGGACTTTCTTAAAATTATTTTTAAGCGGTTGGGGCTGGGGGAAGAAATACTATTATATGGCCAAGGGGTTTTATGGTAGGGGGAGGGATCGCAAAATGGGAGGGAGAAGGAGGGGGAGGGAGGGGGAGAAGGGCTGCAGTATGCAGTACTTCTCCCGGAGGCGAGACAGGAGGCAGAGTCCTATATGGACTCTGCTATCCTCCTGGTGGGCAGTTTTTGGGACTTTGGGGGGGGACTACATGAGAACCATATGGATGGGATGTGAGGTAAGGATTTTATTACACTACATGGTGGGGCCATTAGTGGGGGGGATTATAGTTTTGGGGGTGGACATGCCCTTTAAGTTTTAGAAAGGTCTACAACAAGGTAATCATATTTCAAAGAAACAAGGAAAAATGAATTCATGGTGAATGAATATAGATACATGGTGTTTCTTCATGGTATATAATCTTTAATTTGAATTGTTCTGGTGATATTCCCCAAATCTGGATAACATTTATTTGACCATCCTTTAAACATACCATTGAAAAATAAAAACATTGGTTTATATTCAGGCCTAGACTACCACCTTGTGGTTAAAATATTTACGTATTTCTAAACATAACTGTAATACGTAGAAATGTACTAAACTGTCTATGAAAATTAATTTTTTGCTCTAAAAAATTGCTTAATTATCTGAAGCTTAAAAGTACAGTTTCTAGGCAATAAAGCCACACTGAACTGAAATGATATAAATGGTATATTTATTTCCAAGGTACTGTGTGTAATACTAATTCTAATGAACTATATCTAACTATTAAATTTACCCGATCGCTCGCTTCTCTGCCGTGTAGTCTGACAGGTCCTGGTGGACTTAGTATTCTATGCATAAGTGCTATGTGCATAGCATACAAATTTATATTATCAGTATGATTGATAACAATTTTTGCCAGCTGTGGTGTGAGTCGCATGACTCGTATATGTCCAGAGGGTTAATTGTGTGACATGCAGTCACAGAGCCAGGTAGCTACATTTGCCTGCCACCATTTTTCTTGTTGCAAGCTGTTCACATGTCAAAAAAAAACCACTTTTGGCATGCGAACAGCTTGGCATGATAGTGTCACCTTCATAAAGCCTCTTAATGTCTGTATAGAACAGTCTGGGGAATCTCACTCATAAGTCCTAAAAGTGCATGCTTCTAGGGGGAAAGTTTCCTCTGGGTACTCTGGCTTCCCCCACAACCAAGACATAATGATAGTCTGTATGTGTAAAAATAAAGTGGTAAGATTGTAAGTAGAGATGTCCGAACTTCGAAAAATCCGGTCCGCTCGAGGATTCGCGGATTTTCGAAAAAAATCCGAAAATTTGAAAATCCGCGAGCGGACCCGTTAAAATGTATTAAAAGGAAAGTTCGGCAAAATCCGCATTAAAAGTGGTCTAAATAGCCTTGGTAATGTACACTTAATCACTCAGGGACCTGGGTAATGACCTTGGAAACACGTATCAATGCCTACAATACCTAAAAATTACAGTCCGCTAGCGTTAAATAAGGATTTCCGTAAATACGAGGATTCCCGTAAAAACAAGGATTTCCGTAAATACGAGGATTTCCGTAAATACATGGATTCTTCAGAAATACGGACCCGAACCGGAACTTCGATGATTCACTGCTTTTTACTACATCCTGATCCTGCCTGCAAACTGTCGAGCTCTAATGGATTGGACAGTGATTGTTGAAATAAAACGTTTTTTTTTTCTAGAAGCAGGACCAGCCTCTACAGGCCCTCCACTCTCTCCATGCCCTCCACCCTCTCCAAGCCCTCCACCCTCTCCAGCCCCTCCAGGCCCTCCACCCGCTCCAGCCCCTCCAGCCTCTCCAGTCCCTCTGGCGGCCATGATTGAAAACTGTAAGTAAATCATATGCAATGTTAATGAAATGTTATATACAAGACTATTAATATCTGTATTTTCCCAGTGTAAAACCCACGCTACATGATGCAACATTGGGTACTGTGGGTTTGACAATGCTTTCATGGGGGCTGCACCACTTCCAAAAATGTTTGTATGTAGCACAGTCCTAGTGATACAAAACCAAGAATGTTCTGATACAATTTAGCAATAAACGTAATGTTTTATGCCAGCATTACCTCCTGCTGTTTATCAGTGATCCCCCATGATGCAATAATATCGCTTTAAGTGGAAGTTCAGTGATAAGATCTTTTTTAAGAAAAAAAGAGCAGTATTTATCCATCCCAATGACCTTAATCTGCCCATTCAGCATTGTGACTGTGCATAAATAAATGCAACCGAAATACTGACTTTCTGTTTGCAGGACCCCTAATAGAGATCTTTATGGTCTTGCCCTTGACCCAGTCCCTGGGTTGATTCAGTTGCTCAGTAGAGATCTGAGCATGTGTAACCCACCCAACAGCCAATCAGTAGAAATCACTGTTACCATAACTAGGTATGCATAATATAAACTAAGAATTTTAGAAATAATTATATTTTATACTGAGCTTTCCTTTTAATGACATACCGCAACATTATTGCATTGCAGTACCATGTATGTGTAACTAGCTGTCAGGTGCAAAATTGCATCACCCGCACTGCTTTAGGAAATGTGCTCGAACATCTTCAACACAATTCTCTCAATATCTTCCTCAGCGCCATTGAGTTACAGCAGGCCCACTGCGGTTTGCCACCATTGTTGAAGAGCCAGGCAGGCTTGGCCCCACTGGACATACCCCTCACCCCATTGGCTACTCTCCCTCAGATTATGCTTCATGCAAGGGAAAGCGGGTAAACGGATAAGGCTTTGTAGGAACCGCACCATTGAGTTACAGCAGGCCCACACTTTGTAATATGGAGTACTGCTCTCGGGCCAGGCAGGATTGACCCAGAGCTGAAAACATTAGCCACAGAGTAGCTGTTGCGGCTGTATGAGATGGTCAGAGTAGGTGACACCACAAAGGTGCCTCGTGGAGAGAGAAGGAAGAACAAATATGGAGTACTGCTCTCGGGCCAGGCAGGATTGAACCAGAGTTGAAAACATTAGCCACAGAGTAGCTGTTGCGGCTGTATGAGATGGTCAGAGTAGGTGACACCACAAAGGTGCCTCGTGGAGAGAGAAGGAAGAACAAATATGGAGTACTTCTCTCAGGCCAGGCAGGATTGACCCAGAGCTGAAAACATTAGCCACAGAGTAGCTGTTGCGGCTGTATGAGATGGTCAGAGTAGGTGACACCACAAAGGTGCCTCGTGGAGAGAGAAGGAAGAACAAATATGGAGTACTGCTCTCGGGCCAGGCAGGATTGTCCCAGAGTTGAAAAGATTAGCCACAGAGTAGCTGTTCCGGCTGTATGAGATGGTCAGAGTAGGTGACACCACAAAGGTGCCTCGTGGAGAGAGAAGGAAGAACAAATATGGAGTACTGCTCTCAGGCCAGGCAGGATTGACCCAGAGCTGAAAACATTAGCCACAGAGTAGCTGTTGCGGCTGTATGAGATGGTCAGAGTAGGTGACACCACAAAGGTGCCTCGTGGAGAGAGAAGGAAGAACAAATATGTGAGTACTCTGCTCGCAGCCAGGCAGGATTGACCCAGAGCTGAAAACATTAGCCACAGAGTAGCTGTTGCAGCTGTATGAGATGGTCAGAGTAGGTGACACCACAAAGGTGCCTCGTGGAGAGAGAAGGAAGAACAAATATGGAGTACTGCTCTCGGGCCAGGCAGGATTGACCCAGAGCTGAAAACATTAGCCACAGAGTAGCTGTTGCAGCTGTATGAGATTGTCAGAGTAGGTGACACCACAAAGATGCCTCGTGGAGAGAGAAGGAAGAACAAATATGGAGTATTGCTCTCAGGCCAAGTAGGATCAACCCAATCTTAGAAAAATTAGCCACAGAGTAGCTGTTGTCACAGAGCATTTGTTATTTTTACAACTTGAATGTAGTAGAGCAAGGTAGGACCATATATGACCCTGCCAATAAGAAAAATTTGCCATTTGCCAGCTAAGCTGGCATCAGCTAAGCCTCTAGGTGGAAAATGAGGCAGAAGGAGCAGTACGGGTGGCCAGGGGCAGGAGGCCTTCAGTCACGGGCATCAGCAATAGGGGTGCTGTACTGAGATGTGATCCACACCTCATTCATCTTGATGAATGTAAGGCGGTCCACATTCTCAGTGGAGAGACGGGTCCTCCTCTCTGTTACAACACCCCCTGCCGCACTGAAGGTCCTCTCCGAAAGAACACTGGATGACGGGCATGAAAGGACCTCGATGGCATACTGTGCCAACTCAGGCCAGATACCAAGCCTCGCCACCAAGTAGTCCAGTGGATCCTCAGTCTCTGATGTGGCTACACCAGCCCTGGATCCGATGTAGTCGGTGACCTGGCGACTGTTACCTGGTGGAGTTGCCAGTAGATGGGCCTGGCAACTGTGGCTGGAAGAACAGCCTGAAGTTGGCCGCGAGGCCGCCTCCAGTACTGCTGCTCCTCCTGTCAGGCACAGGGGGACGTGAGCCCTGTTGATCCCCAACATCAGGTGCTGAAGGGCCAGGTAGCTCCTGGCCAGAGCCTTCAGTAGGCTCTCCTCTGGCACCCCTGCTCCTGGCTCTCCCTCTTGCCCTGCCAGGCATTTCCCTCTCCCAAATTTTAACAAAAAAAAAAAAAATATATATATATATATATATATGTATATATACACACACACAAACACAAAAGACAAAGCAACAAAACAACACAGAAGCAAACAAATAAACACAAAGCTTTTTTTTTTATTTATTTTTTTTTTTTTACACTAAAAGCACAAAAAGGACACAGACACAACTGACAGCAAACAGCAAAACAGCAGATCAGACAGCAAAAGCTGCTGATTGCTGCTTAAGGCAGCACTGTCAGCTACACAGAACACACAGACACTGATACACAGATACAGAAAGACAAACAAAAAAACAGGACACCTAGACCTCTAAAAGGTCTAACACAAAATGTGTCCAAAGAACTTATAGGGAAGTTAGTCCTTAAAAGGACTTTTGGGTCTCAAAGGAAGGTTAGTCCTTAAAATGACTGTTGGGTCTCAAGATGTGTGAATACAGGGGTGGTTAACAACAAGTGCTAAACCACCACACTGAAATTCACACACAGAAAGCTCAAAAAAAGCTCAAAAAGCACAAAATCTCTCTCCAACTCCTACACTGTCAGGTATCCACTAAACACACTCCAACACACTGACAAAATGTTGCCTGTGAAGCAGCCTTTTATACCCAGGGGGCTGGCAATAATCATGTTAGCTGCCATTGGATAATTTGGGACATGTGGCTTGCTCCGTCTTGAAAATAATCCCCAAAATGCGGAAATTCCGTGAATTTACAAGAATTTCTCGTATTTTCCTGTATTTTCGAAAATACGAGAATTCTCGTAATTTCGAGAATTTCCCGAATTTTCCTGTATTTCGAAAATACGGAGATCCTCGTAATTTCAAAAATTTTCGAAAATACGAGAAATCCGCGGTTCGGAAGTTCGGAAGGCGGAAAATCCGGAATAATCCGCTGTTTGCGGACGGAATAAATCTGCGGCGGATCCGGGTTCGGATCCGCGAACTGGCCATCCCTAATTGTAAGCTCTTCGGGGCAGGGCCAGATGTGAATGCATCAATGTAATTGTAAAGTGCAACATATAGAAAAATAGATATAAATCCACAATAATAATAATAATAATGTTCTCTTTTATTTAAACTAGTCTGTGTGTAAATTATCTGTGCACATACAAAATAAAATTAGACTGCGGTTGGAAAAGAAGAACCCAGTCAGCCAAAACATTAGGTAAAATACTTAACATTAAATTAAGACACAGACACCAACTTTTGGGTGAAACAATTGGCCACAGCTTTTTATAAAATAACTTAATTTAAAGGGCATGTCCTCTCCCAAAACTATAATTTTACCCACTACTGGCCCCACTGTGTAGTGTAGTAAAATCCTTACCTTACATCCCTGCTCCAAATGGCTGCCCTTCTATGCCCCTCCAAAGACTCTGCCTCCTGTCTCTCCTTCGGGAGAATTTTGCCATGCACACTGCACGCTGCACTGCACTATTACCCTCACGCTTCCCTGAAGGAAGGAGGACAAACCAGGGGGCTTCTGGACACAGACGCCCCGTCCCCTATACATGGCGGGGGGCTCCCATGTGTGCGGTATTCCAGGGAGAAACACTTTCACATATATATTACAGATATTACGATATTACGGATATCCTTTTTTGACTGTCTCACACCTAAACAATAATATGGATAAAAAGAGTCTGTTATGTAAAACCTTTGCATATGAGCTTTAATAAAGTTATTTTTAAAAAAAAGAAATTGTGTCCTTTACAAAGTTAGCTTTTTGTTGGGTAGGAGGTGTACTTCCCTGAAATTAGTTTTTGCAGGATAGGATGTCTTTAAAAGGGTCACTAACCCCTAAAAATCCATTATAATTTATTTGTTGATACTGTAGGTGCACTTGCTCCTATGTTACCTTTAGAAGCTTAGATCACAGTTATCTTAGAAACCGTTATCGTGCAGCTGTATCATATCCCTTCCCGCTGACCTCCTGTCACCGAAACAAATTAAATTCACAAGCAGTATCTACAGTAGTGCTGAGTTGTAGGCCCTGGAGATACTGGAAAGTTGTTCTATGTTCTATTGGTGCTATATATCTAGAACGCACCATTGATTTATATTCTACATTTGTGGAAGCATGCTGGGAGTTGTAGGTAATAAGTGCCGTTATGCACTGATACACCTACATCTCCATCAAGTATTTACAAACTATAAAAACCCAGCTTTAATTTAAACGCAGCCTCTACAGTAGTGCTAAGGTATTAATAGGTTGTCCAGGGCCAACCTCATTTTCTCAATATCGTCCCAGCATGACTGGGAAGTTTACATTTTTTGGGTGAACGCTCATTTATTAAAGCACAAGTGCATTTCTATTCCTATCTTCCCTATAATAATACATAGTAACATAGTAATTAAGGTTGAATAAAGACATATGACCATCAAGTCCAACCTATTCAGTTGATCCAGAGGAAGGCAAAAAAAAACAGCTAAAAAGGGGGGGGAAATTCCTTCCTGACTCCAAAGGCAATTGGAAAGTATCCCTGGATCAACCAGATCTGTATTAATACCAGTAATTCTCAATATTTTTTTAGTTTTAGAAACTTATCCAGGCCTTTTTTAAAGCTATTCAATGAACTTGCCATTACCACTTCTGCTGGAAGACAGTTCCACAGTTTCACCGTTCTCACTGTAAAGAAACCTTTCCTAACCTGAAGATGAAACTTCTTTTCTTCCCACGAGTCCTCTGATATGACCTATTAGTAAACAATGCACCAGAGAGTTCATTGTATGGCCCATTAATATATTTGTATAAGGTTATCATGTCCCCACGCAAACGTCGCTTCTCCAATGTAAACAGCCCTAACTTGTCTAATCTGCCTGTATATTCAAGCCCATCCATTCCCCTTATTAATTTAGTTGCCCTTCTCTGAACTGCTTCAATTTCCAAGATGTCCCTTTTGCATATGGGATTCCAAAACTGCACCACATATTCCAAATGAGGCCTTACCAGTGCCTTGTAAAGAGGGAGAATAATATTTTTCTCTCTTGAATCTATTCCTCTCTTTATACAAGACAATATCTTGCTAGCTCTAGCCGTTGCTACCTGGCATTGTTTGCTATAGCTAAGTCTGTTTTCTACCAGAACCCCCAAATCTTTTTCCATAACAGATGCACTTAACACAGAGTTATTTATGGTGTAGGTGGCACAGGGATTATTAAATCCTAAATGCATCACCTTACATTTATCAATATTGAATCTCATCTGCCATTCTGCTGCCCATTTTGATAATCTATCTAGGTCTGCTTGCAGCACTTGCACATCATTTGAAGTTTCCAAAGCTCTGCATAGTTTAGTATCATCAGCAAACACTGAGACCTTGCGCTCAATGCCCCCTTCTAAGTCATTTATAAACAGATTAAACAGAAGCGGCCCCAGTACAGAACCCTGAGGCACTCTGCTTAGAACTTTAGCCCACATAGATGTAGCTCCATTAACCACCACTCTCTGTTTGCGATCCAATAACCAGTTCTCTATCCATGAACAAATGTTTTCTTCAAGGCCAACAGTCCTCAGTTTATACATTAGTCGCCTATGTGGCACAGTATCAAAAGCTTTCGCAAAATCCAAGTATACCACATCCACTGCTGTGCCTGAATCTAACTTCTTACTCACTTCTTAAAAAAAACAATTAAATTTGTCTGGCATGATCTATTTCTCATAAATCCATGCTGACTACTACTAATAAGATGAGCTCTGGAGACAAAGTCAAGGATATGATCCCATAGCAAAGTTTCCAGCACCTTCCCTACCACTGTGATAGGCTTACAGGTCTATAGTTACCAGGCTATGAATGACTACCTTTTTGAATATTGGTATTAATTGGCTTTTTTCCAATCCAGTGGCACATCCCCAGACCAAAGCGAATCTGAAAAGATGAGAAACAGTAGTCTAGATAGAACTGAACTAAGCTCTTTTAAAATCCGAGGATGCAATCCATTGGTCCTGGGGCTTTATTGATATAACTTGTGTAATTGTTTCCGTACATATCCTCTGTTTGCCAATGTGAATACTCTTCTTCTTCCTGCATATTATTACAATCCCTGCTGTAAGGACAAGGATTCTCAACAGTAAAAACCGATGTAAAAAAACGGTTTAGCAGATTAGCCTTTTCGGCATCCTCTACAACCACCTCAGTCCCATTATTTAATGGTCCCACATTCCCAGTCCTCATCTTTTTACCATTTATATACTTAAAAAACATTTTGGGGTTGGACTTGCTTTGTTCGGCAATCCATATTTCATTTTCTATTTTAGCTAGTTTAATTGCTTTCTTGCACTCTTTATTATAGCTTTTGTACTCCCTCTAAGCCTGTTCTGTTCCCTCTGTTTTCAAAATTTTAAAAGCCTTTTTCTTTTTTTCCATTTCCCTTTTTACCTGAGCATTAAGCTATGCAGGAGTGGACCTAATTTTTTTACACTTGTTACCTAAAGGTACAGATTTAGAAATGTAATAGTTTCATTCCCTTTAAAAGTGGTCCATCTGGTCTGTATCTTTACCTAGAAACAATTCCACCCAGTGAGCAGGAGTGGTTCCTTTAACAGCACAAAATTAGCTTTCCTAAAGTTAAAAATATTTGTTAAACCAGTGCACTTTAGTTTTTTGCAACCTATATTAAATGACACTATATCATGGTTACTATTCCCTAAGCTTCCCATTACCTAATGGCACGCATGTCCCCCAGATATAGTGACGAATGCCCAACAGACTTTTGGCACCTTATTTGGCAATGCCCACTAATTCAATTTTATTGGAAACAGATTCTTGAGGTGTTGTCGAACTCAATACATAGGAGTGTTCCTCTGGAGCCCCAGATCTGCCTACTTGGGATCCTAGACGAGGAAACATGGCCAAAACACCAGGTTATGTACTTACGTGAAACACTATTTTATGCTAGGAAGATAATTGTGTTAAATTGGATGAGTCCACAACTACCCCAAATTAAAATGTGGAAGGAGCTAGTGACCAGAAGTATGGCCTATATACGGGTGATATATAAAAACCGGGGAACCCTCACAAAGTTTGATAGGGTATGGAACCCGTGGTTAAACTGTGTGTAATATGCTAGAAAACCTGAGAATAAGGAACAACAACATCCAGAACTATTTGAAATAATGTACTACAAAGTAAGAGGATGCGATGGTAAACTACACTAAGTAGACGATGACTGAAATGTTACAACTAATGTTACACTACCTATATACACCCAAGTGCCCGCTATCTGCTAGCTGGCATCAGCTAAGCCTCTAGGTGGAAAATGAGGCAGAAGGAGCAGTACGGGTGGCCAGGGGCAGGAGGCCTTCAGTCACGGGATCAGCAATAGGGGTGCTGTACTGAGATGTGATCCACACCTCATTCATCTTGATGAATGTAAGGGGTCCACATTCTCAGTGGAGAGACGGGTCCTCTCTCTGTTACAACACCCCCTGCCGCACTGAAGGTCCTCTCCGAAAGAACACTGGATGACGGGCATGAAAGGACTCGATGGCATACTGTGCCAACTCAGGCCAGATACAAGCCTCGCCACCAAGTAGTCCAGTGGATCCTCAGTCTCTGATGTGGCTACACCAGCCCTGGATCCGATGTAGTCGGTGACCTGGCGACTGTTACCTGGTGGAGTTGCCAGTAGATGGGCCTGGCAACTGTGGCTGGAAGAACAGCCTGAAGTTGGCCGCGAGGCGCCCTCCAGTACTGCTGCTCCTCCTGTCAGGCACAGGGGGACGTGAGCCCTGTTGATCCCCAACATCAGGTGCTGAGGGCCAGGTAGCTCCTGGCCAGAGCCTTCAGTAGGCTCTCCTCTGGCACCCCCTGCTCCTGGCTCTCCCTCTTGCCCTGCCAGGCATTTCCCTCTCCCAAATTTTAACAAAAAAAAAAAAATAATATATAATATAATATGTATATATACACACACAAAACACAAAAGACAAAGCAACAAAACAACACAGAAGCAAACAAATAAACACAAAGCTTTTTTTTTTATTTATTTTTTTTTTTTTACACTAAAAGCACAAAAAGGACACAGACACAACTGACAGCAAACAGCAAAACAGCAGATCAGACAGCAAAGCTGCTGATTGCTGCTTAAGGCAGCACTGTCAGCTACACAGAACACACAGACACTGATACACAGTACGAAAGACAAACAAAAAAACAGGACACCTAGACCTCTAAAAGGTCTAACACAAAATGTGTCCAAGAACTTAGGGAAGTTAGTCCTTAAAAGGACTTTTGGGTCTCAAGGAAGGTTAGTCCTTAAAATGACTGTTGGGTCTCAAGATGTGTGAATACAGGGGTGGGTAACAACAAGTGCTAAACCACCACACTGAAATTCACACACAGAAAGCTCAAAAAAAGCTCAAAAGCACAAAATCTCTCTCCAACTCCTACACTGTCAGGTATCCACTAAACACACTCCAACACACTGACAAAATGTTGCCTGTGAAGCAGCCTTTTATACCCAGGGGGCTGGCAATAATCATGTTAGCTGCCATTGGATAATGGGACATGTGGCTTGTCCGTCTTGAATAATCCCCAAATGCGGAATTCCGTGAATTTACAAGAATTTCTCGTATTTTCCTGTATTTTCGAAAATACGAGAATTCTCGTAATTTCGAGAATTTCCCGAATTTTCCTGTATTTCGAAATACGGAGATCCTCGTAATTTCAAAAATTTTCGAAAATACGAGAAATCCGCGGTTCGGAAGTTCGGAAGGCGGAAAATCCGGAATAATCCGCGTTTGCGGACGGAATAAATCTGCGGGGATCCGGGTTCGGATCCGCGAACTGGCCATCCTAATTGTAAGCTCTTCGGGGCAGGGCCAGATGTGAATGCATCAATGTAATTGTAAAGTGCAACATATAGAAAAATAGATATAAATCCACAATATAATAATAATAATGTTCTCTTTTATTTAAACTAGTCTGTGTGTAAATTATCTGTGCACATACAAAATAAAATTAGACTGCGGTTGGAAAAGAAGAACCCAGTCAGCCAAAACATTAGGTAAAATACTTAACATTAAATTAAGACACAGACACCAACTTTTGGGTGAAACAATTGGCCACCGCTTTTTATAAATAAAACTTAATTTAAAGGGCTGTCCTCTCCCAAAACTATAATTTTACCCACTACTGGCCCCACTGTGTAGTGGTAGTAAAATCCTTACCTTACATCCCTGCTCCAAATGGCTGCCCTTATGCCCCTCCAAAGACTCTGCCTCCTGTCTCTCCTTCGGGAGAATTTTGCCATGCACACTGCACGCTGCACTGCACTATTACCCTCACGCTTCGAAGGAAGGAGGACAAACCAGGGGGCTTCTGGACACAGACGCCCCGTCCCCTATACATGGCGGGGGGCTCCCATGGTGCGGTATTCCAGGGAGAAACACTTTCACATATATATTACAGATATTACGATATTACGGATATCCTTTTTTGACTGTCTCACACCTAAACAATAATATGGAAAAAAGAGTCTGTTATGTAAAACCTTTGCATATGAGCTTTATAAAGTTATTTTAAAAAAAAAGAATTGTGTCCTTTACAAGTTAGCTTTTTGTTGGGTAGGAGGTGTACTTCCCTGAAATTAGTTTTTGCAGGATAGGATGTCTTTAAAAGGGTCACTAACCCCTAAAAATCCATTATATTTATTTGTTATACTGTAGGTGCACTTGCTCCTATGTTACCTTTAGAAGCTTAGATCACAGTTATCTTAGAAACCGATCGTGCAGCTGTATCATATCCTTCCCGCTGACCTCCTGTCACCAAAACAAATTAAATTCACAAGCAGTATCTACAGTGTGCTGAGTTGTAGGCCTGGAGTACTGGAAAGTTGTTCTATGTTCTATTGGTGCTATATATCTAGAACGCACCATTGATTTATATTCTACATTTGTGGAAGCATGCTGGGAGTTGTAGGTAATAAGTGCCGTTATGCACTGATACACCTACATCTCCATCAAGTATTTACAAACTATAAAAACCCAGCTTTAATTTAAATGCAGCCTCTACAGTAGTGCTAGGTATTAATAGGTTGTCCAGGGCCAACCTCATTTTCTCAATATCGTTCCAGCAGGACTGGCGCTTTACATTTTTTGGGTGAACGCTCATTTATTAAAGCACAAGGTCATTTCTATCCTATCTTCCCTATAATAATACATAGTAACATAGTAATTAAGGTTGAATAAAGACATACGACCATCAAGTCCAACCTATTCAGTGATCCAGAGGAAGGCAAAAAAAAACAGCTAAAAAAGGGGGGGGGGAATTCCTTCCTGACTCCAAAGGCAATTGGAAAGTATCCCTGGATCAACCAGATCTGTATTATACCAGTAATTCTCATATTTTTGTTTTTTAGAAACTTATCCAGGCCTTTTTAAAGCTATTAATGAACTTGCCATTACCACTTCTGCTGGAAGACAGTTCCACAGTTTCACCTTCTCACTGTAAGAAACCTTCCTAACCTGAAGATGAAACTTCTTTTCTCCCACGAGGCTCTGATATGACCTATAGTAAACAATGACCAGAGAGGTCATTGTAGGGCATTAATATATTTGTATAAGGTATCATGTCCCCACGCAAACGTCGCTTCTCCAATGTAAACAGCCCTAACTTGTCTAATCTGCCTGATATTCAAGCCCATCCATTCCCTTATTAATTTAGTTGCCCTTCTCTGAACTGCTTCAATTTCCAAGATGTCCCTTTGCATATGGGATTCCAAAACTGCACCACATATTCCAAATGAGGCCTTACCAGTGCTTGTAAAGAGGGAGAATAATATTTTTCTCTCTTGAATCTATTCCTCTCTTTATACAAGAATAATCTTGCTAGCTCTAGCCGTTGCTACCTGGCATTGTTTGTATAGCTAAGTCTGTTTTCTACCAGAACCCCCAAATCTTTTTCCATAACAGATGCACTTAACACAGAGTTATTTATGGTGTAGGGGCACAGGGATATTAAATCCTAAATGCACACCTTACATTTATCATATTGAATCTCATCTGCATTCTGCTGCCCATTTTGATAATCTATCTAGGTCTGCTTGCAGCACTTGCACATCATTTGAAGTTTCCAAAGCTCTGCAAGTTTAGTATCATCAGCAAACACTGAGACCTTGCGCTCAATGCCCCCTCTAAGTCATTTATAAACAGATTAAACAGAAGCGCCCCAGTACAGAACCCTGAGGCACTCGCTTAGAACTTTAGCCCACATAGAGTAGCTCCATTAACCACCACTCTCTGTTTGCGATCCAATACAGTTCTCTATCCATGAACAAATGTTTTTCTTCAAGGCCAAGTCCTAGTTTATACTTAGTCGCTATGTGGCACAGTATCAAAAGCTTTCGCAAAATCCAAGTATACCACATCCACTGCTGTGCCTGAACTAACTTCTTACTCACTTCTTAAAAAAAACAATTAAATTTGTCTGGCATGATCTATTTCTCATAAATCCATGCTGACTACTACTAATAAGATGAGCTCTGGAGACAAAGTCAGGATATGATCCCATAGCAAAGTTTCCAGCACCTTCCCTACCACTGATGATAGGCTTACAGGTCTATAGTTACCAGGCTATGAATGACTACCTTTTTTGAATATTGGTATTAATTGGCTTTTTTCCAATCCAGTGGCACATCCCCAGACCAAAGCGAATCTGAAAAGATGAGAAACAGTAGTCTAGATAGAACTGAACTAAGCTCTTTTAAAATCCGAGGATGCAATCCATTGGTCCTGGGGCTTTATTGATATAACTTGTGTAATTGTTTCCGTACATATCCTCTGTTTGCCAATGTGAATACTCTTCCTTCTTCCTGCATATTATTACAATCCCTGCTGTAAGGACAAGGATTCTCAACAGTAAAAACCGATGTAAAAAAACGGTTAGCAGATTAGCCTTTTCGGCATCCTCTCAACCACCCTCAGTCCCATTATTTAATGGTCCCACATTCCCAGTCCTCATCTTTTTACCATTATATACTTAAAAAACATTTTGGGGTTGGACTTGCTTTGTTCGGCAATCCATATTTCATTTTCTATTTTAGCTAGTTTAATTGCTTTCTTGCACTCTTTATTATAGCTTTTGTACTCCCTCTAAGCCTGTTCTGTTCCCTCTGTTTTCAAATTTTAAAAGCCTTTTTCTTTTTTTCCATTTCCCTTTTTACCTGAGCATTAAGCTATGCAGGAGTGGACCTAATTTTTTTACACTTGTTACCTAAAGGTACAGATTAGAAATGTAATAGTTTCATTCCCTTTAAAAGTGGTCCATCTGGTCTGTATCTTTACCTAGAAACAATTCCACCCAGTGAGCAGGAGTGGTTCCTTTAACAGCACAAAATTAGCTTTCCTAAAGTTAAAATATTTGTTAAACCAGTGCACTTTAGTTTTTTGCAACCTATATTAAATGACACTATATCCATGGTTACTATTCCCTAAGCTTCCCATTACCTAATGGCACGCATGTCCCCCAGATATAGTGACGAATGCCCAACAGACTTTTGGCACCTTATTTGGCAATGCCCACTAATTCAATTTTATTGAAACAGATTTTGAGGTGTTGTCGAACTCAACATAGGAGTGTTCCTCTGGAGCCCCAGATCTGCCTACTTGGGATCCTAGACGAGGAAAATGGCCAAAACACCAGGTTATGTACTTACGTGAAACCTATTTTATGCTAGGAAGATAATTGTGTTAAATTGGATGAGTCCACAACTACCCCAAATTAAATGTGGAAGGAGCTAGTGACCAGAAGTATGGCCTATATACGGGTGATATATAAAAACCGGGGAATCCTCAAAAAGTTTGATAGGGTATGGAACCCGTGGTTAAACTGTGTGTAATATGCTAGAAACACTGAGATAAGGAAAAACAACACCAGAAACTATTTGAAATAATGTACTACAAAGTAAGAGGATGCGATGGTAAACTACACTAAGTAGACGATGACTGAAATGTTACAACTAATGTTACACTACCTATATACACCCTGACCCCCCCCTCCTTCTCCCCTCTTCCCCTTCCCCCCCTCCACAACCACTTACGCTACTAGCAAAGTATAATGTTTTGTAACCAACAACTATAGTTGACTGTATTTTATATGATGATTTAAATATCTGTATAAATTGTTGCATCTCCTTGTTAAATAATAATAAATAAACTTACAGTTTAAAAAAAAAAAGCTTCCCATTACCTTCATCTCCAAAATGAGATATAACCAGATCCAACAACGCATTCTGTCTAGTAGGAACTTCTACCATCTGTGAAAGAAAATGCTCATATAGGAAATTTAAGAACTTTATACCTTTTGAGGTGCTGGCAGTTCCCTTACTCTAATCTATGTCAGGGTAGTTAAAATCCCCCATAACCAAAACTTTCCCCTATATCAGCAGCCTTCGCCAACTGCATATGGAGATTCATTTCCACCTCCTCCCCGGCATTTGGCGGTTTATAACATACTCCAACAATTAATTTACCTACCTTCTTGCTTCCTGTACACAGTTCCACCCATATTGTTTCTGCCGTATCATTTACGCCCCCATATATTCCATCTTTTAAATTTGGCTTTAATTCCTGTTTAACATACATACATACTCCTCCTCCTTTCTTATTAACTCTGTCATGTCTAAATAAGGAGTATCCTTCTTTAAACATACATCTTAGATTATCAATTGATTTACTTCCATACATGGTCGTACATGCCTTCTTATCCTCTATGCTCCCCCCTCCCCCTTCTCCATCCTCTGTTGTGTTAATAGCCCCCTGATCCTTACATTCTCTATCTACCCCCCAAAACAGCTGTACCATCACCATTGAGGTGCAATCCGTCTCTACTAAAGAGCCTGTAGCCAACAGAAAACTCAGCCCAGTTCTCTAAAAACCCAAACCCCATCTCCTTACACCACTCTCTTAGCGACGCATTTATACTCCTGAGCTCCCGTTGCCTCCCTAGCATAGCACATGGCTGTGGTAGTATTTCTGAAATGACTACCCTTGAGGTCCTTGCTTTTAACTTGGCCCCTAATTCTCGGAAATCATTTTTAAGGACCTCACCTCCACCTCTAACTTTGTCATTGGCACCAATGTGAACTAAGACCACCGGGTCACTCCCAGCCCCACCCAATAATCTGTCTACACAATCCACCACATGTTGAACCCTAGCACCAGGCAGACAACACACTGTTCGGCATGCAGGGTTTTGGCGACAGATTACCCTAGTAATGGAACAAAATGGATAAGTCAGAGGCATTCATTTTCATACAATTCAATGTATTCTGTTCCCCCCAGTGTGTTGCACTGCATGCATTTATATGCATAGCAATCACCAACAACACCAAGAGAATACTAAGGCATAAAGAAGTAAAGAAAGTGTTCACTTGATAAAGACCTAGCGGCCGAAATGTCGTGTGTTGGTGTAACTGCAATAAAGAGGGATTACCCCTTGTAAATTATAAACGACTGGACAGCCCTACTTTCTTTATTCCTTAGTACTGTCTATCTGGCAGTGAGGTAGCCAGAAGGGATTGGACGCCTGGGAGGTACCTCGAGTATTTCTTCTCAACACCAAGAGAAGTCAATGGGAATGTGTTTAAAATCACACAATAACGCTTCTTACACTGTTTGTGTGCGAAGTTTCCACTATTACCAGCTTTTCATTTTTTTATTTAGGAAATATGCATTATCGAAGTGACGTAACTAGGAATCACTGGGGCTCCCTGCAAAACTATGATGGTGGCCCCTATCCATGCTTCATCCACAGTGATTTTCTGGGAGGAGGCTATATCTGTCATAGGAAAAATATGAAGATGGGGCTAACTTGGCTCCTGGCCCCCCAGCGATTGCAGCCAGTTGTAGTGTGAAGGAAGCCTAAAGCTAATGTCCTTCCCCATTGTAAAAAGAAGATGCAGGCAACTGATATTGTTATGGAGAAAGAAATGGGAGTGGTTGGGGCTGCTGTAAGGAGAACAGTTGTTACTTGGGGGGTTGAATGTGCCCTTTTAATTACATTTAATGTGATATTGTGATCTTTTTAAGAAAACAAATTTCCTGAGACCAAATTATTGATTGTGGCTGTTCTACAATATAGCAGGAAATTATTTACTACTGTAGATAAGAAAAATGTCACACACAGGTTTTCCCTCAGCAACAAAATACAGAGATCATTTTAAACTATAAAGGGAAAAGTTTAAGTATAAACTTTGAATTTGGCTTGAAAGGCTATATTTTTGAAGGGATTTGTGTCTGTACTGCAGGTTTTACACAATAAACTTTCTGTGGCAATGAAAGAGGACACTAGTGTTTATTTATTTTACAATACTTACATTTTAGGTATGGCTGCCACAGGAATGAAAAGGTAGGTCAATAATTGTTTAGGTTGGGAATAAAAAAACTAACTTTTTTGATGGTTGATCAAAAAGTATTTTTTACTATAGTTACCCTTTAACCCTTTAAGTGCCACAGATCGTATATATATGATCTGTGTAGTAAAGATCCAAACTGCCACAGACTGTATATATATATATATATATATATATATGATCTGTGCATGTTCCCTTGAAAAAAAAAATATTCAGGTGCTAGTGGTGATCGGGGGGTAGCATTCAACTGCCTCCCTAGCCCCCTCGATCCTCCCTCGGTTTTGTCCAAATCTGAGGGGGGGATCGGGAGATATCCTACCTTATAGCCGTGACCATATAGCAGCAAGCCGGTCCCACGAGGAGGAAGTGATTATCACGCAAAGGGAGAACCTGGTGACATCACAGAGCTTTATCCTTCTCATGGGGTCTTCCCTAATAGAGGTACAATGCCCTTGATGGTCTAGTGGAGGTACTGCACTGCGATCTCTATTCAGATCACAGTGCAGTACCTGGTATAGTAAAGCTCCCAGTGGGTCCCTCCCTATGAGAGTATGGGGCAGGAGACTGGGAGGGGCTGCTGGGAAGGGTCGCATGGTGGGTGGTCTCCACCGTGGGGGGCGATGGTGGGGTGGGAGTATGCCCCCTGCCACGCCCCTCTGGTAAATGTGACCACCCGCTGCGAGGTGGGCATGCCTCCCGTGGCCGGTGCGACCACCCGCCGCGGGTTGAGCATACACCCCAACCCTGCCCTGGTCATGTGATCACAAACACGAATACCCCAACCCCCTGCACAGACACAGGTACACCCACCTACTGACCAATCCTTCCATTCCTGTGGCAGCCATACCTAAAGGGTAGCTAGTCACTTTTTTTTTTGATCATTAATAAAAGTTAGCTTCATTGTCATAAATACTTCCCAACCCCACACAGGTACACACACCTACTGACCTACACTTCCATTCTCATGGCAGCCATACTTAAATGGTAACTATAGTCAAAAAATAATTTTGACTAGTCATCAAAAATTTAGTTTTTTAACTCTCAAACTAATACAGGTACACACACCTACCATTTCATTCATGTGGCACCCACACAAGTTAAAAAAATTATTTTGGCCAATTATCAAAAAAGTTAGTTTTTTATTCCCCAACCTGACATGGGTACACACCAACTGACCTACCCTTTCATCTCTGTAGCAGCCATTCTTAAAGGCCAACTGTAGTCAAAAAATAAATTTGATCAATCATCAAAATAAGTAAATTTTATTGTCATAACTTTAAATAATTACCCTCCAAAATACTTACTGACCTCCCCTTTTATTCCTGTGGTAGTCATATTTAAAGAGCAACTAAAATAAATAAATGTTGACCAATCATCAAAATTTTTTATTTTTTAGCCATCAACCTAACACAGGTACACATACCTACTGACCTACCCTTCCATTCCCATAGCAGCCATACTTAAAGGTTAAATATTTTTTTAACAATCATTAAAAGTTTTTTTAACCCCCAACCTGACTAAGGTTCACACACCTACTGACTGACACTTCCATTCCTGTGGCAGCCAGACTTAAAGGATAACTATAGTCAAAAAACTAAATTTGGTCTATCATTAATACGTTTTATGCTCAGAAATGCAAAAAAGACATAACTCCCAACCTGACACATGTAAACACACCCACTGACCTACCCTTCCATTTCTGTGACAACCATACTTAAAGGGTAACTACAGTCAAAAAACAAATTTCAAGCCAAAGTTTATACTTTCTCTTTTTAGTTTTATTTAAAGGTATAAATTGGTAACCTTTTTTCTTCTTAAAAGCATGGAAACCTAATATCCAATCAATAATTGATGCTTACTTCAAATTAAACTCCTTTCACATTATTTCTCTGTTCACAGTTTTAACAGATCTGAACCAATAGGAATGCTAAAGGGCCTTTCCATGTGGTATAAAATTTAAGAGCTATGCTTTTTAAAGTCCCATTATTATATAATAGCAGGACTATGGGAGCACTCCTTAGACTAAATTGCAATTAAATTTTGCTTCTGATCAATTTTGAGCAGAGATAACCCTTTAATTACTTTTAGCAAACTTTTGCATTTCTCAAACCTACCCATTGGATCAATATAGCAGGCTTTCTCACTCCCCCTGCTCACTGGCTTTTTATAGTGATGCCGTTTATCCAGTGCTTTATATTAGTTATTTATTATATGTATTTCTAGCTGTATAGATATATTATAAAACAAAATTTGCTAACCCTTTTTTCTTTCTTTATAATGAAACCCAAAAGCTGGATAGTCCAGAGATTGTAAGTAGAAAGGAAATTAGGATTTAATTATTTACATTTCAACAATTTGCTTTATGTTGATTTTCATTGCCCTTACCTGAAATCTGTAATTGTCAAATGTTTCCCCTTAATGGAAATGTAAAGACTTACAGGCCTATGGAATAGAAGTTCTTATATTTAAACATTGTGATAATTCTGCCCCAACCAATCAGATGTTAGCTTTTAAATGGTACCTAATATCTGATTGGTTGGGGCAAAATTAGCACCATACTTAACATTAAGAACTTTTTTTTACATAGTTAGAAAGAGTTCCAGGGGGACAGGAAGGCAGAGGGCCCCTTGTCTTTTAGTGTTCCTGTCTAGGCACAATATAGTAATAATTCTGGAGTGAAGACCATTCCTAATTATTAGGTTTCTTATATAGGCATGAGACAGGATCAGGGCCGACTTTTTGGCACCTGACACAAAATTCCAAATGCCGCCCCCCCTCGCCACCGGAAGGGGTGTGGTTTTATATTTGAAAGTGGGTGGTACTTTGTCCGGAAGTGGGATGTGGCTTGTCAAGAAGTGGGAGGGGCTTTATTCACGTTGATTTAACTTGTGTCATTATCATTGTATTTACATATCATTCCTCCATTTATTTACAATACATTGAAGGAATAGAATAGTATCCTCACCCCAGATCAACCATACTTCCTGTGGAATAAAAGGTTTTGGCCAAAAGATTTGTAAGCCTGTCAGTTGCCACCACGTCGAGGTAGACACTTTCAGACAGCAGGGCCCTAACTTACCTACTTAATCTAACCTAGCTTAACCTAACAAACTCTATCTGAAGCTAGCATATGAAATGTCTTTTAGTAACATACACACATACTATTTGAATTAGAATGACAAACATTTATACAAACCTGTTAAGGTAGAAGGGTTATGCATAATGCTAATAATGAAAAAGTCCAAGCACAATCTTACAATGTCATTTTACAGATTAAATGCAACTGAAAGAAATAAGTATTAAAAAAAGCAGAATACTACTTACCAAGAAGACTTGAAAGAGAGTCAGGTAGATCGCAGATGGTAATTGCAGAGGAGTCTCTAACTTCTTAAACTTTTTAACTACATGCCGGAACAATGGCAACTTTAAAAACTTTTGAAATCTATCTATCTATCTATCTATCATCTGTCTATCTGTCTATCTATCTATCTATCTGTCTATCATCTGTCTATCTGTCTATCTGTCTATCTATCTATCTATCTATCTATCTATCATCTGTCTGTTTATCTACCTGTCATCTATCTATCTATCTATCTATCTATCTATCTATCTATCACCTGTCTATCTATCATCTGTCTGTTTACCTATCTATCTATCTATCTATCTATCTATCTATCTATATATCTATATATCTATCATCTGTCTGTTTATCTATCTATCATCTGTCTATCTATCTTTCATCTGTCTATCTATCTATCTATCTATCTATCTATCTATCTATCTATCTATCTATCATCTGTCTGTCTGTTTATATATCTATCTATCATCTGTCTATCTATCTATCTATATATCATCTGTCTATCTATCTATCTATCTATCTATCTATCTATCTGTCTATCTATCATCTGTCTATCTATCATCTATCTATCATCTGTCTGTCTGTTTATATATCTATCTATCATCTGTCTATCTATCAATCATCTGTCTCTCTATCTATCTATCTATCTATCTATCTATCATCTATGTCTATCTATCTATCTATCTATCTATCTATCTATCATCTATCATCTATCTATCTATCTATCTATCTATCTATCATCTGTCTGTCTGTCTATCTATCTATCTATCTATCTATCTATCTATCTATCTATCTATCTATCATCTGTCTATCTATCTATCATCTGTCTATCTATCTATCTATCTATCTATCTATCTATCTATCTATCTATCTATCATCTGTCTATCTATCTATCATCTGTCTATCTATCTATCTATCTATCTATCTATCTATCTATCTATTCTTTTTATTCCCTCCCTATCTATCATCTGTCTCTATCTATCATCTGTCTGTCTATCTATCTATCTATCTATCTCTATCTATCTATCTATCTATCTATCTATCTATCTATCTATCTATCTATCTATCTATCTATCTCTCTTTATCTATCTTATCTATCTATCTATCTATCATCTATCTATCTATCTATCATCTATCTATCATCTATCTATCATCTATCTATCACCTATCTATCATTTATCTATCATCTATCTATCTGTCTATCTATCATCTATCTATCAAATCGAATCAAAGAGCTTTATTGGCAGGATCAATTTTACATTTTGACATTGCCAAAGCAAACAAAAAATAATAAAATAATAAAACATATTAGTATTGGAGGTTCACGGTAGGGGGACATGGGTATCAATGGATAATTAATGTATGGACAGTACTATAAAGGGTATATTGGGTTTTAGTCTTTGAGTCGATTGGGGAAGGATAAAGGGATAATTGGGCAAGTAATCCTTGGACATTGAGTTAATTTATGCTCCTCTTAGTCTGTGACATGCTGTTACATAGTGTGCCCCAATATTTACTTTGGCTTCATCCTCTCCCAGCACAATATAGAGTTTTCTCTCTCCATCTAAGCAGTTGAAGTCTGGGATAAAGT
Organism: Hymenochirus boettgeri; assembly: GCA_019447015.1. Classification (NCBI taxonomy): domain Eukaryota; kingdom Metazoa; phylum Chordata; class Amphibia; order Anura; family Pipidae; genus Hymenochirus; species Hymenochirus boettgeri. Next base: position 173,257,997 of record CM033476.1, read on the forward strand.
CCGACAGCATCTTGAAATGGGGGTCCCGTATTGTTTTGTATTTGGGGCAGTGTAGAAGGAAGTGGGTTTCATCTTCTAAGGTTCCCTGGTCACAGTACTGGCACAGTCTGTTCTCTCTTGGTTTATATGTCTGTCTGTATTGGCCAGATTCTATTTCTAGGCTGTGTGCACTCAATCTGTAGAGACTCAGGACTTGTCTCTCTTCAGGGTTTGTGATATTCTCCAAGTAGGGGGCCAGTTTGTAGTCTCTGTCCAGTGCCTGGTATATAGTTAGTTTCTGGGACTTTTTTATTTCTTTCTTCCATTCATCCACGTAATCCAATTTGCTCTTGGTTATGGCGGCTGTGATTTGAGGTTTAGACAGGTTCTGTGAGTGTGGGTTTGATGTTAGTAGGGAACTGATGAGTTGTTTCAGTGCACATGGCTTTTCCTGGTCTTTGTTGTGTATTGAGGCTTTATAATGGTAAGAGTTGGGGCTACTGTTCTGTAGGTGAGCCCAGAATGATAGGGCCCTTTTTTGCATCTCAAGCAGTAATAGGAATCTGCCAAGCTCAGCCCGACAAGCGCTGTTTGATGTACTGCGATGGACCTGGAGGAGGTGCTTACAGAATTCGAGATGGAGTATTTCTGGTGGGCCAGATTCCCATTTTGATTGGTCTGAATAGGAGACAGGGCCCCATACTTCACTGCCATAGAGTAGGATTGGGGAAATGACACTGTCAAAGATTTTAAGACAGACTTTTACCGGTGGTTTGAGGTGATACAGTTGTTTTCTTATTGCATAGAAGGTTCGGCTGGATTTTGCTTTCAAAGTCTCTATAGCTGCCCTAAAGCTCCCAGAATGGTTGATCTCCAGGCCGAGATAAGTATATTTCTCTGTTCTGCTGAGTATTTCTTTATTCAAAGTGAATGAAGGGTCGTGTGTGGATTTTTTGTTTTTCTTCTGGAACATCATCATTTTCGTTTTATTTGGATTTATGGGAAGTGCCCAGGTTGCGCTGAATTTCTCCAGGATGGCTAGACTATCTTGTAGGCCAATCTCTGTTGGTGATAGCAGTAAGAGGTCATCTGCGTAGAGCAGGAACTTTACATTGGTGTCATGTAGAGTAAGTCCTGGTGCTGATGAGGTTTCTAGAGCTGCTGCCAGTTGGTTGATGTAGATGTTAAAGAGAGTTGGACTCAGGCTACATCCTTGTCTGACTCCCCGACCTTGCAGGAAGTATGAAGTTCTTTTCCCATTCACTTTTACACTGCATTTATTACCAGTATAATGACATCATATGTTTTTCCACCTATTCCACTCTCCACAAGTTTTAGGAATAGGCCTGGGTGCCACACTGCATCAAACGCCTTTTTAAAATCCACATCCAAGCAGGCAAATATTTTCCCATTCCTTGTGTTGTGGACATGATGATTTATGAGGCTGTGCAAAGTATAGATGTGATCAGTGGTACGATGGTTTGGTAAGAACCCATCTTGGCTTTTACTGAGAATGTTATGTTGTGTGAGGAAAGTAATGATTCTCTTATTTAGAATGCTGTTATACAGTCTTCCAAGTACACTGCTCACACAGATGCCTCTGTAGTTGGCTGGATCATAACGGTCTCCACTTTTGTGGATTGGTGTTATCAGACCTTGATTCCAGACTTCAGGAAAGTGCCCAACATATAGGACTAGGTTAAATAGTTTGGATATTGCAGTATGTATTTCAGGGGAGCTGTATTTGATCATTTCGGGTAGAATTCCATCGGTACCACTGGATTTTTTACTTTGTAAGAGCTTAATTTTGCCAGCTACTTCCTGCAGTGTTATAGGTGTATCTAATGGGTTTTGGAAGTCCTTGATCTTCTCCTCCATATTCTTTAGTTTGTTGATGATCTGGTTTTGTTCTGGAGTAAGATCTTGTGTAGGGATTCCTTTGTACAGATCTTTAAAGTAGTGAAACCAGACTTTGCCATTTTGGATGTGTTGTTTGTTTTGTTTGGATTTTGTGCCAATGTGATTCCAAGTCTCCCAGAATGAGTTGTCTTGGAGAGATTGTTCAAGTTTTTTAAGTTTACTTTGAATGTAGTTTTGTTTCTTCTTTCCCATATGAGATCATGCAAGGACATAGGAGCTATGTCTTACCTCCCGTAAAACTTGCAGAAGGCAAGGGAAGAACTTATGACTGATCGCTCCAGCCCCCCGGCTTCTCACCAACAGTCTCCGACGCATCCTCCCTTGCATTGTGTACCAATGGGCTCATAGTGCAAGGAACCGAACATCAAGTCTGGACCTGTCAGTGAGAAGCAATCAGTGATAAGTTCTCCCCTTGCATTCTGCAAGTTTTACTGAAGAATGGGACATAAGACATAGCTCCTTTACCTTCCGTTCTTCAGTCAAACTGAAAAATTGATAGTTAAGAAATAAGTAAACATACCCTTTATAAAATATTGTTTATAATGTACAAATTGGAATCTGTTTACATTCTAACAAATGACTCCTTTTTTTGTAGATAATAATGGAATTTTGCTCTGGAGGCTCTCTTAAGGATCTTAAGTGCATTTTAAGGAGCATTGGATACAGTATGTGGCAAAGGAGAAAGTACAGGTAAGGCGTCTAACTGTATTGTTTCCCTTTCAATAATATGGATATGTTTTAAAATATATTGAAATTACAAAGATACATTTAGCAGATATCTATCTATCAATCTCTGCAGGGATTGTGCTACCTCCATGACTTATACATAGCGCACAGAGACCTTAAAGGACGGAACATCCTGATAAGTTTTAACGGTGACGTAAAAATAGGTAAGGGAAATTCACTGAAGCATTTTAGTAGCTTTCAATCGATTAGAATAACATTCTCTATTTTAAAAACAGACAATGATTTATAGGCCTCACCAAAATGTCACATGTTACAATAGCTGAATTGTGTATATTTTATTAATTACTCATTTTGGCTTAATTTATATGTAATTACAGCTGATTTCAGATTGGCCAAACAGTTTAGTGGACCTGAAGATAGAGTCGTCGGAACTCTGCACTGGATGCCACCTGAGGTGATCAACTGTTCATCCGACAAAAGTGAAGGATACAATGTAACGGTAAGTTATTTATTAATTATATTGTCACTATGTCTCTTGTGGATAAAAATCGTTCTGGAATCCCTAACATGGCATGTCTTTACCCATTTATACCTACCCTACCCTACCAATCAAAATAAGCCACATTTAATTAGGAGAAAGGATTAATTCATTATTAATGACATGGAAGTAAAACATGGATCCTGTAGTTATCTTTTATCTAATATCTTTAATATATCTTTTCTAGTGTGACATCTGGTCATATGGGATCACCATACTAGAAATGGCAGAAGGAAATTTGCATTAGTAAAATTCACTATTGTCGCTATGTGATAAGTTTTGAATAAAAATAAAATATCCCAGAAAGGGACACATACTGACACACGTCAATGAACAATTTCAATTATTTTGAAATAAGAATCGCTTACTCTCCTTTAACATAAATACACAAGTCAGACATTTTCAATCAGCCCATCCTGTATTTTTACTATTTACATATTGTATTTTTACTCATTTTGCTGTTGTTTGGGTCTATAGATTAAAGATAATTAATTAGTTTCTTGTGTTTTTTTTTTTTTTTACAACTTTTAGCTTTCTTGAGACACTCCACCCAAACAGCAAAGATTTTCATCCAGAACTGCACACTTCCTCATTATGGTGAGTTATTCTAATGTTTAAATGTATTTTATAGATGTCTACTTGGATATTTAGATACTGCACAATGTGTATTGATAATGGATAAAGCAATTAGTGTTTTTTTTAAGGTCTGAAGAATTCCACATCTTTTTGGGTCTGTGTCTTGCAAAAAATCCAACTGAAAGATCAAGTAGCCAGAAGCTCCTGCAGCACAGATTTTTACAGGAGCAGCCTTATGAATACATTGCCAGAAAGGATATGGCTAACCTGGGAAAACTCAGGAATCTACTCAAAGGTTTGGAGTTTAAGAGGAATTAGAAACTAAGATGTTGGGTAAAGGAAAATTCTACTAAAAGTAGCATTAGCTAAAAATCATATACAAGATATTAAGTCAATATGTGTAGGTCAGATGTATCAGAGATAGCAGAAAAGACATAAGGTTTGTACACACGTGTGATCGCAGGTGGCGACCCGTGATGCACGTTGAGTATGAATCGTGCCGTGTATGGACGCTTTATCAGCTGAAATGGCCATTCGGTCAGGGATCATTGCCTGACTGGACGGATCTTCGTACGAGCGTCCGTTTCGGCTGATAAAGTGCCCATACTTGGCACGATTATTGCCCAAAATGGCCATTCATAATCATCATGCGTCGCGGGTCGGCACCCGAGATCACACATGTGTACGAAAGTTTACTAACCCAAGTCTCATTTAAGAGGGGATAGGAAACAGCTGGCTTGCTAGATAGATGAAGTCTTGGTGCAGTGTTACTGATAATCAGCTTAGGCTAATTATGTAATATTCTATGTCTAGGTTTTTATTAAAGTGCTACAGGAGAGAGACAAATTAAAGAAAGAAAAAAAGAAGATAAATTCAGGATGAAGATAGAAAAAATGAAGAAGACATTGTGTCAACGAGCCAATCACTTTTGTGTGCCATGGGAAACAAGCAGACTTCATACGATCGGCTGTTTAAAAACAGCTGACTGTGGAGATCCTCGCAGTTCTTCTTAACTGCCGGAACCCCGCCACTGCAGGGGGGCATAGTCATGCCACTGTTCACCAGACATTATTAAAAGATACAAAACTGCAAGGTAGGTACAGACTACCCCCTAAACACTTGAACAGAACACGCTAAAGGTTCGCGATCGCATGTGTGTACGAACCTTTAGCATCTCACTCTCCTGTCCACCTTAATCACATCAGCTAAATTTGCTAAAAAATAAACCACAAGAGGCTATCGGCTTCGAAACAAAATCCCACTTTCATGTATTATACAAAACATCCTTAGTGATAAGTGCTAAAGGGCAGTGCATAATAGAACCATATTACTTATATATACAAAAAACGATCCAAAACACATGACTTAACAATATCAGGAGGTAAAGATAATATAAATGTGTGTAGCAAGTACTACTATTCGAGTCCATGGGCAGATTCCCAATAGTCCCCTACTAATTGCATGGCAGTCAAGCAGAGGATGCCACCATCCATATAGGACTCCGCTGCTGCTTATGGGTAATCTGAAACAAACAGTCAAATGTCCCCGAATTTTATCTTGTAAAAATACACTTTGCTCATACTTTACCACTCCCGTGGTGATGGAACGCCAACTGCCTCCTACGCTTACACTGCGGAGGACTGCGGAGCAAGACTAAGCACACGAGGAGTGATTGTTTGTTCCAGACAAGTGGACCTGCTTGACATGCAAATGATTGAGCGGAAAGAACAATCTGCTAGCCGGGTGACAGTACATCAGCCAGCAAGTATGAGCAAAGTGTATTGTTACAAGATAGAATTTGGGGACATTTGACTGTTTCACAGATTACCCATAAGCAACAGCTGAGTCATATATGGATGGTAGCATCCTCTGCTTGATTGCCACACAACTAGTAAGGGACTATTGGGAATCTGCCCATGGACTCGAATAGTAGTACTTTCTACACACATTTACCTCCTGATATTGTTAGGTCATGTGTTTGGATCTGTTTTTGTATATATACGTAATATGGTTCTAATATGCACTGCACTTCAGACCGACACTAAACTTCCGGTTTGGTTCCGGTCTTTTAAACAGCTGATTGTGCTTATCTTTACTTCATACATGCGATCAGCGGTTTAAAAACAGATGATCAAGGGTCCTCTTACCTGCTGGACTCGCCGCTACCGCAGGGGGCCAGACAGTTTTGTCAGCCCTCCAGTCCACCAGCCGCTTTTCTTTTGTATTGTTCAAACACACTTGTATTTATTTATGTGTTTAATTATTTATGTATTATGTATTTCATGTATTGTAAAATAAAATTGTTTTTAATGTATTTTGGGCTTTTTCTGTAGTTTTTCCTGCTAAATAATTTAACTCAGGGCTAGGCCACACTAGTGTGTTTTTCGGGCATTTTTGCACATGATTTTCACTAACATGGAAATTGCGGGAATGCAAAAATTCAGAGCAAGATGCAGCCATTCACACTCACCCCTGCGAGATTGGAGGCGCTTCTTACCCAATACTAAAGTGGTCCCACTATAAAGAACAGCAGCAGTAGACAGAGTCAGAAGGAAGAAACCCAGCTGTAGTTTGGCTGGTCACTTTTTTTTTTTTTGGGGGGGGGGGAGTTGCATGTAGGTCGAAGGGCACCTAGGGCACTAAGATGGCTAGAAACTACTAACTAACTATAAATAGTGATTTACATGCCTGCTTTATTTTTATTCCTCTCCTAACGACACTTATTCCAGATCTATCCTGTTGATTTAAGCTGGCCATACATGGGCAGATGTTATTCTGATCATATTTCTGATCAAATGCAATGATCGGAAATCTCTTGGCCTCCCAATTTGAGATCTGCAGAGAGACTGGAGTGAAGATAGGGTTGGCGAAAATTTTTCTCGTGGTCTGATGTTCGTTTTTTCGATAAATCGATTGACCGGAAAGATGGAAATTGGTTTTCGATATTTTAAGCATTCCAATCGAATTTATCAAATCAATCAAAATGTTGATCCTGTGTGTGGGGGCTTAAAGTTTTAAATAAATATATATTTTTTAGTTCATAAATCACTTTTCTTTATAGGAGACTTATAATCATGGATGAACTGACTTATTTCCAGCTCCTCCCACAGTCATTGTCACTGACGATTCTCTTATCTCTGACATTAGAAAGCAGATTCATTAATATTACTTCCTGCTTGGACACTTCCTGTTTTTAGCAATGTGACCAGCTTGTAGTTATGTGATCAGCCTGTCTGCATTAATAGGCTCCCCTTCTTAACTGTCAATTTTTTCCCAGGTACTTCCTGTTTTCCCCAGCATTAAGACTTTACTGAGCATGCTTCACCCCCAGGACAGAGGGGCTAGCAGAGGTCACTCAACCTACTGGAAGCAGGAAGTTTGAACATTCACCTCAATATCATTTCTCACAGGGTGAAGCCAGAGATGTGATTGTCAGCTCATTATAAAATAAATACTGCAGGCTTTCATTAAACCCTAACTTGTTTGGAGACCACGGTTTCCCTTTAAATGTTTACCCATACAAAAGCTAACTGGGATAAGATAATGTAGGAGAGCATGGCCACATCACTGACAAGATCAACTTTAAACCTGATTTTGTTTCTAAAAACTAATATTAAGAGGGGAAAAGTTTCAGAAAGTAAATCTATTAAAAGTAAATAGATTAAATAAAAATAAATTGTTCATTTCCATAGTTTAAGTAAAAAAAAGAATAATTTAACCATTAAATGAATTGGTTCATAAGTTATAAAAAGTCTGATGGAAAGACGATCTGAAAAGGGACTAAAGCGAAAATAAAAAATGTGTAAGGGCCAGTCCACACTAGAGCGGGTTTAACGTGCGATCCAATCCCACGTTAAAAAAGGCATGCTGGTGTTGGTCAATTGGTCTAGGTGCACTGCGTTAAGCTGATTGCAGCAAGCGGATGATAACACACAAGAAAATGTGTGCAAAACTGTTGTACCAGTTTATTTACCAGTGTTGGTATATATAAGAAGGATGGTATATAACATTTCTCCTCCAACAATGTTACGTACCTCTACCTCTACCTCTAAACTGGAACTTTATGTAATGCTGTTCCTCCCAACTCCAGTTTCAGGCTCCCCATTTGTACTCCCTCTGGAAACTAAACAAAAAAAAACACAGTCCATTATAGGCAATAACAATTGTGTGTGTGCAAATTAATAATGGGTGTAGCATATAATGACACAGGGCTGTAGCTGTGAAAAAAATATAGGTTTATTCTGGAAACGTGTGCTACATGTTTAGAACACATGTTCCAGAATAAATTCATTTTATTTTCACAGCTACAACACTGTGTGGATATATGCTACATACAGCCATTACTCTTCTTTTGTGTACTATATCCAGCAGCGCGGTGGCTCAGTGGTTAGCACTATCTGCAAGTTGTTTGAAGGTCCCCCCCGTGCTTGTGTGGGTTTCCTCCGGGGACTCTGGTTTCCCCCCCCAATCATAAAGACATACTGATAGGTTGTATGTGTCAAATAAATGTGCTTAGATTGTAAGCTCTTCGGGGCAGGGCCTGATGTGAATTTATACATTTAAATGTAAAGAGTATATAGTTGTAAAGCATATATAAATCCACAATCCATTATATAAATGCACAATAATAACTAGAAAGGGAAAGTTTAAGTATAAACTTTGAATTTGGCTTGAAAGGACACATTTTGGAAATAATGGCAATGTTGAGGACATTGTTGTTTTTTACTTACCCTTTAAATATAACTGTCACAGGAATGAATGGGTATGTCAGTTGGTGTGTACTTGTGGCAGATAGGGGGATAAAAAACTAACTTTTTTGATGATTGGTCAAAATGTGTTTTTTGACTATACATACCCTTTAAATATGGTTGCCACTTGAATGAATGGGTATCTCATTTGGTGTGTTTACCTGTGTCAGGTTGGAAGTGTTTGGAAGTGGAACTGTTGTGGTTTTTTTTTTACTATAGTTACCCTTTAAATATGGCTTCCACAGTAATGGAGGAGTAGGTCAGTAGGTGTTTGTACCTGTGTCACATTGGGTGTTAAAAAAAGTATGTCTGCCATGGATAGGGTAGGTCATTAGGTTTGTGTACTTGTGTGAGGTTGAGGGTATGTGTTTTTGCATGTATGACCATAAAACTAACTTTTATTGATGATTGATCAAAATTTGTTTTTTGACTATAGTTACCCTTTAAGTGTGGCTTCCATGGGAATGGAAAGGTGGGTGTACCTGTGTCTGTGTGAGGGGTTGGGGGTATCAGCGGTTATGTTTATGACCATGAAACAAACTGTTTTGAAATATTCACATTTGAGGATTGTTACCATTGTAGTCTATGGGAAAAGTGGCCTGTAATTCGCCAATAATGCCGTAATGCTTCTGCGGATTCCTTAGCTAGGTAATAGCACACTTCTCCTATATGCCCCGCACGTCTGTACCAAATATCATGTCTCTAGCTCAAAAACTGTGGAAGGAGATACAGTCCAAAAAAGTAGAAGAATACAACGGAAAAAGAAAAAGAAGAACTAGAAAGGTAAAGTTTAAGTATAAACTTTAAATTTGGCTTGAAAGGCCACATTTTGGAAGGGAATGTGTGTGTTTTTGCTGCATATTTTAAAACTTAATGATGGCAACGATGAGGACATTGTTGATTTTTACTTACCCTTTAAATATGGCTGTCACATGACTGAATGGGTAGGTCAGTTGGTATGTGTACTTATGTCAGGTTGGGGGATAAAACTTTTTTGATGATTGGTCAAAATGTGTTTTTTATAGAAGTGTAGGTCCTGGTGTGTACCAGGCACACACAATATGTGTGTCTGAGATACCAGGATCACCTAATTATAGCCGCGCTTATTATAAAATGCTATATGAGGAAAAACTTGCAGTAATCTAATTACTATAAATAGTAAAGCGCTCAGAATGCAAAGAACAAGAGGATCTATGGACAAGGAACAAACAATAAAACTTAAGAAACCCGCGCTAATAGAAATAAGTAAGCTTAAATATATAGATACATTTATTTATAAGCACATAAAAATATATAGACCACAATCATATTATGTGCCATTAATATAACTAAAACAACTCTAAAAACTCTAAAAAGCACTCTATGGTACCTGAGGATACCCTATCTTGTAACCAAAATCACTATAATGTAGTATAGTATAGTATAGTATATGAGGTTGAATAAAGACATACGTCCATACAGTTCAACCAATCTAGCAATATCCTCATTTCCTGCCTAACTGTTGATCCAGAGGAAGGCAAAAAAAACCCACCAAATTTATGAAGGGGGAAAAAAATCCTTCCTGACTCCAAGTGACAATCGGAAATTTCCCTGGATCAACTCTACTATGTATCAATACCAATAACTTGCAACATTCCTTGTTTGCAGAAACTCATCCAGCTTTTTTTTTAAACTGACCAATGAACTTGCCATAGCAACGTCCACTGGAAGGCAGTTCCATAGCTGTACCATTCTCACAGTGAAAAACCTTTTCCTAGCTTGAAGCCTAAACCTTTTTTCTTCAAGTCTTAAGGGATGTCCTTATGTCCTCTGACATGTTCTATTGGTGAACAATGCCCCACATAGTTTATTGTATGATCCGTTAATATGTAGTAATCATATCCCCATGCAAGTGCCTTTTTCTCCAGCGTAAATAATTGTAATTTTTCCAGCCACTCTTTATATTCAAGCTCCCCCAATCCTTTCCATTTCAAAGATGTCCTTTTTGTACACAGGATTCCAAAATTGCACTGCATATTCCAAATGAGGTCTTACCAATGCTTTGTAAAGAGGGAGAATTACATTTTCCTCCCTTGAATCCATACCTTTCTTTATACAAGACAATACCATGCTGGCTCTGGCTGTTGCTGCCTGGCACTGCTTGCTACCTTTAAGTTTGTTATCCACCAAAACTCCAAGATCCCTTTCCAACAGGGATTCACTTAACACAGAGCCATTTATAGTATAAGCAGCACAAGTCCAAAATGCATAACCTTACATTTATCAACATTGAATTTCATCTGCCACTTGTGCCCAATGTGACAATCTTTCTAGATTCCCCCTGCAATGATTGCCTTCCAACAGGGATTCACTTAACACAGAGCCATTTATAGTATAAGCAGCACAAGTCCAAAATGCATAACCTTACATTTATCAACATTGAATTTCATCTGCCACTTGTGCCCAATGTGACAATCTTTCTAGATTCCCCCTGCAATGATTGCACATCCTCTGAAGTTTTTAATGGTTGACAAAGTTTTGTGTCGTCAGCAAACACAGAAACCTTGCTGACAATACCCACTTCCAAATCATTAATAAATAGATTAAATAGAAGCGGCCCCAACACAGAACCCTGTGGCACCCCACTTAGCATTTTAGTCCATAATGATGAAGTCCCATTTACAACTACTCTCTGCATCCTATTCATTAACCAATTTTCTATCCATGTACAAATATGACTCCCCAGACCAACAGACCTTAGCTTATACATTAGTCGCCTAAGGGGGACTGTAACAAAAGCCTTTGCAAAATCGAAGTAAACTACATCTACGGCTATGCCAGAGTCTAAATTTCTACTTACTTCCTCATAAAAGTCAAGCAAGTTAGTTTGACAGGATCTATTCCTCCTAAATCCATGCTGGTTACTACTTATAATGTCAGTCCTTGAAACATACTCTAGAACATGTTCCCTTATTAAACTATCCAGAATCTTCCCCACCACTGAAGTTAAACTTACAGGCCTTTAATTACCCAGCTGTGAACGACTACACTTTTTGAATATTGGAATAACATCAGCTTTTTTCCAATCCAGAGGCACACCACCAGACACGAGGGAATCAGCAAAAATAAGAAACAATGGCCTAGATAAACTGAACTTAGCTCCCTAAGTACCCGAGGATGTATTTTATCCGGTCCAGGAGATTTATTAATATTAACCTTATTTAGTTCCTTCTGTACCATATCCTCGGTTAACCAAAGTGCACTTGAATCTTTTATACCATTATTGCTACTATATTCTATGATATCTGTACTTGGATCTTCTATAGTATATATAGAGGGGAAAAAATTATTCAAGACATTTGCTTTATCGCCATCCTCCGTAACTAACTTAATCCCATTAATTAATGGTGCCACATTCTCAGTCCTCATCTTCTTACTATTAATATACTTTAAAAAAAATTTAGGCTTAGTGATGCTTTGTTCAGCTATCCTAACTTCATTATTAATTTAGCTAGTTTGATTGCTTTCTTACGCTCCTTGTTACAGTTTTTATAATCCCTTAAGGCCCTTTCCGTTCACTCGGCCCTAAAGGTTTTAAATGCCTTTTTCTTCCTTTCCATTTGCATCAGAATTCAGCCACATGGGCGCGGATTTATTTTTTTTACATTTATTTCCCCAGGGTATAAATTTAGATTGTGAACTGACTTAAAATCCCCTAGAACACAGTCCACTTCTGTTCAGTACCTTTTCCTGATAATACATTATTCCAGTTGACATTCTGAAGAGCTGCTTTTAACCTGGGAAAATTTGCCTTCCCGAAATTAAAAGTCTTTGTTAACCCAGCGCACTTTTCCTTTTGATAACAAAGTCCAAACGCCACTATTTCATGGTCACTATTCCCTAAGCCTCCAGTTACCTTTATATCTATAATGCGCTCCACAATGTTAGATATTACCAGATCCAACAGAGCTCCTTTTCTAGTAGGAACCTCAACCACCTGTGAGAAAAAATTATCCTGCAGCAAATTCAGGAACTCATCGCCTTTTTCTGTGATGGCAGTTCCACTACACCAATCAATGTCAGGGTAATTAAAGTCCCCCATAATGAGCACACTCCCCAAACTTGCAGCCCTTGCCAACTGCATATGAAGTTGACTCACCTCCTCTCTGCTAGCATTTGGCGGCTTATAGCAGACACCAACAATGATATTACCCCCTTTCCTGTTGCCTAATTCTACCCATATTGCCTCCACTTTATCATCCATATCGCCAGTTATCTCTTCTTTTAAATTTGGTTTCAATTCTTTTTTAACATAAACACATACTCCTGCCCCTTTCCTTTTTTCTCTGTCCTGCCTAAACAAGGCAGATCCTTCTGTATTTACAGCCCAGTCGTGAGAACTGTTCAACCACGTTTCTGCTATACCTATTACATCATAATTTTCATTCAATGCCATAATTTCCAATTCACTCATTTTGTCAGCCAGGCTTCTCGCATTTGCAAACATACATTTTAGATTATGATCCTGTAATTTATTCGTACACTTTAATACACATGCCTCCCTATCACTACTGCTAATAACCTCCCCCCCAAACCTAGTTTAAAATCTTCTCCAACCCTCTAGCCCTCTTCTCCCCTAAAACAGCTGCACCGCCATCAGTGAGGTTCAACCAATCCCTACTTGTAGCCTGTAGCCGACAGCAAAGTCTGCCCAGTTCTCAATAAACCCAAACCCTTCTTCCTTACACCACTCTCTTAGCCACACATTAATGTTCCTAAGCTCCCGCTGTCTCCCTGGCTTAGCACATGGCTGTGGTAGTATTTCTGAAAACACTACCCTTTTATCTTGGCCCCTAGCTCTCGGAAATCATGTTTAAGGACCTCACCTCCTCCTCTAACTTTGTCATTGGCACCAATGTGAACCAAGACCGCCGGGTCACATCCGGCCCCACCCAACCATCTACCATGTAGACTATGTATTCATGGGGCTGGTGTAGCCAGAGCTATAAAATCAGTAACATTCCTAAAAATAACAATGATACAACGTATTAATAGATGGTAAGTAGTTGGTGCGAGTCGACAACCTTATACCTGGGGGGCCCCCCTAGACAAAACAAAGTTATTTGAGGCACAGGATACAGAGGTAACTGGTCCCAATGGACCCAGGTGCAGGCACTATAGTTAGTAAATAATTTGAAAAAACAGGAGAGAAAAAAAAAAGGAGGGAAGTACCGCACTCAAAGATAGTTATTGTATATAAATAAAAACCCTTTATTGGGAGACCCATAAAGGTCCAAAAGTAGGGGTACACACATAGAAAATAGATCAGAATTAAAACTCTAAAAACATATCACAAATCGATATTAGCCTCTACAATCAGTAGCATGGCAAGTGCACAGAGTCAATACCCAACAGTCATAATAGCAGTCCAGTACCTACTTAACTGTCAAAGGTGCTGCAAAAGTAGCGACACATCATTGGGGGGTCCCAATAGATGAAAAGAGCCCATGTAGAGGAAACATCAGAGAGCCAGATATTGAGAACGCCGAACGCGTTTCGTCCAAACGGACTTTCTCCACAGCGTGGTTAGACCGGCGATAAAGACGCTTTAAATAGAGCTCATCTGCGCCCTCTAGTGACGTAAGGGCGTGATGACGTAATCGCGCGACTGTATGTGGCGCGCGCAGATGACGTAATGGCAAACCAAGTGAAAACATAGTTCAAGGTCGCAACTAACACTAGAGGGAGCTCTGTCACAGGCTAAAAATAGTCACCGGTCAAAATATCATGTAACTGGCCAATAGAATGTATCATAAATATAAAAACAGAATTGCCAAAATGTCAGATATTACATAAATATTTAAATTTAACCAGTATATAATTAAATACAAATATACACATGTGCAATCAAAACGTACACTGTACCCAGTGCGTGCAAGCAATATTATAGGTAATGATGAGCAAAAAATTTAAGGAGAAGTCCAAACAATCCAGGTAAGGTATAATATAAGTCCAAAAAGTCCATATAAAGTGTAGCTCATCACTCCAAGTACAGTTGATGTCCAAAGTTAACTAATAGTATGCAAGCAAATATCAATATGAGATCACCAGGCTTATTAAGGCACCAAATAATTTGTGCCGATGCATAATAAAGAGATGATGCCGATGTATATGTAATGGAGGTATACGATGGTCCTAAAAATCAGTAATGTAAGCGAAAGACAGGGGTTCAGTAGAATATATCCCGGATGCCCTGTAGAGTATATCCCAGATGAAGGTCTATACCAAATGCATGGCTGAAAAGTGCCGTATTCCAGGGGGAATAAATATATGTATATCAAATATCCACAGAAAAAGTAAGAAACCAGATCCACAAGCCAATCCAGAGTTCACGAATGTAGATTAAAAGTTCATGTAAAAGACAGAAAGAAGTGGGGCCCCACTCCAATTATTGTATTCCAAATATTGATGAAGAGTATTCAATCTGAGATTCTTGTAAAATTTCTGTAAAATAAATAGACACATCAAAGGCATGCTGATTTAGTCAAAAGTAGATCTCACTGTCACAGAAAGGGAGTAAAGTCTAACTGTTCATTTAGTCCTCCTGATTGAATCGTTTTAAGACAATATATCCATCGGCTTTCTCTGCAGAGTAATTTCTTATTCAAATCGCCACCCCGAAGTGTTAGATTAACTTTTTCAAGGCCAAAGATTTTAAAGCGCAAGTCCAGCCCCAAAATGAAAACTTACATACAGGTAAATCACCCCCCCAAACCCTAAAGGGTAATAGTTTGAAATGTGAAATATATAAGTCTAACCTGAAATCCTGCACAATGTCCTGTTTCCCTGTTTCTGCTGCCTGGTTCTTCCAGTTAGTAACTGTCAGTTATGGATTTGACAGTTGACATCACAGCCAATGACTGAATGTTAATCCCCTGTCTGCCTTTTCTGAGCATGCCCAGGCTCAGTAAAGGCTCAGTACAGGTTTCTAAAAGGCTCAGTTTCCATGAGGCATCCAGAAGCCTAGCGGGCATACAGTAATGAATTCATAGGACAAAGTAGGATATATCAACATATTTTAAAGAGGCCATTCTTTCTAAAAGATGTTCTTATGAGGTTGGAGTTGCCCTTTAAGGTCTTTATAGGACCCCCCATGTGTCGAAAGAAAATGTGCAGCCACTGAAGTTAATGTATTCCCCTCAAATCTGTGTCGGTCAGCCAGTCTTATGTCAGATAAGTGTTTGGCTAGTCTCTGTTTCAGCTTCTGCTGGGTTTTTCCTACATATAGCAACAAGCAAGGGCATCTAATAGCGTATATCACCCCTTCAGTCCTACAGTTAAAGTACTGTGTCAACGTATAACACTTAGACCCCCTGGAGTCTCTTACCTTCGTGGTCCTGAACATAAACTGACAGTAGCTACAGTTCCCACACAGATGGGTGCCAGCCAACGTGCAGCCTCTAGTTTTTTCACAAGACGTTCAAACATAGTGGCTACTGGTAATCATATCTGCTAGGCTGCGGCTTTTTCGGGCAGTCATAGATGGTTTGTCTGTGAGATATCTGCCAACAATAAGATCATTCTTAATAATATGCCAGGATTTACTCAATGCCCTGCTTAGCCCATCCCATTCTCTGCCATAAGTGGTAATATAACGTACAGTATCTGTATTGGGGTTGAATTTCTTAGATTCAAGTAGCTCAGACTGAGTTAGACGTGCTGCCCTCTGATATTCCTGATTAATCAGTCTCCTGGGATAGCCCCTATTACAAAATCTCTGACTGAGTTCCTTAGATGCCGTACAAAAGTCGGCATCACGGGTACAATTTCTTCGAATTCTCAGAAATTGACCCCTTGGTATCGAGTCTCTCAGAGAGGATGGATGTGCACTGGTATAATAGAGTAATGAGTTACTAGCTGGGGGCCCCCCTAATCAACGATTAGATGATGGTCTAGGTGTTAACCTGGACTTCAAGTCCTCAGCAGTGTGAATCAACACTACAAAGTAAATATGTAGCAGGTTAATATGACACCTGTTCTGGATGTGGATGTAATTGGAGTCTCAATAGATCTTCCACTATTTTATATGAGTCTCTGTATCCTCCGTGATCTCCTTCTGTTAATAGGTATGCGCTATAACCGGCAACCTACTTTTCTGGAGCTCTGTACAGGTACCTATAGTCGGCTGTGAGGCAGGAAGGTGAGTCGCTACAAGAAC
The DNA here is from genome assembly GCA_019447015.1 of Hymenochirus boettgeri. Lineage (NCBI taxonomy): Eukaryota > Metazoa > Chordata > Amphibia > Anura > Pipidae > Hymenochirus > Hymenochirus boettgeri. Next base: position 173,274,642 of record CM033476.1, read on the forward strand.
AGCTATGGATCAGGTGAATGCAACCGCTGCACGTCTGTTCCGGTTCAAAGTTCCACGTGGTAACCAAGTATCAAAAGAGTTGGGGGAGTGTCCTCCATCCCGCACTATCTGCTTACCATCTATTAATACGTTGTATCATTTGTAAGGATCTTACCTGCCACGCTCCCTCGATGTTCCGGGACTGGTGACGTCACCTCGCTACCAGACTGTCAGGTTGTCAGTCTGTAGCGCTCCTTACCTGCCAGTATTTCCCGCAATATTGTCTCCAGCTTCTTTGCCTCTTCTCCATTGTTCCAGCCCTCTGGTAACCAGTCATTGAAACCAGCTTCATAGTTTCAACTCCATTGTTCAAGCCATCTTGTATCCAACCATTGTATTCAGCTTCATTGTTTCAACTCCATTGTTCCAGCGATCTTGTATCCAGCCATTGTATCCAGCATTGTTTCAACTCCATTGTTCCAGCCACATCGTATCCAGCCATTGTATCCAGCATTATTGTCTTACTCCATTGTTCCAGCCATCTGGTAACCAGCCATCGTAACCAGCTTCATTGTTTCAACTCCATTGTTCCAGCCATTTTGTATCCAGCCATTGTATCCAGCTTCATTGTTTCAACTCCATTGTTCCAGCCATCTGGTAACCAGCCATTGTATCCACCTTCATTGTTTCAACTCCATTGTTCCAGCCACATCGCATCCAGCCATTGTATCCAGCATCATTGTCTTACTCCATTGTTCCAGCCATTGTATCCAGCCATTGCTTTTTGCTCCTTTGAATCCTGCTCTATAATAACAGCTACATTGGGTCCAGTATCTATCATCTCCAGTGACCAGTTTGTTCCCGCTAGTTACACTCAACCTGGCCTACAGTCTGAACTCCTCCTAAAAGGTACAGTGAACATCGTCCCTTCGGGACTCGATTCATTACAATCATTGTTATTTTTAGGAATGTTACTGATTTTATAGCTCTGGCTACACCAGCCCCATGGGTTAGTTTTATGAATACATAGTCTACATTATAGTGATATTGGTTACAAGTACAAGATAGGGTATCCTCAGGTACCATAGAGTGCTTTTTAGAGTTTTTAGAGTTGTTTTAATTATATTAATGGTACATAATATGATTGTGGTCTTTATATTTTTATGTGCTTATAAATAAATGTATCTATATATTTAAGCTTACTTATTTCTATTAGTGCGGATTTCTTAGGTTTTATTGTAAAATTTGTTTTTTGACTAAACTTACCCTTTAAACATCGCTGCCACATGAATTAATGGGTAGCGCAGTTGATGTTTATACCTTGGTTAGGTTGGAGGGTTGAAAAAACTAATTTTTTTGATTATTGATCATAATTAGTTTTTTGACTATAGTTACCCTTTAAGTATGGCTGCCATGGAAATGGAAGTGTAGGTCAGTAGGTGTGTGTACCTGGAACAGGTTGCGGGTTAAAAAAACAAACTATGTTGATGATTGGTTAAAATTAGTTTTTTGACTTAAGTTACCCTTTAATTATGGCTGCAACAGTAATGGAGGGATAGGTCAGTAGTTGTGTGTACCTGTGTTAGCTTGGGGGTTAAAAAAACAAACTTTTTTAATGATTAGTCAAAAAAGAATTTTGACTTTAGTTACCCTTTAAGTATGGCTGCCATGGAAAGGTAGGTCAGTTTGTGGGTATACCTGTGTCTGTGTGGGGGGTTGGGGGTATCAGCGTTTGTGTTTATAACCATAAAACAAACTGTTTTGAAATATACACATTTGAGGATTGTTACCATTATAGCCTATGGGGAAAAATGTCCCAAAATTTCGCCAATAACGCCGTAACGCTTTCGCAGATCCCTTAGCTAGGTAATAGCGCACTTCTCCTATATGCCCCGCGCGTCTGTACCGAATTTCATGTCTCTATAGCTCAAAAACTGTGGGAGGAGATACAGTCCAAAAAAGCGGAAGAATAAAATGGAAGAAGAAAAAGAAGAAGAAATAGAAAGAACAGTAAGTTGGTTCATTCTTGGGGTGGACATGCCTTTTAAATGGCAAGGTCCAATCTAATCTGGCAGCGAAATGTAATGACCCAAGATAGCAACGCCTAATTGTAAAAATGTTGGCTAAATATAAAATAGCAATATATAACCAACAATGCTACAATGAGACATAGCTATCCACATACTATCATTTGGGACCGGCAACTGAAAACTGACCTGACCTGCACCTAAAGCTTTCTACCCAAACCCGACCCACAACCCTTTTAAACTCACTACAGTTTACTGGCAAATCAGCTAACCCGTAGGTACCCAACCCGATGCAGGACTGTGGGAGGCTAATTTATGTTCTGTCCAAAATTACTGATCCTGCGTCCAACAGCGAAGGTTCCCCTGCCAACGCATCAGTCATTTTCAGCCCATACCTTCCTCTGATTTTCAGCTAATTCCATCAGAATTGTCAGGTAAACCTCTGCCTGGCCATAGAACCTATGGACATTTCACATATGCTTCCTGGGCAGCACTTTTTTTTTTACAAGGCAGAGGGCCGCATGTGTGTCACTGATATTGTTCTACCAAGGTCACTGACATTTTCAGGGCTAACAGGTCAAAAAGGTTTGTCTTTAAAGAGGGAAAATAGCTGTGATATCTTAAAGTAGTGTATTAGCATCTTCCTATGGAGTTTCACACACTAGACAGGCTGATGGTTTTCCGATTGTATTAACAATGGCCAGAAACAATAGTAAATCCGATTGGATGTACTTTCCCACCTTGTGCCGCTTATCTTCCATAGATTTCAACTTAAAAATAGAAAATTTGCCAGGTTTTTGGATCAATTTTTTTTATAATTGATCGATATTGGGGATCTGTCTATCAAAAACACAAAAAAATGTCTTCTATGATTCCAATCAATTTGCTCAAATTCAACGACTTGATTGGAATATCAATGCCGTGTATGGGGGACTTAAGTTTGGGATATTAACAAAAATGTGGAGGTTTCATTTTTATTTTCACATAGGCACACTATAGATAAATGCATTGCACAGAGCGGTGCTATTATCAGATTCACTTCATTATCCTCCATATAAAGCTCTGTACTATGTTGTTAGTGTAACTCCACTGCAAAAAAAAATGTTGGTATTCAGTTTTATTGAAGAACGGGGGGAGCTGTGTCTTACCTCCCAATCTTCAGTAAAACCTGCAGGACCCGGGAACAAAGGTAAGGTACTAACCCAATCGCTATCTCCTCCACCGAGTAGTCTGACAGATCCCGACGGACTTAGTACTCTAAGCGCATGAGCAAGTGCAATGCGTATGTGCATAGAATACAGAAAACCATAAAATTCTGCTTGCCTTGGCCTGCCTCAAATCAAGTATCCCACCTATGCTTACTATCTTCCAGTATCTTTAGTGCGTGCTTGTATATATCGTGCATACATCATTACGTAACACGTAATGTACCAAATGCACAGCAAAGGGCTAGGCCACACTAGCGTGTTTTTCGTGCATTTGCGCGCGTTTTGGCTTGCGATTGTGCACGCAATTTTCGCTAACATGCAAATCGCGGGAACCTGAAAATTCCTGAGATTTTCGATGCGCACGTGTTTGCGCATGCATTTTGCGTACACCAACTTTTTTTGCAAACGCATGCGTCTCTCTAATATTTTATTACAAAAACGCATGCGCAAACAAGCAACAATGCACAGAAATCACACACGCCATTGCGGTTTAGTGCGTTGTAGCCTTAGGCTTATGTGTGTTGGGGCTTAGTATGTAGGGTGGTGCTGATACATGTGTTTGATCTGCAGAATCGTAATTGGAGGGGCTGTGGCACTGATGCACAACATGGACATAAAGGTCTCTAAGACTCCCGGCTGGTGCCCCCCCTGATGCACAACATGGACATAAAGGTCTCTAAGGCTCCCGGCTGGTGCCCCCCCCTGGTATTGCAACCTGTGCGGCCGCACAGGTCGCCCATATCAAAGGCCGGCACTGATGAAGATACAGCAGCAATTCAGGCCACACGAATAACGGAGTGCCGACCTAGGCATTCTCCCAGGCATTAGAAATTTAAGGCAAATACGAAAAAAGGCCACAATTCCTTCAAAAACAAAATTCATTTATTCATTGCCCAGTAAAAAACAGGACAAAACAGCATCAACACATTACCTGACACGTTTCAGACAATTACTCATAGGTGCTCATAAGCATGTGCAGAGGAGGCAGCAGGTAAAACAGCAGTCAATCGTTGGCTGTAATGTCAGCCTTCATTGACCTTATGGAAAGAGGGGCTAGCTTACTCTGCCAGAATAGAGGCGATTGTACTTAAATATCTGGTAACTAATGTAGGCAAAAAAGTGAAAATATATCTTTTGTAGTTGGGGCCGAGTAAATGACAAATTACTTTTTTTTTGTTTTAAGGGTAAACATGCCCTTCAAGTGCATCCAGCCAAAAGGATGTGGTGGCACATTTAAAGAGCCCAATTAGCAGGACTTTAAGAAGAGAACTGCACCAGCAGCAGGGGTATTGCTAAATGTGCCAATTCAATATGGCACTGTTTGGTACCCCAAAACAGTATTTACAGAGCCACAACTGCAATATTTAATCCTCATAAGGGGAGCACTTGAGGCTCTCCATGGTGTTGAAAAGGTTATTTTTTTACTGCTTTTGCCTTTGAAGAAAGACACATTTATTGATGAATTATGCTTCATAACCAAATCCTCTCAGTTTTCCCAACAGTAAATCTTTTGTGCATGATAAACACTTCATGGAAAGGTACAAAGTGTGCTGGTCACATGTAACATTTACAGTACCATAACTTCAGTTAGTCTGCACCTAACTAGGTGAACCAGGGCTTATTCTTAATAGGGGCATGTCCACCCCCTAAAACTAACTTTGGGGGTAAGGAAGGTAACCACTATCCACCCCCAACCGCCATCATATTTCTTTAAAAAAGTCCCTCAAATTCTACTTACCCAGCCTTCTCTCCTGCGGCAATCCGATCTGGCCTTCTGCTTGCAAGCAGGGGCTGGACTTCAGCCGCGTCTGTGATTGGCTGAGAGGTAGCAAATCACAGGCGCGGCTGATGTCATGTGGAACGCCGCGGGACAGAAGGCTGTTTAGAAGTCTTCCGTTTCCTGGACTTTGAAGAGGAATATCTTTGGAACCATAAGGAGCAGAGATGTAAGGTAAGGTTTATTTTAAACTGCAGAGTGTGGCCAGTAGTGGGTTAAATTATAGTTTTTGGGGTGGACATGCCCTTTAAGGTAAAAGAACACATTTCACTTCATCCTAACTAGTATGGACACCCATAGCTCCCAACCGTCCCGTTTTCGGTGGGACTGTCCCGTTTTTGGGGCCCTTTCCCGCTGTCCTGGCACCCCCTTTTCTGTTCCCGCATTGCCCCGTTTTTTTACCGGCCGTCTAGTACATTTTTAAAGGTAAAAACGCTAAACCGGAATTGGACTAGCAGGCTTTAGGACCCTGCAGTTGGAGACTCCCAGTCCTGCCTGCTGGGGGCGGGGCTATTAACAGAACTGAGCTGCTGGGGACTCAGCATGAAGAGGGAGGAAACTGCAAAAGAAAAGGTCTGACTGAGACTCTGTTACACTGCAAGTTCATCTGCACAGAGTTAGATAATACGGCACACGGTTAAATACAGGCAATGAGGGTTAGTTAGGGGGGCAGTGCCTGCAAAGCTAGGTACAGATAGTAATGCTCATATCTAGTCAGTAGTGTGCCCTGGGCCAGGGGGACAAGACTTTGTGTGTCAGTATATCTGTATGTGTGTGTAGTGTGTATCAGTGCATGTGTGTGTCAGTATATTAGTGCATGTGTGTAGTGTGTGTCAATATACATGCATGTGTGTGTCCAAATATCAGCGTATATGTGTTATGTTTGTAGTGTATGTCGGCATATCTCCATGTGTGTGTGGGGTGTGTGTATATCAGTGCATGTGTGAGTCTTGTTTGTGTCAGTATATGAATGCATGTGTGAGTCAGAGTGTATGCTGGTTTGTGTGTCTCAGTATGTCAGTCAGTGTATGTGTGTCAGTTTGTGTCCATGTATGTGTGTGTCTGTAAGTCAGTGCATGTTTGTGTGTCATGTGTGGTTAAAGGGCATGTCCACCCCCAAAACTATAATCCCCCCAACTACTGGCCCCATCATGTAGTGTAGTTTAATCCTTACCTCACATCCCAGCTCCATATGGTTCTCCTGTAGTCCCCCCCCCCCAAAGTCCCAAAAACTGCCCACCAGGAGGCTAGCAGAGTCCATATAGGACTCTGCCTCCTACCTGGCCTCCGGGAGAAGTTTGGCATGCGTACTGCAGCCCTTCTTCCCCTCCCTCTCCCTCCCTCTCCGGATTCCCTCCCCCTAGCATAAATCCCTTTTAATATAGTATTCCCCCTGTTCCTCCAGCCCCAACCGCTTCATTTTTATCTTTAGAAAGTGCCACGAACATTACTTACCTCCCCTCTTTCCTCCGCTGCACTGAATGACCGGCAGCCGCGTCCGTGATTGGCTGCCGCTCAGCCAATCACAGACGCGACTGCCGGTCCCGCCCCTCTGCTTGCATTTTCTCACAAGCAGAGGGCCGGCAGCGCGGCGGAGGAAATAGGGGAGGTAAGTAAAAGTTTGGGGCACTTTCTAAAAATAAAAATGAAGCGGTTGGGGCAGGGGGACCAGGGGGAGTACTATATCAAAAATTAGTTTTAAGGGAGGACGTACCCTTTAAGCGTATGTATGTGGCAAAGATAGAGATATAGGTTGACACAGGCAGAGAGATAGATGGATAAACAGGTAGATCGAAAGATACAGATAGATAGATAGACAGGTAGGTAGACAGACAGAAAGAGATAAATTAATATACAGGTAGATAAAAAGATGCAGATAGACAAATAGGTAGACAGACAGACAGAAAGAGATAGATAAGATAGAAAGGTAGGTAGATTGACAGAAAGAGATAAATAGAACTCGCTCTCCCTTTTACTGTTCCTCTTTTGTGTTTTCAAATGTTGGGAGGTATGCACCCCAGTTACCCTTTAACCCTTTCACTGCCAGGAGAATTTCATTTTTTTTGCATTAACTGCCAGAAGAATTTTCAGGATTTTGCCCTTAATCGCTTTAGACTAATTTTACAGTAGGAAACCTTGCAGTAAATCAGGAATATTATACATTGTTTTTTTCAGCACAAAGTGTACTTTAACATTGTAAAAAAAAATTGTAACTTTTCTGAAAAATTTTACTGGAATTATGGGTAAAATATGTATAAAAAATGAAAAATTTGCCAATTTTCATGGATTTTTCCCATTTTTACTTATAGTTATCTTAAGGTTACACACAAAAATCTTACTGTTTCTAAAAGCTCTGATACTCCCGAGTACAACGATACCAGATATATGTAGGTATCCAACTTTTCCTGTACAGGAGACCCCACCCAAACTAAAACTGCACCTTCTAGAATATTACACCAAATTAAAATGTATAACCACTACTGACGGTTAACATAGAATATCTACCAAATTAACTATAATATCCCCACAAGTGAGATTGTAATGTATAACCACTACTGACGGTTAACATAGAATATCTACCAAATTAACTAAAATATCCCCACAAGTGAGATATTTTTAGGAACTACACCCACAAGATTTTACGAGTGAGGTTAGTTTCGATTAAAATGCAGATACCCGGACGCAGCTCTTCGTCCAATTGTAAGTTATTTTCTCACATTTTCTTTTTTTTCCTCAACTGTAAAATCAGAGACAAAATCAAATGCGAATTTCAGCTAAAAACTGTGGAGGAAAGTTCAAACGCATCTCAAATATGAAAGCCTAACCCCTCCCGAATAAAACGGTATGCCACATTCATGGGTGTACCCAGAGACATGGCTACCAACTAACCCAGAGCGTGACCAGTGCCAAATGTCAGTAGCAGCAAAAAAAAAATTAGCCAGTTTTGTATTTGAACAGTCTGCAGTTTTTCCACAAAACGCCCCCCAACTCAGAAAAAACCCCCAACAAACTATATATTCCTGAAATCTACACACCTTCAGCTATGTAACGCTGTAGTTCGTTCATCATACCATCAATGGTGTGGGCGCAGTTCTTCGTAGAAGTTTGCACTTTTACCAGATTTTCCAAAAAAATTAACATCAAACAACATTCAAAAAGGTAGAAATCATGCCAAAACCCCATGGAATGTAAAAAAAAGTTACCAAATATCAATCTCCCAAATGTTCTGAATCAAACGGTATGCCATATGTGTGGTTACACACGCGGACGTGGAAACGAAAAGCCACAAAGTGAGACAATGCACGATGGCTCAGAAACGGCAAAAATATTTAGCCAACTCCGAATTTGGACAGTCTGCAGTTTTTTCCACAAAACACCCCCGTAACTTAGAAATAACCCCCACAAACTATATATTCCTGAAATCTACACACCTTCAGCTATGTAACACTGTAGTTTGTTCATTCATACCATCAATGGTGTGGGTGCAGTTCTTCGTAGAAGTTCGCATTTGTCTGAAAAAATGAACAAAAAACAACTTCAAAAGGTAGAAATCATGCCAAAACCTCATGGAATCTAAAAAAAAGTTACTAAATATCAATCTCCCAAATGTCCTGAATCAAACGGTATGCCATATGTTGGGTTACACACGCGGACGTGGAAGCGAAAAGCCACAAAGGGAGACAATGCATGATGGCTCAGAAACAGCAGAAATATTTAGCCAATTCCGAATTTGGACAGTCTGCAGTTTTTTTCCACAAAACACCCCGTAGCTTAGAAATAACCCCCACAAACTATATATTCCTGAAATTAACACACCTTCAGCTATGTAACACTGTAGTTTGTTCATTCAAAGTGAAACAATGCACAATGGCTCAGAAACAGCAAAAATATTCAGCCAAATCTGAATTTGAACAGTCTGCAATTTTTCCCCACAAAACAACCCCCACAAACCATATATTTCTCGAATCCACACACTCCTGTATTCTCAAACTTCGTGTAGTTTGTTCATTCGTACCAAACAATGGTGTGGGCGCAGTTTTTTGTAGAAGTTCACAGTTTTAGCAGATTTCTAAAAATTTTGAAAAAAACACTCTCAAAGTACAAATCATGCCAAAATCCCAAGTAATGTAAAAAAAAGTTACCAAATATCAATCTCCCAAATGTCCTGAATCAAACGTTAGCCCCATGTATGGTTACACATGCAAAGGAATCAACTGCCACAAGTGAGCCAATGAACAATGGCCCAATTACAGCAACTTTGTAGATTTGTCAGACTAAACACCCCTCTATATTAGAAATATTAGATTCTTGGAATCTACACACCTTCAGCTACACAATGGTGTGATTCCTTTATGCATACCATTAATGGTGTGGGCGCAGTTTAATGTAAATTTTCGCTTTTTTACCAGATCAGAAAAATTTATAAAAATACAATTCAAAGTTAAAACATGGCAATTTCCATGTCATGTAAAAAAACTTGTCAATTATCAATCTTCCAATGCCCTGAATCAAACGGTATGCCATATGCGTGGATGTACACAGGGACATGGCCATCAACTAGCTCAATGGGACACATGCACAAGTGTAATTACAAGAAAAAAATCAAAGTGCTCTGTAATTTCAAACACCCCAAAACTTGGAAATGCCCCCCACAATAATCCCCAACTAAATATCAATCTCCCACATGTTTCTGAATCAAACGTTGCCCTATTTGTGGATGCACACAGAGACGTGGCCACCAACTAGCTCAAATGGGACCATGCACAAATGCAATTACAAGAAAAATCAAAGTGCTCTGTAATTTGAACAGCCTACCCTTTTTCTAAGGAAACAGTCCAGAAACATGGAAATTCCCCCACAAACTATATATTTTGGAATCTACACACCTTCAGCCTACGTTACATGCCATGCTTTCATACATACATGAAGATTTCCAGACCCAGTGATCCAAAGAACTCTTGTTTTTTAGGAGGTTTTGTGAAAAATAAATAAGATGATTCAAGGATTGAAATCCTACCTAAACCAACTTGACAGCAAAAAACCCAGTAAATGTCAATCTCCCACATATCCTGCATCAAACGGTATGCCATATGTGTGGGTGCACACAGAGACGTGGCCATCAACTACTCAAATGGGACACATGCACAAGTGTAATTACAAGAAAAAAAATCAAAGTTCTCTGTAATTCAAACAGCCCCAAAACTTGGAAATGCCCCCCCACATAACCCCCCCACTAAATATCACTCTCCCACATGTTCTGAATCAAACAGTATGTCATATGCGTGGATGTACACAGAGACGTGGCCACCAACTAGCTCAATCGGATGCATGCACAAGTGTAATTACAAGAAAAATCAAGTGCTCTGTATTTTCAAACAGCCTCAAAACTTGGAAATGCCCCCCACAAATAAACCCCCCCACTAAATATCAATCTTCCACATGTTCTGAATCAACTTTATCCATATGCGTCGATGCACACAGAGACGTGCCACCAACTAGCTCAAATGGACGCATGCACAAATGCAATTACAAGAAAGAATCAAAGTGCTCTGTAATTTGAACAGCCTACACTTTTTCTGGAAACAGTCCCGAAACTGGAAATCCCCCCCCACACTATATATTTTTGGAATCACACACCTTCAGCTACGTTACGATGCCATGCTTTCATACATAACATGAAGAATTCCAGACCCACTGATCCAAAGAACTCCGTGTTTTTAGGAGGTTTTGTGAAAAATAAGGGTTGAAATCCTACCTAAACACTTTTGACTAGCAAAAAAACCCACTAAATGTCAATCTCCCACATATCCTGCATCAAACGTGATGCCATATGTGTGGGTGCAACCAGAGAGTGGCCACCAACTAGCTCAAATGGGACGCATGCACAAGTCCAATTACAAGAAAAAAATCAAAGTGTTCTGTAATTTGAACAGCCTAATCAACTTGGAAATACCCCCCACAAACATATATTTTTGGAAGCGACACACCTTCACTATGTGATGGTATCATGCTTTCGTATATACATGAAGAATTCCAGACGCTGTTATTCATAGAACTCCATGCTTTAGGAGATTTGGTGAAAAAATAAAATAAGAGGACTCAGTGGTTGAAATCCTACCTAAACCCACTTGGCAAGTAAAAAAACCACATGTCCTGAATCAAACGGTATGCCATAGGGTGGGTGCAAACAGAGACGGGGCACCAACTAGCTCAAATGGGATCCAGCGCAATTGCAATTACAAGAAAAATTTAAAAAACGCCACAACCCCCCCCCACACCTATCCCCACTCCCCTTTAGTGGTATTTTGGTGAAAAGCAGTTAGTACGAGAGTCCCACAAGTTTTTTTGCACACTTTTCTGATCCTAAAAATTAAGTCCGGTCTTTTTTTGGTACCTCTGCAAAATTCCCTACTAAAATAGGCTTAGTTTCCCTTGAAATCGAACAAATAATGATCCGCGTTTACTTTAGCATATCACCGGGGACATTGGGAAGCTTGGAGAAGACAATTTTTTTTGCTAATTTATAGTTTTTTAGGTAAAAAAAAAAAAAGGGTTGTGTGTATCACTTTAAGATTTCCCCTTTTTTGGGGGATCATTCCCAAAGATGATCATCAAATCATCTTAGGGAATGATACCGAACTTGGAATACGGGCATAAATGCCCGTTTTCCAATTCGAAATCCGATCGGAAAAATCACTTCCCGGAAATCATTTTCCAGGAAGTGATTTTTCATTCATTGGCAAAGATCAATAATTTGGTGATCAGAAGTGATCACCAAATTTTGATCTCTGTCCCCATTTTTTTTCTAAGCCTTCGCTAAGTAGCAAAGACTTTGAGTTCCATTCACAAAATGTATAGTAAGGCTGTCAGCATGACAGCTTGTACTATACAGGTACTGCAGCGTGATCTGAATGGAGATCACACCGCAGTACCTCCACTAGACCACCAGGGGCAGCCTCCTACCACTTTTAGGGAAGACCCCGGTGAAGGAGGAAGTTTCGCGATGTCACCGGGGTCTCCCTTTCCGGATCCGGACGAACTTCCCTTATATGGTCACGGCAATAAGGTACCGTAACTTCCGATCCCCCCCTCGGTTGCGTCCAAATCCGACAGGGGGGATCGAGGGGGCTAGGGGGGCAGTTGTATGCTTCCCCCCCGATCGCCCCTAGCGGGGGGGGGCAAATTTTTTTTAACAGTGGGGAAGCCACAGATCGAGTATTCACGATCTGTGGCAGTTTGGTCATTCACTACACAGATTGTGAATATACGATCTGTGGCAGTGAAAGGGTTAAACTAAAATGAAAAACTACTACAGTACATATCTGTTGTATTCAATTAGATCAACTGGACTTGAAATGTAGGTCTTGAAGACGTTTCGCTAGTCATCCGACTGGATTTCTCAATTCAGAATGACTTGTACAAGAATCTGTGACAATTATGTACCCTGGAAAATCCCAATTAGCATATCACAGCCAGGTGTTAAGGGTGTGATTGGATAGTGGCTAATCTGGGTCTGTTTAGCACCTGACAGCTGGGACCCACAGGGTGTCCTTTCATCCTGGCTAACTATACACAATGAAATTACCTGTTAAGCTGGGTACACACGTAATGATAAAGCCCCGATAAACCCCGGCGGATCCGACGGTATCAGGCTTTAATCGTTATGCGTGTACCTTCTTCTTTTCTCTCTCCGAACGAGCACGTGGCCACCGAACGATCAGGTTGGCCGAACGCTTTTCGTGAAAGACCGAAAATTTCCATCGGCCACGCTAGACTCCCATCTAGCTCGGCTGATGGAAACACACAGTCCCAAGCGTTCTCTCTATGTATTCATAGGAGAACGCTCGGGACTGTGTGTATGCAGATCTTTGAAAGATGTCATCTTTCAGAAATCTGTACTACCAAATACACAAAATATCTTGTCCACAGAAAATAATACATTTAAGACTGGACAATCACATACAATACAGATCAAAACATAAGAAATTGGGGGATCATATACAATATACAGATTATAATACATTTTCCCCATAAATATACACAATAAATGATTGTGACACAGCTATTTCACCATCTCAATTTTACAATCAATTCACAGGCATTTTTCCAGCCATTCATCAATCTCAGTTAAGTTGGCCAGCAAATTCAAGTCTTATTTGAGTTTTCTCTGCCAATTCACTAGTCCAAGTAAAGTTTTCCAGCCAATTCCACTTGTCTCAGTTTTTTAAGCCATTTCACCAGTCTCAGCGAACACTAATTCACTAGTCTCATCGCCTGCCAATATGTCACTTGCTAGCTATTTTACCAGTATAGCTTTCAGCCATTTTGCTAGTTTCAGTTTGCGTGGCCATCTCATCAGTTTCATCACACATTATATATATATATATATATATATATAATATAATATATATATAATATATGTTCAAAGGCTGAGTTGGACAGTGCGACAGTAAATAAAAAATTCAACTTAAACACTTTTCACCTTATAATAAAGAAGTCCCCTAATAAGTCAGGAATACTTTTAATGAGCGAGTGAAGGAGAGCTGAAATGTTGAATTCAAAAGCTGTGCCACCACCGCTATTCCAGTCTTGAAGTCACACTAACCAGTGGTAAAGGTTAAGTGTAGCTTTAAAACCAGAATTGTTTCTTAGTAAATTTGAGTACATTTGTGTAGAAACATACATATGTATATATAATTAATGATGTCATAAACAGTAATTAACAACGTCCCCACAAGCAATCGGATATTAAGTGTTTGCTTATACCCATGCTATCAGCTTACATTGCTGATATCATTGTCTTCAGCTAACCTAAGGCAAGTTTTTGAAAACTGTAACCTGTGTCTTGAGTGTCAAAATGGTTTCACCATAGTACCAGGCAAATTTTTTTTTTAAAAAATGACCATTTACTGTGCTGATTTTGACTAATGTAATGGAATTTGTACGCACGTTTTTTTCAATATATGGCATCCAGGACATCATTACTGAGATGTTTTTGATTTTTGGCAATACTTTCTTCTTGTGTGAGTATCCCTTTAATACAAATAGAATGGCAAAAACCATATTAAAGGTGTCTATGACAATCTTGAAAGTTAAGGTGGCCTTACACTACAAAAGGTTATTACATAATTACGATCTTAAACCGACCGATACTTTGATAGACAGATGTACAATGTAAATGTTGGACATTCAATTTGTTTCATGTCGAATGTCGTCTATTGTGAGATTATGTTACATTTACATTTAATCTGACTTTTTAAGTCGATTGGTAAATCATTTTACCAATCGACTTAAAAAACGACTTTCCCAATCAAAATTATGATCGATATTAGGATCCAATGTCGTATAATAATATCAGGAACATGTACAATTTTTCAGCCAATCAACTGAAATGTTGGATTGTATATCTGTTGTATTCAATTAGATCAACTGGACTTGAAGTTTAGTTCTTGAAGACGTTTCGCTAGTCATCCGACTGGCTTTCTCAATTCAGAATGACTTGTACAAGAATCTGTGGCAATTATGTACCCTGGAAAATCCCAATTAGCATATCACAGCCAGGTGTTAAGGGCGTGATTAGATAGTGGCTAAGAGGTGTTATAGGAACGCCCAGAGTAAGGTGTCAAAACAGCATTGTACATGGCAGAAAGATGGTGTCGAACCCCCCCACCTCTATTAAGGCATGGTTTCTTTATTTTCACATAAATGGCCTTAACACCTCTCTTGAACCAGTCACGTTCCTTTGCCAATATGTTAACATTACAATCTTCAAAGGTATGTCCTTTATCCTTAAGATGCAGGTACACGCTGAGTCCTGACCGAGGAATTGGCTCTTCTGTGCTGGGCACTACGTTGTGCAGTTAAGCCCATCTGCCTCCATGGCAAGTTGGAGAATTAGTGATGAGTGAGTGATGAGTGAGTGAGTGAGTGAGGGCTTTGCCTTTTCGAAACGAAACCTGCTTAACTTTGTAAGTAAGGTGCAATGAATGAGCCTGCCAAATTTAAGCCATCTGCCTCCACGGCATTTGGAGAATTGTGATGAGTTAGTGATGAGTGAGTGAGTGAGTGAGGGGCTTTGCCTTTTCGAAACGAAACCTGCTTAACTTTTGTAATAAGGTGCATGAATGAGCCTGCCAAATTTAGCCGTCTGCCTCCACGGCAAGTTGGAGAATAGTGATGTGTGAGTGGAGTGAGTGAGGGCTTTGCCTTTCTGAAACGAAACCTGCTTAACTTTTGTAAGTAAGGTGCAAGAATGAGCCTGCCAAATTAAGCCGTCTGCCTCTACGGCAAGTTGGAGAATTAGTGATGAGTTAGTGATGAGTGAGTGAGTGAGGGCTTTGCCTTTTCAAAACGAAACCTGCTTAACTTTTGTAAGTAAGTGCAATGAATGAGCCTGCCAAATTAAAGCCGTGTGCCTCTGGCAAGTTGGAGAATTAGTGATGAGTGATGAGAGAGTGAGTGAGGGCTTTGCCTTTTCGAAACGAAACCTGCTTAACTTTTGTAAGTAAGGTACAATGAATGAGCCTGCCAAATTTAAGCCTCTGCCTCCATGACAAGTTGAGAATTAGTGATGAGTGATTGAGTGAGGGCTTTGCCCTTGTTAGTACGAAACGAAACCTGCTTAACTTTTGTAAGTAAGGTGCAATGAATGAGCCTGCCAAATTTACCACCGTCTGCCTCCATGGCAAGTTGGGAGTTAGTGATGAGTGAGTGAGTGAGTGAGGCTTGACTTTTCGAAACGAAACCTGCTTAACTTTGTAAGTAAGGTGCAATGAATGAGCCTGCAAATTTAAGCTCTGCCTCCATGGCAGTTGGAGATTAGTGATTGAGTGATGATGAGTGATGAGTGAGTGAGTGAGGGCTTTGCCTTTTCGAAACGAACCTGCTTAACTTTGTAAATAAGGTGCAATGAATGAGCCTGCCAAATTTAACCGTCTGCCTCCACGGCAAGTTGAGAATTAGTGATGAGTTAGTGATGAGTGAGTGAGTGAGTGAGGGCTTTCCTTTCGAAACAAACCTGCTTAACTTTTGTAAGTAAGGTGCAATGAATGAGCCTGCCAAATGTAAGCCGTCTGCCTCCACGGCAAGTTGGAGAATTAGTGATGAGTTAGTGATGAGTGAGTGAGTGAGTGAGTGAGTGAGAGGGCTTTGCCTTTTCGAAACGACCTGCTTAACTTTTGTAAAAAGGTGCAATGAATGAGCCTGCCAAATTAAAGCCGTCTGCCTCCCCGGCAAGTTTGAGAATTAGTGATGAGTTAGTGATGAGTTGAGTGGAGTGAGTGAGGGCTTTGCCTTTTCAAACAAAACCTGCTTAACTTTTGTAAGTAAGGTGCAATGAATGAGCCTGCCAAATTAAGCGTCTGCCCCACGCAAGTTGGAGAATTAGTGATGGTGTGAGTGAGTGAGCGCTTTGCTTTTCGAAACGAAACCTGCTTAACTTTTGGTAAGTAGTGCATAATGAGCCTCCCAAATTTAAGCCTTCTGCCTCTATGGAAGTTGGAGAGTTAGTGATGAGTGAGTGAGGAGAGGCTTTGCCTTTTCGAAACGAAACCTGCTTAACTTTTGTAAGTAGTGTGCATGATAGCCTGCCAAAATTTAAGCTGCCGTCTGCCTCCACGGCAAGTTGGAGAATTAGTGATGAGTGAGTGATGAGTGAGTGAGTGAGTGAGTGAGGGCTTTGCCTTTTCGAAACGAAACCGGGCTTACTTTGTTAAGTAAGGTGCAATGAATGAGCCTGCCAAATTAAGCCATCTGCCTCCACGCAAGTTGGAGAATTAGTGTAGTTAGTGATGAGTGAGTGAGTGAGTGAGGGCTTTGCCTTTTCGAAACGAAACCTTCTAACTTTTGTAATAAGGTGCAATGAATGAGCTGCCAAATTTAAGCCGTCGCCTCCACGGCAAGTTGGAGAATTAGTGATGATGGTGAGTGAGTGAGTGAGGGCTTTGCCTTTTCGAAACGAAACCTGTCTAACTTTTGTAAGTAAGGTGCAATGAATGAGCCTGCCAAATTTAAGCCGTCGTGCCTCCCAAGTTGGAGAATTAGTGATGAGTTAGTGATGAGTGAGTGAGTGAGGGCTTTGCCTTTTCGAAACGAAACCTGCTTAACTTTTGTAAGTAAGGTGCAATGAATGAGCCTGCCAAATTAAAGCCGTGTGCCTCCATGCAAGTTGGAGAATTAGTGATGAGTGAGTGAGTGAGTGAGTGAGGGCTTTCTTTTTCGAAACGAAACCTGCTTACTTTTGTAAGTAAGGTACAATGAATGAGCCTGCCAAATTTAAGCCGTCTGCCTCCATGACAAGTTGGAGATTAGTGATGAGTGTGAGTGAGTGAGGGCTTTGCCTTGTTTAGTACGAAACGAAACCTGCTTAACTTTTGTAAGTAGGTGCAATGAATGAGCCTGCCAATTTACCCGTCTGCCTCCATGGCAAGTTGGAGAATTAGTGATGAGTGAGTGAGTGAGTGAGGGCTTTGACTTTTCGAAACGAAACCTGCTTACTTTTGTAAGTAAGGTGCAATGATATGCCTGCCAAATTTAGCCATCTGCCTCCATGGCAAGTTGGAGAATTAGTGATGAGTGAGTGATGAGTGAGTGAGTGAGTGAGTGAGGGCTTTGCCTTTTCGAAACGAACCTGCTTAACTTTTGTAAATAAGGTGCAATGATGAGCCTGCCAAATTTAAGCCGTCTGCCTCCACGGCAAGTGGAGAATTAGTGATGAGTTAGTGATGAGTGAGTGAGTGAGTGAGGGCTTTGCCTTTTCGAAACAAAACCTGCTTAACTTTTGTAAGTAAGGTGCAATGAATGAGCCTGCCAAATGTAAGCCGTCTGCCTCACGGCAAGTTGGAGAATTAGTGATGATTTAGTGAGTAGTGAGTGAGTGAGTGAGTGAGTGAGTGAGGGCTTTGCCTTTTCGAAACGAACCTGCTTAACTTTTTGTAAATAAGTGTCAATGAATGAGCCTGCCAAATTAAAGCCGTCTGCCTCCACGGCAAGTTTGAGAATTAGTGATGAGTGTGATGAGTGAGTGAGTGAGTGAGGGCTTTGCCTTTCAAACAAAACCTGCTTAACTTTTGTAAGTAGTTGCAATGAATGAGCCTGCCAAATTTAAGCCGTCTGCCTCCACGGCAAGTTGGAGAATTAGTGATGAGTGAGTGATGAGTGAGTGAGTGAGTGAGGGCTTTGCCTTTTCGAAACGAAACCTGCTTAACTTTTGTAAGTAAGGTGCAATGAATGAGCCTGCCAAATTAAAGCCGTCTGCCTCCACGGCAAGTTTGAGAATTAGTGATGAGTTAGTGATGAGTGAGTGAGTGAGTGAGGGCTTTGCCTTTTATTAGTATAGATATATATAATATCTCATCTCTAATATGTGAATATGGTGTTTTCACATTTTAATATTGATGCAATTAATTGACTAACATGGATGCAATTATTTGACCTACATTGCTCTCTCAATTTATATATTATATATTATATTTTATACTTTATATATTATATTCTGCTCTTTCAGACTATGTACTTTTCATATATCTTAAGTATGGTTTTAATTGGATATGGTTGTTTTTAGCACTGTTTGTATAGTACATTGGGGGTTAATCGGACTGTGGTTTTTAGACCAACCCCTTTTTTTTGTTATAAATAACTTTGGTGATTGGGAGGATCCCGTCTCTGATGAAGTGACTGAGTCACGAAATGCGTCAGACGCACATCCTCTGCCCTCTCTGCAATCGACATGGTGGTTGACCATGTGCTTTATGTTGTACCGAACTGATTTTAATCTGATGAAATAAAATTTGATGTTTTTATATCCCATGTGCTGCCTGCTCCTACTCCGTTTCATAAGTTAAAGGGTATGTCCAGCAAAAATGTAAGTTTGTTTCTAACTGATTTGCTGAAGAACATGAGGTAAATGCACTATCTCTTACCTCCCGTTCTTCAGTAAATCCTACAGGAGAGGAGGAGACACTTACCCAGTGACAGGTAAAACTACACTTTTCTCTGTAACTCACCCATCTCTGCCTGGCTGTGTTGAGTTACTTTCAGCCCAGAAATCTGGGCTCTGTGCTGTGGCCATTGCATGGGATATGTAGGGCCCGACTTACATTCTTAATAACATAACAGATGAGCATGTTATAACTTTAAATGATAAGATTAATAAAGTAGGCAGATTAATAAATAGGCAGACACGTACTTAGAGGTTGGAAAACGGCCACAGCTTTTTATTTATTTATTAAACATTCTTGTATAACTTAAACAATTTTACCATATCAACTTTTTCTTTAATATAACATTACCTGAGGCCAGCCCATAAAGATGGACTGCCCCTAAATAAGACTTTTCTTAACCAGGCACTGACTCTTAAAGTCCAGCCCCTTGATAATCAAGGAAAGGGGGGCGAAGAGCGTAACAATAAGCCGGGGAATGAGGCGGGATAAAAAAAAGTGTGTTGCGGGAACAGGACAAGTGTAGAAGAATGCAAGGGAGGGGAACAAAGGGAAGTAGGTGTACCTAGTGAGGGTTTTAATGAGTGGGAGAGGAACGGGGGGCGGGGGGGAGGCGATTAATCATCCCGGACTCATGTTTCTATAATCACGATTCAGACATTGTTGCCAAGTAGAAAAATAGAGAAAAAGATTTTGGGGAGGGCACTTGTGTGTCTAACCTGTTCGTAATATTCTATGCACCGGTCTATTTAACCACAGAACTTGGGTGCTCTACAGGGTTACTTATTAACACTGTATTTTTAGAGATTCTGAGTATACAACAACCAAATATCCAAACGCTGCCAACCAATTGTCACAACCCCCCCGTTCCCCAAAACGCCCCAACCACCTATCCGTTACCGGAACACACACCCAAACGACCGACAGGCGGACGGAACAGATCGACCCGGTGGGTTTGTGAACAAACTATATATTACACAATTAATATACTAAATATCAATATACCCACTGCC
The DNA here is from genome assembly GCA_019447015.1 of Hymenochirus boettgeri. Taxonomy (NCBI): domain Eukaryota; kingdom Metazoa; phylum Chordata; class Amphibia; order Anura; family Pipidae; genus Hymenochirus; species Hymenochirus boettgeri. The sequence continues at coordinate 173,294,583 of CM033476.1, forward strand.
ACACATCCCCGATTAAACAGCGGATGAGCCTGTTCACCTATTTGGGGATATCGCTCCCCCCTATTCTAAACAACCTGTAAGGAATTGGTTATTCACACCTAATATCTATACCCAGTTATAAACAGTATCTCTTATAGCCTACACACATACTTCTCTTATAGCGTACTTCAAGACAAAGGTTTGTTTTGGGATATACCTCAGACATAGGACAATAGCCTAAAATGATATTTTATCATTATTAAAAGTTGTTAAAATAGTGCATAAAAATAATAAAGAAATAAAATAAATCACTGAACATAAGCGCTTAACCACAAGTGAGGAAGGAATTGGGTAAAAGAAGAAATACTTAGAGAAATTGGCATCTTGATACGTCCCATGAGAAGAGTCCATACACTTGATAATCCCAGTTATTTGTGAATACATAGTCCACAATGATAAGAGTCCGCGTTAAGCCAAACGTGTCCTTGTCCAGTGGCTAGATGTTATCAATCCAGAAATAGTTTCTTATAGAATTTATGACAGACTCCTTTGGGATGAGACCCCGTTCTTTTATTTATCCTTTCTTCGAAATGGGAGTGGTCTCGGTCCCATAGAGGGTGGACTTGGTTTCTGGTTCCCTCAGAAGGTTGGTTCCAAGTTTTGGAGGGAATTTCAATATCCGAATTCCAACCCCCGGCCATAATCCATGAACCATACAGCACATTCAACATAATATCCTGATGGTTCCATAACTATTTTTCCCAACACGAACAAGACCAAATACGACATATTCTGGGGTATCCTAGATCCTAAACAGCTAGAAGAAGATCAGAAAAATTAATCCCTAACGGGTTTCAGGGCTTGGGCTATGATATTGTGTCAGGTCTCTATAAATGTAGAATTACTTACTGGATCACACTGGGGTTTTTTATGAAAACCTGAAATAATTCTACAATCCGGAATTATTAAGAGAATATGATTTGCCTTTGTCGTCCAGGTTAGGTTTCTGTTCAATTCTCTACTATGAGGATTTCCCTGCTCAGTTCTGAGTGTCCTATTTGGTCTGGGACTATTTGTTTATATATTCACACCTTGCACCTTGAAGTTAGACTCCTGCTAAGTCATCTAATTATAACCCAAATGGCCCTGGCTTTGGAAAAACATGATTACTCTGCAGTACCAGAACATGTGAAACAATGTGGAAGACAAGCTGAGAGAGAAGCTACCATGCTGCTTGATCATCATTAGGGTGAAATAAATCGAAAATTGGGGGTGCAAATTTCAGCATATTGTCTATGTGCGTTTTACATTGAATATCGTTCGTCCCACCCCCCCACCCACCCCCGTGCCTGAGGAATGCACACGAATGAGAGAAAAGATTTGCGTGCGTTCGGACTTTCAACTTGCATTATCATGTTCTGATATCCAAAAGCCAGGAAATGAAGGGGTTCAAACAGAACAGGTCATAGTTAAAGGTGTGTTGTTAGTAGCAAAGAGCATCCTGACGGGTTCCACTTTCTTCACCAGGATGTCCATCCAAGGTAAATATGTACATATTTTATACACATGTTTACCCTATTGACAATGTTCACTTGTAACTAAACGGTATCATTGATAATACTGTATTTTCTGTATTGTAGTGCAAAAGATGACAGGATATTCTGAAAATGCAAAGAATACAACACTTAGGAGAGCTCATGTCATCCTACTGATGGCTGTAATAACTATTAAGTATTTTTATAAAAAGAAAAATTGTGGGGTGCTGAGGTCGAGTGGTATGTATGAGTACATTTCTGTGAAGGTGGGATGTGGTGAAGTCCTGTGCAGTACATGTAGGAAAGATATGACATGCCATTGTAGTCTGTAAGATGATAGATTAACTTTATTTACGCTTCGTTCCCCCATCATAGATTTCTGGCATATGAGCCCTTGCATCCTGACTTTAGCATGATGGGAATGACAATTATCCTTTGTATTGTGCGCCAGACCAGCAGGCTATTGTGAGAATAGTGCAGCCAGAAACAGGCTTTTCTAGGAAGTCAGCAGGAAGAGAATTTGTCAGCATTGTAGGCGAAGTTCTATTCTCCTAATTTCCTAATGGTGTAGGAGACAAGATGGCCAAATTTCCCGTAAAAACCACCTAGGTCATGCTAGGGTTTCATGACCTCATTTTTACTAAAACATGAATTCCTTACTGCAGTAAAAGCCCCAGAAAAAGCAGAGGATGTAAATGTAACAATGGTAGAGACTGAACCTGCCAAGGATCAAAAAAGAAACAAAAGAAACTAGTCTCCAACTGGCTAACTCTGTCACCTGCTAATGTGTAGAGAGAGAGTCTAGAGAGTCCTTGGGTCGAATAACTGTGGGTTGGGTTCAGGCAACCATGGAGTGTGAATGCGATGCGGGTCGGGTTCAGGAAAAGATAACCATGGGTCTTATAATCCTATATAATAAATGCAAGTGTGCGTCCGTGTGTGTGTGGCTGGCTGCGTGGAATAAAAGCAAGCCAATCTACCTGATTGGCTGCTTCTTTTCACTTCAGAGCAGAACAGCCAATCAGATCACAAGTTTTGCATTAAGGGGGCGGGACCACAGACCGGGAACCTGAGAACTTACTGCATAGAAGCCAGAAGAAAGGAGTGTGCAGCAACTTCCCTGTGATGTACAACAGCCCTGGCCACTTCCCCTCACTGGTACAGGACTGGGGGTGAACGGGACAGGAATGAGTTGGCTGATGGGCTGCAGCCGCTCTGGGTGGGTTGATTTCTTAATTAACTCTTCACACGTGTGAAAATTCCTGTCCATGGCTGCATTACTGGGTCTGACACCAAAACTGTACACACGACCAGTTATGTTCTAAGATCTCTGGATGGGGAACAGTGAGGCGGGGGTAGCTGGTGGGGTGTGTGTGGTTGTCCTGGACCCCAATGATATTAATCATGTGTCTCGTGGGGGTTGTGAGGAAGAGGGTTGTACTAGACATGGGGGAGTCGAACTGCTCACTGACATGACACCATGCTAATTAACCTCCTATTAACCAAAGGTGTCGGGCTGGCTGTAAAGCAGAGTGACAGAGGGGGGGCTGGGTCTGTGACAGAGGGGTGGGACCTGGGACAGTGTGGGGGGGCCCTGGGTCTGGGACAGAGGTGGGGGGCTGGGTCCTGGGACATAGGGGGGGCCCTGGGTCTGGGACGAGGGGGGCCTGGGTCTGGGACAGAGGGGGGCTGGGTCTGGGACAGAGGGGGGACCCTGGGTCTTGGGACAAATGGGGGATCCTGGGTCTGGGACAGGGGGGCTAGATCTGGGGCAGAGGGGAGCCCTGGGTCTGGGACAGAGTGGGGGACCCTGGGACTGGGACAGGGGGGGGGGTCTGGGGACAGAGGGGGGCCCTGGGTCTGGGACAGAGTGGGAGACCCTGGGTCTGGACAGAGGGCGCCCTGGGTCTAGGCAAGGAGGGGCCATGGGTCTGGGACGATGGGGACTCTGGATCTGTGACATGGGGGGGGGTGGGTCTGGGACAGAGTGGTGTGACCTTGGTCTGACAGGGGGGGGCCCTGGTGTCTGGGGCAGTGAGGGGTCCTGGGTCTGGGACAGACGGGGGACTCTGGGTCTGGGACAGAGTGGGTGGCCCTGGGTCTGGATAGGGGGGGCCCTGGGTCTGGGACAGACAAGGGAATCTGGGTCTGGGACAGATGGGGCTTGGGTCCTGGGACAAGGGGGCCCTGGGTCTGGGACAGAGGGGGGGCCCTGGGTCTGGACAGAGGGAGGGCCCTGGGACAAGAGGGCGCCTGGGTCTGGGACAGAGGGACCTGGGTCTGGCGGCGGCTTGGTCTGGGGCAGAGAGGGGCCCTGGGTCTGGGACAGACGGGGGGGCCTGGGTCTGGGACAGAGTGGTGTGACCTGGGTCTGGGACAGAGTGAGGGAACCTGGGTCTGGAACGAGGGGGTCCTGGGTCTGGGACAGAGGAGGGGTCTGGGACAGATGGGGGCCCTGGGTCTGGACAGAGGTGGTGGGACCTTGGGAGAGGAGGGGACCCTGGGGCTGGGAGAGAGGGGCTGGTCTGGGGACAGAGGGGGGGTCGGGACAGAGGGGGCCCTGAGTCCTGGGGCAGGAGGGGCCCTTGATCTGGGGCAGAGGAGGGGCCCTGGGTCTGGGACAGAGGGAGGGGACTCTGGATCTCTGACAGAGTGGGGGACCTGGGTCTGGGACAGAGAGGGGGACCCTGGGTCTGGGACGAGAAGGGGGGGCACTGGGTCTGGGACAGAGGGGGGGGTCTCGGGCAGAGGGGTGCCCTGGTCTGGGACACTAAGTGGACCTGTGGCCTTGGACATGGAGATAGAGGCACTCTGGGCTTCTAGCGTCCTGTTATTGTAAACAGGCTTAATGTCTATTACTAGAATAATTCCAGTATGTAAAAAAAAAAATGCCCATGGCTACCAGTAATGTGGGACTGTCAAAAGAAGAGCGGAGGACGAGAGACCAGTAGTTCATTCCTTGGCTCCACAGGTTTTATTGAAGAATGATGATAAGACAAGCTCCTTCATCTCCTGTTCTTCAATAATCTGATAGCCCAACTGATTTTCCAGGTGAAATACCATTTCCCTTGTTGTGTGTCTCACTGTTTCTTTATTGATGGCAGTGTATGAGTTCAGCAGTCCTCATATTTAACAGCCAGACACAGGTAAAACTACACTTTTCTCTGTAACTCACCCATCTCTGCCTGGCTGTGTTGAGTTACTTCATCCCAGAAATCTGGGCTCTGTGCTGTGGCCATTGCATGGGATATTAGGGCCCGACTTAACTTCTTAATAACATAACAGATGAGCATGTTATAACTTTAAATGATAAGATTAATAAGTGCAGATTAATAAATAGGCACACGTCTTAGAGGTTGGAAAACGGCCACAGCTTTTTATTTATTTATAAACATTCTTGTATAACTTAAACAATTTTACCATATCAACTTTTTCTTTAATTAACATTACCTGAGGCCAGCCCAAAGATGGACGGCCCTAAATAAGACTTTTCTTAACCAGCACTGACTCTTAAAGTCCAGCCCCTTGATGAACCACTTCAAATACCTCCACGCCACCCACGTATAGACACGACTCGTGTGTGGCGAAAACAGAATTGTAAGATACAGCTCTCAATCAATGTTTGTAAGCCCAGGCAAAAATATCAATACCTATATCTGAGAGGTGAATACCATCCTCTCTATAAGTCTACGTCCTGTATGTGGGAAGGTTGATAGAACTAGCAAACTTCGCTATGGCATGGTTAAGTTTTCTTTCTACACTTCTCAGAGGCCTAAAGGCTCTTCAACCCACCAAACAAAGTGAGAAATCACCTCAACCAAGCAAAAATCACCTCAGGCACTTGAGAAGTATAGAAGTGCAAGGTCCTTACGCACCTGTCTGAGAATCTCCACTAACTTTGTCTCTCCCAATCATTCCCCCCCAGTGTGTATGACAATATTTAGATTACACCTCCCCATTCAGTTATATGCTGTGTGAGATCATGGGGAAGAGGATCACTCCAAACAGTTCCCCGAAGACCTAACCAATAGATTTGTACTTCAGCAGAAGGAAAACCAAGGTTGATGCCATAAGGTCTCTTCTATGAGCTCGGTGTTTAGTACGCCCAAAAGACAAAGGAGTGCCCCAAAAATCCACACCTTTAATTGTCAAAAACCTAAAAGACAAAATTAGAGCACATCAACCAAAGCAGGCGAATGTAGGATTTAGATCTTGAGATGGCCCAGCGACCTAATTCCTTAATACTATCCAGGAGAAACCTAAAAGGCCTGGGTAGCTGCCCCAATGCGGAAGGAATGAGATTTGTAATGCGGGGATCTAACCTGCCTGTTAAGGTGAGTTGAAAGACCTTCCGAAACTGAAAAACAGAAAGCACAAACCGTCTTGATGGGATAGTAAGGGGCCTGGATTAGATTGTCTGACTGCAATAAACTCGTGATAGGCCCTGACTGGACATAACTCCACCAATGGGAACTGTCTAAGCCAGAACACAGTCTTAGACTTTCTAATTTTGATTTTTAGCTTATTACCAATAAGTAGCATATCAGAAAGCAGCAAACCACCTGAAGAATGTCTATTGGGGCTGACTACGTCTCACTTAACGCAGGGCTGAAAAAACATGAAAAGAAATCCTAAACGAAACATAAGGAATTCATAACGAGACCAACAAACATTTTCTAATGTAATATTAAACAATTAAAATTTGAAAAGTCACAGGCAGGGTGTTCCTAGGTTTTTGACACCTGAAACAACTTTTGAATGCTGCCTATCGATAGACAGGTGGCAGCATGAAGCGGGCATGGAACAAAGACGTGGCTTGTGGAGTGGGTGTGGTGGGCTGACTAACACTGAATGGTGGACTGGAAGGCTGACTTAACACTGATTGTTGATTGGTGCTAAAATGCAGTATTGCAGGAAGGAAGGAAGTTTTTTTTTTTTTTTTGCCTTTTAAGTGTTCTGCAGGGGTGCGCCCTGAGCAAATGTTTCGTTTGCTTCATGGTAGGGGCACCCCTGGTCACGTTTTTAGCTTCTGTTGTTGTTGGGTGAAGTTTGCTTAGACCTTTCAACATTTGAACTAAAGCGTGCATTTTTGTACATCCCCCAAGCCATGCAGTTTAAGAAAAATGAAACCCCGGTAAGTGTCTTTTTAATACTAGCTGTGCTTAACCCTTTTTTCAGCCAATTGAAGTACGAAAAGCAAAATCAACTCATTATCATGCAACGCAATGCCTGCTTATGCTTGAAGGCAAGCCACTTACTCCAACTGAACCGATAAGCGAGCCAGGTCTTGTCTGCGACCGAGCGACCGCCATAAAGCCATCACTGAGTTGAATATCTTCTCAGAGATCGCAAGAGATAAGCCCCCCCGACCTCCTCCGATTCCTCCACCCACAACCGAAATTGACCCACCTATGAACAGGAAGAGCATCGCCACAGAGTTAGTATAACCTGGTACATGTTTTGCTTTAATCCAAATGTTATAGCGTAAGCCTTTAAAACAATCCGCCTAAGAACCTGGATACTGGGGGGATTTTGTGGACAATGAGTTCAGGACAAACACAACACCTTCATTGTCACACAGAAAAGATGTTGCTTATTCGCTAAAAATTGGCCCCAGACTGAAATAGCAAAGAAGATTGGATAATTTCCAAAAACACAAGATTATTTTAAGTAGTTTACAGCCCTGCCCATGGGTAGGCCAGGGGACGGAGAACCATTTACCCTTAAAATAACCACCACAACCAATGATGATGAGGCATCCGTACATAAATGTAACGTTTCATTATCCCTAAAATCCTCCTGCTATTTGTTATTGCCGTTAAATTAACAAGAAAGCGTCCCAGATTTTTAAATCATCTTTTGCTGCTCTGGAAAGTCTGACATGTCAGTTAGGATGTGCAGAGTCATTGAGACAAGAGATTACATTTCTATTAAAAGCTCGTCCCATAGGAATCACTTTAGTGGCAAAATTCAAATGACCCAATAAACTCTGCAACTCCTTTACCTTTATCTTTTTACCACACAAAGCCTTCTAAACAGCATCCTTAGATTGACCAGCTTATCCTCAGGTAAACGAACACTCTCCATCCTTTCAAGAGTCAATCATTATTCCCAACAATTGCAACTGAGTGGTAGGGTTGCACCATCTTCTCCTGTGCTATGGGAATACCAAATTTTTTGGCTATGAAAGAAATGCTTTAAATGATCTGAGACAGTGTGAAGAATTCGCAGGGTGCCGAGGTGTTATAGGAACGCCCGATAGAAAGGTGTAAAACAGCATTGTACATGGCAGACAGTTGGTGTCGAACCCCCCCACCTCTATTTAGACTTGGTTTCTTTATTTTCACATAAATGGCCTCCTTAACACCCTCTTGAACCAGTCACGTTCCTTCGCCATATGTTAACATTACAATCTTCAAGAGTATGTCCTTTATCCTTAAGATGCGGTACACGGCTGAGTCCTGACCGAGGAATTGGCTCTTCTGTGCTGGCCATACGTTGATGCATTGCTGTTTTGGTCTCCCCCACATACAAATCAAGCTTCTTCACTGCACTGCACTGCATATATGATGTCCTTTTCTTGTTTTTTGGTATTGGGTCTTTCGGATGTACCAATTGCTGCCTCAGTGTGTTGTTCGGTTTAAAGCAGACAGGGATACGATGTTTTTTGAAAATTCTTCTTAATTTCTCGGAGACCCCTGCTACATATGGGATGACCATGTTCTTCCTCCTGTCTTGCTTTTCCCCTTCACTGTTGGTATTGTTTTCTTTTCTTTCCTTCTACTTCTTTTGACAAAGGCCCAGTCTGGATACCGCAAGTTTTAAGGGCTCCTCTGAGATGTTTCATTTCTTTAGCCTTCGCCTCTGTGCTAGTGGGGATGTTCTCGGCTCTGTGTTGCAGGGTTCTGATGACACCCAGCTTGTGATCTAAAGGGTGGTGGGAGTCAAACATCAATACTGATCTGTGTGTGTTGTTTTTCTGTAAACCTCTACTTCCAGTTTACCATTTTCCTTAACTCTACCAAGCAGTCCAAGAAAGCAAGTTTTGTTTTTGTACCTCTTCCCTTGTGAATTTAATGTTTTGGTCTACTGCATTGATGTGTTCTGTGAAAGCTTGTACTTCCTTCTGGTGGATTTTAACCCAGGTGTCATCCACATATCTGAACCAGTGGCTGGGTGATGCCCCTAAGGTATTAAGCGCCTGTGTTTCTACCTCCTCCTATGTAAAGGTTGGCCCAATGGGTGAAACTGAGATCCCATAGCACATCCATGTTTGTTGCTTATAGAACTTATCCCTGTATTTGAAATAGGTGGTATTCAGGCACACGTCCAACAAGGAACACACCTGTTCTGGGTTGAGATCAGTTCTGCTGGTAAGAGTGCTGTCTGGCCCAGACATTTTCTCACCATGTCAACAGCCTCCTTGGTGGGTATACAATGAAAGAGATGTCACATCATAGGACACCATAGTTTCTTCTACACCGACGAGTACTATATCTTCAATCTTGTTGGTGAACTCCTGAGAGTTCTGGATGTGATGCTTGAACTTCCCACCAAAGGTCCTAAGATGTTAGCTAGATATTTTGCCACCTTGTATGTTACAGAGTTGATGCTGCTGACTATAGGTCTTAGTGGGGCCCCTTCCTTATGTATCTTTGGGAGTCCATATATGCATGGATGTGCCTCACCAGGGTTCGACACCAACTGTCTGCCATGTACAATGCTGTTTTAACACCTTGCTCTGGGCGTTCCTATAACACCTCTTAGCCACTCTCTAATCACACCCTTAACACCTGCTGTGATATGCTAATTGGGATTTTCAGGGTACATAATTGCCACAGATTCTTGTACAAGTCATTCTGAATTGAGAAAGCCATCGATACTAGCGAAACGTCTTCAAGAACTACATTTCAAGTCCAGTTGATCTAATTGAATACAACAGATATACCATGACCTGGATGAATGAGAACCTTCACAAGCATACTAAAGTACATAGCATTATTAATAGATTTAGAGACTCAAGATACAACTCTGCCCAAGAAGGCCAAACCCAGCACTGCATTAAAAACAATAACACTTTATGGATGTGGTTTTATCTACTATATAAAGCAGAAATCTTGTATGTATGTATGTATGTATGCATGTGGTCACCTCACAACCACACCCCTGAATGACTCAACACCCTCTGAAAGAGCCTGGGCTCTGTGCACTGCCCCACTTCAACAACACAGACACAGGAACTACACAGGAATTACCTGCATTACCTGGACTTACGAAACAGACACACACTGCCCATATGTCACACACTTCACAGATAGTTACAACTAAAAGAACAAAGACATCATGGCACTTTCAATTTGGACCAGAATCTAACTTTATTGATTGGAATCTAATAGGCAATATAAAGGGGTCCTTGAGCAAGGATAAAGGGTTTAAGTGCAAACAAGGTGACATTCTGCTAACAAATGTACAAAAAATTGAGCACACATAATAAAAACACACAACGCTCAGACAGCACAACAGAATGAAGCTGGCTTTAACAACACAGACAAAGAGCCACACGTCACATGATCAGACGTTGATGCAGTTGCTGTTTGGTCTCCCCCACATACAAATCATAGCATTCTTCACTGCACTGCACTGCATATATGATGTCGCTTTTCTTGTGTTTTGGTATTGGGTCTTTCGGATGTACCAATTGCTGCCTCAGTGTGTTGTTCGGTTTAAAGCAGACAGTGATACGATGTTTTTTGAAAATTCTTCTTAATTTCTCGGACGACCATCAGTCACTCAAGTGCTGCGATATTCAGTTGCAATCAACACGTTTTCCAAACAGAAAATTCCATTTAGCATGTTCACGAGTAGGTTCACCACAACATTTGTATATTTATGCTCCAAGTGGAAAAACTGATAACGTTGTATATAAGGTTTTGCAATAAACATGTACTATACATCCATCAAGCAATGTTACCTCCTCAACTCATAAATATTAAATACATGACATACATTACCAACTGTGCACTTCTTTTTCTGCCTGTCTCTTCCATCTAAACCAAACACACACCTGCACGTAAAAAATACCCACAAGTGTACACGGGCATATAATATATATATATATAATATATTATTATAATTATTATATATATATATATACAATTTCAAAGAAGCACGACGACCACTCACAGGTCTTGGTAACAAACGTTCAAAAACAATTTATTCGGTCAACATGTTTCAACCTCTATCAGGCCGTCATCAGGACTAATACCACACACCGCCACCCAGATTAAATAGCCCCACCCAGTACCCACCCTCCTCAAAACACCCCCAGCACCAGTATATATTTAAAACCATAAAACCCCAAGTACATACCACCTTTGATCCATACTAAAAAACAATAAGTGTCCTATGAATAGCAACACTCTCCCAATACCACATGATAATATACCTTACTGTCGAGAGTTTCCAACAATCTGACAGCAGTTAAATCCTCCAGCATCGCTAAGGAAGATCAATACCGGGCAGATCCACTTCCGGAACGACAGCCGACACTCACAAAACGCCACTGGGCGGATCACATATGCTCATCCAGCGGCAGCCGACTCCATGGCAACTGAACACCATCAACATCAAACCCGGAAGTGTCACCCCTGCATATCGAGAGCGAAACAATCAAGTATCCACCCAGTACGTAGTCCAACTGTCGCTCAGACATGGACCACAGGGAAGCATAAAACACATAGGATCATCCCATAAAATGTATAGATGAATCATGCTGGTATAAATAGAATAATAAGATATCAAAAAACGGTACAAAATCTAAAACTGACATATCACACAAATCTATTTACAGAACAGCCCAGTTCATCTCAATAAATATAGAAATCGTTGTAACATAATAGAAGCAGACTCATAAATAGCAGCAAACAACCATATAATGTTACTGTAGCAACATTATATCCACTTAATCCATGGGGTATTTAAAAAGCAACTCAGATTATTAATTTCATTTAGCCCATTAGGTGCTACAGTCTGTAGTCTTGAAATCCATCGAGCCTCAAGATTGTTGTTTGGTCTCCCCCACATACAAATCAGAGCATTCTTCACTGAACTGCACTGCGTATATGATGTCGCTTTTCTTGTGTTTCGGTATTGGGTCTTTCGGATGTACCAATTGCTGGGTTTGACACCATCTGTCTGCCATGTACAATGCTGTTTTGACACCTTACTCTGGGCATTCCTATAACACCTCAACATGTACAAGTCATTCTGAATTGAGAAAGCCAGTCGGATGACTAGCGAAACGTCTTCAAGAACTAAACTTCAAGTCCAGTTGATCTAATTGAATACAACAGATATACCATGACCTGGATGAAGGAGAACCTTCATAAGTTGGATTGTATGTTGGATTGTACATAAAATCGGCCTAATGTACGGTCACCTTTGGTAATTGAGGTTGAATAAAGACATATGTCAATTAGTCCAACATTTTCACCCTCCTTTTTAATCCTACCTAGCAGTTGATCCAGAGGAAGGCAAAAAATCCAGCTAAAAAAAAAGGGGGGGGGGTCGATCAGATCTGCAGTATATGTATAAATACCAGTAATTCTTAATATTTTTTATTTTTAGAAACTTATCCAGGCCTTCTTTATGCTATTCAATGGATTTGTCATTACCACATCTGCTGGAAGACAGTTTCACAGTTTCACCGTTCTCACTGTAAGAAACCTTTCCTAACCTGAAGATAAAACTTCTTTTCTTACAATCTTAAAGGATAAGTACACTCTAAAAATAAGTTTAGTGTAATTTGAAGCAGCAGCTTAAATTAATCATTCCCCCCCCCCCATTTTTTTTCTAGCTCCCTCCTTAGCCTACCTGGGCTGAAGGAAATTTCCTGACATCTTGGATCATCTTTTAAGTCTTCTTAGCTCCACCCTCCGTGATTTGCAGGTTCTCCTTCTGTTCATGGTCAGGAAATGCACCTTCTGACTTCACAGCGCACGCGGCGTGACGTCAGTGCGTGCATGAACGCGTGTGTGCGTGACCTCAGCGTGGCGCGCCATGCTGTATAAGCATGGCGTGCCACGCTGTACAAGCATGGCGTGCCACGCTGATGTCACGTGCGCACGTGTCCGTGCACACGCTGACCTCATGACGCATATGTCATGACGTCACGCACACAAGGCGGGCACCCAGAGCAAACAGAATACTCACCACATTGCCAAATGTGGCCTTATCAATGCCTTGTAAAGAGGGAGAATAATATTTTTCTCTCTTGAATCTATTCCCCTCTTTATACAACACAATATTTTGCTAGCTGTAGCAAACAATGCCTGCAGCAGCACATTTTTTAGAAGCCAAATACCTTAAAGGAATAGTAATAGATCACATACCAGAACCCAAAAAGGGTGGAAATTGGAATAATATAATCTATTCCCCTCTTTATACAAGACAATATCTTATATATATCTTATAGCTCTAGGTGGCACTAGGATTGTAAAACCTCAAATGCATCACCTTACATTTATCAACATTGAATCTCATCTGTCATTCTGCTACCCATTTTGATAATCTATCTAGGTCTGCTTGCAGCACTTGCACATCATTTGAAGTTTCCAAAGCTCTGCATAGTTTAGTGTCATCAGCAAACACTGAGACCTTGCTCTCAATGCCCACTTCTAAGTCATTTATAAACAGATTAAACAGAAGCGGCCCCAGTACAGAACCCTGAGGCACTCCGCTTAGAACTTTAGCCCACATAGATGTAGCTCCATTTACCACTACTCTCTGTTTGCGATCCAATAACCAATTCTCTATCCATGAACAAATGTTTTCTTCTAGGCCAACAGTCCTCAGTTTATACATTAGTCGCCTATGTGGCACAGTATCAAAAGCTTTCACAAAATCCAAATATACCACATCCACTGCTGTGCCTGAATCCAAATTCTTACTCACTTCTTTATAAAAACCAATTAAATTTGTCTAGCACCATCTATATCTGTTGTATTCAATTAGATCAACTGGACTTGAAATGTAGGTCTTGAAGACGTTTCGCTAGTCATCCGACTGGCTTTCTCAATTCAGAATGACTTGTACAAGAATCTGTGGCAATTATGTACCCTGGAAAATCCCAATTAGCATATCACAGCCAGGTGTTAAGGGTGTGATTAGATAGTGGCTAAGAGGTGTTATAGGAACGCCCAGAGTAAGGTGTTAAAACAGCATTATAATATGGGATGACCATGTTCTTCCTCCTGTCTTGCTTTTCCCCTTCACCGTTGGTATTTGTGTTCTTTTCTTTCCTTCTACTTCTTTTGACAAAGGCCCAGTCTGGATATCCACAAGTTTTAAGGGCTCCTCTGAGATGTTTCATTTCTTTAGCCTTCGCCTCTGTGCTAGTGGGGATGTTCTCGGCTCTGTGTTGCAGGGTTCTGATGACACCCAGCTTGTGATCTAAAGGGTGGTGGGAGTCAAACATCAAATACTGATCTGTGTGTGTTGGTTTTCTGTAAACCTCTACTTCCAGTTTACCATTTTCCTTAACTTCTACCAAGCAGTCCAAGAAAGCAAGTTTGTTGTTTTGTACCTCTTCCCTTGTGAATTTAATGTTTTGGTCTACTGCATTAATGTGTTCTGTGAAAGCTTGTACTTCCTTCTGGTGGATTTTAACCCAGGTGTCATCCACATATCTGAACCAGTGGCTGGGTGCTATGCCCTTAAAGGTATTAAGCGCCTGTGTTTCTACCTCCTCCATGTAAAGGTTGGCCACAATATATATATATATATATATATATATATATATATATATATATATATATAATATTCAAAGAAGCACGACGCACTCACAGGTCTTGGTAACAAACGTTCAAAAACACTTTATTCGATCAACATGTTTCAACCTCTATCAGGCCGTCATCAGGACTAATACAACACACCAGCCACCCAGATTAAATAGCCACCCAGTACCCACCCTCCTCAAAACACCCCAGCACCAGTATATATTAAAACCATAAAACCCCAAAGTACATACCACCTTAGATCCATACTCTAAAGCAATAAGTGTCCTATGAATAGCAACACTCTCCCAATACCACATGATAATATACCTTACTGTCGAGAGTTTCCAACAACCAAGACAGAGTCAAATCCTCCAGCATCGCTAAGGCAAATCAATACCGGGCAGACTCCACTTCCGGGAACGACAGCCGACACTCACAAACAGCCACGTGGGCGGATCACATGATGCTCATCCAGCGGCAGCGCGACTCCATGGCAACTGAACACCATCAACATCAAACCCGGAAGTGTCATCCCCTGCATATCGAGAGCGAGAACAATCAAGTATCCACCCAGATACGTAGTCCAACAGTCACTCAGACATGGACCACAGGGAAGCATAAATCACATAGGATCATCCCATAAATGTATAGATGAATCATGCTGGTATACATAGAATAAATAAGGTATCAAAGAACAGTACAAAATCTAAAACTGACATATCACACTAAATCTATTTACAGAACAGCCCAAGTTCATCTCAATAAATATAAAAATCGTAGTAACATAATGGAAGCAGACTCATAAATAGCAGCAAACAACCATATAATGTTACTGTAGCAACATTATATCCACTTAATCCTTAGGGTATATCAAAAGCACTCAACTTATAATTTCATTTAGCCCCATTAGGTGCTAACAGTCTGTAGTCTTGAAATCCATCAGCCTCAAGACGTAAAAGGCTCTTAGCTCTATCACCTCCATCGGTGGAACACAATCTATAGCTGCACTTTTATGTCGATAACCCATGCCTTTAGATAAGTGCCTTGCCACTGGTTGTCCCCCATTTGTCTATCTTTGTTTCCAATACTTGGCTAGACAAAGCCGCTCTTATCGAGCTCGATGATTGGCAAATCTCTCACGGAAGGAGGTGGTCGTCTTTCCAATTATAGCAACCACCCAAGGCTGGAGATTGTGACAAAAGGCTGGTACAAGTAAGTCTCTGGGTATAATCTTTACCAGTTCGTGGTGAGGAAAGCTGACCCTGTCATCATTATCCACAGGTGGTACAATTGGGACACTTAAAGCATCCTGTTTAGGAGCACCCAGGGCAGTTTAGTTTTAGGTTTAACATCTTTTCCGTCTGTCTAACTAGTGGTTATGAAGGGTTTTCCCTCTACGGGTGGCAAATCTTATCCTCTGTTGTTGAAGGCAGGGATCGTCACTTTCGTAATTTTCCACAATTCATTGCTTTAGTCTTATAGAAGGACTCAAGTGAGATCACCATGGAAAAAACAATAGTTATTATCACTTTTTTTCTGTTCCGTTGTGGCCGCCCAAGTGCCTTTGTTATTGTGGTTTTTAGCACTCGTATATTATTCCCGTTCACAGAAAAGGCAGGTCATTCCTTAAGTTGCTTCAGCACGTTCCCCCTCAGTGTTATTCTAAGTACCCTTAAGTATGAGTATATGGTATGCCTTATCAAAGCAGGGGGAAGGCTGGTCGCATGTAAAATTGTATTACGATCAGTATCCTTACGATACAAAGACGTACCCAGCACATCACCTGTCTTGAAAATCAGTAGATCCAAAACTCAATTTCACATGTGTTGATGTTAAACGTCAATTTTATAGGTGAATCCAGGGCATTACATGGGCAAGTTTTTCTTGTAACGTAACTCATCCCCATCCAAACAGGAGGAAGATATCATCTATATATCGTTTGAACAGACAGACCCCCCACCCAATATAGGTAAGAGGTGTGTCTGTTCAAACCATTGCATATATAAGTTGGCAAACGATGGGGCCACATTAGACCCCATTGCTGTGCCACATCGTTGAATATAATACCGTCCAAGAAAGCGAAAGTGGTTTTTGGCCAATATGATATCCAACAGTTCCATAAGAAACTCCACCGGGGGTTCAAGTTGCCCCCGCTCAACCAGTGCTTGCCTGCATGACTGTATCCCATCCTTCTGTGGAATCACTGTGTACAGACTATTTACACCCGGGCAAGTATTATGATGGATGGAGTGCAATCATGATGTGTAGGTATTTATTGTTATTTGTGGATTAGCACCCTACGTTGATTTACTAGTGTTTCCAGGCCGCCCTCTTGTTTCAGTCCGATTATGGAGGATAATCTTCTGGCTTCAGCGAGCAATACATTTGATGTGGACTTGGAGAGTGACTTTGCATATTCACAAGATGAAGTGGAAAAAATCTTGTTTACAGATACAGCTGGTGAAATACAGAACGGCAGGTCAAACAGGGAAGTGTATTTTAAATTCTTAAATCTTAAAAAACGTTCAGTTGATTTGCAATTACATGGGATGTGCTTGTCTGACTACCATAGGGCCCGAAGGATTCCTAGAGGCTTTCGTGTTAGAAATATTCCCACACTGGGTCGTGTGGACAAGGAATTCTGTGGGCGCTGGGTAGCGATTTTGAATAAATGTTCATATGACTTGATGGTCTTAGTCATTGATTATGTTGGCAAGGAACTTAAAAAGATCAAAACTGAGATAGAAATGTATGAAAATTCCAATATGGATATACTAAAAAGTGATGCTATGGCTGAATATGTGATCAAGATTGGTGACCAGGTTGATAAATATAAAGCGGATTTGTTAGTTTAAAAGGGACAAGCTACACAAAGTTGAACAAGACTATAGGGATAAGAGGGTATATCCTTGGTTATTGGGACAGACTGAAACTAGACGCAGGAGAGTCTATAAAAGACGTCCTTTTGGGTTTACCGTTGACTCATCAGGAGAGTCGGGACAATCGGACTCTGAACCTGGTCTAGGTACAGCCAAGAAAGCCAACAGGAGACCCCATACTGAAGTCCCTTTTCAGACGAGGGTTATCAGATCCGGGACTATAGGAGGCAAAGGAGGCACTCCCGGAGAGGGGGGTATAAACCCAAAAAGCAAACCACCAAGGAAGAGATAATATTTAATCTGAGTGCACATGTACTAACACCAGGGGAAAGATCCCTTTTAAGCAGGGGGCTTACATTTGTACCATCTGCTAGGTTTAATGATTTCCAGTTTGATATAGACCTCTACAAATTTCAGAGGCGGTTAAAATTGAGAGACTATTTCAAGCATGTGGAGAATGAGAACTCCACTGAGGTTTTTAGACCTAGCAGCACTTTTGAGCCGATCAATACTCCCCCTGGAATAAAGGTGTTCTCACAGATGTTGCACTCAGAGGTTCATAATTTATCCAATGCCCATAGCCCGGTCTTCAACAATCTTAACAGGGAACAACGTCTAGCGATTAAAACATTAAAAACTGATGACGAATTGATTATACGGCCCGCTGATAAAGGTGGGGCCATTGTGTTGCTTGATCGTAACTATTATGTAACAGAATTGTTGTCCCAACTAAATGATGCTGATATATATTCGTGTTGTGAGGTGAATCCGATGTATGAGATCAAGAAGCAAATTGACTCCCTTATCACCCTAGGAGTGAATGCAGGTTGGATCTCTGATAAGTGTGCTCAGTTCTTGACTACGGACCATCCAATTTGTCCGATAATTTATACTCTTCCAAAAATACATAAGAGTACAGAGTCACCCCCTGGTCGCCCCATAGTAACTTCGCATGGGTCTTTATTAAAACCACTAGCCCAATTTGTAGACTTTTTTCTGCAGCCCGCGGTCAAAGTGATGGGTTCCTATTTGCGAGACAGTGGCCATTTAATCGAAATTCTATCCCAAATGAATGTCTCAATGAGGGATAAATTATTAGTCACTATTGATGTAAATAGTCTGTACACAGTGATTCCACAGAAGGAATACAGTCATGCAGGCAAGCACTGGTTGAGTGGGGGCAACTTGAACCCCCGGTGGAGTTTCTTATGGAACTGTTGGATGTCATATTGGCCAAAAACCACTTTCGCTTTCTTGGACGGTATTATATTCAACGTTGTGGCACAGCAATAGGGTCTAATGTGGCCCCATCGTTTGCCAACTTATATATGCAATGGTTTGAACAGACACACCTCCTACCTATATTGGGTGGGGGGGTCTGTCTGTTCAAACGATATATAGATGATATCTTCCTCATTTGGGATGGGATGATTTTACAGTTACAAGAAACTTGCCCAGGTTAATGCCCTGGATTCACCTATAAAATTGACGTTAACATCAAACAATGTGAAATTGATTTTTGGATCTACTGATTTTCAAGACAGGGTGTGTCTGGGTACGTCTTTGTATCGTAAGGATACTGATCGTAATACAATTTACATGCACCAGCTTTCACCCATCCCCCTGCTTTGATTAAGGCGATACCTATACTCAATACTTAAGGGTACTTAGGAATAACACTGAGGGGGAACGTGCTGAAGTACAACTTAAGGAAATGACCTGCCATTTCTGTGAACGGGGATTAATATACGAGTGCTAAACAACAATTAACAAAGGCACTTAGGCTGCCACAACGGAACATGTAAAAAAAAACAAAGTGATAATAACTATGTACATTTCCAATGGATTTCTCTACTTTGAGTCCTTCTATAAAGACAAAGCTAATGAATTGTGGAAAATTATCGAAAGTGACGACCCTGCCTTTCCAACAACAAGGATAAGATTTGCACACCGTAGAGGGAAAACCCTTCATAACCTACTAGTTAAGACAGATCTGAATAAAGATGTTAAACCTAAAACTAAACTGCCCTGGGTGCTCCTAAACAAGGATGCTTAAGTTTCCCAATTGTACCACCTGTGGATATATATGACAGGGTCAAGCTTTCCTCATCCACGAACTGGTAAGAGCTATTACCCGAGACTTACTTGTACCAGCTCTTTTGTCATCTACTTTCTAACATGTCCTTGTGTTTGCTATATATTGGAAAGACGACCACCTCCTTCCGTGAGAGATTTGCCAATCATCGGAGCTCGATAAGAGCGGCTTTGTCTAGCCAGTATTGGAAACAAAGATGAGCAAATTTGGGGATCAACCAGTGGCAAGGCACTTTAAATCTAAAGGACATGGTTTCTCGACATTAAAGTGCATGCTTATAGATTGTGTTCCACCATGGAGGTGGATAGAGCTAAGAGCCTTTTACGTCTTGAGGCTTGATGGATTTCAAGACTACGACTGTAGCACCTAATGGGCTAAATGAAATTAATAATCTGAGTTGCTTTTTAAATACCCCATGGATTAAGTGGATATAATGTTGCTACAGTAACATATATGGTTGTTTGCTGCATTTATGAGTCTGCTTCTATTATGTTACAACGATTTCTTATATTTTGAGATGAACTTGGGCTGTTCTGTAAATAGTTTTAGTGTGATATGCCAGTTTTAGATTTTGTACCGTTTTTTGATATCTTATTATTCTATGTATACCAGCATGATTCATCTATACATTTATGGGATGATCCTATGTGTTTTATGCTTCCCTGTGGTCCATGTCTGAGCGACAGTTGGACTACTTATCTGGGTGGATACTTGATGTTTTCTCGCTCTCGATATGCAGGGGATGACACTTCCGGGTTTGATGTTGATGGTGTTCGTTGCCATGGAGTCGCGCTGCCGCTGGATGACATCATGTGATCCGCCCACGTGGCTGTTTGTATTGTCGGCTGTCGTTCCCGGAAGTGGAGTCTGCCGGTATTGATCTTCCTTAGCGATGCTGGAGGATTTAACTCTGTCATGATTGTTGGAAACTCTCGACAGTAAGGTATATTATCATGTGTATTGGGAGAGTGTTGCTATTCATAGGACACTTATTGTTTTTTAGTGGATCAAAGGTGGTATGTACTTTGGGGTTTTATGGTTTTAATATATCTGGTGCTGGGTGTTTTGAGGAGGGGTACTGGGTGGCTATTTAATCTGGGTGGCTGGTGTGTGGTATTAGTCCTGATGACGGCCTGATGAGGTTGAACATGTTGACCGAATAAATTGTTTTTGAACGTTTGTTACCAAGACCTGTGAGTGCGTCGTGCTTCTTTGAATATTGTATGTACAATTGGGACAGCACCCGGGCAATGGATGGAGTGCAATCATGATGTGGAGGTATATATATATATATATATATATATATATATATATATATATAAATAAGCCATAGGTGGTGAGGCCATGACATGGCAATGTTCATACAATTAGCAAACTATAATAGTTTTTCCATTGATAAATGAAACATCCCACATTCAATTATTACTATAATTTATTTCGTAAATTGCTAATCATTTTCTTCACTGTTACTGGTGAAATTATTCTTCCCTGTATTTATAAAGTCACAAAAGATCATTTCCTTTTTGGTGACCTTTCAAAAATCTTTAAACTTGAGAGCTGTACACCTGCTGTCAGATGACATACAAATTCTTTGCATCCTGTTCTACTTTTGCCTCTTCCATAGTGAGAGAGAAACGCTTAATTGTCAATAAAAGACCCACATTCAGTTTTATCCTTGTTCCCTATGATATGTGTCCGTTATGTAACTGACTTTTTGACTAACAGAGCGGTATTGTGTCTGCAGTGATAACTTCTGTTTACTAATTCAAGATTCATATTTAATAAGACATGAGGTGTAAAAGTGTGTCTGTGCTATTAATCTGCAGCAACCATAAGGTTACCTTTTATCCGCTTTTAGTGTATCTCCACCCCAATTATAACATTTTCTGTAGTCTAAGGGACCCCCCCTCCAACCCAAATGCTAGTTCTTAAATAGTTCCCAAAAATAGACCTACGTGTCACAAACTTACCTGCTGCCTGATCCAGTGCCGCTCCTGTGACAGACGCGTTCTTCCGGGTGGGTGGCATCATGACGTAGAGACGCAAGATTCAAGGCCGGCGTCCCCCAAGGCCTGTTTGTAGCTTTCGCTACCCCCGGCTGCAGGCTACTTACCTAACTGATCCTATAACAACCTACCTTGCCTTTTCCTGCACCAGAGTTACCTAGCCTGTTCCAGCTCCAGAGACTTATCTTGCCCTACCAGCACCAGAGACTTACCTTGTCTGTCCAGTATCAGAGACTTACCTTGTCTGTTCCAGCTTCCTAATTCCAGCAGCACCTCGTATCTTGTCTACAGTTCCCATCAGCCTCTTCTGCACCTGTATCCTGTCCGTCAGCCTTTGTCTCCTCCTGAAAGCGCACCAGTAAGTACTCCGGACAAATTTGTTACAGTACAAACAGGCCTGGAAGCACCTGAGGAGGCAATGCGAATTTCAGTAAAACCCTACAGCATTGTCAAAATCCATGGATGTTATTTGAACACCATGTCCATGTATTGAGCATTGCCCCAAAACACGGACTCTCTTGCTGTCAGGCTTCCCCGGTTCCGGCCCCTGTTCCTACACCAGCTCCAGTGCCGCCTTGTCCCCTGACCCTGCACCCAGTAGAAACTGGGAACTTCTCCGTCCACGTTTGTTGGTAACGCCCAAGCCTGCCAGGGATTCTTAAATCACTGTTGGATTGAATTTGAACTTCAGCCCTCTCTTTTTGTCTCTGACTGGGCCAAGGTAGGCTATATCATTGCCCTGTTTGAAGGCCCCTCTCTGGGCAGCAAGGTTGCTCAGTGGTTAGCAACACCGCCCTGAACACCGAAGTCCTGAGTTCTATTCCTCCACTGAGCACATCTGCAAGGACAATATTGGAATCTACACACCTTTAGCTACGTAATCTTGTAGTTTGTTCATTCATATTATCAATGTTGTGGGCGCACTTTTAGAATCGCCTTAGACTATACACTGACCCCAACTTTTTCCATCTTGATCTTTGTATTTCTTTAAAAAACATAAAAAAAACTTGGGGCAGCAAGGTGGCTCAGTGGTTAGCAACACTGCCCTGTAACGCAAAAGTCCTGAGCTCTATTCCACCATTGAGCACATCTGCAAGGACAACGTTGGAATCTACACACCTTTAGCTATATAACCTTGTTGTTTGTTATTTCATATTATCAATGTTGTGGATACACTTTTAGAATCACCTTAGACTATACACTGACCCCAACTTTTTTCATCTTGATCTTTGTATTTTTTAAAAAACATAAAAAAAACTTGGGGCAGCAAGGTGGCTCAGTGGTTAGCAACACCACCCTGAATGCAAAAGCCATGAGCTCTATTCCACCAGTGGCACATCTGCAAGGACAACACTGGAATCTACACACCTTTAGCTACATAAACTTGTTGTTTGTTAATTCATATTATCAATGTTGTGGACACACTTTTAGAATCGGCTTAGTCTATACACTGACCCCAACTTTTTCCTCTTGATCTTTGTATTTCTTAAAAATCATCTAAAACTTGGGGCAGCAAGGTGGCTCAGTGGTTAGCAACACCACCCCGAATGCAAAAGCCATGAGCTCCATTCCACCAGCGGCACATCTGCAAGGACAACATTGGAATCTACACACCTTTAGTTACATAAACTTGTTGTTTGTTAATTCATATTATCAATGTTGTGAACACATTTTTAGAATTGGCTTTGTCTATACACTGACCCCAACTTTTTTCATCTTGATCTTTGTATTTCTTAAAAAACATATAAAACTTGGGGGCAGCAAGGTAGCTCAGTGGGTCAGTGGTTAACAACACCACCCTGAAAACAAAGGTCACTAGTTCTATTCCACCACTGAGCACATCTGCAAGGACTACATTGGAATCTACACACCTTTAGCTACATAACCTTGTTGTTTGTTAATTCATATTATCAATGTTGTGGGCACACTTTTAGAATCGCCTTACAAAACCTCCAAGACCTGGCCCCCCCCCCAGGTGGCTCAGTGGTTAGCAACGCCGGCCTATACCCGAAGGCCCATGGGCCTGATTCCACCACTCAGTGCAGTGCTCTATCTCACCCCCACCTCCCCAACCAGCCGGCTGGGGGTCACCATCCTGTGGTCCTCCCTTTTCGAATCTTGATCTTTGTAGTTCTTACAAAACCTCCAAGACCTGGGGCCCCCCCAGGTGGCTCAGTGGCCAGCAACCCCGCCCTGAATCCAAAGATGAGTGGGCTTGATTCCACTGCTCAGCGCAGTCTGCCAGCTCACCCCCACCTCCCCGGCTGGGGCCCACCATCCCGTGATCCTCCCCTTTCAAATCTTAATCTTTGTAGTTCTTACAAAACCTCCAAGACCTGGGCGCCCCCAGGTGGCCCAGTGGCCAGAAACGCCGGCCTGAACCCAAAGGCCCATGGGCTCAATTCCACCGCTCAGCACAGTCTGCCAGCTCACCCCTACCTCCCAAACCTGCTGGTTGGCTGTCACCATCCTGTGGTCCTCCCTTTTCGAATCTTGATCTTTGTAGTTCTTACAAAACCCCCAAGACCTGGGGTCCCCCCAGGTGGCCCAGTGGCCAGCAACACCGGCCTGAACCCGAAGGTCCGTGGGCTAGACTCTACCACCCAGCGCAGTCTGCCAGCTCACCTCTACCTCCCTAACCTGCTGGCTGGCTGTCACCATCTTGTGGTCCTCCCTTTTTGAATCTTGATCTTTGTAGATCTTACAAAACTTCCAAGACCTGGGGCCCCCCAGGTGGTTCAGTGGTTTGCAACACCAGCCTGAACCCAAAAGTCCGTGGGTTCAATTCCACCCGCCCAGCAGTCTGCCAGCTCACCTCCCCAACCAGCCAGCTGGGGGCCACCATCCCATGGTCCTCCCCTTTCAAATCTTGATCCTTGTAGTTCTTACAAAACCTCCAAGACCTGGGGTCCCCCCAGGTGGCCCGGTGGCCAGCAACGCCAGCCTAAACCCAAAGGTCCATGGGCTTGACTCCACCGCCCAGCACACCCTGCCAGCTCACCCCCACCCCCCCAACCAGCCGGCCGCCACCATCCCGTGGTCCTCCCTCCTCGAATCTTGATCTTTGTAGTTCTTACAAAACCTCCAAGACCTGGGGCCCCCCCAGGTGGCTCAGTGGCCCAGTGGCCCGCAACCCCGCCCTGAACCCAAAGATCCATGGGCTCGATTCCACTGCTCAGCACAGTCTGCCAGCTCACCTTTACCTCCCTAACCCGCTGGCTGGCTGGCTGGGGGTCACCATCTTATGGTCCTTTCACCATCTTGTGGTCCTCCCTTTTCAAATCTTGATCTTTGTAGTTCTTACAAAACCTCCAAGACCTGGGGTCCCCCCAGGTGGCCCAGTGGCTAGCAACACCAGCCTGAACCCGAAGGTCCGTGGGGTTGATTCCACTGCTCAGCACAGTCTGCCAGCTCACCCCCACCTCCCCAACCTGCCATCTGGGGGTCACCATCCCGCAGTCCCTTCACCATCCTGTGGTCCTCCCTTTTCGAATCTTGATCTTTGTAGTTCTTACAAAACCTCCAAGACCTGGGGCCCCCCCAGGTGGCCCAGTGGTCAGCAACCCCACCCTGAACCCAAAGGCCCGTGGGCTCAATTCCACCACTCAGCGCAGTCTGCCAGCTCACCCCCACCTCCCCAACCCACCAGCTGGGGGTCACCATCCTGTGGTTCCCCCCCCTTCGAATCTTGATCCTTGTAGTTCTTACAAAACCCCCAAGACCTGGGGCCCCCCCAGGTAGCTCAGTGGTCAGCAACACCAAAGGTCCATGGGTTCGGTTCCACCGCTCAGCACAGTCTGCCAGCTCACCTTTACCTCTGTCACCATCTTGTGGTCCTCCCTTTTCAAATCTTGATCTTTGTTTTCTTACAAAACCTCCAAGACCTGGGGTCCCCCTAGGTGGCCCAGTGGCCAGCAACCCCAGCCTGAACCCAAAGATCCATGGGTTCGATTCCACTGCTCAGCACAGTCTGCCAGCTCACCCCCACCTCCCCAACCCACTGGCCGGCTGGGGGACACCATCCCGCGGTCCCCTCACCATCCTGTGGTCCTCCCCCTTCGAATCTTGATCTTTGTAGTTCTTACAAAACCTCCAAGACCTGGGGTCCCCCCAGGTGGCTCAGTGGTTAGCAACGCCAGCCTGAACCTGAAGGTCCATGGGCCTGATTCCACCGCTCAGCGCAGTCTGCCAGCTCACCCCCACCTCCCCAATCCGCCGGTCGGGGGCCACCATCCTGCAGTCCCCCCACCATCCCGTGGTCCTCCCCCCTCGAATCTTGAACCTTGTAGTTCTTACAAAACCTTCAAGACCCAGGGCACCCCCAGGTGGCCCAGTGGTCAGCAACCCCGCCCTGAACCCAAAGGTCCATGGGCCCGATTCCACCACTCAGCACAGTCTGCCAGCTCACCCTTACCTCCCTAACCCGCTGGCTGGGGGTCACTATCCTGTGGTCCTCCTTTTTCGAATCTTGATCTTTGTAGTTCTTACAAACCCTCCAAGACCTGGGGCCCCCCCAGGTAGTTCAGTGGTCAGCAACCCCGCCCTGAACCCGAAGGTCCATTGGCTCAATTCCACCACTCAGCACAGTCTGCCAGCTCACCCTTACCTCCCTAACCTGCTGGCTGGCTGGGGGTCACCATCCTGTGATCCTTTCACCATCTTGTGGTCCTCCCTTTTCGAATCTTGATCTTTGTAGTTCTTACAAAACCTCCAAGACCTGGGGCCCCCCCAGGTGGCTCAGTGGTCAGCAACACCGCCCTGAACCCAAAGGTCCATGGGCTTGATTCCATCACTCAGCAAAGCCCGCCAGCCCACCCCCAACCCACCGGCCGGGGGCCACCCCCCCGCGCCCCCCCCAAACCCCATCCCCATAGTTCCTACAAAACCCCCAAGACCTGGGGCCCCCCCAGGTGGCTCAGTGGTCAGCAACCCCACCCTGAACCCAAAGGTCCATTGGTTCAATTCTACCACTCAGCGCAGTCCGCCAGCCCACCCCCTCCTCCCCAACCTGCCGGCTGGGGGTCACCATCCTGTGGTCCTCCCTTTTCGAATCTTGATATTTGTAGTTCTTACAAAACCCCCCCAGGTGACTCAGTGGTCAGCAACACCGGCCTGAACCCAAAGGTCCATGAGCTCGACTCCACCACCCAGCGCAGCCCACCCCCACCTCCCCAATCTGCCAGCCGGGGGCCACCACCCCGCGCCCCCCCCCAAATCTTGATCTTTGTAGTTCTTACAAAACCTCCAAGACCTTGGGCCCTCCCAGGTGGCCCAGTGGCCAGCAACCCCACCCTGAACCCAAAGATCCGTGGGCTCGACTCCACTGCTCAGTGCAATCTGCCAGCTCACCCTTACCTCCCCAACCGGCTGGCTGGCTTGCTGGCTGGGGGTCACCATCTTGTGGTCCTTTCACCATCTTGTGTTTCTCCCTTTTCGAATCTTGATCTTTGTAGTTCTTACAAAACCTCCAAGACCTGGGGTCCCCCCAGGTGGCTCAGTGGTTGGCAACCCCACCCCGAACCCAAAGATCCGTGTGTTCAATTCCACTGCTCAGTGCAGTCCGCCAGCTCACCCCCACCCCCCAACCCGCCGGCCGGGGGCCACCATCCCGTGGCCCTCCCTCTTCAAATCTTGATCTTTGTAGTTCTTACAAAACCTCCAAGACCTGGGGCCCCCCCAGGTGGCTCAGTTTCTAGCAACCCCACCCTGAACCCGAAGATCCATGTGTTCAATTCCACTGCTCAGTGCAGTCTGCCAGCTCACCCTTACCTCCCCAACCTGCCGGCTGGCTGGGGGTCACCATCTTGTGGTCCCCTCATTTCGAATCTTGATCTTTGTAGTTCTTACAAAACCTCCAAGACCAGGGGTCCCCCCAGGTGGCTCAGTGTTTAGCAACAACGGCCTGAACCCAAAGGTCCGTGGGCTCAATTCCACCACTCAGCACAGTCTGCCAGCTCACCCCCACCTCCCCAACCAGCCGGCCGGCCGCCACCATCCCGCGGTCCTCCCCCCCCCGAATGTTGATCCCTGTAGTTCTTACAAAACCTCCAAGACCTGGGGCCCCCGAGGTGGCCCAGTGGCCAGCAATGCCACCCTGAACCCAAAGGTCCGTGGGCTCAATTCCACTGCTCAGCGCAGTCTGCCAGCTCACCTTTACCTCCCTAACCGGCTGGGTGTCACAATCTTGTAGTCCTCCCTTTTCGAATCTTGATCTTTGTACTTCTTACAAAACCTCCAAAACCTGGGCCGCCCCCAGGTGGCTCAGTGGTCAGCAACGCCACCCTGAACCAAAGGTCCGTGGGATCGACTCCACCGCCCAGCACAGTCTGCTCACCCCCACCTCCCCAACCTGCCGGCCGGGGGTCACCATCCTGTGGTTCTCCCTTTTCGTATCTTGATCTTTGCAGTTCTTACAAGACCTGGGGTCCCCCCAGGTGGCTCAGTGGTCATCAACACCACCCTGAACCCAAAGGTCCGTGGGGTCAACTCCACAGCTCAGCGCAGTCTGCCAGCTCACCCCCACCTCCCCAACCCCCCGGATGGCCACCACCATCCTGCGCTCCTCCCCCCTCAAATCTTGATCTTTGTAGTTCTTACAAAACCTCCAAGACCTGGAGCACCCCCAGGTGGCTCAGTGGTCAGCAACACCGCTCTGTACCCAAAGGTCTGTGGGTTTGGTTCCACTGCTCAGTGCACCCTGCCAGCTCACCCCTACCTCCCTAACATTCTGGCTGGCTGTCACCATCTTGTGGTCCTCCCTTTTCGAATCTTGATCTTTGTAGTTTTTACAAAACCTCCAATACCTGCCCCCCCCCCAGGTGGCTCAGTGGTTAGCAACACCACCCTGAACCCAAAGGCCTGTGGGCTTGATTCCACCACCCAGCAGTCTGCCAGCTCACCCATACCTCCCTAACCTGCTGGCTTGCTGTCACCATCTTGTGGTCCTCCCTTTTCAAATCTTGATCTTTGTAGTTCTTACAAAACCTCTAAGACCTGGGATCCACCCAGGTGGCTCAGTGGTTAGCAACCCCACCCTGAACCCAAAGGTCCGTGGGTTCAATTCCACTTCTCCGCACAGTCTGCCAGCTCACCCCTACCTCCCTAACCTGCTGGCTGGGGGTCACCATCTTGTGGTCCTCCCTTTTCAAATCTTGATCTTTGTAGTTCTTACAAAATCTCCAAGACCTGGGCCCCCCCCAGGTGGCTCAGTGGTTAGCAACACCAGCCTGAACCCAAAGGTCCGTGGGTTCAATTCCACCACTCAGCGCAGTCTGCCAGCTCACCCCTACCCCCCTGCCGCCTGTCACCATCCTGTGGTCCTCCCCCTTGAAATCTGATCTTTGCAGTTCTTACAAAACCTCTAGGCCTAGGGTCCCCAGGTGGCTCAGTGGTGCAACACCAGCCTAACCCAAGGTCCATGGGTTCAATTCCACCGCTCAGAACAGTCTGCCAGCCACCCCTACCTCCCCAACCGGCTGGCTGGCTGTCACCATCCTGTGGTCCTCCCTTTTCAAATCTTGATCTTTGTATTTCTTACAAAACCTCCAAACTGGGGATCTCAGGTTGCTCAGTGTTAGCAACACCAGCCTGAACCCAAAGGTCCTGGGTTCAATTTCACCACTCAGCACAGTCCCGCCAGCTCACCCTAACCTGCTGGCTGGCTGTCACCATCCTGTGGTCCTCCCTTTTCAAATCTTGATCTTGTATTCTTACAAAACCCTAAGACCTGGATCCACCCAGGTGGCTCAGTGGTTAGCAACGCCGGCCTGAACCCAAAGGTCCGTGGGTACAATTCCACCGCTCAGCGCAGTCTGCCAGCTCACATTTACCTCCCTAACCTGCTGGCTGGCTGTCACCATCTTGTGGTCCTCCCTTTTCGAATCTTGATCTTTGTATTTCTACAACCTCCAAGACCTGGGGATCTCAGGTGGCTCAGTGGTTAGCAACACCAGCCTGAACCCAAAGGTCCATGGGCTCAATTTCACCACTCAGCACAGTCCGCCAGCTCACCCTAACCTGCTGGCTGGCTGTCACCATCTTGTGGTCCTCCCCTTTCAAATCTTGATCTTTGTAGTTCTTACAAAACCTCCAAGACCTGAGGTCCCCCCAGGTGGCTCAGTGGTTATCAACACCACCTGAACCTAAGCTCGTGGCCCAATTCCCCACCTCAGCGCAGTCTGCCAGCCCACCCCCACCTCCCCAACCGGCCGGCCGGCTGGGGGTCACCATCCTGTGGTCCCCCTTTTCAATCTTGATCTTTGTAGTTTTTACAAAACCTCCAAGACCTGGGCCCCCCCAGGTGGCTCAGTGGCCAGCAACGCCACCTGAACCCAAAGGTCCGTGGGCTCAATTCCACCACTCAGCACAGTCTGCCAGCTCACCCCCACCTCCCCAACCAGCCGGCAGCCGTCACCATCCTGTGGTCCTCCCTTTTCAAATCTTGACTTTGTGTTCTTACAAAACCTCCAAGACCTGGGATCCGCCCGGGGGCTCAGTGGTCAGCAACACCAGCCTGAACCCAATGTCATCGTTCAATTCACCCCAGCGCAGTCCTCCAGCTCACCCTCACCCCCACCTCCCCGGCTGGCTTTCACCATCCTGTGGTCCTCCCTTTTCCAATCTTGATCTTGTAGTTCTTACAAAACCTCTAAGTCTGGGATCCGCCCAGGTGGCTCAGTGGCTACATGCCGGCCTGAACCAAAGGTCCGTGGGCTTGATTCCACCGCTCAGCGCAGTCTGCTAGCTCACATTTACCTCCCTAACCGGCTGGCTGGTGTCACCATCTTGTGGTCCTCCTTCTTCGAATCTTGATCTTTGTATTTCTTACAAAACCTCCAAGACCTGGGGATCCCAGGTGGCTCAGTGGTTAGCAACGCCAGCCTGAACCCAGTGTCCATGGGCTCAATTCCACCACCCAGCGCAGTCCTCCAGCTCACACCCCCCACCTCCCCGACTGGCTGTCACCATCCTGTGGTCCTCCCTTTTCCAATCTTGATCTTTGTAGTTCTTACAAAACCTCTAAGATCTGGGATCGCCCAGGTGGCTCAGTGGTTAGCAATGCCGGCCTGAACCCAAAGGTCCGTGGGCTTGATTCCACCGCTCAGCGCATTCTGCTAGCTCACTTTACCCCTCCCTGCCGCTGGCTTGCTGTCACCATCTTGTGGTCCTCCTTCTTCGAATCTTGATCTTTGTATTTCTTACAAAACCTCCAAGACCTGGGGATCCCGAGTGGCTCAGCGTTCGCAACGCCAGCCTGAACCCAAAAGTCCATGGGCTAGATTCTACCACTCAGCACAGTCTGCCAGCTCACCCCCACCTCCCCAACCCGCCGGCTGTGGGTCACCATCCTGTGGTCCTCCCTTTTCAAATCTTGATCTTTGTAGTTCTTACAAAGCCTCCAAGACCTGGGGCCCCCCAGGTGGCTCAGTGGCCAGCAACACCACCCAGAACCCAAAGGTCTGTGGGTTCAATTCCACTGCTCAGCACAATCTGCCATTTCACCCTTACCTCCCTAACCTGCTGGCTGTCACCATCCTGTGGTCCTCCCTTTTCAAATCTTGATCTTTGTAGTTCTTACAAAACCTCCAAGACCTGGGCCCCCCCCAGGTGGCTCAGTGGTTAGCAACACCAGCCTGAACCCAAAGGTCCGTGGGTTCAATTCCACCACTCAGCGCAGTCTGCCAGCTCACCCCTACCTCCCTGGCCGGCTGTCACCATCCTGTGGTCCTCCCCCTTGAAATCTTGATCTTTGCAGTTCTTACAAAACCTCTAAGGCCTAGGGTCACCCCAGGTGGCTCAGTGGTTAGCAACACCAGCCTGAACCCAAAGGTCCATGGGTTCAATTCCACCGCTCAGAACAGTCTGCCAGCCCACCCCTACCTCCCCAACCGGCTGGCTGGCTGTCACCATCCTGTGGTCCTCCCTTTTCAAATCTTGATCTTTGTATTTCTTACAAAACCTCCAAGACCTGGGGATCTCAGGTTGCTCAGTGGTTAGCAACACCAGCCTGAACCCAAAGGTCCGTGGGTTCAATTTCACCACTCAGCACAGTCCGCCAGCTCACCCTAACCTGCTGGCTGGCTGTCACCATCCTGTGGTCCTCCCTTTTCAAATCTTGATCTTGTAGTTCTTACAAAACCTCTAAGACCTGGATCCACCCAGGGTGCTCAGTGGTTAGCAACGCCGGCCTGACCCAAGTCCGTGGGTACAATTCCACCGCTCAGCGCAGTCTGCCAGCTCACATTTACCTCCCTAACCTGCTGGCTGGCTGTCACCATCTTGTGGTCCTCCCTTTTCGAATCTTGATCTTTGTATTTCTTACAAAACCTCCAAGACCTGGGGATCCAGGTGGCTCAGTGGTTAGCAACCAGCCTGAACCCAAAGTCCATGGGCTCAATTTCACCACTCAGCACGTCCGCCAGCTCACCCAAACCTGCTGGCTGGCTGTCACCATCTTGTGGTCCTCCCCTTTCAAATCTTGATCTTTGTAGTTCTTACAAAACCTCCAAGACCTGAGGTCCCCCCAGGTGGCTCAGTGGTTATCAACACCACCTTGAACCTAAAGCTCCGTGGGCCCAATTCCACCACTCAGCGCAGTCTGCCAGCCCACCCCCACCTCCCAACGCCGGCCGCTGGGGGTCACCATCCTGTGGTCCTCCCTTTTCAATCTTGATCTTTGTAGTTCTTACAAAACCTCCAAGACCTGGGCCCCCCCAGGTGGCTCAGTGGCCAGCAACGCCACCCTGAACCCAAAGGTCCGTGGGCTCAATTCCACCACCCAGCACAGTCTGCCACTCACCCCCACCTCCCCAACCAGCCGGCCAGCCGTCACCATCCTGTGGTCCTCCCTTTCAAATCTTGATCGTAGTTCTTCAAAACCTCCAAACCTGGGATCCGCCCAGGGGCTCAGTGGTCAGCAACACCAGCCTGAACCCAATGGTCCATCGTTCAATTCCACCCACTCAGCGCAGTCCTCCAGCTCACCCCTCACCCCCACCTCCCCGCTGCTTTCACCATCCTGTGGTCCTCCCTTTTCCAATCTTGATCTTTGTAGTTCTTACAAAACCTCTAAGGTCTGGGATCCGCCCAGGTGGCTCAGTGGCTAGCAATGCCGGCCTGAACCCAAAGGTCCGTGGGCTTGATTCCACCGCCAGCGCAGTCTGCTAGCTCACATTTCCCTCCTACTGCTGGCTGGCGTCACCATCTTGTGGTCCTCCTTCTTCGAATCTGATCTTGTATTTCTTACAAAACCTCCAAGACCTGGGGATCCCAGTGGCTCAGTGGTTAGCAACGCCAGCCTGAACCCAGTGGTCCATGGGCTCAATTCCACCACCCAGCGCAGTCCTCCAGCTCACCCCCACCTCCCCGACTGGCTGTCACCATCCTGTGGTCCTCCCTTTTCCAATCTGATCTTTGTAGTTCTTACAAAACCTCTAAGATCTGGATCCGCCCAGGTGGCTCAGTGGTTAGCAATGCCGCCTGAACCCCCAAAGGTCCTGGGTCTTGATTCCACCGCTCAGCGCAGTCTGCTAGCTCACATTTACCTCCCTAACCTGCTGGCTGCTGTCACCATCTGTGGTCCTCCTTCTTCGAATCTTGATCTTTGTATTTCTTACAAAACCTCCAAGACCTGGGGATCCCAGGTGGCTCAGCGGTCAGCACGCCAGCCTGAACCCAAAAGTCCATGGGCTAGATTCTACCACTCAGCACAGTCCTGCCAGCTCACCCCCACCTCCCCAACCCGCCGGCTGGGGTCACCATCCTGTGGTCCTCCCTTTTCAAATCTTGATCTTGTAGTTCTTACAAAGCCTCCAGACCTGGGCCCCCCAGGTGGCTCATTGCCAGCAACACCACCCAAACCCAAAGGTCTGTGGGTTCATTCCACCTGCTCAGCACAATCTGCCATTTCACCCTTACCTCCCTACCTGCTGGCTGTCACCATCCTGTGGTCCTCCCTTTTCAAATCTTGATCTTTGTAGTTCTTACAAAACCTCCAAGACCTGGGCCCCCCCAGGTGGCTCAGTGGCCAGCAACGCCACCCTGAACCCAAAGGTCCGTGGGCTCAATTCCACCACTCAGCACAGTCTGCCAGCTCACCCCCACCTCCCCAACCAGCCGGCCAGCCGTCACCATCCTGTGGTCCTCCCTTTTCAAATCTTGATCTTTGTAGTTCTTACAAAACCTCCAAGACCTGGGATCCGCCCAGGGGGCTCAGTGGTCAGCAACACCAGCCTGAACCCAATGGTCCATCGTTCAATTCCACCACTCAGCGCAGTCCTCCAGCTCACCCTCACCCCCACCTCCCCGGCTGGCTTTCACCATCCTGTGGTCCTCCCTTTTCCAATCTTGATCTTTGTAGTTCTTACAAAACCTCTAAGGTCTGGGATCCGCCCAGGTGGCTCAGTGGCTAGCAATGCCGGCCTGAACCCAAAGGTCCGTGGGCTTGATTCCACCGCTCAGCGCAGTCTGCTAGCTCACATTTACCTCCCTAACCCGCTGGCTGGCTGTCACCATCCTGTGGTCCTCCTTCTTCGAATCTTGATCTTTGTATTTCTTACAAAACCTCCAAGACCTGGGGATCCCAGGTGGCTCAGTGGTTAGCAACGCCAGCCTGAACCCAAAGGTCTGTGGGCTCAATTTCACCACTCAGCGCAGTCTGCCATCTCACCTTTACCTCCCTAACCTGCTGGCTCGCTGTCACCATCTTGTGGTCCTCCCTTTTCAAATCTTGATCTTTGTAGTTCTTACAAAACCTCCAAGACCTCGGGCCCCCCCAGGTAGTTTAGTGGTTAGCAACACCAGCCTGAACCCAAAGGTCCGTGGGTTCACCCCCACCGCTCAGCGCAGTCTGCCATCTCACCCTTACCTCCCTAACCTGCTGGCTGGCTGTCACCATCTTGTGGTCCTCCCTTTTCAAATCTTGATCTTTCTAGTTCTTACAAAACCTCCAAGACCTGGGGCCCCCCAGGTGGCCCAGTGGTCACCAACACCACCCCGAACCCAAAGCTCCATGGGTTCAATTTCACCGCTCAGCACAGTCTGCCAGCTCACCCCCAACTGGCCGGCTGGCCGGGGGCCCCCATCCCGTCGTCCTCCCCCCTCGAATCTTGAACTTTGTAGTTCTTACAAAACCTCCAAGACCTGGGGCCCCCCAGGTGGCCCAGTGGTCAGCAACGCCACCCTGAACCCAAAGCTCCATGGGCTCAATTCCACCACTCAGCACAGTCTGCCAGCTCACCCCCACCTCCCCGGCTGGCCGGCTGGGGGTCACCATCTTGTGGTCCTCCCTTTTCGAATCTTGATCCCAGGTGGCTCAGTGGTTAGCAACGCCAGCCTGAACCCAGTGGTCCATGGGCTCAATTCCACCACCCAGCGCAGTCCTCCAGCTCACCCCCACCTCCCCGACTGGCTGTCACCATCCTGTGGTCCTCCCTTTTCCAATCTTGATCTTTGTAGTTCTTACAAAACCTCTAAGATCTGGGATCCGCCCAGGTGGCTCAGTGGTTAGCAATGCCGGCCTGAACCCAAAGGTCCGTGGGCTTGATTCCACCGCTCAGCGCAGTCTGCTAGCTCACATTTACCTCCCTAACCTGCTGGCTTGCTGTCACCATCTTGTGGTCCTCCTTCTTCGAATCTTGATCTTTGTATTTCTTACAAAACCTCCAAGACCTGGGGATCCCAGGTGGCTCAGCGGTCAGCAACGCCAGCCTGAACCCAAAAGTCCATGGGCTCAATTCCACCACTCAGCACAGTCTGCCAGCTCACCCCCACCTCCCCGGCTGGCCGGCTGGGGGTCACCATCTTGTGGTCCTCCCTTTTCGAATCTTGATCTTTGTAGTTCTTACAAAACCTCCAAGACCTGGGCCCCCCCCCAGGTGGCCCAGTGGTCAGCAACACCAGCCTGAAGCCAAAGGTCCATGGGTTCAATTCCACCGCCCAGCACAGTCCGCCAGCCCCCCCAAACCCCGATCCCCGTAGCTCTCACAAAACCTCTAAGACCTGGGGTCCCCCCAGGTGGCTCAGTGGTTAGCAACACCAGCCTGAACCCAAAGGTCCATGGGCTCAATTCCACCACTCAGCGAAGTCTGCCAGCTCACCCTCACCTCCCCAACCCGCCTGCCGGCTGGGGACCACCATCCCGTGGTCCTCCCTCTTCGAATCTTGATCTTTGTATTTCTTACAAAACCTCCAAGACCTGGGGCCCCTCCAGGTGGCTCAGTGGTTAGCAATGCCAGCCTAAACCCAAAGGTCCGTGGGCTCGACTCCACCACACAGCGCAGCCCGCCAGCCCACCCCCACCGGTCGGCCGGGGGCCACCACCCCGCGCCCCCCCCCCTCGAATCTCAATCCTTGTAGTTCTTACAAAACCTCCAAGACCCGGGGCCCCCACAGGTGGCCCAGTGGCTAGCAACACCAGCCCAAACCCAAAGGTCCGTGGGTTCGATTGCACTGCTCAGCACAGTCTGCCAGCTCACCCCTACCTCCCTGGCTGGCTGTCACCATCTTGTGGTCCTCCCTTTTCAAATCTTGATCTTTGTAGTTCTTACAAAACCTCTGAGACCTGGGTGGCTCAGTGGTCAGCAACACCAGCCTGAACACAAAGGTCCGTGGGTTCAACTCCACCGCCCAGCACAGCCCGCCAGCCCACCCCCCACCCCCCGCCCACGGGCCACCACCCCGCGCCCCCCCCCCAAATCCCGATCCCCGCAGTTCCCACAAAACCCCCAAGACCTGGGTCCCCCCCAGGTGGCCCAGCAACACCGCCCTGAACCCAAAGGTCCGTGGGTTTAATTCCACTGCACAGCACAGTCTGCCAGATCACCCCTACCTCCCCAACCCCCTGGCTGTCACCATCCTGTGGTCCTCCCTTTTCCAATTTTGATCTTTGTAGTTCTTACAAAACCTCCAAGACCTGGGGCCTCCCCAGGTGGCTCAGTGGTCAGCAACACCACCCTGAGCCCAAAGGTCCATGGGCTCGACCCCACCACTCAGCGCAGCCTGCCAGCCCACCCCCCCTCCCTGGCTGGCTGGGGGCCACCATCCCACGGTCCTCCCCCCTCAAATCTTGATCCTTGTAGTTCTTACAAAACCTCTAAGACCTGGGGCCTCCCCAGGTGGCCCAGTGGTTAGCAACACCACCCTGAACCCAAAGGGCATGGGCTCGACTCCACCACCCAGCGCAGCCCGCCAGCTCACCCCCACCTCCCCAACCCGCCCAAACATCCCTGGTAGTGGTGTCATATACTGGAATATGCCATATAGTAGAGGGTGCAACTATAACAGTATACCAGTTCAGCAATACAAACACAAGTTTAAAGGACATGTAAACTGTGGCAAATCATTTTTTAACTAATCACACAGTAATTAGGATTAATTACCCCCAATTTAAAATCTGCTTTTTTTTCTTCTTTGACCTTCCTATCTCTTGTTTTTTTAGCTCTGGGAGTTGTACTTTTTAAAGAGGACGGGGCACAGCTACTCAGTATAGAACTGTCAATCACCCAGCTTCTCCCCCAGGTACACTACATGTAGAAACTATCCATTCTATAAAAGTATTCCAACTGTATTCCCTTGGTGATGGACTACTGTATTGGTAGTGAAAAATAGGACAATTGGAGCGGAAAAATTGGCACTTATTAAGGAGTGCATAAGAAATTAATTGGTCAGGTCTCTTTTTCACTCTGAACGACCACACAGGGAAACCTGTTTACATTGCACTCAATGCGCATGTGTACACAGGGGCACTTATTTTGAACACCCCACCACTTCAACTCGATATTATATATGGGGCCACTACACATGCGACACAAAGTTTGTGGTGTATGTGTTGTGGTGTCCCTGCAAGTTATTATATGTGGGCAAAACCACCCAGGTGGTTAAAACATATCCCAACACTGCTCCAGTATCAGATTGAAAGACAAAAAATTGACAGTATCCAAGCATTTTGTGGAGACAGGCCATAGTGTCAATGATTTACGTTTTATGATACTGGAGATGGTGCCACCCTTAACACGGGGGGCAATAGGGAACTTAGATTAAAACAAAGGGAAGTGTGGTAAGTGAAACGTTTGAATACTCTAATCTTTGGATTAAACAGGGATTATGATTTATATTTATTTTTATGCGGTCCTGATGTTTTTTTATTTGAGTGATGACAGGGAGCTTTTCCTGCTGTTTCACTGTATAGCTTTCGCCCATAGATGGAGGTACTGAATATGTATATATTAGATATATTACAATAGGTTGTATGTGTATTTATGATAGATACATGGGACAGGTACAATGTTTTGACTGTGTCATTTCCTGTTTCACAAATTGCATTGATATGTCATTTCCTGTCTGTTTAAAAGTAATGTGAGATGATTAATGAGGCAATTAACTTTTTTTGTATGAGCCTGAAGAAGGTAGCATGTGGCTCCCAAAAAGCCGCTCATTTGCTTGATATGAATAAACACACATACATGTGGATGATAAATCTTGTGAGTGCTGCTTTATATACAGTGTGTACATCTATTGGGGATAAATACCGCCATATTCCCTTTGAGCATTGCACCAGAGTACAATTTACTGGAAGAGTATATATAGTATACACAAGGACATATACAGTATATACAGTACATCAGTTTTCATTCTTTCCAGATTAGTCCTTTGTTTAAGTTGTCCATTGTTTCCAGATGTTTCATGTACACTAGATAAATTAATGTTACAGTCAACAATCTATCCATAATCTAGGGTGGAACTAATGTAATGATATTCCAGTCTCTGGGGGTCCGATAAAGGAAGACTGACACAGTCCAGGCACATGTGAGGTGTCATGGTAGGCAGTAAGTTTCAAGCACGAAGCCAAGGTTGTAAAAAAAAATTAGATACCAAAGCTGAATGCAGGATAATGAAGAAAGCTGGTTTTAGGGCACTTAAAAGATATGTACACTGGGAAATTTAAATAGCCCATTACTGGAAACCAAAATTCTTCCCAACTATCACTGTACCATTTTTTTGTTGATCTGTCCCCTATTTCTTTAGTTATCCAATCTGAACCATCTTACATACATTTCAGCCTTAGTATCATCAACTCTCCTGTTATGTAAAGTTTTTTTGTAGCAGGAATGGTGATTACTGAGCCTCATAGTGATTACTGAGCTTTCTTCCCCTCACAGAGAGACAGGTAGTCTGGCAGTAGGATGGGGACTTATGCTGGTTACACACAGGGCACATTTTTGAAAAATGACAGGCAGGATCTGCAAGATACTTTCTGTCATTTTTCAAAGATCAAGATACACACAGTCCCAAACGTTTTCCTTATGAAAAGCATAGGAAGAACACTCAGGACTGTTTTTTACCCTCGATCGCGGCAGACTCCCTTATAGGGAGGCTACCGCTGCCTAGGGAAATTTACGGTCTTTCCTGAACGAGCGTGCAACCGACCTGAGAGTTCAGCGGCCACGCATTCGGGAAGGAGGCCACGCACATTGCTTATAAAGCCACAATGCTGTTGGATCCGATTGTTATCGGGCTTTATTGGTACTGTGTATACCTAGCTTAAGGGACTGAGCTTGAGCAAAACAAGTACTGGATTGAAATCATGCAGCAATTTTTGTACACAGGATTCCAAAATTGCACTGCATATTCCAAATGAGGCCTTACCAATGCTTTGTAAAGAGGGAGAATTACATTTTCCTCCCTTGAATCCATACCTCGCTTTATACAAGACAATACCATGCTGGCTCTGGCTGTTGCCGCCTGGCACTGCTTGCTACCTTTAAGTTTGTTATCCACCAAAACTCCAAGATCCCTTTCCAACAGGGATTCACTTAACACAGAGCCATTTATAGTATAAGTAGCACAAGTATTTTTAAGTCCAAAATGCATCACCTTACATTTATCAACATTGAATTTCATCTGCCACTTAGCAGCCCAATGTGATAATCTATCTAGATCCCCTTTCAACGATTGCACATCCTCTGAAGTTTTTAATGGTCGACAAAGTTTTGTGTCGTCAGCAAACACAGAAACCTTGCTGACAATACCCACTTCCAAATCATTAGTAAATAGATTAAATAGAAGCGGCCCCAACACAGAACCCTGTGGCACCCCACTTAGCACTTTAGTCCATAATGATGAAGCCCCATTAACAACTACTCTCTGCATCCTATTCTTTAACCAATTTTCTATCTATGTACAAATGTGACTCCCCAGACCAACAGACCTTAGCTTATTCATTAGTGATATGATATGATATTCCAGTCTTTGGGGGTCCGATAAAGGAAGACTGAAACAGTCCAGGCACATGTGAGGTGTCAGAAATAAGGTCCAAACATG
This sequence comes from Hymenochirus boettgeri, assembly GCA_019447015.1. Lineage (NCBI taxonomy): Eukaryota > Metazoa > Chordata > Amphibia > Anura > Pipidae > Hymenochirus > Hymenochirus boettgeri. Next base: position 173,334,171 of record CM033476.1, read on the forward strand.
AAGCCAAGGTTGTAAAAAAAAATTAGATACTAAAGCTGAATGCAGGATAATAGAGAAACGATACAGAAAGCTGGTTTTGGGGCACTTAAAAGATATGTACACTGGGAAATTTAAATAGCCCATTACTGGAAACTATAATTCTTCCCAACTATCACTGTACCATTTTTTGTTGATCTGTCCCCTATTTCTTTAGTTATCCAATCTGAACCATCTAACATTTCAGCCTTAGTATCATCAACTGTCCTGTTATGTAAAGTTTGCTGTAGCTGGAATGGTGATTACTGAGCCTCATAGTGATTACTGAGCTTTCTTCCCCTCACAGAGAGTCAGATAGTCTGGCAGTAGGATGGGGGGACTTAAGGTGGTTACACACAGGGTAGATTTTTGAAAAATGACAGGCAGGATCTGCAAGATCCTGTCTGTCATTTTTCAAAGATCACACACAGTCCCAAACGTTTTCCTTATGAAAAGCATAGGGAGAACACTCAGGACTGTTTTTTACCCTCGATCGCAGCAGACTCCCTTATAGGGAGACTACCGCGGGTGAGGGAAATTTATGGTCTTTCCTGAACTAGCGTGCAACCGACCTGACAGTTCAGCTGCCGCGCACTCATTCAGGAAGGAGGCCACGCACATTGCTTATAAAGCCCCAATGCTGTTGGATCCGATTGTTATCGGGGCTTTATTGGTACTGTGTATACCTAGCTTAAGGGACTGAGCTTGAGCAAAAAAAGTACTGGATTGAAATCATCCGATTGTGTGGTGTGTTCCAGTTTGTGCAGCGGCACCATCTATTTTGTTCCTTTTCAGTTGTACGATACGGACTAGCGACGGGTCCGGGGCTGTCTTGCACCTGGACCACCTGTAAGACTTGGTGAGTTACACGCATGCTATACTGTGATTTGGGCTCTCATGTATATGTCTGGATGGGGCCTTGGGAGATACGTAAAGTACACGTTTATCGCTGCAGCGAAGGGTTCGGGGCGGGTATGCACCCGGACCACTCCTTTTGATTAGTAAGTGTAATATACACCTTATACTTAACAAGTCAGGATCGGATACTGAGTTTGTGAGGGGGTGTAGCACCTGTTTTCTCTTATTTGTTCTGGATTGAAATCATGCAGCAATACTTACACATCAAAATAAGTGGAGATTACATGTATTCATTTATAGATTGAAATAGGGCATTTTTTCAGTGTACAACTCCTTAAATACTGGGAGCTGAAATCTGGCAAGCAGGATTCAATGAGAACATTTTTTTTAAAAACCCTTTTTTTTTAAAATCTCTCTTTATATATAAATATAATATACGTTACCATAAAATATATATCAATCTAAAGAGACTTTCCCAAACTTTGTATTATTAGTACTAGAAAATATTTATATATTTTCCTGTGGCGCAAGGGCTGACTTGACTATGGCTTGTAAACTGGAGATTTGACTTAACAATGGCTTGTGAACTGGAGGGAAGCTGCATGGTAAGCCCCCTCCAACCCACAAACTTCTTAATTTTCAAAGCCAGCCACAAGCCTGAAAAAAGGAGTACCATTGGTAGAGAAAATGACAGAGAATGGCTACATAATGTTTCTGTCACACACTCAGACAGACAGAACAGACAGTACAAACCAGAAACTTACCATACTCATCTATAACTTAAGATCCAGAAAGCTAGATATATCATCCTAGGCTTGTTTGGAAGGTATGGGATATCTCTTTTTAAAACTATTGTGTGTATAAAGTTTATAAAATGTATTTAAAAAACAGTTAAACTGAAAAATACTTGAGACAGGGATATGGGATTGGTAATTCCTAACTCCCAATATTGTTTCTGTGAGGAGCTCCAGCCCAAAGAAAACTGATTCTGCACCAGCCCAAAGAAAACTGATTCTGCCAGTCTTCCTCCTGACTTGAGGTCCAGAACTAACCTGGCAAATACAAACTGTTGGTGCAGAAATCCTCCTCAAATAATATTGGGAGGTAGGAATAATCAATCCGACCTCCCTGACCCAGTTCTTTCCATTTTCAAACATTCATTTTTAGAGTATAGATATCCTTTAACTTTCAGTTTTTAGGCCTACATAGCTGTAACTATTCAGTGACTGATTTATGACTTGAAATTAGATCAGACTGATCTTCTGCCACTAGCTTGCAAGGTACGTGGTGGTAAAATATTGGTTTTGGCCCTTTCTCCTATACCATGGCGCTTTTCAAGCTGGTTGATAAATATTTGCAGTCAATGTGAAGATCTGTGTGACTATCCAAATGTACACAAAACTGTAATTCAAGCTAGTTAAATGCTTTTCCATTAGTAGATAATGGGAAGTAGTAATTGACTTACTTTTAGAAAATGATTATATTATGACGATAAGGTGACCTAGCCATATTCCATGATAATTACTGCTCCTGAAAAATGAACTGTCACTCTTCTGGATCTTGTCAAATATTATGGATCCTATTTTGTGGAAAGAAAATTATTTAAATTTTGCTTGCTGAAGTGTGAAATAATTGTATTAGTTGGAATAAAACTGTATGGCTAATGTTTCTGAATGTCCTTAACTTCACAGCATTGTTCAGCTAATTTTCATCTAGGGGTTTGATTTTCCTTTCTTTCCAGAAGCTAGAAGGAATATCTGTTAGTAAATGATCAATGAAATGATCTCTGTGGTTTAATGTATGGCCTTTTGAGTGCATGGAGCTGCCGTACATTCCATTTCAAATTGCCATGTGCACTAGATGTTCTGCCAATAGTGTCCCTGCTTGCAAAAAGCTCCCCCTCTGGAATAATTACCCCCCCATACTGTAAACCCATTGGACAAAATATTCACTTCTTGCCTCTCCGAATGAACCTGCTGCTTTTCCTCAGTATGAGAGCATAGTTCCAGTTGTGATTTTCTTATTATTTGCCATGCATATTGTGTAACCACCCATTGCTGTAGGCTTTGGGATTGGTTTGTTTGGCCATAAAATTTTTATATGCTCAAGTATAGGGAGGCGATAAAGATTGCAGCATGTATTGCCACGCTAACAATCACTCCATGTACAATGTACTGAGATTAGTCTGGAATTGAGATATATTATCAGATATATTAACAGATTTCAATAGAATCTTCCATGTAATCTGCAATGAATTAGCCATGTGTTTCCCAGGCTTTGGGTGAGTTAATTGCGTCTGTAGATAAATAGTGACTTAACTATCCGACAGTCCGACCGTCATTTTAGTGTATCTGTTGATGGACCCAAAATATTGGATGGTTTCCAACCATCCAACCTTCTGTTTGTTCGATTGGACAAATGCGTAATTGGATGGGTTGGAAAACCACGGGTGATCGTGCGGTCCTCTATAGACCTCCATAGTTGTGGAGAACTGTCAGACGCAGCTACTTTTGCCACGACCAACAGTCCTTTGTCTTTGCCAACAGGCAGTGGCGTAACTAGGAAACACTGGGCCCCCCAGCAAAACTATGATGGGGCCCCTATCTGTGCTTCATCCACAGTGGGCTTCTGGATGGAGGCTATATCTGTCACAGTAAAAATAGGAGAATGGGGCCCCCTTGACTCCTGGGTCCCCCTGCACCTTCCCCAGCAGCTCCCCTATAGTTACGCCCCTGCCAACAGGTCGCAGTTGTCGGGAAAAAGGTTTCCAACATGTGTACCCAGACTTATATGTTCAGTGCAACAACAGTATTATTTGAGAATCCTTGAATGTGCGGTAATTATCGAAAGAAAGTTCGTAGTTCAGAGACTCCAAAAGTCCAAGTTTATACGAACTCATAAAATCCGATGCGAACTTGGGTCCGAGTTCGAGATCAAGTCCATTCCTACTAAAAACTACAACCAAGCAGATCATCAGCAATCTCGGTAGCATTTTAACACTGCTTCTATTACACATTATATGACCATTACAATAGACTTTTATACAGATTCAGAAAGTCAGAGTTCTTCTGTGCCTTAATTCAGTACCATAAAAAAAAACACTTTCAAAGAAACTTTTATTGGCTTTGTTACACACAAACTGTCAAACTTGGCACAAGTACCATCAAAAGTCAAAGGTTAATTATCCCCCATGCACTCTAGTTTTTCTCCCTCCTCTTTTAGTTGACATATTTCACTCTTGTTTTTCTCCCTCCTTCTTTATTTAACACATTTCAGTTGAAGTAACCTTAAGATTTTATTTGTATTTAACAAGGCCCAGAAAGTCAAGCTGCAAAAAAAATGTAATTTTCACTTAAATTATTTCAGGTTCAGGAGTTCCATGCTTTAAATTGTTTATTTAAAGATTTTCTTAGCACTTACAGATCTATTTCCATTTTAAGATCTTGCAGTCTGACATTACTGGATTTGTTAAAAACAGAGAAAAATGACATACCTTTGAAGATTGTAATGTCAACATCTTGGTAAAGGAAAAGGACTGGGCAGTTGATATAACATCGATTAGCGTGACTTAAACTCCAAATCAGGAGCGATGCGCCCGTTGGTTTGTGTTAGCTTCTGACAGCTCACCACTCACATAACACAATTCTCTTCAGCGACTCCAATCCTTCCCGTATCTCTCTCCAATAGTCACCAATCTCACTGGCGTGCAAGCCTGCAGGATGCCTTTCCTGCTGTATACTAGGCTCTATAAAAAGCTGTTTTCGGCTGCACCGCTCAATCGTGTAGAGTCCAAATAGATATTTTAAAAAATATACCTTTATTCAAATATTAAAAGGACATGGTGAAGGTTAAAGAAAATCCCTCAATCATAGACCACTCACATAAATAGATATTTTAAAAAAATATACCTTTATTCAAATATTAAAAGGACATGGTAACGGTTAAAGAAAATCCCTTAATCATAGACCACTCACATAAAGCATGAATCTCCCCTATCTCTAACATTAGAGGTGATAGTCATGACTGCACACTGAAATGAGTATGAACTGTTGTGGTTGTCCTCTGAGGCTCCTCCTTTTCGCTTTAGAGTTTATACTATACTGGTAGATGGTCCAGTAGGAAAGAGACCCTACAAACGAAAGTGCATTGATCGTTCAAACTCTATGAATTACCTGAGGTAGTAATAGGATTTTCTAACTTCCTTGGAAAATGGGTTTAAAGCTTGAAATCATTTTTAAAGTTAATTTTTTAACTATAGATGCTCTTTAATATTACTTGATAATCCATAAATGTGCTGCTGAAATACAACCAAGCATCATTTTTTGCCACCAAACTATTGCCATAGGATTATGCCTTTCAATTTATCAGTGAAAATGTCTTAAATCTTAAAAGTTTAGACTTAATGGTTAAAATAAAATTAAAAAATAACAGGATTTGTTCAATTATTATGTTCAATAGTGTTCATTTATACAATACAATTCAGGCAATTTAAATGCTGCAAATATCATGTTACATATTTTCCCACAAGCTGTACACAGAAAGGTTCCATAGCAAGGATATGTGAATTGCACAATATATATAAACCATTTGAGGTATCATAGCCAGTTAGTTCACAGATTTATGACCTATCAGATCTCATTTTCATCAAACGCAGGGAGTTTAATGTATTGAAACATCACCACAAATGTGACCTTCCACATTATAAATACTTTTGTTGATGTGAGCAATGTTGGAGGACACTATAGGAACAAAGAGAAAGTATTTTAAATAAAGAATAACACTACTGTTCAGAATTGATGAAACAAGTTGTGAGATTTCATTCCTTAAATACCACATCAAAGTGCTGAAATGTAACCACCTTCTAACAACACCAAATAATCCCAGCTTTACTTATTAGATACAGCATGCAAAACCTTATCTGAATATCTTTCAAATGGATCCACACTGTGACCAGAAGCTGATATGTCACTCCCAGCACTCAAATCCAATTTAGCAGTATCTTATTGACCTACAAAGGCATTATTTAGTGCAGATTATATACTGAAAAATATAGTCTGGCTCAGTATATTCTATTTATCACAAATCTTCTAGTAACAAGCTGGGAAATAAAGAAAAAAAGCGATACACATGTCAAGGACAGAAAAGGATAGTAAACACGAGCCTGCACGCTTTAATCCTTGTAAAAGAAAAAAAATAGTTAATAGCAGCGTACAGCCATTTCCAGATTCCAAAATGAAAAAATATTATTACTGTACCAACCCTCGCTCAGGTAATGCACCTCTCTTTGCGGTGGCCTTTTGTCTCATGGCTTCAAGCACTTTTATTACATTTGTGTGTATATATATCACACTAGCAAAAGTGTGCCCGTTGGTGCATAGTGGAAGTTATGTGTGTATGTTTTGCCAGGTAATCCTGCCACAATGTGCAGTTCAACCTAAACAGCTATTTTCATTTATTATTTTTATTGAAAGCTCGGGGTCATGTTTTCAGTGATACCAACACAAAGCGCACAAACATGCAAGTGGTTTGGGATCTGTCTGCCTCTCCCTCATGCATATAGCTGTTAAGCTGTAGGGTCAGAAAGAGGCTACTTACATCCCTTTAGCCGGTAGGTATCAGAACCCATTCAAAACTTGCTCTCCCTTTCTACTCCCAGCAAGTATCCAGGGGGAGGCTCAAATGGGATAAGTCTCAAAATTCCTAAAAAGGACCCAGGCAATACAACCACATAGCAAACCACATGAGCAAACACACACATACCCTCCCATATCTATTTGACATGCAAGACAGACCCAGGCAATTTTACAACAATGCGCAGATCAAACTAAACAGCACCATTGACCATTGAAAAACATGAGACCGTATATAGGATCCAGATTAACATGCTAGGTTCATACTTAGAATTTACCACAGCAGGTTCCAGATCTACAATCACTATAGGGTTAGGACAGCACAGGGTAGTGATTAGCTATAAAGATTAGGGAGAGATGTTTTTAAAGGAGCTAAAAGCTCCCTACAGAGTATAAATGAAATAGAGCCTTCTTATAACAGAAGGTACCTCCCAGACTCATGTTATCATAATAGCATTGCCCTAATAATGTAACATATAAACACATATTTCTCACTTCCAAAGAAATGGGTGGGGCATGCAAAGTGTCTCATTTATTGCCTGTAGCTAAGGGCATGTGTCTAGATTCATCATAATGGTATAGAGCAGGGGTGTTGAACTTGTGACCAGTCACATGTTTTGAAAACTACAAATCCCAGCATACTCTGTTTGTAGTAAGTTTTTTTATTAATGTTCTTTAAGTAAGGCATGTGTCCAGATGTAATACAGCCTAATGGTATAGAGCAGGGGTGTTGAACTTGGGACCTTTCACATGTTTAAAAAATTACAACTCTGAGCATTCTCTGTTAACCGTAAGTTTCTTCTTTATGTCCATTGGCTAATGAATGTATTAAGATACAATACAGTGTAATGATATAGAGCACGAGTGTTGAACTTTTCACATGTTTAAAAACTACAACTCCCAGCATTCCCTGGCTGCACAGAATGCTGGAAAATTTAGTTTTCATACATCCTGTAATAAAGCCCTTATACTGACTTACAGGCATTAAAAGCCCATGCTTTAGCGATTCCTACCCAAGGGTTTGAATATGCAACTGATTCATCTGCCCTTCCCTTACATCCATAGCAATTACACTATTGGTTTAGGGAAGGATTATTCAGGTCACTTCAGGCAGTAGGAGTCGCACATATAACCACCTATCTGACAGCTATAATCCATAGAATGGAATAAACCTGCAGGTCTGGGAATAGACCCAGGCAATTCTGTCACAATGTGTAGTTCAAACCAAACAGCACCATTGGGAAACCTGAGATCCAAATTAACATGCTATGAGTGTACTCACCAAAGCAAGTTCCACATTTACAATCACTATGTGGTTAAGACAGCACAGGATAGTGATTTGCTATAAAGCTTATGGAGAGATGTTCTTAATAGAGCTAAAAGCTCCCCATAGAGTATAAAATGAAATACAGCCATCTTATAGCAGTTGTACCCCACAGCCTCATGTTGTTAATATATTAATATTGGAAAAAAGGGAAAAACTGGCCATTTCTCTAAGAATGCTGGGTAGTTTTAGAGACATGCAAAGTATCATATCCAGACATCACTTCCTGTCTAGCAAACAGAAACTGGATTGTCTTATTTCTTTTTATTGAGAGGGGAGGGGGAGCAATGTAAATTATTTTCTAATTGGCTAAGACTGTCACATGTATTACAAACAGCACATAATTGGGTGTAATACAGGAAATTCCTTACACTTCCTGTCTTGTCATGTACAATGTCATGTAAAATTTGGATACTTTGTTGCACGAATGCTGGAAGGATTCTGTCTTCTTTGTATATACTTATCTGGATTGTTTTTGGGAGTCCCGGAGCTCGCTTTGGATGGATCCAAAATGATCCAAATGATCGGTTGAGCAGCCCAGGTAGTGTTTACTTTTTTTGTGACTTGTCATGTACAATGCCTAAGGGCTAGGCCACACTAGCGCGTTTTTCGCACGTTTGCGCACGCGTTTCGCGCTCGCGATTGCGCCCGCGATTTTCGCTAAAATAGAAATCGCGGGAACGCAAAAATTCCCGCGATTTGCAATGCGCATGCCATTGCGCGTCCGTTCGCGTTTTGGTAACGCATGCGTTCACCATTTTTGGTGCGTTAACGCAGCATTTCCATAACACGAAAAGGCCAAAACGCATGCGCAAAACGCAAACGCGAACGCACAAGAAAAGCGCACACAATCGCGTGCAATAATGCTCGCGATTTGGTGCGCGATTCGTGTGCGTTGCAGTGTGGCCTCACCCTAAGAGAATATTTTGATTTGCTAAAAGTGTAAGATCAGAACCTCATTGGATGTTAATAAAATTCTACTTTCTTTTAGTGTGTACATAGAGACCCATGTAGAAAACCTAGAGGTGGGGCTAAACCTACCATTTTGAGTTTTCCATTGAAACTTAGGGGTGTCAAGTAAAGTAATTGTACTTTATTGATTGTATATCGTTTGTATTGTAATTCACTAGTAGGTAGTAGTACTATACTGTGTATAGTGGTATTTGTTATGGTAATTTTAATTAAATAGTAATTAATACACACATACATATAGACCTTTCCTATGTGTAATATCTGTTGTATTCAATTAGATCAACTGGACTTGAAGTTTAGTTCTTGAAGACGTTTCGCTAGTCATCCGACTGGCTTTCTCAATTCAGATTGACTTGTACAAGAATCTTTGGCAATTATGTACCCTGGAAAATCCCAATTAGCATATCACAGCCAAGTGTTAAGGGCGTGATTGGATAGTGGCTAAGAGGTGTTAAGCTGGGTACACACGATTAGATATTTCGGTCCGATCGACCGATAGTTCAGTGTATCGGTCGATCGGACCGAAATTATCGCATTCGAATGTGCCCATGTCCGATCGACCATTCGTCCAAATCGGACGAAAGGACGATCGGACAGGGTGGAAAACCTCGTCCGATCGTGCGGTCCTGTATGGACCGCACGATCGGTCGCGGTGACTATCAGACGCGGCTGCTTTTGCCGCGACCGACAGTCCTTCCTCCTGGCCGACCGTTCGAAAGTATCGAACGGTCGGTCAGGAGGAAAAATCGCTAGGTGTGTACCTAGCTTTATAGGAATGCCCTATGTGTAATAGTGTTATATACCGCCACCTAATTAGTGCAAACTCAATGCAATCTCTGTAAAAACTTAAAGGGGATCATTGAAAAACATTAACGGGATCATTGAAAAAAAAGGGATTGGTTTGTAAAAGTTTTTAAGTAGTTTGTATTTTTTCTTCCAAGACCTAAAACATATGAATGCCAAGTCTCATCAAAATCATCCCAGGCATTCAGAAGTTTGTCAGGAACGTACACACCTGAACTATTAAGTTTTATATACTTTCTGACATGCCGAACAATTTCCTTTCATTCACAACATTATATTAAGTGAGCATGCTCAGACCCAGGGGACAGAGGGGGGTTTTGAAGCAGGTAATGTTTTTTGTATAGAGGGGTGGACATTCCCTTTAAAACTAAAATAACTAGGGACAAAATAACGTCTTTTTTGTCATATGCCTTTAAAGGGTAAGGTCTCAAAACTGCATTATCCAATGGAGACATTGCTAGTGGGGATGTTATCTCCTCTGTGTTGCAGGGTTCTGGTGACACCCAGCTTGTGATCTAATGGGTGGTGGGTGTCAAACATTAAAGACAGGTCTGTATGGGATGGTTTTCAGTAAACCTCTACTTTCAGTTTGCCATTCTCCCTTACTTCTACCAAGTAGTCATAGAAAGCCAGTGTGTTGTTTTGTATCTTTTGTCTTCAGCATTGATGTGTTCTGTGAAGGCTTGTATTTCCTTCTGGTGGATTTTTACCCAGATGTCATCTACATATCTGAACCAGTGGCTGGGTGCAATGCCCTTGAAGGTATTAAGCACCTGTGTTTCCACTTCCTCTATATAAAGGTTTGCCACGATGGGTGAAACTGGAGATCCCCTAGCACATCCATGTTTTTGATTGTAGTACGTATACCTATGTTTAAAACAGGTGATATTCAGGCACAAGTCCAGTAGGGAACACACCTGTTCTGGGTTAAGATCTGTTCTGCTGTTAAGGGTGTTGTCTTGGCCTAGCCATTTTCTCACCATTTTAACAGCCTCCTTGGTGGGTATACAGGTGAAGAGAGATGTCCCATCATAGGACACCATATGAATGAGAACCAGGAAACCATAGTTTCTTCTGCGCCAAGTACTACATCTTGAATCTTGTTAGTGAAATCCTAGGAGTTCTGTATGTTATGCTTAGAACTTTCAACCAATGGCCCTCAGATGTTGGCTAGGTATTTCATCACCTTGTAAGTTACAGAGTTGATGCTTCTGACTATTTATCTTGGTGGGGCTCCTTCCTTGTTTATCTTTGGGAGTCCATATATACATGTGCCTCACAGGGGTAGAGGCAATGAAACATTTCTTGATCAATAGCTTAATCCTTTCAAAGCTGTTGTAGCAAGTCTATGATTTTTTTCTTGTAGCTGCTGGTGGGATTACTTGTTAAAGCCTCATATGTGTTGTTATTGGCCAGGCGGTGGTCACCTTATCATGGTAGTCCAAGGTGTTGAGTACCACTGTGCATTTTCCCTTTTTCCAGGCAGAATAGTGATACTAAAATCTTTTTTGAGGGATGTTAAGGTTCTTCTTTCCTGTGTGGTCAGGTTAGATGAAGGAGGTTTTGCACTGGCTAAGGCTGCAGATACCTTAAGGCAAAGTTGTTCTGCCTCACTCTGTGGTACCATATTATTGTGGATTGAGGCTTCTGTGGCTGTTATAATATCCATCACAGGGATGGATGGACTTTGATGGGCAGTGGTGTAGCTACAGACCTATGGGGCCTGGTGCAGAATTTGGTGATGGGCCCCCTGACCACACCACAAACACAAATTAGCTTTAAATCTTATCATGGCACAGCATACTAGTAATTGGTTGGCACTGCACACAGACAGTAACAGGCACAGATTACCCCCCTCCCCCAACAACATACACATGCAGCACAGATACTCTTCCCTTTGTGCTTATATTCAGATACTGTACTCTTGCTCTTATAATACACACACACGCACATGCTTATACACACGCAAATGCTTTTATACACACATGTTCTTATACACACATATTCATTCACACACATGGACTCTTCTACAGACATGCCTGCTCTTATACATGTTGATTCATGCTTTTACACACAATCCATGTGCTTACACAAACACATGCTGTTATATATACACACGTACACTTATCCACACATACATGCATAATCTTATGCACAACATATACATGCTCTCTCTTATGCACAATACATACATACTCTTATGCACATAGATATTGCATACACAGAATGCACATACATACATACATGCACTGTGCACACTGACACAGTAAGATTTGAGCAGCAGTGCACTATGACCCAGCAGCTATATGCCTGTATTGTACTGCCTGTTTGATTTAGTAGCATCAGTGAAAATACTATTTTACTAGAGATGGCTGAACTTTCGAACTATATGAAAAGTTTGAAAGTTCGAAAATGGACCCATTAAAGTCAATGGGAGTCAAATAGTTTGAAAAGTTCGAATGAAATACAATTAGAATATCAATGGTAACTTAAAGTAAATGGCTGTGGGACCTGGGAAATGGTCTGGGGAACATGTTCAAATATCCAGGACTTTCAAAAACTCGATTTTACTCTCACACGCGCTACTTTCAAGCTCTCACATTCGAACATTCGATAATTATCCCATGAATGACTCGCGGATTCGAAAATTCGATATTTACTCGCTTATAGGTATAATAGACATTTTACTCATGGATTTGATGCTTGCGTATAGGTATAATAGACATTTTACTTCCTATACTTACTATACACATATTCGCATGCCTTGAACGTTCAAACATTTGATAATTATCGAAAGTCCGGAAAATATTGAAAATCCGGGTCCTGGATAGTTTGAGAATTCCGAGTCCGTTTAATCTCAAATAGTTCGGCTAGAACTAGGGTTCGAGTTCTAGTCCATCTCTATATTTCACTTGCTATGATTTACTGCACAGTCCGACACTGGCCTCCACTCCCTTCCCTTTGCTCTGCATTTTCCTGAAGCTGTGTGCAGCCGATCATTATCTGCATATGGAGATAACACATGACCTTAAAGGGTATGTCCACCGTTATTTTAACTTTTATGTTTCCAGTTTAACTGAAGGACAGGGGGTAAATGCGATATGTCTTACCTCCTGTCCTTCAGTAAAACTTACAGAAGACCAGAAGAAACTTACCCGCGTATTGCTCCAGCGCCGGCCTCACTGACAGTCTCCACCGCGTCCACGCTCCTATGCACTGTGTGCGCACGCGCACACAATGCAAAGGACTGTGGATCCGTCGGGGAATGTCAGTGTAGTCAGAGGCTGTCAGCAGCGCTGGATCGTTACGCGGTAAGTTTCTTCTGGTCTCCTGTAAGTTTTACTGAAGGACAGGAGGTAAGACATATCGCATTTACCCCCTGTCCTTCAGTTAAACTGGAAACATAAAAGTTAAAATAACGGTGGACATACCCTTTAACTTGGGTGGAGTACACATTCCCAGAGCCTTGGTCAAACCCCCATTGCAACACACAAAATATATAAAGATGGGATAGTATACATCAATTATAAAGTGCAACTAGTGACCAATTTAATATAGTATACATACAAAATAGAAGCCTAGTGCACACCACATTCAATTTGCTTACATGTTTAATCCCTCTATGATGCTGCTTTAAAAAGCCTGCCCTTCCCTCTGGATAAATAAAAACAGTTAGTTCAATAACTTGGCCAAATTATTTTAAGCCCAGCAACCACTTCTATCTATCTTCAAAGATAATCAAGTAGGTGATAGAAAAGAATATTAGAAGCAGATATTAGAAACAGAGGATGTTAGAATGATAGAAATAGAGAATATTAGAAATCAGGAATATTAGAAATATAGAAAGTAAGAAATAGAGAATGTTAGAAATAGAGATTAGAAATAGAGAATATTTGAATCAGAGAATGTTAGAAAAAGAGAATGCTACAACTAGACAATATTAGAAATATACAGGCTTATTCAATAAAAGTTCTTATCGTTTAAAATGGTGCTAATTTTGTCCCAATCAATCAGATCTTATTTAACATTTGTAAGCTAACATCTGATTGGTTGGTTCAAAATTAGCACCATTTTAAATGATAAGAACTTTTATTGAATAACCCTGAAAGAATGTAAGGAATAGACAATATTAGAAAAAGAGAATATTTGAATTAGCGAATATTAGAAATAGAAAATGTTAGGAATAGACTATTTTAGAAATAGAGAATGTTAGAAATAGACAAAATTAGAAATAAAGAACATTAGAAATAAAGAATATTAGAAATATAGAATAATAAAAGTAGAGATTATTAGAAATAGAGATTATTAGAAATAGAGAATAATAAAAGTAGAGATTATTAGAAATAAAGAATATTAGAAATAGAGAATGTTTGAAATAGAGAATAATAAAAGTAGAGATTATTAGAAATAGAGATTATTAGAAATAGAGATTATTAGAAATAAGTCTGGGGAATCTCACTCATAAGTCCTAAAAGTGCATGCTTCTAGGAGGGAGAATTTTGCCATGCGCACTGCACGCTGCACTGCACTATTAAACTCACGCTTCCCTGAAGGAAGGAGGACAAACCCAGGGGCTTCCAGACACAGACGCCCCGTCCCTATACGTGGCGGGGGGCTCCCATGTGTGCGGTATTCCGAGGAGAAACACTTTCACATATGTATTACAGATATTACAGATTACGTTTTGACTGTCTCACACCTAAACAATAATATGGATAAAAAGAGTCTGTTATGCAAAACCTTTGCATATGAGCTTTAATAAAGTCATTTAAAAAAAAAGAAATTGTGTCCTTTACAAAGTTAGCTTTTTGTTGGGTAAGAGTTCATTGTATGGCCCATTAATATATTTGTCCCCACGCAAACGTCGCTTCTCCAATGTAAACAGCCCTAACTTGTCTAATCTGCCTGCATATTCAAGCCCCTCCATTCCCCTTATTAATTTAGTTGCCCTTCTCTGAACTGCTTCCATTTCCAAGATGTCCCTTTTGTATATGGGATTCCAAAACTGCACCGCATATTCCAAATGAGGCCTTACCAGTGCCTTGTAAAGAGGGAGAATAATATTTTTCTCTCTCACACCTAGCGATTTTTCCTCCTGACCGACCGTTCGATACTTTCGAATGGTCGGCCAGGAGGAAGGACTGGCAAAAGGACTGGCAAAAGCAGCCACGTCCGATAGTCACTGCGACCGATCGTGCGGTCCATAGAGGACCGCACGATCGGACGAGGTTTTCCACCCTGTCCGACCATCCTTTCGTCCGATTTGGACGAACGGTCGATCGGACATGGGCACATTCGGATGCGATAATTTCGGTCCGATCGACCGATACACTGAACTATCGGTCGATTGGACCGAAATATCTCATCGTGTGTACCCAGCTAAAAGCTAATGTCCTTCCCCCAGTGTAAAAAGAAGATGCAGGCAACTGATATTGTTATGGAGAAAGAAATGGGAGTGGTTGGGGCTGCTGTAAGGAGAACAGTTGTTACTTGGGGGGTTGAATGTGCCCTTTTAATTACATTTACTGTGATATTGTGATCTTTTTAAGAAAACAAATTTCCTGAGACCAGATAATTGATTGTGGCTATTCTACAATATAGCAGGAAATTATTTACTACTGTAGATAAGAAAAATGTCACACCACAGGTTTTCCCTCAGCAACAAATACAGAGATCAACTATAAAGGGAAAAGTTTAGTATAAACTTTGAATTGGCTTGAAAGGCTATAATTTTGAAGGGAGTATGTCTGTACTGCAGGTTTTACACAATAAACTTTCTGTGTCAATGAAAGAGGACACTAGTGTTTATTTATTTTACAATACTTACATTTTAAGTATGCTGCCACAGGAATGAAAAGGTAGGTCAATAATTGTTTAGGTTGGGAATAAAAAAAGTATTTTTGAATATAGTTACCCTTTAAGTGCCACGGTTTCGTCCAAATCCGAGGGGGGGATCGGGAGATATCCTACCTTATAGCCGTGACCGTATATCAGCAAGCCGGTCCCACGAGGAGGAAGTGATTATTGAGCAAAGGGAGACCCTGGTGACGTCACAGAGCTTCCTCCTTCATCGGGGTCTTCCCTAATAGAGATACAATGCCCCTGGTGGTCTAGTGGAGGTACTGCACTGCGATCTCTATTCAGATCACAGTGCAGTTCCTGGTATAGTAAATCTGTCAGTGTGACATCTTTACTATACTTTTTGTGAATGGAACTCAAAGTTCCATTTACTTTATTGTATTTGTATATTGTATATTTCAATACAATATAATAAAAATCTACTATTATGTATTATAGAATAAAAAAGTAAAAAAAAGGGTTTTAAATTTTTTTTTTTTTTTTTTTTTTACATTAACTTGTTTGTTTCCATGGCAACACATTTACATATTTAGTTTGGGTTTTTATACCAAATACAATGTGATGTCGTCTTTAATCATTAATTTACATTAATTAAAATTTTACAGTTATTGGAGGTTAGTATACATTTTTTTTTCTCTGTCTAGTTTACAAAGTAGGAAAGATTGGTCTACACAAACTAACTAAAGTTAATAATAAATAGAGAGATATTTTGCTTAATATGGAAATGTAATTACTGTTATACTGTATTTTTCCAAATGTAAGGACACGGCCACACTGCATCGCACCAGAAGCGCTCACGCAATCACACCCAATTGCATGTACGATTCCCATGCGATTTCTGTGCATTTACAATTTTTCCTTTTAAGATAGGAAATCACTTGCGATTGTGCGTAAAAATGGTGATTTATGTAATTGCGTATCGCAAACGGATGCATAATCACAGCACACCTGAAATCCCCCAATTTCGGTGCGTTGCCGTGATTTCAATGTTCAAAAATAATTGTGGCCTAGCCCTTTGTGCTTTCTCAAACCAACATGTATTTTTTTCATAGACACAATCACCTTGAAACATATTCAGAAATGTTTACCAGGGTTCAATGCAAAATGAAGGTAAGATTTCTTGTAGTGTTGTAATATAATCTATGTATATTTAATTTAAACGATTTCTATATCTTAACTGTTTAAAAATGGAAAGTACTTGGGGCAGGGAGGTCGGATTGATTATTCCTACCTCACAATATAATTTTATTAAGGAGCTACAGCACCAACAGTTTTCATTTGCCAGGTTAGTAATGGACTAAGGAGTTCTATGTCTATATAAAGGTACAAGGACACAGACTGAGTTATCTGTATAACTTTTTATTTATCATTGGCAGAACAATCATCTGTTGTCTGTCCCTGTACACTATTTATACTCCCAACCACCAGATAACCAATAATCATAAAATGGACGAGGGATGTGCTGGTGTGTGCCAGTACTATTCCCAGCAGAAAAATAAAGTTTCCCTTTCTGGGATCTGAACCACAAACAGCAGGGCCCTATAGAGCAGGTATTTTACACTGGGAGCTGTGGGTTCCTGTGGTTGTCATTACTAATACAACCTCACACACTAACACAGGGATAAACCAACCTTGGCACTCCAGTGGTTTGGTAAACTACAATTCCCAGCCAGCATGAAGACTGACATGACTGCACTGACTTGAGTTATATACGGTCCATCATGGGCAGGGGAAGGGGCTGTATGAGCCCCATTCCACATACTACCATGTCACACAGGCACCCCTACATGGTCCTCAGCTTTATCACATTTAGCCCATAAAAAGAATACACGCGGCGGCGCGTGCGTGCGCGTGCATGCGAGGGCGCGCGCGCACATCGGATCATCGTAGCTACGTGAAGCTGTCTCCCTTCCTCAAGGCCACAGATTTGCGACTGCATTAGTTGCGCATTGCGCATGCCTGAAGCGCTGTGGACGGTCGCTAATATCAGCAGGGGCAGAGTGAAGTTAAGATGAAGGAGAAGGGGTGCCTATCTATCGGGGAAGATTACTGGGGGCCTGCTGATCAGATTCAGGATCTGAAAACAGGTATAGAAGCACAAAGAAATGTGTTTTGTGTTGAGACTAAGTTGTTTGAAGCAGTGAACTGTTCCTTTAAATGCCATTTTCATTTTTTCCATTTTCTTTTTTACCTGAGCATTAAGTCAGGCAGGAGTGTATCTAACTTTTTTACACTTGTTTGCTAAAGGTATACATTTAGAAATGTAATAGTTTAATACCACTTTAAAAGCAATCCACTTCTGCTCATTATATTTATCTAGGAACAAATCCTCCCAGTCTTACTTCTGTTTAGTATCCCTACCAAAGGGATCAAATCCCTTAGTCTATGAGCAGAAGTGATTCCTTTAACAGATTAAAATTAGTTTTTCTAAAGTTTGTTTTTTGCAACCTATAATAAATGACACTATATAATGATCATTATTCCTTAAAAACATTACCCCATACCAGCAGACTTCGCCAACTTCATATGGAGATTACTTTCCACCTTCTCACTGGAAATTAATTTACCTTCTTGCTTCCTTTACACAGCTCCAATCATATTGTTTCTGCCTTATCGTTTATACCCCCATCTATTCCATTTTAGATTTCTTATTTAACACACATAAAACCCCCCTCCTTTCTTATCAACACTGTCATGTCTAAATAAGGAGTATCCTTCCATATTTATTGCCCAGCCATGTGAATCATTAAGGTATGTTTCTGAAATACCTATCCCATCATATTTTTCCTTATTGGTTATTATAACTATTAGTTATAGTTTCCCAGTTTTTCCAGCCAGACTTCTTGCATATGTAAACATACATTTTAGATTTTCATTTAATTTACTTCCACACTTTGACACACATGCCTCACTCTCCTCTATGCTTCCCCACTCCTCCCTTCATTATCTTTTTACCCCTCTGATCTCTAACTTCTTTATCTACCCCTTTGTAGTCCAAAGTACACTCCCCCCATAAATAGTTTAAAATCTCCTTCAACCCCCTAGCCATCTTTCCTGCCAAAACAGCTAAACCATTATCAAGGTTTGCAACTGACAAAAGGACATTTCCTGTGAGTGGAAATGAATTGAGTGGAACCTGTGAAAAGTACCTTTTTTCTAAAGGACCTTTTTATTAAGGACATAGAAAAAGAAGGGCATTGAAAGAAGGACAACTAAACAAAATTAGTGTGTGCTGGCATTACTGTGTATTAGAAGGGACAGTTTTGTTGGTACCATGCAATGTGCATCCTGCCACATGTATAGGAACCTGGAGCAGACGTTCCAGGGGACCTATGTCTGTGTCAGGTGCGAGTGGGTTGTCTGTTTGGAAGTTGAGATGGAGAGTCAAAGGGGGCAGCTTGCTGCAATGCAGGGATTGGCAAATCTGGGGGGACAGCAGGCACTGGCTGGGGCCAGTATGGAAGTGGATGGAAGTTGGACAGGGAGGTTGAGGGGGAGGTAGTTTTGTTAGGTTTACTTGGGGAAGTAGGGGACAGAAGGGTATGGTTGCTTCTTCCCAGCTTGCCCATCCCAACAGATTTGCCACCTTAGGTGATTAATTGGAGGAGGACAGCTCGGAATTAGAATGTATGGAGCGGGCTTATCACTTGAGCACCCAGGTAACTGCCATCTCTTATACAAGGGAGGATGACCTTAGGATCAGAAATGCTAGTCAGGTGGTAGTGGTAGGGGATTACATTATAAGGAAGGTAGATAGGGTAATCTGCCGCCAAGACCCTACATGCTGAACTGTGTATTGCCTGCCTGGTGCTAGGGTGCAGCATGTGGTGGATCATGTTGACATATTATTAGGTGGGGCTGGGTGTGAACTGGTGGTCTTGGTTCACATTGGTGCCAATGACAAATTTATAGGAGGAGGAGAGGTCCTTAAACATGATTTCTGAGAGTTAGGGGCCAAGTTAAAGGGCATGTCCACCCCCAAAACTATAATCCCCCCCACTACTAGCCCCATTGTGTAGTGTAGTTTAATCCTTACCTTACATCCCAGCTCCATCTGGTTCTTCTGCTATCCCCCCCTAAAGTCCAAAAAAAGCCCACCAGGAGTACTTCTCCTCCGGGAGAAGTTTGGCATGTGCACTGCAGCCCTTCTCCCCCTCCCTTCCCCTCCCTCTCCCTCCCGATTTAGATTCCCTCCCCCTAGCGTGAAAACCTTTCTATATAATATTCTCCCTGTCCCCCCATCCCCAACTGCTATAGTTTTAAGTTCAGAAAGTGCCCCAAATATTACTTACCTTGCCTCTTTCCTCCACCGCACTGAACTCCCGGCAGCCGCGTCCGTGATTGGCTGCCGCTCAGCCAATCACAGATGCGACTGCCGGTCCCGCCCCTCTGCTTGCATTTTCTCACAAGCAGAGGAAAGAGAGAAGGTAAGCAATATTTGGGCCACCTTCTGAACTTAAAACTATAGCGGTTGGGGATGGGGGGACAGGGAGAATATTATATGAAAAATGTTTAAAGGAGAACTAAACTTCAGTTTTTCAGATCCTAATGTGAAAGTTTTTCTCCCCAGAACACCTACACGTTGAAAGATTTTTCTCTAGTTATTTGCATTTAGTAGATATAAGTAATAGATTCTGTAACAAAGGGGGCTTCCATCTTGTTGCCAGTACAACTCATAGCCCATGTTGGCTTCAAAGAGCCACGCCCCCTGACCCCAGGATTCACTATCTATGTGCAAAGTTTCTAGTGAAAGATAAAGTTTCTAAATGTACTTGTGATCACAGTTAGAGTTGCTGGTGGCGCACCATGTAAATGCTGTGTGTTTAGGAACAAACAGACCAAGAAGTCACAAGTTCAAATCCCCTAGATTACTTATGAAACAATATAACATGGTCTACTGCCTGAGTTTAGTGCTTTTTTTGTTTGTTTGTTTCCATGTTTCTAGAAAAGTTTCTACATATATACAAACTTTATATATAGCAGCTCTGTTATTTATTTACCAACCAACATGAATTGCTGACAGTCATCCAGTAGCAATACAAAATAGTGTACTGATTTTACTTGCATTTACTTCTATCGATGGAGAGTTCACCTGTGGCGTGTTCTGCTAAAGTGCTGGGTTAGGAAAAAAATCAGACTATTGGGACACAGGTTTGATTCCCAATGTTCCCTTTTTTTGTTTCTATTACGTGTCTAGCAAAAGATAAAGACTGTTCATGTCATTATTTGTAATCCCTTGTGGCCTAGTGGTAGAAAGTTTTCTTTTTAGAAAGACACAGTATAGAAGGTTGCTGGTTCGATTCCCCATACTGAATGCTGAAATGTTAAATGTTCTGTTTCTTTCATCCGTGCTAGCAAAGACATACACTGCAAAGATTACTTTTCTTTCTTGTATGTAAAGCATAGGAATTTATCATTGTAGGGACAGGAGCATTTCTTATGTGTTTACACAAAAACTGCACTGATATCTGTGTTCTGTGTCAGAGGGAGGGATCTCTGAGCTGTAACATGATTGGCTGTCAGCTTCCAGGAACCAAGAATGCAGTTTCATATGAAGTGTCCGGCGGACACTTAGCTGGGTGTTCCCAGATAAGGTGAATTATGGTAGCTGACCCTTAGTACACACAGGTTATTTTCATAAATCACCCAGCATCCACAGCAAAGGGAGACATGAGACACAGCTTGTTGTTCGTTTGTGACTTTAGTTCTCCTTTAAGAAGGGTGGACATGCCCTTTAAGTTAAAAGCAAGGACCTCCAGGGTAGTGTTTTCAGAAATACTACCGCAGCCACATGCATTAATGCGCGGCTAAGAGGGTGGTGTAAGGCAGAATGGTTTGGGTTTATAGAGAACTGGGCAGACTTTGCTGTCAGCTACAGGCTCTTAAGTAGGGATGGGTGCACCTCACTTATGGCGGTGCAGCTGTTTCGGGGGGGGAAATGGCTAGAGGGTTGGAGGAGATTTTAAACTAGTTTTGGGGGAGGGTAATATCAGTCTCACTGGGACAGCCCAGGAGGAAAGCAGGGTGTAGAGTGGCCTGTGATGGGTGGAAAGGGGGGTTTGGCCAGCATAGAGGATATTGAGGCATGTGTATTTAAGTGTATAAATAAACTACAGGATCATAATCTAAAA
Source organism: Hymenochirus boettgeri (assembly GCA_019447015.1). Lineage (NCBI taxonomy): Eukaryota > Metazoa > Chordata > Amphibia > Anura > Pipidae > Hymenochirus > Hymenochirus boettgeri. Next base: position 173,355,764 of record CM033476.1, read on the forward strand.
TGTATGTTTGGAAATGCAAGAAGCATGGCTGACAAAATGGGAGAATTGGAAATAATGGCGTTGACTGGAAAGTATGATGTAATAGGTAAAGCAGAATTGTAGTTGAACAGTTCCCACGGCTGGGGTGTAAATTTAGAAGGATAAGCCTTGTTTACGCAAGACAGAAAAAAGGAAAGGGGAAAGTATGTGTTTATGTTAAAAAAGAATTGAAGACAAATTTAAAAGAAGAGGTAACTGGCGATATGGATGTTAAAGCGGAGGCAATATGGGTGGAATTAGGCAAAGGGGGTACTGTCATTGTTGGCAGGGAAGAAATGAGTCAGTTGAAGAAATAGAGGATCACACTCCAATCAATTTTAAGTCTTTATTGTGGACCACACATCACACACAAACACAACGTTTCAGGGGAATAACGTGCCCCCTTCTTCAGGGAGTGCGATCCTCTATTTCTTCAACTTTGTTGCAACAAGTTATGGTTGAGGGGAGAACCATTTGAGGTATCGGCACCTAGAGTTTGGACAAGAGTGCACCTCCAACTTTACTTCTTGCTGTAAGAAATGAGTCAGCTTCATATGCAGTTGGCAAGGGGTGAAAGTTTGGGGAGTGTGCTCATTATGGGGGACTTCAATTACCCTGACATTGATTGGTGTGGTGGAACTGCCATCACAGAAAAAGGCGATGAGTTCCTGAATTTGCTGCAGGATAATTTTCTCTCACAGGTGGTTTTCTAGTAGGTGGTTCCTACTAGAAAAGGAGTTCTGTTGGATCTGGTAATATCTAACATCGTGGAGCGCATTATAGATATTAAGGTAACTGGATGCTTAGGGAATAGTGACCATGAAATAGTGTCGTTTGGACTATGTTATCGAAAGGAAAAGTGCGCTAAGTTAACAAAGACTTTTAATTTCGGGAAAGCAAATTTTCCCAGGTTAAAATTAGCTCTTCAGCATGTCAACTGGGATAAAGTATAATCAGGTAATGGTACTGAACAAAAGTGAAATAAATTCAAGGGTATTTTAAGCCAGTTCACATCTAAATTTATACCCTTGGGAAATAAATGTAAAAAAAAATAAATCCGCGCCCATGTGGCTGAATTCTGATGTAAAGAGGGAAATGGAAAGGAAGAAAAAGCCATTTAAATCCTTTAAGTCAGGGGGAAAGGAAAGGCCTTTAGGGATTATAAAAACTGTAACAAGTGGCCATATTTATAAATCTGTGGTAGTGATACTGCGGGTTAGTTAATTTAAGATTGCGGTCGTAAATGTACAATTGTGATCGTACATTTACGATTGAACGTTTGTTTAATAATGAATGTTCGATCGTAGAATACCGTGCGGTAGTAAACTACCATAATGGTATTCTATGGGGATCGTATTCTATGGATTTCGTTATCGTAAAATCTCCGATTGGTTTAACGATCGTAAATTTACGATACCGATCGTTAAAGTCATGGTATCGGTAAAAAGAAGTATAAGAAAGCAATCAAGCTAAGCTAAAGTTAATAATGAAGTTAGGATAGCAGAACAAAGCATCATTATTCCTAAAGGATTTAATTAGTTACGGAGGATGGAGATAAAGCAAATGTCTTGAATAACTTTTTTCCCTCTGTATACACTATAGAAGATCCAAGTACAGATATCATAGAGTATAGTAGCAATAATGGTATAAAAGATTCAAGTGCACTTTGGTTAAACGAGGATATGGTACAGAAAGAACTAAATAAGGTTAATATTAATAAATCTCCTGGACCGGATAAAATACATGAAAGTAAAAGCTGACAGGGACATGCTAGGGAGAAGAATCAACATAGGTTCCTTAGTTCTTTGTCTAGGTGGCCTATGCCTAAAAACGGACCTGACGCTACATACCTCCTAACCGGGTCTGGGAACAGGATGGAGCCTACTGAAGCCCTGACCAGACCCATTTAATGCCCAGCCTTTCCCAGGATCCCTCCGGTCACCTAACCCCCAATAACAAAAGCTGGAGGTTCTAAAAGACCCTTTAGGGTCTGTCCCATTTAAACTATTATGGTTTAGGTGTATGTATAATGATTGGAACAGCCTGGCACTCAAAAACCCTACTGCTCTCATTTATAAAATAAGAAGGGTTATTGGTGAATCACACACAGAGTTAATGTTACAGGCTTATACTATTTAAAATGTACATTTTACACACTAAGGACAGTCCTAGTATTTCCCAACTGTCATTCTATCTATAATAAAAGTTAGACATTGGTTACCTAGATTGTAGGCCAATAGGTCAATAGGACCACCCTCTTTAAACCCTATAGGGATTCCCCCTGCCCATATATATTATTCTTATAATTGGAGGATCCTGCAGAATTGAAGATTTCCACTGTCTTAAGATTTACCCAGAGCTGAAATCACTCTGGGTAATTCTGCCTTTCCAGATTTAGTATGGGCTTAGTGCATGTACTGCTAATAGCAGGCATTAAATAGAATTTGTTGTAATGGCTGCGCGGGTGTCTTTTGGTACCGTGCAGCTGGACCAAAGAAGGGGTCCCACTAACTAATATTGAATAAACCTATTTATACCTTTAGGAAAAGGTAAACCGGTAATTACCTTTTGGCTTAATGCTCAAGTAAAAAAAGAAATGGAAAGAAAGAAAAGGGCTTTTAATAAATTTATATCAGAGGAAAGAGAATTATGTGAATTATGTGGAAATTATGTGGAAAGAAATGTGAATTATAAAAGCTTTAATAATAAGCTAAAAAAAAGAATAGAAAATGAAATACAGACAGCTGAACATAGCAAGACCAAACCCAACTTTCCACCCTGTTCAGCTGTTTTTCTTTGCCTTTCTCTGGATCAACTGTTAGGTCGGGTTAACGAGTAGGGTATAAAGGTTGAATAGATGAACGTATGTCTTTATACAGCCTTCAATAATATGTTACTATGTAACTGTTAGGTGGACATTTTGGGTAGGCTATAAAGGTTGGACTAGATGGACGTAAGTCTTTATTCAACCTCTAATACTATGTTACTATGTTACATCCTCGGGTCCCTAGGGAGCTAAGTTCAGTTTTATCTAGGCCATTGTTTCTTATTTTTGCAGATTTACTCAGGTCCGGGTGTGTGCCTCTAGATTGGAAAAAAGCTGATCTTATATACCTTCAAAAATCGTATCGGTTCACAGCCAGGTAATTACAGGCCTGTAAGTTTAACTTCAGTGGTCGGAAAGATACTGGAAAGTTTAATAAAGGAACATATTCTAAAGTATGTTTCAAAGACTGACATTATGAGTAGTATCCAGCATGGATTTAGGGGGAATAGATCTTGTCAAACTAACTTGCTTGGCTTTTATGGGGAAGTAAGTAGAATTTAGACTCTGGCATAGCTTTGAATATATTATACTTGGATTTTGCAAAGGCTTTTGATACAGTCCTTCATAGGCAACTAATGTATAAGCTAAGGTCTGTTGGTCTGGGGTTACATGTTTGTACATGGATAGAAAAATTTTGATGAATAGGATGCAGAGCGTAGTTGTTAATGGGGCTTCATCAGGATGGACTAAAGTGCTAAGTGGGGTGCCACAGGGTTCTGTGTTGGGGCCACTTCTATTTAATCTATGTATTAATGATTTGGAAAAGGATATTGTCAGCAAGGTTTCTGTGTTTGCTGATTACACAAAACTTTGTTGACCATTAAAAGCTTCAGAGGATGTGCAATTGTTACAGGTGGATCTAAATAGATTGTCACACTGGGCTACTAAGTGGCAGATGAGAATCAATGGTGATGCATTTTGGACTTTAAAATCCTTGCGCTGCTTATACTCTAAATGGCTCTGTGTTAGGTGAATCCCTGTTGGAAAGGGATCTTGGAGTTTTGGTGGATACCAAACTTAAATGTAGCAAGCAGTGCCAGGCAGCAACAACCAGAGCCAGCATGGTATTGTCTATAAAGAGAGGTATGGATTCAAGGGAGAAGAATGTTATTCTCCCTCTTTACAAAGCATTGGTAAGGCCTCATTTGGAATATGCAAAAGGGAGCTTGAATATAAAGACAGATTGGATAAGTTACAACTATGTACGCTAGAGAAAAGGAGCTTGTGCATAAATACATTAACGGGCTATACAATAAACAATCTGGGGCATTGTTCACCAATAGAGCAAGTCAGAGGACACGTGGACATCCCTTAAGACTTGAAGAAAAGAAGGTTAGGCTTCAAGTTCAGAAAGGGTTTTTCACTGTGAGAAAGGTAAAGCAATGGAACTGTCTTCCAGTGGTTTTTGTGATGACAGGTTCATTGGACAGTTTCAAAAAAAGCTGGATGAGTTTCTGCAAACAAGGAATGTTGAAAGTTACTGGTATTGATACATAAAGTAGAGTTGATCCAGGGATATTTCCAATTGCCACTTGGAATCAGGAAGGATTTTTTTGGTGTTTTTTTTTTTTTTGCCTTCCTCTGGATCAACTGTTAGGCAGGCAATGAGGGTATTGCTAGATGGGTTGGACGTATGTCTTTATTGAGCCTGTAGCCGATAGCAAATTCAGCCTAGTTCTCTTAAAACCCAAATACCATCTCCTTAGACCAAACCCTTAGCCATGCATTAATACTCCTAAGCTCCCGTTGCCTCCCTAGCATAGCACATGGCTGCAGTAGTATTTCTGAAAATGCAACCCCTGAGGGACTTACTTTTAACTTGGCCCCTACCTCTGGGAAATCAGTTTTAAGACCTCTCCTCCTCCTCTAACTTTATCATTGGCACCAATGTGAACCAAGACCGCCAGGTCACTCCCAGCCCCACCAAATATTCTGTCTACACAATCCACAACATGCTGAACCCTAGCACTAGGCAGGCAACACACTGTTTGGCATATTGGGTCTTAGTGGCAGATTACCACATCTACCTTTCTAATAATGGAGTCCCCTACCACCTGCCTATCCTTCCTGGCCTTCAGTTCTCCCTCCAATGTATTAGAGATGGTGGTCCCCAGGGTGATCAAGGGATCATCCCGCTTCATAAATTCTACTTTAAAGCTGTTGTCCTTCGATTCTCCATAGCAAATCTTTTGTGATCCACTAGCTGTGCATAATCGGCCCTACACTTCTGTCCCCTATGTCCCCAGGTGACCCTTACAAATCTATCCTCCTTCCCCACCTTATCTGCCTATTTCCCCCCTCCAATTTAATTTGCCAAGCCCTGCAATGCTGCAAGTTTCCTTTTTAGATTCTGTACTTCAGATTCTAAATTGGCAAATATTGAGTATTACTGATATTAAGACATATACTGTAATTCTGGTTGATCCAGGGATACTTTCCAATTGCTGTTCAGAGTCAAAAAGGAATCCCACCCCCCATCCCACCCACTTTTTAGTTTTTTTTTTGCCTTCCTCTGAAACAACTGTTAGGTAGGGTTAAAAAAGGAGGGAGAAAAGGTTGGACTAGATGGATATCTTTACTCAACCTCAATACTATGTTACCATGTAACCTACTCACATCTGACACATACTGTACAAAGGTCCCTTGAAACAGCTGCTCCAAATTTCCCATACATGCGTCAGGATACACATTGCGTGCCTTCAACAAATCTATCCATGCTAAACTGTCTTTTGTTTAAAGGAAAACTATACTGTAAAAATTAACTTTTTTAAAATGAAAAGCACCTCGGGCAAGGAGATAGGATTGATTATTCCTTCCTCCCAATATTGTTTTGTTGAGAAGCTACAGCACATAGAGTTTTCCTCTGCCAGGTTATGGCCCTGGGCCATTCTATATTAAAGATAGTGCTGAAGCATACAGAAAGATTCCTCATAGAAATTATATTGGGAGGTAAAAAGCACCAATCCTACCCCTCCCTGCCTCAGGTACTTTTTATTTTAACTGTTTTTAAAAAAAACTTTATACGCACTATAGTTTCCCTTTAAACTCTTTCTTGTTCTAAATATAAGTGTTTCCCAGAGGCATCTTTGGGGAAGGTAAGTATAATAAAAATGGGGTTTGTGAAGGGTGTTAAACATATAGTTTATTTTTGTTTATATTGCTGAACGTGCCCTTTAAATAAATAGACATACCCATATTTTGTATTGAAAGGGTAGGGGGACAGACTGTAAGACACTGCCCTGGCTCCCCAGTGCTGTTTATTGAATAAGGCAGGATTGAACACTAAGTCAGGCTCATTTACCCAAAGCCGCTATCGCTCTGGGTAAATGCTCCTTTCACTATTCAATATCGCGTTTGCGAATCGCTATTCGCTGGCATTAAAATCCTGTGCTAAAACTAGCGCAAACACAATATTGAATTGCGAGCGTCGGATGTGCGGGTGATTATTGCGTAACCCGTGCATCAAACGCTAATATGGATTTAATCAGCAGCATTTTAACACCTTTTAATAATTAGAACATTGGAAATAATTTTAAAATGTGAATTTGGATAAAATTTACCATTACAATAAGGAAAAACTTGATTAATAGAATGCATGGACATAGAGCAGGACTTCTTGTTCATAACTGAAAAAATTCATTTCTATTAATTTCTATTCTGTCTTGTCTTTCCTTCCAAGATAGAGTTGCCAGGAAAGTTTCTTGCAATGTTTAAGGAGCTTGGCCTTTAAAGATGTGAATCTAGTTTATTCTAAGATTAACACACATTTCAGTGAAATGTTACATTTGAAAAATGGCCTTAGCAGCAAAAAGTTATTCTGAATAAAATCTAGTTAAATGCCTATAGTTATTTTTTAATCTGATATTGCACATTCTATAACACTGCTCACTTTATATGGAACCATTGTAAACATATTTATTTAAACAATCAGTGCAGTGCAGGTTATAGTTTTCTTCATGATACTTAAACGGATATCTTCATCTCAAAGATATATTGCTGGATTGATGCCAGAACTATCTACTGAAAAATCTGCATTTAAAGGGAATGTCCATCCCAAAAACTGTTACCTGCTTCAAAAAACCCCAAAAGCAGGACTTCATTAAGTTGAAATTGAGCAATTCCACTCCCAGACAGAGTTATTATACTCACATGCTCCTCCTCGCTCCACCGCCGCGGCACTCCACTTGCGGGTAAGGTAGTCAGAGTCGTCCGTGACAGTGACATCACGGCCAATCACTGACTGCCATTCACGGAGCCAGTAGCGTAGCTAGAAATCGCAGGGCCCCATAGCAAGATTTTAGATGGGGCCCCTTAACCCACAAAAAAAAAACAACCTGGGCACATTTTTACAAAGGCATGTTCAACCTCCTAAGAATTTTTATGTCATATAGTTCAGCCCCACAAAATTTTTATGTCATATAGTTAAGCGCCACAAAGCCAAAAACAAAATGTTTTTGTTTTACGTTTACCTTTCAAAGAGACTTCCAGGCTCAGATATTTTACTTAAAAACCCACGATCTCTCGCTGGCGTGGACACTCGTCATCTGATGCTGTTGCGAGCTGGATGGTTATGAGCATGCACAGTAGCAGAGAAGTCTTGCTCTGTAACAGGCATCAGCCATTGGTCGTAATGTCATTATCATGGAAGAGAGAAGCCATGTTTTTGTAAGTAGAATATCTGAGCCTGGAAGTCTCTTTGAAAGGTTTAAGTAAAACGAAAAGGGGTTTTGTGGGACTGAACTGCGTGAGGTAAATTTTTTCTTAGGAGGGTGGACATGTCTATTGGGGTAGGGCCCCCTTTGGCTCTGGGCCCCATAGCAATCGCTATGGTTGCTATGGTGATACGTACACCCCTGCACACTCACTCAGTCTCCACTGCGGCTGCTGTGTTCTTTTTCTGTTCTTGCGCAGCCGCAGTGGAGAATGAGTGAGCAGACCGGAAGCAGCGGTGGAGCGAGGAGCTTGTAAGTAAAACAACTGTGTCTGGGAGCGGAATTGCTCATTTTCAACGTAACGAAGTCCTGCTTTTGAAGCAGGTAACTGTTTTTGTATAGAGGGGTGGACATTCCCTTTAAGTTTTGTTGATAATATAGAGCAGTCAAATGGGCTCAAAGTTAAAAAGAATTAAATAGAATTAGAATGTCATAAAGCAAAACTAAAGCATTGCTTATTGATTTGCGGTTTCTAATTGGAATAATTATCCCACCTTAATATGCAAATGTGTCTTGTGAAAATAGATAATTTGTTTTTCAGTAACATCCCTCTAGTGAATGCTATGTAGTTTTTTTGTTGTTGTTTTTTTCCCAGCTATTAGTTTGAGAAAAGCTATGGTCACAAGGGGTTCTAGTAATAATAATTGCAAAGGGGATACATGCATAATCAAGGGAAGTTCTTATGACCTTCTATGACAATGGCTTGCTTATTTAGAAAGAAAGACAATATATGGAAAATAGTATAGTATACAGTAGTATTTGAGGTTGAATAGAGACATACGTCCATCAAGTCCAACCCATCTAGCAATATTCTCATTTCCTGCCTAACTGTTGATCCAGAGGAAGGCAAAAAACCCACCAAATTTATGAAGGGAAAAAATCGGAAAGTGGCAATCGGAAATTTCCCTGGATCAACTCTACTTTATGTATCAATACCAGTATAGTATAGTATTTGAGGTTGAATAAAGACATACGTCCATCCAGTCCAACCCATCTAGCAATATCCTCATTTCCTGCCTAACTGTTGATCCAGAGGAAGGCAAAAAAAAACCACCAAATTTATGAAGGGGGAAAAAATTCCTTCCTGACTCCAAGTGGCAATCGGGAATTTCCCTGGATCAACTCTACTTTATGTATCAATACCAGTAACTTGCAACATTCCTTGTTTGCAGAAACTCATCCAGCTTTTTTTTTTAAACTGACCAATGAACCTGCCATTACAACATCCACTGGAAGACAGTTCCATAGCCTTACCGTTCTCACAGTGAAAAACCCTTTCCGAGCTTGAAGCCTAAACCTTTTTTCAACTTGCAACATTCCTTGTTTGCAGAAACTCATCCAGCTTTTTTTTTTAAACTGACCAATGAACCTGCCATAACAACGTCCGCTGGAAGACAGCTCCATAGTTTTACCCTTATCACAGTGAAAAACCTCAGGGCCGGCCTTTGATATGGGCGACCTGTGCGGCCGCATAGGTTGCATTACCAGGGGGGCGCCGGCCAGGAGTATTAGGTCATGGATCTGTAGGCCAAAGTTATGCATGAGTGCCACAGCCCCCCAGTTATGATCCTGCAGATCAAATGTTGGTATCAGCACCACCCCAAAGACAAAGCCCCAACACATGTAAGCCTTACTTAAGATGTATGTGTGCTTGTCTGTCTGTGTATTTAGTGTGTTATGTGTTAAGTAATGATGTACGCACTGTATATACAAGCACGCACTGCAAGCAGCATTCAGCAGTGTATTGTGTGTGTCCAGGGAGTGTTTTAAAGGGGGTGCTTGGCGCCAGTAACAAATCTTGCACAGGGTGCTATTAAACCTTAGGATGGCTCTGAAAAACCCTTTCCGAACTTGAAGCCTAAACCTTTTTTCTTCAAGTCTTAAGGGATGTCCACGTGTCCTCTGACATGCTCTATTGGTGAACAATGCCACAGATAGTTTATTGTATGGCCCGTTAATGTATTCATACACAGTAATCATATCCCCACGCAAGCACCTTTTTTCCAGCGTACAAAACTGTAACTTATACAGTCTCTCTTCATATTCATGCTCCCCCAATTCCCTTATTAATTTAGTTGCCCTTCTCTGAACCCTTTCCATTTCAAAGATATCATTTTTGTACACAGGATTCCAAAATTGCACTGCATATTCCAAATGAGGCCTTGCCAATGCTTTGTAAAGAGGGAGAATAACAATTTCCTCCCTTGAATCCATACCTCTCTTAATACAAGACAATACCATGCTGGCTCTGGCTGTGGCCGCCTGGCACTGCTTGCTTCCTTTAAGTTTGTTTAACAGCAATGATGTTTTTTTAATAAAGTTACCCTTTAAGTATGGCTGCCACAGGAATGGAAGGGTAGGTCAGTAGGTGGGTGTACCAGTGTCAGGTTTGGGGGTAAAACATAAAACTTTTTTGATGATTGGTCAAAATTTGTATTTCCTTTAAATATGGCTGCCACGGGAATGGAAGGGTAGGTCAGTAGGGGATTGTACTTGTGTCTGTGTGGCAGTTGGCTGTATCAGTGTTTGGGTTTATGACCATAAAATTAACTGTTTTGATCGCATGACCATGAAACCTCAAATTGTCCGCAGATTCTTTAGCTAGGTAATAGCAATCTTCTACTATATGTGCTGCATGTCTCTACTGAATTTTGTGTCTCCAGCTTGAAAACTGTGAGAGGAGATACAAAAAAACGTAAGAATAAAAGGTAAGAAGAATATAAAGAACAAGAAGCAATAGAAAGAACAGCAATTTGGCTATTTACAGGAATGAGATTGACAGTAAATCAAAGGTGATTTGACACAGCATTTTCTTATTTCCCTGGTATCTGCTTCATTTCTACAGTTACTTAACTGTAGTATTTAATGGTGAATAAAAACACGCGTCCATCCAGTCCAACCTAATCAACAATACCCACATTTCCTGCCTAACAGTTGATCCAGAGGAAGGCAAATAAAAACAACAAAAAAAACATTAAGGTGAAAAATTCCTTCCTCACTCCATATGGAAATCGGGAATATGCCTGGATCAACTGTATGTATCATTAACAGTAGCCTGCAACATTCCTTGTGTTTAGAAACTCATCCAGCTTTTTTTTTTTTTAAAGGGACACTAAACTTCCCATAATCCATAAATATAACTATTTGACATTCGTTTCTATTATTTACAGGGAGGTGAGAACGCTTATTCTCACCTCCCTGTAAATAATAGAAAAGGATGGCAAATAGTAATATTTATGGATTTAGTGTTCCTTTAAACTATCCAATGAACCTGCCATTACCACTTTCAATAGAAGAAGTTCCATAGTTTTACCATTCTCACAGTGAAAAACCCTTCAGAATTTGAAGACTAAGCTTCTTTTCTTCCAGTCTTAAGGCATACAGTATCTGTGATCTTAATTCAATAACTCTAAATTTACAAGGCAAATTTAATTAGAAGACATACCGGGAGATTCAACCACTCCTGCTCTGGAGTCAGGCTAACCGATTATTTTTGATAATTTACTGTAACATAATCGCCAATTATTGAATTTGCAATTTCTCAGATTTTCAAATTTCCAATGTCTGCTCTTCAACTTAAAGAATAAGGCATGTCACTGCCGCATCAAACAAATTTGGTTTATAAATATGGTAAAAAAGTTTTTAAATGTATTTGTTGTTGAGTTTCCTTTGGCGCACCATGTAATTGCCATATTTTTTGGAACATACAGCCCAAGAAGTCACACGTTCAAATCTCCTAGTCTATTTACTAATGAGTAGACATTTATTTTCTATAAGAACTGATTACTTATAGAGGTATTAAAGCTTACTTAAAGAAATTTTAGCATGACACAATTTAAAAATATAGTTAAGGAACAAAAGAAACACGCAGACATTTCATAAAAGCATCCAAATATAATTTAATATAGTTAAAATCACACACAAATGCTGGTCTTTATAATAAGGAAATACAAACAAATTCGAATTATATTGTTTCACAGCTTTACATGGTTAGGTTAGGAGATTGCCACCAGTAATTATCAAAGAAAGCCCTGCAAAGAAAGGTATTGCAATATAAGAAAAGCACATCTGTGGAGGTCCACTAATCATAGTGGAACATTTAATAAATATTTTAAACATTAGTCCAGAATAATTATGTAAATTCCAACAAAGCACGAGAAAGCCATATGTTAAATACATCTGTTGTATTTTGCAGGTAAATTTGTCTAAAGCATCTCTTAGAAGGAAGTACAATGATAAAATGGCATATCCTCACACTAGCAATTTATTATCACTTTCTCTTATTTACTTCCAAAACTAATTATGTGCCAGGATAAATGACATAAAACAAATACCTGAGAAATATTGATTTAGTGCCAAGAAGGCACAAAACCACAAAACATTCTTTTACAGATAAATTAATAGTTTACCCTGGAAGACAAATATTAATGTTCTTAACACAACCTAGTATGTAAGGATTTCAACATATTTTTCTAGCTTAAAGGCTGTAGACCTTTTTGGCCTTAAAGGGCATCTATAGTGGGAAAATGAACTTTTTTTCTTTCCTTCCATGTGTTCTAGAATTCCCCACAACCCCCAGAGTGTCATCACTTATTTCAGATTCCCTCTCTGTCCTGAGATACACCAGTTAGAAAAATATGTGATTGCATTCCTCCACTCCTACTTGGACTGTCAATCAAATCCCTGTGACGTGAACCCCCCTCCCTGCTCTGTAATAAACATAGAGATAACAGAATTATCTGGGGAGAGAGAGAGGTAGCTTTGATGTTAGATATAAGGCTGCACTTATATCTAACAGCTGCACCCCCCTTCTTAATAGCTTTCACTGATTGATGATGGGTCACAAAGTGAAGGATCGTAAACTGTACTGATCTCTTTCTTCCATGTCTCCAGGACAGCTTGCTTTCTATTGGCCACTTTGCGTGGGTGGGTTTTTCAGGATGTTGAACTTTTAACTCCTACTGTACATGATAAGCTTGTCGGTTAGCCGGAGTTGAGACATGGAGGAGGTAACAGAGGGGAGGGGGAAGGGGGGAGTGCTGCACAGAGATCTGACACCATGGTTAAACAAAGTCACTGACAGAGATAGGATTAAGGCAGCACAGAGTACATGAATTTAACTTTGCAAAGGGGCAATGTGTTTTTTTCACTATAGATGCCCTTTAAAGTCTGTGAATCATATAAAGATTAACAAACTCATTATGTACATTTAATGGTAACTTAAAGAACAGCAGCAATGAGGCTCTTCTTTGTCACGGCTGTCAGGTAATTTGGCATGATGTCACCGTTGTGCCTCTGACTGACAGCCATGACCAGGAAGCAGATAGCGTAGTGCGGCAGAGCGGCGAAGGACTGGATCAGGTAAGTCCTTTCAGGGGCATCTTTGGAACGTTTAAACAATGTGAAACTGGGGTTTGCTGAACACAAATATAAAATGCCCTTTAAAGAAAAACAAAGTGGCTGCAGCTCTAGGTAAATCACCCCCAATATTTATTATTTCCAAAATTTGACTTGGATTTGCCTGAACCAATAAATTGACCATGCTGATGTCAGCATGGAGAAGGCCAATAGCTGTAGGCAGGAAATGTCAATGCTGCAGAAAGAAGTCACAGAAAAATAAAGAATAGTAGCACATTAGCCATATTTTGGATATTTAGGCGAAATTAGCTTTTTAAAACATTGTAAATAATACTCAAAGAAATTAGCACAAGTCTATGATATTGAACTGACCAAGTTAAATAATAATAACTAAACACAGTCTAGAAATCAGGAAACTCAGACAAAGTTATCAAACAGATACTGGAGGCAACTTGGCATCAAGTCTAATCTTTGTTTCTTCTGCCTTAAAAAAAACCAACCTGTCAGTTACCTACCCCCAACCCCAACTGATATTTTTAGCACTTTATTAATTGAATTGAGCCAACAGTGGCTCTCAGTGCATAGGGAATGGGGTTTACCCATTTCGAATTGTTAATGCCAGCTATCTTCTGGCGTTAAAGATTCTGTCTTGAAGAGCCGTTATTGGCTTGGTACATACATTGCAGCAGTTGCGAGACCCCCCTCGCCTCTGCACATGCTCAGTCTTATAATAAGTCTTAAATATCTAAATATTTAAATGCATGTAATAAAGTGGTAAAAATAGCAGGTGGGGTTTGTGGGCAGATAAACTGACAAGTTACCAGTTTTTTGCTTTAATGGTGAACATGCCCTTAAAGTAAAAATCATTTTTAAACAAACCAGAATTCCTACTAAATTGTAATATGTAGTTATTTTATATAAACCTTATCTGTAGCCAATTCACCATTCCCATGCTTAACACTGTTAATCTTCAAAATATTGTGGCATCATGTAAGTTGTTCAGCAGAAATTTCCCATAGCTCCTGTTAAAAAAATAAAAATCCAATAAATAAAATAAAAAATTATATACAGTTACAAAATATACAACTGCACAAAATGTACAACTGCAGACCTGTTATTTATACCTTTCTATGTGTCAATGGCATTCCTACATCATTCCACTAATCATACTCCAGTATGTAAAATATAACAAATTAAAAAAACATTTTTTTCACTGAACTTATTAAAACTAAAATAAAAAGGAGAAATTTATTGAACATCTTCAATAACAGATATACGATTTTTTTCTTCCAGATACTTCTTGGAGATGAAACATATTTAGTTCTTAACAACACATGCATAGAGAGGACCCAGACACACTGTGTATTCAGTATTATTATTTATTCAGCGTTTCCACACTTTAATGAGCGTCTTCATCAGGATAAAAAACAACCTATATAGCTTTTTTTTCTTGATGAATACACTCATTCAAGTGTTGAAACATTTAATTAATAATAATACTGGATACACAGTATGCATGGGTCCTCTCTCTCTATATATGTTGTTAAATAACTAAATAAGTTTAATCTACAAAAAGAACTAAATATAAACACAAAAGTAAATATGAAGACACTCATTCAAGTGTAGGCTTGTCTATGTCTGGCCCTGTCATTCCACAAGCAAAGTTTCAACCAATGGGAAGCACATTATAGTAAAATAATATTGGAGGTTGAATAAAGAGACATGTCCATCTACTCCAACAGACTACTTATGAGCCCTACCTAACAGTTTATACAAATGAATATTTGGCCACAAGGAGGGGGCATGTCAGGATAGGAGCGGTAAACGCACCAAGATTATTACCAAATTTGCCAGCTATACCCCCAGGGGTTAGGGGGGTACAGCTTATGGGGGGTCACTTTACTTAGTTTCAGCTCTCTGTAAATTCCCTTAGAAGTGTTACAGTCTTACAAGTTCCACCAAGGCTTCATACCCAATTTAGTCTTAAGTACAGTTTTAGATGGCCCTTGATAAAGACGTTAATGCTACTGTCAGTCTAGCAGTCACTGTGGGAGACTTGCAATATGTAAACTGTATGTAAATTGTAAAATTTGTTGTCAGGTGCATTAAATAATAATAAACAAAACCAACGCCTGAACATAAGTATAGAGCAACGACCGGAACTTTGTGTGCTAGGGTGTATAGACGAAGAAACATGGCCTAAATACCAAGCTATATTGCTCAGCCAAATACTTTTTTATGCTAGGAAAAATATTACAATCAAGTGGATGGCACCGGAAGTGCCCACAGTGCAACAATGGCTTGACCTGGTCAACAAAGACATACCCTACCAGAAAATTATATATAATCATAGACGCAGCCCCGCAAAATACAACAAAATCTGGGAAATCTGGCACTCCTCCCCTGCCACCTTGCAATATTAATGAGGGGTCACTCTAATAGGGAAAATTGATACACCCCTTTCCTCCTCTATCTCTGCACCTGGGGTCTGGGGTGGGGGCATGCCTGGGCGGTGCCTGTCCGTCTGTCCTCAAATATGAAAGTAAAGTTTGAATGAAAATAACTTATATGCGGATAAAAATGTAAGATATACTTAGCATAGTAATAATAACAGAGAAAGTTTCCTTTTGACTTTGTTTATTCCCCCCCCCTTTTTTTTTTTCCCTCTCTTTCTTTCCTTTTTCTTTTCTCTTTCTTCTCTCTCTTCTTTCTCCCCCCCTTCTCTCTTGTTTTTTCTCTACGGTTATTAATATATTAGCAAATTAAATGACGGCTCAAATGAATAACTCATGTCGCTATGTGTTGTTAACAGTCTAGAACATAACATAAAACATGAGCCAGAAACTGCAAGGATAATATGGCGGATACCATTTATACCTGAAATGTTTATATATACTATCTAGGTGTACTGTATGAGAATGTATTGTATGTTGTAATAGTGTATGTAATACAAAATGCTACTGCAATACGTTTGTAATGAGATATATTAAAATTGAGCTGAGAAAATAAAACGAATTTAAAAAAAAATAATAATAAACAATGAGTAGTGTCCGAAACACCTCTAGCTGCTGGGTCCTGCTGTGCACTGTCCCAAACACCTAAATTCAGTATAAATGGAAAAAATGGTATGCAGGTGTTTCCAGAATAAGAAGACTCCAAAGGATATCTTTTGGTGCTTTATTAAATAATAATAATAATAATAATATTTGCTAAAATAGCTGAACAGAGCATATTAACACATTTTCATTACTATATCACATTGATGCACTCATTCCTCTTATCTGTAAATAAACAAAATAAAAATCCCAGTGTTTAGTTAATTTACATTCCTTATACACTGATTTTCATTATAGCTTAAAACTTTAAATTGCAAATTCTTGAATAAAAATATAAAAAGCAACTTTGATTTGACCAATCTTTGTGCCTGACCTCACAGAAGACTCTACTGAATGTACAATAGTCTACTCATTAAGTAGAAAATGACCTTGCCTTTTCTGAACAACCATTTGTTGTGTCGCTAACAATTACTGCACTAAACTCCAATCCTATTATTTTCCTTCCATGGAATGAAAGGCATCATCTATTCACATGGTTTACAGATCAATGTTAAAATAGGTTTACAATTTCACATTCAAGGTTAAAGTGATTGGGGGCCTTACAAATGTTAGTGTTTGTCAAGAGCACATAATGGTTCTTTTAGGACAAATCTGTCCATGAATTTCTGCATTCATGTTCAAGTAGAAGTTTATTGTGTCTGCCGGGTAGCTTATATAAATTGTGTAAAAATTGTCTATTATAGTACACTGTGGTATGTTAATAAACACTGTTGTTGGGTAAAAGTCCAAATAGACAGACCTGTTTCCAAAAAGTTCTAATAGATTGTGTGTAAATCGTTTAACATAGAATTATAATATTTGTGCAATGGCAAGTACGGATTCTAAACAAACAGCTATCAAAATACTGGCTGCATATTGGCAGGATCAGAACACGATAGGAAGACAATCCAATCAGTGAGATACTATTACTGTTTGTCTCTTAAGCTAGGTAAAGAACACAGTGGAATAAAAAAAAAATAATTGTTTGCAATGACCAAAACATAAATTTAATTAGTAATAAAATCAAGATCAAAAAGAATAAGAAAACTTTAGTCAATAAAGCATACTCATTTGACTTTGTTTCATACTTTACAAGGCATACCCACTATAGTGCCATAGCATATAAGTTTTTTCAAATGCATAATATCTATCAATGTTCATAATCTTATTAATATGAGATAGAGAGGGGGATCCCTATCTACCTCCATGTGTATTTTTTTGGCAAGCACAAATTGGATCTATTGGTTTTCATGCGCGATAATGCGTGGTATAGCTGTACAGAACAAGGCAGTGGTTGGGAGATTTCACTGTGGCCGTCGTGGATCGCGCAAAAGGTAAGTTTCTTCTACATTTGTTCCTGGATCCGGAGCTATTGATTGAAGAACTAGAGGTAAGGCATAGCTCCTTAACCTCCCAGGCTTTAATCAATACATTAAAGGTAAAGTTCACTTTGGGAGTTAACTATTCCTTTAAGACCTTGGTGAAACTTCTGGGAGGCTAGAAAAGTTCAAACGTAAGGCATGTAAACTGAACTTGTTGATCTTCCACTGTAAACCTGAGAAATCTTCTGTGCTTGAGATGAATAGGGACATGCAGATATGCTTGTTAACCATACTCCTTTTTACACCACTTGCATTATTGTCAATAATCATTCCATCTTGAATCTCTTCTGTGTATTAAGAACCCTCAGATCTAACACTGGCCTTGAAGCACCCAATGCTTTCTTCACTAAAAACCTTGATTTCTCTCTGGAGTAGGAACTTGTACTATTGCAGCCTTGCTTAACTAAAAAACATAATCCATAACTATTCTTCTCGTCTTAAGGAAGATTTACAATTACAATGTGGTCTTTTTGAGGTAAATTCCAGAACTCAATCGGTAATCCCTGGGAGACCACGCTGAGAACCCAGGCATCTCGAAAGTCTCTGGTCCAGCTCTATGAGAAATTCGCCAACCTTCCTCAACTTTCACGACCTGGGCTGGCTACTCCCTGTGTGCTTGTGTGGCATGCCCAGAAAACTAGGATTTACTTCAGTTTCCAGCTTCTATTCGACTTCCTGCTTTAAATATTAGAAGCAAAGAGCTCTCATTTCCTGGTTTATATGTTCTGACTGCACAAAAGGACATGTCTCTATCAAAGATAGGTTAAAATCTCTGCGTTCTTTCTTGTGGCAGTAAAAAAACTCTACCCTTCCAAAATCTTGGAAATAATCAGGGTTATTCAATAAAAATTCTTATCGTTTAAAATGGTGCTAACTTTGCCCCAACCAATCAGATGTAAGCTTACAAATGTTAAATAAGATCTAATCGGTTGGGGCAAAAGTAGCACCATTTTAAACAATAAGAACTTTTATTGAATCTCCCTGTAAATTCGATAGGATCTCACCACACAACATCTTGCCATCAAAACGAAGCTGGTAGAAATTATTCTTAGAGGGTGTGTTTACCCAGAGCCACCTAGCTGCCACAGACAACGACACTGATCTTGCCTACAGCCTCAAAAGATCTATAGAGGTCTGCCAGTTTAATGTCTTAAAATTTTTATCATCAGATCTGTTGTTGTATAAACTCTATAGTTCCTTTGTCATATGTGGCAACTGTCACCAAACAGATCTGATTATATAAATGTTTAGAAATTAAAACATGCTAAAGCATGAATAGAAGGATTTACAGGGCTGCGCTGTGGAGCTGCATTATGACTTTAACCCATAAAGAGAGCGCTGCAGCTCCTCAGCACAGCCCTGTAAATCCCTCTGTTCATGCTTTAGCTGAATTAGAACAAATTTATGATCTGTTATTGCGACTTTAAGCCCTAGGTTTTGATGGCTGAGCAGCTGCTACAAGCTTATTAACATGAGGCTGCTCGGCTGTGCGCAGAAAATTATTTAACCCCAGCTAATAGCTGGGGATAAATAGTTACATGCAGCCGAGAGACCCATGAAGCCTCTGGTAAATCTCTTCTGGGTAAATCTGTGAAGAAAGGTTTTTACTCTGTCCTGTTGTTCAACATAATATACAAATGAAGAGTTTTTTTAGCCATGTAATTAGCCTGGACCCCTTATGTAAACAGTAAATTACCATGTTCGAGTCAAAATGTTGCATTGCAATTATTTTTTTTTTTTCCCAAATAGCTAATGTACTTTTACTTTGCCAACATATCCCCTGGCTTAGACTATAAATGTAAAATATTATGTAATATGGGTAAGAAGTCTTGATGTCAAAAAAAATTGTTTTGTGTCCTAATCGACACAATCAAATGCTTTTTCTATGTCTCCTGATAATAGACTAGAAGATAATTTATCCCTTGAAGTTCTATCTATTAAAGTGTCACTATACTCACTCAAACAACTTTGTATAACCTGAAAGTACAATGTCAGCGTAGTACAGTTATGTTACTGTAAAATTATGTCTGTCTGCTTTGTTTCAACTCCCTTAGTCCTGCCCCCTTGTAAATCCAGCTGACACTGGATTTCATACACATTCTGCAGAGCCTTTACAGTATACAGCTTATTGACATATCTTCCGGACACTGCTGATAGTGAGTGCTGCTGTGTCAGACACTTTCTCCCTTTCTTCAAATAGACATGCTGCCGATAGTGGGTGGGGGAGGCGCGGCTGCTGCTTCTATGTCAGACAAGCAAGCACCACATGCTTGGGGGTGGGGGGGCTCCTGTAAGTGACCTCCTGTGAAACACTCCTGCAGCAGACCTGGCTTGTATCTCTCCCCCTCTCACTGGTGTCTGTGTATTTATACTACCAAACACTTTGGAATACCAAGATAGATAGATAGATAGATAGAGATAGATAGATAGACAGACCGATAGGTGTAAAACTTTTATAACTGGAAAAATACGCTAGAAAAATAGTTTGTTTTTTTATTAGAAACCATAATTCTTCCCAACTATCACTGTAGGGTTTTTAAATTGAGCTGCCCCCTATTCATTTAGATTTTATTTATTTAGATTTTAAAATACATTACCACCACACACAAGTAAAGCTTTGCAAATTTGCAATGTACTCAACACATTTGTGCCTGTGAGTTAGTTTTATATCAATAAGCATTTAGGGCATAGGTGGCTAACATTCTGGGGTGGTCATGGCTATGGGCTTGCTTTCCAGGGTGGGGTCTGGGTGGATCAGGGTGTGTCCAGGCAGGGTAAAGCCCTGTGGAAAGCTGCTGGATAGAACTGAAATGCTAGATTTCTTTTCCTTGGAGATTAAAGCATAACTGTATTGTTTCAATGCATTTTGCTATGCTGTGAAGGGGGCGTAACGATTCTGTCTGCCTTTAACTGTCACTCAAAGCTAGCAAGCGAGAAAGCACTCCTCCACCCATCCTTGATCAGCTTGATTATGTAGGCTGTATCCTAGCAACAGGCCATTTCAAGTTTGTTTGACTGCCAGAGGAGGAAGAGAGAGGTTGTAACAGACATTCCCACCAGCCAATGACTAGTGTTATGTTAATCATGGCCCTGTGCCATCTAGGAGGCGGGCTTTTAGCCCTCATCTTTTCTGTGTACAATCTAAGGGAGGGCAGCACAGTTGTAAATGTGAGTAATTGTTTTCAGCTGCTTGAAGTATGGACATGTAATGGGGGTGATCTTATTTTTTTTTTATATTGTTGTCCTTTAAAGCCTTTTACATTAAATGATACATATCAGAAAAGAATGGAGAGAGCCAAGTATGGTTTTCAATCCATCAGTGTCATAACAATTTATTTAGAGACTAGCAAAGTACCCGGCATTGCCTGGTTTTTCTAAAGATCATCTCTGTCTTCTCTCTCCTCTCCAATCTATCTTAAACTCAGCAGCTCGGATCATCTCACTCTCCTCCAAAAGAGAACCTGCAAACCCGATACTTCAGTCCATAGAGTGGCTTCCCATCAACCAAATAATTATATTCCATACCCTTCTTAACCTTTAAATCCCTTCACTCTACTGCACCTCCCTACTTATCTTCCCTA
This sequence comes from Hymenochirus boettgeri, assembly GCA_019447015.1. NCBI lineage: Eukaryota > Metazoa > Chordata > Amphibia > Anura > Pipidae > Hymenochirus > Hymenochirus boettgeri. The sequence continues at coordinate 173,376,737 of CM033476.1, forward strand.
CTTATCAATGTATCCATAATTATATATGATATTATATTATATATATATGTATGTATTCTTAACCGATGTATGAAATTGTATTTAATTTTTATTTATCTAATTAGGTTTAGGCTTCAAGCTCGGAAAGGGTTTTTCACTGTGAGAACGGTAAAGCTATGGAACCGTCTTCCAGTGGACGTTGTTATGGCAGGTTCATTGGTCAGTTTAAAAAAAAAAGCTGGATGAGTTTCTGCAAACAAGGAATGTTGCAAGTTACTGGTATTGATACATAAAGTAGAGTTGATCCAGGGAAATTTCCGATTGCCACTTGGAGCCAGGAAGGAATTTTTTCCCCCTTCATAAATTTGGTGGGTTTTTTTTGCCTTCTTCTGGATCAACAGTTAGGCAGGAAATGAGGATATTGCTAGATGGGTTGAACTGGATGGACGTATGTCTTTATTCAACCTCAAATACTATACTATACTATACTTTACTAATTGCTTGCACTTATCCCCTTGTTTGTATATTCTGTATTTTACAATGTACAGTGCTGTGTACCCAAGTGGCAGTTTATGAATAAAATTATACATACATACATACTGTGGGTTAGCTGAGTTGCAAATCTGGTAAACCTTGAGTGCCTGACAATGCAGGATCCCTATTTTTTTAGACCTCACATTTTAAAATGCAAAAGGAGGGACACATCTGGACAAGAGGTGTGTGTGATAGTGAATAGGTTACACCCATTTTAAATACCATGTTTTGGAAACTACAACTCCCAGCTTTGGTAGGAGAATGCAACCGAGGCATGCTGATTTAACATCTGAACTTACAAGGTTTTCCATCACTGCCATATAGGTTTTGGCACCGGCAGCCCCATAGAGGAAGTTTATCAGTCACTGTCAGTACCTGTACACAGCAGTGAGACAGAGGGTAAAAATGTCCCCCTCATGGACTCTCACAAGTTACTTCCTCCTGCTCTGCTATGGAGATCACAGCATAGAAGAGCTACAAGTTCAGGCAAGGGTCGGGAGGAGGCGGTGCTCTGCACGCTGATTAACAACAACAGAACAAAATGAAGCAGAGCACTGTACTGTCCTGCACAATCTGTAACATTTGGAAGCTGTACAATTACTCGATTGACCACCAGATGGCAGCACAGGTTAATTAACTTAGAAAATGTCCAAAAAAGGAAGTACGGAGGCATTTTTAAAAGTTGTAAAGTAGCCTATGCTCTTTTCCAGGTCCTTAAACATACAGTTGTGTTCAAAATTATTCAACCCCCACTGAAATTGAGAGTTTTGGCCAGTTTGACATTGATTTTGATCATTTCAGTCATCTTGTTTACAATTAAATCAAAGAGACACTTGTAAGTCAGACAAAAATAACATAACATTTATAATGAAATAACCACAAATGTCTTTTCTGTGCTCACATCATTATCAGTTTTATTTAACCCCCAAGTTACATTCATTCTTAGTACTTAGTACAACATCCTTTTCCAGTTATAACAGCTTTTAAACGTGAAGCCTAGCATGGCACAAGTGTCTTGCAGCGATCTACGTGTATCTTAGCCCATTCTTCATGGGTAAAAGCCTCCAGTTCAGTCACATTCTTAGGCTTGCCAGCTGCAACTGCTATGTTTAAGTCCCACTAGAGGTTCTCAATAGGATTAAAGTCTGGTGACTGCGATGGCCACTCCAAAATGTTCCAGCCTTTAATCTGCAACCATGCTCTAGTGGACTTGGAGGTATGCTTGGGATCATTGTTCTGTTGAAAGGTCCAATGTCACCCAAGCCTCAGGTTTTGTGACTGACTGCATCACATTTTTTTCCAATATCTTTTGGTACTGAAGAGAATTCATGGTATCTTGCACATGCTGAAGCTTCTCTGTACCTGCAGAAGCAAAACAGCCCCAAAGCACAATTGACCCCCCCGCCATGCTTCAACGTAGGCAAGGTGTTCTTTTCTTCATAGGCCTTGTTCCTCCACCTCCTAACATAGCGTTGATACATGGGCCCAAACAGTTCTAATTTTGTTTCATCAGTCCACAGAACACTTTTGTGGTTTGTCCACATGACTTTTGGCATACTGCAGTCGACTCTTCTTATTCTTTGGAGACAGCAAGGGGGTGCGCCTGGGAGTTCTGGCATGGAGGCCTTCCTTACGCAGTGTGCGCCTTATTGTCTGAGCTGAAACTTCAGTACCCGCATCTGACAAATATTTTTTCAGTTCCTCAGCAGTCACATGGGGATTTTTCTCCACTTTGCGCTTCAGGTAGTGCACAGCAGTCGAAGTCAGCATCTTCTTTCTGCCACGACCAGGTAGCATTTCAACAGTGCCCTTTGCCTTGAATTTGCGAATGATACTTCTTATGGTGTCTCTTGGTATGTTTAACATCTTTGCAATCTTCTTATAGCCATTGCCCTTCCTGTGAAGAGAAATCACCACTTCTCTTGTCTTCCTGGACCATTCTCTTGACTTCCCCATGTTTGTAAACACACTACAGTAAATGTCTAGAAGGAGCTAAGTATCACAGTCATTTTAAATCCACCTAATTGGTGCTTATTATGCTTGATTGCTGCTCAATGACATCCACAATTGTTTTCAATACCTGATCGAAAACACTTGAATGAACCTCTGTTCTTAGAGTGGTAGTCTTTAATAATTGTGTCAATGAAGAAATCACAAAAAAACCCATTTAATCCTGTATTACAAAAACAATTAATGTCATTTTAGTTGCATTTGGTTCTTTAAAAAGTCCTTGTAAGATTTAATTCTGAAAACAATTACAAATGTACACTGAATTCCCTAAAACCCTCTACAGGATTGGGGTTGAATAATTTTGAACACATCTGTAAGTATACCAAGTCTCATGAAAATTGTCCCAGCCATTTGGAAGTTTTTCTGGAACATATATACATACATTGACTTTTATATATATACCGGTATATAGATGAAGTATCTCTTTAGAGTACTACATCTCTAAATAAATCTCTGATGGATTGAATGGATATTTTCCAGTATTTTAGGCTGTGGTGAGGGCACAGATAACTGCCACGCAACTATGCCCCCAAATGTTGTGAGCATGCCACTTGATATTGTGGTCACACCCCCCCCCCCCCCAAAAAAAAAACAAAAAAAAAACAACATTACGGTCTTCCCACATACATCATGGCAAAGCCCCCAAACACACAGGTACATCCCAGAATCACATCCACAAACACCCTGCCCATGCCCGCAAACATCACAGACACACCCCCAAACTTGACACCCATGCCCCAAAAACATACCCCTAAATGTTATGGCCACACCCATGCTTTAAAACAGCATGGCCATGCCGCAAAATATTGCGACCACACCCTAGAATGCTGTGCACCCACCCACTGCAACATCGCAGAGATGCCTCCATCCACCTACTCAATTCGGGATGGTTGGGGGGGGTACGGACTACATGAGAATTACCTGCATTACCTGGACTTAAGCACCAGACACACACTTCCCACATCACACACTTCAGATAGTTACAACTAATAGAACAAAGACATCATGGCACTTTTAATTCGGGCCAGAAACTAACTTTATTGATTGGGATCTAATAGTCAATATAAAGTGGTTGAGCAAGGATAAAGTGTTAAAGTGCAAACAAGGTGACATACTGCTAACTAATGTGCAAAAAATAGAGCACGCTTAATAAAAACACAGAGCTCAGACAGCAAAACAGAATGAAGCCCGGCTTTAACAAACACACACAAAGAGCCCGCACATCACATGTTTCAGAGACACTGACGCTCAACAGACACTCAAGTGCTGCGGTATTCAGTTGCAATCAACATGTTTTTCACACAACAAATTCCATGTAGCGTGTTCACCACACCATTTGTATATTTACGCTCCAAGTGGATAATGCTGTATATAAAGTTTTGCTATAAACATATATATGTGCTATACGTCCCTCAAGCAATGTCACCTCCTCAACTCATAACTATTAAATACATGATGTACATTACCAACTGTGCACTTCTTTTCTCCCATCTCTTCCATCCAAGCTAAACACACACTTGCACGTAAAAAATACTATAACCACAGGTGTACACGGGCAACGCCGGGTACAACTGCTAGTATATTATATATTAGATATACTATATATTTCTTTGTGATTTTGGCACTCACAATTCACATTTAATGCCTGTTGCTTCCAATCCGATAAACCTTGATAAAGATCTCAAACAATATTGTTACAATAAACACTAGAGAAATTCCCATCGCTTACCAGTTGCTCTATTCGCTCATAACTAAAGAATTGAGGAAATGAAGGTTTGATCTCCTTTGCTGTAAATTTTATTTTTCCATCAATGATGTCTTCTAATTCTTTTAAACAGGAACGAAAATGATTGTAGGCATCACATGTAATGTCCAGCTGCCTTAAAGTAAAATTATACCTAAAATTAAATCAAGGAAAGAAAAGTTAGATTTACGTTTAATCCATAATATGTTTGTGTTATAATATTGGAATTCCTGGCCCTTTAAACAAATCAGGGTCATGATGAGGATATCCAAGAGTTTATTCTAATGTTCCTCTATACCACTTGATTCACCAACAGTTTGTGAATCAAAAAGAAAAAATAGATTAAAAAATTGTGGGGGGGGGGGGGTTGGTTTTTTATTTAGGAGAACTAAACATATATTTTCCCCTTATTGTGTAACATAAATCTTCTTACTTACATGTGAGAAGTGGTTAATGTAACTACAGTTCATGAAGTTTCCAAACAGCCATGTGTATGTACACCTTTTGGCCACACCCTCTAACCCTTAGTTGTCCCTGTCGTCATTTTTCAGAAACCATTTTGTATGCAGCCCATACTGTCTTTGAAAGTAGATGTTGCTCTGCAGTTTATTTTCAAGTCAACATGAATGGCAGAAAGAAAAAACAGTAGATATAAAATCAAACCTATAATTACATCATATACATATACAATTCAAAACCATTTGAACCCAAAATGGATAATATGTAAGAAGACATGTGGATTAACTGGTGTATTTTGCCTTAAAGGGAAACTAAAGCCACAGAACAACACTGAACCAGAAGGCAGAACACCTTGATATAAAACCAGTAATCTGTGTCTTACCTCTCATTTTGATACAGGCGCTGGGAAATTTACCTAAAAAACATATGGTTTGTGCTTTACTTCTTAGCATTCTAGTATCAGACAGTTTGGTCAACGACCATTATGTTCTGCACATGCTCAGTCCTTTGCTATGACACTAACTTGTTACAGTTGGTCACACCCATTAATAATCTCTAGCCAATCCTTTTACAGGACAGATAAAGCAAGGAAGCATGTGACTGAGGTCAGGAGGTGTGGTCTGACACTGCACATACACACAGATACTTCATCCAGTTCTTAACAGGCTTTGATTTACTTTAACAGAGTTTACTAAAGTGGCATTTTATAGTTTATTGGTGTTTTTAGGGGGGTAGGGGGGTGTTTTCAGATTCTGGAGTATATAAAATTGGGTTTAGTTCTCCTTTAACTAAAAGGTAAAACCTGTAAATGTACTATCATTCTTGGGGCCACAATCACTGTAGTGTTTAGCCATGCTAATCCATTTGTGACCATTTAGCATGACTAAAATGGGAATTGCAGTAGTTCTTATAAAGACCCACACACAACCACCACAGGTGATGTACCAATGTGAATGTGGCATTTTTTCTGACTGCAAGGTTTTTTTTTTGTTTTTTTTTTTAGCAGAGGTTCAACATTTTCACTATGAAAATTGGAATTAAGGTACTGGCATATAAAGGGGAAGTTTAAAGAGCAGTATTTTTTCATCCCACTGACCTTAATCTGCCAATTCAGCATTTTGTCTGTGTATAAATAACTGGGGGCTGGGGGGACAGGGGGAATATTATATAGAAAAATGTTTAGAGGGGTGGACATGCCCTTTAAAGATAGTTCTTGAAGCCAGGAGGAAGACTGGCACAATCAGTTTTCTTTGGGCTGGAGCTCCTCATAGAAACAATATTGGGAGTTAGGAATTGCCAATCCTATATCCCTGTCTCAAGTCCTTTTCAGTTTAACTGTTTTTTTTTTAAATAAACTGTATCCACAATATACACAGATAGAGACCCCAAATTACATTATGGTAGAGACGTGCATGTTATTACCTAGCTAAGGAATCCGCGGAAGCGTTACCATTGAATTTCAGGACATTTATTCCCATAGGGGCATATTTATAAATGCACGTTTATAATGCCCAAAAAGTACCGCCGCACATCGCAATGGCGAAAATAAAGTTTTCACAATATTTATAGAGGCAAGCTACCACACATTACCACGGCAATGTGCGGCAGTAATTTGAACTCCCTTTGCACGGATGCTGGGAAAGGATCGCACCATGGGTGGTCACCTCTGCCGTTGTAGGGCGCCCTCACCCCCCACTGCATGACCCTTCCCAGCAGCCCCTCCCAGCCCCCTGCTCCGTTAACGGATGCACCTGTGGCACAGCACTTCTGTAAAAGAGACAACAGTATGAAAGGCCTCAAGATCACAATTTTTATGGGCAATTTTCACAATCAAAAACAGTGTAAGGAATGGGAATACAACTTCATTCAGAAATGTAATTTCCTGAACGGTGGACTAAATAGGGACATGAGTTTTATGGCCAAATATCAACTTATTCTACATCCCCACCCAGACTAAACCCACTCACCAGGATACTTTCTTGTACTGTTTGTATTTTCAAAAGACACTTTCAATTTCAAAGGACACTGTTCTCACATGATTACAGTATCTACTGTGCCCATTCACATCACACCTCCACTACTGTTTTCCCCACTCCTTGGTATACAGTACCCAATCAAATTTCTGAAATAGCTGGTGTCACCAAATGGAAGATAAAAGATGCCACCCATGGGCTCTTTTAAGCACCGCTGGGGGTCCCGGTTCGAGCTGCGGGATCCCCAACAAAGGCACTTTTCAGTGCTTACCAAGGCCGGGGAGGGGGGCCCGGCTCGAGCTGCGGGACCCCTTAAGCCCCAAACGGCCCTCCTCAGGGCCACAAGGGTACTTCTCAGTGCCGCAAGGGCCCTAATAGGGCCGGGGAGGGGTGTCCCGGTTCAAGCTGTGGGACCCACTAAGCCCCAAAAGGCACTTGTCAGTGTCTCCGCTGGAGGGTCCCTCCACCCCTCCTAGCGGGTCCCTCCCTTCCCCTCCCTATGAGAGTATGGGGCAGGAGACTGGGAGGGGCTGCTGGGAAGGGTTACATGGTGGGTGGTCTCCACCGCGGGGGGCGAGGGCGGGGTGGGAGTACGCCCCCTGCCGCACCCCTCTGGTGAATGCTACCACCCGCTGCGAGGTGGGCATGCCTCCCGTGCATTCACCCCCACCCTGCCCTGGTCATGTGATCACAAACACGAATACCCCAACCTCCCGCACAGACACAGCTACCCACCTACTGACCAACCCTTCCATTCCTGTGGCAGCCATACTTAAAGGGTAACTAGTCACTTTTTTTGATCATCAATAAAAGTTAGTATCATTGTCATAAATGTAAGATACCTCCCAACCCCACACAGGTACACACACCTACTGACCTACACTTCCATTCTCATGGCAGCCATACTTAAATGGTAACTATAGTCAAAAAAAATTGACCAGTCATCAAAAATTTAGTTTTTTAACTCTCAAACTAATACAGGTACACACACCTACCATTTCATTCCTGTGGCACCCACACAAGTTAAAAAAAATAATTTTGGCCAATTTTTTTTAAAAAAGTTTGTTTTTTATTCCCCAACCTGACATGGGTACACACCAACTGACCTACACTTTCATTTCTGTAGCAGCCATTCTTAAAGGCCAACTGTAGTCAAAATAAATTTGAATCAATCAAAATAAGTAAATTTTATGGTCATAACTTTAAATAATTCCCCTCCAAAACACTTACTGACCTCCCCTTTTATTCCTGTGGTAGCCATATTTAAAGAGCAACTAAATAAATAATGTTGCAATCATCAAATTTTTTATTTTTTTAGCCATCAACCTAACACAAGTACACATACCTACTGACCTACCCTTCCATTCCCATAGCAGCCATACTTAAGGGTACCTATAGTCCAAAAATATTTTTTTAACAATCATTAAAAGTTTTTTTAACCTCCAACCTTACTGAGTTCACACACCTACACCGACACTTCCATTCCTGTGGCAGCCAACTAAAAGGATACTATAGTCAAAAAACTAAATTTGGTCTATCATTAATACGTTTTATGCTCAGAAATGCAAAAAAGACATACCTCCCAACCTGACACATGTACACACACCCACTGACCTACCCTTCCATTTCTGTGACAACCATACTTAAAGGGTAACTATAGTCAAAAAAACTAATTTTGACCAATCATCCAAAAAGTTCTTTACCCTCCAACTTGGCATCTATTGACCTACCCTTTTTATTCCTGTGACAGCCAACTAAAGGGTACATTAAGTATAAAAAATAAGTTTTCTCTTTCAGCAGAGACACTCCCAAAATAGTAGCGTTTCAAGCTAAATTCAAAGTTTATACTTAAACTTTCTCTTTCTAGTTTTATTTAAAGGTATAAACTGATAACCTATTTTCTTCTTAAAAGCATGAAACCTAAATAAAATCCAATCAATAATTGATGCTTCCTTCAAATTAAACTCCTTTGACATTATTCACAGTTTTAACAGATTTGAACCAATGGGAATGCTAAAGGGCTTTTCCATGTGGTATAAAATTTAAGAGCTATGCTTTTTAAAGTCCCATTATTATATAATAGCAGGACTATGGGAGCACTCCTTAGACTAAATTGCAATTAAATTAAATTACTTTTAGCAAACTTTTGCATTTCTCAAACTTACCCATTGGATCAATATAGCAGGCTTTCTCACTCCCCCTGCTCAATGGCTTTTTATAGTGATGCCGTTTATCCAGTGCTTTATATTAAAGTTATTTATTATATGTATGTCTAGCTGTATAGATATATTATAAAACAAAATTTGCTTTTTTATAATGAAACCCAAAAGCTGGATAGTCCAGAGATTGTAAGTAAAAAGGAACTTAGGATTTAATCATTTACATTTCAACAATTTGCTTTATGTTGATTTTTATTGCCCTTAACTGAAATCTGTAATTGTCAAATGTTTCCCCTTAATGGACTTACAGGCCTATGGAATAGAAGTTCTTATAGTTAAACATTGTGATAATTCTGCCCCAACCAATCAGATGTTAGCTTTTAAATGGTACCTAACATCTGATTGGTTGGGGCAAAATTAGCACCATACTTTTTTTTACATAGTTAGAAAGAGTTCCAGGGGGACAGGAAGGCAGAGGGCCCCTTGTCTTTTAGTGCTCCTGTCTAGGCACAATATACCGTATATACTCGAGTATAAGCCGAGGTTTTCAGGCTTTAAAAATGGCCTCAAAACCCGACCTCGGCTTATACTCGGGTCATGGTAAATTTTTCAACAATCTGCTGCTGCTTAAGTACCGGTAAGCAGCAGCAGATTTTGTAAGATTTACCACCTCACTCCCTGAACTGGGGGCAGGGGGAATGTTTTTGGGTGGGGGGGTGCTGTCCATAAAAAAGCCTCATTCCTTGGCACTAAAGGGGTTTGGAAACTACAACTCCCAGCTAATAAAGCATGCTGGGAGTTGTAGTTTCCAAAACATCTGGAGTGCCAAGGAATGAGGCTTTTTTAGGGACAGCAGAGTTCCCATAATTTCAACCCTCGGCTTATACTCGAGTCAATCATGGGTTCTTACTTTTTGAGGTAAAAATAGGTACCTCGGCTTATACTCGGGTCAGCTTATACTCGAGTATATACGGTAGTAATAATTCTGGAGTGAAGACCATTCCTAATTATAAGGTTTCTTATATAGGCATGTTAATATATCTACTAAGGGCAGAGATAGGATAGTGGTCTTTAGTGATGTGTCCAATTTGCTTAATATTCATTTTCAATTTATAAATTCTCTTAATGTGACCTAAAGGTGGGAATCGAAAAGCCGTCAAAATGGGAGAAGTTTAAAGGATTCTTCTCATTTCTGGACTATTTCAAGCAAAAAAAGAAAGTAAGAGCTTTTCTTATTATTATAATATTATAACATAACAGTAATATAGCAATAAATGGTCCCTTGTATATTATTTCTCTGCTTTGCTAATTGCAAGAATATGTATGGTTTCTGTATATTATATGCTTATATTTATAAAGTATCAGTGTGTGCAGATATACCATATATTATCTGTCATGATGCAGTTTTGTGCCAAAACGTACACATTATAATGTGTTTTGTGTGTATGTTATTTGGAGCTGTTGGTACAATAGAATATAATCTAAAGAGTAATACATAACTGTCCACCCATATCTGAACAATATATGAATGTATAGACCCTGCAGACTGCGTTATTAGATTTAATTTGACTGGTGATTATTTTATATAATAAAAATATTATTTCCTTTCTTCTACACAAGCAACAAGAGAGGGACACCTCTTTTGTGAGAGATGTAAGTAGAAAATCCTTATTATTTTAGTATTTGTTAGATTTTTATATAATGTCATATCACTGCCTATGGGGTGACATGACATGTTATGACACCCTATTATTTTATTATTATAAGTAGGTATATCATTTATATCCATCTCTGTATTTGTTATAATGTTATTCTAACCTGTCTTTTTACAGTCCCCCATAGAAGACAGTGAACCCCTCTGGTGGATAGAAGGCGGAAATGCCTCTCTGGTAAGATACTTTCATTCTAACTTGTATTTTGTGTTAAATGTTTACAGAAATCACGTTTGTCATATTTACATTTTTATATTTGTTATAACGTTATTCTAACCTGTCTTTTTACAGTCCCCCATAGAAGTTTGTGACCCCTTCTGGCAGATAGAAGGTGGAAATGCCTCTCTGGTAAGATACTTTCATTCTAACTTGCTTGTTTTATTCCTTTTTGTGTGATCTATACTCTTTCTAACATCATTTAATAGAAATGTTATCAAAACATATGCAATATACAGAGAAATACATAACTGTCCCATACCCATATCTGAACAATATTTATATGAATATATAGACCCTGCAGACTGTGTTATTAGATTTAATTTGACTGGTGATTATTTTATATAATAAATATATTTTTTTCTTTTTCCCTCAAAAGCAAAAAAGAGGGAAACGTCTTTTGTGAGTGATGGAAGTAAAAAATATTTATTATTTCAGTATTTTGTATTAAATGTTGACAAAAATTATAGTTATATCTCTATATTTATCATGTTATTATAACCTGTCTTTATACAGTCACCCACAGAAGATTATGACCCCTTCTGGCCAAAAGAAGGTGGAAACGCCTCTCTGGTAAGATATTTTCATTCTAACTTTCTTGTTTTATTTTCTTTTTGCCTGATCGCCTATTAACAGGACCAAGTAGAAAATCCTTATCATTTCAGTATTTATTGGTAATATAAACCTATTTTGTGTTTAAAGGGTATCTCCACTCATATATTCCAGGTTTGGTAATCCAGTTCTATTGAAGAACGGGAGGTAAAGGAGCTGTGCCTTACCTTCCATTCTTCAATAGAACAAACAGGAGACTGGTGAGAAGTTAAGAAACTTACCGGCTCGCTCCCCCGGCGCTTAGTCTGACAGGTCCTGACGGACCTTGTCTTAGACGTTTACCAATCCACTACCTGTATATTATCCATATAAAGGGATTGTCAGCAGCATAAAGTATAAAAAATAATTATACTAATTAAAGTAAGAGACAAATAGTGTTGTGAGTATCCAGAGAAACTAAAAACAAAGGGGCTGATGCAATAAAATGTGTAAAAATGTACCTGTGCTATTTATCTGTTCCAACCAATCAGATGTTATCTAACTACAATAACCCAGTAAAAAGCAAACATTTGATTGGCTGCTGCAAATTTATATCACAGGGAAATTTTTATACCTCTTATTGCATCAGTCCCTTAACTTTCCAAATGGATAGGAATCTGTCTCCCTGGGATGTTCTGTTATATCACCCGGTCCCATTGTCAATGCTGTGTCACTTTATTGTTATTACGAAACTAGGATTGAAATATTACACTTTCTAACCATTAACTTCTATTTTTTTAGATCATCGAAAACATTCCAATGGTTACTGAAGTAAGTAAAAAGTTAAGGTATAGTTACCCTTTAAAGACTAAAATATCCCATCTTATAACTAATTTTCTACAGCCACATACAGTATAGAGACGTTGACCTTATCAACTCTTTTAATATTTATAAACCTTGTCTTATGTAATTTTATAATTCTCTACCTGATAGTTTGTGAGGTTTTCCCTAAAAAAAAAAAAAGTGACCAGCCAAACTACAGCTGGGTTTCTTCCTTCTGACTCTGTCTACTGCTGCTGTTCTTTATAGTGGGACCACTTTAGTATTGGGTAAGAAGCGCCTCCAATCTCGCAGGGGTGAGTGTGAATGGCTGCATCTTGCTCTGAATTTTTGCATTCCCGCAATTTCCATGTTAGTGAAAATCATGTGCAAAAATGCCCGAAAAACACACTAGTGTGGCCTAGCCCTGAGTTAAATTATTTAGCAGGAAAAACTACAGAAAAAGCCCAAAATACATTAAAAACAATTTTATTTTACAATACATGAAATACATAATACATAAATAATTAAACACATAAATAAATACAAGTGTGTTTGAACAATACAAAAGAAAAGCGGCTGGTGGACTGGAGGGCTGACAAAACTGTCTGGCCCCCTGCGGTAGCGGCGAGTCCAGCAGGTAAGAGGACCCTTGATCATCTGTTTTTAAACCGCTGATCGCATGTATGAAGTAAAGATAAGCACAATCAGCTGTTTAAAAGACCGGAACCAAACCGGAAGTTTAGTGTCGGTCTGAAGTGCAGTGCATATTAGAACCATATTACGTATATATACAAAAACAGATCCAAACACATGACCTAACAATATCAGGAGGTAAATGTGTGTAGAAAGTACTACTATTCGAGTCCATGGGCAGATTCCCAATAGTCCCTTACTAGTTGTGTGGCAATCAAGCAGAGGATGCTACCATCCATATATGACTCAGCTGTTGCTTATGGGTAATCTGTGAAACAGTCAAATGTCCCCAAATTCTATCTTGTAACAATACACTTTGCTCATACTTGCTGGCTGATGTACTGTCACCCGGCTAGCAGATTGTTCTTTCCGCTCAATCATTTGCATGTCAAGCAGGTCCACTTGTCTGGAACAAACAATCACTCCTCGTGTGCTTAGTCTTGCTCCGCAGTCCTCCGCAGTGTAAGCGTAGGAGGCAGTTGGCGTTCCATCACCACGGGAGTGGTAAAGTATGAGCAAAGTGTATTTTTACAAGATAAAATTCGGGGACATTTGACTGTTTGTTTCAGATTACCCATAAGCAGCAGCGGAGTCCTATATGGATGGTAGCATCCTCTGCTTGACTGCCACGCAACTAGTAGGGGACTATTGGGAATCTGCCCATGGACTCGAATAGTAGTACTTGCTACACACATTTATATTATTCTTTACCTCCTGATATTGTTAGGTCATGTGTTTGGATCTGTTTTTGTATATATAAGTAATATGGTTCTAATATGCACTGCCCTTTAGCACTTTGCATTTAGGATGTTTTGTATAGTACATAAAAGTGGGATTTGGCTTCGAAGCTGATAGTCTCTTATGGTTTATTTTTTAGCAAATTTAGCTGATGTGATTAAGGTGGACAAGAGAGTGAAACGCTTATGTTGAACGGCCATTTTGAACACTAATTGTGCCGTGTATGGGCAATTTTTATTGGGCAAAACGGCCATTCGGTCGTAAATCGTTGCCCAACCGGCCGGGCGGATCTCCGAAAGAATGCCCATTTCAGCAGATAAAGTGCCCATATATGGGCCGATTATCGCCTGAAACGGCCGTTCGTACACATTGTGTGTCGCAGGTCGGCACCTGTGATCGCACGTTGGTAGGAATCTTTAGAGTGTTCTGTTCAAGTGTTTAGGGGGGTGTCTGTACCTGAATGAATCTCTGTGGAAACAGAGATAATGTTTCGGGGGACCTAGCCACCCTGTACCTACCTAGCAGTCTTGTATCTTTTATCATATTAATTATAACACTAGCGACACCACCCCAGAAGATCCATGCTTAGCTGTTTTTAAACTGCTGATGGCTTGCATGAAGTAAAGATCAGCTGTTTAAAAGACCTAAACTGAACTTCCGAATAACTGAACTTATCTTTACTTCATACACGTGATCAGCGGTTTAAAAACAGATGATCATGGGTCCTCTTACCTGCTGGACCCGCCTCTACCGCAGGGGACCATAGTTACACCACTGTTCACCAGACAGTGTCAGCCCTCCAGTCCACCAGCCTCTTTTCTTTTGTATTGTTCAAACACCCTTGTATTTATTTATATATTTAATTATTTATGTATTATGTATTTCATGTATTGTAAAATAAAATTGTTTTTAATGTATATTTTGAGCTTTTTCTATAGTTTTTCCTGCTAAATAATTTAACGCAGGGCTAGGCCACACTAGCGCGTTGGAAATAGTGGGAATGCAAAAATCCAAAGCAAGATGCAGCCATTCACGCACACCCCTGCGAGATTGGAGGCGCCTCTTACCAATACTAAAGCGGTCCCACTATAAAGAACAGCAGCAGTGGACAGTGTCAGAAGGAAGAAACCCAGCTGTAGTTTGGCTGGCCAAGTTTTTTTTGGGGGGGGGAGTTGCATGTAGGTGGGAGGGCACCTAGGGCACTAAGATGGCTAGAAACTACTAACTAACTATAAAGGGTGGTCTACATGTCTGCTTTATTTTTATTCCTCTCCTAATGACACTTATTCCAGATCTATCCTGTTGATTTAAGCTGGCCATACATGGGCAGATGTTATTCTGATCATATTTCTGATCAAATGCAATGATCGGAAATCTGATCGTAAGAACCACACTTGGCCTCCCACTTTGAGATCTGCAGAGAGATTGAAGTGAAGATAGGGTTGACGAATATTTTCCGCGTGGTCTGATGTTCGTTTTTCCGATAAATCGATTGACCGGAAAGATGGAAATTGGTTTTCGATTTTAAGCAGTCCGATCGAATTTATCAAATCGATTGAAATGTTGATCCCGTGTATGAGGGCTTAAAGTTTTAAATAAATATATATTTTTTAGTTCATAAGGCACTTTTCTTTATAGGAGACTTATAATCATGGATGTACTGACTTCTTTCCGGTTCCTCCCACAGTCATTGTCATTGACGATTCTCTTATCTCTGACATTAGAAAGCAGTCGGTTACTGCATGAGTATAATTCTCCTTTAAAGGGTAACTGTGGTCTCTAATTCTTCCAAACTAGTAAGAATGATATAAAAAGCCTTCCATCTTACCTTCAAAATAAAACTTAAATCACATCTCTAGATAAAATTCATCAGAAGTTATTGCTGGAAAGGTTCAGTAATATGACTTCCTGCTTGGACACTTCCTGTTTTTTCAGCAGTGAGTATATAGTTGTAAAGCATTTATAAATCCACAATCCATTATATAAATGCACAATAATAACTAGAAAAGGAAAGTTTAAGTATAAACTTTGAATTTGAAAGGCTTGAAAGGCCGCATTTTGGAAATAATGGCAATGTTGAGGACGTTGTTTTTTTACTTATCCTTTAAATATAGCTGTCACAGGAATGAATGGGTATGTTAGTTGGTGTGTACTTGTGGCAGGTTGTGGGGATAAAAAACTAACAGGGAGATTAAATAAAAGTTCTTATCGTTTAAAATGGTGCTAATTTTGCCCCAACCAATCAGATGTTAGCTTTCAAATGTTCAATAAGATCTGATTGGTTGGCTCAAAATTAGCACCATTTTACACGATAAGAACTTTTATTGAATAACCCTGTAACTTTTGTGATGATTGGTCAAAATGTGTTTTTTGACAATACATACCCTTTAAATATGGTTGCCACTTGAATGAATGGGTAGCTCATTTGGTGTGTTTACCTGTGTCAGGTTGGAAGTTAAAAAAACTAAACTGTTGTGATTATTGATCAATTTTTTTTTTAACTATTGTTACCCTTTAAATATGGCTTACACAGTAATGGAGGGGTAGGTCAGTAGGTGTTTGTACCTGTGTCACATTGGGGGTTAAAAAAAGTATGGCTGCCATGGAAATTGAAGGGTAGGTCATTAGGTGTGTGTACTTGTGTGAGGTTGAGGATATGTGTTTTTGCATGTATTACCATAAAACTAACTTTTATTGATGATTGATCAAAATTAGTTTTTTGACTATAGTTACACTTGTGTGTAACTATAGTCAAGCCACACTTCCCATGGAAGTGTGGCTTCCATGGGAATGGAAAGGTAAGTCAGTAGGTTGGTGTACCTGTGTCTGTGTGGGGGGTTGGGGGTATCAGCGTTTGTGTTTATGACCATGAAACAAACTGTTTTGAAATATTCACATTTGAGGATTGTTACCATTATAGTCTATGGGAAAAGGTGGCCTGTAATTCGCAGATAATGCCGTAACGCTTCTGCGGATTCCTTATCTAGGTAATAGCACACTTCTCCTATATAGCCCGCACATCTGTACAAAATATCCTGTCTCTAGCTCAAAAACTGTGGAAGGAGATACAGTCTACCCTGGTGAGGCACATCCATGCATATATGGACTCCCAAAGATACATAAGGAAGGGGCACCACTAAGACCTATAGTCAGCAGCATCAACTGTGTAACATACAAGGTGGCAAAATACCTAGCCAACATCTTAGGACCATTGGTGGGAAGTTCTAAGCATCACATCTAGAACTCTCAGGATTTCACCAACAAGATTGAAGATATAGTACTCGGTGCAGAAGAAACTATGGTGTCCTATGATGTGACATCTCTCTTCACCTGTATACCCACCAAGGAGGCTGTTGACATGGTGAGAAAACGGCTAGACCAAGACAGCACTCTTACCAGCAGAACTGATCTCAACCCAGAACAGGTGTGTTCCTTACTGGACTTGTGCCTGAATACCACCTATTTCAAATACAGGGATAAGTTCTATAAGCAAAAACACGGATGTGCTATGGGATCTCCAGTTTCACCCATTGTGGCCAACCTTTGCATGGAGGAGGTAGAAAAACAGGTGCTTAATACCTTTAAGGGCATAGCACCCAGCCACTGGTTCAGATATGTGGATGACACCTGGGTTAAAATCCACCAGAAGGAAGTACAAGCTTTCACAGAACACATTAATGCGGTAGACCAAAACATCAAATTTACAAGGGAAGAGGTACAAAAGAACAAACTGGCTTTCTTGGACTGCATGGTAGAAGTTAAGGAAAATGGTAAACTGGAAGTAGAGGTTTACAAAAAACCAACACACAAAGATCAGTATTTGATGATTGACTCCCACCAACCTTTAGATCACAAGCTGTGTGTCATCAGAACCCTGCAACACAGAGCAGAGAACATCCCCATTAGCACAGAGGCGAAGGCTAAAGAAATGAAACATCTCAGAGAAGCCCTTAAAACTTGTGGATATCCAGACTGGGTCTTTGTCAAAAGAAATAGAAGGAAAGAAAAGAACACGAATACCAACAGTGAAGGGGAAAAGCAAGACAGGAGGAAGAACATGGTCATCCCATATGTAGCAGGGGTCTCCGAGAAATTAAGAAGAATTTTCAATAAACACCGTATCCCTGTCTGCTTTAAACCGAACAACACATTGAGGCAGCAATTGGTACATCCGAAAGACCCAATACCGAAACACAAGATAAGCGACATCATATACGCAGTGCAGTGAAGAATGCTCTGATTTGTATATGGGGGAGACCAAACAGCAACTGCATCAAGGTATAGCCCAGCACAGAAGAGACAATTCCTCAGGTCAGGACTCAGGCTGTGTACCTGCATCTTAAGGATAAAGGACATACCTTTGAAGACTGTAATGTTAACATATTGGCAAAGAAACGTGACTGGTTCAAGAGAGGTGTTAAGGAGGTCATTTATGTGAAAATAAAGAAGCCAAGCCTAAATAGACGTGGGGGGGGTTCGACACCAACTGTCTGCCATGTACACTGCTGTTTTGACACCTTACTCTGGGCGTTCCTATAACACCCCTTAGCCACTATCTAATCATGCCCTTAACACTTGGCTGTTATATGCTAATTGGGATTTTCCAGGGTACATAATTGCCACAGATTCTTGTACAAGTCATTCTGAATTGAGAAAGCCAGTCGGATGACTAGCGAAACGTCTTCAAGAACTAAACTTCAAGTCCAGTTGATCTAATTGAATACAAGAGATATACCATGACCTAGATGAATGAGAACCTTCACAAGCATATGTGTACTTATGTCAGGTTTGGGGATAAAACTTTTTTGATGATTGGTCAAAATGTGTTTTTTGATGAAACTTACCCTTTAAACATGGTTGCCACATGAATTAATGGGTAGAGCAGTTGGAGTTTGTACCTGGGTTAGGTTGGGGGTTAAAAAAACAAACTTTTTTAATTATTGATTTTTTTGACTATAGTTACCCTTTAAGTATGGCTGCCAAGGAAATGGAAGTGTAGGTCAGTAGGTGCGTGTACCTGGATCAGGTTGCGGGTTAAAAAAACAAACTTTGTTGATGATTGGTTAAAATTAGTTTTTTGACTTAAGTTACCCTTTAAGTATGGCTGCAACAGTAATGGAGGGGTAGGTCAGTAGTTGTGTGTACCTGTGTTAGCTTGGGGGTTAAAAAAACAAACCTTTTTAATGATTAGTCAAAAAAAATTGACTTTAGTTACCCTTTAAGTATGGCTGCCATGGAAAGGTAGGTCAGTTTGTGGGTGTACCTGTGTCTGTGTGGGGGGTTGGGGGTATCAGCGTTTGTGTTTATGACCATGAAACAAACTGTTTTGAAATATCCACATTTGAGCATTGTTACCATTATAGCCTATGGGGAAAAATGTTCCGAAATTTGCCAATAACGCCTCTCCTATATGCCCCGCATGTCAGTACCGAATTTCATGTCTCTAGCTCAAAAACTGTGGGAGGAGATACAGTCCAAAAAGTGGAAGAAGAAAACGGAAGAAGAAAAAGAAGAAATAGAAAGAACAGTAATTTGGCAAATTAATTAAGCTGGGTACACACATGCGATAATCTTTGCATATTAAAGGGTATATCCAAAAAGAAAAAATACCCTGTAGGAAAAGCCCCCTAACATATAAAAATGCCATACTTTTCCTATACCTTTCCTATACTTACTTGTAGGCTGAGATATGCATCTCACTGTTCACCACACCCTCCCGCCTCCTATTCTGTGTGATGTAAAGGCTTTGAGTTCTCAAGCACCTGCACAGGACATTCACAGTGCTCAGAAGAAGAGCCTCAGTAAATACACTCATTGGCTGTGAGGAGGTGAGATGGCGATGGTGAAGGAGGAGAAGGATGTCTCAGCCTGTAAGTAAGTATGGGGGAAGTTTTTACATGTTAGGAGGGCCTCTACCTTCAAGACATTTTTCATTTTTGGGGTGGACATGCCTTTTAAATGGCAAGGTCCAATATAATCTGGCAGTGAAATGTAATGACCCAAGATAGCAATGCCCAATTGTAAAAATGTTGGTTAAATATTAAAATAGCAATATATAACCAACAATGCTACAATGAGACATAGCTATCCACATACTATCATTCGGGACCTGCTCCTGAAAACTGACCTGACCTGCACCTAAAGCTTTCTACCCAAACCCGACCCACAACCCTTTTAAACTCACTACAGTTTACTGGCAAATCAGCTAAGCCTTAGGTACCCAACCTGATGCAGGACTATGGGAGGCTAATTCATGTTCTGTCCGAAATTACTGATCCTGTGTCCAACAGTGAAGGTTCCCCAGCAACCGGATCAGTCATTTTCAGCCCATACCTTCCTCCGATTTTCAGCTAATTCCATCAGAATTGTCAGGTAAACCTCTGCCTGGCCATAGAACCTATGGGCATTTCACATATGCTTCCTGGGCAGCACTTTTTTTTTTACAAGGCAGAGGGCCGCATGTGTCACTGATATTGTTCTACCAAGGTCACTGACATTTTCAGGGCTAACAGGTCAAAAAGGTTTGTCTTTAAAGAGGGAAAATAGCTGTGATATCTTAAAGTAGTGTATTAGCATCTTCCAATGGAGTTTCACACACTAGACAGGCTGATGGTTTTCCGATTGTATTAACAATGGCCAGAAACAATAGTAAATCCGATTGGATGTACTTTCCCACTTATCTTCCATAGATTTCAACTTAAAAATAGAAAATTTGCCAGCTTTTTGGATCAAAATTTTTATGATTGATCAATATTGGCGATCGGTCTATCGAAAACACGAAAAAGTGTCTTCTATGATTCCAATCAATTTGGTCAAATTCAACGACTTGATTGGAATATCAATGCCGTGTATGGGGGACTTAAGTTTGGGATATTAACAAAAATGTGGTGGTTTCATTTTTATTTTCACATAGGCACACTATAGATAAATGCATTGCACAGAGCGGTGCTATTATCAGGTTCACTTCATTATCCTCCATCTAAAGCTCTGTACTATGTTGTTAGTGTAACTCCACTGCTAAAAAAAAAATGTTGGTATTCAGTTTTATTGAAGAATGGGAGGTAAAGGAGCTGTGTCTCACCTCCAAATCTTCAGTAAAACCTGCAGGAGGCGGGAACAAAGGTAAGGTACTAACCCGATCACTATCTCCTCCACCAAGTAGTCTGACAGGTCCCGACGGACTTAGTATTCTAAGCGCATGCGCAAGTGCAATGCGTATGTGCATAGAATACAGAAAACCACAAAATGCTGCCTGCCTTGGCCTGCCTCAAATCAAGTATCCCACCTGTGCTTACTGTCTTCCAGTATCTTAAACACGTGCTTGTATATATCGTGCGTTTTTCGTGCATTTGCACACGTTTTGGCTTGCGATTGTGCATGTAATTTTCAGTAACATGCAAATTGCGGGAACGTGAACATTCCTGCGATTTCCGATGCGCACGTGTCTGAGCATGCATTTTGCGTGCACCATCTTTTTACGCAAACGCATGCATCTCTCTAATATTAAATTACAAAAACGCATGCGCAAACAAGCGGCAATGCACAGAAATCACACACGCCATTGCGGTTTAGTGCATTGTAGTGGGGCCTCAGCCTTAGGCTTATGTGTGTTGGGGCTTAGTATGTAGGGTGGTGCTGATACATGTATTTGATGTAATTTGAGGGGCTGTGGCACTGATGCTCAACATGGACATACAGGTCCCTGACCTAAGACTCCCGGCTGGTGCCCCCCCTGGTACTGCAACCTGTGCGGCTGCACAGGTTGCCCATATCAAAGGCCGGCACTGATGAAGGTACAGCAGCAATTCGGGCCACACGAATAATGGAGTGCTGACCAAGGCATTCTCCCAGGCATTAGAAATTTAAGGCAAATACGAAAAAAGGCAGCACTTCCTTCAAAAACAAAATTCATTTATTCATGGCACAGTAAAAAAAACAGGACAAAACAGCATCCACACATTACCTGACACGTTTCAGACAATGCCTTTACTCACAGGTGCTCATAAACATGTGCAGAGGAGGCAGCAGGTAAAACAGCAGTCAATTGTTGGCTGTAATGTCAGTTGTCACAGCCTTCATTAACCTTATGGAAAGAGGGGCTAGCTTACTCTGCCAGAATAGAGGCGATTGTACTTAAATATCTGGTTATTAATGTAGGCAAAAAAGTGAAAATATATCTGTTGTGGTTGGGGCCAGGTAAATGACAAATTACTTTTTTTTTGTTTTAAGGGTAAACATGCCCTTCAAATGCATCCAGCCAAAAGGATGTGGTGGAACATTTAAGGAGCCCAATTAGCAGGACTTTAAGAAGAGAACTGCACCAGCAGCAGGGGTATTGCTAAATGTGCCAATTCAATATGGCACTGTTTGGTACACCAAAATAGTATTTACAGAGCCACAACTGCAATATTTAATCCTTGTAAGGGGAGCACTTGATTCTCTCAATGGTATTGAAAAGGTTATTTTTTTACTGCTTTTGCCTTTGAAGAAAAACACATTTATTGATGAATTATGCTTCATCACCAAATCCTCTCAGTATTCCCAACAGTAAATCTTTTGTGCATGATAAACACTTCATGGAAAGGGATGGGTCACTAAAGCTGCTGGATGCAGAAAATATTAACATTTACAGTACCATAACTATAGTTAGTCTGCACCTAACTAGGTGAACCAGGGCTTATTTTTAAAGGGCATGTCCACCCCCCAAAACTAACTTTGGGGGTAAGGTAGGTAACCACTATCCACCCCCAACCGCCATCATATTTCTTTAAAAATGTTTCTCAAATTCTACTCACTCAGCCTTCTCTCCTGCGGCAATCGGATCTAGCATTCTGCTTGCAAGCAGGGTCCGGACTTCAGCCGCGTCTGTGATTGGCTGAGAGGCAGCAAACTATTACTATAATTTAATTTTCGTAAATTGCTAATCATTTTCTTCACTGTGGGGGGTCTGTCTGTTCAAACGATATATAGATGATATCTTCCTCATTTGGGATGGGGATGAGTTACAGTTACAAGAAAAACTTGCCCAGGTTAATGCCCTGGATTCACCTATAAAATTGACGTTTAACATCAAACAATGTGAAATTGAGTTTTTGGATCTACTGATTTTCAAGACAGGTGATGTGCTGGGTACGTCTTTGTATCGTAAGGATACTGATCGTAATACAATTTTACATGCGACCAGCTTTCATCCCCCTGCTTTGATTAAGGCGATACCATATACTCAATACTTAAGGGTACTTAGGAATAACACTGAGGGGGAACGTGCTGAAGTACAACTTAAGGAAATGACCTGCCGTTTCTGTGAACGGGGATATAATATACGAGTGCTAAAACAACAATTAACAAAGGCACTTATGGCTGCCACAACGGAACATGTAAAAAAACAAAGTGATAATAACTATGTGACATTTCCAATGGATTTCTCTACTTTGAGTCCTTCTATAAAGACTAAAGCTAATGAATTGTGGAAAATTATCGAAAGTGACGGATCCCTGCCTTTCCAACAACAGAGGATAAGATTTGCACACCGTAGAGGGAAAACCCTTCATAACCTACTAGTTAAGACAGATCTGAATAAAGATGTTAAACCTAAAACTAAACTGCCCTGGGGTGCTCCTAAACAAGGATGCTTTAAGTGTCCCAATTGTACCACCTGTGGATATATGATGACAGGGTCAAGCTTTCCTCATCCACGAACTGGTAAGAGGATCCCTATTACCCAGAGACTTACTTGTACCAGCTCTTTTGTCATCTACTTTCTAACATGTCCTTGTGGTTTGCTATATATTGGAAAGACGACCACCTCCTTCCGTGAGAGATTTGCCAATCATCGGAGCTCGATAAGAGCGGCTTTGTCTAGCCAAGTATTGGAAACAAAGATGAGCAAATTTGGGGATCAACCAGTGGCAAGGCACTTTAAATCTAAAGGACATGGGTTATCGACATTAAAGTGCATGCTTATAGATTGTGTTCCACCGATGGAGGGTGATAGAGCTAAGAGCCTTTTACGTCTTGAGGCTCGATGGATTTCAAGACTACAGACTGTAGCACCTAATGGGCTAAATGAAATTAATAATCTGAGTTGCTTTTTATAATACCCCATGGATTAAGTGGATATAATGTTGCTACAGTAACATTATATGGTTGTTTGCTGCTATTTATGAGTCTGCTTCTATTATGTTACAACGATTTCTATATTTATTGAGATGAACTTGGGCTGTTCTGTAAATAGATTTAGTGTGATATGTCAGTTTTAGATTTTGTACCGTTTTTTGATATCTTATTTATTCTATGTATACCAGCATGATTCATCTATACATTTATGGGATGATCCTATGTGTTTTATGCTTCCCTGTGGTCCATGTCTGAGCGACAGTTGGACTACGTATCTGGGTGGATACTTGATTGTTCTCGCTCTCGATATGCAGGGGATGACACTTCCGGGTTTGATGTTGATGGTGTTCAGTTGCCATGGAGTCGCGCTGCCGCTGGATGAGCATCATGTGATCCGCCCACGTGGCTGTTTGTGAGTGTCGGCTGTCGTTCCCGGAAGTGGAGTCTGCCCGGTATTGATCTTCCTTAGCGATGCTGGAGGATTTAACTCTGTCATGATTGTTGGAAACTCTCGACAGTAAGGTATATTATCATGTGGTATTGGGAGAGTGTTGCTATTCATAGGACACTTATTGTTTTTTAGTATGGATCAAAGGTGGTATGTACTTTGGGGTTTTATGGTTTTAATATATACTGGTGCTGGGGTGTTTTGAGGAGGGTGGGTACTGGGTGGCTATTTAATCTGGGTGGCTGGTGTGTGGTATTAGTCCTGATGACGGCCTGATAGAGGTTGAAACATGTTGACCGAATAAATTGTTTTTGAACGTTTGTTACCAAGACCTGTGAGTGCGTCGTGCTTCTTTGAATATTGTATGTACAATTGGGACAGCACCCGGGCAATGGATGGAGTGCAATCATGATGTGGAGGTATATATATATATATATATATATATATATATATATATATATATAAATAAGCCATAGGTGGTGAGGACATGACATGGCAATGTTCATACAATTAGCAAACTATAATAGTTTTTCCATTGATAAATGAAACATCCCACATTCAATTATTTACTATAATTTAATTTTCGTAAATTGCTAATCATTTTCTTCACTGTTACTGTGAAATTATTCTTCCCTGTATTTATAAAGTCACAAAAGATCATTTCCTTTTTGGTGACCTTTCAAAAATCTTTAAACTTGAGAGCTGTACACCTGCTGTCAGATGACATACAAAATCTTTTGCATCCTGTTCTACTTTTGCCTCTTCCATAGTGAATGAGAACAACGCTTAAATTGATCAATAAAAGACCCACATTCAGTTTATCCTTGTTTCCCTATGATATGTGTCCGTTATGTAACTGACTTTTTGACTAACAGGAGCGGTATTGTGTCTGCAGTGATAACTTCTGTTTACTAATTCAAGATTCATATTTAATAAGACATGAGGTGTAAAAGTGTGTCTGTGCTATTAATCTGCAGCAACCAATAAGGTTTTACCTTTTATACTGCTTTTAAGTGTATCTCCATCCCCAATTATAACATTTTCTGTAGTCTAAGGGACCCCCCCTCCAACCCAAAATGCTAGTTCTTTAAATAGTTCCCAAAAATAGACCTACTGTCACAAACTTACCTGCTGCTCTGATCCAGTGCCGCTCCTGTGACAGACGCGTTCTTCCGGGTGGGTGGCATCATGACGTAAGAGACGCAAAGATTCAAAGGCCGGCGTCCCCCAAAGGCCTGTTTGTAGCTTTCGCTACCCCGGCTGCTAGGCTACTTACCTAAACTGATCCTATAACAACCTACCTTGCCTTTTCCTGCACCAGAGACTTACCTAGCCTGTTCCAGCTCCAGAGACTTATCTTGCCCATACCAGCACCAGAGACTTACCTTGTCTGTTCCAGTATCAGAGACTTACCTTGTCTGTTCCAGCTTCCTAATTCCAGCAGCACCTCGGTATCTTGTCTACAGTTCCCATCAGCCTCTTCTGCACCTGTATCCTGTCCGTCAGCCTTTTGTCTCCTCCTGAAAGCGCACCAGTAAGTACTCCGGACAAATTTGTTACAGTACAAACAGGCCATGGAAGCACCTGAGGAGGCAATGGCGAATTTCAGTAAAACCCTACAGGCATTGTCAAAATCCATGGATGTATTTGAACACCATGTCCATGTATTGAGCAGTTGGCCCAAAACACGGACTCTCTTGCTGTCAGGCTTCCCCCGGTTCCGGCCCCTGTTCCTACACCAGCTCCAGTGCCGCCTTGTCCCACTGACCCTGCACCCAGTAGAGAACTGGGAACTTCTCCTTCCACGTTTTGTTGGTAACGCCCAAGCCTGCCAGGGATTCTTAAATCACTGTCGGATTGAATTTGAACTTCCCTCTCTTTTTGTCTCTGACCGGGCCAAGGTAGGCTATATCATTGCCCTGTTTGAAAGCAACTCTCTGGCCTGGGCCTCCCCCTTATGGGAAAAGGACGACCCCATTGTTACCACCTTCTTGGATATGTTCCGCAAGGTCTTTGACGCTCCTGGAAGAAATTTGTCTGCCTCGTCCCGGTTGATGCAACTCCTTCAAAGCTCTCGTTCTGTGGGACAGTATGCCATTGAATTACGCACTCTTGCTGCAGAGACTTCTTGGAATAACGAAGGACTTACTGCCGCCTTTTTTCAGGGACTCTCAGACCATCTCAAGGATGATCTAGTCTCTAGGGAATTGCCTGCCCCTTTGGATGAACTGATCACCCTCTGTTTCCAGATTGACACCCGTTTCCGTGAAGGACAGGCAGAAAGATCTACAGCTCGCTTCAATTCTCCTAAGACCTTCAGTCGTCCTGTCCGACCCTCTCAACCCATAGCCCCCTCTGTGGAAGAGCCTTTGCAGATTGGAGGCACCCATCTTTCTCCCAAAGAGAAATCACGAAAACGTACTAATGGACTTTGCCTTTACTGTGCTGGACAAGGGCACTTTGTCAAAAATTGTCCCCTGAAGTCGGGAAACTCCTGCACCTAGAATCTAAGGAGGAACTCCTTCTAGGCAATTTCAAGTCTCCTGCCAGATGTGAACCACTCAAACTTTTCCTGCCTGTCACTTTATCCTTTAACTCTCAAACATTTTCTACTCAGGCCTTTGTTGATTCCAGAACAGCTGGGAATTTTATTGATTCCACTTTTGCATCACAACTGGGTCTTCCCCCTTTTCATCTATCAACCTCTTTGGGTCCTGGCTATAGACAATAAACCCCTGGCCTCGGAATTTATCTCTCAGTCTACCCTGGGCATTCCTATAACACCTCTTAGCCACAATGCAATCACCCCTTGCATTCATAATGTCATTAACACCTGGCTGTGATATGCTAATTGGGACTTTCCAGGGTACATAATTGCCAACAGATTCTTGTACAAGTCATTCTGAATTGAGAAAGCCAGTCGGATGACTAGCGAAACGTCTTCAAGAACTAAACTTCAAGTCCAGTGGTTCTAACTGAATATAACAGATATACCATGACCTGGATGAATGAGAACCTTCACAAGTCTGCTGGTTTAGAACAGAGTTACCTGCTGCCAATGACTCTGCTGCCCAGATGTCGGCTACCTGGCATTCTACTGAGGTCTGCCTTCAGAAATCTGCCCTAATATAAAAAGCTGCAGATATTAGGAGACGTAAGGAACCTCCATCTTACTCTGTTGGAGATAAGGTATGACTCTCCTCTGCTTATATAAATCTTTGTGTTCCTTCCTCCAAGTTGGGACCCAAATTCATTGGTCTTTTTTCCCATTTTGGAATTGGTGGGTCCAGTTACTGTTCGTCTCCAGCTTCCTTCCAACATGCGGATTCCTAATGTGTTTCATATTTCTCTCATTAAACCACAATGCTCTAATCAATTTTCCACACACCCTCCTACCTCCTGCCCCAGTTTCTGTAGATTGAGACCGAGAAGGTATTGGACTCTAGATTCTTTATAGCTCTTCAGTATCTGGTCCACTGGAAAGGTTTAGGTCCAGAAGAAAGAGCCTGGGACCTGCATGTTTAGGTCCAGAAGAAAGAGCTAGGACCTGCATGCTCCTCGTTTGGTCAAGGATTTTCACAGGAGTTTTCCAGACAAACCTGGTCCGTTAGGTCCAGTGGCCCTCAGTAGGGGGGGAGTACTGTCACAGTACGTAAGTACCTGCCACTCTGATCCAGCGCCACTCCTGTGACAGACGCACTCTTCCGCGTGAGGCATGAAGATTCTAAGGATCCCCCTTCCCCCAGAGCTTGTGTTAAGCTTTAACTACACTGACTGAAAGGCTACTTACCTAGCCCAATCCTGTAATGACTTACCTTGCCTGTTCCTGCACCAGAGACTTTCCTACCCTGTTCCAGCTCCAGAGACTTAACTTGCCCATACCAGCACCAGAGACTTACCTTGCCTGTTCCAGCTCTAGAGACTGGCCTTGCCCATACCAGCACCAGAAATTTACCTTGCCTGTTCCAACTCCAGAGACTTACCTTGTGAATGGCTTCTGTTGGCAAGCCAAAAACCTCTCAGAGGAAAGGAAAGAGGCGGAAACTTTTTCAATCACAGACAGGCTCCTTTGGGACTTTGGACAGACATTGCAGGAGAACCATTTGGAGCAGAGAGGTAAGTTAAGGATTTTTAAAAACTGTACTGTGGGGCCAGTAGTGGGGGAAATTTAAGTTTTGGGGATGGACTTGCCCTTTAAAACGATTGGTAAACTGGAGGTTTGACTTTAAACTGGATGGTGAACTGGAGCGTTGACCTTACACTGGCTTGTGCACTGGAGGGCTGACCTTGCACTGGCTGGTTAACTTGTAAATCTAGGATGTGCCCACAACACAGCCTTTTAAATATAATATGTGCCCACATAGACTGCTAATTATAAGATGCCCTAACTCCCAGCCCACACACTTGTAAATATATGATGCCCTCATGCCCAGCCTGATAAATATAAGATGTCCTCATGTCCAGTCCACACAGTCAGACAAATATAAGATGCCCTTATCCCAGCTCACACAGACTTGTAAATATACAATGCCCTCATTCCTAGACTGATTAATATAAGATGCCCCCATTCCCAGCCTACATAGACTGGTAAATATAAGATGCCCTCATGCCTAGCCCACACAGAATGCTAAATAAAAGATGCCCCAATGCCCAGCCCACACAGACTGGTTAATATAAGATTCCTTCATGCCCAGCCAACACATATTTGTAAAAACAAGATACCCTCATGCCCAGTTGCATACAGGTTTTCCCACAGTGACAGGTACAGTTTTTTCACTGTTGCTGGTACATACTAGTTTGCCTGCAGTGACCGGTACATTCACGTTTTCTCACAGTGGCTGGTTCATTCAAGTTTGCGCACAGTGACTGGTATGTACACATTTCTCACAGTGGCTGGTACATACAGGTTTGCGCACAGTGAATGCTATGTACACATTTCTCACAGTGGCTGGTTTATCCTTTTGAAGCTGTTGTTGTAAGTCTATGACCTTTTTCTTGTAACGGCTGGTGGGATCCCTTGTTAAGGCTTCATATGTGTTGTTATCAGTCAGGATAGCATGGTCACCTTAGCATTGTAGTCTAAGGTGTTGAGTATCAACGAATGGCCCAGCACAGAAGTGCCAATTCCTCTGGTCAGGATTCAGCCGTGTACCTGCATCTTAAGGATAAAGGACATACCTTTGAAGATTGTAATGTTAACATATTGGCAAAGGAACGTGACTGGTTCAAGAGAGTTGTCAAGAAGGCCATTTATGTGAAAATAAAGAAACCAAGCCTAAATAGAGGTGGGGGGGTTCGACACCAACTGTCTGCCATGTACAATGCTATTTTGACACTTTACTCTGGGCGTTTCTATAACACCTCTTAGCCACTATCCAATCACGCCATTAGCGCTTGGCTGTAATATGCTAATTGGGATTTTCCAGGGTACATAATTGCCAACAGATTCTTATACAAGTCATTCTGAATTGAGAAAGCCAGTCGGATGACTAGCGAAACGTCTTCAAGGACTAAACTTCAAGTCCAGTTGATCTAATTGAATACAACATATATACCATGACCTGGATGAATGAGAACCTTCACAAGTCTGCTGGTTTAAAACAGAGCTAAAACCAGATGTCAGTTCAAAGGCAATTCATATTTCTTAATAATTCAGGGCAAACAATTATGTAATATTTTCACAAAAACTCTAAGTTTTTACTCGAATCCAAGCTGCATCTATAGATACCTTGCAGAAGATATCCAGAAGGAAACTTTACTTCTCATTCATACACGTTTGGTATCCTTTTATTGTTTAAAATTAGTAAATGACAACAATGTTTATATTTTTAATGTAACATGTACGGCACTCGGAGTATGGACTAGAGGGAAAATAGAAATTAAAAATTCCCTCCAAAATTAGGAAACACCTCTCAGAGACCAGACCGCTCCCATTTCCAGGAAAATTGATAAATTGGGATAGTGGACTCATCCCATCAGTTCGGCAAAACACCAAATTAAGGGCTGTATTTAAAAAGCCACGGTATCGCTTTTTAGTTAATGTACCGCGGGTTAGTTCATTAACGACCGAACATTCGTTAATTACCGAACGTTCGTTAATTACCGAACGTTCAGTCGTAGAATGCCGCATGGTAGTAAACTACCGCAATGGTGTGCTTGTGAAGGTTCTCATTCATCCAGGTCATATATCACAGCCAGGTGTTAAGGGTGTGATTGGATAGTGGCTAAGAGGTGTTATAGGAACGCCCAGAGTAAGGTGTTAAAACAGCATTGTATATGGCAGACAGTTGGTGTCGAAACCCCCCCCCCCACACGTCTATTTAGGCTTGGTTTCTTTATTTTCACATAAATGGCCTCCTTAACACCTCTCTTGAACCAGTCACGTTCCTTCGCCAGTATGTTAACATTACAATCTTCAAAGGTATGTCCTTTATCCTTAAGATGCAGGTACACGGCTGAGTCCTGACCCGAGGAATTGGCTCTTCTGTGCTGGGCCATACGTTGATGCAGTTGCTGTTTGGTCTCCCCCACATACAAATCAGAGCATTCTTCACTGCACTGCACTGCATATATGATGTCGCTTTTCTTTTGTTTAGGTATTGGGTCTTTCGGATGTACCAATTGCTGCCTCAGTGTGTTGTTCGGTTTAAAGCAGACAGGGATACAATGTTTTTTGAAAATTCTTCTTAATTTCTCGGAGACCCCTGCTACATATGGGATGACCATGTTCTTCCTCCTTCCACCTTACTCTGGGCGTTCCTATAACACCTCTTAGCCACTATCCAATCACACCCTTAACACCTGGCTGTGATATGCTAATTGGGATTTTCCAGGGTACATAATTGCCACAGATTCTTGTACAAGTCATTCTGAATTGAGAAAGCCAGTCGGATGACTAGCGAAACGTCTTCAAGAACTACATTTCAAGTCCAGTTGATCTAATTGAATACAACAGATATACCGCAATGGTATTCTATGGGATCGTAAATCTACTATTTCGTTATCGTAGATTTAAGATCGGTACCATTAATTTACGATCGTAAAAACAGATCAAACATTAACGATCGTTAACCTGATCGGAAATTAATGTTTGGTTTAAGATCGTTTTACTGATCCTTAACTGGATGGTATCGCTAAAAAGCGATACTGCGGCTTTATAAATACAGCCCTAAGGAACATCTAGCCAATCTGACGGACCATATATTGGCTTCCATCGGGGAATATCATAGTGGACATTGTCATTTTTTCCCATATTGGATTAACAAATTTCCTGGATTGTGCATATGGACTTTTCAGATGCCATTTATTCTTAAGTATTCTTTCTTTTATCCCATTTACTCTCACATGTGTGTTACCTTTTATGTTCAGTAATTTAACCTAGCACTTTTCTGTATCTTTTATACCTTTTAATAAATTATATGAAATCATGTAAAGGCTAATTGTCCTATTCTGAGTATATCCCAAAACGAACCTGTGTCTTCAAGTTAGGCTACTGCGTGTGAAGTGCTGTTTAGATATATATATATAAAACTGTGCATAGAGTAATAGGTGTGGATAACTTTTTTCTTACAGGGTTGTTATAGCTAGATATATTTAGCAGGTCATTCCGCTGTTTTGACATGTAGTAGCAGCCTATGGTATAGGCATTGAGAAATATTAAGTGTGTGCTATATACGGTAGTTTTGTTCACTACCCCTCCGTTCTGTTTTATTGACTTGATGGTTACTTGTAGCACATTTCCGATAACTGATAGGTAGATAAGCGGACTGGACTGGAGTGTTTGTGACATGTGGTACTCATTGTTGTTTATAGTACTGTGTGCTGGCAATTTTCCCTTCTTTTGTGTAGTAAATATAAGTCCCCACAACACAGACACTGAGAGGCAGCCAATCACGGACACCGCTTATGGCTGCACAGAACGCCTGAGGAAAGAGGTAATGTAAATACAGTTAGGGGGAGTTTTTGAACAAACTACTATAGCGGTTGGGGCTGGGAGAGGGAGACCTACACTACAGAAATTGTGATATTACACTAGGGATTTTTACACTCTACACAGGGGGCCAGTAGTGGGGGAGATTAGTTTTGGCGGAGAACAAGATTCTGTCTGTCATCTTTCACAGATGGGAGAACACACAGTCATGATCATTCTCCTTATATAAAGCATATCGATAACGTTCGTAACTGCCATGCTTCCTACGATTGCTGGCAATTCTCTATACTTAAAGGACTCCCCGCCTCCCCGTCGGCGACGAGGCCAATAGGAAGGCACGCTTGTTGCAGAGCGTGCCTTCCTATTGGCCTCGTCACCAACGGGGAGGAGGGGGCGGAGCCTACCAAAGCAGCGTTGCTGCAACAAGCTGATGTAGGTTTCGTGAATCCCGGAGTGAGGACCTAGCGGTTCAGGTTCTCACCCTGGGTAAAAGCTACTGCACGAAGATGTGGAGCGGAGGGAAGGTGAGTATAATTGTCCTTTAAGTACAGTGGGCCAAGCATAACCAAGGGAAATTTTCCATTCAGAATTACCGTTTCCAAAGCCGACGCCGAATGTTCATCACCATTGAAAGCATTCATTTTGGCCATATACACATTAGCGATATAGGGCTCATCCCGTTGGTAAAAATAGGATTGCCCCTATATCGCTAATATGTGTACCCAGCTATATAGTCTTTGCATAATTGTAAAACTAAGCCAAGATGATTATTTTATATGCAAACAAAGAGGCTACAGGAAACTAGATTGGCTTATTGCTCTATGGCTGATTAGGATCTCTGTCTTTGTAAAGAAAAAAAACCTTGAATAGCACCCTCCACATTTGAATGGTGCCCTAGCTTTTCACCTAGTTCACCCTGCTTACAGCATACGCAGACATACACATTATTAGAGCTTTTCTTTTAAATAAATGTCTAATGGAAGACTTTTTTTCTTACAAACCCAGGCAGAAAGTGATGCTTTTTATAACACCTATGGTAAATACCTGAATTAATACCTTTCCTTTAAAAACAAAAACATGGATTTTATTACAGAGGGACAAGGGCTGAACTCAATGCAGTTTCCTACAGCTTCTTATAGCTTCCACGTAGGAGTTAAGTAAGGCATGACGTTGCAGTCTAAGCAGAGGACAGCCTGTAATGTTATGGTGGGATTTAGAATGTAGGTCACTAGGGCAGGTACTGCAAATTACTGTTCAGCAAACCCTGAATGTCTGACAGCTAGAACCTTTCTACACACTGTAAATGACACACTGTAAAGTGACCTGCCATGCTAAAATGAGCCCTTGCATCTCTGATGAATGGAAATGTGATTACTCCTGTTAATATGCTCAGTTATGGTTTTTATTTGAAAAGCAGAGACTAACCAGAAGAAGTCAACATTTAATCTCTCTCATTGAATGCTGTCAGCTGCCTGACCAGGACAACCTGTGAGTTTACACATTACCTGAAAGCTGAATGATACGTGAAATCGACTTATAGTTTACATTATGTTCTATTTTTCACCCACTTATACAGTATGAATTTGTGTCAATTAAATATCACATATCTTTCAGCATATAATACATTACCATGGCGTAGTGAAACATGACCCATAATATTATACCGACCTTGTGACCTTGTCTATACTGTGGCAGGACTAAATCCAGCCATAGGAAATCTTGAGAGATTGGGCCCTCTTTCTTTCCAGTGTGCTTAAGCTATGTACACACTTGAGAAATATATCTACCAACAACCTCACCTTTGTCAAGGCTTCTATCATCATAGCTAAGTGATAGAGTATTGGGGGGGCAATGTCCCCGTTTTCCAGGACACTGATGATAGCTCATCTGATATGAATAGTCATACAACCAATAGTGTGGAGGTAGATCACTCCGTTCACAGGACAATCAAGGCCACAGGTACCGTATATAGTGCAATAAACTTTATTATACATCATAGAAGTAGAACACAAGGGTACTAGAGGGGGGAAAGCAGTCTTACACGTTTCACTGCGCATTAGCTGCTTCCTCAGACACCAGAAGAAAAGAGCTAAACACGTATGAAATCTATATATTACAAGTAGAGATGTAATAAAAACTTTCGAAAGTTTGGTCCGTTTTCGAACTTTCGAACTTCTAAAAAAGTACCTATTAAAGTCAATGGGGGGTAAATTGTTTGGAAAGTTCGAATGAACTTTCAGAAATATTGCAGTGTAAACTTACCTTACAGGCCCCTGGGACCTGGGAGATGGCCTGAGGAACACGTCCGTGAGTGGGGAACAGCATAGAAACCAGACGTAACACACACGCGCTACTTCCAGTTTCCATGTGCCACTTTCGGTAATCCTCAAACATTCGGCAAAACTTAAACAACCCGACCGGACGTTCGGGGGTCCCGCAGCTCGAAACCGGGACCCCTTCCTAGGTCCTTACAAAGACCTTGTGGCCCTGCTTAAGGGGTCCTGCAGCTCAAACCAGGACCCCCCTCCCTGCCACTTATAAGTGCCCTTGTGGCCCTAACAAGGGCCCTTTGGTGCTTAAGGGGTCCCGCAGCTCGAACCGGAACCCCCCTCCCTGGCCCTATCAGGGCTCTTGCGGCACTAAGAAGTGCCCTTGTGGCCCTGACAAGGGCCCTTTGGGGCTTAAGGGGTCCCGCAGCTCAAACTGGGACCCCTCCCCAACACATATAATTGCCTTTGCGGCCCTGACAAGGGCCCTTTGGGGCTTAAGGGGTCCCGCAGCTCGAACCGGAACCCCCCTCCCTGGCCCTTGTAAGGGCCCTTGCGGCACTGATAAGTGCCTTTGTTGGGAGTTCCGCACCTCAAACCGGGACAGTGACACCTGCTCCACTGAGGCCACCGACCCCGAGAAGTACCCCTGCGGCAGCCAGGGGTACCTACGGCGCTGGTGGCCTCAACGAGGCTGATGTTATTGGCGTCTTGACACCAACTAGCTTGCGCTAGCGACACCAACACCATGAGGTCGCCGATGCCAGGCAGGCTCATGCGGCCGACAGTGAGCCTGCTGGCACCGCCGGCCTCAGCGGAGCCGATGTTGCTAGCCACTTCTTTCTTCTGCCATCTACTGCGATAACATCTGAGCTCCGCGGAGGTGTGCACATCTTTATATAGGTTTGCAGAAAACCTAATCCGTTTCTGATTGGTCAATTTTCACATGCTTGGTTTACATTGTTTACATTAACCATTCAGATTCAGAAAATCGGAAAATCTGATTGGTTAATGTAAACGTAAACCAAGCATAGAAAAATTGACCAATCAGAAACGGATTAGGGTTTTCTGCAAACCTATATAAAGAAGTGCAAACCTCCGCTGAGCTCAGAAGTCATCGCAGTAGATGGCAGAAAAAAGAAGACATGGGATCAAGATGCCGGTAACATCGGCCTCGTTAAGGTTCCCCTGGCGGCTGCAGGGGTACTTCTCAGGGTCGGTGACCTCAGCAGAGCTGGTGTCACCGGATGGTAGACAGAAGATACCACCCAAGGGCTCTTTTAAGAGCTGCAGGACCCCCAACAATGGCACTTATCAGTGCTGCAAGGGCCCTTACAAGGGCCAGGGAGGGGGTTCCCGGGGTTCAAGCGGCATGACCCCTTAAACCCCCAAAGAGCCCTTGTCAGGGCCACAAAGGTCCTTGTAAGGACCCGGGAGGGGGTCCCGGTTTCGAGCTGCGGAATCCCCCCAATGGCGCACGGCAATCCGCGAGTGGCCATTTTTGGGAATCTCCGGCTGTTCGGGGATTTTCGTTAGCGGCCATTCGAGGACTGCCGAATGTTTGAAAATCCTTGTACATTTGAGAATTCTCGAATGTTCGAGGAGTTTTAAAAATAGTCCCGCGAGTCCAGAAAATCTAACTCATTCGAACCTTAACTAGTTTGAATAGTTCGAGTTTGTCTCAACTCATAAAGTTCAGCTCAAACTCGGGTTCGAGTTCTAGTCCATCCCTAATTATAAGGCGGTGTAGCAGATCATTAAAGGGCAAGTTCACCCTTAAATCAAAAAAACAAATTATGAGCAAGCGCTCGGCCGGGACAAATGTCCATTGGTCAAGGCAAATTCAGGCGTGGTCGACTTTGTGAACAATCGATTGCGCGTTCCCATAGGGAACCGCACAATCGATCAGAATTTACCGTCACGCCCAATCGAATGTTCGTCCATTCCGGAAAGGTTTGTTCGTACACATTGTGCGTCGTGGGTCAGGACCCGCGATCACACGTGTGTATGAGCCTTAAATGCTTTAAAAGCAAAGTTCACTTTTTGCCTTAAGTGTAGTACCTGAAATAAAGTATCTATGTCTTACCCCCCATACATCACTTAATGTACCATGTGCTTAATGTGCTTTTCTCGCAGGGCTATCTATATGTAGCATTTTAGGTCATCGCCCTGGGTAATTCCCCTTTAGTGTGTCAATATAGTTTTTCTTAAATCCCACCAAATAATCCCAGACTCTTTTCAAAAACCCTTCTGGCTTTTCTCAAACCCAATATTTGCTAAAACATATTTCTTAAATGATATATTACCCTGACCACAGCCCAGGGGAAGACGGAAACAAACCAGTAAAATAGTGAAATAAAGGAGGAACTAAAGGCTAAAATTTGTTTTCAGTAACAATAAATCTTCATTTCTGCCCTGTAGGTTGAAACACTATTTGGCAACATAACCGGTCAAGTCTGACCTAGACTAGGCTATTTAGAACACAATGTTTTAGGAGGAAAACATAAAAAGGCCTAAATGTATTTTAATTCTTAAAACTTTTTGCTGTTAGAATTGTATCTTCTCTGTGACCCAAAATGGGCAACACTTTTGATTTGAGGAAAACAAAAATGTTTTTTCACAATCCTGCTGATTTCAGAAGTAAAAGATATTTGTTGGGAATTACAAAATCTACTTCAGTTCTTAGCTTATATTTTCATAGGATATGGTGAGTCCTTTCTGTAAATGGCCAGTACAAGCTTAACATGAGATTGCAAAGCCCTATTATTGCTAGTGGCACATTTCATCTCCATGAGCTTAAAATCATCTGTGTACTGTAGAACCTAACTGGGAGATGCAGTAAAATGCATGTTATAACAGTAAGTGGGAAACACACTCTACCGAATGTACTGTCAGGTTACTGTGGGTTTTACACTGACTGGACTAAAAATATTCGGACTTTGTACCCAATGCAACAGTTAAGTTTTGTGTTACCTAGTAGGGATATCATATTGAGGTCTAAAGCTGGGTACACACTAGGGGACATTTTGTCCCGACTGAGCGTTCTCTACTAGTGAGTGCTTAGCTGGGACAAATAACTGTCAATAGTGGTCGCTAGCATCTGAACTCGGTCCTGGCTGGCCGCCCCACACCATTCGATATTTCCAGTCTACCGACCAATACAAGTCACTATCGGTATTTGGTATTTCCTGTTTTATACTTATATTGTCCCATTATGATGGAACTTCAGTAGAAGTTGGTGTATTTATACAATTGTATATTTAATTCTATTACTGCATGGTTGAACTGTGTGCACTTGCTGCTTCTATAGAATGGAATGTCTTCTAAAACCTCTTCTAAAAAAAGTTTTAGAAGAGGTTTTGATAGGCTATTTTCATTTTCAGCAGCTGTCACTGCAAACAAGTTATGGTATTCGCTATACAACAGACAATGATCGTTAACCTTCACCTGTAGCCCAATATAAGCTTGTTGTTTAGTTGACAGATGGGCTTAGCCTTTCAAGAGATTTCCTTGATTGACATTCTTGTGTTTATATCTTGTGACATCAACAATAAGCCAAGCTCAAGGTAAGCTTCTAAACAAGGCAGATAAGCCAACACAATGCTGAATGTCACTCACACAGTTAAATGTAAAATACAACAGTTAACTAACACACTGCAGATTGTGAAGCATATTTTTATCATTACAATATGACTAATGTTGGCATTAAAGGACCAGTAACCTATATAAAAGGAATAATAAAGAACGTGAGTTGAAACAAGAGAATTTGTTGATTTGCCCATTCTTGCTGGTTCTAAAAATCTTTAGATCTTTGTACTGGGCTTCCGTTTATTAATAATGTTGCATGTCTGTAAAAAGGAACCTTAAGGGTAAAATTATAGTAAAATCCTGCCCCACAAATTGTTTACAGTGAGCCATTTATCCCTCTTACTTTACTAATATTTCACTATGTTCAAAACCTTGCCGTGGCTTCTTGAAATGTGAAGAGTATACTTAAAAGGGAATGTTCACTCTTAAAACATAAAACTAGTCAGTTGTCCGTTACCTGCTCCAAAGCCCAACTGAAATATTTTGCACTTTATTACCCACACTACTAACCAGATATTTAACCATAATTATTGTCCCCATTCTGAGAGTAAGGTAGCCCCTCCCTCTATGCAGTCAATCAAGGCTGTGACAATTGACATAACAGCCAATGATTGACTGCTGTTTCCCCAGCTGCCTCCTCTGCACATGTTCAAACTTATAAAAAGCATATTCATTAGAGACAGGAGGCAGATACCTTTGTCAGAACTTATCATTAAATATCGTGTTACAAATACATTTAAAGGGCATGTCCACCCTCTTTTTCAACTTTTCATATACTGTGGGGCATGTCCCCCCACCCCCAACCAATATATTCTTACACAAAAAACGCTTCCCATCTCTACTTACAGCACCTCATTCCTTCGATGTTCTGGTCCGGCTCCCCTGCCCGCCGGAAGTGCAAGCAGGGGGCCGGACCGGCAGCGAATCACAGCCACGGCTGCCATCAATGAGACCGGCGAGGGAACAAGGTGCTGTAAGTAGAGAAGGGAAGCGTTTTTTTGTGTAAGAATATAGCAGTTGGGGTTGGGGGGACATTCCCTAAAAGATATAAATAGCTTTTTACAGTACGTGAATGCCAGCCACGGAGGGATCGGGAGGGAGGGGGGGTAGGGCTCCAGTGCGCATTTCTCTATCGCTCCCGGAGGCATCACAGGCATCACTGGTAAGTGAAATATATCAGTTGGAGGCAGGTAACTGACAATGAGGGGGACTTGCCTTTTAATATTTATGAACAGTTGCATAAAAAATGTTGTAGTGTAAGACTTACTATTCGTATTGGATTTCATGGTTTGTGTGTTACACCTAGAGAAGTGTATGAGGAAGTTCAGAACCGGCAAATATCCCCAAGAGAAATTCCACACACACAAACATATTTTTATCAGCCAAACTATTTCTCATTGTTACATTTGTATTTTAAAGAATATGACAGAATTTTTACCTGGGGAAGGTAAACATTTGCATAGTAATAATGTAAAAACTTTTAACAGCACTATACTATGGACTATAAAGTTACTCTGTATATCTATCCATACCTGTTGGTAATTACTTAATGATTAAGAAATGAAGGGGGTCAATATATAGAATTAAATTGTGGGAGTAACACACAACATGGGTAGTCTTATTTAACAAAAGGGGCAACATTTTACCCACAGTGTTAATCTACACCAATCAATCAAGTACACTAGTAAAAAGGTATCATCTGATTGGTTGAAGCAAATTAACAGTATGGCATATTTTCGCACATTCTTATTAAATAAGTCTGTTGTGTCTTTGCTTATGTGTGTATGTGCGTGTATACTATATCTGCTGTCTTTACTTTTCATATAAATCCCTTATATTATCTAAATATATTTATATCTCCATAGGAGATTGCATTGAGTTTTTAGGAGCTACCAATGAGGTGGGGGGTGTAGGATATTACATATAGGAAAGGTGTATATGTATGTGTGTATATCTCAATGTTACCATTTAAATGACCATCAGTAAATTTATATAAAGTATAGCAATGACTTATATTAGGTACAACACAAAATATACAAAATACATAAACTTACTTACAGAGCTGAGATCGCTATTTTAAAATGGACTGGTTAAGTGGCAGCTTAAACCACACCCCTGGGTCTGCTCCATGTGAAAGGAAGTGTAATCCAAAAAAAGTTTCTGTCTGCTACACAGGATGTGATGTGTATTGTAATGGACATATACACCAGTATACCACCTCCAGCTTGCAGGTGGTGTGTCAGTGAGTGATAGAAGACAAGACATCCCTGCACTCTATGGCTAGGAGGCTAGAAAGTAAAAGTAGATTGTGATGTGTGCTTTGGAGAGATATTGAATGGAACACAAGATCCTGTGTATAAGATCCTGTTACCACCTGTTGGGAGGACAGATTATTGGACAGACAAGTTACCTTATTGGATGCCAACTCTAAGGCAACAGATAAGTGTACACCAACTTACAAGGACACACAATATACAGGCCTGGTCAATATTGAAAGTGGTGCACCATAGACAGGGACACCCCTGATTACTGCACATGTTCTGTGAGGAACCTGTTTATGTGCACTGTCTGCTTTGTGCCAGACCACCAGAGTAACCCACTGTGTGCCATGCTACCCATAATCCTTCCACAAAGCAGTGATCTGGTACAAATTGGTGGCAGCGGTGCTGGTAATACCATTTATTCTCCCTGTTTTCTCTGTATATTTGTTCTCTGTATTAAGCTATGGAGGCTGCTACTGAAAGTATTTATTTAAATCCTCCTGTCCTTATACCTGCAGATGAAATTCCCCAATTAGACTCAGTAGCTCTACCAGGCCCAATTGCCAAACCTATTTTTAAACCTGATCCATTTGGTAGGGTAACTAAGGAGTGGACTGATTGGCTAGAAAAAATTGAATTGGCAGCCACTATTAATGGTTGGGATGAAGGTGCTCGCTTGCAAGGCCTTTTGCTTAGTGGTAAAGCCAGGCAGGTATACCAAGGATTTACTGTAACACTGAAATAAAAAGCAGTTATTATTTATTAAAAATTGCTCTGAAGCAATTGTTTTCAATTAGATCTGTATAGAAGAGTATATAAAGGATAAATCCATTTCTTTAGGTAAACTGGGAATGAGAAATGTTTGTTTATACGTTAGATTATTAGGGCAATGCTATTATAATAACATGATGCTGTGAGGTACCTTCTGTTATAATATATGAGGTACCATCACCACTTGCCGTGGTGAATACTAATAAGTATTAACCTAGCATGTTTAGTTTCAACCACACAGTGTGGCAGGATTGCCTGGGTCTACTCCCAGACCTGCAGGAGTATCCTATTTGGTTCCTCTGAAAGCTGGTGACTGTCTGAGAACAGTTTAAAATATACCTGTGTAAAGATTCTAAATCCACTATATCCACACATAGCAAAACATACACACACATAATTTCCATTGTGCACCAACGGGCACACTTTTGCTAGTATATATATATATATATATATATATATATATATATATATATATTTATAAGACTTTGTGTCCGTCCACACTCTCACGCTCCTCCAAAACTGCCTGGGTGCTAAACCTCCACTTCCCCACACAGAACAAAGCAACTCCGACCAAGGGCACTCATGGGAGTTGCACAAAACACCACGTGTATGGATACCGCGATCAATGCATTTCGTCCATGATACAGGCCGTCATTAGGATCGTCATATCCGGTTAAGTTCAC
Organism: Hymenochirus boettgeri; assembly: GCA_019447015.1. Classification (NCBI taxonomy): domain Eukaryota; kingdom Metazoa; phylum Chordata; class Amphibia; order Anura; family Pipidae; genus Hymenochirus; species Hymenochirus boettgeri. The sequence continues at coordinate 173,418,371 of CM033476.1, forward strand.
CATCTTAAAAGGTGTTGGGGACACACACCCTCGTACCCTTAACCCCTGAAGTTAAAAAACAAGCTAATTGCATAATAATTCTCCATTAACATCAGTTATCGCTAACTGAAGAAGCAACAAGTTTAAGCAATCTATATCAATAAAACCACATAATTACTATATAACCTTATTGTACCATACAATGAACGACAGCTCCAAAGCATATTTATAAAAAGCATGTAAGAGAGACCATTTCATTGAGCTTTGGAGAGATCTTATCAAGTATCTTTATCCATAGTACCTCTAGTTGCAGAAGTTTTTTTTATCTCTAACCGAATCGTAGACAGTGTCAGGTACGTGGTCAATCACCATTCACTTGAACATGGAAGGGTTATGCCCAGCCATTTTAAAATGCCTCACCACCAATTGTTCCCCATATTTTGAGTCTTTGAGCAATCCATGTTCAGACAGTAGCAACAGGAAACAGACATCAGGGAGCGGATCGCTCCGAAACCAGGAGTCAGTCACAGCGTGTTATATCAACTTCTATTTTATTCAAACCACACACATATGCCTGATGTCTGTTTCCTGTTGCTAGTATCGTGAGACTCCGCTGAAGTCTCATTCTGGGAGAAAGGATCTGCACGTCGGGATACAGCCTAGCGTGAGTGCTGCATGGATACCGTTGGTGAGCGCCCCTGGTCCAGTCTCCGGTATGTGATTTCCATGTTCAGACAGTGCAGATATGATACTTGCTCTATGATTACTTCTCTCAAGTAGTACTGGTTTTCCGTACGTAATATAGGCCACATGGGCAGACCAAGATATATATCACAAAGGAGGAGGTGCAAGTCAGTCTAAAATGGATATTGTATCTTTTGTCACTATGGGGGTGCTTCTATCCTAGGGAATTCATAGTGCGCAATATGCTGACTATCGGCAGACAAGATAGAGAATTCTGTGTGAGATGCATCAGCATCCTCAACAAATGTTCCTATTATTTATTGTTACTGGTGATCCAACAAGCCAACAGGGAACTTGAACAGGTCAGAGTTGACCTGGCCAAGTTTGAACTACACCATCTCCCCAATTTTAAGGAGGATCGTCAGACTGATTGGTTGAAAAATTTGGAGGATCAAAGGGTAAGCAGGAGAGGAAGGTGGTCCAAAAGTTTTACCGAGTGAGGAGAGGCCTTTTTAGGGGGCTTTACACGTCAGGCTACAAGGGGTGGGTTACACATAAAAGGAAGATATGGTGTTCCAGGAGGGGAGGTTGGTCCCACAGGAAACACACACACACCCACTCCCGGATTCCCCACAGGAATTGATTTTCAATCTCAGTTCACATTCATTGTCCCTAGGCGAACATAGATTACTCAGCAGGGGCTTTTTCTTTTGTTCCCATGCCTAAGATGGACATCTTATGTGATGAGATTGACCTTTTTAAGTTCAAGAGGTCTTTGAAGCTGAGAGATTTTTTTTAAGGGTAGTCTTATTTGACCCCCCGAACACAGCAGCAGCAATCTCGTTATTCCATAATATGGTGTGTAATGATCTTAAAGTTTTTTCCTAAAACAAGTAGGAATTTGAGATGGGTTAATAATCTTGATAAAAATGAGAGACACCTTTTTTTCCTTGAGGAATAACGACAAAGTAGTGATCCTTACTGCTGATAAAGGGGGCTATTGTGTTGTTGGACCCCTCTTATTATCGTAATGAGTTGCTTTCACAACTGGCTGACACCAATACTTGGTGTCAGACAGTGATTTGGATCTCAAGTGTGGCATTGAATAATGGGTGGATTTCCGAGAACACCTTTAAATTTTTGAAAAGTAACAATACAAGTTGTCCCATCATATATACCAGTCCAAAAATTCACAAATCTATGGTTGCACCCCCATGGCGGCCTATCATAGCTTCCAAGAGTTCACTTTTTAAACCGGTCATGCAATATGTAGATCATTTTTTGCAGCCAGTTTACTTTTGAAAGAATTTGGGGGAGACCTTTCAGAGGTTGTACTCCTTTCTTATGATGTGACCAGCCTTTATACCGTAATCCCGCAAAAACGGGATACAGGTTTGTATGGAGGCTTTGGTTAAGGGCACGTGCCAAGGCCCACCCATAGAATTTATCATGGATCTTGTGGCTTTCATTCTGACAAATAACTATTTTCGTTTTGAGAAAGGTTCTATCAACAGATAGCAGGTACTGCCATGGGAACCACTGCATCTTTACATGCAGTTGTTCATTGAGACCTTTATTTTTCCGAAATTTGATGGGGACATTGTTCTGTATAAAAGGTACATTGACAATGTCTTTATTCTTTGGAAGGGGGACCATATTGGAGCCCAAAGGTTTGTAGAGAGCTTGAATAGTCTTGATACTCCAATCAAGTTGAGTATGCATGCGCATAAGTCCACAATTGACTTTTTGGACCTTAGGATTTTTATCAGAATAGATTGTACCACGCTCTTGATGTGTACCTGACACTGTTTATGGTTCGGTTAGAGATAAAAAAACTTCTGCAACTAGAGGTACAATGGATAAAGAGACTTGATAGGATCTCTCCAAGGAGGCTCAAAGAACTGGCCTCCCTTTTATGCTTTTTATAAATATGCTATGGAGCTGTCGTTCATTGTATGGTACAATAGGGTTATATAGTAATTATGTGGTTTCATTGATATAGATTGCTTAAATATGTTGCTTCTTCAATTTGCGATAACTGAGGTTAATGGAGAATTATTATGCAATTAGTTTGTTTTTTTATATGCTTATCTGGTGTTTTTATAAAATGTTTTTAGCACCTCAGGGGTTAAGGGTACGAGGGGGTGTGTCCCCGACACCTTTTAAGATGGTGAACGTAACCGGATATGATGATCCTAATGACGGCCTGTATCATGGACGAAATGCATTGATCGCGGTATCTATACACGTGGTGTATAGATATAAAAGTGTGTCCGTTGGTGCACAGTGGAAATTATGTGGTGTGTGCATGTTTTGCTATGTGTGGATATAGTGGATATAGAATCTTTACACAGGTATATTTTAAACTGTTACTCAAACAGTCACCAGCATCTAAGGGAACCAAATGGGATAAACCTGCAGGTCTGAGAATAGACCCAGGCAATCCTGCCACACTGTGTGATTCAAACTAAACAGCACCATTGGGTGACCTGAGACCCTAAACAGGATCCAGATAAACATACTATGTTCATACTTATTAGTATTCACCATGGCAAGTTCCACATTTATAACTGCTTATGTTACGACTTAGGAGCAAGTGATATTGATTAGCTTTACAGATTAAAGTGAGGTGGGGTTAAAGGTGCTAAATGCTCCCGACAGTATAAATATAAAATGAAATAGACCCTTCTTATAACAGAAGGTACCTCATAGTCTCAAGTTATTATAATAGCATTGCCCTAATAATCTAACATATAAACACCATTTTCTCACTGACCTTTCACATGTTTGAAAACTACAACTCCCAGCATTATCTGTTAGCCACACGTTTCTCCTTTGTGTCCATTGGCTAATGATACAAAGCATGGGTGTTAAACTTTCTGGCAGCACAAAATTCTGCAAAATTTTGTTTTCATACATCCTAGAATAAAGCAATTTAACATGCTTTAGCGATTCTGAAGGACTCGAATATGCAAGTGATCCATCTGCCCTTCCCATGCCCATAGCTATTACACTATTCACCTAGAGAAGGATTATTTAGGTCACTTCAGGCAGTAGGAGTCATAAACCTTACCAAACTTGCCCTCGCTTGCCTATTGCATCTACCTGCCAGCTAGAATACAGGGGGGTGTAAGTGGAATAAACCTGCAGGTCTGAGAATAGTGTAATGTTTTTCCCCCGCACTCTCTTCTTACTATAGGTGCTGCTCCTCTTTACTGCTTACCACCCGCAGTTCTTTATCTTACAAATTGTACTTGGTTGAAGAACGCACACTATTGAACTTCTTGCTTTTTAATATTTATTCAGTGACATGCTTGCACAACGTTTCGGGGAGTGTCCCCTTCCTCAGGTGCATCAGGGGGGGGGGTGGGGCGGGGGGAGAGGGGGGGGGGGTGGGGAGATTGTGGGAGGGGGGGGTGCAGGGGGGGGGGGAGGGAGGAGGTGGGGCGAGGGAAGGGAAACACTACCCGAAACGTTGTGCAAGCATGTCACTGAATAAATATTAAAAAGCAAGAAGTTCAATAGTGTGCGTTCTTCAACCAAGTCAATTTGTAAGGTCTGAGAATAGCCCAGACCAATCTTGCCACAAAGTGTGGTTTAAACTAAACAGCATCATTGGGCAACCTGAGAGCCTATACAGGATCCAGATTAACATGCTAGGTTCATACTAATTAGTAATTAGTTCCAGATGTATAGTTGCTGTGGGGTTAGAACTTCAAAGCACAGGATACTGATTAGCTTTATAGCTTAAGTTGAGGTGGGGTTAAAGGAGCTAAAAGCTCCCCACAGAGTATAAAATTAAATAGAGCCTTCTTATAACAGAAGGTACCTCACAGACTCATGTTATTATAATAGCATTGCCCTAATAATCTAACATTTAAAGGGCAAGTCCAGCCCTAAAATGAAAACTTACATACAGGTAAATCACCCCCAAAACCCTATATGGTTTTTGAAATCTGAATTATATAAGTCTAACCTGAAATCCTGCACAAAGTCCTGTTGTCCCTGTTTCTGCTTCCTGGTTCTTCCAGTTGTCAACTGTCAGTTATGGATTTGACAGTTGACATCACAGCCAATGACTGAATGTTAATCCCCTGTCTGCCTCTTCTGAGCATGCCCAGACTCAGTACAGGTTTCTAAATTGCTCAGTATCCATGAAGCATAGCAGGCATACAGTAATGAATTCATAGGACAAACTATGATACATCAACATATTTTAAAGAGGCCATTCTTTCTAAAACATGTTTGTATGAGGGTGGAGTTGTCCTTTAAACACATATTTTTCACTCCCAGAGAAATGGGTGGGGACATGCAAAGTATTATCCTTTATATCCTCTTTAATACAGATCTAGTATAGTATAGTATAGTATAGTATTTGAGGTTGAATAAAAGACATTACAGTCCATCCAGTCCAACCCATCTAGCAATATCCTCATTTCCTGCCTAACTGTTGATCCAGAGGAAGGCAAAAAAACCCCACCAAATTTATGAAGGGGGAAAAATTCCTTCCTGACTCCAAGTGGCAATCGGAAATTCCCTGGATCAAATCTACTTTATGTATCAATACCGTAACTTGCAACATTCCTTGTTTGCAGAAACTCATCCAGCTTTTTTTTGAAAAATGACCAATGAACCTGCCATTACAACGTCCACTGGAAGACAGTTCCATGACCTTACCGTTCTCACAGTGAAAAACCCTTTCCGAGCTTGAAGCCTAAACCTTTTTCTTCAAGTCTTAAGGATGTCCTCGTGTCCTTTGACATGTTCTCTTGGTGAACAATGCCCCAGATAGTTTATTGTATGGCCGTTAATGTATTTATACACAGTAATCATATCCCCACGCAAGCGCCTTTTCTCCAGCGTACATAATTGTAACTTTTCCAGTCTCTCTTCATATTCAAGCTCCCCCAATCCCCTTATTAATTTAGTTGCCCTTCTCTGAACCCTTTCCATTTCAAAGATGTCCTTTTGTACACAGGATTCCAAAATTGCACTGCATATTCCAAATGAGGCCTTACCAATGCTTTGTAAAGAGGGAGAATTACATTTTCCTCCCTTGAATCCATACCTCGCTTTATACAGACAATACCATGCTGGCTCTGGTGTTGCCGCTGGCACTGCTTGCTACCTTTAAGTTTGTTATCCACCAAAACTCCAAGATCCTTCCAACAGGGATTCACTTAACACAGAGCCATTTATAGTATAAGTAGCACAAGTATTTTTAAGTCCAAAATGCATCACCTTACATTTATCAACATTGAATTTCATCTGCCACTTAGCAGCCCAATGTGATAATCTATCTAGATCCCCTTGCAACGATTGCACATCCTCTGAAGTTTTTAATGGTCGACAAAGTTTGTGTCGTCAGCAAACACAGAAACCTTGCTGACAATACCCACTTCCAAATCATTAATAAATAGATTAAATAGAAGCGGCCCCAACACAGAACCCTGTGCACCCCACTTAGCACTTTAGTCATATATGATGAAGCCCCATTAACAACTACTCTCTGCATCCTATTCTTTAACCAATTTTCATATATGACAAATGTGACTCCCCAGACCAACAGACCTTAGCTTATTCATTAGTTGCCATGGGGGACTGTATCAAACCTTTCAAAATCCAAGTAAACTAAATCTACTGCTATACCAGAGTCTAAATTTCACTTACTTCCTCATAAAAGCCAAGCAAGTTAGTTTGACAAGATCTATTCCTCCTAAATCCATGCTGGTTACTACTTATAATGTCAGTCCTTGAAACATACTCTAGAACATGATCCCTTATTAAACTTTCCAGGATCTTCCCCACCACTGAAGTTAAACTTACAGGCCTTTAATTACCCGGCTGTGAACGACCACCCTTTTTGAATATTGGAATAACATCAGCCTTTTTCCAATCCAGAGGCACACCACCGGACATGAGGGAATCAGCAAAAATAAGAAACAATGGCCTAGATAAAACTGAACTTAGCTCCCTAAGTACCCTAGGATGTATTTTATCCGGTCCAGGAGATTTACTAATATTAACCTTATTTAGTTCTTTCTGTACCATATCCTCAGTTAACCAAAGTGAACTTGAATCTTGTATACCTTTATTGCTACTATACTCTATGATATCTGTACTTGGATCTTCTATAGTGTATACAGAGGGAAACAAATTATTCAAGACATTTGCTTTATCGCCATCCTCCGTAACTAACTTATCCCCATTAATTAATGGTGCCACATTCTCAGTCCTCATCTTCTTACTATTAATATACTTAAAAAAATGTTTAGGCTTAGTGATGCTTTCTTCAGCTATCCTAACTTCATTATTAATTTTAGCTAGTTTGATTGCTTTCTTACACTCCTTGTTACAGTTTTTATACTCCCTAAAGGCCCTTTCCGTTCCCTCGGCCTTAAAGGTTTTAAATGCCTTTTTCTTCCTAACCATATGCCTCTTTACATCAGAATTCAGCCACATGGGCGCGGATTTATTTTTTTTTACATTTATTTCCCAAGGGTATAAATTTAGATGTGAACTGGCTTAAAATCCCCTTGAACACAGTCCACTTCTGTTCAGTACCTTTACCTGATAATACATTATCCCAGTTGACATTCTGAAGAGCTGGGACCTGGGAAAATTTGCTTTCCTGAAATTAAATGTCTTTGTTAACCCAGCGCACTTTTCCTTTCGATAATCTTTGTTAACCCAGCGCACTTTTCCTTTCGATAACAAAGTCCAAATGCCACTATTTCATGGTCACTATTCCCTAAGCCTCCAGTTACCTTTATATCTATAATGCACTCCACAATGTTAGATATTACCAGATCCAACAGAGCTCCTTTTCTAGTAGGAACCTCAACCACCTGTGAGAGAAAATTATCCTGCAGCAAATTCAGGAACTCATCGCCTTTTTCTGTGATGGCAGTTCCACCACACCAATCAATGTCAGGGTAATTGAAGTCCCCCATAATGAGCACACTCCCCAAACTTGCAGCCCTTGCCAACTGCATATGAAGTGGACTCACCTCCTCTCTGCTAGCATTTGGCGGCTTATAGCAGACACCAACAATGACATTACCCCCTTTCCTGTTGCCTAATTCCACCCATATTGCCTCCACTTTATCATCCATATCACCAGCTATCTCTTCTTTTAAATTTGGCTTCAATTCTTTTTTAACATATACACATACTCCTCCCCCTTTCCTTTTTTTTCTGTCCTGCCTAAACAAGGCATATCCTTCTATATTTACAGCCCAGTCGTGAGAACTGTTCAACCACGTTTCTGCTATACCTATTACATCATACTTTTCATTCAATGCCATCATTTCCAATTCACCCATTTTGTCAGCCAGGCTTCTCGCATTTGCAAACATACATTTTAGATTATGATCCTGTAATTTATTCGTACACTTTGATACACATTCCTCCCTATCCCCTATGCTAGCCCCACCCCCCTTTCCACCCACCACTGGCCTATCTACACCCTGCTTTCCTCCTGGACAATCTATCCCAGTGAGACTGCTAATACCCTCCCCCCCAAACCTAGTTTAAAATCTCCTCCAACCCTCTAGCCATCTTCTCCCCTAAAACAGCTGCACCACCATCAGTGAGGTGCAACCCATCCCTACTAAAGAGCCTGTAGCCGACAGCAAAGTCTGCCCAGTTCTCAATAAACCCAAACCCTTCTTCCTTACACCACTCTCTTAGCCACGCATTAATGCTCCTAAGCTCCCGCTGTCTCCCTGGCTTAGCACGTGGCTGCGGTAGTATTTCTGAAAACACTACCCTGGAGGTCCTTGCTTTTATCTTGGCCCCTAGTTCTCGGAAATTATGTTTAAGGACCTCACCTCCACCTCTAACTTTGTCATTGGCACCAATGTGAACCAAGACCGCCGGGTCACACCCGGCCCCACCCAATAATCTGTCTACACGATCCACCACATGCCGAACCCTAGCACCAGGCAGGCAACACACAGTTCGGCATGTAGGGTCTTGGCGGCAGATTACCCTATCTACCTTCCTTATAATGGAGTCCCCTACCACTACCACCTGCCTTGCATTCCTGACCCTTCGTTCCTCCTCCCTTGTATCAGAGATGGCAGTCCCCTGGGTGCTCAAGGGACTAGCCCCCTCCATACATGCTAATTCCGAGGTGTCCTCCTCCACTTCATTACCTAAGGCGGCAAATCTGTTGGGATGGACAATCTGGGAAGAAGCCCCCCTACTCTTCTAGTTGAAAAACTTGCTTTAGAACACTTTTTAATAACTGGTAACTGCTTTTTATTTCAGTATTAAATCCTTGGTATACCTGCCTGGCTTTACTGCTAAGCAAAAGGCTAAGGACCTGCTGCCGATTCAAATTGTTCTAGACAATCAGTCCATTACCTAGTTAACCCATCAAATGGATCAGATTTAAAAATAGGTTTGGCAACTGGGCCTGGTAGAGCTACTGAGTCTAACTGGGGAATTTCATCTGCAGGTACAAGGACAGGAGGATTTAAATCAATACTTTAAGTAGCAGCCTCAATTGCTTAATACAGAGAACAAATATAGAGAAAACAGGGAGAATAAATGGTATTACCAGCACCGCTCCTACCAATTTGTACCAGATCACTGCTTTATGGAATAATTATGGCACACAGTGGGTTGCTCTGGTGGTCTGGCACAAAGCAGACAGTGCACTTATATGTGTTGTATTCAGTTGGATCAACTGGACTTAAAGTTTAGTTCTTGAAGACGTTTCGCTAGTCATCCTACTGGCATTCTCAATTCAGAATGACTTGTACAAGAATCTGTTGGCAATTATGTACCCTGGAAAGTCCCAATTAGCATATCACAGCCAGGTGTTAAGGGCATATGAATGTAAGGCTTGATTGCATTGTGGCTAAGGAACGCCCAGGGTAAGGTGTCAAAACAGCATTGTAAATGGCAGACAGTTGGTGTTGAACCCCCCCACCTTTAATCATTCTGGGTTTCTTTTCTATTTTCACGTAAATGGCCTAGCATAGCTCCCAGTCACTGGTTCACATATGTGGATGACACCTATGTTAAAATCCGCCAGAAGGAAGTACAATCCTTCACAGAACACACTTCTATCTACTTTCACTTTCTCTATTACCACATCTGCTTGAAGCCAGTAACACTGCTCTCTCTGTAAAGAAACTGAAGATGAAACTTCTTTTCTTCTTATCCTAAAGGTTGTCCACGAGTCCTCTGATATGACCTATTAGTGAACCATATCCCTGTGAAACATTGCTTCTCCAATGTAAACAGCCCTAACTTGCCTAATCTGCCTGCATAGTCAAGCCCCTCTATTCCCCATATTAATTTAGTTGTCTTTTGAGCCATATTCAAAGTTTATGCTTTTCCCTTTCTAATCTAATTGTAACATTTATATTCTATGGATGCCTATTATACAGAAATTAAAATGATGCACACATTTTTTCCCTTTTATTGGGTACCTTTATTAAACCCTTTACTGATTTTAATCACCTCCTACTGTGCATCCGGATGATGTCACTACCCGGCGCCGCAAAGTGAGAGGCGCCGGGTAGTGACATCATCCGGATGCGCAGAGGCTGTGGATCGAGGATGCGGATCGCGCGGCCGCCGGACAGGGTAGGAGAAACTTTTACTTGCACAGGGACACAAGTGGCAAATACTTACAAATAAGAGTAAAACCTTCTTTATTTGTGCATACTGTATGCACAAATAAAGGAGGATTTACCCCTATTTGCAAGTATTTGCCATTAAAGATGTTTGAAAACTACAACTCCCTGCATGCTTTATTGCTGGGAGTTGTACAACTCCCAACAATAAAGCATGCTGGGAGTTGTAGTTTCCAAACATCTTTAGTGGCAAATACTACCCCCTCGGTTTATACTCGAGTCAATGTGATTTTCCTTCTTTTTTACCTAAAACTAGGTACATCGGTTTATACTCGGGATGGTTTATACTCGAGTATATATGGTAAAAAAAAATAATTTAGATTTATCCTCAAAAAAAGATAGTTTTATGGTATAAACACAAAAAAACCATACCCCTCAACCAGACCCAGGTACACACACCTACTGATCTACTTATCCATTGCAGTGGCAGCCGTATTTAAAGGGTAACTATAGTCAAAAAAACACATTTTGACCAATCATCAAAAAAGTTAGTATTTTATCCACCAATGAATACACACACACCAACTGACCTACCTTTAATGCATGTGACATATTTAAAGGGTAAGTATAAAAAAAAAACAATGTCCTCTTCATTGGCATTATTGAGTTTTAAAATCTGCAGCACAAACACACAAATTCCCTTCCAAAATGCAGTCTTTCTAGTTTTTTTATTATGCTTTTAATTTGTAAGCTTAGGACTTTTATTTTGAAAGTGTGTGTCTGTGGGTTTGTCAGAGAGAGAATGGGGCTATGCATCAACAGGCTACATTTACAGACTTATTTACAGAGTATAAACAGCAGCAATTGTCACAATACTTGTTGCTGATACGCGTGAGTGTGAGTTGCCCTGAGTTTGAGTACACCTGAGCCATGAGTGTGAGTACACATCTGAATCAGTTATATTTAATTAAGAAAATGATATTTGGTGTTTGATTGCCCCTTTGATTAGTCTTTAAAAACATTTGAAGTTTCTACCTATTTAAAGGGATTAGGTGAAATGTGTCTGGAAATTCGCTGATTTTTGCATGCCTTGGCCAAAATGAAGAAGATACTTCCTCATTCAATGTCACTGACTTTTAATTACACTTTCCACTCAGCAAAACAATCTGCACTGTCACTGTCTAAAACAGTGATGGGAATCCTTCCCAACTACTTTTTGACTACTGTAAGTGTCCCTTCACCAGAAAGGATGAAGGAGAAAGAGCTCATGTGTGATATTTTAGAGGGTTTAATCTATACAATAAAGACTCATTCAAAGATGGATTACTCACAAGACTATATAGTCTTCGGTCTAGTGCCCAGGACATTTTAAAAGGCTATGGTTTCGCAAAGGCTATGGTTAATGCAACTCTTAAGATGAAAAATTAAGAGAAGCAAATAGGACTAGTTATTCCTTTCAATTTTAGCATAGACAAATCCTCGAGCTACATCTAGTGGAAAGTTGATAGTGCCTTTCTAAAGAATATCTGCTGTACTGTTTCACATTTACCTTCAATCTTTCCCTCCAATGACATATTAAAGGGAAAGTGCATCACTCAACTAAAAATTGTATATAGGTAAACCAACCCCCCTCCCCTCCAAACCACAAAACTGCAATAGTTATAATTCTGAGAGATCTAAGAAATTTGGGAAATGCTGCCAGGTGTTCCGTTACCTCTTTTTCTGCTTCCTGGTTATTCTGGTTGTCAGTCATGGATGTGACAGTTGAATTTACAGCCAAAGAGTGAATGCAATTCCCCTAGCTGGCTCCTCTGAGCATATGTGAGCTTGTAAAGGAGTTTGGAAAGAAGGCAGAAACTTTTGTTTAGATGGGTTAGAACAATATATTGCTGCATAACAGATTAGTCCTATACCTATCAGCTTTCTAAATATTGTGGTTTTGGGGGGTGATTTACCAATACATCATTTTTCATTTGAGGGGTGAACATGCCCTTTAAAATGCGGTTTAATTACTTCCCAGTGTAAAATTCTTCTGGTAAGGTTAAATCAAGCAAGAAATGTGTAGGATGACCATAGCCTTAGGTAGGTAGGTACTGTAGTAGTAAAATATAGCGACAGACAAACACACACAGAAAGAGGATTCTATACCCATTCACTATTGTTGTATGGCTGTTCTTTCATCGTATTTCCAATATAATTGTATAATTGCTTTATTCATTTCACAGGACCCCCACAGTAGACAAATTACATCTGTAAGACAAGTATGGTTCTTAGTGCACCAAACGACATTAAAAGCTGAGTGAGGAACATAATTGTATTAATATCCTCTGGGGAATTGGTTTGTAATAATGTGTCGCTATTGAGCTCCATTATGTTTCCTTCCCTTCGGCTTTAAGAATAGCTGGAATCCTTTTCTAAACCACCTACAAATTCTGAACAACAATTGCTTAGATTTTTCCTTGTACAATAAAGAGAGAATCCATTGAAATTACATTATAATTTCAGCTTACAGTCACAATTACAGTCACCATGAAAGTTGCACATTGATAAAGAATATAAAAGTTTGAAGTAGAAAGTTGTTCCTTATATTATTATTATTTATACAAATGTTCCTCTTAGGTCAGAAATCATAAACATGACAGGTATATGCCTGAGTACTGCTCCAGAACCCACCACCCTCCATTTAATTAATAACCTTATTTTAACCATGACCACCACACCCTCTCTCCACCTTCAAATAAACCACACAACACTAAAGCAGATAACCATTGAATACCAGTTTAATAACAACACAACAATATGTCTGTTGTTTAACCATTATACACAAGGGGATAACAGGGCACTAGCAAAAAATACCCCAGTGGGCTGGTGCTATCTGAACTAAATATATAATATAGGAAGAAAGAGAAAAGATACCAGATGTACACAGATTAGTAGTAAACTAAAAGTAGTAAACTAAAATTCCTTTATTACAAAATAGGGAAAGCATGAGTTAAAAACAATTAAAAGAATTCTCCTGCTGTGTAGTCAGTATCTAAATAGTGAAATAGCCATTAACTTTGAAATGATGGTTTTACATTTTAACATGAAGTATAAATGACGCACAATGGAATAAAAGACCAAGTTTTTGATTATTTTCCATAAATAAAAGTGAAAATTGCCTTCAGAGCAAGGAAAATGAAGAACGGTTAAGGGTCACGGCTTTGTACATGATTACTTTTGTGACCTATATATTTCATAAATGTTGTTGTCAAATTTATTAGTCATACGTATAAAATACAAGTGTTAGCTTCCATTGGAGTGGGTGGAAAGAGTCTTCTTGTATGTTATTAGGGCCATGCAGAACTGAGAATGAATCACTGCAGCTAATTACTACATCACCCACTATGTGTCTGCTTTAATGTTTTACAGAAAAATATGATAGAAAAAAAAAATAGGAGGAAACCTATTCAGGATTCGGTAAACCAATTATAAGATTTTGTCTTAAGATCAAGGTATAAAATGATTATAGGTCTATAACAAAAATGAGCAGTCTATTTTAAATTAGTGATTTTACTGTATTTCAGTGCAAAGTGTGCCAGATAGTCTACTTACTCTGTAATAGCATATGTCCTGACCATCCCGTTTTTTCCATGGCCATTCTCTTTGGAGAGGCATTTCATGCTGTCCCAGGATGCTAAGCCATGCCATGGAATGGGCAGGTCTAGGGAAGTCTGGGGACTGGAGTGATCCTAAAAGTGGTTGGGAAGTCCTGGATGGGTCATGGCCCATGTCTTGCTACACATGAATGTTGGGAGGAATGATAGCATACATCCTAACAAACCTCTTTTACTCCGTGGCTGCCTCCTTTTGAGAGGCATGTCACGCTGTTCCAGAATGCTAAGCCTAGTCCTAGAATGGGTGGGAATAGGGCAGTCTGGGCACTAGAGAGGTTGAGTGCTCAAGGATAAGTCGAGACCCATGATCCATGAGGTGCGTTATTGGGTACTTCCCAGATACACTCAATGGAAAGTGACACTCCAAGCCAAACATGTGGTTTGTATAGAGCAATTCCACATCATCACACATTATCCACAAATGTTCCTCCTCAACCTGAATGTTCTGAGTTTTGCTAATAAAATTTCCCTAATATTCTATGTAGGATTCTAGTGGTTTCTCCATGTTTTAATAACCTTTGGCAAAATATAAAAGGTTGGTAGCTCTGGGTTCTTGGCAATCAAAAATGACAATAGGAACATTTTCATTCAGTTGTTCAACTGCAATCATTAAAAAAGTTAATATGATGAAGTAAGGGTTCCATTTCATTCCTTAAAATAGATAGGGACAGATTTATTTAAGTGAGCAATTACAATAGGTTTCACTTAGCTAGCAGGTGTCTAAAAAGTCATGCAGGAAATGTCACACTGCCTAAAGTATTCTGACAACAAATACGTTCATTAAAACCAAGGAAAGCATGTTTCCTGCCCTTGGGCATAGCATACAAGAGCTTGCAATAATGGTCACTACTTAGAGGAAGATAGCATACATGTAAACTTAGAATTCACCTATTAAAGAATATGGTCTAGGCTATACAGCCAATTTAATTAGTCACAGGCTAATGTCTTTTCTATCTGAAGGATATAATCCAGAGGCGTAACTAGGAATCCTTGCAAAACTATTATGGGGCCCTATCCATGCTTCATGCACAGTGATTTTCTGAGAGGAGGCTATATCTGCCATAGGAAAAATACGGTAGTTACGCCCCCATTAAAGGACAACAATATCAAGAAAAATAACATCATCCACATTACATGTCCACACTTCCAGCAGCTGAAATCACTTACTCACGTTTACAGCTGTGCTTCCCTCCCTTAGATATAATACAGCAAAGATGAGTGCTAAAAGCACGCCTCCCAGACAGCCCAGGGCCATGATTAACATAACACCTGCATTGGCTGGTGGGAATGTCTGTTACAACCTCTCTCCTCCTCCTCTGCCAGTCAAACCAACTTGAAATGCCCTGTTGCTAGGATACAGCCTACATAATCAAGCTGATCAAGGATGGGTGGAGGAGTGTTTTCTCGAATGCTAGCCTTGAGTGACAGTTAGAGGCAGACAGAATCGTTACGCCCCCCTTCACAGCATGGCTAATTGAAGGCAGAGAGAGGCTCGAAATTAGGAAAAAAAACATATGGGTAGGGCTGCATACCTTTTCTCTTTTTAAAGTATTTTTTTTTAAAAATGCATTGAGGCAATAGTTATCCTTTAACCCAGTCTGTCCCAACTGTAATTCTAGTAGCATTCTGTTCCCACAGCAAATGATAACCACTACACAAACAATCCATACAGCAGCCATTAGATGGGAAATTGCAATGCAACAGTCCGCTTACATTATTTTACTTTTATTTTTTATTTGGTTTTAAAATTTTCAGTATAACAATTATACAAAGTAATGAAACAAATTTGCTACATAATACCATATATACATGAACAAACAACTGATTAAAAGTAATAAGAACAACAAAAGTGCACAGGGGTTTAGCATGTACTTTCCATGTTAGCCTAAGGAGCATTCCAGTACTTCTTGATAAAGTTGATTTCACCCTTTGTCACTTTTTAAATAAACATAATGTTCTGAAAAAGTTACGCTAGCGTTAGGGAGTACAGAAGTTCCTCAGATGTTGACATATTGTGCTGGAGTTGAATCCTTTGTATTGCTAAATGTCTTGTTTGTTTTTTAAGAAAAGAAACATTGCAAAATGACAACTGTAACCTACTGGCTCTCTACTCCTCTCTGAACAGACTAATTGTAAATAGCTATCGTTCTTATAGAAAAGTTGAGCTTTAAATTTATATGTCTTGTACTGCAGGTCCTTAAACTGAATTTTATCTTGTGTACACAAATTCAATAATGTTTAATTTATTCAGATCCCTCTCTCCAACATACATCAACATGACTGTACTTGCAAATTGTTGTGCTAATTTGTTGTCCTAAACCAACATAATTATTGTACTTTCACTTAGATTATTAGCCACACCTTGAGATGAGTATATAAGTATGCCAACATTTTTAATGAATGTTGCACCTCCATATTGTTTTATCTTCTCCGCTTTTTCAGTAAAATAGTATAAAGTGCAATACATTTTAAATGATATAGTTTTTTTCACATTTCCAATGCTGAAATCAGTAGGAAGATCCTTTTTGTGTATTCCACAAAGTATTCATTCAAATATACATTTTGACATTTTGGGATCCATAGTTTAGTAGGTTGGGTAATCAGGAGGAATGGCTATGGGGGGGAGAGAGAATAACGTAGCATGACTTGATCTACTGTAGGAGGTTTTTTAAAGGTATAAACCAAAAGTAATTGGTCTTGGATTGAAATAGGGCACCTGCAGCCCCGAAACATGTTGTGAAGTTTTGGTATAATTTGTTAAAATAAATTGTTATTTCACAGCAGAGACTGTGGATTGTCTCTCCCTATCTAACTCTTTTTGTCTACCAATATATATGGAGTATATGTGGATGACTCTACAAATGGAGGATTGAGACACCTGACTGGATCCTTATATTGCAGTATAGAGCACTCCATCCATTTCTTGCTTATGGTCTTGGCTTGACTAATATAGATTTATGTAAACAACTTTTCTTCTTATACAAATTTTTTTCTCAAGGTTTAAAAGAATAATTAAATAACAATAGCAAAAGATCCACAAAAAGGATTGTTTAATAAACATTGCATATCATGAAAGGTTCAGAATTTCAAGATCAGTACAGGTAATTTTACACCATATTGAGCAATTCCACCACCACACACAAATTGCTATACACATGGAGGATCCCACTAATACCATTAGAGCATGATAATTTGTTTTTTATTCGTCTTTGAATGGAGACATTCTTCTTCATCCTTGCTGACTACAGTTTTTCTCCCCAGTTCTTTCAGGTAGAAGCCATAAGTCATGGTCATAATAGCTACATCATGGCCAAAGGCTTAAGGCTGCTTCTTGACTCACTTTCTCTGTGGTTGCATGAACTTGTAAAGCCATCAAAAGAAGTGCCAACCTTTTAAACCTTGCCTTCAAGGATGAATATATTTCTGTTCAGGGATGTTGAGGAAACAGATGAGTATTGGGGGAAGGGGGTGTCTTCCTGGTATATAGCAATATGGGCGTCGGGGTGGACTTGCAATGGTTCAGAATATCTGGAGATCCGAAGATCGAAGAAATGTCCACACTATAATGATTTCACTTGTTTTTTTACACCACCCCTATTCTGGAAGTGAAGGCATGTGCCATGGCTTCTAAATGATGGAGTGGCGAGTAACTATGCAGACCTACAATGCAGAGCAGCCTGGCAATGACTCAGAGCTCCAGATCTTCTGAACCTTTGGCTTGCTCCTAGAAAAATTAATGAAGGATCAATTTGAAGGACAAATGACTTTTTTGCTCTGCGACTTGTTCTTCCTTGAGGCTTTGCTTATTACAAATATTCAAGTCATTCGCTTATCTTTAATACTGTATATCTTTTTTATATAGTTCTTTAAACAAATACATGCTTCAAATCAAACACAAATCAAATCTCATAACATTTACACAGTATATAGAAGCAGCTGGAAAAATTATCAGGACTCAAAAAATGATTTTTTAAAAATGACCGATTTGTGCCAGCTCTTTATGGTTCATTTATTCAATATTTATTAAATCTACAATATTTTTTTTAAAAGGTATCCCTACCTCGGATGAACTCAAAGGTTTAAAAATGACACCTCCTATGCCCAACCCTTTTAGAAAACTATAGATGTCTAGGTCTTGAAATTCCTGTTTTAGTTGGAACCATGAGAACAATAGACAAAAATAAATCTGAATAATTTCACATCAACGATATCCATAATGTATTTTCCAAGTAAACATAGAGTATCTTTTAAAAGAGACTGGGGTGTATGTGGGTCTTGGGTGGACCGGAGGGTGCACTCTCCATATCCCTTTACCCTCCCCTCAGACCCTGATACCCTGGCCACCAGCAGTATGAAGTGCAAATTACAGAACAAGAATCCAGGCAGGCAGCAGGAGTCAAACAGGTATTAAAACTTGACTTTTATTCCTTCAGTTTAAAAACATCAGAACAGGATAGCATACAGACCGGCAACAAGTCCCGTCCTTCATGTTTCGTGGCCTACATTGCCACTTGTAGCCCCTGAGGAAGTGGCAATGTAGGCCACAAAACATGTAGGGCGGGACTCTGTGTTTTTCTTGTTGCCGGTCTGTATGCTATCCTGTTCTGATGTTTTTAAAAGGAATAATAGTCAAGTTTTAATACCTGTTTGACTCCTGCTGCCTGCCCGGATTCTTGTTCTGTAATTTGCACTTTATACACACCGAGGAGGAGACGGTGTTCCTGCTGGACGTTGTGAGCACCAGAGTTGAATGGAGGATCAGCGCTAGAGGTTCCCGGGACCAAGGTACTACTTGTAAAGTTTGCCAGCAGTATGAAATATTCTTCCGATATAACAAATGTTTAGTAATACTCAACACCAGCTAACTAATATTGTAAACTGCATAAAAAGTTAAAATGTAGAATTATAATGAAAATGCATTTGATATATAATAACTGCAATAACTGCATTAACTCAGACATGAGTAAAATGAGTAAAATGAGTTTAAAAAAAATAATATATCGTTTTTCCTGGTAAAGATACTCTAATTAGCATGGTTGTAGGAGTTAAAGAAGACCTAATCTATCTGACACTGTCTATCCTTGTTCCAGCCTACCCCTTCATTCACAGCTCCATACCCCATCTCACCTCCTTTTTATGCTAATCCCCATGCTACATGCTCCAAGTACCCAACATCCACTTTTGAATCATTGGTGGTACTGTAGGTTTGTGATTATTACCCCTTTTCTTCCATCTCTGAATAACCAGGCATAATTGAAAAATCCTTTGTTTGTTATAGAAAGAGCAAAGTACAGGACAAAATTTAGGATAATGCTAAATGTAAACAATACACTGATGTATAATGTATAATGTAACAACATAAAAAAACAAAAAACAAACATGGAACGTTTATAGATAGATAGTTAACTAAAAGAAATGTAGGCCAAATAGTCAACAGAAGAAAATGTTAAGAAAAATGCAATCCAGGCCATGACAAGATTTTTTACATTTTGATTTTGCCACATACTGTACACAGTTCCTGTAAATGATTACACCATGCTATTTTATAACAGTTTGAGTGAGTTAAGAACAGTAGAAATATGTTTAGAAAAGTAGAAATACTGCCACCTCCCCCCTCAAAAAATCTAGAATGGAACTGCCCATCTTATCGCTTTACAGCGGCTGCTGGGGGGGTACAGTGAGAGAAATGGTGAGAAGGTTGCATTACTGAAACCAAGTTGCTAAACGGATACTTGTCAAAATAATAATGTTATTTTTCTTAAACAACAAAATAATCCAAATACTATAGAATGCTTCTGCATAAAATACAGCTAATGATCTGTGTGTGAGAATGAATTCTCCCTTATGGCGCAGAAAATGTTTAGAAATATATTGTGGGAAGGAGAATAACTACAAGAAATCCAAGTAAGTATTGTTCATCCATGTGGCTTGAAAGACAACGAAAAACTGATCATGAGTCATGTCCTTCCATTATTATTAATCCTATTCTGCAGCTACATGTCCTTCTTAACATCATGCTGCAAATGAGTAGAGAAGAAAACATGGCTGAATTGTCAGTATATATATATTTTTATTTTTTTTTTATGGATGTGGTTGATCAATGGCTAGCTATGTTCATTTCTATTGCTATATGTGTTTCTCTCTTCTTAAATGAAGTAGCAAAAGATCTCAACTACTAATTGATCCTAAAATTTGATCTTAATTATAAAAGACATTACATGCTGAGGAACAATTAGAGGGAAAGTTCAGTGGAAAATATAATTTTTTTTTTTAATTCTTAGTTTATATTATGCATACCTAGTTATTTTACATATTCTCTTCCATTTTGAAAAATCTATTGCTATTCCCTGCTGTTGGCATTAGTGAGCTGACATTTCAGGTTCTATGTAAGTTCTTCTCCTCCAGAATGCACACTACCTTAGAATGTTCCTAACAGTGATTTCTACTGATTGGCTGTTGGATGGGTCAAACATGCTCAGATCTATACTGAGCAACTGAATCAACCCAGGTGCTGTCTCAAGGGCAAAAACACAATGGTCTCTATTAGGTGTCCTGCAAACAGGACGTATTTTGGAAGCATTTATTTATACACAGACAAAATGCTGAATGGGCATTAGGATGGAAAAATACTGCTCTTTTCTTCCTTAAAAGTAAATGTATTTGCAATGGACTTCCCCATTAAGATGTTTCAATACCAACTTTTGAATATTAAACAGCAAATATTGAACGTGGACATTGTATTTACAGGAGAACTAAACTTAATCTTTTAAAATCCTAATATGAAAGCTTTTCTTCCCAGAACACCTTTACATCGTAAGTTTCTTCCCTAGTAAGTTGCATTTATAATATGTAAGTAATAGATTTTGTAACTAAGAAGGGTTCCATGTTGTTGCCAGTTCAATGCACAGCTCATTTTATCTTTAAAGAGCCACACCCCCTGACCCCAGTATTCACTGTCTCTATGCACAGAGTGTTTTCTATACAGATGTCTCCACACCAATATGGAAGTCTTGGAAAGCTTATTTAGTCGCAGTTTATTTACCGGCCAGCATGAATTGCATACAACCTTCAAGTTCTTTGCCTTTGCTCTGGTGGCTCACCTGTTAAGGTATGTTTTTGATTTTTTGGGGGAAACACACAGTCTACAATGTCCTCAGGCCTAATTTCATTTTTCCTAGCAAAAGATAAAGATTCTATGTGTAGTAGTGCTCCGCCTAGTATGTCTGGTGGGTTAGGGTAAAAACTTGCAAATTCAATTCCCCAGACTTACTTTTTATTTGTTCTCAAATGTTAATATTCTGTTTCTTACATTCATGCTAGCTAAGAAATGCACTACAAAGATTAGTTTTCTTTTACGTATTAAAAGCAAAGGATTATATCATTGTTGGGACAGGAGCATTGAATGTGTTTGAAAAAACAAAACAATCTGAAATCCCAGTTCTGTGTAAGGGAGAGGAAGGATCTATGTGCTGTTATAGGATTGTCTGTCAGCAAGGCTGCAACTTCCTTGTTTTGATCTGTTGAGCACTACAGAGCATGTGAAGTGTACTGAGTACACTTAGCTGGGTTTTACCCAGCTAAGGTGGATTATGGTAGCTGACATCTAGTATCCACAGGTTAATTTCTTAAATTGCCCAACACCCACAGCAAAGAATGAGGTGAGACACAGCTTGTTGTATGTTTCTGAATGTGGTCTGCGGACAATGTTGTCTGTAGACTTTAGTTCCCTTTTAGCATTTTCATCATAATTTTGATACAATTACAAAAAGTTATCACCTTCGAAATTCTAAAGTTATCCCGGATACGCGTGGTTTTACCTTTAAACCAGGTTCAGTTTTAAACCAGGACTTTGCACTAATGACTTGAAACTTAGAATGTTGAAATAGCTGTCAAGCAAGTAGAGTGGTAACTGGTTAAATGACTGGACACTGTTCAAATAGCTTTCAAACTGAAGCTGGCTAAACACATGCAACTGCTGTCATATATTGGAATTCATCTGCAATAGGCAATAGGCATTAGGCAATAGGCAATGCATACATTCACTCGACTGACCTCCCATGTTCTTTATGGGAAAGGTCAGGCAGGTTAGCATGCATATCCCGACTGAATTGGCTCCTTTTACTTGAAGCCAGCTTACTTATCCAGCACACTTCTATTCAATGATCTTGTATTCATCTGCTAGGAGACCACAGTGCACCAGACAGTTGGGCCAGCCCATCGTATGGCCCATTAATGTATTTATATACAGTGATCATATCCCCACAGAAGCGCCTTTTCTCTAGTGGGCATAATTGTAATTTATTCAATCTGTTTTCATATTCAACTCCCCCAGTCCCCTTTTAATTTCGTTGCCCTTCTCTGAACCCTTTCCATTTCCAATGTGTCCTTTTTGTTCTTTTTTGATTCCAAAAATGCACCACATATTCCAAATAAGGTCTTACCAGTGCTTTTTAAAGAGGGGGGAGAATGTTTTGTTCCTTGAATCCATACCTCTCGTTATACAAGACAATATCTTGCTAGGTCTTGCCTGGCACTGCTTGCTACATTTAAGTTTGTTATCCACCAAAACTCCAAGATGCTTTTCCAACAGGGATTCACTTAACACGGAGTCATTTATAGTATAAGCAGCACAAGGATTCTTTAGTTCAAATGCCTCACCTTACATTTATCAAAATTAAATCTCATCTGCCATTTAGCAGCCCAATGTGACAATCTATCTAGATCAACCTGCAAAAATTGCACATCCTCTGTAGCTTTTAATGGTCGACAACATTTTCTGTCTTCCCCAAAACCAGGACCTTGCTGACAATATCCATAATAGAAGTGGCCCCAAAACAGAACCCTGTGGCACCCCACTTATAACTTAAGTTCATCTTGACAAAGTTTAGCAACATCCTATCCATCAACCAATTTTCTATCCATGTACAAATGTGCAACCCCAGCCCAACAGACCTTATACATAAGTCACCTATGGGGGACTGTATCAAAAACCTTAGGATATCCTAAATTCTGCTTAATACAGTGCTGTGTGCTCTCAGTCTAAATACAATTGGGCTGATGGAATAAAAGGTGCAAAGTTTGCCTGTGCTATTGTATAAATCTGCAGCAACAAATCAGATGTTACCTAACTGCAGTATCTCCGTAAAAAGCTATCAACTGATTGGTTGTCAGTAATAAATAGCACTGGGGAAAGTTTGCACCTCTTATTACATCAGCCCCAATGTGTCCAAAAGGCAACCAAACATAGCCGAATACAGGATGATTCCCTATTTCTTTCAATTGCTTCTAATCTATACAAATATTAATGCAAGAGGTGGTTGGGGGGAAGTGGGAGTTGGGAAGAGGGCACCAGGGGAGACTTTTTTAGGGCACCAAAATGTACAGAACCCATCTTGAGGGTTGGTTAATAATAATTTGATTATGGATGCAAGCAGAATTCCTATATAAACCACTAGAGGGAGTTTCTATTTAATGACAAGCATATTCCATCCTAATTATTAGAACAGAATGTTCAAACATTCATCACATATAATTACACAAAGTAGGCAGGCCAACCATTTTTCCCATTAGCAATTTTCCGGATTACACTGGATTACACAGTTCAATTACATGCACGAGAGTGTGACATAATGCTGCCCTATATAGCTCAGTAAAGGTTAGTCTGTTAGCAGGACATGCAATAAACTCCCTTTGTTTTACTGTGCTCACAAAATGATTGAGCACAGTAAAACAAAGTTTGGGGGTGATACAAACAAGCAGTGTGAATCACAAGCACATCTTAAGCTTTAGGGATGTTACACATTGGCCTAGTTTTTCCACTAATTTCCAAGATTTGATTTACGATTATTGATCAGCAATCTGACAGTAGAAATGAAGGTGATATTGTTATTATTTTGTGAGTGAGGACCACATGAATGGGTGTGATTTAGCAACACATTTATTTGGCTGATTTTGTTAAAAAATTGGTTGAAAATGTTTGGTTATGCAATCCCAATTAATCGTTCCAAATTGTAGACCCACGTGTTCCACTTTATCGCCTTACTATGTATACTGTAGATGATCTCTTATTTCATTGCAAATACCATGAATGATTAAGGTGCACAGGCTATTTCTTCACAGTGCTTATTTCACAGTACTCCCAAAAAGAAAAATCTTTAAAAAAGTTTTAATAATGTTTTTACCGCTAATGACAAGCAGCCTTTACGTAGCGAGGGATTGTTAAACTGATCTTGACAATCTCATTGAGGAGGATATATTAACTACAGTATATGAAAATGTGAGAAAACCGTGTGTGTTTTTTGTAAATAATTTTGAATATGAATTTAATATTTTTAACATAACGTTACAACTAAGGATTTTTTGCCGTATTCATTTACAATCACATCACATAACAAATATAACAAACAATACTTACAGTGCAATATTTATAGCACTTTGGAGCAATATTTGACAGAGAAAGTCATTGCGTAATTGCACCTTTACCGTGGACTTAACATACCCCACAGTATGTCAGTGAAAAGTCCCCGTACTCTGTCTGTAATTTCCGATACTGTGGCTTTATAAATAGATTCCATTCTATGTGTTCTGCATTAGTGTGTCAACAGAAAAGAACGTTCAACTGCAAAAAGTAAAACAGTAATAAAACACCTTACAGAAAAACATGCTCAGTATATAGCCAAGCACTTAAGTTATAATAAACCGATTCTAATTATCAATGTTAAATGTGTAGGTTGGCCCAATCTGATAAAACCAAAACAGAAGCAGCTGGTGGAGGGAAGAAAACTAGGCGAGAGGTTACCACTATAATGACATAAAGTTGCAGTAATGGGGTGGTTTAACCTTCAAATTATACACCATGGCAACTGTGAGCATAGCAACAATATATAGGGTAGTCCTGTTTAACAAGGTCTCCTCCCAGCAGAAATGTTGCTGGTAGTTCTTTTCAGATTTACTGCCCAAGTTTCCCTGGAAAAACACAAAGTTCAAACCCCAGTGGGCAGCCATTGGAACTGCAACAGACATTACATCCAGCTTACTTCTCCTTATAACTTGAAAATGTCCAGCACTGCTATGCTATGAGGCAAGACACTGCAGTAGTGGGTGTTCTACTGATTAGTCAATTTTTTTTTTTTTTTAAATATTTACAGAAGACGACATATGGTGCCTGATCCCACCATTATTGAGCCAGTGTGGGACATACATCCATCTAGTTCAACTCTTCTACCCTATCCATAATGCATGCTAACAACTGATCCAAAGAAAGGCAAATGGCAAGGTTATTGGTACAAATTTACCAGGATACTGGTAAATAGTCTAAAAAGTAAGAACTTGTAGAAATTGTATCCAGTTGTACTTAACTGTTAATTAAGTAATTTGTTGTAAATAACTGTTTCTGTGAAAACTAGTGAGGTCACACAAAATAATCCATTCATACATGATTTTTTATTTGTTAACTGCAAGAATTTATTCTTATTCAGTATTTGATGTTTGACTCCCACCATCCTTTAGATCACAAGCTGGGTGTCATCAGAACCCTGCAAGACATAGCCGAGAACATCCCCACTAGCACAGAGGCGAAGGCTAAAGAAATGAAACATCTCAGAGGAGCCCTTAAAACTTGTGGATATCCAGACTGGGCCTTTGTCAAAAGAAGCAGAAGGAAAGAAAAGAACATGAATACCAACAGTGAAGGGGAAAAGCAAGACAGGAGAAAGAACATGGTCATCCCATATGTAGCAGGGGTCTCCGAGAAACTGAGAAGAGTTTTCAAAAAACACCATATCTCTGTCTGCTTTAAACCGAGCAACACACTGAGGCAGCAATTGGTACATCCGAAAGACCCAATACCCAAACACAAGAAAAACACAAGAAAAGCGACATCATATATGCAGTGCAGTGCAGTGAAGAATGCTCTGATTTGTATGTGGGGGAGACCAAACAACAACTGCCTCAACGTATGGCCCAGCACAGAAGAGCCAATTCCTCGGGTCAGGACTCAGCCGTGTACCTGCAT
Source organism: Hymenochirus boettgeri (assembly GCA_019447015.1). NCBI lineage: Eukaryota > Metazoa > Chordata > Amphibia > Anura > Pipidae > Hymenochirus > Hymenochirus boettgeri. The sequence goes on from CM033476.1 coordinate 173,444,296, forward strand.
CTTAAGGATAAAGGACATACCTTTGAAGATTGTAATGTTAACATATTGGCAAAGGAACGTGACTGGTTCAAGAGAGGTGTTAAGGAGGCCATTTATGTGAAAATAAAGAAACCAAGCCTAAATAGAGGTGGGGGGGTTCGACACCATCTGTCTGCCATGTACAATGTTGTTTTGACACCTTACTCTGGGCGTTCCTATAACACCTCTTAGCCACTATGCAATCACGCCCTTAACACTTGGCTGTGATATGCTAATTGGGATTTCCCAGGGTACATAATTGCCACAGATTCTTGTACAAGTCATTCTGAATTGAGAAAGCAGTCGGATGACTAGCGAAACGTCTTTAAGAACTAAACTTCAAGTCCAGTTGATCTAATTGAATACAACAGATATTTAACTGCAAGAAGTGTGGGAGAACTCCTTAGGCAAAATTACTAAGGAGTAATTTTGCACATTCCTGGGCCCCATATATCATATCTATGCTAGTGCAAACAGTAAAAACAAAGGGTTTTTTTGTTTCAATTTTATGCATAAATGTATAAAGCCTTCCAACCACATCCAGGTAACCCCAGTATGGAAAGTTGTTACTAATAAGCTTTTTTGTAAAGACAGAAGGACTCTGTTCAACACAATCAGGGAGATTCAATAAAAGTTCTTATCGTTTAAAATGGTGCTAATTTTGCCCCAACCAATCAGATCTTATTTAACATTTGTAAGCTTACATCTGAATGGTTGGGGCATAATTAGCACCATTTTAAACGATAAGAACTTTAATTAAATAACCCTGTATGTATTTTGCTTGTGAAGGATCTCATTCATCCAGGTCATGGTATATTTAATTAAAGTTCTTATCGTTTAAAATATATATACATGTACAATGCTGTTTTAACACCTTACTCTGGGCGTTCCTATAACACCTCTTAGCCACTATCCAATCACACCCTTAACACCTGGCTGTGATATGCTAATTGGGATTTTCCAGGGTACATAATTGCCACAGATTCTTGTACAAGTCATTCTGAATTGAGAAAGCCAGTCGGATGACTAGCGAAATGTCTTCAAGAACTACATTTCAAGTCCAGTTGATCTAATTGAATACAACAGATATACCTGTATGTATTTTACGTTATATTTATTTGCGGATGCCACGCAAACATGTTTCAGACCGCAAGGCTCCTTTATCTAGTGTACACTAGAGATGGGCAGACTTCCAAAAATCTGTTCCGCTCAAAGATTCACAGATTTCCGAAAAAATTTGGAAATTCGAAAATCCATGAATTTTGCCATTAAGGTTAATGGGGGGAAAAGTTCTGAAATTTCCGCCTAAATAAGTGTTTAAATAGCAGTCGTAACTGTACTGAAAATGGCTCTGGGACCAGGGAAATGGTCTGGGGAACACGTCCCCGCGGGAAGAACAGCAAAAAAATGTAGATAGCACACATGCGTGCTACTTCCGGGTTTCCGCAGGCCATTTAGGGTAATCCTAGAGCAGCCGATTCGAGAATTTCCAGAACGTTCGAAGATTAGCGAATAAGCCATTTGAGGACTACCGATCGGCTGAAAGTCCCGCAAGTGTATTTTGGGGATAAGGGGTCCCGCTCGCTTTATTATTCACATATGATTGGTTAACGTGTGATCATATGATTGCAAGCATTGAAGTATTTACCAATCACAATTGGATTTGGTCCTTCAGCAAACTTATATAAAGAGGTGCAAACTCCACGGAGCTCAGAAGTCATCACAGTGATGGCAGAAGAAAGAAGACGCTGGAAACACCAATCTATTGTTTCACATGGGAAATGTTTGTATGTAATAAATTGCTTATTAGATCTAATGCAATAAAAGGTGCAAACGTTAGTGCTATAAATCTTCAACAACCGACCAGATGTTATCCAACTGCCATAAGCCAGTTAAAAGTTAACATCTGGTTGGTTATTGCACGTTTATAGCAAGGGCAAACATTTCCACTTGATTTGTTTTTGAAGCTAACTTGTATATTGACACCCTTTGGTTAATTTAGATGTACCTTAATTGTGTATGTTACCCCTGGATATACATCCTACATGGAGTGCACACAGGATGCCTACTAGGTGTCTACTCCCTTAAGGCCACCTCTCTGCCAAACATACAATACTCCAATAGAAAAAACATAAACACACGACGTTTCGGCTGTTAGGCCGTTATCAAGTGTAGATACGTTATGTATTTATGCACCAATAAATTGGGATTACCCCTGTGAATATGACTGGACACCCTGGTTTCTTCTATTGGAGTATCCTACATGGTGATATCAGCCATGCAATCTTCCTCTTAAATAGAATATGGATGATTCCTGCAGAAAATGCCTCTTGTTTGATGAGTCACAAAATAAGATGGTGGCACCCAGACTGATATCTTCATGCAGCCCGTGCAAACGGGAAAACTATATGAGATTTAGGTTGCCTGTGTCATCTAAATGTGGGTATATTTAACCTTTTAGTCAAATCCAAAATACAACCTTGTTCCTTTTTTTCAGATTTTATAATGGATTTCTTATGGATTTCCCATGGAAAAAGAATTATCATTATTGCTTAATAAGACAAAGGTATTTTTACTGGAATTTATTGCTAAGAAACCATTTATGATATCAGTTAGAGGAGTATATTTGTATATTTATATAGTCGTAGATATGTTAGATTTTCACACCATGTTTTTGTCTATGTCCATTTGAATTTAAAAACCAGCCTAATTAGAATGTAAGGAGATAATCTAGAGACAACCCTCTGGGCCATAGGTGTTATTACAACACCTTTTCATGAGATCTACTGATCAGGAGAGTGAACTTGGATCATACCATCTCAGATGTGATACATCCCCATGATATAAATAATAACAATGCTCATTTGATGGGTACTTCGTAATATTGTTTTATATGTTATATCTTTTATGTCTTAAATGGTACATTTGTACTTAAATGTTTAAATATTTTAGTTCTAGCTTATAAGGAAATATAAATAGTGGTTGTCATAATTTTGTCACAAGACTGTTGTTGATCCCCAATTAATTTTTTTGTGCAGTAAAATCCAAATTTACACACATTCAATTTATTTATTTCCCTATTTTATTTTATTTTTATAGTATCATTTAAAATTTATAGAATTACTAGACAGTTAAGCATTTTATATAAACAGGTGCTAGACATTAAGAGAGTCTCTCTCTCCTCTGGATTGGGGAACTCCTCCTCCGTGCAAACTCTTTTCCCCCCGAATTGGGGAACTGCAAACTCACACATTAGTCTGGCCAAGCCGAGAGACACTCCCCCTCTCAGACATCGCATGCGCAAAAGAAAAAGCCACACACGGATCCACGGACGTGGGATTAGCCTTTAATTATATAGGATAAGTAAATAATTCAGCATTTGTATCAAATCTAAAACACCAAGCAGGATAAAGCGTGGTACCCTTACACATACCCCCCCTGCATGATAATTACCTGAATGACTTTCTGATAAACTGTCTATTAGTAGAGTCCAGCGTGAGTCTAAGTTTTCAGACCACATCCGCAACAAGTCAGATTTGCAACATGACCTACGCCCAAAATTTAAGAAATCCACAACACGCACCAGCAGCTGTCTATCCATCCTGTAACCTATTCAAACATATTGTGGTTTACCCATCCCCATGCAGGACTCTACTCTAGTCTGTCAGTCAGGAAGAAACCCGTGCAGTCCATTTTTTAATTCATAACCAATTATTTGCATTTTAACATAACAGAATTCATCTAACTGTGTTTACCAGCCCTAAAGGTGTACATACAATTTGCCAACATCAGAACTGGCCTGATATTAGCCAGGTATGTGGGCCAAAAAGATCAACCTCCATGTTAACAAACTACAACTGTCACCATTGGGGTGAATTAGACTGATCATTTCTGTTGGTTATTATCGACTCCTTTACCTTTACTACTAGTTCAGGGAGCCGATAACATGGTATAGGTGGCAGATTATTGACATTTATTTTTCAGCCTACACATATTTCCCAACAGACAAGGGTAGGACCCACAAGACCGAGATCTCAGGATTTAGATTCTACCCTTGGTTCTCCTTGAACATTAGGTAGCCAAAAGCATTTGTTCTGTTGGCAAGGTTTAGTCTAAGAAGCATATAAAAAGATATTTTTATGTCACCTTCCACATTTTCCCCATAATAAGTGAAGGGTTTCTTTTTTTTTATCTTGTGACACAATGTTACATACGTTTAGCAGGAAACATGTGATTATCTGTTCTACGAAGGCTATGACGATGTTAATTTACAGTGAGTGACTAAAATGCTTTTTATGTTTATTATCTAAAGCATTGCTTTCAGGAACTGTCTTTTTAATCAAAGATGTAAAAAAACAAAAAAACAGCAGTACTAATGTATTATAATTAGTCTGATCTTATGCTAGAATCAAATTGAGTAAAGAAATAAACTTCCCTTAAAGGGCAAGGCATTTTTCTTCAAATGGGCAGGGGGTACTTTATCCTAAAAGGATTTCGCGCTAGGTGCCAGAGCCGCACCTATAGACAGGGTAAAATCTTAAGAGATTAAAATCTTCCACAAACAAGAGATAATCACTCAAGTTCTTCTATAAAAAGATTTTATATAAAGTTAAGCTGGGTACATAAGTGTGTAAGAATGAAAAATGCAAAAGCTTGCTAATTGTAATTGAAGTAAAAGAAATTGAAAAGGTTAGACGTTAGGACCTTCCAGACTGGGGTTACCTTGACGTGGTTGGAAGGCTTTTCATTCATGTGATCACAGTAATGTATACTAAAACCCCTTTTGTTTATAAAGTATGCCAGTGTGCAGATAATATGATATTGTATGGGGACTAGGAATGTGCATTATCTTTTCTATGTTTGTATAAATGTTTGACCAGATCAGTAGCACTTCCGCTAAATGTAGTTGTAAATTAGCCTAATTGGAGTGCTTCCACAATCCTTATATTGTATGTATTTATTGGAAAGCTTGGTCAAGCCTCCATGTGGTAATAGCACCCCCAACACGCCCCTTTTATGGGAGGTCCTATACCTTTAATATAAAGCACTGGATGGCCTCTTCCCTCATTTTAAAAAGCCAAAGGGCTGGGGGGGGGGGTGAAGGGAGAGAGCCTGTTGTATGGATCCTGTGTGTAAGAATGAAAAATGCAAAAGTTTGCTAATCGTAATTGAAGTAAAAGAAATTGAAAAGGTTAGACGTTAGGACCTTCCAGACTGGGGTTACCTTGACGTGGTTGGAAGGCTTTTCATTCATGGGATCACAGTAATGTATACTAAAACCCCTTTGTTTATAAAGTATGCCAGTGTGCAGATAATATGATATTGTATGGGGCCTAGGAATGTGAATTGATTATCTTTTCTATGTTTACATACCATCCAATATTTTGGCTAACCGACCCACTTTTCAGAATTTTTAGAAAATGTGGATGTTTTTTTTCACACACCCACGACCATTTCTTCTGTCAAATGAGCAATCGGACAGGTCGGAAAACCACGGACAATCATTGCGAAGTGTTGCCGGCAGCCACTTTTGCCTTCAGTCCTTCACCCTGGCCGATCTGTCACAAGTGTCGAACAGTTGGTCGGGATGAAAGATTCCAAGCCTTAGGCTGGGTACACATGGGCCTACATTTTTACATAACAGACAGATAGCCACTTTAGACAGGTCTAAATATTGTTGATCTGCATCAAACGGATCTGCTCGATGTGCATGAACGGCTATTTGGCACTTTATTGTCCAAAACGCCTGTTCGTTGCCCGACCGGCCGGATCTTCGAATGAGCGGCCTTTTCGGCCGCCAAAGTGCCCATACACGGCATGATTACTGGCTGCTCATACACATCTTGCATCGCGGGTCGGCACCCACGATCGCACGTGTGTACAAACCTTTATATGGTGGCATAATACATTACTATCTACAGTACTATGTGTATGGTAATATCTTATAGTCTTTTGGGAGTTAATTACTATTAAACCATACTAAATCACTTATGGGTTTATTAAATTCAGGGAGTCATTTAAAAAAAAAACTGTAGTTGCCAAATAAATCTTTAAATAACTTTAAAATAAACTTTGTTTGGAGAGGGGTTTAAAAATCAATTAACAGGAACAAACCCTTTGTATTTATGTTTAAGATTTTACATGTAATAAAGACTTGGGGAATTCTCAGTTGTTGTTTTTTTCAACTGCACTGACCATGTTTTCCCCTCACTGAATTATATTTTACCTAATTGTGTTGGAGGGCATGTGACAAAATTGTTACATTACTACATATGTGGTGGGAATTCCTAAAAAAATTTTTTTGTAGCAACAATTGTTTTAATATATTTACTGTTTACTAAATAATAAACTAGACCTGGGCCCAGCAATAACTTTTAAGCACTGGCTTATGCCCCCCTAATTCTAAGATCTCAAATCCCATTAATACACATTACTGTATATCTCTTGTGACACAGAAAATTATAGCTGGACAGAGGAAAAATCCATTCCTCCTCAGGTCAATAACTTAATGCATTTGAAAAGATTTTTCTTTATGAAAAGATGTTATCTATGTCTGAAAATCAAACTGAACTGTTTTATAAATGATGGGAATGTTTCTTTAAAACGGCGGGGATATCCTTGCCAATTTGACACATAAAGATTGATATATAAACCGACAAAGCAAAGTGTAAGATTCTATTTATTCAATAAATTTTATTGTTTAAATAATTGGATAACAGTCATACATTTTAATATACAGTATATAGTTTATAGTAGTTTATAGTATTTGAGGTTGAATAAAGACATACGCCCATCCAGTCCAACCCATCTAGCAATATCCTCATTTCCTGCCTATATGTACAGTATATACAAATATATATAATTTATAAAAAAAAAAAGACTTAATGTAGAACATTGAGGTACGGTTATGTTAATGATGTAAAACATTATATTTAGTTACCATAAGACAATAACCTAGTTGCACCCTAATGAATCTATGTTGTATGACCAGTGGTTCAGGTTTCATAGTTAGTTAAATTACATATTAAGAGCAATTAGTGCATTTGTTTTCATAATTCTTGGTTAAGAAATGTTCCCTTTTTTGTTACTATTAACAAAAACTATGTATGTGGTTGAGAGCCTCTGAATACTCAAGACAAACTAGATAATATTTATCGAGCAATAAGTGGATTAATACTCATGGGATGTAAATAAATTGAGTCTATTGTTACACTATTTTCCAAACCCTGTATTTTCAGTTTTCTCTCCATCTGGCTTTAACAGATTTGTCTTTGAGGCACCACAAATACAGAAAGACAAAAAGAAGGAAAAGTCCAACGTTAACAGTATGCATACCATGGTAAATTCTTCGAAGTGGTATCACTGCTGCGATTTATAACATGTTGTGAAATGTCGCACATAAATCAACAGCCAGGTGAGTCAGTTATCTGTTATGTAAATCAAAGTCAGCTCTGACCCGCCCTATAACAAACACTATTTCTGCATTGCTCTTTAAAACTCTAATGACCTAGTTTTTGCCAGGTCATTAAATCTATTACAAACTGTCCAGTACAAGAGAATAAACTGGTGTAGATTAGAGAATACCTAGGAAATCCTTGGTGTCTCCTTATGCATATAAAAGCCACTATTGGCTTTGGGATTTACTATCAACAAATGAACTCTTAATAACAGAATTCTGTACAATCATGTCATTCATGTGGCAAGATTGTAGTCAGTAAATAGTTCAAGGTCAGAACCAAGAAGTGAGTATATAAAGCTGTAGGTCTTACTGCAAAAACACCCAGAGTGGCAAACAAGGGAGCTAAATATTTTGTTGTGGGAGTTGAGGTTTCTAGTACACAGGGTAAGTGTACTAGAAACAAGCACAATAATCAAGAGCTGGGAACAAATGGAATCGGTACTTAAAATAACTTTACCTTCAATGGATATTAACCCGGGTCCAGAGCTAGGTAAATAATAGGAAAGAGAAAAGCAGTGGGAACATTTTAGGCTGGGTACACACTGAGGGACTATTTGTCTTCGTTCGGCCGGGACAAATGTCCGTTGGTCGTGCCAAATTCGGCCGTGCCAAATTCGGGCACAGATGGATTTGCGAACGATCGATCGGAATTTACCGACATGTCCGATCGCTCGTTCATCCGATCCAGACAAACGAACGACTGAGGCCGGTCGCATCCGGCCACCCCACACCAGCAGATATTTTTGCCCGAAAATCTCTGCTGGTGTGTACCCAGCCTTAAAGAATGAATGTGTTGCTCAAGCTCTGCCCCCTCTAAGTCTGGGATCTAATGGGATAAAATGCTTTTTGCAGAGACATTGTTGTCTATGTGATTCTGGCATAATAAGAGCTAACAAGGGTTTGAATTTCCCTTTAGATTGTATCTGCAAGGAGTTTGCATCTTCTCTATTTGGCTTGCTTAAGTTTCCTCCCATGATCATAAAGACACTTAAAAAATGTTTAAAAATCTCCAATTTACTTTTTACCATATTACATACTGTACATTTCCAAAAACCTTTCTCACAGTGATTGGTTCAAATGTACATTTGAATGAGATCAAGCCATTTTTGGTCAATGTAAACCAACAAATATGTGGCGCAATATTAATTGACAACGCGTTTACCCTAGACATTAAAACTTATTACTTTAACCTCTGGACTGTGTTTCTTTTGTGGCAATTTTTCACCATTTTTAGATTTTTATTGTTTCTTTGATATACTGAAGAACAATTATACATAAACTTCATAAGAATTTGTATGACATGCCTCATATCAATTTCTAAAACAAATCCTTACAGATGGGTTTCTGCTTTTCCGCTCACTTTTTGACAAAGGCCTGAACAAGATTTGTGAGTTTGATGACCATGGGACCAAAATCTTAATGTTATAATCCACTTCATTATCACTTTTGTATTGTGACATTGTGCTTTATTATGCCAGAAAATACACATACCATTACATTCTTGGGCATAAATGTGAGTACTTACTCCCTTTGGATGAGAAGCAACTTCACACATGGATTGTCTCAGAATGCTTCAATTGCTAGCATGACAAAGGACTCATGATAGAATTTACTTGCATACACAAAATATTCTGCTCTCTTATGCTTGTATATCTGAAAATTTTTAGTTTGTCATTTCAGTTTTTCTTGAAATAAAGTGGTTTATTTGCTGCCCTTTCGATCCAAATCCTCTACAAATACAGTAAGGTGAAGACTTTTAGACAGATGAATCACTAACTGCTACTGCTACTATTGAGCAAGCTCTGCACTGGCAGCAACCCGATTTTGTAGCTGACTCTTCAGAAGCAGATAATCTTGGATGAAGCCTTCTTTAACATAATTGAACCTCTCATCTTAAATAATATTATATGGTAAATCTATGGTATTAAGTTAGATCAACTGGACTTGAAGTTTAGTTCTTGAAGACATCAACAACTAGTCAATATACAAAAATTGTTCCTCCAGTTCTTTATATAGTTGCTAGGTTCTAGTTGTATTATATAGACCTAGTACAAATGGGGTGATTTTGGATGGAATATTAACTGATCAATAGCATGTCTTATGAAATTAAAGTGACACAGCCAATAGCCTGACCGTTTTGCCTCAATGCATTTTTAAAAAAAATTGTTTTAAAAAGAGTAAAGGTATGCAGCCCTCCCCATAATTGCATAATTGTTTTTTCCTGATTTCGAGCCTCTCTCTGCCTTCAATTAGCCATGCTGTGAAGGGGGAGTAACAATTCTGTCTGCCTGTAACTGTCACTCAAAGCTAGCATGTGAGAAAACACTCCACCCACCCTTGATCTGCTTGATTTTGTAGGCTGTATCCTAGCAACAGGACATCCCAAGATTGTTTGACTCGCAGTGGAGGAGGAGAGAGGTTGTAATAGACATTCCCACCAGCCAATGGCAAGCGCTATGTTAACCATGGCCCTGGGCCGCCCAGGAGGCGGGATTTTAGCACTCATCTTTGCTTTGTGATATCTAAGGGAGGGCAGCACGGTTGTAAATGTGAGTAAGCAATTTCAGCTGCTGGAAGTGTGGCCATGTAATGGGGGTGATGTTATTTTTTTTATATTGTTGTCTTTTAAAGGCGAACTTAACCCAAAATACAAAGGCAGGTCCACAGACTATGTAACCACAGTTTCTCACCTCTGAATTCAGCCTCTTAGTGTAGAAATCATTTATAGAACATTTCTGAGTACTGGCAATCTATGATGTCACGGCTGGCTTATAGTGTTGCCTCTTCCTGGTGGTCCAGGTTCCAAAACTCCTTCTGCACATGCTAACTAGCTACCTTGTGTTTGTTTCCCACCCACCCTAATGCTAAGCTGCATGTAACAGTTGAACTCAGAGTCCCCAGAGATAGCAGTGAATATTATTAGCAGATTTTCCTGCTCAAACAGAGTGGGGGAAGGTGTTAACCCTTTTCATGTGTATTTAGGAAACAACTTGTTAACCCAGACTCGCTGGGCAGATATATGGAGTTAAAGTCGTGCTAGCCGGTTCGCTACCGGTTAGCGCGACTTTAACTTCATATTAGCATTGGATGCGGGGGTTATGCAAAAATCACCCTTGCATCTGATACTCGCGATTCAATATCACGTTTGCGCTAGTTTTAGTGCAGGATTTTAACTCCAGCAAATAGTGGGTAAATCCCGGTAAGGGCATTCGCAAACGTGATATTGAATCGCGAACAGGACATTTACCCAAAGCGATATTGGCTCTGGATAAATGAGCCCATGTGTCTTTGTATGTGTTTATTTCTGTGTATTGCTGCAATGTACATTTAAGGCACAGCCACACTGCAACGCACCTGAATCGCAGAAACAATCGCACACCATTTACATGCTCTTGCGATTTGTGCATTTTCATTTTGAAAATGAAAGTTTTTAGTGTGTTACTGCGATTTGAATACAATTGGAAAATCGCAATCGCCTGAAAAACGCACTTGAGTGGCCTAGCCCTTAGAAGTGTAATGCAAGCTGCAATGATTTCAGTTTAGCCATACAGAATGTATTTAATGCAATGGAACTTAGCTTTGCAGCAGGTCAATTTCCTAAAGCTGTGGCCCCACTTAAGTGCAAGGGAGGATGCACGTTCGCAATAATGCACACTCGTGCTTGCTTCTGTGCATGGGTGTTGCACTTCCACAATTATATTCTAGCAGAGCGCATACAATACAGACCAAAAATGGTGATCGCATGCACTCCAATAGCACACTGAAACGCATTGCATGTAGTGGGGCCGGTCACATAGGATATTACATGCCTGCACTCCCACTAGCACAATCGGATCGCAAACCGCAATTCAAAACGCCTAGTGGGAGTAGCCCTAAGTGTTTGAGTCTTAAAGGGAAAGGTGGTAACCCCAGTAGAATTGAACTGACCATTTTACAAGGTACACTTATAAAAACAAAACAGCTCAGAGCTGCAGGTGCAGCATATTGACTTTTTTAATTGCTCCTGTGTTCCTGTCATGACCTTAGGATGGGCTGGAAAGGCTGAGTATCTTATTGTAACATTGTGCCTATCTATATGTGCTTATAGTATGTTTGGCCACCGGTTCAGTGATTCTCCCGTTTCTACACCCTATTTGATATGTAGTGAATATTATGCTAGGTTTAGTGGGATGTTAATATTTTTTATTTTTTTTATATATTACCATTAAACTATTATACACTGCTGTGATATATATTGCTATAGTTATATTCTATAATGATTTAAAGGTGTATGAGTGATTGAGTGTGTGATATACCGGTATATCAGCCAGCCTATATTTCATATTTTATGTCTATTTCCTGGGTCTTGAACTTATACAGGATATGTTTTTAATGGGGTATTTATGTGCACTGATAATATTTCTCTTGCCTTTTTGGCATCCTATTTGTACGCAATAATAAAGATTTAGGATTTTATTTTTGACTGCATATATATGTTGGACTCTTTTTTCAAATTGACTCAAAAGGGTGTGCCCTAGTACTGCAGCTTGCTTCTGCTCTGTGTGGTCCAGCATATTGACTTGAACATGGTCTTAGCACAGCTCTGTGCAATGCATTTTACAGCCCACCTTTCCCTTTAAGACCCAAACACCTATTAAAACTACATATTGCAGTGCTAAGTACCATTGCATTAAATACAAACTGTATCAGTCTGCAACATGCTTCTAAAGAAAATACTAACAACCTTATGTTGTGTAGATATTATCAGGCCTATGTATTAAAAGTTCTTAAAATCTGATTGGTTGGGGCAAAATTTGCACCATTTTTAACCATAAGAACTTTTAATACATAGGCCTGTATGTGTTCGGGTCTTAAAGGCAAAGGTGGGAACCCTAGTTGGAAGAGGGTTTTTGTTGCAATGCAAAACTTCCCACAGGCAGTGCTGCATTAATTTATATAACATTTTTGCATCCCTTTAACAGTGCTCCTTTAATTGGTATTCCCTCCAATAATTCCTATTAATATGTACATTTATAGAAACAATATGGTGCAGAGCTGCAAGTGGCATACCCTCCAACATTCTCCTTTAAAACTTACACTTATAGAACATGGTGCAGTGCTGCAGGTGGAGGGTAATATAATGACCCTGATCTTAGCACAGCTCTGTGCAATGCATTTCTCTGTGTAATGCATTTCTTAGCTTAGCTCTGTACTAGTTTTGTTGTTTTTATACACACAGCTGAATTAAAAACACACTCTTCCTACCCTCCAACATTCCCTTTCATAAGATACACTGATAAGAAATGCATTGCACAGAGCTGTGCTAAGATCCAGTTCACTTCACTATCCTCCCCCTACAGTTCTGCACCATGTGGTTTCTATAAAATAAAAACACTCTTCCTACCCTCCAACATTCCCCTTTAAGAAGCTACACTTTCCACTAATATTTCTGCAGCTGACAGGGAGAGCTAGAGACCTTCACACTACGGGCCATATTTATAAATGTGTGGTATCGCCTTCTTTAGCGATCGTTATGTCGATCGTTAATTTATGATCGATATCGGAAATCTTGTAAATGTACGATAGCAAACGTAAATCTATGACCGCCCGTAGAATATCATTACGGTAGTTTACAGCATGGTATACTACTGCCACGGTTGTACAGTAACGAAAACCCACAGTATCGCAAGTTTTTGAATATGGCTCTCCAACACTTAAACAATACATTGCAGGTGAAACATACAAAGACACGGGTCTGTAACTGTGAATAGTGCAGGTTTATTGCAAAACATGCGTGCTACATGTTTGTGACCCACTTTTCCTTCCTCAAGTGCATGAATGGGTCTGAAAAATGTAGCACGCATGTTTTGCAATAAGCGTGCAATATTCACAGATACAGACCTGTGTCTTTGTATGTTTCACCTGCAATTTATTGTTTATATATCGGATTTGGTGGAGTAAAAGCCATAGGTGAGACATACATTATTTCAGATCCGGACACACTAGGTACCCAGACCTATTTATATCACACTACAACTCTGCTACTAGGAAAGGGTTAATCAGCTGCACCACCAATTTGAACATTGATGAGTTAATATATTCATACATCATAGGGGTTAAGGGGTGGGAGTGGAAATCACACAGGTGCTGAACATGTAATCAAGGCAAAAGTACTGGCTTCAGATTTGGGGAACAAACAGAACCCAAAATGAGCTCATAGAAAAGGCCCCTGAGTGGAATCTTCCATGCTGAGAGGATGTTGAGGCAAGTACTTTATAACTCAACTTTTTTGGTTTAGTTCTCCTTTAAAGACTTTATGAATGGCCAACAAACCATCAGGTGTAATACCAACCTGTTTAATAATACCAACCTGTCCAATACCACTGGGTGAAATATCAACCTGTGTAATAATATTAACCAGTCCAAAACCACAGGTTGTAATACCAACTTGTGTATTTTCCAACTGTGTAATAATTCCAACCTGTCGAATACCACCGTTTAATAAAACCACTGTGTAAAAACACCACCCTGTGTAATACCACCCAATGTAATATTGTGTACCGTAATACCACCCTGTTATGATACCGTGTGTAATGATACCTCCCTGTGTTATAATACTGTGTGTAATGATACCACCCTGTTATAATACTACCCTGTGTAATATTACCACCGTGTGTAAGAATACCACCCTGTGTAATACCTTGTGTAATGATATCCCCCTGTGTTATAATACCACCCTGTGTAATTGTAATAATACCTTGTGTAATGATATCCCCGTGTTATACCATCCTGTGTAATAATACCATCCTGTGTAATAATAGTGTATAATGGATACCACCCTGTGTAATAATACTGTGTGAAATAATACCATACTGTGTAATACCATGTGTAATCATACCCTCTGTAATAATACCACCCTGTTATAATACCACCGTGTAATAATACCGTGTGTAATGATACCTCCCTGTGTTATAATACTGTGTGTAATGATACCACCCTGATATAATACTACCCTGAGTAATATTACCGCCCTGTGTAATAATACCTTGTGTAATGATATCCCCGTGTTATAATACCACCCTGTGTAATTGTTATACCTTGTGTAATGATATCCCCGTGTTATACCACCCTGTGTAATTGTTATACCTTGTGTAATGATATCCCCGTGTTATACCACCCTGTGTAATGATATCCCCGTGTTATACCACCCTGTGTAATAATACTGTGTATAATGGATATCACCCTGTGTAATAATACTGTGTGAAATAATACCACACTGTGTAATAATACCATGTGTAATCATACCGTGTAATAAAACCACCCTGTGTAATAATACTGTGTGTAATAATACTGTGTGTAATGATACCACCCTGTGTAATAATAGTGTGTAATACCACTCTGTGAAATAAAACCACCCTGTGTAATAATAGCGTGTGTAATACCACCCTGTGTAATAATAGCCCGTGTAATACCACCCTGTGTTATAAAACAGTGTGTAATACCACGCTGTGCAATAATATCTCCCTATGTAATACCACCCTGTGAAATATCCTGTGTAAACATACTACCCTGTGTAATATCCCGTTTAATAATATCCCACTGTGTAATACCACCCTGTGTAATAATACCACTGTTTTATAACATCCCCGTGTAATTATACTACCGTGTAATACCAACCTGTGTAATGATACCACCCTGTGTAATAATACCGTGTGTAATGATAGCACCCTGTGTAATCATCCCCGTGTAATAATATCCCCCTGTTATATCACATTGTATAATAATACCCCTGGTGTAATAATACCACCCTGTGTAATACCACCCTGTGTAATAATACCGTGTGCAATGATACCACCCTGTGTAATAAAACCACCCCGTGTAATAATATCCCCGTGTAATACCACCCCGTGTAATAATACCGTGCGTAATGATACCACCCTTTGTAATAATACCACCCTGTGTAACCATATCACCGTGTAATACCACCCTGTGCAATTATCCCTGTGTAATATTACCACCCTATGTAATAATACGACCCTTATAATGCTACCCTGTGTAATACCACCTTGTGTAATGATACCACACTGTGAAATACCAACCTGTGTAATAATATCCCCCTGTGTAATACCACACTGTGTTATAAAACTGTGTGTAATAACACCCTGTGCAACAATATCCCCCTGTGTAATAATACTACCCTGTGTAATAATCCCCCGTGTAATAATACCACCCTGCCTAATATCTCCCAGTGTAAAAATTCTACTGTCTAATGATACCACCCTGTGCAACAATATCCCCGTGAAATAATACTACCTTTAGTAATATCCCCCTGTGTAATACCACCCGGTGTATTAATATCCCCGTGTAACAATACCTCCTGTGTAACAATACTACCATGTAATAATACCACCCTGTGTAATAATATCCCAGTGTAATAATACTACCCTGTCAAATAATACCACCGTTTTATAATATCCCGTGTAATAATACCACCCTGTGTAATATTACCATGTAATAATATCCTCCTGTGTAATAATATCCCCTATGTGTAATACTAACCTTTGTATTACCACCCTGTGTAATAATACTACCCTGTGTAATACCACCCTGTTTTATTATACACCCGTGTAATACTACCCTGTGTTATAATATCCCCGTGTAATAATATCCCTGTGTGATATCCCCCTAATACTACCCTGTGTAATAGTATCCCCCTGTGTAATAATGCTACCCTGTGTAATAACTGTGTAAGCTACCCTGTGTAATAATACTCCATGCTCCTTACCTAGCCAAATAATACCCCATAACCTCCCTTGATCTAATGACCCATCACAACCATATAACTGGTGTAGGACGTCCCGTGGAGGTAAGCAGGCAGAGTTGAGGGTGAGGAGCAGTGGGTGACAGCTCCCTGACAGTCCTGGTTTCCCGGCCGTGCGGACGGTTGCTAATGATGTTGTCAGGCGCTGCTCTCGGGTGACCTACTTTCTCTGTAGCGCTACTCAGCGCTGTTCCTGCCTCTCCGGCTCCCTCACTCCCATCCAGAGGCCGTAGGAGGAGGAGCGCTGGGCTTATCACAAACTGGGAGTTACACTAGCCTCAGATCGGACCGTGTGTGGAGGTGTCTGTGTTGCCCGGAGTCCTCGCTGGCACAATTGCCGCCTCCTCGTCCCGGATAGGGATTTGTTGAGGATTCACCTTTTGTTGAGGATTCATTTTGACATTGGGGATTTTCTTGGATGTTTTATTGTTGGATTTAATATCCGCTCCGAGGGAAGTACCCGGGATTGCTTGTCGGATACCGGGCACAGAGCGTCACCACTGTACCGGGGTAAGTCCGGAGCCCACACGGGGCAGAAAACGATGCATTGTGGGGTAGATGAGTATTGGCGGACAGTCAGTAGTGCACTGTGGGTGACATGACCGGTGTCACAGTGTCTGTGCGGGCGCTGGGACTGGATGGTCAGTGTGTGATGGAGAATTCAAGGTCCGGTTATGGGGGAAACTTTATGAAACACTAAAGTACAGAATACTGACTGTTATATACTGTACCTGGGGTGGGACGGGGTATTAATGTGCCATGTTCTCCCCTATACTGTACCTGGGGTGGGACGGTGTGAGTGCACGTGCACTCTCCTGCTTGAGCCTCAAACAGTAATGCCTGTGAGTGCACGTGCACTCTCCTGCTTGAGCATCAAACAGTAATGCCTGTGAGTTCTGTGCACTCTTCTGCTTGAGCCTCAATCGATGATGCCTGTGAGTTCCATGCACTCTCCTACTCGAACCTCAAACAGTAATGCCTGTGAATGCACGTGCACTCTCCTGGTTTAGCCTCAAACAGTAATGCCTGTGAGTGCACGTGCACTCTCCTGCTTGAGCATCAATCGATAATGCCTGTGAGTTCCATGCACTCTCCTGCTTGAGCCTCAATCGATAATGCCTGTGAGTTCCATGCATTCTCCTACTTAAGCCTCAAACAGTAATGCCTGTGAATGCAGTCTCAAACAGTAATGCCTGTGAGTGCACGTGCACTCTCCTGCTTGAGCATCAAACAGTAATGCCTGTGAATTCTGTGCACTCTTCTGCTTGAGCCTCAATTGATAATGCCTGTGAGTTCCATGCACTCTGCCTGTGAGTTCCGTGCACTTTCCTACTCGAACCTCAAACAGTAATGCCTGTGAGTGCATGTGCACTCTCCTCCTTGAGCCTCAAACAGTAATGCCTGTGAATGCACGTGCACTCTCCTGCTTGAGCCTCAAACAGTAATGCCGGTGAGTTCCGTGCACTCTCCTGCTTGAGCCTCAAACAGTAATGCCTGTGAGTTACGTGCACTCTCCTGCTTGAGCCTCATAAAAATCCTCTTTTTTTTTTTTTCCCTTTCCACAAACGGTGACATTATAGAGGGGGTTACACAGGTTCATTTCAACATAATGTTACCAAAGTATATTGTTCAGTAGTGCAACTTCACAGTAGTTTCAGCCATCAAGCTACTGGAGTACTCGGAGGTAAACTTCTTAAAAGAATAATAAAAGGAGACACTGTCCAACCTGTGTGGGTTTAATGCTTTATCGTGGTTCTTGGTGCCTACAAAAGGAAATTGACATTCCATGCAATTAATTATCATAGGTAATAATATGATACCTTAATCAGGTCCACAAATGCTTTATTGACAATAGAAATAGAGGCTTACTTAATTGAGATAGTGTTCCGGGTGCACTTGCCCTGGACCTTTCACTTAATTACCAACTCATAATGTTCATAACACTGTATTGAATTCAAGGTATAAATGAGTGAACTCACCTGTCCATCTGGGTGGCCAAGGTGCAGCCAGCCCCGGACCCTTTGCCACGATCAAGAATCACCATACACACAAAAACGGGCATTAGTGCACACCCGAGACAAACTCATTTGGTGGTAAAAGTAACAAAATAACTTTTATTGAGCCATGACACTGATAGAAGCTGTACGTATGGCCTGGCGCGTGTCGAACCCTTACAGCTCTTACTCATAGGCACACTGAGTGCAGGTGTACACAGGTAAGAAGGTGAGTCCACACCCCCAAAATACATCCTGATGGGAGGAGTGGACTAAATCTTCACAATAACTAACAGAAGTAAGAAGGTGACTGAAGAAAATGTACATACTGTATATAATATAGTGTACAATGCACATGTAGAAGGGAAAATAGCAATACCGACATAGATATAGTCACATGGGTATAATGCAGAAATGCATACGTGCATATATACGTGCATACTGAATGCATTATATACGTATACATACATATATACGTGACCTGAAGTGTTTATCGTCAGTTCACACTCCATGAGATGGTTACAAGCTTCTGTACCTCCATCCTGCACTTTCTCCTATTCTATGGCGTTTACAGACAGGTTACATTGTTATACCCAATGTTTGGATTCCGGATAGATGTGACTGGTTCAAACATCTTCCCAGTAGCCTTGTAATCGTCTTATCTAAAATCTCTATGAAGCAGGAAATATTTTCAGTCTAATTATCTTTACTAACGTCTTTGGCAATGCTGAAATTTTTCAGAATCCTTTAAAATGGTTCATTTTCTGGACACAATGACTTGGATATCTTTTGTAAATACAAATGACCTTGCGGGTAGAGGATCGGGGCAGCCATTGTGACTGCACATACATTTTCACCTTTTTCTGCACAGGTATGTTCCGGCTCTGCGTCAGCTGAGACAACAAGCATTTGTGTTGAATTTTCCCCAGACTTTGCCTTCTAGACTGGTACAAAGGTTGTATGAGGTTTGTGAAATTACAATCTTGCCCCATTCTAATCTCTGTAGCTTTATAATGCGAGGTGTATCATGGTGTGCTATCAGTGTATATAATGGGAAGAGAGAGGCAGTGTCAGTATGGGTGGAGTCTGTAATTAAAGAGGTCAGGGATTGGGTGCTGCTAGAATTTACATGGCCGTTTGAATCTAATTGACGTCTCTATGGCATAACGTCCATATAAGGTAGTTCTCATGGATTTTCAATGATTGTGTTGATGAGAGCTCTCTTCAGATCCTTAATTGTAGACTATAATTTAACCCACTACAGGCTCCACTGTGTAGTGTAATAAAATCCTTACCTTACATCCCAGCTCCAAATGGCTGCCCTGCTATGCCCCTCTAAAGTCCAGAAAACTGGCCACCAGGAGCCTGGCTGTGTCCATATAGGACACAGCCAGTCTCTCCCCTGGGAGAATTTTGCCATGCGCACTGCAGCCCTCCCTTTCCCACCTGTTTTGCTCTCCCTCCCCCTAGCATTAAACCCATTTGGTATACTGTAGGGCTTCCTTCCCCAGCCCCAACCACTATAATAGTTTTTACAGAAACTCCACCGAACTCTTCTTACCTTCCCTCTCTCCTCCGGTGTTCTCCACTGCCGGGAGCCGCGTCTGTGATTGGCTGCCTCTCAGCCAAAGTTTTCATTGCTTTGAAAGGTTTTCTTACTCCATTGTAATTTTGTTTTTGTAGATTTCAATTAAGCAAGGGATGAAAGCAGACACTGGGGCACTTATGGCTTTATGTGAAAAGACAGAGAATGATATCCGATCCTGTATTAATACATTGCAGGTATGTATTGTGACTGCATCATTCATTTCTACTAAATCAAACATTCCTCAGGCCCAGTACACACGGTGTTATTATTTATTGGATTGATCAATATTGTGGCCACTTGTGTCAATATCTGTAAAAAATGTCTCCATCGTGACAGATCTTGTCCTACTTTTATCCTAACTGGAAGTTTACCCTAAGTTTGATTGGATATATCGGTAAATTTCAGGGATGGGCCGCGTGATCAGTCTTGCCGAAATGTCACCTGCAGCATTTTTTCTTTTAACCAATCCCAATTATTACTGATCAGTACTATTTCCTGCTCATTCAATTGATCATTGATCTTCCATACTGGTCAGGTTCCTTTTTTTAATTGGAGTTGTTGGTGTTCTATTAACATGTATGTTTGTGTAATTGGGAATTCTTCAAATCCCTTCCAAGAGGAGAGAACATCCTTGTATGTAGTAGAAGGTATTTCTAAGTACAGAGTAATGAGGTGGAGGAAGATGGTATACTTTCAATAATTTATAGCAGGGCACTAGCTATAATGAAAAGCTATACTAGCTATTATAGTGGGCTAGGTGCTACTCTATATAACATTACATATGCTAAACAGAGAGGGATAGAGTGCACACTATTATGCAAAAATAAAATATCTTTATTATAGTGGAAAGACTAACATATGACATACACATTCTATGGTGAAAGTGCAGAGCAAATCCGGATCCAACAGTAGTAAATCCTAGAGCCGTATAGTCATACACGTAACATATTTGCACAAAAAACATATAACAGCCACATATTATGGGCTTACAATACACTATAGTCCAGAAACTGCACATAGAGAAGAACCAATGGTAAAGGGTAAGAGATACCGTAATAGTATTGCAAGGTCTGCTGTCTGCAATGTAGAGGGAGTAAAGGCTGCTATCTCTGCTGCACAGGAAAACATCGCCAAGACGCGTTTTGTCTAAGAAGACTTTCTCATTTGGCTTAGCTGTCAAAACGCGTCTTGGCGGTGTTTTCCTCCATGTACAACATTGCAGACGGCGGTACTTGTTTCTGTGTGGTTTCTGGCTTATAGTGTATTGTAAGCCCATAATATGTGGCTGTTATATGCTTTTTGTGCAAATATGTTACGTGTATGACTATACGGCTCTAGTCAATTTAGGTGTTAATCTGTCTTTCCACTATAATAAAGGAATTTTATTTTTGCGTAGTGTGCACCCTATCCTTTTACTCTCTGTTTAGCAGAGAAGGAAGATGATTTTATTTCCTCGCTTGATGTTTAGGGGGATAATAGATGTTATTTCAGTTAATGATCCATGGTACAAATGAAACAAATGTGATTAATAAGATTCACCGAGGAGCGTTACAGCGCAGTGCTCCTTTCTCCCCTTAACATCGCACCAGCCGATTTAGGATGGGTTAGCGCAATGTTAAGTCTCGCTTATTGGCGGCTGCGTGAGTCCCCGGCTGCCGACGAAGTCTCTCTTCAGAGACGAAACGCTTCCATTTTATTTTTAATCTGCTCCTAATGAGTACCGAATATGACACAATACTGGTGTAGTATCGCTCTATGTTATTATTATGTTTCTGAGGCTCATGTATGATCTGCCACATAGCTATCTGGGTCACATTTAATATGGCTATCTGTATGTAATAATCTGATACCATTTACAAAGTGTATCTGCCAAAGGTTGCTACTAGGATATGTTTTGCTGCCATTTACCTAAATAGATAGTTCTTATACTACTTGCTTGATATGCTAAGCTGATGATTCATTTTGTTCATTCATTTGAAAGTTACCAGGACACTGCTATGCTATATACGATAGAGCAATATACACCTGGGATATTCCTCAGTATATAAGCAGTGACCTAGGAACGATATACCGGTATATTGATTGGTAACTAATTTACGAGACTACTTTGCTATATCCAGTTGCTTACATGTTCCTTTATATGGGATGTGTTTTTAATGTTTTTGGTTTTCCTTATACCTTATGTATGAGACACTATATCTACTTACTCCCACATATGTTTAATAAAGGAGCTTTTATATTTTTGATACTAAGAAGTGTGCCTGCATTTTATATCCATTACTATTATTTCTGTTTTTCGATCTATGATAATTCTTCTGATGAATGGAGCACCCTCTAAATCGTTTACATATAGCTCTAAACAATAGATATATCTCACCAGTGCCCCTTGGATATCCCTATTTATATGAGCCCCCGGAAAAGGCGCTGGCGCAAAGCGATTTACCAGAGGCTGCGCGGGTCTTACCACATAAGTATTTAACGCCAGCTATAGCTTACATATGGGCAAGGTTCACCCAGAGCCGCGCAGCATTTGCGGCTCTGGGTGAATCTCCCGATCTATTTGTATAAGTGATTTTAGCAATAACCACACGGGGATAGGAAAGTGCTGTAACCTCACCAGTCTGTCTCCTTTAGTTCTTACACGGGCGAGGAAAAAACGTTCTCAATATGCGAACGGTGCAGAGCACGAAAATTGGACTGAAGGATCAAAACAAGGGTCTGTTCTCTGTGTGGCAGGAGATATTCCAGCTCCCCAAGGTTCAGAGGTGAGAGTGAAAGTTTGCTTTGATTTTTTATATATATATAAATGGGTCCTTCGCACTCCTATCGGTCATTGAAGACCAGGGAGCTACCAAAGGTAAGTATCCACGGGATAGGGCCTAAGCTCAAGGAGCAGACAAACAGAACTCAGAAAGCAGGGCACTGCTATATAGTACCAGTGTGCCTAGCAAACTAACTAACCAACTTTAAAAACTAATCATGTTAAAGAATCACAGAGAGAGAGAGAGAGAGAAAAGGAAGTTTGAGACACACCATCATGTTAGAATAGTAATAAAACCCCTTTATTGGTAAATACTGGAGGGGGATTTTTCAAAAACATTTAAAATCATACGTACATAACCTGAATAAGGTGCTGTACATAGGACTTAAATCCATGATAGTATACATATCTGGGTTTAGCAGCTATTAAAGTGCAAATAAATGTACATTAAGTGCAAATCCTATACTTATCCTATACTCCCTTAGTACAATAAAGCTGTGCAGCCAACCCAATAGCGTCACAAACTGGTAGTCCCATCAGAGTTCAGTCACCCCTACTAGGCACTCGTCTGGAGCCATTTCTAACGATCACAAAACGTTTATTGCATATAGCAGAATCAGTGCATTTCATTTCGGCCAGAGGCTAACGTGGCTGAAATGCATTGATTCTGCTATATGCAATAAACGTTTTGTGCTATTTATATAGATAGAGATAAAGTCATGTTTTTCCTATCTGTAGTGTTTTAAGAGATATGTGTTCACTGTAACAATTCCTTTACGGGCAAGTAAAAAGGTTTGGAAAGGTGATACAGCAAATCAATTCAGAGATTTTTCCATTGTTAGTTCATTATTTCAGTTTGACTTTTCCCCAGTAGATTTACCTTCCTGTCTTTTTGGAACATGTGTGACTGCAGGACATTTCTGTGCTTGCAAAGGAGACATGTTTATAAGGTAAAAGTATCACAAAGGGGGTAAAAGAAGGTCATTGGGGTTTTTTTGGTTGAATGCATATTTTAATAAAGTATAGGGAGATGAAAATATAACAATAGCCCCTGTCGTGATCCTGAGGACTTATGTTACACTCTGGATGTGTTTAATACTTTTACGTGTGTTTCAGACATGCTAAAAATTCTAACTATTCCAGTCTTGTTGTTTTGTTGCACTGCTTTTAACTGTAAAACTTTATTAATCTGTTGCACGCACAACACAAATGCAATCCTAAACCTACACTAACCCCTTACTACATCTTCATGTGTTACATCACCCATTTAGTCTATTACAATTTTAAAGTCAGATTTGCATAGCTGTTCATGTCCTATTTGATTGCAGAGTCGGACTGGACTGTTGGGGCCCATCAGGAAATCTGAGACCAGGGCACACTTAACATTTCACTCTCTTATCCCTTATATACATATTTATCTGACTCCTAGTGTTTATTAAAATTCATTTCTTACTGTCCCTTTGGCTCGTTATTTAAACTGTAGCAGTTTTGTCTATTTTCTTGGGTGAAAGGGCATTGTCCCACTGGAACATTGTAACCCTATGTGCCAGCCTGACACTGTTGATTGCATATACTAGGCTATAAACAAGTACCACAGGCCACCTACTCTGTCCTGCTGTGTTACTGGGATCCTTTCACCTTTCCTTTCTATCTTTTTAGGAAACGTGTTGGCCAAGAAATTGCAGCTTCCAACCTTCATCTTCTTCTCGGGTCTGAAAATGATCCTCTCAATTCCCTGGGGTCGGTGCCTTTAAATGCAACATCTCAAAGGTTCCATCACATTTTACACCTTTCCACCTCCACAGGGGAATATGAGAAGCTCACTATGGTATGTCAAGTTGTTTTTATTGTGAAAAATATTACACCTGTTTCTCAGAGTTGCCATAGAGTTAATGTGTATATCACATGATGCAATTTAACATGGGAATTATTTAAACTAAAGGCTTGTACAGGCTTATGTTGTTGGTGCCTGACCGAACATGACACATGTAGCACTTAAGTATAAATGCCCAATATAGACTTGGGAGGCTACAATTTTGCTATTAGGTTGATTCTTTCTCTGGTCTTATTTATTTCTCTCCATGCAGGGATTATACGACAACTTCCTAAACATGAAAGTGAAGGAGTCAAATTTCAGCACCGTCTGCGTGGCTCTGGATTGGTTGGGGTTTACAGATGTAGTCAATACGACCATAATGCACGGCCAGAACTTTCAGCTCATGAGATACCTTCCTTTCCTACCTGTTGCTTTTCACCTCCTGTTTGCAGCCTCCAATGTACCCCGCATTGCGTACCCCAACAGCCACTATGAGGTATATTTGCCCATTGGCCATTTACAATGTCTACGAACTGTGAATCCATTCATTTTTTTTTTTTTTAATAAACAGACCTTTCGTAGTTAGAAAATGTTGCCCACGCCACTTCATTGAAGGGAAATACCATCACATATTCAAGCTTATTGAGACTGCAGTGAATTCAGTAACAGTTACCCTGAGTTTTTGTCCTGGCTGCACATTCTCTCCAATAGATATGTGTGTGGTGGGATCATCTTATTGTGGTGTAGAGCTTTTGACATCTTTCCAAATGCCCCTCCCCCCCTACAATTGAAAGAGAAAAGCACCCATTGGAAACCAACTCCTGGAGATTCCAATACATCCACTCATTCAGCGAATGGTCAATACCTGTCCCCTACAGTATGCCAGACAATCCTCACTTAAACATAACCACCTCCACCCATGGAGCAATATTATACTTAAATATACATTTCCTTTTGAGGTTCCTCTCACATAAGGAAGGAAATTAAGGGACACACAAAAACTCAACCTTGTCCAAGAAATTTACTACAGTAGTTTGTATACTTTGGAAGGAACAATCCATTCAATCGGCACAAATGATTCATCTATTTTACAACCTTTCCCATTTCCGCATTGTCAACAATTTGTCACTTGATATATTTACAGCTATCGACTTTTATCGCTGATATTTAGTTTCTCTTTTATTTCTAGGCTCAGTCCAAATTAAATCTACTGCAGAATCTTCTGAACACAATGTTATCCGAAATCTCACCAGCTATCCGGTCAAGGATAGGAGCACAGTCTCTGGTGCTAGATGCCCTCTGCCTTCTCCTCGATGTGATCTCTCCGAAGCTGCGGCCCGTAAGTTAAAGGAGTTTTATCTATGTTTTATGAGCTTTTCGTTGCTGTTTTTTAGAACGTATGCTTTCTTTTAAAGGATAGGTTCACTCAAAAAGTGAACATATCCTTTTTCTTATTAATTGGAGAACAGGAGGTAAAGGATATCTTACCTCCTGTTCTTCAATTAACCCAACAGGAGCCAGCAGTGAAACTTAAAAACTTAAATGGTTTTGTTGTTCCCCACACTCCTTAATTTATTTTCGGTATTGATGGTGCCATTTTCCTAATTCTGCTCACCACCAGCAGTAGTGCCTTAGGCACCTGAGGAAGGAGGAGGACCCCGAAACGTTGTGTAAACCAGCATGGCACAAATAAACTAATTGAAGTTTGAATGAGTGCGTTTTCATAGAAATATATATTACAAACTTTAAAACTTACCCACCACCAAGCTCCACTGCTGCTTCCCCGGGCAGCTCCTTACTGCATCCACGCTATAGTATAGTATAACCCGGAAGCCATTGGTAACTGTCAAAGGAAGCAGCAGAGAAGCTCTATCTGTGGGTGCGTTACAGTTTTTGTTCCTGGCTCCCGTTGGATAAATTAAAGAACAGGAGCTAATATGTAGATCTTTTACCGCCCATTCTTCAATTAACTTTTTGAATGAACCTGTCCTTTAATGGGAAATGAAAGCTATGAAATGAATGTCTAGCAAATTATGTAGCTGACAATAAAAAGCAGCCATTCCATAAAGCAGATCTGTGTGTTTTGAGGTTCACTAGGGTCACCGTGTTTTTTACCCTTGTAAGTTGATTTCCTAGGGAAAGTATATTAGAAACTGAGGCTTAATATCCGCTTGCTTGGAATGCTGCATGTGCCTAAAAATCCAAGTAAAGGACCCTATCGCTTACTTAACACCATAGTTAAATCATGCCTTACTCCCTGAGCTGGAAACCACTTTCAACAATCCAGAACAATTTGGCATGTGTATACTGAGGCGTATATGATCTAATAAAGAAGAGGCTAGCCCCAGATGGATGCTTTAAAGTCTAGGAATTTACTGTTCTGCCTGACTGACAATAAAGCTAGGTATCCAAAGGTATTGGGGCTTTATCGGTACTGTGTGTACCGTGCTTTCCTTAACAAGCGCACGCCCGCCGATGGTTCGGCTCACATAAGGGGCCAAAATCAAAAAGATGGACAAAGTTGTGGGCCAATTTTTAATTTTTTTTTTTTAAGATACTTAGAAGGTGCAGGATTGTCACGCTTGTGCCTAGTGCTGGGTCTTGGCAGGGAAAGGGTGTGAGGCACACAGTTTTGGACTGGGACCTCTGCCTATGGCACAATCATATGCTAACATGGAACTCTTCTGGCGCAGTAATGGAATGGCCAAATCCAATGGAAGGCCCCAAGTCGCACCTCCTTCCAACTCTGTGCCAGGCTAGATATGCGGTCAATTGTTACAGTGGTAACTGCATCCAAGCCTTACTACGCTGCTACTATATGTGCAGTCCAAAGCAGCGTCGTAACTATAGATCCGGCTTCTAGATATCTCAATCAGCTGTTTTTAAATGGCTAATTGCCCCTATCTTAGTAAAGGTGCGTGCAACCATCTGTTTATAAAGAGCTAATTGCAGTATCTAGCAGGCAGATCTATAGTTATGCCGCAAATGGATAGCAGCGTGATGGATGTTGGATGCTGTACCATCACCGGGGACCACAAACAACCAGAAGGGCCGGATTCTGCCTACGGGCCTTGAGTTCGACACATGTGATCTACTCTATCTTCTATTTTTAGTGCTGGCGGTCTTCTTACCTTCTGACATTCCCGTGACAGGTCAGTCTGGCCCATTCATTTTGTGATTGCATGAATATGCGATTGTAGCTAAATTTACATAGGAACACAGGAAGGGCTTTAATTTACTTGTTTATTCTTCCCCAGGTCAACACACAACTATTTAGTACAAAGGAGAAACAACAACTATCTGAACTAATCAACACAATGCTGGCCTATAACCTGACGTACCACCAAGAGCGAACACTGGAAGGGCAGTACGTCTACAAATTAGATCCGTGAGTAATGTTCCATGGAGTAATGACTGAGCAAATTGTAACTATAAATCTGTCTTTGTTCTGCCATGGTTTGTACATTATACAAAAAAAATGATTCCTCTAACAGAACTGTAACATCAGTGATTTGTGATTGTGTTTACCTGGATGCTATGGACAGCGCTGTAACAAGGTTATTATTTCCATTGATGGAGGCAAACAGAAGGAAGGTTTATGCAGATTGTCTCCTAATGCTTATTGAGCTGCAAAGCTGGGCTTAAGAAAATGAAATAACAAAGACTAGTGACGAGTCTGAACAACCCACTGGACTTTATTTAAATGCACTCGGGAAATCGGATTCCGTCTGCCTTTATATGGCTGTATTCAGGTCCTACTATTAAAAGGAAATTCCATAATCAGATAGGTCTTGGAGTGAGAAGGGATTAGTTCAGCTTTCTTCCTTTATCCACAGAGGCTGGGAAAGATTTTGTGCAACTCCGTCTTAGGCAGAAATGGATAAATGAGCCAGTCTAACCCAATGTTCCAGGCACGCTGTAGGGAACCCCTGATAATCAAAGGATGGGGAATGCTACTAGCCATAGCGTTACTACTCCTGGGTCTCGTGTATTTGTTTGTATACCTTCCAGCTATACACTTACATTATGCCCTTGAGAAGAAGGGGGGTAACCTCTCTGAAGATTCGGCAGTTGGTGTATTGTCTCGTGATGATTAGCACTGCAGAGGGTTAATATCAAGTCTCTTTGTGTTTGTTATTCGAGGAATCAAAAGAATATAAAAACAAGGTATTGTAAAGTGTGTGTTTTACCTCCTTAAATGCTAATGCTGATTCCTGTGTTGGAATCAGGGTCCACATTCTACTGGAATAAGCCATTTGAGTTGGTATTTCCTTGAACTGTCAATGTTAGACCAAATAGTTTGCAGCGGGCGTCAAACCCTTTACGTGCTGTGGGAGTCGCAGATCTAGACTGAAGTGTGTGTCTAGAAGTGTGTGTTGGCTTCATGTGAGTGTCTAAAAGTGGTTTATTCACGTTCATTTAAACTTTTTTTTTTAAATGTGCTTTTTTTATAGGAATATGGAGAACGTGTGCAGGTTTCCAGATTTACCTGTTCGTAAGCCATTGACTTACCAGGCCAAGCAGCTTATATCGCGTGAGATTGAGCTGGAAAGAATGAGGAGGACTGAAGCTTTTCAACAAGCAAGAAATGCAGGAAGGGTGAGGGGGACGGGGAATCTTGTATCAGAGCATTTAGTGATATTTAACGCTGCTAGCACTAATGATCGCCCCTGTATAATTGAGTTTGTTGTTGGTCAATATGTACCAGAGCATTTGAGGTCATTATTGCAATCCTTTCAAGAGAGCTCTTTGTTCCCTAGATAAAAGTAAAGAGTTATCAGAAAGGTTTCTGGCTATTGAAGTGGTCTGATCTTTTAGTCCAGTGATGTTTGTCATGTTACAATCAGGAAGTAGCCTTCTCTTCTTAGGGGAATTCGATTGGTTCTTTGTCATTCCATGTACTTTAGAAGTAAGGTTGACATTTCAGCTTGTGTTTTCTTTATTCGCCTATTCTGTTTAAAGCTTGGATTTTTATTTCAAGATTAAATGAAAATATCCGTAATCCTTTTTTAGCATGTATGACACTTGTGGGTAGTTTCCTTGTGACCATGGTAGCCCTAAAGGGTTATGATACCCATTTTTCTCTTTATATTTTTATTTAAAAAATCCAAATCTATAATAGTTCCTGCGTCACTGCTGTGTCTGTCTTCCTAGCTCCACCCCCTTTCACTCGCATAGTGTGTGCAAGCGAGGTATTCAGGGTTATTCAATAAAAGTTCTTATTGTTAAAAATGGTGCTAATTTTGCCCCAACCAATCAGATGTTAACTTTCAAATGTTAAATAAGATTTGATTGGTTGGGGCAAAATTAGCACCATTTTTATTGAATCTCCCTGACTGTCTTCCTTATCAGTTGATTTAGGTGATTTACTCCATCATGTGTATCCTGTTAGTTTAATAGGCCACATGTTCGCTTGCCCATTGAAAGTAGATTCAGGTGCACAGAACACTAGTAGCCCTATGTAATTAAAGGGCATGTCCACCCCCAAACTCTACTTACCCTTACCTCTCACCCCACGCGTTCTCCAACGCTCACAGCCGTGTCCGTGATTGGCTGCCTCTCGGCCAATCATGGACGTGGCTGCCGGTCCATCCCCCTACTTGCAGTTTCATGCAAGCAGAGGGCCGGGACAGTACGTCGGAGGAAAGAGGGGAAGGTAAGTAATGATCGGGGAGTTTATGTAAAAACTAATTTGGGGTTGGGGGAGGAAGCCCTAATTTTGTACCAACTAATCAGATGTTAGCTTACATTTGAAATCTAACATCTGATTGGTTGGGGCACCATTTTTAACAATGAGAACTTTTATTACATAGGCCTTGTAGGTACCTTCACTATGAATTGATCTGATTATCCTGAATGAGAGATCGGAAGGGATTAAGATACTGGGAAATTCTGCACTAGAATGATTGGATGAAGTTCCTTAAAGGAAATTATGGATGGGATTTGCATGGGTTTCCTCGGTAGGAAGGATTTGTCTAGATTGTATCAGCGATGAGCACTGGGAATCCCTAAGCCTGATTAGGATTTAGCTAAAGGATGTTTGGCAGCTTAAAATTCAAGTAATCCTGAGGGCTTCTTCTCACTTGAGCTTTAATGGTTGTATTGTAGATGTGTCCAAAATTTATATTCACCCCAATAAGGTTTATACATAGACACACTTATTATTTCTATGACTGCAGCATCATGTCCCCTTAAGATAAATGTGCTTATTTAATTGGTTGCTAGAACTCCAGCTGTGCCCAGTATTTTAAACTAAATGTAATTCTGCCCCCTGCTGGCAAACTATGTGCTGTACAATTTCATTGCGTGTATTGTTTTGGAGACAGTGAGTCGGTAGCCAGAGGATCATCCTCCATCTCCTTTTAAGCTGCTGTACTGAAATTATTTGGCACCATCTGCAATTATCCAAATGGCTAAGCTTATGGATCCATTTATAAATCTGAGACATAAACTTGTTTTAAATCTCTGTCTTTTCACCTGCAGAGACAGAAACTTTAATCAACACAATGACCTTTGTTTTTTCCTGGGTTACCAGGCACAACAGCTGATGGAAATTCTGTGTTTATGCCGATAGAGAGAACCTTGTTAGGAAGGATAAATATCTGTACCAGGCCATCCCAGAAGGTTCATAGTTGGGGAAACATGAACGTCCCAAGAGAAGCTTTGTAAACACTGTATCTCGGAGACTGGAGTGTACACAAGTGTTGGATATACATTGATGGGTTTGGGTTTTTTTTGCAGTTGTCGGCAATTTGTGGATAAACAGATCCATGTTGTTGCCATAATTTTCTGGTTAAATGGAAGTTTGTTTTCTCCAAACGTGGGGATGGGAGGTGGTAAAATCTTATAAAGTTTTATAAAGAATTTGAGTATTGAGAGTCACTAATAGTTCTGGAATTGTTGGACTTTCAATATACCAGGTGTTAAAAACAAGCGAGGGTTAGGATGGAAGCAGAATGGAATGTCAGGCTCTAATGACCCGCTGTATCTGGTTAACATGGACACAAAAGGTGAAGGTATCTGCCTTGTTTGGTTTCTTTCATCTCATTCATTTGGCGGATGTTCAGAGGTGCCTTAGTTCAGCCCTGGGATCTTTGTTTGAAGCTGCAGGATATCCAAGGTTATTATCAGGGAGATTCAATAAAAGTTCTTATCGTTTAAAGTGGTGCTAATCTTGCCCCAACCAATCGGATCCTTTTTAACATTTGAAAGCTAACATCTGATTGGTTGGGGCAAAATTAGCACCATTTTTAACGATAAGAACTTTTACTGAATAACCCTGTTTGACTTTTATTTCTCTTAAGCGCCTTTCTTAGAAACAGTCTTGCTTCAGATCAGACAACTTTGGGACATCCGTTCATGCAGTGTCTTGGTCACCCTTTGCTAAAAGAGAAAGGGGGACTCTGTCACTTACTGTGCAATCCTTTTTACTGAAGCCACCAGGTACTAGGGTTTCTTTTAGTTCTTCTTTTGTGTGTCTTATTCTGAGTTATAGTTTGATGGCTCCTTTTTCGGGACAAACCAGAAGGGGCTTCCAGTGCTGCAGTGATATAGACAGGGGGAGGAGCACTGGAGCTTTTCGTGTCACTGCTTGATTGGGTTCATCCTGTTGTTACCTTTTGATCAATGTACCACCTTGCACCTGCAACCTTGCACGTGGTCTGATCGGCTTTCTGTTTTAGACAAACTGTCTATAGGAGTGTGGCTAGCTTTAGTGTATTTCCTTACACTTGTCTAGAGGTGGATGGGGGCTACTGTGGCTGCATCTTCCTGTCTGTACCTATCTTTACATCTGAATTTTTAGTGCTCAGCCAATGAGGTTGTGGGAAGGCGGTAGACTTTGAAAACTTATAACTCATATATTGAAGAATTGATAGGCAAGTCATGCTGACCAGTACAATACCGGTTAATGTGACTGCGTGCATTTGCAAAGACATCGGCTCTGCTGATACAAGCAACATAATGAATTGATGGTGGAACCTTTTGCTGGACTCTCAACACCTGCTAATGTTACACAAGGTTAACGCAGGTTGGTAGCAGCTCCTGGGGCACTGCGACCCTATTACAAAATGAGATTGCACCAGGAGGAAAAGTAGCTCCCTGTGCATCGCTCTGTTAATGTTTTCAGTTGATTTATTATTCATTTAGCTTTTTAATCTTTCCTACTTACTTTATCATATTAATTATTACGCTGTCATGGCGTACATTTCCACAGGCTGTCCGGTTTAACACTAGCATGGTAAAGCCACACTGGCACATTATTAGTATTGCAGCTCACTCAATAATACAAAGGCCAAGCACCACATTGGGAAAGGGGACTAATGTTTAAAGCAACCAACCCCTCTAAAGCTACAATCCCTTATTACTGTTTTATACCTTGTAGGAAATGGCCACGGCTAGCAAAAACCCTGGCAGCAGCGACACAAAGGGCCCTGTTAAGCCTGGTGCTTTAAATCACGAACAGCGTCTGGAGAGTATTGTGAAGAAAGCATCATTTGAGGAAAAGGTGAGAGAGAAACACGCTTATTTGCAGCAACCAATCAGATGATTCCATTTTAATGATGTACATTAGACAACATTTGATAACCGATTGGTTGCTGAAGATTTAGCACCTGTAAGAAAAGCCCCATTGGCTGTAAATAACACAAGGAGGGAGGGTATGTTGGTTTGGACATCACTGAATTAATTTCACCCTCTTTCAATTACCAGCCAGAAAAGGATTTTTTTGGACGCCAAATTGTTAAGAAAGCCATAACACCAGCGGCAGGTAAGAGGGGAAAAATATCTGTTTTGTGTTGGCAACTATGCTTCTTAACGCTGTGTACACACTGGGCCCACCGATCATCACTAGCAAGCAGCCGGCTGGGACTAATCACTGTCAGATGTCATTTCGGCATGATTAATCTTGCAGTCTCATAGGGCTGCCTGCAACCACACCATACAATATTATCAGCCGTGGTTGGAAATATTGTATGTTGTGTATCCAGCCAAAAGGTGCCCATGTGCTAAGACCCGTTTTCGAAGCGCATGCAATTGCCAATTTTTGCACTCTGATTGAGGATAATTGCATGGATCTTAGCACAAACGTATGGTAACGAGCATTGCAGCCTGACAGTGTGGCTCAGCCTTAAAGGGGAGCAGTTGTGACTGCATTGGGGAGTTTTGGTGTGGGGGTGAACGTCCCCATTAGGAATCTTATTAAAGGCCCTTGGAGCTGTGAGAGAATTTGCATGTAAAACGGAAGCACCTTCAGCTGTAAAGGTGGCGCCATATACATGCGATTTCCAACGCAATGTGCCGACAGATCACATTGGTAAATGTCAGCACACTGCGAAGGGAACCTGCACACGTGGAACCAACCGATTGTCCATACACAGTATGGGAATTGGTCGGCCATGCATGGGCCGAGGGTACCGGCTCTCATATTTTAAAGTAAATGGAGCCAATGCCGACTGATGGAAATTTTCCATCCGTCCTGGCCGGCCGTAATGCCGACCTCGGACATTCATCGTCATTACGGTTGGTCGGATTCGGCCCCTATAAATTAGCAATATGGGTAAATCCCGGCGTGGACTGATGGGATTTACCGAATATTGCTAATGTGTATGGCCACCTTAAGAGTTACTTACACTGCAGAGGGTTGGACGCCGACTATAAGAATCGGAGAAATAAAATACGACCCTAGGCAGGTCTGCGATTTGGGGCTGTGTGTGGACTGTAATAATCCTGCTCTTATGAGAACCATTGGTAAGGAGTCCCTAGTAGTTACTGCTTTGCTTTTCATCTCCTTATCTAGGAAGCAAAGACCAGGAAGACCCTGTAGAGAAACGAATTGGAAAGGCTGTAGGGAACAGCGATGTGTGGTTCCGGTTTAATGAAGGCGTCTCTAACGCCGTCCGGCGGAACATCTATATAAAGGACCTGCTATAGCAATTCATTCCATCTTCCTCATAGGAACAGCTTGTGATTCTTATTTTTCTTAAGGTCTTGGACACTGCCCTGGAACATTATTGTGTACAAAGTTGCCTTATTTAGCCTGTGTCTCTATATGGAGCATGAAAAAGACTTTAACAACCAGCAACCAATAACACAGTTATAAAGATATTAAATAATAAATCGATTTTTTCCCCTACGTTGATTCTTCCTCTCCAATGTGATCTATAGCAACCAGGATATTGTCCATGTTAAAGTATGATCACACTCGGTAGTCAATGCACTCGTTTTTGATTAAAGGAGATTCAGTGCTATAGAGAGAGCTGCAATTCTATTAACCTCTCAAAGACATGCTAAGTGTTTTAAATGGCTGCTGAAGGTTTAAAGGGCATTTCCACCCTTAAAAAAAACCAACTGGTGACTTGTCAGTTATCGGCCCAAAATCACAACTGCTATCTTTACCAGTTTTATCTACATTTGTAACCAGATATTTAATGAAGTTCTATTCTTTTCTGGGAAAGGTATTTGTCTCCTTCCCCTGCTCAGTGAGCTTTTTATATGCTTGAGCATGTGCAGAGGAGACATCAGGTAAAACAGAAGTCAATCATTAGTTGTCAGCAGTCGCAGCCTTGATTGACAGTTGGCATTGGGGGGGAAAATAATCAGGTCAGTGGTCAGAGCTTGAGCAAAACAAGTATTGCCTAGAAGGCATGCAGCAACACACACACCTCAGAGTAAGTGCTACATACATGTATTCATTTATAAAGGAAGATAACGCAGTCATTTTTTCAGTATACATACACTTTAAGATGAAAACAGGGATCAACAAAGTCCGTGTCGCCATAAAATCCCCATAGTGGCTGTAGGAGATGAGCGATCTGAATTACACTTCAAAACTGAAGTCAGTAAAATGCATTTCTAAGCAATTTAGACACAATCTGATCTATGGCTAGGAATCCTTCAATAGAATACCGTATATGTCATGCATTTCCTAAAGGATCCATACAGCTTGAAAATAAAACTTGCCAGCTTGTCCCTGTTCCTGCAAAGCCTGACACAGGTATAAATGCCATTCGCACACTATTCTACCTCTCCTACGTTATAGGAATTAGAACAAAAAAAACAGGCAGCTTGGAAGTAACGTCTGTTTATTTATTTTTTAAAAACCTTAATTTTCCGTTTGTTACATTTAAACAAAGAGGGTGGAGGGAGCCCAAGGTTAGAAAGAACTAAGATCAAAGTTTATATAGGATCGTTTTAGTAAAATACGTTTACGATAACGCTGGTGTAGTTTACCGCCTGTGTTATCGTAAAATAGCGATCCTTTTAGTAAAGAACAGAGATGTGGGCGTTATCGGGAATAATGAACGGTAATGAGGGATGTTACTATATAATAATCTTTTAGAAATTTTGCCCAAAGTGCAGGTTCTAATGATAAAACAGGGTCTGGAGATTTGGGGGTGAGATCCTATGATGGGGGAAGGGGACTTTTTCACTGTTTAAAGTAACCGGTTGCCATGTTAATGAAATGGAACCCGGAAGATCCGGTTAGCGATCTCTGTAATACAGAACATCACCGGTTTATTGCTGTCTACTAAATCATGCTCTGTAACCTTTTCTCTGCCGCTTTAATAAATTTCACTTATACAGCCAGTGTTTTCACCTTTTAGGGAACCCATACAGCTAACAATCAGATTGTACAATCTCACCATGGCAATCTGCTCAAATGATTATCGGTTGAGTGGGTTCTCATTATACTTATTTTATGTTTGTACAATCAGATTGTAAAGTGTGTGGCTGCCTTTGTGGTGACCTTTTGCAAAATAAATAGTCCCGTTTCATATACCCTATATAGCCATGTTATTATATTTTGTTAAGTAGCTCTGGTAACAGTGCAGTGTAAACATACCATTCGCAGTGGCTTCCTATCTATGCCCTAATATATATAATAGTAATTTTTGCCATCCATTCAGTGTAGATGTTACACAATGTGTGGGGGGCTCCATCTGGTCCCCTTTATAGAATGCTGCATTTCCCCCTCTCCACCCATGGGTTGTTCTTCATAAGCTCCGGATTCAAGAAGGGGTCATTGGGAACGCCGTCCTCGATCCACTTTATGAAGCTGGTGGGAGAAAAACAGGTAATAAATTGGTTATCACAAAGTTTCATTATCCACCGGAATTACCAGGAATGATTTGATCCATTTTGTATATGGATACAGGTGTCTGGGGGGGGAAGGATGTTGGTAGATATTCTAAATTCTGAGTCCGGACACAATTGATGCCAACCGAACCCATGTTATATGAGACCGGAATCATGGCTGGGGGAAAACCATGTTTAAACCGTATAAGTTGCTCTGAATTCCTACTACTATGTGTGCATGTTGCTATGTATTTGGCTATTAAGCAATATATATTGAACATCTATTACGGTGCTAGTTATGTACATACACACAGTACAGTTACAAGGTAGTAACCAGTGCATTACAGCTTGTGATATGATTAACAAATTATGCACCGACTTTTAACCAATGAATTACATGAATTTGCAGTGCCACTTGGAGGCCTTTCTCTAACAAGTCATGCTGGGTACTTGGGCGGGTTTTTTGGTTCGCCGCAAGTGAGTGGTCGGGAGAAATTGCTGTCAGTCGCGGCAAATGTGCGGTCCATAGGAGACCACGCGATCGGCAGGGATTTACAGACACGTCGGATCTGGCTGAACGGGTGACAGACATCAGTATGGAATTAACGCTGCAGATTTTTCGTCCCGATCGACCAATTTACGAAAATATCTGCTGGTTTGGCCAAAAAATCTGCTTGTGTGCACCCAGTCTTAGGGTAGGCCACACTAGCGCGTTTTTGATGGGATTGACCAGGGCTGGATTAACATCCCAAAAAATACTGGCGTCCTTAACACCACCCTAAATACAGATCACACTCCCAAACCACACTTATTTTTATAGACTATATGATGCGGAAATGTAACTGTTATTATATTAAATGAGCCACTGGGGGGGGGGGTCTGTTTCTTTTAGAAATTTGATAATAAAAATAAATTGCCAACAGATGGGGATTAAAATGGGGAGAGATATGACAGATGTTCCTGCAAGAAGAAATGCCCCTATGCTTGTGACTAAAGCTAAATCCAACCCTGATGGTGAAATGATAAAGGAGTGATATCTTTTAGATTTATTTTATAACTACAGCGCCACCTGGAGGCTTCACGGGTTATTTCTGTTTAACCACGTGCTATGTTTAAAGTTAACGCGTTTTGAGTGAAGGACGTTACTGCACAGTTGGCGAATCAGCGAACATCGCCCAACCGAACGTATACGCACGTGCGATTAGTGTCTGAAAAAGTCGTTCGGCCCCCGTTTGCCTTGCACTGGGGGGTTGTTCGGGGCGGCGGTAAAATCGTACATGTGTGTACGAGGCTTTAGGATGGTTTTTATAAAGGTTCCTTATCAGTAATGTCCAATATTAACCTACATTACATGTGTTTTTAGTGGCATTAAACTGCTGGTAATGATTGGCAGTTTATAATGCGTCCTTCAAGCTGTGGACACACATTAAAGATAAAGGGAAGATTGTCGGAATCGGCCATTTATCGTGAGGCCAAGAAACGTTCATCGTCGGCCTTGTGAATGGTCGGAAATGCCTGTGAATTTCCCTTGGTCGTGGTTGTCTCCCTGTATTGTATTATAGCGAGTCAACAGTGTCTCCCTGTACTGTATTATAGCGAGTCAGCAGTGTCTCCCTGTACTGTATTATAGCGAGTCAGCAGTGATCATTAGGGTGTGGCAGTGCAGAACGATCTCCCTTTACTTGTAATAGGGAAACTGCCCAGGACTGTGTGTAGTCTCATCTTTTAAAGATTGTTAAGGTGCGTACACACGCATGTGTGATCGCGGGGTTGACCCGCGGTGTTGGATGAGTACGCCTTATCGGCTGAATTGGCCTTTTCGGTTGGGGCTCGTTGCCCGATCTACCAGGTGGACAGAATGCACCCATTCACGCACATTGTCCAAAACAGCCATGCATATACATTGTGCGCCACGGGTCAGCCCCCAGGATTGCACATGTGTATGAGGCTTTACAGTGTGTACCCAGATTTATTTGCACCGTTGTCGTAATTCATGACCGTGCGGTACGTCCCATACAATGCCACGATTGCCCTTAAAGGACATGTACACTGGAAAATTTGTTTTTTTAAATTGCCCATTAGTGGAAACTATAAATGATCCCAACTATCACTGTATCATTTTGTTGTTGATCTGCCCCCTATTTCATTAGATATGAGTGCTGCTGTTTTGTGAATTATGCTCTGTATAGGAGGTGAATATACAAGCGTGCACCTGCTGTTTTCTTCCCAAAGAAACGTTTGTAAAGTTATCTGCCCCATCTGATACATTCAGTAAATATGTATATGCATTACTAGCTAGAGATTTAATGGTAATTACTATCCCCATTCTGGCAGAGAAAGCTGGCCCCTCCCTCCATGCTGTCAATCAAGACTGTATATAAAGCTCATTGAGCAGATGGAGGAGGCAGATGCCTCCAGAAGGGAAGGAAATTTATCATTAAATATCTGGTTACAAATACATGTAATAAAAAATAGGCAGATATCGCACATGCCCTTTAAGGATTGGTGGAGCCTATTTTTATTAAATAGCATTATACCAGCATATTTTGCACCATGAATTGGATTCTGTTGTTAAGAGATTTTTCCATTCACCAACCAGTGCAATAAATACAACGCAAAATATTCTATAAGGTACAGATGATCAGTGGTTGGGGGCTGTTCCAGAATACTACAGTTGTAAAAATACAGTTACCATGCGGTATATTGCAATGGTGATAATATACAGATACCTGTAGTATTTGGTGGCCAAACTGTATTTCCAATTGGCAGAGCATTGTGTTATTTCACGCTCCTTATTGTTGTATATATATATTCCCCAATGTTACTAACTAATGATCCCAGTTTCTGCTGAACTACATTTCCCACCGAGACCTTTTAGGCAGTGATGTTGGGAGGAAACCAGTCACTAAGGTGGGTACACACAGGAAAGATCTTTGAAAGATGACAGATCTGCAAAATCCTGTCACACATTTACACACAGCATATACACATCATATACGCATCATATACGCACCATATACGCATCATATACGCATCATATACGCATCATATACGCATCATGTTGATTTAATAATTTAGAGGTAGGGTAGGTCAGCATTGATAAGTTTGACCATCACCAGTTTAGGGGCCTTGTTGGAGATCCATCATATAACAATGGTTTTGCGTGCATAAAATAGTGCGGCCCATATAAAATTTAGCTCAAACAGATTGAGGGCATTAGTTGGATGGGGTGTGGCATCAGCTCCCGGAGAAAATGAAGGAAGTCCGTCCAAAATGGGAGTACCTTGGGACAGTCCCATTTAACATGAATAAAATCTGCATCTGACTTGTAACATTTAGGGCAGGTGGAGTTCTGTGTGTTGCTAATATGCTTCATTTGTGTAGGTGTATAATAAACTTGGTGTAAGATATTGAATTGGATGAGTTTTGTTATTTACTGCTGGAGACACCAGGGTGTGAGTTACACAGTTCGAGCCATTGATCCTCTAAGACTTATGCCAGGTGAGGGGACCATTTAGTTTTTAATTTGTTCAATGGTTGGGGGCGATTTGATAAAAGATGGGTATAGAGTTTTGATATGACGCCTCTCAGGCCCTGGGTGTGTATAACACCTGTATAAGTGATTTCTATTGTAGGAGGTAGGAAAGCTAGCTTTTAATGCATGAATTATCTGTAGGAACCAAACGTATGCTGTATTTTGGAGATCACATACCTTTTGTAGGTTGGGAAAGGGAACCATTTGTCCGTTCTGTATTAAATCGCCCAGGGAGTAAACTCTCCAATTTTTTAACTGTTTTTGAGCTGTTAAGGCTGGGGCTGCTAAGGTATAAGGCCAATTATACCTTACCTGACACAATGTGGGAATTGCAGGTTTGAACCAGCATTGAAGGTGTGTAGTATAATTGCAGATTAGGAAGAGCTACGTAACCTGCCCATGAGCCTTGATGGTTGTAACGTGGTTATCTTTATTTTCGCTCTTTTATTATTCCAATTAAATGAAAGGATGAGGCTGTTAAGTTTTGTTAATAATTATTTCAGTTTAAGTAGACTGTGTTGGATTGTATAGAGAATGTTAGGTAATAGGATTTTTTTTCTATTGTATTCTGCCCCATAGATTGAGTTTGGGTTTTATGACACATGTATTCTAGCAGAGAGGAAATGTTCAGCGAATAAACTTGTGGTGGGGATTTTGGGATCTCAATGCCCAAATACTTGAAATAATTGACTGTAGGGATAGGTACAAAGTTAGGACGTCTATGCACCAGGAATTCATTTAATGGATATAGTGCAGATGTGTCCCAATTGATTTTTGAGAGAGCGACCAGGGTTACCTAAGTACAGGATTAGGTTGCCTGCGTATAACCCCAGACATTCCTGATTGTTGTCAGAGGTCCTAAATTTCTTTTAGTTCGTAGTGCTATGGACGTAATATCAAAGAAATAGAGGGACAGCCCTGTCTGTTACCCCTCTGCAGTGGGAATGTTGATGAGTGTTTCATTAATCAAGATTTGAGCTACTGGGCTGGTTTATAGGAGCTGTATCCATCTGATAAATGTTGTCCCACTCTGAATTGTCTTAAGTACCTTCCATAAGAATGGCCATTCTGTTGAATGAAATGAAATGCCATACGGGCATCAGGAGAGACAATCCTGTGTTATCATGATGTACATGATTTGTATTGGAGTGCGACATACGTTAATAGTTGTTGTTTTGGGGGGTATAAAGCCTGTCTGATCTGAATGGATAATGTTTGTTATGACTTTTTCTTATGCGTTGTGCAAGGAACTTTGCCAAAATTTTGTAGTCTGTTGGTAACTATTTGTGTATATGAACCGCAATCTTGTATGTTCTTCCCAGGTTTGGGTAGCATGATATCTATAGCTACCATATATACTCGAGTATGAACCGACCCGAATATAAACAGAGGTACTTACCTTTTAAACTAATAAACTAGGAAAACTGCTTGACTCGAGTATAAACCGAGGGTTGATTTTCTCCCATAGGAAGCCCCATAGATAGTTCCACAGACAGTACCACAGAAAGTCCCATACGCAGCCCCACAGACAGTACCACAGAAAGTCCCATACGCAGCCCCACAGACAGTACCACAGAAAGTCCCATACGCAGCCCCACAGACAGTACCACAGAAAGTCCATACTACGCAGCCCCACAGACAGTACCACAGAAAGTCCCATACGCAGCCCCACAGACAGTACCACAGAAAGTCCCATACGCAGCCCCACAGACAGTACCACAGAAAGTCCCACACGCAGCCCCACAGACAGTCCCATTCGCAGCCCCATACACAGATGTGCCCTGCATACCATTCTGTGCAGCCTGAACACTTAAAGATCGTTTTTTCATATTC
This sequence comes from Hymenochirus boettgeri, assembly GCA_019447015.1. NCBI lineage: Eukaryota > Metazoa > Chordata > Amphibia > Anura > Pipidae > Hymenochirus > Hymenochirus boettgeri. Next base: position 173,486,175 of record CM033476.1, read on the forward strand.
CCTTGCAGTCTGGGCTGATCTGAGTGAGCAGGACAACAATTGCCTAACCCACTGAAATCAAGAGGATTATCTGTGTTACAGGGTACAGCTTTTGTTTTCCCAGGGCTATGTGATTTTGTCCAGCAGCTTCCAAATAAGCACAGACCCGAGTATAGACCGAGGGGAGATTTTCAAGATGATTTTAAAGGTAAAAAAAATCTTGGTTTCTACTCGAGTATATACAGTATATGTCATGGTTGGCAACAGCACGGTTAGAGATGGCAACTCCAGGAAAAGCAGCCTTACTCCTTCACATTTAAAGCCTGTCTTCAAATCCATAGAACAGTGGTGTATATCAGAGATACAGTAATGGGGTTGGGAACTGCAAAGTGCCCTCTCTGTTCATTTAATTTGGGTTTCATTTAGAAACTAACCCATTCTTGATTTGACTAGGTATCTTGGAAATCAGCAGGAGAAATGCACAGGTACAATGGGTAGAACCAAACCCTCTGTACTTACTGACCTCTTAGATTAACTTTTTTTATCTAATGGAGATGTTTATTCACATGGGGTGGAGGGTGTTTTGCGATTGTGTTTTTGGAACTAGCCTAGAAAATGTATAATAGCACTCACTGATGTTTCGGTGTGCAGAGTTGGGTGCTGTTCATTGCGTTTCAAAACTACAGAGTGGATTTAAGAAGACAAAGTGTGAACAAGCCCTTCTTTAAAAATAGTATACCAATACAGGGGTCTAATTCAATAATCATTGAGCAAAGCCATATGGTATCTACTGTAGTAGTATGATCCTAACCACTAAACTAAACATGTAACTTTTTTTTTACTATAATCGGTTGATTCATCCTATCTACTGAAACTCGAAGATAAGAAGATTATAACAGTGGTCTTTTGTCACTTGCTTGCTGATATAATATGCTCTGAAAAGTCTGCAGCTTTTCACTCTGGATCACTTAAAGGATATGTACACTGGGAAACCATTGCCCATTACTGGAAACTATAATTCTTCCCAACTATCACTGTACAATTTTTTTTTATGATCTCTCCCCTATTTCTTTAGATGTCTAGTCTGAAACATCTTATATTTCAGCTGTCAATCATGTGCCTTAGTATCATAAACTCTTCTGTAATGTATAGTTTTACTGTAGCTGGAATTGTGACAGTTGGTACTTGAACTGCATGGTGGGAAATTCCCTCACCCAATGTTGCCTCATAGGAATTGCCGTATATACTCTAGTATAAGCCGAGATTTTCAGGTTTATTTTAAAACCTTTACATTATTGGAGATATTGGAATAGTTGAATTTTGAAATTAGGCAATGTTATAGCTGTAAACATCTATACTGGAAAGTGTGAAGTAATTTAAAGGGCATGTCCACCCCCAAAACTAATCCCCCCAACTACTGGCTCCACCATGTAGTGTAGTTTAATCCTTACCTCACATCCCAACTCCATCTGTTTCTCCTGTAGTCCCCCCCCAAAGTTCCAAAAACTGCCCACCAGAGGCTAGCAGGTCCATATAGGACACTGCCTGCTACCTGGCCTCCCGGAGATTCCTCCATGCGTGCTGCAGCCCTTCTCCCCCCCCTCCCTCCCTCCCCTCCCACCCTCTCCCTCCCGTTCTACTATCCCTCCCCCTAGCGAAAAAAACCCTAAATATCTGCTCCCCCCATGTCCCCCAGCCCCAACCGCATGTTTAGTTTTTTTAAAAAGCCTCCCCAACTCTTACTTACCTCTCCGCTTTCCTCCGCTGCACTGAATGACCGGCAGCCGCGTCCGTGATTGGCTGCCGCTCAGCCAATCACGACGACTGCCGTCCCGCCCCTCTGCTTGCATTCTCGCAAGCAGAGGGCCGGCAGTGCGGCGAAGGATCGGGGGAGGTAAGTAGAGTTTGGGGGCTTTTTAAAAAAACTAAACATGCGGTTGGGGCTGGGGGACATGGGGGAGCATATATAAAATTTTTATTTTAGGGTTGGACATAGCCTTTAAATTGTTGTTACAATTATTCAGAGGATATTACCGTAAGTGTTGGTCTTTAACTATATAATAGAAATATTGTATTCCCAGTCTCTGCCAAATTGGAGTGCTGTGAAATTTGCCTTTATGGTTTCACCCAGAGGTCTGTAAATTTTATGTCTCGAATAATCTCCAAATTTTATATTGCTGTATATGCAGGGGTGTACCACCTCCCAGGATTTGATATTTCTTTGTGTCTAGAAAATGTAAAGGAAGAGAGGGTAAAAAAAAAACATGGACCAGCCTTTCGGTTCATATAGGGAGAGGTTTGGATTTGCTTCCCATTTATCAGGGGGAAGAACCAAGGTACAAAATATTTCAGTTGGCCCGCTAAGTAATAAATTTGGAAATTTGCGGGGGGGGTTAAATAAAGATCGTGGAATAAGGGAGACTCTATGTTGCATGACATATAACAGTTTAGGGAGCACAATCATTTTGATCAAAGCCCTATTAAATTTATTGGTAAATGTTTCCAGGTTTTGGCTTTAATCGAGATAGTATATAATAATGGTTTATTTAACTCTTTGGGCCGATAAAGAAATTTTGACACCATGGTATTTAAATTCTGAGTCTACCTGGACAATGGAACATACTGCTAGGGGGATGATAAACTCCGTAGGTAGATGACCTTGAGTTGAGATATATCTATATATATATCATATGTCATTGTAAAGGTGTCCCTGCCCAGCGTCAACAAAGCTGACACCGTGACATTTACCCGTATTGCATTGGGGTGGGCATGTAATAATTATGTTCATTTGATGAATTGGGGACCAAAGTGGCCATTCTATTGAATCAAAGATAATGTGATTTGTGATCCTGTTTTGTCGTGGTCTATCTGTGTATCGATCAATGCTTTCCTTATATTTATGGATATTGATTTTCCTGGCATAAATTCAGTTTAATCAGAGTGTATTATTTTGGGATTACTTTTTTAAGTCTGTTGGCCAGTATTCATGCTAAAAGCTTGTAGTCTGTATTCAATAAACATTGGCCAGTATGAATTATATTCCTGAAGAAATTTTTAATTACTAAATTGCTCATATATGGATATCTTGTGCCTAGTGCTTACGTAGAGTACTTAGTTAAACTTTTTAGCATTAGGATGTATATCAGTTTGGCCAATCTGTACTTGGCAGGTTTTAATTACTTCTACTTATCTTCAGGTCATGCTTTCAATCGGATTTAGGTCTGTTGTCTGACTGGGCCATTCTAGAATATTGATTCTCCTTTATTTTTGGATTGGGTCATTGTTGAAGGTCATTTTCATCTTCACTTTTCTATCAAATTGAAGTCAAAATGAAAATATACATGGCTATTTATGATTCTATCCACTGACTAAAACACTAGTTCCAGCTTTCCTTTTTGGAAAGTTAAGTTGGGTTTGGGTGTTTTTCTTTGCGAGTAATGGGGTATATACGGACTTTATGTTAGATGGATTCAACGTTTAACCTGACATTAATGTTGACTAAAACGTTAAGTCAGTCACTTAACATTTTTTTTCTGTGATGTTTCTCGAATGAATAATGGTTTGTCATTGATATTAGTCATAGTATATCGATAATATATAAAACATCATTTCAAATAGTTATCAGAACATATGAAGGGAAGTCGACTGGTGTATTGGGCACCTTAAGGACCCAAGAAGCCATTGCTTTGTTTTTTATGTATGCTTTAGTTCATTGTTATTTTTCACAGGCGATGTTCATCTTCAGCTTCCTAGAAGATGCTAGTTATAACATACTGGGCTATTTATGACTAGCCATCTTGACTAAAGTACTGGCTTAAATGTAGAAACACTGGTTCCAGTTTTATTTTTAGAAAGTTTAGCACGGCTTGGATGAGTTTTTTGTCATTCACACACTTAATGTGAAATCAATTCAATTTTCAATCCAACGTTAATTCTCAATTGTTTGTAACAATGACCAGTGCAGTGGTTTTATCTGCATACATCCTTGTAATGTTTCCCAGATGGATCATATCTGCTTGTATTTCTCAGCACAAAGGACATCAATAATCCTCACCAAATCCTTAACCCCATTTTTAGAAATGCAGCCCCAAACTAAAATAAACCCCACCGTGCTTTCTTGTTGCACGTAGACACGCATTATTGTACCACTATCCAGCCCCTTGGCGAACAACTGTCTTCCGCTACAGCCAAATATTTTAGATTTTCACTCCAGAGCACCTGCTGCCATTTATATGCTCCCATGTTCTTACAGTATGTTTTTGTGCATAGTTTAGTTGCTTGGGACTGTTTTTAGCTGATAGTTTGCTAAAAGTTTTTAGGGTTTGGGTTTTTTCTACCAAAATATGAAATGTAATTTAAGGGGTAGACCTGCCCGTTAACAGGACATGAGGGGATCTGGTGAAAGGGAGCACGAGAGCAGAGGTTCGGCAGGTCTAAAATTATTTTTAAAAAAAGTTCTCTTTTTTTCACTTTAATGTCCCTTTAGGCAGTTCTGAAGGCAAAAAAGGCGACGGGGGGGGGGGGGGGGGGATTTCAACCCCAGTACTACCAAGCAGCAAGGTGTACCTAGGGTTTTTTCTTGCCAATTTCCTTTTTAACTTACAGTACTTGCTCACTTCTAAAGCTAAACTTTATTAGTAGGACTTATATAGCAGACATTAGGGAGATTGTGAAATAAAATTACATGCGTATCAAGTGTTTTTCTCAAATCATACTGAAAGGCCATTTGCATTTCTAGCTATAATATGACAAATTTAAGAAAGAATAGCCAGACAACTTGAGTCGGGATAGTGAAAACCCTTCTTACAGATAAAAAACATTACACTTTCTTTGTGGTTAAAAAATTTAGGAAAAGGGGTTCCAGAGGGCTGAGGTTTAAGGAAAATAGAGAAGTGCTGTAAATATTCAGGATAATAAGCAGTGACATAATTTGGCAGAACATGTATTATTAGAGAAAAAGAAATATACAGTATAAAAACCAAAGGAAAAATTGAAACCCGCAAACAAGAGAATGGAAAATGTGTGGAAAGATCACATTTGACAAGCTATTTAGAGATCATCAAAGAAATCAAAGCTTGCCCCAAAAAAACTGTTCAGTCAAAAAGGAACATGAAAAGCAGGGCCTTTTCTTGGAATAGGCAACCTAGGCAAACAGATAGGGCACCATTCCATTGTGCTTTTAAAAGTTCTATAAAAGTTTCTATAAGGCCTGGTACACAGCAGCAGATTTTTCATCCTGGTCGACCATTCTCCAGTAGCAAGTGGTGGGCCGCGACAAATCACTATCTGTCGTATACCCGATCGTCCGATCCAGACAAACAGCTCAACCACGAAACGATACATGGAAATATTGGTTGGTCGAACAGGAAAATTTGATTGTGTGTACCCAACCTTAAAAGAGTAACAAGCTGTTACCAGGTGAGTTTTCCAATCTATATGCAAAGACTAAAAAGCTGGCCACTAGGCAACCATTTGATAGAGTTATCTATCTAATGTCTAAAGAATGCATTTTACAAGCAGCGTTTGGGAGATAATACCATTTAGTTATCTCAAATTGATTTGTATAAAAGACTGGGCTAGGCGGTTCTTGGAGAGATAAATTGGACATCTGTCTTATGTCTTAAGCTAGGTACACACAGTACAGATAAAGCCCCGATACCGACGGTATTGCTTTGCCGAACGTTCAGGTCGGCCGATTGGTCAAGACCCTAAATTTCCCTCGGCTGCGGTAGACTCCCTATAGAGGGAGTTGGCCACAGTCGAGGGCAACACATAGTACCAAACATCTTCCCTATGCTGTGCATAGGGAGGGGGACTGGGCTGTCTCCACTGCTGCAGGAGGAAAGCTGGAACCACCCCAAATAGAATCTTCTACTTGCAATCCGCACAAGACCTTCCCCTCGCTTTCCCTTCCTGCCCTGGACACTGTCAATCCCCTGTGTGTTTGTTTGCCTGTCTGTATGTTTGCCTGTTGGTGTAAGTATATGTCTCTGTGTGTGTGTGTGTGTGTATGTCTGTCTGTATACTCCTCCCACACACATCGACAGGCACTCCTCCCGCACAAACGGACAGGCAGACACTCGCAATTACAGACGGGCGAACACAGACATAGGCACTCACACACAGACAGGCAAACACACAGTGAGTGCCTGTGTGTTTGCCTGTCTGTGTGTCAGTGTGAGTACCTGTCTGTCTGTGTGAGTGTCAGTCTGTTTGCCTGTCTGTGTGCCTTCCTGTTGGTTTGTGTGGAAGGAGTGCCTGTCGATGAGGCCTTTGAGGTCAAATTGGTTGGGCATCCCTGCTTTAAGCTAATGATTACCAAAGTAAAGGGGGCTATTGTAAGGTACCCAAATGGTGAATTCCCATATACAGTAGAAGTATGGAAAGGCTGACAAGGTCTGTGTGTGCCAAAACTGAAGCTGTCCTACCTGTTACTCTGTTTTCCTCCCTCTTTACAGTCTGAGCTGGAAAGTCTCAAGATTCCAAGCTAGTCCCTGCTTGATGACCTCATCAGGCATCACATCTCAGTGATATATATTCTGACAGCACCTGCAGATAGTTCAGTCTTATTTATTACTTATTAAGTCCATACAATTTTATAAAATGGATAGTTTCTACATATAGTGTGCCAGGGGTAGGGAGTGGGTGATTGACAATTTTGTACTAACTAGCTGTGCCCTGCCTCCATTAAAAAGTAAAACTCCCATATCTAAAAAGGAAGGTAGTAATTATTTCAATGATTTGGCACAGTTTAAGTCTTCTTTAATTATTCTTGTAGATTCAACAAGATATAAATATTGCTCAGAGATTTCGGTCCATATTGACATTATAGCATCTTGCAGTTGGTGCAGATTAGCCAGATGCACATCCGTGATGCAAATCGTCCATTCCACCACATCCCAAAGGTGCTGGAAGTAGCTATCATAAGATAGTTACATATTGGCAACATTATTCAGGAAGGCTGTTGCATTTTAAACAACGCTTAAAGGATAAGTATGATGTAAAAAAAAAGTTAATGTTAGTGGGGGCCATTAGTGATACTGGGGGGCCATTACACCACCAGCAGCAGCCTGAACTGTTGACACAAGGCAGGATTCATGCTTTCATGTTGTTTACACCAAATTCTACCCCAACCGTCTTAATGTCAGAGCTGAAATTAAGACTTATTAGATCGGGCAACATTTTTCATATTTTGTTTTGGGGAGTCTGTGCAAATTGTAACCTCATTTACCTGTTGTTAGCTTATAAGAGTAGCACCTGGTGGGGTCTTTTGCTGTTGTAGCCTATTTGCTTCAAGGTTTATTGTGTTCTGTGTTTACAGATGGTATTCTGCATATATTGGCTGTAACAAGTGGTTTTCAATATATATAGTAACATTACATTATTTTTGTTCATTTTCTGTTTCTATATATTAAGTCATATAAAACAATTATTAAAAATATGATTTGTGAATAATTAGGCCTTTTCTACCAACAGGTGTCACCCCCTATTTAAATCTACAAATTGAACTGCTTCCACAGAGCCTATATTTAAAACAACGTATGATGGTAAATATAGGCTGAGTGCAGTATTTAGGTCAAATGGATAAAATTGCAGCTTGACCCATTTATTTCCCATTAGACTCTTACTACACTCAGCTAGCATTAACCATCAGCAACACATACTGTATCAAGTGTAAAAATATATACATGAAGTACCGCAAATAACTAAAATCTACACACACATAATTAAATGCCACCAAAGAGTTCATGTCTGCAGGCTGTGACCTTTTTATACAGGTTTGGAACTTCACATTCGAATTGCTTTCCTGGGGCAAACTTTTATTATTCAGTTGTTATCGTTGTATTTGAATTATCGATGACAGTTAATGAGTTGCAATAGTAGTTAGTAGCAGACACTACTGTCAGCCCTTAATATTGGAATATTTAGTACCAGCAAACTCCTGATTCTTAAAAGAATCACAGATCCAAGAATGGCAATCATTTGCTGTTAACCCCTGACCATCAGACATTCCAGAGTCAACACAACAGAGCCCTGTAGGCTGCTAGCTATGCAGATTCCCAGGGTAAGTTGATATCTATACAGATTCCCAGGGTGAGTTACTTTTGGCCCTTGTCCGTGCATAATTACAGTAACACAGCAGAGCCCTATTCTATCCAGACTTTCTGGGTGAGTTAGTTTTGGCCTGCGTCCATACTCGTGCAAAATTACATCCTTCTTTTAGTATCTAGGACATTAAATTAAGACCATTATACTTGTATCTTTGGTTATTCCAGCTTGTGCTTTAAAGCATGGTACACACCATGCTATATTTCCTCCTGATCGACCGTTCGGCTCTTCCGAGTCACGACTGATCGTCCAGGAGGAAGGACAGGCCGACAGTTTGCCATGACCAAGTGTGCGGTCGTTCAGGCAGCAATATTGCATGACATGTACCATGCTTTACTGGAAGTATTTAAGTAGTTGGTGTTTTAAAGCATAGATGTCATTGTTATTTTCCAAGCCCCTCAGTGCTTTAAAAGCAAGGGGTCTGTTTATGTCTTTATTGCTGCAAGTGTGTACCTGTTGAGGTATGAATTAATGCTTAGGTGATATGTTGTAATGATATGGTAGCAACAAGCAGCCCATTTTGAGATAGCTGTGTACCAAATTTCATCAGAATGGCATCTGTTCTATACTTTCTTTTAAGGAGCACATAGAGTCTGCTGCTTTGTGCAACCAGCTGCAACCAAACAATCTACTGATTGGGATTGAACCACTAAAGTGTGTTGCAAAAATGCTTAAACCTGCAGCTCACACACTAGCACTGTTTGCCTCGGGACTGATTGGGTTAGAAAAAAAATCTTGTTATCATCTACCTTTTACAATGTTCTTTGAAGCAACCTGGACTATCTTCCTATACTGAGTACCATATATACTCAAGTAAAAAAGAGAATTTATACATTAAAATCATCCTGAAAGTCTACCCTCAGTCTATACTTGGGTCTAGGCTGATCTGGAAGCTTAAAGAAGCAGATGGACAAAATCACTTAGCCCTGGGAAAACAAAAGCTGTACCTTGTAACACAGAGAATCCAGTTAATCTTTGTGGGTTAGGCAATTGTTGTCCTGCTCATTCAGGTTAGCCCAGACTTCAAGGGGAAAAAACTATAGACGTAACAGGATTCAACAAACAAGCTGCACAAAATGGTATACAGGACACATCTCTGTATGAGGTTGTGTATGGGACTTTCTATGGGTCTGTGTATGGGACTTTCTATGGGTCTGTGTATGGGACTTTCTATGGGGCTTGTGGTACGGGACTTTCTATGGGGCTGTGTACGGGACTTTCTATGGGGCTGTGTATGGGACTTTCTATGGGGCTGTGTGGGGCTCTATGGGGCTGTGTACGGGACTTTCTATGGGGCTGTGTACGGGACTTTCTATGGGGCTGTGTACTGGACTTTCTATGGGGCTGTGTACTGGACTTTCTATGGGGCTGTGTACGGGACTTTCTATGGGGCTGTGTACTGGACTTTCTATGGGGCTGTGTACTGGACTTTCTATGGGGCTGTGTACGGGACTTTCTATGGGGCTGTGTACGGGACTTTCTATGGGGCTGTGTATGGGACTTTCTATGGGACTGTGTATGAGGCTTTCTATGCGATTGTCTGTGAAACATTGGGATGTCTATGGGAGAAAGTCAACATTCGGTTTATATCGAGTCAAGTTTTTTTTATTAACGTTAAAAATGGTTCTTCGTTTGTCCAAACCAATCAGATGTTAGAGTTCAAATGTTAAATAAGATCTGATTGGTTGGGGCAAAATTAGGACAATTTTAAATAAGAACTTTTATTTAATCTCCCTGTTAGTGTCTGTGCCTTTTCCTGTTTATTAATATTATTTTGCTGCCCAAAACTAAGGCTGATATCTGCTCTGGAATAAACGTTTTTGCCCAAATTACCTTTTATCTTATTTTCAGTCAAATGTGTTTCTAATGAATATAAAACTAGGCCAACATGGTATACATTGTAATATAGTAACAAAAAAGACTCATACGGTAAAGTTAATAAATGAGGGTAGTGTGAAACATACAATTGTTTCCTTTTAAACCAGGTATAAAAAACATACAGGGTTATTCAATAAACATTCTTATCATTTAAAATGGTGCTAATTTTGCCCCAACCAATCAGATGTTATTTAACATTTGAAAGCTAACATCTGATTGGTTGGTGCAAAATTAGCACCGTTTTAAACCATAAACATTTTTATTAAATAACCCTGATAGAGCATTAAAATACTAATAATATATTTTATTTAAAAATCACTGTTAAAAAATATACTTGGATAATATATTATTCTATGGCTGGCCAGACTAACTGAAGTTTATACCGTCCTAAATATACTTCAAAAACATTAGATAATCACTAAAATGAATCCAATATGTCTTTTAATCAATTAAGTTTATTGCAAAAAAACTCTACAACATCAATTAATCATCAAGATCCAAGTTACGTTGCCAATCTATTTCTAGTCAAATGTGTTTTTAATGAACATAAAATAAGGCCAACATGATATACATTGTAAAATATTAAAAAATAGCAGCACAAAAGAGACTGATATGGGGAAGTTAATCACTAAGGGAAGTGTGAAATATACACACTTGTGCACATTATGGAGAGCCTGAAAATAGTAAGAAATAAATAAGTGGAGAGTAATTACCGTACTACATGACACGACTGCATTCAGATGAGTAACATGACGTGCATTTTAATTACGTGTTAAAGTACTTTATGAAACAGTTTGTAAAAGATTTTGCTAATAAAAAGTGTTGTTTCTATTGAGTTCAAAAGCAAAACAAATAGAACAATGGATTGTTGAATATTTTTCAGTTCTTTTGTATGTCATAAAATAGGCAATTAGAAAAATAAAATCAGCAGATGAAAAATAAAAAAAGGGGATGTACATTTATCCACATATCACTACAATTTTTGCGCTGGACCAACAACCAAAACACACTTGTTCCCCAATATTCCCTGCTAACCCTCTTTTTATACGCCCCAATCTCCCCTGTGGACCTAACATCTGGGAATATAATGTTCTGGGATCCAGTAGGTATACGCATGATCAGCGGCTTATGCAAAGATACGGGATTCCTAATGACAAGGGATGCAGAAACTATTAACTAAATCATCTACCACAGAAGGTAGGATTTCCTCTATTTACGCTGTCATATGGCATAATATACTAACAATTGAATCTAAATCAAATAGGAAACTAGACTAAACCAAGAACTCGATGAACAACAGTGGACCCAAATCTACACACACACACACACACCTATTGGGACTGTCAGAAATATTATGTGACTGGTATACCACCCCGGAGTATCTTCACAAAAGTCATCCTACCCTAATCTATGTTTCCGCTTATGTGGACAGGCCGAATTTGATAGAAACTCTTATAATAGAGATATTTGGGCCCCCCTCTGAGTTATGTCCTTATACAGCCTTCTTTTATTTCCCAACACAGGGATTCAACCAACCTGCACAAAAACTAATCACCCACATCAGCAGCTAAAGGACTTCTAGCTGCCTCATGGAAGGGTCCCTCTCCATCCCGTGGAGAACTAATCCCAGAATTGCCAGAATATGGCAAATCTCCAACGAATACCTAGGCCACACACTACAGAATTTACTAAAACAATGGTCCAAAATATGAGACATATGGGAGCTTAGAATGCAACCCCTTGTACCTGGGAGTGATCTGGAAGGGCACACCCTCCGGGGGATTCCAAAATAAAAACACATGCCTATTCCAGAGTAACTAGGATAGCAGCTACTATATAAGCATTGGGAGAATGTCTTTCTAATCAGAAAATGTATGACTGTAAAGAAGCTCACATTCTCTTTGTTCAATAAAATACTACAAAATTCTATGCCAAGGTCTTGCACCAACTATAAAATTACAGCATAACCTGAGATGTGACGTTTCAATGTCAGAGTGAACCAAGTTTATTACAGTTTATAACCTAAAAATGTTTATTTTGCTTGTATTAAAGGAAATTGTCTATAATGTTTGTTTATTTTTTTATAAAAATTTATTGAACGAAAAAAAGGGATGTAAAAGGGGTACCATTATTAGCTAACTTATATTATAACCATAGAAATTTTATATGCCGTTACCATAGCCTCTGTCGCTCAATATTGCGTTTGCCAACATTAAAATCCAGCTCTTAAACTAGCGCAAAAGCGATATACTGGATGTGCGGGTGTCTTTTGCGTAACCCGCGCATCTGATGCAAATATGGAGTTAAAGTCACGGTAGTGAAATCGGACCCTATATGTTTTGGGTTTTTGTTATTAAGAAAATCTTCATGAAAAGTATTGTCAGACAGGCATTTTTTTACATGCACAGGAAGAAACAAAGCCAGAGCAAAGGAAGACCACATCCATTTTGCTGTAGTGTAGGTGTTGCCTAAATTCTGGCAATAGTAAATATATTTAATTTAGATTGTTATATATCTTAATATGAATATGATAAATTCACATACATATCAATATATATATATATATGTTATTACCATTTTAACTATAAAAATAACTTTGAATCCGAAGTAGATAGCTCAATCAAAATAACATTTATTACACAGTATAATCTTAAAAGGCATGTCCACCCCTTTTAACATTTTTTGATATGTAATGGCTCTCCCTCCCCCAGCCCCAACCGCTAGAATAGATTTTCCAGAAACTCCCCTGATCTTTACTTACCATCCCTCTTTCCTCCACCGTACTGCCCGGCCCTCTGCTTGCATGAAACTGCAATACAGGGGGCCGGACCAGCAGTCGCGTCCATGATTGGCTGAGAGGCAGCCAATCACGGACGCGGGGTGAGAGAGGTAAGGTAAGTAGAGTTCGGGGGAGTCTCTGGAAAATCTATTATAGTTGGGGCTGGGGGAGGGAGAGCAAAACAGGAGGAGGGAGGGGGAAGAGGGCTGCGCTGAGCAAGCCAAAAACCTCTGAGAGGAAGCTCCAGAGGCGGAAACAATTCCCCTCCCTACAGTGCTTTCTGGACTGTGGGGGGACATTACAGGAGAATCATTTGAAGCTGGGATGTAAGGTAAGGATTTTTATAAGAAACTGAGGGTCACACTCCAAATAATAAGTCAATTTATTGTGAAACACAATCTTTTATGTGTGGTTCACAATAAATTGACTTATTATTTGGAGTGCGACCCACGGGAAGGACCCACGAGGTGTCTGCACCCACAAGTTGGAAAGAGTGCACCTCCACCATCGTTTACTTGTAAGGATTTTTATACACTACACAGTGGGGCCAGTAGTGGGTTAAATTATAGTTTGGGGTTGGACATGCCCTTTAACAATAACAGCTAAAAAATTATAAAGCATGCTATAAACAAAGACAAACAATACAAAACACGAACAAAGGGATATATACAAAGATAGCTACCTCTTGAAGTGCACGGGCCTTAGGTCTTCCACATCCAAAGAGAGAGTAGAGAACAAGAGCTTAAAGATAGCTGGAGTTGTGGCTATTTACAATATTTACACTATCCCTTAAAGGGGATCTGTGGTCTCCAAACAAGTTTATTTTAAATGAAAGGGCCATCAACCATCTCTCTAAGTGCTGCACAGCCCAAAATATGAAGAAATCACTGATCAGAAAGTTAGGGGGTGGGAGGTTCTGAATCTGCGGTCATAAATACGGTTTCCTCCTCTAATCTGCGGTTGGCACATGCTCAGTGCATGACTGAAGGGTAGTAGGGGGTGGGGAGAACAGCACAGCCCACAGCACTGCTTTTTTAAATGCCTCCCACTTGCTGGCCCTTCCCAATCGTGGGCCCTGTGTCCCCTCCCCTTGCAGCCCCCTGTGGCCCCTCCCACTCACGGACTCTGTGGCTCCGCACACTTGCGGGTCCTAGGAGGCTGAAAGGGAAAGGCCCAAGGGGCTGCAAGGGGAGGGGCCATGGGGGCCCACGAGGAGGAGGAAACACAGAAGATGGACTGTCACATGGTTTCAGTGCAGGAAGGAGGAAGTGCAGGGGATCTGGTGATAACCTACTAGATACCAACACTAAATTAAAACCTAAAAGAAATTAATCTAAAGATGTATATACATGTACATTTAATTATTAAATTACAAAATTCTTATTCCGTAACATAGGGGACCCCCAACCCTAAAAGCTAAGGTTTGAACCTTTAAAAAAATGACAGAAATTGACTTAACCTTCGTTCCCTTAACCTCTGCCTCTTCTGCTACTTCCGGGAACAAAAGAGGAGTAGGGGCGAGACTGGCCGACTCATCTGTGATCACAGACACAGCTGCCAGCTATTGAGAGAGGGAACGTGGTCTGGTAAAACCCTGGCATTTAGAGTGTGCGGGGTGGCCCTACACTACAGCAAAGTTTCTATATGTCTTAAAGATGCATGCAGCGTGGAGGGATCCGAAGGGAGTGAGGGAGGAGAGATCCCCTGTGCATGCCAGAGTCCTCAGGGAGGACAAGGAGGTAGCAGGCACTGGATTACACACAGACAGCTCCTACTCAGCCTTCAGTTACAGTTTTATTAATACAGATTTTAAATGCTACATAATTGTGCAGATGGACTGCATTCTGAAGTCAACTTGATACACTAGACCTGGATGACCTGGATGAATGAGAACCTTCACAAGCATATTGATACACTAGAGCAGATTTAGAAGTTTTGCATAGGGCTGGGTGAAGTGGATATTATTTTGCAATAATATATAAATATGTATTAATATATGTATTAATTTTATTATTATTTTTTATAAATGGTACTTATAATCTGTGCCCCTGTGTCACACCAATAAAACAAAGTGTAAATGTTTAACCGTAATGTATATTGGTGGAACGTAGGGTAATTTAGAATGGTTTACCCTCTTATGATTTGTGCTTTAAAATATAATTAGTTTTGCTCAACTTTTCTTGTCTATATATTACTTCAAAAAGCCTTTCTAGATGTAAGATTTTTATGCTCTCTCTTTGTTTTGTACTTTAATGAATCATTTAAATACAATATTCTCTTTTGTTTACAGAAACTGTGAGTTTTCTAATGATACACCAGAATACATCCCATCACTTAATAAATCGGAGCATTAATGGCAATACACTAATCTGTTCAAGCAATGCCCTGATCCAGCCCAGGCACGGTAAAACAACGCTCATTTCTGGTATGCCTTATTCATTTATGTGTCAGCTGAACACAACAGTTTGGATATAATTACAAGGGAACAAATAAGCTGACGGTATGGTCTAAACTGTTGCATGACTGCTGGTGATAACATTGTCACACAAAACTGCAGCAATTGTTTTGTACTGTATGTATGGGGAATTGAAACAATCTTAAACACTTGCTAAATCGGCATCTCTATGCATATTTCCCCCATATGTCTGAAAGACGCAACGTACCATACATAATATTGTTAAAAATAAATAGAACTTGCTCAATCCCTATTGTAACGAGGACCTGATCTGAAGTATGACTTTTCTTTTTATTCCATCAGTTGCTGATTTACAACCTGCGAGACAGAAAATTCTCACAGGCTGTAACTCGGCAAACAGAATAAAAAGCCACTGGAAAGAAGCTACTGACAACTATTCTCAGGTTCTTACTACGGTGAGGGGGAAGATAAAATGTGTGTAAAGTTGTACCCTGCTTTATTTAGCCAAACATGAAAAAACAGTTTTGACGCTTTAAAAATAATCCAGTCATTGATGATGCGTCTGTCATGTTAAAACAACCTAATTGTAACTGATTATTAGACTTTTATTTAACGTTCCTTAAAGGGCACCTATAGTGGAAAAATTTAATTTTTTTTCTTTCTATGTGCTCTTTAATCCCCCCCAACCCCCAGAGTACCTTTTATTTTCTTCAGTTTCCTCCCCCCTAGATATATAAATTAATAAAGTCAAGATTTCAATACACCACTCCTGCTTGAGCTATCAATCAAATCCCCTAACAGCATGCTGGTATAGTGTGTAAGCTTACACAAGTTTTACTGCAAGTCTCCCAATAACTCCTTCCTGCTCACTAAAATGCTTGGCAAATACTGGGTTAAAAACAGAAGAAAAGGGAAGGAGGACAGAACAGAAAGAACAGCACCAGGTCCCCCTCCTCCCAAGCTTTCACCAATTTATTACCTGTCAAAGTGAGATCGGGATGCAGTTATAAGGCAGGACTTAGGTCTCTCTTAACTCACCCCCTCCCGCTCCTTATATTGCAAGTATCTTCAGAACAACGGAGACACTTGCTTTCTACAAGCTTATATACAGAGGGTTTTTTTTTTTACAAAAGGATATAGTGAAGTGTAGGAGGATTAATGCGCATGAGCGGCTTGGTTCACAGCTAGATTATGTGAATGGGGGGATGACTAGAAAGGGGAGTGGAGTGCTGTGCAGTAAAGCAGACTGTGTGCAAACACTGAGCCACAGAGGAAGGTAAAGCAGCATACACTAACCTTTTTTTATGTTTGGATTGGAGCAATATTAAAAGTTCACTAGAGATGCCCTGTAAAATTAACTGTGTATGTGGATCATTCATGGGTTAATTTTTTTCTGCAGTTTCAATTCAATTGAATCAAAGGGAAAATTCTACTTGTTTGTGTGGTGTGTCTCATAAATCCACTCAAAAAAGATTTTGCATTGTCGTGCATTGTCGTGCAGTTCAATTGGTTCTTCTGACTAAGATTGTTTTGATTGTGCAGTTTCATACACTAGTTAGATGTGAAAGCCAATCAGATATTCTGACAAACTTCTAAATGGCTTTGAACATGTAACTGTCCAGTGGTTCTTACCTGCGACTTTCCCTTGACAGATTATACTTTATGATTGAAATCCAATTTGGGGAATGTCACATTAAGTTACTAGTATATGGGCCCCTTAATGTTTATGGGCTGCGTGGAGCTGATAACATACTTTTTGGAAGTAGATTTCAATCAGGTTTTTTTTGTTTTGTTTACTAGAATTCATTGTTGACTGAACGAGCTGATGGATGAAGATGAGCGAGAAAGAGCAAAGAGGTTAGAAGTCTTTTCCCCCTTTAAGGGCTAGCAAAGGTGGAGAGTATAAGCTTTTCAAAAACCCACATGACAATTTTTTTTTTAAATGTACTGTAAGAATTTTTATTGTAAATTTAAAGCATTTAACTTTCAAATGATCTCTCATCAACCACTCTTCCTGCAGCTGTCACAAAACTGTACAGTACTCCAGGATGTCAACATCACTCTTTAGTGCCTGGGAGTTTTGTTGGTGTCCTAAACTATTGATGGTTTCTACAAATTTTGGGCTTATACCTTCTTTTCTACTGCAGGGAGAGGAATCGATTGAAAGTTAAGACAAATAAAAGCTATTTGTTTGTATTACACAGTTTCCCTTTAAAAGTCCCTGAAGCACTCTTCTCAGGGTTAGGGAGCTAATGAATTATCATGAGCTCTACTAAATAAAATGTAGGTAAATTTGTATAATGTATGATTCTTTAAATGAACGTAAGTATATTCAACACAAGCTCTACTAAATGAAATTAAGTAGATTGAACATTAATTGCTAAGACATACCTATTATGATTATATTTGTTGATGAGTTTTTAAACTTTTATAGACAGCTGCTAAATGTACATTATAAGCTGATTGTAAATGATAATCAACAATGGGAGTTTCTGGAAATATGACTCATTTTAGCATCTATTACTAGAAAATCTTGAAGCACAACTTCCTCCTTGTCCACCTGTCCCAGCAGGTAGAAGGGCAATTAAGGTTATGAATGCATTAAAGAAAATGCATTGAGTTATTTGGAATTAAGGTTCAATTTTATCTTTAATAAAGCAACAGAATTCCAATGCACAACACGCCTGGATGCGTGCAGACATCTCGGGACCCCCACCCCAAGGGGTATAAGAGATTCACAGAAAGAAAGAAATGACATCACAACATTGTAATTTCGATGTTAGTGATTCACTATCAAACAATAATCCCTTTTTTCGAAACTTTTGATATATTTATTTTTTTACTTACTTTGTATCAAATTATAATATTGAACTTGGGATGCAGAAAAAAAGTTAAGTAAACAGAATGTTTAGGATCAAGGTATATATTGTGAGAGAGTACTGGAGATGGCGAAGACTTCTGATTGGATCACAAATGTATTTTAAAAAATTGCAAAGGGAGTTGTGGCCAAATATAGCTTTGCACTGTATTTTTAATGCTTATGATGAAGATGGCAAGGTCTTGGGGAGTTTTCTGAGGATTTGTAGTAGGAGTTTGCTGGGAAAAAGATACAGGTGACTGTAACTTGACTTTTGTTTGCTAATTCTGGGTGTTTTTTTAAAGTATTGTCTTGTAAAGGGAGAGCAGCATGAAAACATGATAACATAAACCTGTAACAGAGAAACTCAAACTTTGTTTTACTCCCTTCTTATCAGCAGAGCGTGTACTCAAGAATATGGAGCAATTATACATTCTTGCAGGGATGAGAGTTGCAGGCAGGACAATTTAGAATTTGAAAGGAAGCATAGCAAACAATGCTCTTACTTTACTTTCTTTCTGTCATTCTGTATTGCAGAATGTTTCAAATAAAATAATAAATATTTTAAAATAAATTTAGCATCAAGGTATAATTTCATGAATTATAAAGCAAAAAAGTTCCAGAATAAGAAAACCATTATGATTTTAAAGCACAAATATATATATATATATATATAAAAAAAAAAAATGTTCAAGAAAAAAAGGGGAGTCATTTCTTAATTCAGTGACCATAATCTGCCTTTCTATTGATTACTAACTTCCCCAACATATGGGGCGATTTACAAAGAGCCGATGCCAACTTTTTATGCCTTAAAGCCGTGTTAACTTTTTACCAAGTTTTAAGGTGGCTTTAAAGGACAACTTCACTCTCATAAGAACATCTTTTAGAAAGAATGGCCTCCTTAAAATATGTTGATATATCATAGTTTGTCCTATGAATTCATTACTGTATGCCTGCTATGCTTCTGGATGCCTCATGGAAACTGAGCAATTTAGAAACCTGTACTGAGCCTGGGCATGCTCAGAAGAGGCAGACAGGGGATTAACATTCAGTCATTGGCTGTGATGTCAACTGACAAATCCATAACTGACAGTTGCTAACTGAGAGAACCAGGAAGCAGAAACAGGGGCAACAGGACATTGTGCAGGATTTTAGGTTAGACATATATATTTCACATTTCAAACTATTACCGTTTTGGTGGGTGATTTACCTGTATGTAAGTTTTCATTTTGGGGCTGAACTTGCCCTTTAAGAGAAAGTTAATTGTGCAACCAATGCACCAAGCTTATATTGGCTTTTTAGGGCAGATTCTTTATCACTAGCAAACAGTTGGTGTTAAAGATTCGGAATGGGTTAACCCATAGAGAGTTGATCCATAGAGATAATAGCAGCTTTCTATACATATAGTATCCATTGTGGTCTCTGTCCCTGGGTTGATTCAGTTGCTCAGTAGAGATCTGGGCATGTTTGACCCATCCAACAGTCAATCAGTAGAATTTATTCTTATGGTGGTCATTGTTGCTACAACCCAATAACACAATCCACAAATCATGCCATCAGGACTGTTGCAGAACCTGAAATGGCAGTTCACTACTGATCACGCAAAGATAGCAATAAAATATCTAGATATGTGTAAAATAGATACATAATTGAAACATTGTTTTCCCCCCGCTAAACTTCTCTTTTAATGTTATGCAATTCAAAAGATACTGCTATTTGTGAATTGCGTTAAGGGCTTCTTTTATTATAAAAAAAAATAAAAAATGATGCGGGAGACTAGATCCATTGTAACGGTTGTTTGTATAAAGGGTTGCCACCCAGCTAGTACTGTATTTTACATGCCTGGATAGTAAATGTGTGCCACAAGGCCATGCCCCAAAGCCCACTAACACCCTTGATGATTAATTTTCTAGTACTGCAGAAATACTATGTACTACTATGTATTGGTGTGTATTTTCAGTTAAGCTTTCAAGAAACTAGCATTTCTACAGAACAACTTTGTGCTCCTAAAGTAGCTCACTGGGACACTGCACAGTTTATTATAGCTGTGTCTGATTATAGCCGTTTAGTTTGATCTGTTAAGACAAGCCATTCACTCATGAAGGCTGGGTTTTAATGTATGTTCTATTTTTGTTTTTGTGTTAATGTCAGTTTACATTATTTTTTAGCCTTTAATATTTATTGTTACTGATATTATTCAGTTATTAATGAAGACTTATTTTTCATTATTAAACCTCAGCTGTTTTATGAAACAATTATTTAAAGAGTATGTCCACCCTGAATAAAATTCTCTCCTCCTGGGCTCCCAGCCCCAACCGCATTATTTTTTTTTTTAGAAAGCCCCCCAAACTCTACTTACCTCCCCTCTTTCCTGCGCCGCGCTCCCGGCCCTCTGCTTGCAGGAAAATGCAAGCAGAGGGGCAGGACCGGCAGCCGCGTCTGTGATTGGCTGAGCGGCAGCCAATCACGGACGCGGCTGCCGGCAGCTCACTTCCGCGTAGGAAAGCGGAGAGGTAAGTAAAAGATTGGGGAGCTTTCTAAAAATAAAATTTATGCGGTTGGGGCTGGGGGACATGGGGAAGGCTGCCATGAAGGGGTTTTATGTTAGGGGAGGGATAGCAGAACGGGAGGGAGAGGGAGGGGGGAGGAGGGGGGAGAAGGGCTGCAGTACGCATGGCTGGGATCTCCGGAGGCCAGGTAGCAGGCAGTGTCCTATATGGACCTGCTAGCCTCCTGGTGGGCATTTTTTGGGACTTTGGGGGGGGACTACAGGAGAACCCTATGGAGCTGGGATGTGAGGTAAGGATAAACTGCACACATGATGGGGCCAGTAGTTGGGGGGATTATAGTTTTGGGGGTGGACATGCCCTTTAATGATTTAAATACAGATGTCATAATACATAAAGGTCCTTGAAAAACACCCATAGCTAGTCGCACTTTCGGTTCTTACCACCTGACGTTCCCGCAACATCTCATCTGGCTTATTCATTTTGTAATTGAGGGTCAACTGCAAAAAAGAACAGGTCAGGTGTTTTAACATTTTACTATGCTTATTGTAAATAAGCTTGCACTTTCACATGACCCCTCTGTAAGAGCCGGGCAGATAGTCATAGTAACATAGTAATTAAGGTTGAATAAAGACATACGTACATCAAGTCCAACTTATTCACTTTTTTTTTTTGTAACCCTACCTAACAGTTGATCCAGAGGAAGGCAGAAAACCCAGCTAAAAAAAGGGGGGAGGGGGTAAATTCCTTCCTGACTCCAAACGGCAATCGTAAAGTATCCCTGGATCAACCAGATCTACAGTATATGTACAGATCTACAGTAATGCACAGTGAAGGCTTTTTACTTTATATCTTTGTGATATCAGCCAACATATCAGAACATAGGGCCCTATTTGTAAAGGCGTGGTATCGCTTTTTAGCGATACTGTGACTGTAGCGATCGTTAAACCAATCGTTCATTACCAATCGGTTAAGTGATCATTAATTTACAATCGTTAACATTAATTAACGCTAACGATCGTAAATTTCCGATGATTGTAAATCTACGATAACGCAATCTATGATTTACGATCCCCATAGAATACCATTGAGTTACTTTACTACTGCATGCTATTCTACAACTGAATGTTCGTTACTTAACTAACGTTCGGCATAAATGTAGAACCGCAGCTGTACTTTTACATCTGCGGTCAAACATTATCGATAATTTGCTAAATTTGCTAAATTTTGATGCTGCGTGCTTACAAATCCCTCACACTCATAAAGGGAAATAAAATACCCAAGCATCCTTTACTAAAGGAAAATATTTTTTCAAGCTCAAATACATTAGTCTGAGAGTGTGGTTTTCCAGTATTCTTTAGGTTTCAGTACTTCTATTGACTTCCACTGCATCTCCATTATGCATTAAAAAACTGTAAATATCCACATAGAGACACTTATCCTCAACAGCTGACTAGAAAGACAGACCGTCTCCATGAAGTCAAAGTTATTGAGTCAGGCAAGAAAGGTCTGACGCGCAGATTACCGTGGGAGTTTATTGGCATATGATGTACCCCACACAGGCACACAGAGTTTTCTGACTAGGATATTTGAGCTTAGAAACGTTTATAAATTTAGTTCACATTTAAATGTGTTAGCCTGTTTTTAACTTGAGTTTAGGACAGACCAAGTCAAAGAAAGTATTTCCAGTTCTATATATAACCAGTAAAATAGAATAAAGTACTTTATTGTATTTTTTCTGGTTTTAGGTTTAACAGGGAAATCTTTTCTGCTTTACTTTCTGATCCTGCAGTAGAGGGGACATGTTTACTAATGAACAATGCTTTGAAGGAGTAGTCAAGCTTGCAGAAGAAGATTTGTATGTATCTCTGCTCCTTTAAAGTGATATGTACTACTGCACGGGCCATACACCCCTAATGATGACCCTGGGTATATCGAAAGATCTAAATAAAGTGTTTTTTCACATTATTAAAAGATTTTGGCCTTTCTAATTTTAAATATGTGTAAAATGTGTTTGTAAGCAATAAGTTATTTGCTTAGTTGGAACAGAATATATACAGTGATGCAAATTTATCTTTGCATTATCTTTTTGTGTGTGTGTTTTTTGCTGTTGCGTTCAATATTGTTATATTTGCTCCTATTTAGGGCATCACGCAACAAATCTGAGAAGAAGAGAAGAGACCAGTTTAATGTCCTCATTAAGGAACTCTGCACAATGTTGCAGGGCCATGGGCAGCCTCTTAAGATGGACAAATCAAAAATATTGCAAAGGACAATCGATTTCTTACAGAAACAAAAAGGTGCAATAAGCAGGCTAGACAGTGGTATAGTTGTTAAAAAATAGTAAATGTAATTTTGTCAGGTAGAATACATTTTTTTTTTTTTTTTTAATAGAAATCACAGCACAGACAGAGGCCTGCGAGATTAGACAAGACTGGAAACCTTCCTTTCTTAGCAATGAAGAGTTCACCCAGCTGATGTTAGAGGTAAGAGTAAACATAATATCTATTTTATACACGTGTATGGTAGACTGCTGTTTAGAGTAGATTCTTATAGGTGGTTACCATTGTTTTCCATTGAGAGAATTCTGGTGGGAGCACCTGCATCCATTTTTGAGTTTCTTGGCTGTGAATAGTGTTTCTGCCAGAAAGAATATTTTTAATTGGTCTAGTGGTAAGCTATCTGGAGATGTACTTTGGGATCTAGTCCCACTGGGGAGCCCATATGATTGTGTAGGAAGTTTAGTATTTGTAACCAACACCCCTGGATTATTGGGCAGGACCAGATCATATGATAGAATGTGCCTGGTGGGACCATATTTGGATATAATGAGTGGGGTCCGGTATATTCTATGCAGAACATATAATTGTGTTAGCCTGTCATTTTGGGTTATATGTTTTTATATGCCTGTAACGCCTCCTCACATTCTTAATTGTCTATTGATCCTAGATCTGAGTCCCATGCATTCCTTTTGGCCTGTTATTGGTCTGGGTGTAATATTCTGGAGATTAGTTGTTTGGGCTGGGATCCCCTTATAGTGCTGATATTGGGTTTGGGGTAAGTTGTACAGATCCCTTTGGAAATAGTGCCTGGTATTTATGTTTGATTTGTAGGTAGTAAAATCTCATGTTATTAGTTAGTTGGCATTTGGTTTGTAGTTGTTGGAAAGTTTTCATGTTATTATTGTTGATGATATGTGATAGTTGGCAAATTCCACAAATCAGGTCCTAGATCTAGTGGTAAGATTGTGGACTTTGTCCAGTTTATACCTAACCCTAAGTACTCCCCAAATGTATTTATTACCTGTAGTGCTTGCTGCAGGAAGGCGCCTTGGTTCGACAGATATAACATCAGATTATCTGTGAGACTCTTGTTTTTTAATGAGTTGTTGTATGTGTATATGTGTTCTCAATTGTTCTGCGAGTGGTTCCATGGCCAGTGCATATAGAAGTGGCAATAGGGGGAAACCCTGGCAGGACAAGTAAAAGAGTTGTGAGATACTACCATTTGCAAGTACTTGTGCTTGTGGTCTCGTATATAATGTTTGAATCCAATTAATAAATCATGGGACAAACCCAAATTTATTCAAGACCTTCCACAGATATAACCATTTGACTAAATCAAATGCTCTAGCCGTGTCCAGACTAACATCTGGTGCTCACATTATTGTGCTGTGCATCTAAATTCATGGATAGACGGGTGTTAAATGTGGTGTTTTTCCCGGGGATAAATCCCGTTTGATTGAAGTTGATGAATCAAGTAGTTTTAATATATTTATAGCAGCAGTTTGTTCTTAAAAGAGAAGTACACTGTAAAATCAAGTTATGCTCAATTGGAAGCTGTAGCTTTAAAAATACTTTTGCCATATTTTTTCCCCTAAGCCCCTACCTTTGTAGATTCAAAGATGCTGACATCTTGTTTCTCCTTAGGTGAATGGTTAGCTCCGTCCGTCAGTGCCTGCACGGATGTGTGGGCGCGTGACATCATTTTTAAAGCTGCAGCTTCCAATTGAGCATAACTTGATTTTACAGTGTACCTATCCTTTAAACCCCAATGCATTATAGAATGTAGCCATAATGGCTGCTTACTCTAAAGGTGGCTTAGGTGCAACCACACTAGTGTCGTGTCCAGAGGAATTCACTATTGCGTGATAACTGGTGATGTGCATGGTCAGATTTATGGATTTGTATGTGGTCTAACTGCATCTACATATATGTTAGTACTGCATAGCTTAACTCTAGCTTAAATCTGTTTCCTAGGTAAGTCCATCATGCAAGACATTTCTGACTGACAATTTTAGCATTTACTAAGCATGCATAGACCCAGAGTGCACTGATCATTGGGAGAGTGCTGTCAAAGACCGTAAGCTAATGGGAGAGCTTAAAAAACAAAAATGTTAGATGTTTACTTAGTGGAGAGTTTTCTGGCTTTTTAGAGTTCAGAAATGGTACAGTTTTGGCACTTAAGTTTGTACTTTTTATTGAAAGAAACAAAAATTTCTGTTTTCTAAGTGGTTTGTTTCCATTTTTCACTTGGGCAAGTGAAAGCATAGTATGGAAAGAAATACTTGTTTTCTTTGTAGAAAAGGGAGTGGGCAGAGCTGGCATTATTAACACTGCAATTAAATCTGTAATATCATAAGCATTTGAAGAAGTTGTTTTGCTGGTGCTATTAGCCTTCAGGGCAAAACTGCCTTGGCAGCACCTACAGCTGGAAATGAAGGAAGAGTACCGTATTATTGAGAAGGGGTAAGGAAAACATATGTCTACAAAAAGAGAACAGGTAGTGTAGAAACAGTGCTTAGACATACTGTAATGCCAAATGTCTGTCTGAATAAAGTACGGTTTTTTTTTGTACAGTTATATTAATAATCCAGAATAGATTTATGAGTTATGAAAATGTATAGCTCTTCCATTTAGCCTTGGGGATGGGAGATCCAGTTAATGGAAAATTTCTGTGCTTATTACCTTATAGTACGGGCAGTCTTAACATTGTAGTTGTTTGATATAAAAGCAAGGCGAGTGTCTGTTATTTTATTTTTTAAATGTGTTTTACAGCACTTCAGCCATGAGAGATATGTAACAGCATTATGCCCATGCAGTTTTGTGTTTTCACTGGTCTGAATGGAACAACCCTAGGCTGCCAATAGGCATTTTTTGGACTGCCTGTAATAAATAAATAATATTAAGATGAAGAGAAACACAACTTCTGGCTCCTGTATGAGGCACATTTCACTGGAGGCGGTGCAATATGCAATAGGCTGTCATTTTAGTGTAATATTTCTATATACCTTATGGAGATATTATACCTGCTCTAACCTAAACCACTAGGTCCCCACCCTTGGCTTGACTACGGTATGTAGAATGATTAGACAAGTTAGGGCTTCTTACATTGTAGAAGCGACACTGATTGCCATTTGCCTCATGCTGTTTTTTTTCCCCCTTCCATGAAGGATTTAAAGGGCAAGTTCACCCATCAAATAAACATTTTTATAGGTAAATCACCACTCAGTGGTTTAAAAACACTTAACTGCACTACCCGCAGTGTGCACAAAATGGGAATGCAATTGTTTTACCTGTGTGAGATCCTGTTATGTGCATGCATTCTGACAGCTCATCAGAGAATCAAAGAGCTATCAGCTGCCCCATTGTTTCAATCCTTGAAGATGATCTCATCACTAAGATAGGAGATGTGTATCCTACCTACCTGATCATAAATCGGCCAAATCATAAATAGGAGTGGCCTTTACTGCATTCTGTCCCTTTAAGGCATCTAGGGGCAATCGGGGGGCAGCATTCAAGTGTCCCCCTATACACCTCAATCCCCCATCAGTTTGGTCCAAATCCGAGAGGGGGGGGTCATTCGCTAGCAGCCCTAGAAGCTGTGACCGCATAATGGAAGCCGGTCCCACAGAGAGAAGAGGATTTCAGCGGTAGGGGAGACCCCGTCACAGAACTTCCTCCTTCACTGCCCCTGGTGGTCTAGTTGAGGTACTGCACTGCAATCTCCATTCTGATCGCAGTGCAGTACCTGATATAGCAAGCAGTCAGTGTGTGACTGTTTCCTATACTATTCTGAATGGAGCTCATAGTTCCATTCACAAAAAGGATTTTGCTACTGAGAAATGGGGACACAGATCAATATTAAGTGATCAGGTCTGCCAATGAATGAAAAATTACTTCCTGGAAAATGCTTTCCAGGAAGTGATTTGTACGATAATGATTGGATGATTGTGAAATGCCCATACAAAAAATCTTAGTGATACACACCCTATTGTTTTATCTAATGTGCATCCTCAAAGGTAAATGATTCATTTTTCATTCAGTACAGCCATATCACATTATACAATAAGCCTTTCCTTTGATGAATGAACTAGCTGTTACAAGAAGGCTTCTCAACTGAGCAGTTCAGTAGTCAGGATTTTAGAGAGACACTAGACTGTATGCATGTTTGGGTGTCTCTTGTCTTCAAAATCCAAATGCTAAATGCACATTGTAGATAAGTAAATGCTAATTATTATTAATGTGGATTTATATAGTGCGTAGCGATTTACAATTACATGCAGACAATTATGTTAATGTGAAAAAAATGCAGACTTTTGCCATGTATGCATTTTGCTACATTTTAAAGAAAAATGAATTTTTATGTCCATTCTGGAAGGCAAACACACTAGAAGATATGAAGTATTTGCAGTGTGCATAGTTTAGTGAAGCTAGTGTTGCATACAGGGGGAGTAGCAGAGATGAAGCAGATTAATGCAGAATAATTGACATTTAACAGAATGACACAAACCTGACAGCAATGATATAGAATTGTGTGGGATTATAAACCTCCAATAGCTGACATTAGGCATGACCTAAATAGTAACCATATAATATTGAATGAAATATATGGGATTTCTGGCAATTACAGTGAGGAATTGTTAAAGGTGTTTTGGTAAGAATTAAAATAGCATTTCATCTTGATGAGCTATAACTATTCACTATCGGATATCAATTAGAAAATCAATATATACCAAATAAATAGAAACTGACATGTATTTTTTTTCCGTTAGGCGTTGGATGGCTTTCTCATTGCACTTAACACTGATGGGATTATAATTTATGTGTCTGATAGTGTTTCTTCCCTTCTTGGTCATTTACCGGTAAGTTATGACATATTCTCTCCTTGTTTTTAATCTGTTAAAAATCAGACATTCATGTAAGAAGTACTGGATTCTTTATCCAACCTTTTTAACTGTTAGGTTACTGTAGAAAAATATCCACAGCAAATAATAAACCATTTAAGCTTTTTGATTTAGTATCACTTTCAAATCAGAAAACTGTCAATTAGTGGTCTGAAATGGGCCTGAATGGATTCTATAATTACTTACTGTGAACACCCTCATACATGGGATTGATATTTTGATAATTTCCATTTTTTACAATCGAACTGTTTGAAAATAGCAAGCGGTTTATCGGAAAAGTTTTCCGATTGAAAGATCTTCATCTTCTAATCTTCAATCTAATCAGTATTTTGATCAATGCGCTTGATTGGAAATTTGTCCGTGTATGGCTAGCTTTAGTAGACACTGGCCAATGAAAGTGTTTTAAATACATTATCTTGGTTTCTGATGTCACTGCAGCCTGTTAGACTAATGCTTGAGAAAGGACTTTTGCCCGAAAAATGTAGCGCACATGTTTCTAAAATAAAGCTCTTTTGTTTGCACAGCTTAAGTTCTGTGTCATCATATGCTACACCCACGTCTCTTCAGTAGCCTGTTAGACTCATTTAAGATTAGATCCACTATCTTGCTACCAAAGCTTGCTAAAAAATATTTTTTATATACAGCAGTACAGTTGCTTAAATTTTTTTTGAATTAAAACAAATATGTATGAGAGAGATATTTTTTGCACGCAATATCCAATGTCTTTGTTTTTGCTGCAGGGAGCTTCTGGTACGATACGCCTAACTTTAAGGGTGCAGTATACTTTAAAGAATTTTTTTTTTTACCCAGAGTGCACTAACCGGCGTTAAAATCACACTGCCGCACAGCCGCAAATGCAATATTGAATCACGTATTTGAGATTTACCCAAAGCGATAGTGGGTAAATCTACCCAAAATTGTTATAAGAGTTATCCTTATTAGTTTGCAATAAACTGACCTAAAAATGCACAGACTAAGAATAACCAGGACAGGCCTTTTATCTTCTGGGACATAACATGCCAATTTTTTTGCACCAGGCAGATATGGTGGACCAAAATATATTAAATTTTCTGCCTGAGCGGGAACAGGCTGAAGTGCTGAAACTGCTGGCATCGCACATCCTAATGACAGAGCCTATCATTCCTGAATTCTACAGCAGTAAGTATTCTCCCATATCAGATTGCACATCATTGTTTGATGTGCAGATTTGACAGTATCCAAGCAAAATTTTATATGTATAAATTACAGTTTCCCTAGTTTATCTTAGAAAAGGACAAGTTGTGTACAGAAAACAGAGGCACTATCACACATCACTTCTATATAGATGTACAATTAGTTCAGCAAAGACTTTGTAGCATTTAATGTAATTTCAGAATCACCTTCAAGAGATACCCTGTAGGAGAACCCTAAGGCAACTGAAAAGAGGAAGCCTACAGACAGCTGAAATGAATGCCATATTTTAACTATGCTTTAGAACATCATTTTTAGCAGCAAAAAACTATACTGTATAAATAGATTATACAATTCTATTTTATATTTTCTGATGTTTGAACATTGCTTTAGTTGGGTTTTTTGTGTGTGTGGGATTGTGCTTCTCTTCCAACAATAATCTTATCAGATCATGCACAATTAAACAAATCATGCTTAATTATACAAATGTGAAGATATACATTCTACTACAACCCTCAGAGGCCTATATCCATATTAATATACCGTATATACTCGAGTATAAGCCGACCCGAGTATAAGCTGAGGTATCCATTTTTACCTTAAAAATTGATTGACTCGAGTATAAGCCGAGGGTAGAAATTATCACCACTACTACAAACCTGTAATTACCTAAAATGATTTACCTTTCCCAGGTAACTCTGAGGCTCTCCAGATGTTTGGAAACTACAACTCCCAGCAATCAAAGCATGCTGGGAGTTGTAGTTTCCTAACATTTGTATTGCCAGCAAATGTACTTGAAATGTGCATGGTTTGTTCCCCCAGTTCCACTAAACATTGGCTTTACAGTAAACAAGCAAAAAATGAATGTACAGTAACTTACCGGACCCACAGGACCGGACAGGAGCATCAGAAAGCTCGCTCCTTCCCTGCTCCTCCATTCCGGCAGTACAGTAGAGGTACGGTACGTAATGGCGCGCCCCCGCCTAACGTGCCTGCGTGCACATTCCCTGGTTGTACCGGGAGTCTCTCTGCAGCTGTTGTTCTGCAAGCTCCCTCCCGGTGTGCAAGCTCCCTCCCTCCCGATGTCCAAGGCGGCTGTGCAGATGGGCTGGAACCGGTAAGTAAAAACCCTTTTTTTTGGCCGATTTGCGCTGTGACCCGAGTATAAGCCGAGGCAAGGTTTTTAGGTTTATTTTTAAACCTAAAAATCTCGGCTTATACTCGAGTATATACGGTAGGTATGTTTGGAACGAGATATATTCCCTGATATTAAGTTCAGTCCCTTTACCCTGCTTTTAATTCATTTCCAGAAAAAGGTTAAAAAAAACATATGAAACCATACATTTATTTCCCAGAATAGGGAAAACAAATTTAGCAATCCTGGTTTTACCTAGTATGATAAGTATTAATGTATTTTTACAGGTTTTGCTGGTTGATTCCATGTCCCCCCAGGCTTTCAAAGAGCTGCATTTAGATCATGGTCAGGGAACTTAAAAAACAGTAAAACTCTAGATGTAAAGGCTTTATATTACACTAGAAGGGGTACATTATATCTTATTTAATCAATGCAGTGTACATTGAATTTAAACTATATTTTAGAATATGCTTTAAGTGAGAAAACCTTTAAGTCATGGTGCTGAAATTATTTATTTTATCAGAAATGTAAAGCCACACATCTGTCTCATTCAAGGCACACAGGGCACACAGCCATTACATTCATCAAATTTGACTACAATATACACTGTAAAGTGCACAAAACATGGGTAACATTAAGTCCAACATTAAAAACACAGGTGTGCCGCAAGATAAATTTGCATTAGCAAGTGTGACACTGTCTAAAAAAGTTATAGGCCTCTACATCACTAGATCTCAATGTCAATGCTTCTCAGACAGTGTCACACTGTCTTAATGTTACCCATGTTTTGCGCACTTTACAGTGTATATTGTAATCAAATTTGATTTATGTTCATTGACTGCACTGAAATTTGTATTATAATAATAATATTTTTTAGATTAAAACATAACAATGCAAGTTATACTAGGGGCATGCACTTTGATAAACAATGCGTCTACATAGTTCTTATAAATATTTGGTAGTGTCCCTTGTGAACTGAAGGTAAATCAACTAGAAAAAACATGAAATGGTAATTCTAAACATACTTTATGATATTAATGATTATCATTCTAATCATCATGAGATTTTTTATTTAAAGGAGAATGAAAGCAAAAATATTCACTTTGGGGTAAGATGAGGCAGCTAACCATCAACCAGCATTGCTGCCTTAAACTTACCAAAATGTTATATTTTTGTAGATGCATACCTTTATTCTTACAGGGTAGTGACCTCACAAGGCCCTGACAGTCTGCCATCCATCCTGGCAATATTCTTTTCCCTCTTCATTCAGTTGCTGTGGGACCAATGCCGGAGGAGGGACAGGACTTCCAGTGATGTCACTTCCCTTCCTCTTTGCACCAGCGCCGCAGGGAAGGTAAGTATATACTGAAGTATTAACTTCAGAAAAGGTTAAGTCTACAATCCTGTGGGATGGATTGCTGCCTTATTTTCCTCAAAAGTTAATATTTTCTCTTTCATTCTCATTTAAAGGGGAATTGGAATGTTCAATGTGTGCCACATATCTAAAAGTATTCTGCATTTATTAGGACCTTGGAAGACTTTTAAATGATTGTATTTAATCATTAAAAACATATTATCAGATATTGTAGACAGCCCTTAATGACTTACTAAATTTATGTTAAGACTTTTCCATCGAACACTATGCAAATTGATTTTTTGTATAAAAGGATTTTACATTAATTATGTTGCACTGTTGATTCCCCTTTTTCCACCTATGGTTATTGGTAGAAAAGTGCCCCTTTCTAAAGTCTACATTTTAAATAACCTTACAATCCGGCAGACCACATTTTTAATGAGCTTGAAGAGCTCTGCATTTTAGAGTTGGTTTTTATTTTTATTTACCAAACTGGCTTCATACAGCAGGAGCTGATGCAGTGAGTGGTGGTGGTGACTGGTTTCACTTTAATTTAAAGAGGCCAGACTCAATATTTTCACGGTAGTTAAGTGAAGGGTCAGAAGTTGTTAGCCTTTAAAGGATATCTTCACTGAAAAACTCAAGATGTGCCAATTAGTTTTATTGAAGAACGGGAGATAAAGGAGCTGTATCTTACCTCCTGTTCTTCAGTAAAACAATCCGGAGCCAGGAGAGAAGGTACAGAACTTACCCACTTGTTTGCCCCCCCGTTGTGTAGTCTGACAGGTACCAACGGACTCTGTCTTCTATGCGCATGCATTGGCAGAACTTGAGTTTTTCAGTGGAGATTCCCTTTCATTTTTCAAAAACTGATGTTCTGAATCATGGGAAAACTATGTCTCCGTATTTTAAACCATAAATAATCAAGAGATGGTATTATTGCTTCAAATAAATCTACCCATCAACTGAGCAATGTACAAAATATGCTAAAACCTAAATGTGAACCAACGTTAAAAAGGATAAAACATAATGTGCATCATCATAAGGTAAAAACTAATCACTACAAAATTTAAGTGAGAGTGACAGAGAAATCGAACTTACCTCTTTGTGGCTGCTCTGTCACATTGCTTGCGAAATACTAAGATTGATTGTAAAATGAACTGAATTTTCTTCCATGTAGGTGAAAAACAAATAGAATTTTGCTGTCATTTAGCAAGAGGAAGCCTGGATCCCAATGAACCCCGGATGTATGAATTTGTCAAATTTGTTGTAGATTTTAAATTTTGTAATAACGGTAAGTAAACTATATATTATGTGTGTAATATATATCATGTAAACTATATATTGTGTGCCACATATGACAGGGTCCTATATTGTTCCTTTGCCTTAGCTACTCTACAGTCAGGCCTAAAACAAGTTATTAGGCCTGACTTTTGTACTGCACAGCATAGGGAGAATGTAAGGGGCTGTGTGTCTCCCTCAACCGTGGACGACTTCCTATATAGGGAGTCTTCCGCCGCCGAGGGAAATTTTCTCTCTTTCCTGAAAACGGGAACGTTCGGTTGCCACGTCCTCGTTCAGCAAAGCCGCTACACAGACTGCAGATAAAGCCCTGATACCATCGGATCTGACGGTATTGGGGCTTTATCGCTAGTGTGTGCACCTAGCTTTAGAAAACTGTAACCTTAAACAACAGAAATCATATGAGATTGCACCAATTAAGAGCATTGTTTCAAGAGATACATGCAGGGAAAAACCTGTTTATCCACAAGCTCTGTACTCTGTTCTGGCCATAATCTAGTTTGTTACAGAGGTCACAGTTTTCTCAGACCAGCAGAATAGCATATTGCTTTACAATCAAGTATATATTTAACTTTCCAAGACCGTCTAAGATTAGCTTTGGAAGCCCCTTCTCTTCATCACTGTCAGTTAAAGAGCTGGGGTTCTGTGATATGTTCATTGTATCATGTATGGACGGTTTCTGGAGGTATGGAAAGTTTCGATCAGGATTGGTCCATGTATGGCCCCCTTTAGTCTAATTTGATCGGTTCATTTATTTCTAGCGCTTTACATTTAATTCCTGTTATTGCAATAATTTTAGTCAATTCTATGTCTGGTTTTAGAAACATTTAGATTCATTCCTGTATTAGTATTAAAGATCTAAAGCTCAGCCAAGCACACTCTCCACCTAAAGGGGTCTTTGGTGCTGTACAAATCAAATCACGGGTTCCAAAGTGTCAATTGCAGCCATAATATAAAATAAATATATATGCTACTTGGATGAACAGGTGCAGTAGGGGAAACCCTTTCTTTGTTAAATAGACAAAAGCATTCCAATTATTAGTAAAGAACATAAAGAGAGAAAATGTTTTTCCTTGTGGTTCTGCAAGTGATTTATTTAATGGATGGTTTTAAATCCTAAACTAAATATGTAAAGAGATGGGAGTGGGGTTATTTTAATCAGCTCCTTTTGCTCCTTGAAACAAGTGTTGTCTTTAGGGAAAAGCGGAATAGTACAAAATGTATATTAAAATAGATAATATGCTACTTACAGTGAAAAGGTAGGGTATCCGGAGTCTCCCTGAAATTCAAAACCCCTTAAATAAGCACATCAGCCTTGTGGTCTCTCCTCAGAGACTTTCTGATCAACTGTAAACAATGATAGAGTTTAAAGCTGTAATCTTGTCTGGTTTTTCCCATAACATTCTGTTTATATACAATATGTGATATTGTAAAAACTGTATAAATATATAGCTGGTATAATAGTAGTTCTCTCTTCTGATACAATGGCACAAATCAGATTTTTTTTAATATGCTTCTGCTTGTAATAACATGTAAAGGCAATGGAATTGCTGAATTTCTGGATACACCTGAATAGCTGAGACAAGGGCATCTGTGCTCTGATCGTCATAAGGAATCTAATCTTGAGGTTTGCTGATGGGGGTGTCTGTCACATTCAATTACAGTGCCTACATCTTCATATAATGGTTTTGAATCAGCTGTGGCAAGGGCGTTCCGGTCAGGCAATGAAGAGCAGATATGCCTGGTCGCGACAGTTCGCTTGGTAACACCACAGTTTCTAAAGGTGAGCTCTCAGAAATTACTTATATTTCCAATACCCATTTTGTACAGCAAGATCACAACTTCCTTTATAACAGAAACTTCAATACTGTTAAGTCACAGGTAGTTTTAAACTATTATATATAGGGTAATATGAGTATATATAGAGTATATGAGTTACTTTTACTGCTGTTCTTTAGAAATCTTGGTTTTCTTTCTTATTAAAAGGAACTTTGCAATGTTGAAGAACCATGTGAAGAGTTTACATCAAGACACAGCCTGGAGTGGAAATTTTTGTTCTTGGACCACAGGTAACCTATAGATATGAGCAGTTTCAGCATTCGCAGAGGAAAATCTTGGAACTGATATTATAGGGATTTCATATCCCTGAGAAATCCCCGCAAGAAACCACACACATGTATTTAGGAGCCCGTTTATTGTACAATAAGTACTAAAATTCAGCCTAGAACACGTTATTTATGACTCAGTCATGAAACTACTGATTAAAATGATGCTCAGTTGCTTTTCTATGCCTGCTGTCTTACCTTCAAAACAAGCTGGATCACTTTTCTGTAGGAGTAGGTAGTCAGATGTTATTGTGCTGAAAAAGGTTGAAGTTTAATGCTTCTGCCTCTGTCCTTGAGGAAAACCATTTTAGATTAAAGTAGACTGCATGTCATCAGCACCCCACTATTATATATCTCCCTTAGCTAAGAAGGACCACAGAGTAAGAGTAAAAGAGACTGGTAAGAGGTTTGATTTGTATCTTTGACCAACCCTCCACAACTATTCAGCACAAGCAAGAGAGACTCCTACTCCCTATGTGAGCCTGATGTAATGCTTAAACTTTTTGCAGAAAAAGGCAACACTTTAGTGCCATTTGTTACTAAATGTAGAAAATGTACAACATGAGGTAGGAGTATTCTCACCTACCTCCCAGAGTAATATGATTTTTGCGCTTTGCTATTTTACTGCTGGTGAGAACTATTTGTGGGAACAGGGAGAACTGTGTTAATATGAGATAATCACTGGGTCTGTGGTTTCTACACCTGGACCATGTGACTATCAGCGTGAGTGCGATATCAGCATTGTCCATGATTGCATTAATATTCCTTTTGTAGTTGTTGTTTGAACCATTGTCTGTGAAATTACCTACATGTATAATATGTGTAAAGTAATGATTATATTTACAATAAGATTGTGGCCTTATGGTTAATATTTACCTAAAATGCTGGTCATTCCTGGGTGTATCTCATGCAGGATGATAATTGTTCTAGAATGGCCTCATTTGTTGGTACACACCCACGTTTAGGATGGTTGCGAGTGAGGGTGTGGTGAAGTAGATATAGAATCTTCTGTTAATTATAATAAAAGGTGTAACACAGATCCTTTGAACATATTGTATTTTTACTGGTATTAAATAACCATAATCATGTAAACAACAAGTGGATTACAAGTGCATCACCATGTCTTAATGATTGTGGGGGTAACCTTCTCCTGAAATTTTTTTACTGCCACAATTGTTCAAAAATAGATTAGACATGTTGGTAATTTTAACCCAATCCTGTGTATTTTAATAGGCAAAATTAGGTAGTGAGACGTAAAATCAGATGCATTTACATTGTACATTTACATTGTACTACCAAGCCATTCACAGACAAGCAGCTTAACTTGTGGTCTAGCAGTATGTCTCTGTGATAAAAGATTCCAGATACTTTCCTTTTTTGAAAACATTGCAGTGCTTAAGTGTAAAAAAAATATAGCCAAGAGGAAAAATATCCGAGATTGTTTTGATAATAGAAGAGATTGAAATGGACCTCTTCATTACAGATTAATTAGTGTCCTGTTATTGGTTTAGGTTATTTGCCAGAACATAAAACACATTCAAAAACATAATTTGCCCATAATATTGAAGCACTGCAGAGGGATTATAAATCACTCACAGACTGCACAGAAGCTTGAGTATTTAAGTTTACGTTTTACTTAGAATTAACCAGAAATCTTTTTAACTATATAAAAAGGATCTGGCTAACATCTGTCTGTTTTCCAGTATTACAAAACTATTACCGTATATACTCCAGTAAAAACCAAGGTACCTAATTTTACCAGAAAAGGAGTAAAAGTGATTGACTCGAGTATAAACCGAGGGTAGAAATTGACCATTACTGCCTTCAGATTCAGTATTGTTTTGAGGCTTTAGTTGCCCTTTAAACGGACAGCAAAATTCCCAGACAGTAGTCACATACAGTAATGGCCAAATCCAGTATGGCTATTACAGTATGGGACTACTGTATGGGAATTCTACTGTCCATTTAAAGGGCAACTAAAGCCTCAAAATAATACAGAATCAAAAGGCAATCTATCACAATAGATGCCATCCTCCTGATTCTGTATTGTGGGTTAGTTGCCCTTTAAATCCCACGCAGTAACCCCCAATTCCTTGCCTCTCCAGATGTTTGGAAACTACAACTCCCAGTATGCCTTAGTTGCTATCTATCTGTCTTGGGTCTTAACTAAGAGTTATACACATAAGTGATAGAAATCTGTATTATTTTTTTTTTACCTGACTGCAATAGATTTTATTTTAGTAGTATTTTTTGATCCATATAGAAATTGTTGGTCTAAATGATAATGGAGGGACAATATTGGCAGCTCAGCATTTCACTGTCTCACAAACGCACCACTAGAATTTGGGGGAAGGGTGGCAACAAAACTATTAAGTAACACAACATTTTTATAGCATATCTGACTTTTCCTTCTGTTCCTTCTCTTACCTTGTCTGGCGGCCGCTCGCTCCGCATCCTCCGCGCTTCTGGATAACTTGGTGCCGGGAAGTGAGAGGCGACGAGTAGTAATGTTGTCTGGAAGCGCAAAGGATATGGAGCGAGCGGCTGCCGGACAAGGTAGGAAAAGTGTTTGACTCGAGTATAAACCGAGGTTGGATAGCCTGAAAACCTCGGTTTATACTCGGTATATACGGTATTCTGTAAATCTTGGCAATGCAGTGAAATACCCAGTGTGCAACTAAAGGGTTATTTAAGGTCTTTCACAAAACACCTTTTGCCGAAAGGTGTTAGAGGCTGTGGAAACCATAACCTGAATTTAGTAGTGCTTGTTTTCCTGGCTAAGCAAAGTGACATTATGAGTACTGTAAAGTACTTTTAGGGTTATTCAATAAAAGTTCTTATTGTTAAGTATGGTGTTAATTTTTCCCCAACCAGAAGTTATCTTTCAAATATTAAAAAAGATCTGATTGGTTGGGGTAAAATTAGCACAATTTTTAACGATAAGAACTTTTATTGAATAACCCTGTAGGAATCTAGCATAGTCGATTTTCAGAAATAGGACAATGTAGTATATTACAATAAGATTTGTGATGATTTTACAATAAATGACTTCTAAAGCAGCACATTCATAGTGTGCATCTGTCTTTCCTTTAAATATTTAATTAGCATCATGTTAGTTTAGTTATGTATTGTAAAAGGATTAATACCAAAATAAAGCAGGCATACACAGGTCAGTTTAGTTTTGGTCATTATAATAAATGCAATTGAAAGAAAACAAAAAAAAACGTTTACTCATGTGGCTCCCATTAAATAGACTGCCAGGCAAAATTAGCCTCGCAAATGCAAATGGACCTGTCTGAAAATGTTCAGAACATCCCATCAGCTGCCATCTTATCTTGAGAAGATTTCAAGCTGAAAATCACTGATGGTGATATATGGTGCAAGGTGGTGTAGTTCAATCGGTATTTTACCAGGATAAAATTGTTTCTACTTAAAGAACATCACACTTGATTCAATAGTATTGCCTAGAAATACATATATATGCTTTTTTTTTTCCCAAAGAAATATTCAAAAGATTAGGAGAGTCAAATGATAATGTATAATGAATTAAAAAATACAGAAAGTGGGTGGTATTATTTATCAGACCCTGCTCTCTGAATTTATTAGCATTTTTTTTTAATGGAGGATAACATACCTATTTTTCTTCGCAGATATGTGAAAACAACATCTCTTATGATTTTTCTTTGAAGTGAAATTACTTGAAAATGTTAAAAAGCCTTGTGAGCATGACTATGGATAATAGGGCAAATGTACTCAGATCCACACATTTAGATTAGAGCAAATTAGTATGATCTAGCAAGGTTCTAACCTTCTATCCTGGCTACGTAGTTAGTTATAAATATTGTTAAGGTCCCCTTTATTAATGTCATTTTGACTATGTGTTTTTGCTGTGAC
Source organism: Hymenochirus boettgeri (assembly GCA_019447015.1). Lineage (NCBI taxonomy): Eukaryota > Metazoa > Chordata > Amphibia > Anura > Pipidae > Hymenochirus > Hymenochirus boettgeri. Next base: position 173,524,846 of record CM033476.1, read on the forward strand.
TATTGTACTGAAATGCTCAGTATCTGTGGGTTATAATTTTTTGTATCGGCTGTAGTTTTTGTTCTACAGCAGGAGATCCTTAGACTAAAATATTTACCTTGCAATTTAAGTCGTTATTTCCTCTAAAAGCAGTGTCAGTGCTTTCCAATTCCATTATAAAAATTGCTACTTTTAATTTAAAACACTGAGTTTCTTCAGCCGCTATTTTTAAGCCTTTCCATTTCTCTTTTATTTTTCCAGGGCTCCACCTATTATCGGCTACTTACCCTTCGAAGTTCTTGGGACATCAGGGTATGATTATTACCATGCAGATGACCTGGAGCTCTTAGCAAGGTGCCATATTCACTGTAAGTTATTCTTTTTTTTTTTTATTACTTATATAACAAAATAACTTCTCAGCTTTGAACATTTCCCTTTTTACTTTCAGAATAGTTTGAAAAATGGTTAATAATGGTTTTATATTAGTTTTGTCAGTTTCACAGCACTATATGTGTTTGTCATGGTGCTTTGACAGTGTAAATGATAGGTGTGTTACTATATGTATATAGTGTATGTATGTATGTGTGGTACTGTATATGTATTATATATATATATTATATATATATATATATACTGTGTGTGTGTATATTATATATATATATATCACATATATATATTATATATATATATATATATATATTATATATATCCGGGCACTCCAAGGACTTAGCACGAAGTTTATTCAAACAAGCATGGTCAATTCACCGACGCCTTTCAGCCCGAAGCTAATGGGCCGTCAGCTTCGGGCTGAAAGGCGTCGGTGAATCTGACCATGCTTGTTTGAATAAACTTCGCTGCTAAGTCCTTGGAGTGCCCAGTTTCCTTCTTATATTGTACTTACTTACCTTACTGTCGGCACCCAGGCTGCTGAACGTGGACTGGAGTGCATCGGAGAACCTTTGTTACACATATATATATATATATATATTATATGGGTGTGAGGGTTGTATATATGGGTGTTTGTGTGTAGGATGTTATGGGGGGTTAGGGGGGGTTTCATGCGTTTATAGGGCTGGTATATATTTGAATGCTGATTTGTTCATATTTATGTTTGTGAGGATAAGTTTGTAAATATATATTGTGTAAGTATAACACATTTTACCATGGCATAAATAGATCTTGTAGAATGTGAGGGGTTCTCTGGACACACAATAAAATCAAGATTCAACATTGAAGTACCTATAGTGAATGAACTGACTTTAAAAAGTCATAAAGTACCTCAGGTAAAATACATTCTATATTCATAGCATAGACCTTGCATTCAACTGCAATCGCTAGTCTAGAAATCCGTTCGTCAGTCTGATGTGCTGGACTCCACATTCTTTTGCCCCCTGCTCCCCTTTGGGTTCTTATGCAAGCGCCTGTGCTGCCCTCTGTGGTGTGGTTATGCAAGACTTAAGGGGTATGTACTTTGGAAATTAGTTTTTTTTTAATTTCCCATTACTGGAAACTATAATTCTTCCCAACTATCACTTTACCATTTTTTTTTTTTGATCTGTCCCCTATTTCTTTAGATATCCAGTCTAAAACATCTTACATTTCAGCGGTCAATCAAGTGCCTTAAGGTGGGTACACACGATGAGATATTTCGGTCCGATCGACCGATAGTTCAGTGTGTCGGTCGATCGGACCGAAATTATCGCATCCGAATGTGCCCATGCCCGATCAACCGTTCGTCCGCATCGGATGAAAGGACGATCGGACAGGGTGGAAAACCTCGTCCGATCATGCGGTCCTCTATGGACCGCACGATCGGTTGCGGTGACTATCGGACTCGGCCGCTTTTGCCGCGACCGACAGTCCTTCCTCCTGGCCGACCGTTCGAAAGTATCGAACGGTCGGTCAGGAAGAAAAATCGCTAGGTGTGTACCTAGCTTTAGTATCCTAAAATCTTCTGTTATGTATAGTTTTGCTATAGCTGGATTGGTGACAGTTAGTATGTGAACTGTATGGTGGGAAATTCACTCTCCCAAGGCTGCCTCATAGGGATTACTGAGCATGCTTGCCCTCACAGAGAGTCAGATAGTCTGGCAGGGGGTGGAGGGACTGAGCTTGAGAAAAACAAGTACAGGATTGAAGTCATGCAGCAACACAAACACATGCAAAGTGCTGCTTACATGTATTCATTTATAGATCGAAATGAGTATTTTTTTCAGTGTTCCTTTAAGGATTTTTAGCTATGTAGGGGGCGAACTGAGAGTAGAAACCAGCTCAGAAATTTTAAAAGAGGATTGACGAAGAAAGTTTACTAGAGAATCAATCCATGAGTGGAGTCCCCCCTTTTCAGGACCAGAGTGTCATGGTCCAAAAAGGGGTGATATAGTGATAAGTATTTGATTTTAAACTTTGCATTTAGAGTTCCTAAAGATGGCTAATCACACTAAGAAGACTTACGGGGAGAAACCAAAACCAGTAGAGGCCCTGCTACTTACCCATGCATGTCACTGCACAACGTTATTGTATCGCTGGAGCGTGCACAGGTGAGTAGCGGGTACTGAGCGCTTGCAAGAAAAAAACGTTAGATGTTGCGCCAGGCCCTTCCCCGAAGAGCTTACAATCTAAGCACATTTATTTGCATCAGGCCCTTCCCCCGAAGAGCTTACAATCTAAGCACATTTATTTGACACATACAACCTATCAGTATGTCTTTATGATTGTGGGGAAAACCGGAGTGCCCGGAGGAAACCCACGCAAGCACGGGGAGAACATACAAACTCAGCACTGCAAGGCATCAGTGCTAACCACTGAGCCACCGTGATGCCCTATCGTGCTGCCCCTAGTACATCTCCTAGTCCATGTTGTGCTCAAACAGTCTTGTGTGCATATGCACCTTTTGGCCTCTTTATCATTTTATCATCTTTTTACGTATAATTTTGTAGACCAATATCTTCACACCAATTTGAAAGCCTCTGTTAATCCTTTGAAAGCAGCTCTGAAGTTCATTTCCCAGCCATCCAGGTTTAGTGTTAGTCATGATTATATATGTAGGATTTGTAAATGTAACCTATAACTTGTACTCAACTCTTTTAAAAAGATATAATACTGATTAGGCAGGTTGCATTAACTGACTGTTTTTAATCTCCAAATCCACCACATTATAGTCTCTCATGGGTTATGGGGTTTATGTTACAATTTGGTATTAATAGAGTCCCTGATTTTATAGGTTTAAATCCCAAGTCCTGCATTTTCTTTTATTTATGGTAGCTTTTAATTTATGTTGGTTGGGGAAAAATTTTATTTACTTTCCTGTTTTGTTTTTTTTTTATTTGCACATTTAGTTACTTCTCCTACTATTACAAACCCAGTTTCACATTGTGTTTAAAGGACTATTGTGGCCTCACACCACCTCCCCCAGTTATAGTATCCAGGATGAGGACCTTAACTGCTGGGTCTTACCTTGTTACTGAACACTAAACCTTCAAAGTCAGCTTTGTGAAAGCAAGCTCCGGACCCGCCTCCTCCACTTCCTGGTATTGAACCTAGGTGAAGGCACGCTCTGCAAGGAGCATGTCTTCCCATTGGTCAGCCCTGCCATAGTCTGGAACTATTTGCAAACGGCCAAGCACAAGCCAATAAACCCACTTGTGGGGGAGGTGCACTATAGCAATCGATTATATACAATTATACAATAAGAACTAGAAAAAGAGGGCACTTGAGAAAGCACCTTTCAGAGACGGGGGAGAAACGCGTCTGCCCGGATGCCCGCTAGACCCTCACTACTAAATGACTTGGGAAACTGAAATGGTAGCTATGCACCTCTGAATTGCAGGCTTGTTTGATGCATGTACCTCCATGATGTTTTAGTGCTTATACTATGTGATTGCACTTTGCAGACAGCACAGACTTGCACTTTATATCTCCGCAACATTCCTAAGTGAGGTAGGGTCCACAGGTTTCTTATTTTTAATTGTTTTTATCCTTCGTATACCCTGTAAATTTAAATAAAGGTATATTTTACTTCTAGCCCCTATGTGTGTGCCTAGCATATACTTTTTTCTAGTTCAGTCTGGGACTATCACAAAGCTGACTTTGCAGGGCTTGTTCCAAGTAGCAAGGTAAGACGCAGGATGCAGATCCTGGGTACTAAAAACTTGACACCGTAATTTTACACATTGGAATCAAGAGTTATTTTATTGGAGGTAATCAACAATAGCCACAGGTTAATTAAATAAATCTATCAAAGGACAGGATCTTCAAGATCCTGTCTGTCATTTTTCAAAAATCAGGCTACACACAGTCCTGAGTGTTCTCCCTGTACACAACATAGGGACTGTGTGTTTCCCTTGGCCACGGTAGACTCCCTAAAGGGAAATATTCCCTCTTTCCCGAACGAGCGCTCAACCGACCCGAACGTTCAGGAAAGCAAGGTACACTCTGTACCAATAAAGCCCCGATACTGTCAGATCCAACGATATCGGGGCTTAACGGTACTGTGTGTACCTAGCTAAAGCTACAGCAAATAGAGTGGGGGGACAGTCTTTTGTATGGATGTGGATGAGCTCTGTCTACTGAGACAATGCTGACTGTTGTGTTTAGTTGCCCTTTAGGCTGGGTAAACATGGAATTTTTTTTGCGACAGACAGACATCGATCGCTGGTGACAAGGATATATCGCTCGGTATTACCAGCTGCTGCGATATTTATCAGACATGTTGGAACATTTTGGCTGATCATGGGGGCTTCAATTTCTGAAGCCACAGACTGCCAATTAGTTAATTGATTGATCGTCTGTCAGTCTGGAATATAAGTACAAAATTGTACGGTGTGTACCAAGCTCTTTCTTATAAAAATATTAATCTGCTCAATGATATTCTATCAAGGTAGAATCACATGCAGCCTACATCATAAAAACGTCACATAGCGGTACATGTTTTATTTATTTTATTGTTTTAGAAATTTTATTTAAAAAATCCATTCACACAAGCTTGATGCAGCTGGAAAATAGAGTTTTCAGACATAGTACATATGTAAAAAGCTGTGGGTTTTTTTTTGTGATTCTGAATAAATTACCTTGTTTAGCTGGATATGGAGGAGAAAAGAACATGCACAAAAAGGAAATGTATAAATCAAAGGATTTTCTCCACTGCCATTTCAGCTAACACAACTTAATCATGCAGTAGGCAATTTAAAAAACATTTTAGTTTGATGCAAAAGCTTTTGTGGACACAAATAAAAGGCTGTTAATACCAATAGCAATGACTAAATAAATCACCTTGGTAAAGAAATCACATTTATCCTTGCAGGATCTTGTGAGAGATTTGGAAATAGGCTCCAATATCACCAGAAATATGAAACAGTATTAGAACCATTTTCTAAAGCGACTGCTAGGATCCAAATTTGGATCAATATCCAGATATGTTCAGGATATTACTAAGAAACGCTAATACGATAAAAGCTGCAATTCTTTTGTGCAAAAGGCTCTTCAAATAAATAAATAAATGTATGTGCTTGTGCTCACAACGCAAATTCTATTACAAATACTGCAGGAATTATTCTAAATGTCTTGGGTTTATGAGACATATTTATAAATCAGTAGTATTCTTAAATATTCAATGCTAAATAACACTACCATTTCTGAATAATGATACCAAAATACTAATCTTTAAATAAGGATACTGCTCCTTAAATAAAAATACCCCTACCTAAATAAGAATATTTCTCCTTAAATAACACTACAGATCCTGAAATAATAATGCCAAAATAACAATACTTAAATAGTGATCCTTAAATAGACATTACTGAGGCTTAAGCAGGAGAGTGCACGGAACTCACAGGCATTACTGTTTGAGGCTCAAGCAGGAGAGTGCACGGAACTCACAGGCATTACTGTTTAAGACTCAAGCAGGAGAGTGCACATGCTCACAGGCATTACCATTTGAGGCTCATGCAAAAGAAAGCAAAGGACATCTCAGAGGGGCGGAGCTTAACATTCAGCAAACCAGTAACAAGATGTCAGCAACTTCCAAGGCACAAAGCTTGGCTCTGGAGGGACATAGGTAAAAAAAAAAAAATTATGGCAACAGTATTTTTTAAAGCTGCAGCTTCCAAATCAACATCCAAATCAACAAACTTGATTTTACAGTGCACTTTTGCTTTAATTTTCATACAATGCTGTTTAAATGATTCACATATTTCATGCCTTGTTTTTAGCTGTGCAGTTCTCTAAATGTTCTTTTTTTAGCTGTGCAGGTCTCTGAAGGTACTTTTTTTTTAGCTATAAGGGTCTCTAAAGGTTCATTTTTTAGCTGTACAGGTCTCTGAAGGTTCTAATATAAATATTTGATAAAAGACAAGTATTTGCTGCTAGCGTGAGTCATATATTTATGAATATTATTATATAAAGTCTGGTTATTTTTTCTAAGTGGTGTACTATTGATTATTTTCTTATTCTCTGTTTGAAATAGTGATGCAATATGGGAAGGGCAAGTCGTGCTATTATAGATTCCTTACTAAAGGCCAGCAGTGGATCTGGCTCCAGACTCAATACTTCATCACGTACCATCAGTGGAATTCTAAGCCGGAGTTCATTGTTTGTACACACACAGTTGTCAGGTAATATGCTTAATCAGATAATTGTATATGCAAAGCTTGGGGATAAAAACCCAAAACCTTATAAGCCTTGTGATGGTCAAATCCAATGTATGGGAATCGGACAATGCTACAATTAATATTGGCTTGCTATTCTTGTAGCAAAAGTTGCAGTAGTGACTGAATTATTTTCAATCCTAAATGTTCAATCCTGCAACAGCTAAATATTGCCAATACACTATTAACAGATTATAAATGTCACAACAGCCAAACATATTAGAAAGTTAAATTGACTTATCCTATCAATCATTATGTGAATATGTAGCTCTGTCACCCCCTCTAGGCAATTGTATCCTGGATCTATGTTGTAGGATAAGATTGCGGGATCAGAAATTACCTGTGTTTGTTGAAGCAGGACACGATGATCAACTGACCTTAATAGTACTGGAAAAAGTCCTGAGGTTGCCTAGAGGGGGTGAAAATAGTTCTCCAAAACATCACAACTCTGCCTGTATGGAGTTAATAAAGAACTATATAAGCATTATCCCTGGGTACTGTATTTGTGGACTACATATATGTTTGTGATACAGCTATGCTCCTAATTTGTGTGCACCAGGACATCACCAATATGTAAAAAATGGTGCGTGCTGTGTCTATAGAAACCTGTGTGTGTACATATAATAAATAGAAATGTGTCAGTATTCATTTTAGTAAAAAAAGGATCAAAAAGATATCCCTTTATGCAGCAGACTATTTTCAAACATAAAATAGCCATTAAAACTATAATGGAGCCAACAGCTCCATCTAGAGGCAGATTAGTATAAAAATATAAAAAATAGTACCGTATGTATTTACACACACACACATATATATAATATATATATATATAATAGCAATAAAAAACGATTCACACTGTTTTTAACAGGCCTTTTGTATACAGACTAATTAAAAATACCTTCATACTGACTGGAAAGTACCATAGGTGATTACTGACATGATCAAAGATCCATATGTCCATCAAAGTTTAACTCATGTATAAAAACAGATATAGATCATAAGCCCGGTTCATACCTTGGGAATATAATGTTGAGATATGCTTGTGAAGGTTCTCATTCATCCAGGTCATGGTATATCTGTTGTATTCAATTAGATCAACTGGACTTGAAATGTAGTTCATGCATATATGGACTCCCAAAGATACATAAGGAAGGGGCCCCACTAAGACCTATAGTCAGCAGCATCAACTCGGTAACATACAAGGTGGCAAAATATCTAGCTAACATCTTAGGACCTTTGGTGGGAAGTTCTAAGCATCACATCCAGAACTCTCAGGATTTCACCAACAAGATTGAAGATATAGTACTCGGTGTAGAAGAAACTATGGTGTCCTATGATGTGACATCTCTCTTCACTTGTATACCCACCAAGGAGGCTGTTGACATGGTGAGAAAACGGTTGGGCCAAGACAGCACTCTTACCAGCAGAACTGATCTCAACCCAGAACAGGTGTGTTCCTTGTTGGACTTGTGCCTGAATACCACCTATTTCAAATACAGGGATAAGTTCTATAAGCAAAAACATGGATGTGCTATGGGATCTCCAGTTTCACCTATTGTGGCCAACCTTTACATGGAGGAGGTAGAAACACAGGCGCTTAATACCTTTAAGGGCATAGCAACCAGCCACTGGTTCAGATATGTTGATGACACCTGGGTTAAAATCCACCAGAAGGAAGTACAAGCTTTCACAGAACACATTAATGCGGTGGACCAAAACATTAAATTCACAAGGGAAGAGGTACAAAACAACAAACTGGCCTTCTTGGACTGCTTGGTAGAAGTTAAGGAAAATGGTAAACTGGAAGTAGAGGTTTACAGAAAACCAACACACACAGATCAGTATTTGATGTTTGACTCCCACCACCCTTTAGATCACAAGCTGGGGGTCATCAGAACCCTGCAACACAGAGCCGAGAACATCCCCACTAGCACAGAGGCGAAGGCTAAAGAAATGAAACATCTCAGAGGAGCCCTTAAAACTTGTGGATATCCAGACTGGGCCTTTGTCAAAAGAAGTAGAAGGAAAGAAAAGAACACGAGTACCAACAGTGAAGGGAAAAAGCAAGACAGGAGGAAGAACATGGTCATCCCATATGTAGCAGGGGTCTCCGAGAAATTAAGAAGAATTTTCAAAAAACATCGTATCCCTGTCTGCTTTAAACCGAACAACACACTAAGGCAGCAATTGGTACATCCGAAAGACCCAATACCAAAACACAAGAAAAGTGACATCATATATGCAGTGCAGTGCAGTGAAGAATGCTCTGATTTGTATGTGGGGGAGACCAAACAGCAACTGCATCAACGTATGGCCCAGCACAGAAGAGCCAATTCCTCGGGTCAGGACTCAGCCGTGTATCTGCATCTTAAGGATAAAGGACATACCTTTGAAGATTGTAATGTTAACATACTGGCGAAGGAACGTGACTGGTTCAAGAGAGGTGTTAAGGAGGCCATTTATGTGAAAATAAAGAAACCAAGCCTAAATAGAGGTGGGGGGGTTCGACACCAACTGTCTGCCATGTACAATGCTGTTTTAACACCTTACTCTGGGCGTTCCTATAACACCTCTTAGCCACTATCTAATCACACCCTTAACACCTGGCTGTGATATGCTAATTGGGATTTTCCAGGGTACATAATTGCCACAGATTCTTGTACAAGTCATTCTGAATTGAGAAAGCCAGTCGGATGACCAGCGAAATGTCTTCAAGAACTACATTTCAAGTCCAGTTGATCTAATTGAATACAACAGATATAATGTTGAGATGTTTCATCCACCAAGTTTTGCATTTTCTTAACATTAATTGTCTATTATCTTATTTCTCTCCCAGCACAACCTCCAATACCATAAATTTAAGATCATCATCTTTGTGGCCCTTGTCCACAAAATGCAGAGGAACTGGCAAAGTTGTTTGTCTCAGATTGATGGAGGCTCTGTGCTGGGAGATCCTAAATTTAACCTTGTGTGTGGTCTCTCCTATGTACAACAGGAATTTAATTTTATGTACCTGGTAATTTAATTTCCTTTTTATTAACCGGATGTACAATATTTACATTGTAGACAATTTAAACATGGATATATGCCACTTCTTTGATTTCCTATTGTGGTATCCCTATATTGTATTTTCAACATACTCCCGAAACGTTGAAACTACTTTTTGTAAGCATGTCAGTAAATTGATTATACCCATTTCTAATCCACAGTTTGCAACTCTGTTGTTCGTTTATATATAATACATAAGGCTCTGGCATTTCAATAAGGAGGTGCAGTGGTGAGAATCTATATAATCAGTCACTCAGTGATGTCACTGAGTGACTTCCTGTATTCCACTGCCCCTCCCCATTTCTCTCTCCCTGCCTGTATTAGTAATGTAGATAACAAACCCATTTTGTACACTGACTGAATTACTGTGCTGATAAGGGGGAGGGAGTGGCCGAGTCAATTTTGAATCACAGGAATGCGCTCGCTCCTCCTTATCAGCACAGCAATTCAGTCAGTCAGTGTAAAGAACCGGAACTGCACCAGGTGAGAGACAATGTTTATTGTCTTCTTTTAGTTTGAGATAGAAACGGCAGTTAACTACCTGTATGTACAAAAAGGGCTTGTTATCTACATTACTACACAGGGAGGGAGAGACAGGGAGGGGCCAAGACAGAGTGCCTATGCTGGATTTTTCTATATGGAATATGGAATAATATGCTACCTACAGAATAATATATGGATATTACTTCACCTCGGAGTTCCCTGACCTCTATAAAAACACACTCAGCCTAGTGTTTTTATATGGTCAGGGAACTCCTCAGTGGCGTAATATCCTTATGTTACATTGTAGGTAGCATATTATCCCTTATATAAAATACATGAGTGTGATATTTTATAATGGGAGCTGCAGTGGTATATATCCTTATAAAAATCACTCAGCTATGTTACAAAGTGACTCTTTTCGTATATCCCACTGCTCCTCCCATTCCAATGTTCATGTCTGAACAATGACTCAGTGAAGTTAAACACTGCAAAAAATGCTAACAGAACCTGATGGAGCTGCTTCCTGTCACTTCATAACCAATGTCTCTCTCCTCCTCCACAAAGATTTATTTAACCGCATACATGCTGGGCTGGGATGTTCCTTTCTACTGGGTTTAATTTACAGAAGGTAGCTTGGGGGGTTTAAATTAAAGGGTATCTCCACTGAGGAAAAAGCATTTTTTTTGGTTCATTTTAATGTACCCCATCCCCCGACCCTCCGCCTACCTTTTTTTCAGAATTCCCCTTCGTTTGCTTGCAGCAGCATGGGAAAGTTGTGCTAGCTCTTGGGGGGGTGTCTTCCCGTGTGTTGGGGGTGCTCTCACTCAATGTGCATCATCATGGTAGCAGACACACTTACTTGGCTGCAGTAAAGAAATCATTTTCTCCCTGACTCTCTAAGTTCATTTTACAGCTGATCATGCAGAGAGAGACAGGGGAGGAAAAGTTAAAACCCTATTTCCACAATATTGTAACCAAGACAGGGGGAACTTGTTTTTAATAAAGATTTTTTTGTGTCTAACTCTGATGGGTGGTTGAAAAAGTGATCTAAGATAATTTCATAGGGGATCCTGGGTATATAGAAATACGGGGTAACGTTAAAATATGGATCAATAAAGAGGAACAGCTAGGTATATATCATACCGGTGCTAAGAATGGTATTAAATAATGTATACACAAAAAACTGGTAATAGAAATACCAAAGTACCATTCATGAATGGTACTTTGGTATTTCTATTACCAGTTTTTTGGGGATCCTGGGTATATGAGGCAATCTGGTATGGGAGGGGGTGGGAGAGAAATACAAGCAGATGTGAGAGGGTGGGAGAGAAATACAAGCAGATGTGAGAGGGTGTATTGGGAGACAGGAAAAGGTAGTACCTGATTATTCCTTCATTAATTAGTGAACTAGCTTGAAGCATTGTGTGTGAGTAGAAGGAGTCAGATACTTATGTATTATAAGAAATAATGCGCCCCTTTACATTAAAATATAAGGCTATTACGCCACCTCTGTGTTCGCCTGCCCTGTTCCCTCAAGCCAGGCTGGTGAAAGGCTATAGAAATAAGAGCTGAAACATTGCTTCATGTTTTGCATAGTTCAAATATATATATAACATTTCTACTTTATATAGTAGATATATATAGAAAGAACCAAGCAAGATGCACGCTATATGCTGATTATATATTATAACAATATAACCATATTTAAAAACCTTTATTTCCCACCGTTATCTAAAACTAAGTGAAGCCCAGCTATGCACAGAATTATAAATTAACGCATGGGATAAGGATTTTCATACCTACCCTTTAGGCATCCCAAAACTTTCTGATTAGTTTGGCTGCTAATAAAATATTTAGGTATTGTGTTTTTGCTTTGCATTATTTATGGTTTGTTCATTTCCTTATTCGCTTTCTATTTTCATAAACTTGTTTCTTCCAGCTATGCGGAGGTTCGGTCAGAGAGAAGAAGAGACCTTGGTTTAGAGGAATCAGCTCTTGAATTAGCAGAATCTTCAATAAAAGTAATAGCTTTACCATTGTTAGAAAATACAAACTTTTTGAAACAATAAAAAATTTTCATCATAAAAATAGATTTACTATGTTAACTGCATTAAGTTGATAAATATAAATATCAAAGTATCTTCCAACATTTACTTTCACATTGCTTACCAATGGGAATAAAAAAAAGATTCAATTTCCCTTCCCTGGTGAAACTGGGACACATTAATGAGAAATCCTTCTAGACAAAGAATTGCAGTAACAAAGCGTCTTGCTGCGCTTGAATAACATGCTGCTGATGTCAAGTCCTTAACACCTAGAACATCTTCCTGGAACAAACATACTGTACACTTATTATAATGCTACACCACAGAGCTGGCTTTAGGATAAGACAGAGAAGGTGTTTTTCCTACCACAGAAGTATTTCCTTTAGCTTAGAAGATCACTTGGTGCTTGTAAGGCTGAACTGACATTTTTACCTGTTGGGCCAGTCGTCATTTACTGCTCTGACCTCATCTTGTCCAGTTCTGTTCCCTTGTGTATACTATTATGTTCTGGACTGCCTCTTTAATGAGGCAAGATGAAGCACATTTCAGAGCAGCACCCTGTAGGGAGGCAGCAGTTTAGATGCCAGAAAAAATGTTTTCCTTTTTTTCCCCCGGCATCATGTGGCCCAGAGATTTTTCCAGGGGGTACACTGTTTGTAAAAAACACACATTTTCGGGAGGTACTGTCACTTTAAATTGCAGGGGAAGCCGTAACTTTCATTGCAACAACAGAATTCAGCTACGACTCCTCCCCCTTCCTTCTGACTGGCAATTCATTTGATCAAAATCAATGTTTGTCAGCCCTGCAGATCAAAAATCAATGTTGGGCATCATTTGCCAGTGGGCATCTAATACCAGGCACTGGGGGCATCATTTACCAGTCATTGTGGGCATTATTTACCAGTCATGTGTATAAAGCCCCTCCCACTTCTGGACAAGCCACACCCCACTTCAGGACAAAGCATCACCATTTTCAATTATAAAACCACACCCCATTTCAGCGGCGCGGTGAGGGGGCAGCATTTTGACATTTTTTTCAGGTGCCAAAAAGTCTAGAGACGGCCCTGATTATGTTCTTTCCGTTGTTCAGATTGCAGTAATATTAAAAATGTTTTTGCAGATATCACATTCTCTTTGTTCTCTCTATTATTGTGTGATAATAAATTGTTGTCTAGTCAGTATTTGCTGTACTCACTTTTTTTTTTAAACGAGTCACGCCCAAACACAAAAAACAATAATAGTTAGATTGCTGACAGATGTAGGACTAACCAGTTATGTAGCAATTTATCTTCTCTTCCTTCCCTCTGCCTTAAATTTTTTTTGTCTCTTTCAAGCTTGTTACAGGCTCACACATGCTCAAAGTAGGCAGCTTGAATGATCACATTCAGTCATTGGATGTGATGTCAACTGTTACATCCATGATAAATAGTTGCTAACCTTCAGAATCAGGAAGCAGAAAGAGGGATGACAGGACATTGGGCAGCATTTTATGTTAGTCTTCTATCACCTATTAGAGTGCTGTTCTTGCCCTTTTAAAAATTGGAGAAATAGCGTTAAAATGCAATTAAACTTTAGTAGTGTTTATTTTTCCTGTCCATTGTCTTAGTAAACAGTGCCCTGTGTACAACACACTACATATCACTTTAACATTGTATTATTATAAAACCACTGTACAAATAAAGTACATAATAGTTTGTTTACAGTTATGGAACATACTTGCTATTAAACATTGTAGAACTATGCATTTATTATTCTACAAATAAGTTGTGTACCACCGCACCATCTAATTAAGCACCATGGATTTACGGGTTACTGTGTAAACAAATATTTTACCATAATGGTAAAGTATTTACAGTATTGTGTTGCTAGTAATTCTTGTGTGAAACTATATATGTTTTTTGGAAATGTTAAGTGTACCTATATAAATACATGGGAATATTGGGTATTAGATCTACTACCGTGTTTGATGGTTTGGATGCTTTATAGTACTCTACTAGGTGAATTTAGATTTTATTGGGTAAAAGACAGGGCTAGAGACTTTGTGAAAAATGTATTAAATTGTGAGGTCTGACAACTGAATAATCAGGGTTATTCAATAAAAGTTGTTAAAAATGGGGCTAATTTTGCCCCAACCAATCAGATGTTAGCTTTCAAACGTTAAACAAGATTTGATTGGCTGGTGCACAATTAGCACCATTTTAAACGATAAGAACTTTTATTGAATCTCCCTGAATGTGTCATAACACTAACAGAACATGTAAGTAGTGGTTTGTAGAATGTAACAGGTATGTATAATGTTAAGCATGATTAACCTCTTAACCAGATGGAATATAAAGAAAGCAGTAACCCATTTATTTGAAATAACATTGTAAATGAATAGCTTACAATTTTCTTTAGGTACTATATAGGTTGTGATTGTATTGAAGCTCTGTTGAACCATAGTTTTATGTAAGACTTGCCTTAATTCCATTCTTTATTAATATTTCTTTCCTGTCGTTTCTTTTTCAGCCCCAAAATACTTATTTAGACATCAGACCGTGTCCAACTAATCAAGAAACCAGCACTGAAAGGATGTCTGTGTCATCTCACAGCTCCCGGAGATCCTCCCACACAGCACGTTCTGACTCTGCCTGTATGTTATAATATGATCATTTGGCATAGGACATGATTAAATAAATTAAAGGAGACAAACAGTGATTGGTTTTCTATTAATGTCTATGAAACTTTCTACCTAAACAAGTAATATACTAGCCTAGCTGTACCAGACCATTTAGCAGAGTAAGCCACTGCTGATTATATAATAGTGTGAATTTGTTTTTGCAGCCACATCATCCATGCGGCATACTGAGGCCAGTACCCCTTCCCGGCATTCACAGTCATTGAGCCAGCAGGAAATTACTCCTAAGAGAATTTCTACAAATACTAACCAGGTAATAATAAGCCATGTAACACTGAACACAAATACAGTATATTACAATGACTGCATACTGTATATATGTTACATTTCTGTTTACAGATTTTTGACATTGCTTTTGTTGTGTTTTTCCCTCAGCCTGTGGCAACACCTCAAGTTGCACCAGAACATCTATCTCCGCTTCCTGTGGCCCACTCTACAGTAAATACAGTTTCAAATCAACAGGCAATTTTGGTAAATGTAATTAACTAAATGTGAAAACCATTGAATGGCATTCAAAGTTTTTCCATCTGTTCTTGGCTTAAGTAATGCATAAAACATAATAGTCTATTTTAATTTTGGCTTTGATTTGTTCACAAGTCTAAAATGTAATTGACTGTAATTTGTTACAAAACAAATTCATTAAATAAGGAGTCCACCACCAAGCTGATATTTTGCCCACTTTTATGAATTTTAGTGGTATGCACTGCATATAAAATTGGTAAAACTTCTCCCAGATAAAAAGCCTTATACTGCTTTGACTGAATATGAACATTTGGCCAAGTCAAAATGCCAATTCTGTCTAGCACACCTGCTAGTATCCTACCCAGTAAGCCATGGTCAGTACTTGGATTCCCTTTGTCCTAGAAAACTAAAACCATAAGGTATTAGTCTGCATAGTGTTGGTGTTGTTGATTGTATGCTTAGGCAGGGGGAGCTGTGAGGGATATTGTATTAAATGTAATAGAATTTGGTTGTTTGTTTTAAAGCCTGTTTACCATTACCCTACCTCACTTGGGATGGTAAACCAACTGAAGGAGCAACTTGTAGAGAGAACCCGTATATTACAGGCTGACATACAGACACAGCAAGAAGAACTGCATGTGCTCAAGGAGCAACTACAGCTAGTTCAGGACTCTAATCTACAGGTAAACTCCTCATCTTACTCTACTGCCAATAAGTGTGTTCCTGCTGGTTACATAATATTAGTGTCATAGTAAAGTATCTCTTAGTGTGGGACAGTTTTTTAAGTATACAATAGTATGTTAGAATGCGGTTTAACAACACATAGGTGACATTTTGGATAATTTCTTTCTAGATTTAATGACACTGGTTACCGTATACATTCGAATATAAACGGAGTTACCTATTTTTTGCATGAAAAAGCCCCAGAGTAAAACTAATTGACTTGGTGCCAATATCCAAATCCAGTAATCCCAAATTCCTTGGCACTCCAGATGTTTTGAAACTACAACCGCTAGCTTAAATTTAAGGTCAATTTAAAAAATGAAATGCCAGCTTATATACGAGTATATACGATAAGTGGATAAGTGGCCTGTTGTGTCCTTAAGCTCAGCTGGCAATACAACAGCATTCTAGTAGTTAAATCTGTTATCAGGTTAGATTCCTTAAGTGAAAATAGGGACAATCTCATATGAATTCTCCTGCTAGTTTCTCCATGTGATTGAGATTTGTTCAGTGTTTGAGTCATATAATCTACTATTGCTTGAAACATAGGCAACACACAGCTATATGAAAGTACAAGGCCACAGACTAAAGCTGGGTACACACAGTAACAATAAAGCCCCGATACCGTCGGATCTGACGATATCGGGGCTTTATCGTTATGTGTGTACGCTCGTTTCCCGAACGAGCGCACGGCTGCCGAACGATCGAGTCGGCCGTACGCTCGTTCAGGAAAGGCCGAAAATTTCCATCGGCCGCACTAGACTCCCTACAGAGGAGTCTAGCGCGGCCGATGGAAACACACAGTCCCGAGCGTTCTCCTTATGAAGTTCATAGGGAGAACGCTCAGGACTGTGTTTATGCAGATCTTTGAAAGATGGCAGACAGGATCTTGTCATCTTTCAGAAATCTGTGCTGTGTGTACCTAGCTTAAGTTCTTTTATTGAGTTGTGGAAATCAGAGGCAACATTGAATGTCTTTATATTTTAAAGTACTGTAGGTGTTTCATTATTGACCATAAAAATGACAATGATGACATAGCTAAGCACTGTTATAAGGTTATAATTTACATGATAATCATGACTTAGCATTTTTGTAATACAATCTTCTAAAACACAATAGAAATAGACCAAGCCCTGCCCCTAATAGTTTTCTATATTTGGATGGTGTTTAACCAATAGAGATACTGTAAATTACAGTATATCCTTAAAGAGCATGCATAATAATAATAAATCATAATTGAAATGGCTTTCACAAGCCGATTATAACCCCAGTACTACTGGGTAGGAGATTCAATAAGCAACTTGCTGTCAGAACACTCATGGACCTTTTTAAAAAAAACGACAAATATTTATTGTAACAATTGATGTCATAATGTTTATTGTTTTTTTAAAAAGGTCCCATTATTAGTAATTTCAGTGCACTCATGGATTTTAATAAAAAATATTTATTAATAAGTTAACACAGGCAACGTGATTTGATTTTGGGCTTTCTCAAGCCAAACATTTAACTTAGTGACTTTTAAATACATCATTAACTGTGAAATCACATTGCAAACCAAGAAAATCTAATACTATACTAACCATAATCCTCTGGTAGCACCGTGGTCCTGAAGGTGTAATTTGACTAATATATATATATATATATATATATATATATATATATATATATATAAGCGAAAGGCACTCACGGGACTTAACAAAAAATAAAAAGTAACTTTTATTTAAACCCTTAAAACGCTACATCTACGTGTTTCGGCTCGACGAGCCATCATCAGGATCACATCTTGATGACTACTCGTCGAGCCGAAATGCATCACATGAATGAAAAGCCTTCCAACCACGTCAAGGTAACCCCAGTCTGAAAGGTCCTAACGTCTAACCTTTTTTTACTTCAATTACCATTTGCAAACTTTTGCATTTCTCATAGTTGTGCACTGGATCCATACAACAGGCTTTCACTTCCCCCCAGCCCTTTGGCTTTTTAAAATGAGGGAAGAGGCCATCCATCCAATGCTTTATGTTAAAGGCATAGGACCTCCCATAAAAGGGGCATGTTGGGGGTGCTATTAACATATGGAAGATTGACCAAGCCTCCCAATAGATACATACAATACAAGAATTGTGGAAGCACTCCAATTAGGCTAATTTACAACTACATTTAGCAGAAGTGCTACTGATCTGGTCAAACATTTATACAAACATAGAAAAGATAATCAATGCACATTCCTAGTCCCCATACAATATCATATTATCTGCACACTTTATAAACAAAGGGGTTTTAGTAAACATTACTGTGATCACATGAATGAAAAGCCTTCCAACCACGTCAAGGTAACCCCAGTCTGGAAGGTCCTAACTTCTAACCTTTATTTACTTCAATTACTATTAGCAAACTTTTTGCACTGGATCCATACAACAGGCTTTCTCACTAGTATGTATCTGGGACAATTTTAATGAGACTTGGTATACATACATTTCAGGACCAGGAAAAAACATAGGCTATTTTACAACTTGTATAACTTCACCCTTGCCCCCTTTTTCAATACTTTTTAAGTTATTACAGTAACCTGTGTGCAGCCATCTGGTGGTGAATCAAGTTAATTGCATACCTTCCAAATATCACAGATTGTCTAAGACTGGCTTGATTTCTAGCCCCAATCCCACCTAGCTATTAAGTTTTTTTTCATTCCTGCAGCTGTCCCAATTTGATACAATGCTTTACTTTTTTTGTACTTCATTTTAGTCCTGTTGTTGCTGTGATAGGAGAACAAAGCTGTCACTCATGAGGACAGGGTCGTTTCTAGCCATCTTGGTGCCCATCGTGCTGAAAAGCTCAGTAGTGTGGCCTAGCCCTCCAAGAGTATTAGCATTAACACTTTCAGTGCCAGCACTTTGCCAAAGTATTGACATTACCACTTTCAGTGCCAGCAGAGTATTAGCATTAGCCCTTCAGTGCCAGCAGACTTTCCTATTAATAATTTCAGTGCCATGAACCCTTCAGTGCCAGCAGAGTATTATAATAACCTCTTTCACCAGCCAGCATTGACATGATATACAGTATGTACCTGCTTTCCATTTCTCCTCCATTGAATTGTTCACTCCTCACCTACTCTAAGTTTTAATTGGAGAGTTGGATGGAAGGAAGAAAGAGGCAGGGATAAGGATCTCATGGCTGCTAGTCACAGGGGCCACTGTTAAAAAACCTGCAGCAGCTTTTACCTGGTATTTTAGAACTGCCATCCTCTATCCTTTTAGCTGAACTCATCCTCCCCCCTCCTTCCTTCAACTTCAGTTCATTTGCATTCTACTTGTTTCCAAGTAGAGTGATCTGAGTTCAGGCTCCTCTACTCACTAGAATGTTGCAAATTACAGCAGCTGAACAAGGAGAACAGTTCTAACACAGCAAGTAAAAGGTGACAGGGAGATGCTAGGGAGAACACAGTGCGCCCTGGTTTAACATAGACACCCTAGCTCTTTGCCTAGGTGGCAAAGAACTAGGATGCATTTGTAATGCACCCGTGGTTGAACTGACTATGGAGTGTGAGTGTGACACTTTAAAGGGCATGTCCACCCCCAAAACGAAATTGTTCCCCACTGCTGGCCCAAATGTGTAGTGTACAAAAATCTTTACCATACATCCCTGCTCCAAATGGTTATCCAGTAATGTCCCTCCAAAGTCCCAGAAAGTGACCACCAGGAGCACTGCAGGGAGGGAAATTGTTTCCGACTCTGAGGTGTCCTCTCAGAGGTTTGTGGCTTGCTCAGTGCAGCCCTCGCCCCCTTCCTTCCCTCCCAATCCATCATTTTCCCTCTGCCCCTAGTGTTAAAAACCGCTATAGTAGTTTCTCCCAAAACTCACCTGATCTGTACTTTCCCCTGGCGTTCTCCACTGCAGGCAGCTGCGTCTGGCCTGGCTGCCTGTCCGGCCCCCTGCTTGCAGTTTCATGCAAGCAGGGGACCAGGACTGAACATCGGAGAAAAGTGGTAATGTAAGTATAGATTGGGGGAGTTTTGGGACAAACTACTATAGCAGTTGGGGCTGGGAGAGGGAACCCTTCACTACAGAAATGTATCAAAAAAGGGGTGGACATGCCCTTTAAAGCTCATATGAGTAAGGGCTAACCAGCCTGACACGCATTTGACACTTGTGTATTGTGCTCTTTCTTTAAGGTTTCTTTAAGGTATCCTATATTGACGTGTTCTTGGAACTTTAATCTGCATTTATAAAGTTATGAGAAGTTTTAATTAGCCTGCCTTGCATCCTGCTGTGTGGGGACGGTTGGTGCCGGGAACTTTACTTGCTGTATATAGAATATAGTCATAAAAATATGTACATAGTGTTTCACTTATAAATAGCACCATATAAATAGCAATAAGTATCTAAAATATTAATGACAGTGTATCAATCCTGCCACAGGTTACTGTAACACATTATATTGTAACAATAATATAACAATTATGTTCCAAGTTTGAGAGAGCAGAATCAGATAAACATCAAACACACATATAGAGGAAATTATTGAAAGTATTTGGCAAACCTCATAAACAAACAACATATTTACAAGCCATAATCTCACCACTGTAATGACGTTTAACAAGCTGTTCATACCAGACACAGGATCTTCCTGAGTGAGTACTTCCATCATGCACTCCACATAATATCAAGCCTGTGTTTATTCCTTACCCCCCTTAATTCAAATGTTAGTTTTGTCATATAACTGACGAGGATTGTGGTGGTACAATGTCAAGTAAATTGTTAAGCGTCTGAAGCCAAGTTCTTTTTGTTCTCTAACTAGATTGTAAGCTCTACGGGGCAGGGACCTCATTACCTCGAGTGGAAAAGCTCTAGCACTTCTATTTATATAAGTTATATATTTATGTACTGTACTATCTATGTATTTAAAGTCATTGTATGACTTTATTGTATTTTAATACTGTACAGCGCTGCGTCCCCAAGTGGCGCTATATAAATATACATATACATAATACACGGTCGGTCTCAATTTGTAAGTATCCAATTTTAGTAATAGCAATAAGCATAGCTGGTTTTTATAATTTACAAAGGATATTTGCTCTGTGTTGCATATGGAATTCACTCTTATCTTAAAATAAAGTAAAATTAAGATCTCTTTATTTGTTTAAAGATGTTGATGCAGCCGCCAATTGTCATGGGCTATAGTAGTCTACAGCAACAGACGACTGGGACCAGCAGGCAGAGTACAGAGTTGGAACAAAAAACACAGAGTATGGTACCTGCCAAACGTTTCTGTGCATCTCAGTTATCTGTTCAGCATCAGTATTTGACTCAGGTAACAACAAAGGATGGTTAAGAATGCTTGCACAAAAATGATTATAGCATCCATCTTATTTCCAGTATTATACAAGTGGCCAAAATGATGATGGTAGAAAAAGTGGAATGTTTTCTTATAATAATCACTCGGCTTTGTAGCCGAGTTATTATTCCTCACCAACCGTCTGCCATGTATAATGCTGTTTTGACTACTTACCCTGGGCAGTTTCGAAAATACTCCTTAGCATTAATGCACCCACACCTTGCATTCAGAAGATCCCGATGAACACCTGTCTGTCATATGGTAATTGGGACTTTCAAGGGTACTTATAGTGCCAACAGATTCTTGTACAAGTCATTCTGAATGGAGAAAGCCAGTCCAATCATTTACTTTCTTACAAGAAACTACCCATATTACTTATTTCCCTGCAAAGCATAGCACTGAACTGATGTAATAAACAGAGATGCCCTGATTCCAAACTGATTGTCATTAAACTGTATGGATGCTGACTCTTCTTGCTGCATGTTTTAGAATTTTAACTACCTCCACTCCTTGACTGCCCCCTACTGCTGAAGAGTGCTTGTGAGGGAATAGTGGTAGCATAGCATGGGACTAAAGAGTAATTTTGCATTTGTCAGCATAATTTTGTTCTATAACTTTTTGCTATATCTGGCATTCAATTGTTAATTGACAGATGCTCCCTCTGAATCTGGAAACCTTATAAATCTAATATCTACAAAACAGGTGGACAGATTTGGAAAAGAGACATGTTGGAGTAAGAGGGAAATGATCTATGTGTCCCGCATGTCTTTTTTGTGTCTCTAGCTTGAAAACTGGGGGAGGAAATAGTCTAAAAAACTTAAACAATAAAAGAGAATTACTCTGCCTGCATCGCTTATGCTTTTCTACGGTGGGGGAGCAGGTCATGGAACAGTGCTTTTTTCAGAAATGGGCCATATCAAATTGGCAGTGTTGCTACTAAGTAAGCATTATTTCAGCTTGCTTCATTAGTCTTTTTTTAAATGGGTATTTTCTCCATGTTCTCAGATTCCTACTGAACTAGGCAAAGTAATGCATGTGGATATCATTATGCAGGATGCTTGTGATTTAAACAGCGCGCCGCACAACATATAAATATATTTTGCCTTGTTTGAAATTGTATTATGTTGTGAAGGAAATATTTGTAACTTATATTTACAGAACGTTCAACAGCAGCAAACACAGCAACAGCAGTTGCATCAACATCTACAGCAACAACATAATCTCCTACAGCAGCAGCAGAACCCTTTGCAACAACAGAATGTTCTTCAGCAGCAGCAAGTGTTACAGAATCAGCAACAGCAGCTTCAAGTACAGAAGCAACAGCACCAACAACTACAAAAACAGCAGCAATTGCATAAACAACAACAGAAACCAAACCAGATGCAGCTACCTCAGCATCAGAGACTAATAAGAGGGAACCAAGCACAGCAGTCAGGAGCTATGTCTGCACAGACTCATAGTAACATTGCAATGCCACTTTATAGCAACACGTTATTCCCTCAAGCGCACTCCACTGCTGAGACATCACGGATTACAGCTGAAGCTGGTGACAGACAACAGGCCACTGAATACAAACAGGACAGACACTTAAGGTTGTAAAATATTTTCTTTCAAACTACAGCTTTTCAGGAGCTTATCTATATAATGATGTCCTGAACCTTTATATTTCAGTGTTAAGGGCTAAACCACAATATTCGGGCATTATTGTTGACCGCGGTCGCACATTTACACCGAACGTTTGTTAATTAACGAACATTCGGTTGTACAATACTGTGTGGTTGTAAACTACCGCAATGGTATTCTGTGGGGATCTTAAATCTACAATCCCGTTATCGTAGATTTACGATCGTTATGCACATTCCTAGGCCCCATACTATATCATTATCTGCACACTGGCATACTTTATAAACAAAGGGGTTTTAGTATACATTACTGTGATCACATGAATGAAAAGCCTTCCAACCACGTCAAGGTAACCCCAGTCTGGAAGGTCCTAACTGTGAACATGTTTAACCTGAATTACTTTTTGCTTTTACCTTGAATAATTTTTCAAATGTATTTCTCATACTTGTGCATTGGATTCAGTATAGCGGACTTCCCCCTTGCCCACTGGCTTTTTATAGTGAGGGAAGAGGTCATCCACCCAGTGCGTTATATTGAAGGCATAGGACCTCAAATTAAATGGCCATGTTGGGGTTGATACTACCACATGGAAGTTTTAAAGTATAAGTACAAGTAAGATTACCAATGTACTTTAGGATTACGTGAAACAACGTTTTTATATTTTTTGTGATAAAACACCTAAATAAAACTGCATATCAGGAGAAATGTAGAACATTTACCTCTAGTTGTTGGATTTTTGACTTTTAGCACACCAAAGAAAATTTTGTGACCATGTTCATAACTGTATGAGTTCATTATTGACACACTCTTTATGAATCTGCAGTATCAATAATGTCCAATACAGTGGGATTATAATGACATTCACACATTGCACAATATTTCTTTAAATCACCCCACAAGTTGCATGGAGCCTTAGGGCATATTTAAAAATGTATCTTAAAATTATGATCTCAGGCGTAAATGTACGAGCATATTGTATTATGGGCGATAGTTAATCTACGATCATGGTTGTAGATCTACCAATGCAAATATTTCTCATGACTACAAATAATTAAATAAAAATTCTTTGTTTTATTTTCAGATTTGTTCAGGATCAACAATTGCGGCCTCCCACAATACACATGCAGCCAATCACATGCAGTACTATGATTGCGGTGCCACCTCCTCCAGCCTATACTTCTGTGATGATCCCTCATTCCAGCTTCAACACTCAGCAAACCCATCCTACTGTACAGTTACAACACTGCCCGCAACAACAGGTCCAGCCACAGAATCTCTATCTTCAGGTATTACCAGTTGGATAAAACTACTGCAGTATATCACAAGTTACTTTCACCAACTGACACTTTCATTTCTTAAAAATTTGTTTTTAAATGTTTAAGTGATCACAATAAGTGTCTCATAGCCATGTAAAACATTCAAAAAATATTTGGTATAGAAAATGTTTATACATTCTGTGACCGCTGAAAGGACAAATTGTGCCTATGCCATTTTGAAGATCCTGCTTCTGTTTACTTTTTAAAAGTTTAATCCCCTGGTTGGGCAGTCCTGCTCCTGCAGCCAGCCCAGAAGGGGCAGGACTTTTCCTTGTAGATCGTGCCTTCCCATTGGTTCAATACTTGGGGGAGGCTTCACAAAGCAGACTTTAAAGGGCTCGTTTTCAGCAGTTTAGGACCTCATCCTGGGTACTATCACTGGGAGAGGGATGGGGGGGGGTATAATTGTTCTTCAATATTTTAAGGCCTGTTTGTCTTTAACTTTGGATTTGTTTACTGAAACAAAGACTTTAACTTTGCAGATGCAGACACAAGAAGCAGTACAAACTACTCATACCCAGCGTGTTTTCCAGCAGCCTCACATGTCACAGCAGAACACAATGGGCTATTTTTTACATCCACAGCAGCAAAACCAGTCTGGAAATATAGCTGACCTACCTGAGATGCAGCTTCCATGAACTTGGGGAATGCAGATATGTTAGGAAGGGGACAATCTCCCATATCCACTGCCTAGAGCAAAATCTTCCTTGCTGCAACCATAGTAAGTGGGTGCTGAGAAGAAAGAGCAAATCCACTGGACAATAATTGCCTTTTAAAGGCCATCAACATTACTACTGAATGACAGAAGACATGGAGCAAAAACCTACCATTTACCATGTAATAGTATCCTAGCTGCCTTGTTGTATACCTAAACTGTTTGTTTCAGTGTTGCGGTCATATACACAATGTGTATTTGAGGGGCTTTTATCAGTGTTGTCTGCCAAAGTTATTCAGCAAGTGACTAAATAGTATTTAATTAAGGTTGGTATACTTTAAATATTGATATACCAAAAAAAACTTTGGTGGTAACATTTTGGCTTTTGTTACTAGTTGTCTTTTGACTCATTGCAGAGCAATGCATTGTTGGCCAGAGTGGCCATCCCTTTGTTTAAATCTTTGACTTTGAGATGACCAGGTACCTGCTGTAATGCTGGATACCTTATTATCATACAATAGGTCCCATCTATCTCAGTCCTGATCCTAACATCTTAACCATTAAAACTGGTTTTGATGTAAGTTCCAGGCATCCATAGTAGCTACATGGGCATGGAACACTAATGCTCTCTAATGGGATGGCCCAGTTCAGTGATCTGTGTCTGAAAACAGGTTTTCATTTTAAATTCTGTGTACATTGGTGGCATTGTATTCAGTTTAACATTCAGTACAGACGCTTCAGCTATCACTGGGTTAAAGCTTTCACACCTGTTTATTCTGAGAAACTAGATATTGGGATATAAGCAAATTGGTTAATGATGTTAGTTTGCATGAAGAAGCAGCCAAATGATTTGGTGATGAATATGGAAATACATGTAGAGTGTTGTTTTATGGGCAGCTTGGGAAAGGTTGTTTTATCAAAGCTAATATGATGTGTAGCTAGGCATCTGCTGATCCATCGCTAGCATGGTATTTAAGGCTTTCCTATCATCAAGGAAATGAACAACTAAATGAAGTTAGCTGACTTAATGAACACTAAGAGTTTTGTGCCTGTAATTTATTTGCATTTTCTAAAGTTTATTTTATTTATTAGTTCTAATATGTTTTATGTATGAAGCACTTTCCTTGCTATGTAAATTACTCTTTATAGTATTGAAAAAGAACAGTCACTTTGTAGAAAGTTCTTAGTGATAAAAGGTAACAATAGAAATAACATGATCAAACTTAAATGCAAAATGTATTGTTAAGATCATGTTGTGCGGAATATTTGTTAGCAGTAACCCCTCAATTCTTTCTAAAATTGGTACCCCCCTGCAGGGAAGCACACTGTGATGCACCTCTCCCCCCGCAGCGTACGGTAAATCTTTCGACCATCCTCCAGGCACACTCCAGGATACTGTGCTTTGTCCGTTGTGCGTCCGGCAAACTGCAGGTTAGCATATAAGATAGGGTTGCGTGGAGCTGAAGGGAAGGTTTGGTAACCTTGGACTGGGCCAGTGAAAAGCAAAGAGCTATAATCCACAATCAGAGTGCATGCGATCCGCAAAACATCATTGCTCGCATGTGCTCCGAAAACGGATGGCAGCGCATGCAATGTAGCCATTCACATTATTATTGCAGTTTACACTTTAAATGTGTGCTTAAAAGTTATGTTCTGTTATGATCAGTATCAACATTCATCGAGACTAAACTATCTGGCATTATTTTCTTTATTATTTTTCAAAATATCAGTGATAAAACTAGACACTACCAGAAATAGTTGACTTGCTTTTCTGCTAACCTTGGGGCCTAGTTATAAAGTCACAGTACCATTAAAATACACCTACTGGTATATGTCCCAGTGGAAATAACGGTGCAATACACACATTTTTATGCATGTGTTTTCATAAAATACATGTCACATTTATAAATAGTCCCCTGGAATCTTTTGAAATTCTAAGGAATATATTCATTGCACAGGACTATAGCGATGATAGAGTAAAGCTCTTATTAGTAGAACACTGCAGAAACAGTCAGTTTTTTATTTATTTATTTTTTAAATCCTAGGTTTTCAAACAGTAAGTGAATGTTTTGCATAAAGAAAATGTAATCTGCATTAATATCAAATTTCATTATTAAATGTTATGTACCCAGGGCAGAAACCAACATAGTGCAATTTTGAAGTTTTCTAAATGTAAAAGATTATTTTATTTTGTTATTTTAATTTACATTTGCTATAAATTCTATACGACAGATTGTTTACAAAATGTACGCTTAACAATATGAAAAGCAATAAGCCATATCATTTAGAGGGATTTATTATCTGCTTTGCGAAGGTAACTGAATTGGACTAGAATAGTTTAGGCAGATTGCTTACCAGGCTACTACAGTGCTGTGTATTCCACAGGAGCCACAAGGCAACGTAACATTTTAACAGACACTCACATGAGCCGATGTTGCTCAGAAAAGTTAGCTTATTGTAAGTTATGGTGGCTCATAGCTACTTTTCTTACAGTTAAATAAGACTTAGTCAATTTGTCATAGATCCAATAGATGTGATGTTTTAACCAAAACACCTTGGACAGTAATACAATGAAAATAGAAGCTTATAAAATAGTAGTTAACTGCATTCTTGTCTTTTATATTACTACTATTTTATAATCCAGTTTAGTAAATGTCACAAGTTACTAGTGGATGGGCTACTTAAATTACAAAGTTTTTGTATTAGTTAACAGCATTCTTGTATTTTATATTACTAAAACAAAAACTTTGTAATTAATGTACCGGTAGCCCATCCACTAGTAACTTGTTAAGTTTACTAAACTGGATTTTCCAATCCACTTAAGGCCGTTGCAAAATGTCGATCGTAACTTGGAATCCAGCTGGGTAACTTAACCACTGGACAGGAAGATGTTAAAACCAATTAGACATTTGTCAAAATGAACATTAAATCGGCTTTAACGTGTGTATATCCAGCATTAGAAAATATAAATAACTGCAGTAGTTGCAGAGTTTTTTTTCACATATATGATAGCAGCTCTTATACTGGTCATACAGTAGCTTGTGTGAGTTCATGTAGGATCAAATGTTAAAACGATCGTTATATCGACCAATGCGAGTTTTACCTGCCAAAGTTCCTGGGATGATTGGGGTTTTTTAGAACATCAGGGGAACATTGGATGGTATGTCACCTTTATCTGAACATAACTGGCTGAACTTCATGTGAGCAAACAATGTCGGAAAAAGGAAAACCAGACCGAAAAATAAAGAAATATTTCTATATAGGCAAAGAGTTTAATCTCCAATATATTTATTTAGGAATACCCCAATGTCCTGTTAAGATCTATAGTACATTTATTTTCCTGTACACAACACCATGTACTGTAGGGATGCCATGTGCTGCCACATGCATTGCAATTCTATAGTCTCTCAGGGCTGACACTCAGGAAGTCTGCCTGATTTTATTTACCGTATATACTCGAGTATAAACCGAGATTTTCAGGCTAAAAAAATAGCCTGAAAATCAAGTCTCGGTTGATACTCGAGTCAAGCACTTACCAGCTCCGGCGGCCACATGCTCCGCATCCTCTGCTTGCTGACGTCACTTCCCGGCGCCGAGTAATGACGTCAATCAGCAGAGGAAAGTGAAGCATGTGGCCGCTGGAGCAGACAAGAGGATCCAGAGAAGCCTGCAGGGGAACATGAAGAGCAGGTAGGAGAAGGCACCTGGGAAGGAAGGGGGGAAGGCTCAGTAATTCCTGCAGTGGCATGGAATGAGACTTTAGTTGCCTTTTAAATGGACATAAGAATTCCCATACAGTAATAGCCAAATACAGTATACCTATTACTGTATGGGACTTCTGATGTTCATTTAAAGGGCAACTAAATCCTAAAAACAATACAGAATCAGAAGGAGAATGTTATCTATTGCTGCCTTCTGATTCTGTATTGTTTTGAGGCTTTAGTTTCCCTTTAAATGGTCAGCAGAATTACCATACAGCAATAGTCATACTGGATTTGGCTATTACTGTATGGGAATTCTGCTGTCCATTTAAAGGGCAACTAAAGCCTCAAAACAATACAGAATCAGAAGGCAGTTGTGGCCCTATTTTCTATCCTCAGTTTATACTCGAGTCAATCACTTTTACTCCTTTTTAAAGGTAAAAGTGGGTGCCTCGGTTTATACTCGGGTCGGTTTATACTCTAGTATATACGGTATAAAATGTCAGGGCAACTGGTCTTATTCGTCAGTTTACCAAATTCAGTAGCTAAGGCCTTGACTGATTAATAGTTTGCAAACTTTGCCATCCTTAGAAAACACAATACAATATTTTGACTGGTGGTCGCATTCATCGGGGTCAAAATAATGCTGGTTGAAATTTTGCCTCAGCCAATTAACGACTGATCAGACTAAATTTACCAGCTTGTATGATTAAATGTTCACGAAATATTGGAATGATTAACTAAAATTTACTGGCCTGAAGTCTGACAATTGTTAAAAGGAATACCTGTGCACAGAATGCTGGTTTGACGAGTCTCATACTGCAAAACATAATAATTCACTACAGTATATATTGTAATAGTTTATAGTCCTTAGTTATAAATCCACAGGTATAAATGAGCACTTATTCTGTATTGATATATAGTTTCTCCCTTTTCTTGTACATGCATAAATAGAGCCCCAATGTGCTTAGCGGAGGGTATTCAGGCTTCACTTTTAGCTGAGGCCACACTGGACTGGGCAGAAAAGTGTGTGCATTACTTATCGTTTGCGCTATTGGAGCGCATGCGATTCACAAAAAATGTGATCTCATGCGATCTGAAACAGGGCACAGAGCATTCAATGTTGCCATCCACATTGACATGCACTGCCATGCGTTTTTCAAGCGCAACGGATAGCAAAACACAATCGGAAGTGTATGAGAAACACACTAGTGTGGCCTAGCCCTAATATGCATGCCCGTCTGCTCATGACTAGAGAAGCACATTCTGTCACAAAAAAAATAAATGGAGAAATTTCTTAAATGAAAGCAAAGGGGAAGATGATGATACGTGTTCCCTATTCTGCTTAAATTATAGAATTTCTGAGCTGAAAATGACTTAACTATCCATAGCAGAGCACACTAAGCAAAAAATTAGGTTTCCCTTAATAATTTACGGTTTTATCTATAATTTTATCATACAACTCACTTCCTACAATTGTATAATACAACAAAAAAACATGTCAGTGTTTATAACACATTGAGACTCACCCCTCCGATACGCCTTGCCAGGAAGAGACCAATATTCTATGATTTTACACTAAAATAATCTGTAGTTCTATAGTGAAATATGTCTACAAATGTCATATTCTGCAGCCTAAACTTTGCAGTTCTTTCAGCTACATTCAGGCAGATCAATGTATTTTCTGTTTTATAATCTTAAAATGATTCTGTCATCAAGCATTAACCAAATACAAAAATAACAGGGATATTTATTTTTCGTTTGGAGAAGTAGAGTAAATAAATATAGATATCACTGCAATGAGGTTACATTACTTTGGATTTCTTTTTTTAATGTACAAAATCTATATTTAAAATTAGACTGTTTTGTGTAGCAAGCTACGAGCTGAGAAGTAGTGACAGCTGGAATATATGTAAAAGAATTGCAGTGGCTTGCAGGAGGTTAAAACTGTGTAAACATGTTGTGCTGTTTGTGATGTGCCTGTTGTGCGTGATCAGCACATATATGTGCATATATTCTGGTATAAACCTGACACAGCTGTAGGCTAGAAACCCAAAGAGATATAATTATACCAGCAACGCATACTGTAGCTTTACATTCTAATTGCCTATTAGCTGATACACTGTATTGTGACAATTGTCCAAAAAAACTAAATTTACAATAATCAGAGAGATTCATTTCCTAAATAGGAAAACATTTTAGCTCTTTAGTTAAATCAAAAAGAACTTTGAAGAGAGAGAAATAGTGAATGTCTGTGCTGACTAATTATAGTAAATGAATCTATATTGGGGAGTTTAGTTTCTCATTAAAAACCCTTTGTATCAAACCTACTTTGCCTACAGCAAAGTTTAGTGTGCGTAGAAAACCATTCTGTGATACCTTTGTGTCCAATTGATGAAAACCTGCTTGAACAAGGATTTTATGGTTAACAATTTGCAAAATGATTCTAACTTTCTGCAATATTTTAATTGTTGTGTTTCAATTATTTATTTATTTTTTAAATAAGAATTGTCAAAATGTATACATTTTACCAAATGTTTTAATTAGTGTGGAATTTTACTTTTGGCAGGGACCACACAAGTGCTTTAGGGCTAGGTACAAATGGAATCGCCCCTTTATCGATTTAATCTGTACGGTAAAAACAAGCATTCCAGGTTCTGGCAAAAGTTCACTACAAAAGTTCACTATCCAGCTGCAAACCATCGACTTAGAATTAAAGTGCCAGTATCAAGCTTACATGTTTAGGTATAGAGAGTCCGCCACGGTCTTAGGGAGTGTGGCAGTCCCAAACAATCTTCCGATACTTTATATAAAGAGAATGCTTGCAACTGTGACATTCTGATAGACAGAATCTTATATATTCTCTCATATTTAAAAAATTGTTACAATGTGTACTCAGCTTTACTGTAACCAGTAATTTACATTTTGTAGGGAGAAATGCTGCTTTCTTAATTTCCATCACTGCTGGTACTGTAACACATAATACTGGCACATTTTTAGCTACTCTATATAGGGTAATTTTCCAAACGTGCTTTCATTCATGCAACCAAAATTTTCTCTTAGCAAATAAGTAGCTCATTAATAATCTAAATATTAAAATTTTCTGAGAAAATGAAAAGAAATGGGAAGTGTTTATTTAAATTAATGTTTAAATTTAGCTCCTGCAGAGACAAATGTAAAAGGTATTATTAGCTTTCTGAATAGAATGGTTGATGCTGTAAAAAAAGACATTTGTGCAGAAATCCACAGTAACATTTGAACATATTCTAACGGTACGCATCTCTAATTCTTATTATCCAGTTTTCACCAAGTCTAAAAATAAAGTTAAGGTGAAGTCTCGTGTAATAAAAACCCATTGCTGCTTGGGATGAGTACCCCATTTAAGTCTATGGGGTTCGGTGCAAAGTAAAAATTTAGTTTATTGGAAAGTATTATTTTAGAGGATCTTGGGAATAGTAGGAGCAGCACTTAAAATGAAATCAACTGTAAGTTAAATGACAGCATTCCTAATGTTAACTCACCTAAACTTTATTCCATTCCATTCTCTTCAAACATCCACTAAAGTTAGGAGGATTTGTGTAATGCAGCTAAATTTTAAATATTGCCTAAATTGTTTTGTCTGCAAGGATACAATAAGTATTTATTTTTTATTATTTTCTTGGCAGAATTTGTTTGTAAATGTTAGTACAAGTCTTAAATGTTTCAAATCGTATTGTTTTTGACAGCTTTGCAGTTGTTTGTAAATTGGACATTGTGTCAAAATTTGTGTTTCTTTTCTATGTTGTATTTTGGCAAAACAAAATCTTCCAGATTAAGAACTACAATGAATATCCTGTAATCTGGAATGTGCACTCCTTTCCCCTCTTTATGGGTCCACACAGCCTTGCACTTTTAATATATTTGTACATATAAGAATTTATACATTATTTTGTTGTAATGTAAATACTGTAAATATTTGGTGTACAAATTTTGAGTTGGACACAAAACTAGTTTTATTTTCTAAGATGTCAAATAGAGATATGTTTATAAATGTTCCTATTAAACTAATTTTGTAAAGAAAAGTGTCTTATGATGATAGGCGGCTAGATTTATTTTCTGGTCTTGAAAGTGCTTTCCTGCTCCGCCTATTGCAATGTGAAAAGCTTTAACAGAGCGCATAGACTATTTTGTGGGAAAAAATAAAATTACTTTCAAAAAGTAGTTGTTTTTCATCTTTTTGTAACATTGATATTGTTACTACTTTTGAGCTTTTGCGACCCACAGTGCTCCTTGATAACTTATGCACAAGAGGGCTAGCTTAACACTGGCTGCTGAACCCTCCATTCCAGCAGACACTGTTAGTGTCGGGACAAATAATTGGTTAGTGGGTACCCAGCCTTAGGTCAGCCCTCCAGTTCACCAGCCACTGTTAGGTCAGCCCTCCAACAGTGTGTGCCCAGTGTGACTGGTACATATATTTGCCCCCAGTGTGACTGGTACATATAAAAGTTTGATCATACTCACTGTGCCAGGACTTGGTGATGGTAGGCAGAGCAGAGGCAATCAGGAGATGAGTAATGAGAAGCACATACCGCTACATCATCCAGAAGCAACCTTTTTTGTTGTTGTTGTTTTTACTGCTGCCAGATGCCTCTCTTCTGAGTGCAGGAGTGCTACCTGAGCCAAAAGGCTCTCTACCTCATAGGATAGGCAGCCCTGCCTCCAACACCGAGCTTTCTGTTTTTATGGCAACCATAAGCAGAATATTAAAAAAATATAAGTACAAACATATATGTCAAGTATACAAAAAACAAAGGCAGACTCAATTCTTCAAGATGTGCTCCTGTCCTCGACACAGTACAAACAGAATCAAAGTGAAGAATACAGAATCCTCAGAATTCAGCTTACACAACATGTTTCGGGTATTTATACCCTTAGTCAAGTGTGTCACACTTGACGAAGGGTACATATACCTGAAATATGTAGTGTAAGCTGCAATACTCACTTGCATTAAATCCTGAGGACTGTGTTCTTCACTGATTTTGTTTGTATTAAAAAATATAAATGCAGCCTTTCAAGACAAATTCAAAGTTTGTACTGAAACTTTCCCTTTCTAGTTAATTAGTATCTATTTTGGCGCTATATGGTTCTCCTTTCAAGCCAAATGTAAAAGTTGATACTTAAACCTTCTCTTTCTAGTTTTAATTTTTTTAATATTAGGCGTTTTATTTTAAAATTGTGTGCGTCAGGGAGATACCCTCACATCAGGTATATTTAATCAGGCCCAGCAGGTGGGCTTTAATTACATGTCCAAAGGGAATGGGCAAAAAATGTCTGGACCTCATGGATATGCTACACTGTTTCCATTGCTAGAAGATAGTACAGTTATCAGATGACATGCACATCTGTCTCTAAAATAAGAACAATAAGAGAATAAGTAAAAGAACCACAATTTGGCTTTTCAAGCCATATTAATCTCAGAACTATTATTTTGAACAAGCTTGTGAGTTATGGGGCCCATACATGGGATATCGTCTGATAGTGTATCAGATGATCGACATCCCCTATTGGTCCAAAGACCATTCTATCGGGCTAATACCGATCGTATGAGCGGCAGGATGCTTTCAGAGTGGCACCCCGACATGCAGTGTGATCTGCAAACATCTGAAACCACAGAGAAAAACTTCATACCTAGAGAAGCCTTAGACCCAGGTTCATTTTATTAAGAAAGTGTCAGTTAGGCTTTGATTCCAAACCTTGGAATTTTTGCATTTCAAAGGATGTCACAACATCACGCTCGCACTGCTCCGCGCGGCGCTAACTAACCTTGCATTTTGGGACACTGTGGAAGGAGATCTAGGAAGTCTCGGGGGGCAGAGCTTAGATGACTACAAAGGATATACAAGATGTCAGGAATTTTACAGGACCACAGGTAAGCTCACAAGGGATCTAGAAGGAAAAAAGAGGCGCTGATTAGTTAAAGCTGCAACTTCCAATTACACTTAATTTGGTTTTGTAGTGTACTTATTCTTTAAGGTTCTACACCTTTATAGTGAATGGGGTGTATAAGTTAGTGTTCCTTGTGTTTGTACAGGATTGGGAGAAATGTTCTTGCATTTACATCAATAAAACTAACTTTTAGAAAGAATTATGGCTGATTGTCATGGAACTGATTATTACCAATCACTAAATTATTAATGTAGTAAATACAGCAGATTTATAAATATTCCACAGGGTTATTAAAAAAAATAATGACCTTACAGGACAATAAAAAATGCAACTCAGATCTTTGATGGATTGTTTATTAAGCATACCATGTTAACACACTTTGTTTACATTTGGTACATTGTAAATTGATAAAAGTGCAAATGTACTACTAAAGATAGATGTAACCCTTATACCACAGTATTTGTTCCAGAGACGAAAACCAAGATCTGAATAACAAAGTCTAGGTCAAACTCATTTGGTGCAATTTGGGTCAAACACACAGGATCCAAAAAACAATTTTAATTTTCAATGATTTATTTATTTATTGGGAAATGGACTAACAAACAGTTTATTGATTGGTAGGTCTGTTGGCAGGACCATCTTAGGCTGGGGACACAAGGGACTAGATTAGTCCCGACCAACTGTTTGCCACTTGTGAGTGGCTAGCGGGAGAAATCACTGATGGTCACGGCAAAAGTATAAATAGAACAATTTAAGTTATCTAAATAAAGTGACTCATTTGCTAGAGCATGGTCAGTAGCTGAATTTGGTCTTCTAAGGGCTTGTACACACTAGCTGGTATTTTCACTTTTTTTACCAAGCCCAATTACAGATAGTCTGTTGATCAGTAGTGTTACTAGCACACCAAACCAAGTTATTGACCGCAAAATCGGTGGTTTGGGATCATCAGGCACGATCACGTTAAATTTAGGGCCCCTTGTACTCCTGATCAACAAAACAATCAAATGTGATTGAACCCCAATCGGCTCACATGTTCTAGGCCTGGATAAACATATATCTTATATAAAAGGAACTGGAGCTTGACAGACTTCTTTGATTTCTAAGCTTACACAAAATTTCAGCAAAAAAAAAAAAAGGCCATATAGCATTTCCTGCAGAGAGGGTTACAACAAATGGACTTAACGTTATCCCTTCATCACATAACATTTCAAGGACAAATAAACATAGAGATCTCAGTTTTCATTTATACACATGAATAAAAATAATTAAAATATTGCACTGATTTAATAAGTAATAAATGCATGTTTGAAAGAAATTTCCCTTTTTGTAAAAATGTATCAAAAATGTAATGAGCACATTCAGCTTGATTTCACAGAAAGTCAGGTCAGATGGAAGGGGGAGTGGTTAAAAGAGGGATGGGGGATACTTATTCTGAGCAAAACAAGTACTGAACTGAAGGCAAGCAGCAACACACACACACACACCTCAGAGTAAGTGCTCCTTACATATATTCAATTATAGATTAAGATAAGGCAAAGTATTTTTCTCAGCATAGTTGCCCTAAAAAGAGTTTTAAACCTAATCGATTTGTGATTTTGTATAATAGGACAATTATACCTGCTTCTCCCTCGCTTCTCTTCTTCCACCTATTAATAGTACCAAGGGTGAGGACCTAAGACACTAAGTCCTCACCCCTGGGTACTTTGCTGATCAGCTGGAATACTTAAATGAATGTTCCCGTTGCTGCTACGGTCCTTTTCTCTGCAGTCCACAATGTAACCAATGAGAGGACAGGCTCTGCAAAGACATTGTGGACTGTCACTGACAGAGGTTTGAGTGGATCGGAGAGGAAAACGTCATGTAAGTATTCTAGCTGTTTGGTAAAGTGCCCAGGGGTAAGGACTTAGCAAATTAGGTCCTCACCCTGGGTACTATTCAGGTGTGGAATGTGGGAAAGGTAAGTATAATTGTCCTTTAAATAAAGCCTTATGTTCTGCTGTCTTTTTCAGTTCACTAATGCAAAGATAATGATACAAGAATTGAATGTGCAAAAACAATAACACAAGCCAAACATAATCACTGTAGATAACTGAACTAGTAGTACATAGTAGTCCATACTTATAGTAAATGCATCTGTAATGCCCCTCAACAAAGCTGAATTATTTCTTTATTGCAATGTTTACTACCCAGTCAAAATAACAATTATATGTGCTTTACTAGCTCTGTGGAGGATCTGGTTAAACATAAAAAAAAACTTATTGAGGGCTCATTTACAGAAATATGTGGCTGTGCTAATTAAGCAATTAATAATATGCAAGAAATACACAATTTAATGCACTCTGTCCAACCCTAGGTGCAGACACCTCAAAATTCCACCCTCATTGGAACATACATCTCCGATAATCCCAAGCAAGGGTCGCACTCCAAAAACAATGTTTATTAGTCACCACACATCAAATATCACAAGGTTTAGGAGGTCAAATGTCCCCTTCCTCGGTTAATGTCAGTGTTACAGTGTTCTCACAATAAATACCCACATCTAACACAAGCCCCATCTTCTTTGGGGAGGTTCCTAACATTATTAAAGGTAAAGTGCTTATACATTATTAAAGCTATGTGTTACGATGACACTTTATTCAATATGTATAAGCACTTTATGTTAAATAATGTTAAAAACCTCCCCAAGGAAGGTGGGGCTTTTTAAATGTGGGTATTTATTGTGAGAGGAAGGGGGCATATGATCCCCATAACATTGTGATATTTGATGTGTGGTCACTAATAAACATTCTTGTTTTGTAGTGCAACCCTCGGTTGTGATCATCTGCAATTAATAATATGCCCTTTCTTTGCATAAAAAATAAAACTATATATTACATAAAAGAATCAATAATACCACATGAAAACAGATGATCTCTGCCCTGGCAAGCTAATTACCTT
Organism: Hymenochirus boettgeri; assembly: GCA_019447015.1. Classification (NCBI taxonomy): domain Eukaryota; kingdom Metazoa; phylum Chordata; class Amphibia; order Anura; family Pipidae; genus Hymenochirus; species Hymenochirus boettgeri. Next base: position 173,562,399 of record CM033476.1, read on the forward strand.
TCTGCTTCTAGCAAAATAAATTACTGAAACTTTTCTATATACACAATAAATGCCATTAGAACCCACAAAGTGCAAGCTTTCCTTGTAATGAACACAAATGGGCTAATCATACTGTACATACTGATTTCAAATATTTTTGCTTAAAAAACATTCTTGACCAAAACCTGAAAATGTACATATCCAAAGCCCTTGGAGAGAACATGACTGTCAGGTGCTTTTGGCTGAGAATGAAACATTGCAAAGAGACAGTGTAAATATGCACACATCCATGTTCCAGTATGTCCACCCATTTTCTTGAATATGACATTACTTTGGGACACACAATTCTCTCTGCTTTTAATATTGTTTCAGTCATTGTGTGTTGGACATTTTTAATAGGGGGTTTGTTTTATAGAGCAACTGTGGTCTCCAAACAAGTTAGGGTAAAATAAAAAGCATGCAGTCTTTCCTTTAAAATGAGCCCTGGATCACATCTCTAGTTTCTCTGTGAGAAATTATATTGCAGATCATTTTCAAGCTTCCAGTGACATCCCAGAACCACTTCTCCTCCCTTGTCCCTCAGGGGAGGAGCCTTAATGCTGGGAAAGACAAGGAGCACCTACACATGACTACAAGCTGGAGAAAGCAGGAAGTTATATTTTATAACCTTTTACTTGGAGATGTGATCCAGGGTACATTTTAAAAGGTATGACCAGAAGGGCTTTTATTTAACCCTAACATGTACAGAGACAACAGTTGCCATTTAAATTCTAAACATATATCTAGGAAATCTTATATTCCTATGAGGTGTGAACAAAAAATTACACTTAGTAATCCAATACATTAGTGAGGTTCTTAATAGTTTTATATCACTGGACCTTTTACATCAGCAACTAGTAACCAAGTCACCTTGGATTTAACACTCAATTATGACTCAAAAGAGGATATTAATATAGTGCAGTGGAGTAATAAAAATATGGCTTGCTGCTTTTTAGCTGGTAATGAATTAAATTCAAAAGCAACTGGGGGGCCACAGTATCCATGGTCCCAAGAACTGATTCTTTGTTTCATGTACTTTGTTTCATGTTAAGACCACATACAAGTATAAAATAAAATGCTGTCCAGCCTTTCATTTCATAAAAAAACAATATAGCTTGCAGCACAAAGCTGGACACAAGATGCCACCCTGTATTAAATGTCAAAAAAAAAAAAATGTAAGAACATACACACGTTAGATTTAGGTTTGCTGGAAGAAGATGACAAAGGCTGCTTCGGACATCAATCGTACGCTTGTGATTGGTTGCTCATTGATCTGGTAGGAAGGATACACAATGAGATTGTCAGGAGCCACCACACACAAACCATTGTCAGCCAAATTGTTTGTCAGCTGCTTCGGTGTAGCACAATCATACGTGTGAATGAAACTTTAGTAGCATCTAAGTAGGCTGTTAAAAAACAAGACTGTCCATCTGATGTTTGTTGCATAAGGTGATCTGGATTTAAATGGGAAAGCGTAAATTGCCTGCACCCACTATTTTGCTTTTTGTTTAATGAAGATCAGAATTTTGCAGTAATACACTCTCTCTACAATGCTATTATGTGGTCCATTTGGTATAAGAAGAGAAAATGCAGCGAGAAATAGTGTAAGCTGGGCACACTTGATCCTATTTTTTTTTTTTTTACATCCGGCACATTTGTTTTCTGGCCAATCATTTAAATGAATGAACTGTCTTGCCAAATGAAAAAAATTCACATGACTGGCCAATGGGTTAGCAGATTATCTAATCCAGAAATTAGAAAGGATATGTAGACCCTGTCTACATATCTTTGCTCCCACAATTTCTCCAATGTCAGGTGGTAATCAGTGTTTCCCTTTTGACTAATTACTTTAGTGAAGTCCGATCGTGTCTTAGAACCTGAACTATAACCTGGTTCATGAAATAAAACTCAAATATATCAGTGTCTTATAGCATAAGATTGTGAATGTGATTAACCCTGGTTTAACTATGAATCTCCCAGGGTCTTGAGAATAATTAGGAGTTTTCAGTAACATCTGCCAAAGACATTCACTCTTTCAATAAAAGGGATTAAATAAATTATTCTCTTCATTTACTCCCCAGTAATCTGTGCAACAAGCAAATCTAAGCGTAAGTAGCTGTCTTACAATGGCTTAAAATATGCCACATTTAAATCCTTTTGCTAGCTCGAATTTGAGAAGGTTTAGCATTTTCTATCTTGGATTTTATGTCTGTAGTTTTCTCAAAAAATCTCACAAGTGATGGCTCATTAAGCAGAGAGGCAAGGATTTGCTCAAAAGCGAAAGACCATTCGGTGCTTTCTTTGGAAGGCTGTAGAACAGTGTTTTCGGTTTTCCGTGAGGTGTCCTCCTCCTGAGTGGATTCCCTGACATCTATGTGCAACCCTTGTGCTTGGTTTTTACAAGGCGAAGAAGAATGTTGTAGTTTTCTCCCAACTTCCTCCATTCGAAGTAGAAGGCTGGTCACTGCAGCAATGGCTCGATACAAGAGCTCTTCTTCAGGATCCCCGTGAAATAAGTTGTATAGTGTCTTTGAAAAATGGATGAACTGGGTCTAATTAAAAAAAGAATAGAAAATAAACAGCAAGAGAAAATTGCTAACTTAAAATTGCCTGTGATACTATATTTATCAGTAACATAATAGTGTTAAGGGTTGGAAATTGTTACATATACTAGACCAGTAACTCTATTCACAACTCTTCCATACCTGGTTTATTCTTGGCAGGTCTTTGATGCTTTCCTCCTTTCGTACCAGTTCATCTTGCCATTGTTTCAAATATGCCTGAATATCAATCTTTCCTCTTACTTAGAAAAAAAAAAAGAGGGAGGGGGTTTAAGTATCAGAAACTGTAAGTCATACTATGTTATATTGCACAAATCATGTACTGCTGCAGATTTTTTATGTACTGATTTTTCTAAACGTTCGTACACACGTGCGATTGTGTGTCCTGACCTGCGATGCACAATGTCTACGAACGTACTTTTCACCCGATAATCGGCCCGAGTGTGGGCACTTTATCGGCAGAAACGGATGTTCGTTCGGAGATTCGCCAGGTTGTTCGGTCAACGATCCCCGACCGAACGTCCATTTCGGCCGATAAAGTGCCTACACACTGGCTGATTATCGACCGAAACGGTTGTTCGTACACATCATGCGTTGCGGGTCGGGACCCGCGATCGCACGTGTGTACGAACCTTAACACAATTCTAAATGAGTTGGTCAGCTGGTAACAGAGTTAACTATTTATGATGATGATGGCTACAGAATTTCACTGTCAAATAAATGCATTTGTTCGAAAGATATTAATAACCCAGGGCTGATAAAACAGGACAGATGTATACTTTAACTTCTTTTCCATAAAAAATCATTACACAGGAATACAAATATAAAACTACTAAGTGTTAATTTTGTCTGGTATCTTTAAAAACCCCAAGGTGGCTTATAGTGAATAGTATTTTAGTGTTACCACTAAAGAAGAACCTGGCGGGTTTCTCCCAAATTAGGATATTCAAATTTTAGAAAAGATAAGACACAATAGAAGTCAATGGAATCAATAGTCCCAATAGTTTTCTGCATACACTATAAAGAATATTCGAGGTTCCATATAGCATATTTGATGATCAAATTCTATATCGAACTTCGAGTTTTCTATCAAATATTCAATATTAAATAGTCGATAAACCCACTGGATATTCAAAGTTCCCAAATGTTTCAGTTTTGAAAAGTTCTGTGGAACATCAAAACCAGCAATTTCGAAACTGAACCGGGTTCCAAACAAACCCAAAACTCATCCCTAGTTATCATACATGTTGGTCACACATTACAAAAAAAATATAATTAGAATATTTTTCTCTCTCTATTAGTTTTCTGCACAATGCAAATGCAAGACACCTTTTGCTTTTCACTTAGTCAAATATTCTAAAACTGTATTAGAACAAAAGACAGGGTACATATTTATGACCAAATCCTGAGATTAAGATGAAGATTCCTTATTCCTAGGAAAACTTTTTGTGAATTTATTCATGACTAACATAGATTGCACAAAATGTTATTTTGTATTCTTCATTATATAGCTGCACACATTCAATAAGCAAATAGAGGAAAGGTTACTTTACATTTTATTAAAAATGGTTGTTGAACAGTATGTTAAGAATGTTTCGTCTAATAACAAAAAACATACAGATACTGTACCTTTTTCAGGGCTCCTGGCTTGGTCCTCTGGACTTGAATCTTCTTTTTGTGTTACTTTGAAAGAAAAAAGGAGAACTTTTCAAAATACAGTATTTATTACCATTGGCTTCATACAAGATAAGGAAATTGTGTTGCATCAGGCAAGAACAAATCTGCCAAATACAAACTCTACTAGTAAAACTCACAGTAGTTTAGGAACTGTGTTTGACTTCTACAAAAAGTGTTAAAAGACACTCTAGTGCTTCAGGCCTCATAGGTCTAGTTGAAAGTATCTTTGGAAAGCTCACATTATAAATAACAATTATATACACATAAAAGCTTTACTCTGGAAAGTGATTTTTCCTACAGGTTACTATACCTGGGTAAGATAAATAACAAGGAGATGTAATATGTGGGGTACAGGAGTAAAATGTAGTTAAACCCACGCTTCCCGATGTAATATCGGGTTAGCCTGGGGTTAATTCCATTCTTATTGGGCCTACTCAATTTCCTATTCGATTGATTTGATTAAATCATTTAAAAATCTGTTGTTATTTACATTTTGTTCGATAGACTGAACATCTACATTGACTTGTTTATCGGTCAGTCTGATGAGAACATTTCAACTGGAAAGTAGCAAACACCTGAATGACTACCCTATTTTATGCTAAACAAGAGAAAATGCTGAACTCCCTCTCTAGCAAAATGTGTTAAACCCCATTGGGATTTGCAATATGCTACATAAGGGTGGTTATCCTACACTAGAATGGTATAAAGAATCTTAAAGGGCATGTCCTCCCCCCCCCAACTAAAATTTGCCCCACGTTGAGCCAACTGTGTAATGTAGTTCCCTTCTGCTCCAAAGTCCAGGAAACTGAAGAGTAGGAAGCCTCGATTTGTGTAATACTTTTCTGCCTCCTGCTCCTCTGAGAGGTGTGTGGCATGTGCAGTGGAGCTCTCCCCTCATCCCCCACCCACCTCTCGTTCCCTTTTAATAAACCATCGCATCTGAGGCAAAACCGAAAAGGAAGTAAGGTAAGGGAATCCCCCGAACCCTAGATGCTAAGTTCAAATTACCCAAAAAGACCCTAAAGGTACAGGAACAGAAGCAGAACTTCTAAATGAGATTGCAGTCCTAGCAATTCTATGAAGTAATTGCAACCAGTCTTTCAACAACCCTAAAAACACAAACAAAGATGGCAATGGTGGCTGACATTACTGATGTAAAGGATTGGGGTTGCAGTTATACAACAATGTCTGTCCATCAGGTTGCCTTCCACCTACAGCCCCCTTCCTAGCTGTGATTAATTCGATCTGCGATATATAGTTATATAACCTACCCCTGTAGTGGATTTCTATGGGAGGAACTGTAAGATTATAGACTTATAATCTTACAGTTCCAGGAGGAGAAGGAAACCAGAAGCCACAAAGGGGTAGGTTATAATAAATAATGCACCCCGAACTGTAAATTATAGGGATATTAGAAGTCACCTTGGAGTTCCGTGCCCTGTATAAAAGGTACTCGGCCTGCGGCCTCGTGCTTTTATATGGTCACGGAACTCCTCGGTGACTTCTAATATCCTTATAATTTACAGTTGGGGGTGCATTATCCACTATATAAAAACTAAAATAACATTCTTATTTCAATTTTCACCCTAACCTAAAAAAACTTTCTTAAATTTACCATGGAGATGACTGAAATGCAGCAGGTCTTCCTTGGAAAGCTTTACTTCCTCAGAAGGGCTTACAGATCCCACTTCAGTAAAAGCTAATGAAAAAAAGGAAAAGTTAAAACAAAACACTTACGTAAATTGAAAGAAGAAATGTTAAATAGACAACATATGATATAAATATATATGTAAAAATAAAGCCAATACAAACCTGGAGGTATATGAATTTTAAAAAGCAGTTTGAGTCGATCTGTAAAACTTCTGTTATACATCACATCTATTTAGTAAAAAGGTGCAGAATTAAAAAACTGCAAGGTAAAGAACTAATGCAATAAATAAATCCATAATTATGTGGACTATTAATATGTCCTTACCAAATGCAAATGCAAATTCTTTAAAGTTGATGAGCCCATCTGAGTTTTCATCCAACAAACGGAAGGTCCACAAAGCCAGAGAGTCAGCATTGGCAGAATATGCCCATGGACAGAGTAGGTGGTAAAGAGTACGGAATTGCTGGCAGTTTATATGGTATTGTTCTAAATATGGAAGGCTTGGGTCATGGTGACTTAGAATGCTGCTGCTTGTATTCCAGTAACAAGACAGAAAGTGTTCTCTCTGAAGAAAAAGTCTAAATTAGGTTGAAAGACAAGCCTCAAAAATACAGGAATTGTTACAGAATCAATGAATCACTTTATATGGAAAAATTCATTTTAGTGTCTTCTTCTTTTTCCTAAATATTATTCAATAGGACTCAAATGTTTTCTAACAAATAACTAAATACAAAAACACTTTACAGGGACGGGAAACCTCGTTATCCTTTTGTATAATCTTAAAATTTCAAAACGCATTAGGTATAAAGAACAATGTAGATATCTGTTGTATTCAGTTAAAGCAACTTGAAGATGTTTCGCTAGTCATCCGACTGGCTTTCTCAATTCAGAATGACTTGTACAAGAATCTGTTGGCGATATAAATACCTTTGAAAGTCCCAATTAGCATATCACAGCCAGGTGTTAGGGACCTTCTGAATGCAAGGTGTGGATGCATAACACCCCTTAGCCTCAATGCATCCACACCTTGCATTCATTAGGTTCTAGCAACAAAACGTTACGTGTGAATAAAACACCCATTTGGCTCAAGGCTGGTGTGCGCTGTTGGACTATTTTATTATCTTGTTTTAGTATGTCCTCTTTTTCTTAAATATTTATTATTGGCAGGAATATTTGCCTGCTTGTACACAGCCTTAAACACTTAGAGTTTAGACAGACTAGTAAAGCACTATATACTCTTATAGGATCAAACAAATATCTGGACACAGTACGTGCTCCACATCTGGTTAAAGGCCAGACATATCTGCAAGGGCCTGTTGCTTTGATATGAATCAACACCTCTTGGGCTTCAAGCATGTTCCTTGTAGAGAAGATACCATGATCCAGACACAACTAAAAACCAAAAGAAATGTCTGCATTGCTTTTAAGTATCTTGTTACAATACCTTAAACAAATAGTAAAGTTCTTCTAGGTCAGCTGCACTGAATTTGACTTCCTGCAACACAACACGGACCTGCACAAAAAGAAATCGTCAATAAGGAAAGAGAACCACAAAACACTTACTGCTTGTTTAATTAGCTCTAGTAAATTTTATAGACAGCTTAGATATTACATTTTAGATGACGCCAATATGACTCATGCCTCAAGTATTTGCATTGGTAAGGTAAAACCATTCACAAAATTCCAATTTGCATATATAGGTATTTTGTGAATGGTTTTAGTGTATAAACATTCCTAGTAATTGAACCTAATTTCCGTATTTTGCTATCAAGCTTCTGCTCGCTCCGCATATATATCTTATTAATATTTGGGCCTGTTTGTTACAACCTTCCTGAGGTAAGTAGAATAAGGCCAAGTAGGGGGAGAGCATTATGTTTGTGCTAAATATCTCATTAATAAATTGCTTACACTCTCCCAAAACCTGCTGAACCTCCTGGAAGCCCCACCAGCAATGGAATTGGTCTGTCTGCATACCACAGCCACAGAAATACCACCCAGTAATAATGGGTCTATTTTATTTAGAAAGGCCAGGGTGACATACCAATTATAATGATATTATATGATTGTTCTTTTATGAGAATGTTAGATGAGGATTGTGCAGATTTAGTCCATTGTTGTTCTTGCCATAATGTTATTCAACTTATAATAGAGAAAATTCAAATGTAAGAGACAAGAAGTTATTGTTTTATTTTGTTAAATAATTAAAAATATAATAAATAAATATTGAATAAAAATCTAATGAACCAAATAAAAAAGTCTGTTTTACATCTGGTGTGAATTATGTAACAATTAATTTTGCTGGTTATAATATATATTCTCTAACACATTACAGACCTATTACAAAGAACATATACAGTAGATATATATGGTTATTTTCAAACATTCAGGGGCATGCTATGTTCTCTTGCTCTGCACATAAACTTTACAGGCACATATGTCTTTTTTTTAGTAAAGAACCATTCATACTGGTTACTAGTTAAACTAATTTTTTGGATAAAAATTGTGCTTTTTCAGATCACTAACTGTGAAAGACTGACCGGGATTAGAACTGTTTGAATAAAGTTTACTAATATAGGTCAGTCAGCATATATTATTAGCAGCATTTAATATTGGTTAATGGAGCCTTTATTGTATGCATAATGCACTTTAGCTAATCATAAACATTTGTAGTTTTATTGTTCATTTGACAGGGAAAAGCCAAATTACTGTTCGGTTTCTTTTTTTGGACTGTCTCTCCTCTAACAATGTGGGGTGTTATTACCTTAAGCCTACTGTGTTAAGCAATGAGTTTTTATTTTAAAGATTTAAAGGGCATGTGCACCCTTAAAACAAGCAAAATAAACCCGGTCATTTGTCAATTATCTGCCCACAACCCCAACTACTATTTTTACCAATTTATTACATGAATTTGTAACCAGGTATTTAATGATAAGTTATCTTCTGTTCTGGTAAAGGAATCTGCCTCCTTCCTCTGCTTACGGAGCTTTTTTTAAGTTTAAGCATGTGCAGAGGAGGCAGCGGGTGAAACAGCCGTCAATCATTGGTTGTGATGTCAGTAGTCACAGTCTTGATTGACTGTGAAGGAGGGAGGGGTCAGCTTGCCAGAATGGGGACATTAATAATCCTTAAATATTTGATTAGTAATGCAGGTAATAAAGTGCAAAATTTATCAGTTGGGGTAGGGGGCGGGTAACTGACAATTAACTAGTTTATTGTTTTAACATTCCTTTTAAATGGATATTGTTTACTGCACAACAGTTCTGTTTCAGGTTCACTCACCACATTTTGTTTGGTTGTTGTTTCTAAAGCTTGAATCACATACAGGCGGTTCCTGCTTCGCATGCTTTCTACATCTTCATAGCGGATTGCACCAAATCTCTGCATTGGGAAAATAAACAGACATTTCAGGTCTAGAACACAAATGTTACCAACACATATTTAGGTATGTACATGCACAACATGCACTATTGTTGTCCTTTATCGCCATGTTAAGAAAATAAAATTGCAGGGTGAGATTGATGGGCATCTTACATGTCAAATACTTACTTCATTTGCTTCTTTAATTAGTTCAGTAATGTCTATTTTGTTGGCATTTTGCTTTTTGTCTGAGCTAGGTGCTTGCTGAACAGTGGAAGGCAATGGGCTGTCTTTGTTGACGACATTATCAAAAAACCTGCAGATAAATAATTCTGTTTTAATCACTAATTACAATGGACAAATATATTTCCTCTAGTTATAAGCTTACTGTGTTAAAATCACCCAACCATGAGCATAGCAATCAACCTTTTTAACCTGCTGTACAAGTTGACAAAATAATGTGTGGCACTTATAGCAAAGGAGCAATATAGTATCACACAAAAACCCTCAAATGATTTATATGCAAAATTTTAATATAAAAAGTCCTTGGAGTCTGCTTTCCATTTCTTATCTCTGTAATTTTTAATGATACCAATATCAGCACAAATACAAACACCACCAACCCTTCTAAATGTGTCTCTTTTACCTATTGAGAATAGTGACAGCTTCAGCATCATCTTTACAAGCTAGAAGCTTGTCTAGGTTGAAATCCAGCACAGCCAATCCCAGCTGAAGGATGGCCTTGATGCCATCGTAGAAGAAGCAGTCAACAACATTGACGGCACATTCAATGGGTAACACGCTGATAAAGAGGGTTAAAAACCAAGAAAGAGAAACAGAGGAGAAGAAGGTCATATCTGTCATGTGATTTGTCAGCTGGGGAAGATATTCCTTAATAAGTTCCTCGAAAACTGCCTGATCCACCAGGGCACCTAAGACAGGAAAAGGAAAAGTTAGGATTTCAGTATTATTTTGAGACATGAATACTTTTACATTTGTAGTAGAAAATCAGGAGCAGAACATGGATAAAGAGGTAAAGATAGTACATTCTAAGAAATGGAAGCATGATTGAAATGAGTCGAGTTGAGAGATTTACTGTCTATTTTAGGGGATGTGTTATACTTCTTCTGTTTGACATTCTTGTGGTTAAGACAACATGGCTAAAAGACTGGTCAGGGGGTGAGCACAATTTGGAAAATCCCATAACTACAGAGATTTTTTATTCAGTAAGTGAATTACATTTTAATAACTGCTTTTCATAAGGGTGTAGGATGTTCTAAACCCTGGCATGTTAAGAAAGGATTATGTAGTCTAATTAGTATGAGCATAATTTAGAGGGATTAAAGTGTATTTCATTTTATAGAAGGTGTAGGCACGTTCAATAAATGTATGTGAAGACATGTACATATGTTCATTTGTAAACAAGGAGCACACAAAACAGTGTACAAAAACATAATTCTATACACTAGTTATTTGAAAGTGCACAATGACCTGGTTATATAATTAAGCTTACCAATTATTCTTCTGTTGAAATAATCTGGAAGCATTCTTTCACACACGGCAACAAGAAGCCAGAATGCTTCTTCTTCTTTGGCATATAGGAGTAAAACTGAGGTTAAAATATTCATTGCCTATGGATACAATAATAAAAAAAAAAATTCAAAAAATGCACTGTACATTATTTGGCAGCCAAAAAAGAAAAGAACTGAGGAAGGTCCAGTGGGTGTGAAACACATAAATACTTGATTAGTATCTTTGCTTTTGGAGCCTCAAAAATCCTACTAGCCAGATTCAATCCTTAATTATTGTGGTGTTTTTAGAAGAACCCCTCCAAGGGAATGAGAGCAATTAACCATTTATTAATGAAGGTGGCCCCTCACAGGTAAGCACGCTTTCTTTTTAATAAACTGCACATCCTATACCCATCAATCATAAATCACCAACATTAGTCTTGCCTTATTGACTTTGGAAAGTTACTTCCACATTGATCTAATTATTTCAGCTTCAGCTCTGAAAAAAAACAGCACTGGTCTGTTCTAACAAAATAAAAATCAATGATGGCACTAACCAGAGTGGTAGTTACCATTTTAGTTCTAAAGTTCTCTTTAGGGTAATGTGTGTTATAGAAAAGCATATGTAGAAATTTAAGTACACACAATCAAAGTGGTCAGAAGAACGTCCAATATTTCACAATCTACTGACAATTACAATTAATACTGTTAAACGATCATCTAACCTGACAATATCCAATTTTGGGGTTCCTGTATGCGTATGCAGTCAACACCCTTCTCAGTGCAGAGATACCAGTGTCACTCTGAAATGCTGGATGCTCAGGTAATGATCTTCGCAAGTCTCTTTCAATCTCATCAGTAGCCAATGTGCATGTTCCCAAGGACTTTTCCACAATTTCCGTGTAGTATCCAGGATTAGCAGCCATATCATTAATAGCACCTGTTCATTTAGAAGATAGGTTCAGGTAATAATTCATTTAAGCCATTTAAATTAAATACTGGTTACCCAAGTTAAATGACAATTTACTAAATACAGACTGGAAGTCTTCAGCCCAAACTTTAGGTCTGAACCCAAGCTAAAAATACAATGAAAAAAATAATAATAGGAAAACCAGTGAATTCAGCCATGAAAAGAGAGAATGTCAATTGAATAGTGTAAATTACATATGCTACAGGTGCGTGGTTTTGGTTGGCACGCTCCACACAAGGGCTTGAAAAAAAACTCTTTAGAAAAGCAAATCCCTACGAGTGCAGAACATGCAGCAATTTTGCCCTCGTGGTGAATTTTACTAAAGAAAAAATGTAACAAAAGAAAAAGTGGGTAAGATAGGATCAACGTTTCCTAGTTTTGCAATTAGAGTGGGCAGTTTTCTGGAAATGAGAAATCCCCACTGAGATACAAGGCTACCAGCAAGAGCAGCTCCTAAAAATGCACAAAGGATTGTGGGGGGAACTAAATTATCCCACTAAATTATTTGTAGGCATTCTCAACTCCTGAGAAATAATCAGAACATGTCCTCAAAAAAGTGAGGACAAAATAAATGCATTCATTGCACAGGTGCTGTTTGGGAATTAAACATTTACATTATGAATAAAGGAGAAAAATCCCTCAATAATACAGAATGCAATGGGGATATGAAAAAATAAAATAAAACTTAACATTGAACAGCTACCAGTGAATACAGCTGGGGAGAATTTATTGCAGTGGTAATGGACCCTGACATACTGGATCTTCAGTCTTTCTAAAGTCTATTTCCCTATGGCTGGGTGACTTATCAAAGTTGAGAAGCTAAGGACATTGCTGGTTGCAGAGGAGATACAAACATCACGGGAGGAAGGATCAATGCAAAGTTACATGCAGCATAGATTGTGTTAATAGAACATTTGATATAAATAATGGTACCACACAAAAAAGTACATGCCCCAGGCTCTTCAACCACAAAGACCATCAAAAATAATTACTCTGTTTTCTATTTAATGGAAAACTAAAAGCTTCCATGGGGTTTAACTATGCTGGCCCCATAACGGTTCCTAGTAAGACAAAATGTGTGAAAAGACAAACGTATGGCTTTGCATAATAAAACCTTTCACACTTTACAGCAAACTCACAGATTTACATAACATTTGTCAAAGTAGAAAGAGACAGAATTCAAAGGCTTACCTGAGAATATTAACCACAGTTCTCCCTTTAGTGTCTCGGGAATTCCTTTTACAACCAAATTTCTAGTCTTTTTGGTTCGGAACATGCTAACCCCATGTCCACACTCTGTGAACAGAATCTTCCAAGATTGCTCCTTCATTTTCTCTTTCAGCTATAAAGAGTTTTGCTTTTATTAAAAAATATGTCAAACTACACACTATGGGATGTACATGTACAATCTAAATTAGAAAAGCAAAGAGCTAAATATCAAAAGACTGCAAGGCAAATATGTCCATCCTACTTTACCATTTTGGTATCCAAGTTTTCTGCATCTTGAGGATGAAACACAGTCATTAAAGCTTCTGTGCTGACTGTTTTTCTGGCTCCTTTTTGATCAGCCATGGGATGCTCTACTGTGAAATCCTCCTGGTCCGCCTACAGGACAGGAGTATTAAAAAAATAAACCTAATATTCATTAATACACTGACAATTTAGCAAAGTCTGTTAGCTGGGAAAATACATGGTCTGAACAAAGCAAAAAGATTCATAACTTATGGGTAACACCAGGATTTAGAGAAAGCGCTTAGAGGGCATCATTGACTAAATAAGTATTTTTTAAAAAGGGGGGAAAAGTATAAATATTTAAAACTGCTGTTTTGTATTTAAAAGGGAAATTCTGTCCCCAAAATTTTTTTAGCAATTAAAATACCTTTCTAACATTAGGAGAGATAGTCATACCTGTGCACCTTCTCTTAAAGGAGAAATATAGCAATACCTGCCTCACAACCATTAAAGTACCCAGGGTAAGGACCTGAACCGCTCGGTCCTCACCCCTGGGATCAATCATAATTTCATGTGTATGTCCATAATATTAGCTAAAAATAAGCCTTAAAGTGGGCCCAGATTACCAAAATAGATCCAAGTATGACATCTGAGAATCAGTAATGCATAGTAATTCAAAACACAGTACCTCATTATACATGGTATGCTGTGGACTTGTTACAGTGCAACTGGCTCGTAATCTAGTGACCAGAGAGTCAAAGTCTCGTACATCACTAAAGCGGAATATTTTCTTTCCCTTTGTATTAAAAGTGATTGCCCTGGTTGTAACATCTGATTTTTCAATACTAACTACCTGCAGAAAAGAATGTAAATACCAATCATGGGGTGGGAAGTACAGGTTATAGCATATTACACATTTAAATTTTTTTTTTTAAAAAGTTGTTATTAGTACATTGGTTATTACTAAATGATTTGTAGATACTAATCCTGGAACGTAGTGTTTATATCAACTTTGTATCCAGATAACTGGTGTCCTGTATCATGGAAAAGGGTGCTTAAAAAAAATTATATACAGAGAACCACCTGCTTCAAAATATAAACAGAATTAAAGCTGCCTTTGAGATCAAAAACATCAGATTAGTTGTACTTTATTTCTACTTCATTACAGTAATGTGATCAGGAAGTATGACAATTATCTGTGTCTGTTTCATGAAGAAACATATTAATGAACAGAAAATTAAACAACGCTAACTGCAGTGAACTAGTCAGCTTAGCCATATTATATTATTGTCACACAAGGTGAATGGCAATACAAGCAACTGTGTTTTTTCAGTAAATGTAACATTTATTTCTTTAAATGCAAAGATATGTTAAAGTGGCCATATATAAGTAGATCTCCCAATGTTCCCATAGTGTTTAAAAATAAAACAAATTGACATTATGCCCAGCTGGGAAAAAGAGCAACAACATTGGCAAGTAAATCCCCCACCCTGTGCAACCTGAAAATCAATTTAAGGTAAATGTTAAATCAATGTAACATTGAGCAATGTATGGTTAAAAAAATCTAAAAAAAAAGTAGTAGAACAGTATTTGACTTTAAATACAATAGAGGCTACTTAATCAGAAGGTACTTTACATTCTAAAAATTGAATTACCCAGCTAATTCTAGAAATAAGAAATAATCTCGCACTTCCAACATTCCCAGAAAATGGGAGGAGACATGTAAAGTTTCTCCTTTCTGTCCCTTCGTCCAGAACCACTGGCATTATAGCATGCAATGCAGCCTAATGGTATAGAGCCATTTATCCAACAAATTTACAGATTGATATACTGATTAGTAGCCTGTCAGTCACAAGTTCAAGTGGTATGGATGGTATTTTGGCCTGATGGATCAGCTGTGATTTACCAGCAGAACCTTTAAAAAAAACTGTCACTGTTGTTTAGATGCTGGTGTTACTAATGATCATCCATCTAATCATACAAAAATATCAGACTATTTATACCTGTCCTAATAATCAGTATTTTTTAAAACCATTCAGATTCTTACTAAAAAAAAGGATTACATTACCTCTCGCAAAGGAATGATTGTGCTATACATACTTCCATCGTGGCTGGCAAAGCAAACATAATGTTCAGAAATACACATTTTCCCAAATGAGTTTAAGTGGATGAATGGAATCCAGAGAAAACACTCATGAACTTCTTTTAGTGTTTCATCCTTAGGCAGGTGGAAGTATGTTCTGAAATGTTCACTGTGGGCTCTACTTTCCAAACCTCTAGAGAAAAAATAAATACATATTAATATACTGAAAGTTATATAACTTAATGAAAAGTTCAAATAAATTGTAACAAAAATGTAAAATGTTTTGGACACTGCTTTCTCTGGAAATAAAAAAAAAAAAACAGAATTCACGCAAAAAACTAATCTTTAGGTTCACACGAAAATAAAAATATAATAAAAATGAATTGAAATCACCAACTGGAGCAAATGTTGTTCTGCTGATTTAGCAAAAAAATGATGAACAATTCTATGAAAATCTGGTGTTTTTTGTACTGCGTAGATAGGAGGTTACTAAACACACAAAGGATTTGTTGACACACATTCTGGAAAATTTATTTTTCAAGTAAAAACCGTGGAGACGTATTTCCTCACCTGCTGTTAACTTAAAGGAGTAGCAAAGCCAAAATCAGGCGATATACTTACAGCAGCAGAAAAAAACATGCATCCCACTTTCCAGATATGTATGGGCTAAGCCACACAATCTGTCGCAATTGTAATCCAATCGTGTGTTTACAAGTGCACACTAGTGCTGGGAAAATAGTTTGGCCACACTAAGTGCACTGCAATACATTTTTCGGAGCGCATGTGATCACCATATTTTTCGGATCGCGAAGTAAGCAGATGGTAACACGTTCATCCACTTTTCCTGTGTAGTGTTGCCTCAGCCTTACAGAGTTTAATGCAGGTTTTTGGATATTACAGCACAAGCAATATAATAAAATGCAATAGTAAAATAGCTAGACATTTTTATTGGCCTGAAAAACATGCAATACTCTTATTAGAGATCATGAAACCAGCCACTTTCCAGCAGTTCCACAGAACATACTGAAATTCTAAAAAATACAATTTGAACCTAATTGAAGCAGAATTGTTTAGATTTTTCAACAACAATTTTTGTCTTTTAACTGTGATTTTTAATCTTCCGCCATAAAACCATGTTTGTTTCAAAACCAGGACTCCCCTCTAATTCTTATTCCTGCTTTCCTATTCCTATATTTAAAAACAAAATCCCCTGAAATCAGCATTTTTTAATAGCACAAACACTCCATCTTCTAAACCAGTTTACTTGCCCTTCTGTGAACTGTTCGTGGTTCAGTGATGTACGGTATATTCAGTAAAAAAGTGGGTGCTTGTGAAAGTTCTCATTCATCCAGGTCATGGTATATGTGTTGTATTCAGTTAGATCAATTGGACTTGAAGTTTAGTTCCTAAAGACCTTTCGCAATTCATGCTGATTTGCGAAATCCAGTCGGATGACTAGGGAAACATCTTCCTGAACTAAACTTCAGGTCCAGTTGATCTAGCTGAATACATCAGAAATACACAGGTGCTTAAAGGGTATGTCCACCCTAAAAACCTAAATTTAATATGTGAAAGCCCCCCCCCCCCGCCATGTTTTTTCTTTAAAAAAAATAAACAGAACGGTACTTACAGCTCCTTCGCTCCAGTGGCGTATTGATCAGGCTCCCTGCTTGCTGGTACTTGCAAGCAGGGGGCCAGACTGTCAGTCGCGTCTGTGATTGAATGAGACGCAGCCAATCACAGACGTGGCTGATGTCAAGGAGAGTGCCGCAGGAACGAAGGGCTGTAAGTACAAATCTGATTATTTTTTTAAGAAATAGGGTGATCTAACATACTATTAAATTTAATTCTATGTGGAAGGGTGAGCGAGGATGGATCTGGATGGTGGGAGGCGGGGGGGACATCACAGAAATGCAGTTTCTGCTTGGATGCTCTGAGGGAGGATGAAGGCTGCGCGGGAACAGATAAGGCACGGACATGAGGGGACGTCAGGAGCTTGGATTTACACTCAGATGGTCCTAGTCAGCAAAAAGAAAGTTGTAAAAAGGTATGTATCTTAAAATTGGCTGAACGGATTTTAATGGGGTTTGGCTTGTTTTAAAGGGCATGTTCACATATAATAGTATACCTTCCCCCAGCCCCAACCGCTATAAAATAATTTTAAGAAAGTGCCCGATCTTTACTTACCTTCCCTCTCTCCTCCGACGCAATACCCAGCCTTCTGCTTGAAAGACACTGCAAGCAGGGGGTGGGACCGTCAGCCGTGCCCGTGATTGGCTGAGAGGCAGCTAATCACGGACGCGGCTGCCCAAAACGCCGGGGGAGAGAGGGAAGGTAAGTAGAGTTTGGGGGACTTTCTTAAAAATGTTTTTCAGCGGTTGGGGCTGGGGAAAGGAACCCTAATATATGGCCAAGGGTTTCTATGCTAGGGGGAGGGATCGCAAAATGGGAGAGAGAGGGAGGGGGAGGGAGCGAGGGGGAGAAGGGCTGCAGTGCGCATGCCAAACTTCTCCCAGAGGGGAGACAGGAGGCAGAGTCCTATATGGACTCTGCTATCCTCCTGGTGGGCAGTTTTTGGGACGGGACTACAGGAGAACCATATGGAGCTGGGATGTGAGGTAAGGATTTTATTACACTACATGGTTGGGACATTAGTGGGGGGGATTATAGTTTTGGGGGTGGACATGCCCTTTAAAGCTAGAATAATGGTCAATGACATATAAAATAATGGTTCTGGAGGAGGACATACCCTTTAAAACCAAATCTGATTTGTTTTATTTATTTATTATTCAACCAACTGCCAAGAGAATTCTAAATAGCTTTTCTTGGGTACCTTTAATTATACAAACTCATACTGACAATTAATTATTAGCACACACAACATAAATAAATAGCAACCCGAAAAGATTAATATTTTCTCTGCTCCATGAAAGAGACAGACAGACACCAGACCAGCAGTACTTTGAAAAACAAGGTCACACAAGTAATATGTCATTCCAAGTCACCTCGGAGTCCTCTGACCTCTACAAGACCTACAACCTTATCTTTTTATATGGTCCTTTAACGTCTCTGTGACTTCATTAATTTCCTTATAAACACTGAAAAGGGCAACATTATTTCTTATCATGCACAAGTAATTTAAAAAAAAAAATATATAGATATATTTAAATTGACATTTTCCCACTTCTAATGCAAAACTTTCTAAAAGTATTTTGCTCTCAAAGAATTCTCTTTAGAAAAGAAACCTCAATTTTAAAGGGCATGCCCACCCACTCCCAAATGGGGATCCTGCTTAAAATCTCCCCAAACCTAGATCTCACTAGATTTAAATGTGGCAACCATGGCCACAGCTGCTTCTGAGATCAGAAGAAGCAGCAGAAGGTCCCTGATGGAACAAGGGCTGGTAAGTATAATTAGGATTGGATTTGGCACATTTAAACCTAGTGACGTCTACGTTTGGGGGCATTTCGAGCAGGATCCTCATTTTTGACTATATTAAATTTAAGTGCATGGAACAGCAGTAGGGGCATGCCAGAAACCTCTCAGAGGAACAGTTAGAGGCAGAAATGGATTAAACCAAGAATAGGCTTCTGCTCTTTAGTTTCCTGGACTGTATTATTTCAGTTATACAGGAGAACCATCAGTAGAATAGAACAGTAACTTCCATTCAACACTACACAGTGTACTAAGCATTGGGACATATTTCAGTTGGGGTGTGGACATGCCCTTTCACCCTTTCAGAATCCTTAAAGCAATTCACATCTGTCATAAACATGACTGACTGCTGCTACCTGAAAGAACCTTTATGGTATAAAAGGGGAGCAGAACATCAATCTGCATATCAAGTTATTCTTACATCTCACAGATTTATAACTACTGTGGGTTTGAGGTGTTATTTTTTCTCCAATTTTTCCATGTTAGGGGTGGACTTGCCCTTTAAATACCAAGCAATGTGAAATAATGATAACAAGCAATAATTTACAAGGTGCAAAATATCACATTCTAATAAACGGGCCATCAGTAATATACAACACAAAGCACATTAATCATCACTAGTGGGATAAATACATAGAGGTCAGAAACATATGGTGGTACCAAAGATCTCTCATGTGACACAGTAAACTGTATCCTATGCTAACCTATAGTTACCAGCATTAAATGTATATATGTAGATTTAAACAATGTTTGTTCTTTTCTTTAAACAAGTTTCTTGCAAATAAATTTTATTGTCTTCTTTGACACAAATAGTGTTATACAGTCATTGGGTCCTCATATTACATTCTAAATCCCATTCTAATCTTTACATGTATTCATGTACTTTTAATACTATATTTGGTTACATTCAAAATGTCCTACAAAAGTATTACAAATCCTGCTCTAAGTATTTGTACATTATTTCTGCTTTGCAAATTTTCCCGTGCTGCTGTTAATACCGAATACGCCGCTGCAAACATTTATTGGAGTTTATTATTTACCTTTTTGTAATTTGCAAGGGATTGTTCAGTACAAGGTCATTTTCAAATGTTTCTTTGTCAAACAGTCTCCGAACTGCATAGTCAGCTAGTTGCTCCATTAGAAGGAAGGTCTCATTGATGTGCAAGAACATGGAAAAGTAATGATCCTCCCCCTGGCAGCACACATGGATACTCTCAGCAAGTAGTACCGTGGAGGTTTTCTCCAGTCTGGAGATCTCATCCCACGAGATGATGAGTTTTACTAAGAAAAGAAACAAGGATATATAGAGCATTTTAGTTGCTGTACAATCTAAACTTAGATTATCATCATTGAGATAGCTTTGTAAAAAGTGCATAAATTACATTACCGTATATGGAACCTGTCAACAAAAAAAGATGGGTGCTCTCTCCAAAGATCCTCTGAAAAAACTCTCGGCTTTTTCACACTACAAACTGACAAATGCACAGCATGTGTTTCTGTCAGTTTGTATCCATTTTTAGCATACATTTGTATCCATTTTTTAACAATGTGTATTCCATAGATTTCTATAGAAAATTCATGAAAAAACGGACAGAAATGCTGCATGCAGTGCATTTTTTAAACGAACTGGAACAGAACGGATTTTAACGCAGCAGGTGTGAACAATATTATGAAATCCTATGGGGTTTTACGGTCTGTCCATTTTTTTTAAATACAACTGTGTGAACAACAGTGTGAACGAGCCCTAACAAATTCCTCTCCACCAAACATGGTAAAAGTTAAAGATATTTATTTATTCTTTCCAAGATATTTAAAGGGCATGTCCACCCCATTTTGCAAAATTTGCCCATTAGTAGCTTTCCCTTCCCCAGCCGCCATAAAAGATTTTACTGGAACTCCCCCGATCTTTACTTACCTTACCTCTTTCCCGCGGCGTACTAAACCGGCCCTCTAAGGGGGGGGGGGGGCTGCAGTGCGCGTACCAAACTTCTCCAGGAGGAGAGACAGGAGGCAGAGTCCTATATGGACTCTGATATCCTTCTGGTGGCCAGTTTTTGGGACTTTGGGGGGGGGGGGGGGGGGATTCCAGGAGAACCATTTGGAGCTGGGATGTAAGGTAAGGATTTTATTGCACTACATGGTAGTAGTAGTGGGGGAAATTATAGTTTTGGGGGTGGACATGCCCTTTAAAGAACAAAACAAACAGGAAGAAGAAATAACATATCATATTAATATAAACCCCTTTGTAACAGTTAACACATTGCGGGAACAAGTGTAATAAGAATGTCTGCGAGGTTATAACACCCCAACTGAATAGACTTAAGGTGCCCATACATATGCCATTACGATCCCATGTGTACTGGCTGGTCCCACTGGAATATGTCAGTACACACGCGGTTTTAACCGCATACACGGCCCTGAGCGATCTCCATACACAGTATGGATATCCTTCTGCTGTGCGCCCACACACGCAGACGACTGTATCGGATTCCTCTGCTATAGTAGAGGTAGCCAAAATTTGCAATTTTGAATCGAACAACAGCAATACGATGGCAGACATTAGTCATGGTCGTTGTTTTCGTCCCCCACAACTTGTCAATACTCATCGGGATTTAACAGGTATGGGCAAGAGGTATGGGCACGTTAACATTTTCATGCTAAAAAGAAAAGCAAAAATGAACGCAAAATGTATTTCATTGGTTGTGCTGCTCTATTTTAACAAACATGGAAATGGCACAGGCAATGCAAGAAGGTTGCAATACCTTCATTAACATGACGATACATTGATTACCAAGCATTTTTGTCACTTATTTACGAAATAGTGATTATTATTGCACCTCCTCCAAAGTTATAACTTTCAGGGAAGATACATTTTTAGCACGTCTAGACAGAAATTGCACTGTATTTTTCACATGTATTGTTGGCACTATGAGCAGGACTTTATGAATTTAAATGTTATTCTATTACTTTTTTGGTGGCTGATCCCCTTGATTTATTTTGTTGGTATTTAACCTCTAGCAAACTCTATTTATTGTAAGGTGGATTGTGCTGTTGTTAAGCAAAATAAGCAGAAGAATTTCAGGACTTTTCAGATACTTACTCTCAGAGCCCAGCAAAAATGAGTAAAAGCTGAGAAAGTTGGTGCTGAGATAAAGCCAACCTTGGCACGGTACTCTCCCTCTCCAGTAACTGCATGAGTAATAGGTCACCAGTTTCTCCTGATCTGGCAACTCAAAACATCTCTCAAACTTCAGAAGAGCTTCTCGAAATTTTTCTGGATCATCTTCCTTTATAAAGGACCCCTTACCTTCTTCAGCAATAAGACCCTGTAAATGCAGTTATCATGCAAATTAAACATAAAGGGGTATGCTCATCCTGAAAACGTACTGTCAGTAAAAATGCCATTAGGATGTAATGTAAAACCTAAAAACTCTAATTAAAGGGCCTCTCTACCCCTCCTGAAAATGTAAGTATAATGTAGTGCACCCCCCAACACTCCCTTTAGTCTAAACTTACATTTAGCAGATCTGCATACGCAGTTAGATATTCACCTTTAAAATCCCAGATCCACCTGCACTTTGTCCCGCCTCCTCCACCACTGCTGCAGCGTGCCCTTTTCGTGTTCGAGCAGCAGCAGTGAAGGCTTGACTGGTAATGACCTTCAGCCATTGGTAGTGACGTGACGTAGCAGGCAGCGACGCTGGTGGATCGGGGATTTTAAAACTGAATATCAAACGGTGTGTGCAGATCTCTAAATGTAAGAATAGCCTAAAGGGTTTTTTTGGGGGGTGCGCTACATTATACTTAAATTTTCTAGAAGAGGTGGAGATGCCCTTTAATATTTCCTGGGTTGAAAGGTCAAACAAAGAGAATACTTACTCGGATTTTTCCTTGAACAAAGCAAGTTATATCATCGCTGGAATCAAATACAGGCAAGGTTTTCATTACATTATTCTCTAGCCATTCCCAGTGTCTCAAAATTTCTTCCATGTTGGCTCCTGAAAACAGAAAACACATTTCACTTAAACAGGCAAACAGTACATTAACAGAAGATTTTTATCCACCAGTAAATTCCGATTCCTTTTTTGTTTAAAAAAATAAACATTTAACTCTGTGCCAGCGGTAATGTATAATACTTTTAAAAACCTCAGAATTACCAATATTCATTTGAATGGATATTTTGGTAAAATTACTATTATTATTGTTATTTATTTTAGAATTATATGGGAGGCAGAATAGAAGGTTCACACCTCCTATTCTTTACAAATCCATTTTTGGAGGTGGCATCCTGACTTCAATCTAAAGAAGAACAGGAGGCAAGAACACTCAATTCCACCCCAACCATACAACTATAAAATCAAGCTAAAATTATTTTTATAAAATGTATAAGCTTATTTCTCTATTAAAGGGTACGTACACCTTTTTTCCCACTCACCTTTTGTCTTTCTCCTAAGTTTTTATTTCCCGTTTCATTTTTCACTGTCATTTGCAAAGAGTAAACGTAATCACTTTTTCTAGTCTTGCTTCCTAATATAGTAAAGAGTTTCACACACTGGATTTCAGTGAGACCTCATTTTAGTTCTCATTCTAGCTGGGTCAGTTTCAGTGCTTAATTGACAAAAATGTATATGCTCTGAAGGTATCATTTACTTTCAGATAGTGAAGGCCTAATTTACATTCAGAAAGGGCTGTGCACCTTTGGCAGACTCAAGTCTATTTGAATATGATTCCACAAGCTTGGCACTGCCTTATCCTTCATCTTTGCAGCACCTCTCAAGGTCAATCAGGTTGGATGGGAAGCTTCAGTGCAAAGCCATTTTAAGATGTCTCCAGAGATGTTCAATCAGATTAAATCTGGACCCTGGCTGGGCCACTATCTTGGTTGTGTACTTAGGGTTGTTGTCCTGCTGAAAGATGAACTGTCGCCCCAGTCTGAGTTCAAGAGTACTCTGGGGCAGGTTTTCATCCAGGATGTCTGTACATTGCTGCAGACAAAATTTCCCTTGATCCTGACTAGTCTCCTAGTTCCTGCTGCTGAAAAACATCCCCACAGTATGATGCTGCCACCACCATGCTTCACTGTATGGATGGTATTGCCTGGTGATGAGCGGTGCCTGGTTTCCTCCAAACGTGATGCCTGTCATTTACACCAAAGAGTTTAATCTTTGTCTCATTAGACCAAAGAATTGTGTTTACTGTGGTCTGAGATTCCTTCAGGTGCCTAATGGCAAATACCAGGCAGGCTGCCATGTGCCTTTTACTAAGGAGTGGCTTCCATCTAGCCACTGTACCATATAGGCTTGATTGGTGGATTGCCGTTAGTCACTCTGTCAAAGGCCCTTCTCCCCCGATCGCTTAGTTTAGATGGCCGGCCTGCTCAAGGAAGAGCCCTGGTGGTTTTAAACTTCTTCTACTTAGGGACCTTTAAAGCAGTAGAAATTTTTCTATAACCTTCCCCAGATTTGTGCCTCAAGACAATCCAAACTTCATTCTTGGTTTGTGCTCTGACATGAACTGTAAACTGTGGGACATTACATACATAGCCAGATGTGTGCCTTTCCAAATCATGTCCAATCAACTGATCATAGCTGCAGAAACATCTCATGGATAATCAGGGGAAACAGGATACACCTGAACTAACTTTTGAGCTTCATGGCAAAGGCAGTGAATACTTATGTACATGTGATTTCTCAGGTTTTTTTATATTTAATTAATTGGCCAAAACCTCAAGTAAACTTTTTTCACATAGTCATTATGGGGTGTTGTGTGTAGAAAAAAAACAATTGAATCCATTTTGGAATAAGGCTGTAACATAACAAAATGTGGAAAAAGTGATGAGCTGTAAATACTTTCTGGATACACTGTATATCAGTTGATGTTGGTGGCAGATAGCTGAAAAGTTACCAGGATGGACCTGCCCTTTAAGTGTATGGCTACCTTATTGTCGTTCCTGAACCAGTGGTGTCTGATTAATGCAAGATAAAGAAAAGCAAATATTGTTTTTCATGCTACAAATTAACAATTATATATTATATATATTAATAGTAATTTGAAAGTTGTAATACAATAAATTCAGCAATCAGAACAAACCCAAGGATTATTAAATTGGGGGTACCACGTAATAATCAGAAAATTGATTGGTTGATTTAAAAAAACAATTTTAACTTAAGTCTTTAACTACAGTCCACAAGGCACTTGGTCACCTAGTCTACTTACCACATGCTATTGACCAGTAAACCTGTGAATCTGGAGTCTGGTGTAGAATTCGAAATGGAGCTACTTTAGCTGTTGAATCTAAAACGGCATCAAGGGTTCCAACTAAAAGACCTGTTAGAGAGAATGAAAAAGAAGGTGAACATTTGAGCTAAAAGAGGAACAATATAGCTTAAAGGGCATCTATAGTGGGAAATGTGTTCTATAATCCCCCCCAACCCCCAGAGTACCTTTATTTTCCTCAATTTCCTCCTCTGTCCCGAGATAAATAAGTTAAAAAAAGTAAAGATTTCAATACATCACTCCTGCTTGAGCTGTCAATCAAATCCCGTAACAGCATGCTGGTGTAGTGTCTCCCAATGACTCCTTCCTGCTCACTAAAATGCTTGGCAAATACTGGGTTAGGAAACAGAATCAAATGGAAGGAGAATGAAGCAGCTTTCACCAATTTATTGAATGTCAATGGGAGATCGGGCTTCAGTGATAAGGCAGGACTCGGGTCTCTCCTAACCCACCCCCTCCCACTCTTTATGTCTCCAAAACAACAGAGACATTTGCTTTCTACAGGCTTACATACCCATGTTTTTTTTGTTTAAGAAAGGGGTGAAGTGTAGGAGGATTAATGCAGATGAGCAGCTTGTTTCACTGGCTTGATTCACAGCCGGACTATATGAACAGGGGAATGACCAGAGAGGGTAGGGAGAGCTCTGCAGTAAAGCAGACTGTGCAAACATGTAGCCACAGAGGAAGGTGGGAATAAGGCAGCATACACTAACCTTTTTTATGTCTGGATTGGAGCAATGTATAAATTTCACTATAGATGCCCTTTAACACACAAAATATTTAAGCAATGTAAATACTTTATTCAAGAGAGATAGATGTAGTCGCACACTACCATGCAATATTGTCGCAGTGCCTGGAGTCACCTGTTCCAACCCCAATGAATAAAATAGTGGTATATAAGCTCTGGCACAATGTAACGTTTATTTTCATGTTCCAACCACAGACAGATGACGTTTTGGAAAGACGTGTTCTCTTTTTCAAGCCAGGCTGTATAGCAAGGCTTGACAAAAGCCTGGAACTCAGGGCCAAAATGTTGCTAGTTTGTTATGTAGCCAATTAAAGGCATTGTCTGGAAATAAATCCCATGTGGGCACTGAACTTCTATTTATCGATCTGGCAGTAGTGGGTTGTTCAAAGGATCGATTTATTTAACTTTTAAGGGGGAGTGCCCACATGGCTGAAATTCAGGAAATTGACAGGCTTGTGGTAAAAGATGAATAACTATTTAACATGCAAGAATAAAATGATCAGGGTTATTTAATAAAAGTTCTTATTGCTAAAAATGGTGCTAATTTTGCCCCAACCAATCAGATGTCAGCTTTCAAACGTTAAATAATATCTGATTGGTTGGGGCAAAATTACCACCATTTTTAGCAAAAAGAACTTTTATTGAATAACCCTGTATGTTTTTAAACCCCCCTTTAATTCTGATGAAGCACCTTGCACAGATCTTTACAAAATAACTAGTTTTGGTTTTTTTTATAGATATAATTCTTTTCATGAAGAATGTCTTGGATGTCTTTTGCCCATTATAAAGGCAATACCTTTCTAAAAATAGGTTCAGTTTTCCATTATTTGCCTTTTAATTTTTATAGGAATTTATGTAGATGCTAAGAATTTTGTAGATATATCTAGAAGTTAAACTTAAATCATTCCTTTGAGTGATATGAGAACAAAACAGTTATGGCAACAGAAAAATTTAAATAATTATTCAAGGAAGGTTGGAAATGACTGCATGGCGGCAAAAAAGAATAAAACAAAGACTACCCATGGCCTTTCACCACCACCAAATGCTGCAGTTTTGATACATTAAATTATCTTTCATAACAATTAACTGTGTGTCCACAATAAAGATTGAATGGCAACACTGTTTTCTTAAGTAGGAAAAGACTTTACATTATTAATGAAAATGTAATCTTGTTGGTGTAGTCAGGACACTCGTATTACCCTCACCGGTAAATTATCTTAAAACAGGACTACTTCCCTTTTCACAAGCTATAATGAAGAACATATCTCCCCAAATTAAATCCCCTGCAGAAGTGTGTTGTCAGTAACCCTACTAGTACACAGCAAATTGCTCAGTCATCTCTCCAGAGCAGGAGCTGTTGCTGTGAGCTGAAGTGAAACTTGAGATAATTCACTATTCCATGCAATGTTAAGAGCCAGTGACCCATCACATGTAAAAGTCTCTGTGCCAACGAACCATCAACAATGTTGAAAAACGCAAATATCTTAACATTCTTTTTGCATAGAGAGATCCAGTTCCTTCTTTGTTTATATTTTTTTAGATTAGTTGTCACAAATGTATTTATATTTATTTTTTTTGTTTGCTTTGAGGAAATGGGGAGCTTTTTATTTAGTTTACTGTGCAGGAACTGTGATTTTGGCTCCTGCAGGTTTTACTGAAGAACAGGAGGTAAGACACAGCTCCTTTCAATAAAACTGAATACCAAAATTTTGATTATACCAGTGGAGATACCCTTTAATTAGGCAATAAAGAAGGGAAGACTAGCCGAGTTGTTGAACTGTTTGAAATTACATTTGTTTTACATTTCTATCTGTTAAAAGTTGGATGAAGTATGATATAAAAAAAAAATTATTACAAGATTGTAATTACAGCCATCAATTGTATATTGTATATTATGGTCTAAACTTAAAAGGTATGTCCACCGTTATTTTAAACTTTTATGTTTCCAGTTTAACTGAAGGACAGGAGGTAAATGCGATATGTGTTACTTCCTGTCCTTCAGTAAAACTCCAGCGCCGGCTTCACTGACAGTCTCCACCGCATCCACGCTCCTATGCACCTATAATGCAAAGGACTGTGGATCCGTCAGGGAATGTCAGTGTAGTCGGAGGCTGTCAGCAGCACTGGAGCGATACGCGGTAAGTTTCTTCTGCTCTCCTGTAAGTTTTACTGAAGGACAGGAGGTAAGACATATCGCATTTACCTCCTGTCCTTCAGTTAAACTGGAAACATGAAAAAGTTTAAAGGACAACTCCACCCTCATAAGAACATCTTTTAGAAAGAATGGCCTCTTTAAAATATGTTGATATATCATAGTTTGTCCTATGAATTCATTACTGTATGCCTGCTATGCTTCCGGATGTCTCATGGAAACTGAGCAATTTAGAAACCTGTACTGAGCCTGGGCATGCTCAGAAGGGGCAGACAGGGGATTAACATTCAGTCATTGGCTGTGATGTCAACTGTAAAATCCATAACTGACAGTTGCTAACTGGAAGAACCAGGAAGCAGAAACAGGACATTGTGCAGGTTTTCAGGTTAGACTTATATATTTCAGATTTCAAACTATTACCGTTTAGGGTTTTGGGGGGTGATTGACCGGTGTGTAAGTTTTCATTTTGGGGCTGGACTTGCCCTTTAAAATAACGGTGGACATACCCTTTAAGCAAACATGTGAATGTGCCATTATACAATAGCAGCTAATTAGATCACTCTAGATTTAGTTAACTGCAATACGCCAGTTGACAGTTTTATGATTGCTAGGGCTTACTAAAATATTTCTATGTGTTATTTTTTAAGTCAACATTTCCCCTTAAGCAGGATATCGCTGACTTCATTAAAAAATGTCTACTCTTTGAGGAGATCCGGTTCACCAGATATGTCTGCAGGCAAAGTCGCTTTTCTTGCAGGTAAACAGATCTCTCTAGCAAGCCCTTCTCTAATACTGGTAAGAGCATGCTCAGAACCTGTTTCAGTCAACATGAAAACTGAAGTTGGTGCAGGCCTGCAAATTTCCTTCAAACGAGTACTCCTTTTTTGTTTTATCACAGGGGTGGCCAACCTCTCTGAGGCATGTGACCACCCCAGCAGTAATCAACCCAGTTAAGGAGCCACTTCATTGGCCCTGTCCAAAATTTTCCAGGGGCCCGGTAAGGCTGGTTTACAGTTCACTTACAATCCTGCTCTGCCTGATAGGGCTTGGCTCTGCTTAAAAAAAATATTTATTCACTGTACTCCTGGTGGGCCAGGCCAGCATTTACTTCACCTTTAAATGCAGCCAGGGCCCAGCCCAGGCTTCCAATCAAGAGCCGAACAGTGACAGTGAATGCACATCACGCAGCGCTGCACACCTCTCCTCTTTAGGCTGACAGATTACAGTGCTGCTGCACATGCGTGCAATGTCTGTCTGGTGGAGCACGTGCTGGCCTGCCTGATGGAGCACTTCACCTTTGCTGGTGGTGTTCCAAGGTGGTGGGTGATTTGTCTGCTGGTGGATTGCCAAGCGGGATGGGAGATTTCTGTGCTGGTGGTGTGCCAAGGGGGAGGGGGCAGGGGAGATTAGCGTGCTGGTGGACCGGTCATGGCTGGTTTGGCGGACAGCTCTCTGCTCCTCCAAAAACAGAGTGGCATATTTAATATATGCCAGAGAAGGTTACAGAGGGTGTGAGGATGAGCCCTCTTTACTGGAATTTATTCTATTTTCATTGCTAATTTTTTGCAGTTTAGTGCAATTTTAATGAAACACATTCCTCACGTTACATGCAACAAGAACCATTATATAAAAAATAAAAATTCTATTAAAAACTTATATACACCCTACCAAATACCTTTGATATTGCAAAGTGCCACACACTGGTGATAAAATATAAATGTTATTAAAGGTCAACATTTTAAAATTTGTTGCAACATTTTGCCAGGTCCTGAATGCAGAAAAATAAAACACCCAGTGGCATATTCATAAAGAAGCGCTGATTTCTCTGTTTTGTAAATGCCGGACTACTCAATGGCAAACAGAGCTTTCACCGTATTTATAAACCAGATTATTTTCATTACAGCAATATGCAAAGGTTATGTCACCAGATTCATTGTGTTTAGTACAGTATCGCAGTGAAATAAAGAAAGATTGACAGAATGTCTACCAATACCAGACATGTAGCTGGGAATTAGGCAACATTACAGGGGGTCCTTAATAGTTAAACCATTTATAAAAATGTGGAAATAAGACCCCAATTCTACTTTATTGTAAAATAGCAAAAATCTGAAACTCGAAAAGTAGAAATTGGAAAATAGAAAATTGCAGATCGTATTCCAGTTAATGATCAAAAAAAGTCTAAAACACCCTCATGGTCCTAATTTGTATTGGGCAACCCACCATAATGTACCAGTATTTCCTCTTATTGAAATCTGTCTGTGTGCGCAGATATCAATTGTCAGTGTGCATAGAAAATTAAATTGTGAGCTACATACCACAGCACTTATATTCCAGCAGATTATTGTGTGCACAGACCTGCAAAGTTGTGTGAGCACCTACGAGAGAACAGCTTAAAGGGAACACTGTAATGTACGCATTGTACCGACACCTTCCAGTGACCTGTTTCCAAGCTAGAAATGTGCCCATTAATACATTATCACCACCTCAGACTTGGTGATTTTTATAGGATTAACCGAAAAACACTTTTTGCTGCTTCAAAAATACGATTAACCATTTTTTTTGCTGCAATGTATCGCAACAGCCACTGAAAAGAGCGAAAGGGCGATATGTCCAATTTTGGAAAAAATGGTAATACAAATATCATATTACACTAACAAATATTCTAGTTCTTGTACAATAAGTAGCCAGATGGAAATATACAGCACAACAGAAAATGCTGGTGGCTATATAAATCCATTATTAAATAATAATAATAAATATGTTTTAGTTGCTAATTAGAACTAAAACTGATATGTAGACATCACTGGCATTCATTTCTTTTATGACTGCCAAACGATTCTGTAATTAGCTGCTGCACACATTGCTGTCAAAATAATGTTGATCTGTTAGTAAATACCACCCTCACTATCCCTCAAGTAAAAGTAACTTGTGTGCCAAAATAAAGTACGTCTTAGAAAATCGCAACATTTTCTCTTTGGGCATTGCACTTTATTTAGTTTACTGGTTTGTGCTAAAATACTATGTCCCAATACTGTAAATGTAAGGCTTTGTACACACCAGCCAATTTTCACATCAGCCAGACTGCCAATTTTTAAATCCGATCTGGTGCGCATATATATGTGGCTTCAATACCAGTGTACACCATGTCACATAGACATAAACCAAAGGTGTTGGTCATGGTGAAAGTTGCAACAGCTGTCAGTTTGCTACGATTGTTCTTGCATTGATTTACAGATATGCACAATTGGCCTTTCGATTTGGACAAAAGAACAACCCACATTGGTTATTTTATGCCGACCGAATGAAATGTGCAGAAATATTGGATGGTTGGCCAAAAATATCTGCCCATATGTGTACCTAGTCTAACAGATTACAATGTTTATATCACCTTGTCCCAATTCATTATGCAAGCACACACTACCACAAGCTCATTTCAGACGATTCTGAATGTTTTTTCAGGTATTTTCCTATTGGTTCCTGATGTTTTCCAATTAAACCACTCAATATTGTATTTCCTCCTTTGCACTTTAGTTTCACAACCAACCTTCTACTGAACTCTCTCGTCTTCCACCCACTGCGAGTTCCCAAGCCTGGGGTCTTCCACCCACTGCAAGTTCCCAAGCCTGGGGTCTTCCACCCACTGCAAGTTCCCAAGCCTGGGGTCTTGCACCCACTGCGAGTTCCCAAGCCTGGGGTCTTGCACCCACTGCGAGTTCCCAAGCCTGGGGTCTTGCACCCACTGCGAGTTCCCAAGCCTGGGTCTTGCACCACTGCAGTTCCAACCTGGGTCTTGCACCCACTGCGATTCCCAGCCGGGGTCTTGCACCCACTGCGAGTTCCCAAGCCTGGGGTCTTGCACCCCCTGCGAGTTCCCAACCTGGGGTCTTGCACCCACTGCGAGTTCCCAAGCCTGGGGTCTTGCACCCACTGCGAGTTCCCAAGCCTGGGGTCTTGCACCCACTGCGAGTTCCCAAGCCTGGGGTCTTGCACCCACTGCGAGTTCCCAAGCCTGGGTCTTGCACCCACTGCGAGTTCCAAGCCTGGGGTCTTGCACCCACTCTGCAGTTCCCAAGCCTGGGGTCTTGCCACCCACTGCGAGTTCCCAAGCCTGGGGTCTTGCACCCACTGCGAGTTCCCAAGCCTGGGTCTGCACCCTGCGATTCCCAGCTGGGTCTTGCACCCCACTGCGAGTTCCCAAGCCTGGTCTTGCACCCACTGCGAGTTCCCAAGCCTGGGGTCTTGCACCCATGCGAGTTCCCCAGCCTGGGGTCTTGCACCCACTGCGATTTCCCAAGCCTGGGGTCTTGCACCCACTGCAGTTCCAAGCCTGGGGTCTTGCACCCACTGCGAGTTCCCAAGCCTGGGGTCTTGCACCCACTGCGAGTTCCCAAGCCGGGGGTCTTGCACCCCCTGCGAGTTCCCAAGCCTGGGTCTTGCACCCACTGCGAGTTCCCAAGCCGGGGGTCTGCACCCACTGCGAGTTCCCAAGCCTGGGGTCTTGCACCCACTGCGAGTTCCCAGCCTGGGGTCTTGCACCCACTGCGAGTCCCAAGCCTGGGGTCTTGCACCCACTGCGAGTTCCCAAGCCTGGGGTCTGCACCCACTGCGAGTTCCCAAGCCTGGGTCTTGCACCACTGCGAGTTCCCAACCTGGGGTCTTGCACCCACTGGCGAGTTCCCAAGCCTGGGGTCTTGCACCCACTGCGAGTTCCCAAGCCTGGGGTCTTGCACCCACTGCGGATTTCCCAAGCCTGGGGTCTTGCACCCCTGCGAGTTCCCAAGCCTGGGGTCTTGCCCCACTGCGAGTTCCCAAGCCTGGGGTCTTCACCCACTGCGAGTTCCCAAGCCTGGGGTCTTGCACCCACTGCGAGTTCCCAAGCCTGGGGTCTGCACCCACTGCGATTCCCAAGCCTGGGGCTTCCACCACTGGGTTCCAAGCCTGGGTCTTGCACCCACTGCGAGTTCCCAAGCCTGGGGTCTTCCACCCCACTGGAGTTCCCAAGCCTGGGGTCTTGCACCCACTGGGGGTTCCCAAGCCTGGGGTCTTGCACCCACTGGGGGTTCCCAAGCCTGGGGTCTTGCACCCACTGCGAGTTCCCAAGCCTGGGGTCTTGCACCCACTGCGAGTTCCCAAGCCTGGGGTCTTCCACCCACTGCGAGTTCCCAAGCCTGGGGTCTTCCACCCACTGGGGTTTACCAAGCCTGGGGTCTTGCACCCACTGCGAGTTCCCAAGCCTGGGGTCTTCCACCCACTGGGAGTTCCCAAGCCTGGGGTCTTCCACCCACTGGGGGTTCCCAAGCCTGGGGTCTTCCACCCACTGGGGGTTCCCAAGCCTGGGGTCTTCCACCTACTGGGGGTTCCCAAGCCTGGGGTCTTCCACCCACTGGGGGTTCCCAAGCCTGGGGTCTTCCACCCACTGGGGGCTCCCAAGCCTGAGGTCTTCCTCCCATAATGAATATACAGCTAAGCATAGATCTGCACACACAGGCTTTGCATGTGATATAGAATCTTATATAAAATGGATGAACTTTACCATTAAAGACAAGAAAAGTCACAATGGATTTCTGCAGAATGTCTGTTTCCTCTTCCCATCAGCCAATCAGCTCTTACAGAGATGTCCCAATTGCAGCCCTCCAGTTTAAACTACAACTCCCAGAATTCCCTGGCAGCAGAATACAGGGACTTGTGGGTTTCAAACACCTGAAGGGCCACAAGTTTGACATTCCTGAGCAATTAATTCATTATTTATCCTAATGACAAATATGAACAATAATGCACACACATTACTGACAGGTGGACCCCATGGGTAAATGGACATTCAACCTGCGGCCTTCCAGTTTAGCAGTGAATGCTGGGACATGTAGTTCATGTGTAACCCCGCCCATACTGTACCTGCTAGCCCCCCTCCTTCCTCCCTGTATCCTCTCCTCCTCTGCAGGACGAAGTACGGGTTGGACCGTTCGGTCACCCACAGTTTTAATGCGTTTTTCAATAACACCTCCTCCGGTCTCAGCCACATGTTGTCCCCCAGTGCCCGGTATCATGTCTCCATAGCCGGACACGTCAGCAGCAGCCGCACATCTGTCACAGGCTCTCCTAACAGGAAGTCGGGAAGTGTAGTTCGGAGTCGCTCACACACACTTGGGCGCGTCCATGACTACAGCTTCCGCCATGCACTGCGCTGCACTCTGCTGCTGTGTCCTGTGTTGTGGGTAGGAGGGGATTAAGAATGTGGAATAGCCAGGCCAGGAGATTTACCATAAAGATTGTATTATCAGGGACTTGATAGGTTGTTATATACTGAACAGTCTGGTGCAATTTATCTGTTGTATTCAATTAGATCAACTGGACTTGAAATGTAGTTCTTGAAGACATTTCGCTAGTCATCCGACTGGCTTTCTCAATTCAGAATGACTTGTACAAGAATCTGTGGCAATTATGCACCCTGGAAAATCCCAATTAGCATATCACAGCCAGGTGTTAAGGACGTGATTGGATAGTGGCTAAGAGGTGTTATAGGAACGCCCAGAGTAAGGTGTCAAAACAGTATTGTACATGGCAGACAGTTGGTGTTGAACCCCCCACCTCTATTTAGGCTTGGTTTCTTTATTTTCACATAAATGGCCTCCTTAACACCTCTCTTGAACCAGTCACGTTCCTTTGCCAATATGTTAACATTACAATCTTCAAAGGTATGTCCTTTATCCTTAAGATGCAGGTACACGGCTGAGTCCTGACCCGAGGAATTGGCTCTTCTGTGCTGGGCCATACGTTGATACAGTTGCTGTTTGGTCTCCCACATACAAATCAGAGCACTCTTCACTGCACTGCGTATATGATGTCGCTTATCTTGTGTTTCAGTATTGGGTCTTTCGGATGTACCAATTGCTGCCTCAGTGTGTTGTTTGGTATATATATATATATATATATATATATACACCCACAAAATCTAAAAAACAAGGAGTCATTTCTCACTCCCAGGTGTCCCAGAGTAAGGGGCGAAGATATACAAAGTGTCTTCTCTATGTCCTATGGCTAATGCATGTGTCCAGAACTGCTGACTTATTAACATGCAATACAGCCAAATGGTATAGAGCCATTCATCTGACCTGCAGACTAGAGACTAATCAACTAATTATTCTGCCAAAGATAGTTGTGCAGTGGCTGTGGTTAATGGTGGGTCGGGTTAAGGCAGCAAACAATTTGTGCCTACAGGCTCCTGACACCTAATTCATCACTTTATACAGCTCTGGGAAAGGATTATCAACGTTTGACATATAATAGAATAAATTCCCCCAGCCCCAACCGCAATAAAATAAATTTGAGAGAGTGCCCAGATCTTTACTTACCTTCCCTCTCTCCTCCAATGCCCGGCCCGGCCTTCTGCTTGCAAGACACTGCAAACGGGGTGGGACCGGCAGCCGCGTCCGTGATTGGCTGAGAGGCAGCCAATCACGGACGCGGCTGCTGGCTTCTCAACGACGGGGGAGAGAGGGAAGGTAGAGTTCGGGGGTCTTTCTTAAAATTATTTTTTTGCGGTTGGGGCTGGGGGAAGTTATTCTATTATATGGGCAAGAGGTTTTATGGTAGGGGGAGGGATCGCAGAGAGAGAGGGGGAGAAGGGCTGCAGTACGCATGCCAAACTTCTCCCGGAGGCCAGATAGGAGGCAGAGTCCTATATGGACTCTGCTATCCTCCTGGTGGGCAGTTTTTGGGACTTTGGGGGGGGACTACAGGAGAACCTTATGGAGCTGGGATGTGAGGTAAGGATTTTATTACACTACATGGTGGGGCTATTAGTGGGGGGGTTTATAGTTTTGGGGGTGGACATGCCCTTTAAGTAGGAACCCAATTGCTAACGCATCTACCTGGAAGGGGGTGTCCATTCAGTTAAAGCTCAACATGTGTTAAATCTCTCTGAACTTTCACTGCACAAATGGTAAGAATCGCTGATCTGGGGTAACCTTTTAAAAATTGGGGGGGTCTTACACAATTCTATAAGCTTGTGTTGAGGGTGGGCATGCAGTACATACAGTAAGTTATAAACATCCACAAGTTTTAGGTTTCCACATTAGTTTGACCATTGGTCAAACTGTAATGGTCATGTTTTTGGATTAAAGGAATAGCTCAATCAATCAGGGTCCGGGAACGAAGATAAGAAGAAACTTACCTTTTGCACGATCTGCCACGGCCACAATCTCCGACCACTTCTCTCTCCTGTACAGCTATAGCATGCATTATCACGCGTGCGCCCTATAGCTGCACAAGAGAGGCAAGCGGTCGGAGATTTCAGCGTGGCCGCGGTGGATCATCCGAAAGGTACGTTTTTTTCTTACCTTCGTTTCCAGACCCTGCGCTGTTGATTGAAGAATGGGAGGCAAGGCATAGCTCCTTAACCTCCCAGGCTTCAATCAATATATTAAAGGAATAGTTTACTTTGAGAGTGTACTTTAAAGTTGGACTTCTTACCCAGTAAGGTATTGTTAATGTTCCCTAAACATTAGCTATTAGGCATTTAAAGTGGCGCAAAAAAAAAAACGATTTTGGCATATAACATCGCTTGCGACAGCTGCGCTCTTAACTGTTGCGTTAACCACGCAGCCGCCGCAAGGAAGGAGTTTAAGTCACGCTAACCGATATAACATCAGTTAGTGTGACTTAAACTCGCCCTGATAATGTTGAAGGGTATCTGCACTATTTAGAGTAGATACCCTTTAATATTTTCAGGAAGATTCAATAAAAGTTCTTATCGTTTAAAATGGTGATAATTTTTCCCCAACCAAACAGATCTTAAATTAACATTTTAAAGCTAACATCTGATTGGTTGGAGCAAAATTAGCACTTTTTTTAACGATAAGAACTTTTATTGAATAAATGATTCTTACATTTGTGCTATCTATGAAATACACTGTAAAGATTACCTTTCTTTTTTTATGAAAAGCAAAGGATTATATCATTGTTACAACAATAGCATTGTTTTAAAAAAATAAACCTGAAATCCCTGTTCTGTGTCAGGGAGAGGGAGGATCTCTGTGATGTAATGTGATTGGCTGTCAGCTTCATTGTTTTGATCTGTTGAGCATTACAGAGCATGTGCCTGTACGCAGACACTTAGCTGGGGGTTTACCCAGCTAAGGTGGATTATGGGAGCTGACCACTAATACCCACAGATTAATTTAATAAATCACCCAGCAGCCACAGCAAAGGGAGAGGTGAGACACAGCTTGTTGTATGTTTGTGAATGTGCTCTGTCTATTGGGACAGTGTTATTGGATAATGAGGATAATGAATGAACTTCACCAGAAGGTGAATGATACCTTCAGAGCAGATCAAACCGGCTCCACATTTTTGTTAATTACTCAATTAAAGGGTATGTCCACCCTAAATCTAACTTTTTTTTGTAGAATAGAGTATTCCAGCCCACCCGCAACCGCCGTATTCGTTTCCTAAAATAAGCATAAGAAACATACTTGCACCCCTTCATTCCATCAGCTAGCTGCTCCCGGATGTCTGCTTGCTGGTAGCAGCTGAGAGGGCCCAGACCGGCAGCCGCGCCTGTGATTGGCAGACAGCCAAAGGAACTAAGGAGCACAAGCTAGGGGAAGAAGCAGGCTTAAGGGGATCATGAGGGTGGGAGGTAGGGAGGGCTTTCCAGCACATGCCAGTGTCCTCAGGAAGGACAAGGAAGAATCTCCTACTCTTTACTTTTCATAACTTTGAATAAGCACTGCAGGAGAACCATAAGGAGCAGTAAGGATTTTTTAACACTACACAGAGGAGCCTGTAGTAGGTTGAATTTAGTTTTGGAGTTGGACATGCCCTTTAAAGGGTCACTGTACTCACTCAAACAACTACATTTTCTGAAACTACAATTTGAGAGAAGTAAATTGGTGGTACACACATACTTATCTGTGCTTGCTTTGTTATTAAATTATAAAGGTTTAGTGAGTGCTCCTAATTGCCCCCCACCTCCCTTACCCACTGTTTCTTGTAGTGTCTGTAACACTTATAAGCTCTGCACAACCTCACCATGTACACTGCTCTGCTTACTCCCCCTCTCTCCCCCCTTCTTTCTTTTCTCTGCTGATTCTCTTAATTGTTACAGAAAGTGTGCTGGCGCAGCAAAGTATCCTAGTAAGAGGTCAGGGATGGGGAACATATTATTTCTGCTGTGACAGTTCTTTCCCAGTAAATGCTGTGATTTCAGGATCCCAGGATCTATAGCTCAGATTTATAATTGGAAAAAAGTTTTGGAGCAGTGGGATCTTTCTGTATCTGTAAAGGTTCAATCTTTGAAAACTCGATTATATAGATACGCTCTTAACACTGACACACAAACTTTGGAAGAATGAAAGCAGAGGTGAACTAACCAGCTCTGCAACATGGGAGGGCCTTGGCCCCTTTAAGAGGGGGGATAAAAAATTTGCAGCAGGTCGCTGACTAACAAGCATTGTATTTACCCCTAAAAGGCAGATTATACTGCACCTGGAGGCTGTACCTGAAGCCCAGTGATTGGTGGTCCAGAGGAAGTCCCGGTAGGTGTCTTTATAAGGAGCCTACCAGGCGAAGATAGGAAAAGTTCCCAATCACGAGTTGACTGATGTGACTCGCCCACCCACCCAACCCCAAAAGTCTGAAAGTCAAAAAAAAAAAATTAAACCGTTAAAAAAATATACCTTTTCTTTTTCATGTATACATATTTTGTCGCAGCTAGAGGGAGAGTGTTTATAAATCCGGTGCTTTTGTGAGACCCAAGGGTTTGTGCAGAACAGGTAGAGGTTTAAACTTACCTGGAACTAAAGGAACATAAGATTTCCCATGTTTGTGTTGAAGTTAAATAGTCCATAGTACATAGCAATTGATTTTAATAAAGTCCAGATGCATCCATTTACCATCCAAATCGTTTCTGCATTTATTGGTTAGGTTACTAGTAATCAGTTAATGATTAATGTACATTGGTGCCAGGGCCTATCCCACGAGATCTCACTGAAGTCTGGGTGTGGTGAGACTTACTATATGTTGAAGTTAGACTGGAAGAAGTTCTAAAATCTACTTTTTCTAAATTATAGGAAAAAACAAACAGGGCAAATTAAAGCTTTGAAGTTAGTAGAAAGCCATAAGAGGGGTGAAAAAAAGGGTGTAGACACAACATTCTCACTTCAGAATTTGTATTACTTAGAATACACCCCTGCCCTGCTGATGCAATGATTGATGTGGTTAAAATTTGTAAACTAGACAATCCCTGTTCATTTCCTCTTTCCCAAATTACGTCCCCTAGTTTTAACGATTGTTGACTGTTTTACCCTTGGTTTGTTACTTAGTTGGACATTTGCATTCCCAATTGATGTATCATTAGACTATTTCAAAGGACATAATCATTGGTTGGTTTAAAGGGTATCTCCACCCTTAAAAAAATTTTTAGGGTAGGACCCCTTATCCCACCCCCAACTGCCTGATTCGATTGTCCCAGATCTCGGCTCGGCTGGAACTGCAAGCAGGGGGCCGGACCGGCAGCTGCGTCTGTGATTAGCTGAGAGGCAGCCAATCACGGACTCGGTTGCCGGCTTTACTGAACACCGGGGGAACGAAAGATTGTAAGCATTGTTATGATATTTTTGGATAAAATTTAACCTAGCAGCTGCGGGTGGGATAGGCGGCCCTACGCTACAGAAACGTTGTTGTTGTAGGGCACAATGTCACAAAGTTATCTTGGGCAGGTGGGATGGAGGGGGGGGGAGGCCTTCTCTGCGCATGTCAGCTACAGTACCTTGTTGAGGTAAGGAAATCGCAGGGACAGGATGTCTCACTGACAGGCTCCTACACTGCACTTTCTGGGAATTTCAACAGGGACAGCAAGAGAACCATTTGGAGCAGAGATGTACGGTAAGGATTTTTGTACACTACATAGTGGAGCCAGTAGTGGGTTAAATTTTAGTTTTGGGGGTGGACATGCCCTTTAAGAATATATTATATTAGGATTTTAATTCTGTATAGATATCATGCTTATTATTTGTTCCAATTCATACATACAATTAGTGTGCAGTTATACCTACTGTATATACTCGAATATAAGTCAATCCAAGTATAAGCCGAGGTACCTATTTTTACCTGAAAAATTTGTAAAACCTGATAATCTTGAGTATCGAGTAATAAAGGGTAGAAACTATGACCACTACTGCCTTTAGTTGCCCTCTAAATGGACCGCAGATTTCACATACAGTAGTCCCACACATTAATAGCCAAGAATTTATTTTCCCATTTTCAGTTGTTATTTTTTTTTTTTCTACCTTCCTTTAAATCAATTGTTGGGTTAATATGGACAGGCCATTAAATATGATTTTGTATCTAAATAGACAAACCTTATTGCTCATGCATATATTAATGCTGGTGCTGTGGGTATAATTAAAGATATATACCAAAGAGACAAAATGGCAATTCTTACAAATTACCCAGCAACCCACTAGACTTCGGACAACTCCGAAGGCACTCAGAGAGTTATCTCTAAGGAAGTACACCTCCCCCAAAAGATAAATATAACCTTAGGGGAATCATAATTGTTTAAAGGGTATATATACAAGAACCTTCCAACACACTCAAAATACTATTTAAAACTAAATTTTATTCAATATTTAAAAAGATTAACACATCAACATATAAAAATCCAATAAATATGTGCATAACTGGGCGTCCCCAGTTCTGTAATAGTAAGCTAACATAGGCAAAAAGGAGCAAAAAGCAGGGAAGCAAAAAAGCGATAAGTAAGGCAGTTAATGGGTTAACAGATGCATGCATAGGTATTGCACTTTTAGAGAACGGGCGCCTCCGCGCAACCCCCCCCATCTCAGGGGTCGGGGTAACCCAAACCTATGCAGCAAAACAGCAACCAGTGAGAATTAAGCAGGGGTTACACGTGTAGCAGTACAACAAAGCAGCAGGTGATACACAACAGTCAGCATAAATGAAAGTTATACTCAAGTGAAGGTATGGACGTTGAAACTCCTCTAAATGTTGGATTCAGCACACTGGATGCTCCTCTATGTGTCTGCAAAACGCTCACTGCATACCTCGAATATTGGACCAAACAACACTGGTTACCCATTCCCCCAATCTGTATTGCTTCAGCTCCTAAACACCATGTGGAATGACGTACGTTTCGGAGGCTCCTCCCTCCTTTAGTTGTTGTACTGCTACACGTGTAACCCCTGCTTAATTCTCACTGGTTGCCATTTTGTCTCTTTGGTTAATACGGACAGGGAACTGTGTCAAAGTTCCCTATCTGCACATAGCTTCTAAGCCAAGATATCCATACTTATCTATCTGCGATTCTGCATTACTGACATCTCTCTCCTCCTGACTCACCTCTGACACTCTCCCCTATGCGCACTTCTTAATTAGGCACAAATATGCACAGGGTAAGATGCGAAACAGCAGAGCTGCTGGGCCACAGATAGTCAAGAATGAATATCTTGGCTCATCACTCCTCCCAGATTTCTTATCAGGTTCACTAATCATCATAACTTAGTATCATAGTGAAATTAAATGTCTAAGGGCAACCAGAGTATACGGTTTAATTCAGACCTGGAGACTCCAAGTGGTAGAAGAGACTTTTGAAAGAGTCCAATTCTAAAACCTTTTAAGTTTGCGATTTATAAATCCCTTTTATAATCTATAATATTCTATAGACAATTGATCCAACAATCTGCAGAAATGATGCTCAGATTTGCCGAATCGAACATTTGTCCACTGCAATCACCATGTACAGTTTCTATCCATATGTTCTCTTCTTTCCAGGTTTCCACTTTCCTATCTTTTCCATCCCATTAAACAATCCTCCTTTTGGATTGTTTAATGGGATGACCTAAAGTTCTTAAGGAAATTCTATTGGACAGACATCCAAAAACTTGATTGAAATCATATATTTATAAAATTTTTTCTTTTCTTTTCTTTATAATGCTGAGCTTTAGCTAATTTAATAGCATACAGCTTTAGTTTAGTTAAATGATACACTACCAATACCTAAATGTAATCTTCATACCCATCAACTTTTCCAGTTGGGGAGGGGATTGTACCCACAATCCTGCATGATGGTCAAGCCTTGTCACCAAAGTAGACAAGACTTTGGCATTCTGAGGATGTGGCCAATTGTTTCAGGGACATGGCAGGGAGTTGAGCAGGGTGCTAGCATCCAATCCTCCTCCCTCCCATTGTTAGTAAGATCAGGGTAAATCAGGTTGAAATATCATCCCATGTGTAGCAGGCCTTACAGGTTGCAGCAGTGGATATGTATTGTGTGCAACAAGCCATTGTTAGTGATGTAGGGAAAACATAGAAGGCCCCGTCTCACCTACGTATGTATGTGTGTGTGTGTGTCACTGCTAAAACTTGTGAAAAAGAAGTAGGCCGGTCATAATTAGAATTGTTTTATTTACTCAAATTTTTCAGATAGAAATCATAAAACATATTTACAAGATATTAAATGCAAATGTTTATTAGGTTATGTAAGAGGGCAGGTTGATTGCTTACAATCATACAATGATAATTTATGGGTTCACAGTCTTTAGGAAGGTTGTCTAAAAGTGATATACAAAAATAAAGTGCATATTTACTTCGAATTCTTATGGGGGGTGGGGGCAAAGGCCGCAATAGAAAGCATGTTGAAATTCGATTATAAAAATATTTTGTATGTAAAAGTAGTCACCATCACTAACTTACCTTATAAGGCTGTGTTCACACTGTGCTCCGTTTTGTTGCATTGTCATCGCACCAAAGCTCATATGCAATGTTAGTGAACACTCCGTTCACAGTTCACCGATGCGATGTAGTGCATTTTAAAAATGCACTGCATACACCATTAAAAATAGTGGCCACCACTGTGCACTGAATTGCATGTTCCACTGCATTAAAAAAACGCTCAATGTGAATGTAGCCTTAGACAGTGAAAAGTTAGTGTTGTTGCTGTGGTCACTGCACTGATGCAGAGTTAGACATTGTCCCAAATTAACCTCCCTGACCTGAAACAATGCCAGATAGTCAGTATGGAGAAATTTTAAATTTTGGTTTGAATATTAGATATACATTTTACCTATTTACAGTCTCTCTCCTATTTAAGGCATGCATAATAAGGCTGCGCACACACAAGCAGATTTTTTTTGGCCCTACTGTCCAATATTTCCTTCTATAGATGGGCAATTGGACATGTCAGAAAATCACAGCCAATCCATAGGAGACCACACGATCGGTTGCAGCAAACGGTCATGACATAACATTCGCCTTGACCAACAGTGATTTATCCCGGCCGTCAGCTTGCTAGTGGCAAATGGTTGGTCAGACAAAAAATCCGCCTTTGTGTACCCAGCCTAAATGGAAGGTTAAATAAAAGGATAAAATACTGAGATTTTCTGTAGTTTATTTTAGATCTGTTCATATACACTACCATTTTATTTTAGGTTTTTCTCTTCTAGATACACGCCTGGACTTGCCGAGTGATAGAAATGGGCATGGATTTCTCTAGAGAAAATTAGCCAATTAAACAACAACTCCTTTGTACACAATAGTATGTCCCGTAAGGTCTCTAAAGACCTTACCTTGTTTCAGGGGTAGAACACAACTTGTGAAGTAACTACCAGGCACTGCTGTACTCATTTTAAATCATGAGCAAGCTGATACACACAATACACTAACAGGGAGATTC
The DNA here is from genome assembly GCA_019447015.1 of Hymenochirus boettgeri. Classification (NCBI taxonomy): domain Eukaryota; kingdom Metazoa; phylum Chordata; class Amphibia; order Anura; family Pipidae; genus Hymenochirus; species Hymenochirus boettgeri. The sequence continues at coordinate 173,605,981 of CM033476.1, forward strand.
AATAAAAGTTCTTATCGTTTAAAATGGTGCTAATTTTACCTCAACCAATCAGAACTTATTTAACATTTGAAAGATAACATCTGATTGGTTGTGGCAAAACTATCACAATTTTAAACGCTAAGAACTTTTATTGAATAACCCTGTAAATCTGCCTAGGAAAGTGGAGAGAATTATTTAATAGATCAGTGCAGTAATAGTCTACAATTATGGAATCTTTCACTCAGCTGAGATCCTTAACAAAATGAAAATGTAAACTGGTATCACTCAAAGATTTTTTAAAGCTCTGAACAATAACGCCTGTAAAAATATTTTTTTAATTATATAATTACCCTCAATCTATTGCAATGATGGTAGGTACCCATTTAGCCTCTATACAATGCCAGTCAAGTAGTAGTGCAGTTAAAAGATTTCATCAATGCCATGCGAAATGCCACATAAAGACAAAGGGGATTATTAAATTACACTTTCTGTTAATCTACAGCAAACTATAGGACATTATAACATTTTTATTTAACTAGTAAAATTCCATACTTACCTATCCCCCCAACCCGAGATTCTAACAATTGATCACTTTTACATGGTCCCTGAAGCCTAGAAAACGTACCTTTCCATACCACAAGAAAGCCGCCATCTGTGCAAGGTGACAACTTTCTTCTGGATATCAGTCTGGGCCCTGACAATGACGTTACAGCCAATGGGCGTCTCCTTTAACAAAGAGCTTACAGAGCAGGTGAGCACCGGGGAGGAGAAAAAAGGCAGGGAAAGGTAAATATTCTGGGGGTGGACCTGCCCTTTAAATAAGTCTATGGAATGTTGCAGTCATTCAGATGTCATTTCTGTGCATGAAACGTACATCTCTGTAGCAGGTGAACTAGTGTAAGACATGTACAGTAGCAGGTTCTCTCACTTCAATTAGGTTATTTACACGTTATGATATTTCAGCCCAGTTGGCCGTTGCAACCAAAATTTCGGCTGATTGGGATGAAATATCTGAACTTATTTTCCTTGCTATGGCCTATGTTGGTGAAATATTTGTCCAAATCAGAAGATTGATCAGACACAACGGTACATTTCAGCTGATTGTGCAGTCTTCAATGGAGTGCACAATTGGTCACCCAAAAACCTTGCGCCCAGTCCATTTGCTAGCGACTGACAATATTTTTAGGGCTGGATAGTCAATTGACCAGACGATCGGGACAAAATATTGGCCCATGTGTACCCAACCATACAGTTATTTCTCATAGAGTTATTTCCTCATCTCATGTGGCAAAAGTGAAAATCTTTATAGTTATCTTTATACAATTACATTAAATCAGCAGTCAGATCTACTAATTCATCATATAAACTGTATGTTGGAAATTTCCCAAATCAAAGTATTTTCCATTTCCTAAAATATTCTACACATATTTAACACAAATGAAACAAAATGAAATTATATCATTCATATGGGAAAGGCTGTTTATTTTATGGAGAAATTCACACTTCTGCAGATCAATATGCAGTGTGATTAGGTTGCATCATTTAGCTAATCTACCAACCTGCTGTTTTTGTTTTTTTTACCATTTTTTAAATGAATATCTACAATATTCTCTATGCGCCTAATGTAATGCAATAGATATTTTATGGCATTTTTAGGTTTGCAAATTACAAGCAGTACCAGCCAGGGAATGCTGGGAAGTTGTTGTTTGCAGAAATCTAGAAGGCTGCATATCTCTGTTATACTGTATATTCTAGCAACTGTGTTTGTACACTGGTGGTGATAGAGACTGAATACTGAGAACCAGGAAACACTGAGGGCCAATGATTGGCTCCAGGAGGCAATTGGTAATTCTTTCAAGATGGTACAGTCAATATGCCATTACTAAACATATAACGCAAAGGGAAAGTTGTGGGGCCATAAAAAGACACACAAAAGTAAAATAAATACATGAAAACACACACACAAACTGTGAAACCATGCTTCTGGGAACAAGGACAAGTGCTGATGATGCAATTAGCTTATTTCTTTTAATTTAAAGATACAAGAAAATTTTAGGGAAATCACTTCTGCATTTACATTCCATTTCTTCAATTAGTGACCTGATTTTAAATTAACGGGCTTCTTTCCATTTCATGCTCACCAAATCACCAAATACTGTTCCTTCAGGGAATTAGTACCGGAGAGCTGATGCGCAGTTTGCAGGATAAATCAGCTATGTGCAAAGTAAAGGGCTAATGTGCCAAGAGATGCAAAAGCATTCCTGTGATCTTGGGCAGGGTATAAACGGGGCAATATTTTGACGCATTTTTCTGCGTTTAACCAGATGGCCAAGTTGAAATATCAGTGAGCCCTGACTGACCATGTGATCCACTGAAGACCATACAATTTGGCAATCAAATATTCGACTGATTTGGACAAACATTCGCCTGCCATCAGACCATCGTGGATGGAAATGGAGATGTGTCATCAACCAAATTTTCAGTCACGCAGTTCGACGGGGCAAAATATCAGACCGTGTGTACACAGCCTTAATATGCAGCCACCAATCAGATGTTAGATTTCTACTGGTCTACTACAGGCAATTTTTTTCACCTCTTGGTACAGCCATATCATGATGTTCTTTCCCCAGTGCGATGTCTTGTTTGTTTATTTGACATTTGCTCATGTGTTCTGGATGGGCATTGCCAAGGTCCCACAATTTTAATGGTGATGCAAATAGCAACACAGCAGGGAAGCAAGATTCTTGTCAGGGATATAGGAGCAGAGGTATAAGGTAGCATTATTTGCTTTGCATTGAACATAATGCACTGATGGAAGATAACCTCTTTCTACAAAGAACATTAGTTTATAAAGACTTGTTTATTATTATTAATTTAAAGGAGAATAAAAGTCTAATAATAAATAAAGTTTGGGTTATTTCCCATTTAATTAGGATATCATCTGCTATATACTTTAAAACTATTCAAGTTATTAATGCTTTCTTTTACAGTACCATGCTTGTGAAGGTTCTTTGTCATCCAGGCCATGGTCTATTTAATTAAATCAACTGGACTTGAAGTTTAGTTCTTTAAGACGTTTCGCTAGTCATCCGACTGGCTTTCTCAATTCAGAATGACTTGTACAAGAATCTGTTGGCAATTAAGTTCCCTGGTAGGTCCTAATTAGCATATAACAAAAGGGGTTAGGCACCTTCTGTATACCAGGTCTGATTGCATTGAGGCTAAAGCTGGGTAAACCCTGCAAGATCCTGTCTGTTATTTTTCATAGATCAGGATACACACAGTCCCGAGCATTCTCCCTTTGCACAGCACAGGGCAATTGGCTGAGAGGCAGCCAATCACGGACGTGGCTGCCGGGTGCTCAGAACGCCGGGGGAGAGAGGTAAGGTAAGTAGAGATCAGGGGACTTTCTTGAAATTATTTTATAGCGGTTGGGGCTGGAGGAAGGAAAACTATTATGTCACAAAGGGGTTTTAAGGTAGGGGGAGGGCTTGCAAAATGGGAGGTAGAGGGAGGGGGAGAAGGGTTGAACTGCGCATGCACAACTTCTCCCGGAGGGGAGACAGGAGGCAGAGTCCTATATAGACTCTGCTATCCTCCTGCTGGGCAGTTTTTGGGACTTTAGGGGGGGGACTACAGGAGAACCATTTGGAGCTGGGATGTAAGGTAAGGATTTTTATGCACTACACAGTGGGGCCAGTAGTGGTGGGTATTATAGTTTTGGGGGTGGACATGCCCTTTAATAAGCATTTGGGTCACATGAAGGTTCAACCAGAAATAAAGGAGCTTGGGAAAATAGCCAACAATGCCATCATTTTTTAGGCAACTAAAAACATTTAGAAGGTTAAAAATACAACCGTTTGGATCAATTCATTGAGAATCACCCAAACTTTATTTATTACTAGACTTTAATTCTTCTTTAAAGAAAAACACTGATTTAAAAAAAAATTAAATTTGAAAATGTTAGCCCCTTTTACACTATAATAGGATACATCGTCCAATATCTGAGAACAGTCAGTGGACCGTGAATCCTGATTGGTTGTTCTGGTGTTTGGGGTTAAAATAAACCATGAAAGTTTTCCCTGTGGTTCCTAGACAGTAGAGTTGAATTCAACCATTTTTAAATAAACGCACACATTTCAATACACCTTTTAATATTTCATTCATGAGGTATCTAGGAAAAATGGAAATGGTATTCTATGTGTTATTAGAATATAAAACTATAAATTAATCGCTTTGGTAAAAATTAGATAGGGCTAACTTTTTTTTATAAATTGTGCTTTTCATTAAAAAAGATAAACAGTAAAAATATGCACAATAGAATTTGTTATTTGTAAAATACATTTGGAAATGTCCCATTTTTCCTTTAAAATCCCTGGGTTCACTTCTATACCTACATACAAGGTATGGTTTTATTGCTAGTTAATGGCATCATAATGCAAGAAAAACCGAGGTCCTTTTAATGCATGCCTGAAAGAAATCAGATCAGCATTGCATTTGGAAGTCAGGATTTCATCTCATAGGCACGAAGTTCCTCACTTTCAAAACCTGGGTTGTCCATGTGAGGGAGGACATCTATAGCTGTAGCCAAAACGTCATTACTGACCAGCTCTACGTTCTCATCTGTAGAGGGAGAAAATTGTGTTACTATCAAAGGTTTTAGCATAAATGTATAAATGGGAATTGCCATATTGCTTAAAGTGAATTGTTCTACAACCAGGAACTTTCTGAGCATATATATATATAGAATAAATAATTTTTATAATTGCAGTCCACACAACACATACACAAAATATTTTTGAAATGAATATACTGTATTGCATCAGACCTTAAAAGGAAGCTGTGGTCTCTCTCTGTACAAGACATACTCATACCTTTAAAATGACTCCAGGATCATGCTTCTAGCTACAGTCTATCCAAAGTTACAGCAGTATAAAGGGTGGTTTAGGGTCCTGGTAGTAATGTGAACTGTGACACATCACCAGCACTCATGGTCTGCCTCCATTTTTAATGCTGGAGCTTGCCCAATGCTGGGAGCATCATCTTTTTCTCTGCCTAAGGTGTCCATAGATAGAGAAAAGAGGAGAGTATTCTTGCAGGTCTGTATCTAGCCTTAGAACACCCCTTATAAAACATAAGACAGGGCAATCTGAAAATTGATGCGCTACAAACCTATAATTTGAAATAATTTGTTTGAAAGGAGTTATTTTCAACAAAGGGCACTTGTATGGAGACCACAGTTACCGTTTAAACCACTAAGCACCCATAGGTACGGTTGCTTGACCTATGTGACATAGACTAATGTTGATCCCCCATTGTTAAAATTCTACAGTGTTGGGTCTTCAATATCAGAGTAAATTCCGTGGTCAGTTGCAAAACAGACTTGATACTGTGTTTTCTGCTCTCCACCATCACAGCTGGAAGCCTTCTAGCGAGACTATCCATAATGTGTCAACACACATGTAAACGGTGCATGAATAATTTCCTCCTTTTTGATTATATAATACAGGTATTTTCTACAATCATTCATGTCTGCTATCCTTGCTGTTTTATCCAAACCAGTGGAGATACAAACATTTCTTGTGTGGCTGGCATGACTTATATCCTACCTAAATAAGGAGGCCATTTGCTTGCTATGAACAGGAAAACTGGTTTATTTGAATGAAATGGTGTTAAAGGATTAAATAGAAATACCCACAAACACTGTGCTCGTTATCAGTCCGCTCTTGTCCACCTGTAGCAGATGAATATCCATCCCTGTGGTTTTCATCAACAGTCTGTACAGTGCTTCTCTGTAGTTCCCTAGAGATCGATGCTATAGCCAGACTTGTGTCAGATTCTTCTTCATCAGCCTTTAAAAACGCAAAGGACAAAGTAAAAAAAAAAAAAGTGTATACACTGTGGAATACTTGACTCTTTCCTATTATAGGATATCTTATGAATGCCCATCTCAAAAATAGATCGCCATTATGGTGGCTCTGGCCACTTAACTTAAGTGGATAAACCCCGTCTTCCGCAACTGTGTGTGTGTCCTGTGTTGTATATATTGTATGTACTGTGTATCAGTTTATCAGTGTTGCAATGAAAATAAATCAAATAATGATTTCCCATGCTTTATATGATAACATTTTCCCATAATTGATCAGTCATTGTAATATATAGTATGCTACACACATATGGTGCAATATACAAATATATATATAGGCTTTTCATTCATGTGATCACAGTAATGTATACTAAAACACCTTTGTTTATAATGTATGCCACATACATACATACACATGTAATAGCTGGCGTTAAATACTTATGTGCGGGTGAGATTCACCCAAAATCGCACAGCCTCTGGTAAATCCTATATGGGAGATTTGCCCAGAGAGCTTTTGCCTCTGGGTGAATCTCCCTGTTAGTCATAAACTTTACCATATTTGCACTCACTTCCAAATATCACCTACCTGGCTGTATAATCCATGAAGTCTAAAGGTTCGTACACAGGTGCGATCGCGAGTGCCGGCGCACAACGTATACAAACGGCCGTTTGTACACATCGTGCGTCACGGGTTAGCACCCACGATCGCACATGTGTACGAACCTTAAGGCTGGGTAAACACCATGGATCAGTCGGCTAGTATCAGACAAACAGGTCAGTTAGTAAATCACGGACGATCATGCAGTTCCCTATGGGATCACATTATCAGTCTGTCACATGCAGAGCTCTGACTCAAAGAAGATGCTTAGTTGGGACACATGTTATATATATTCAGCCTAAATGGTATTAACTTGCAGATCTGAAAAAAAATCTAGGCAATTCTGCCACAATGTGCAATTCAATCTGAACAGCACCATTTTTTTTATCGAAAGCTCGGGGAACGTGCTTTCTGTGATCAGTCACCAAGTGCAACAACTGTGCAAGTGGTTCGGGATCCGTCTGACTCCCTCTTATGCCCATAGCTGTTAAGCCGTAGGGCTAGAGGGAGACAACTGAGGTCCCTTCAGCCGGTAGGCGTCAGGAACCACCATACTTGCCCTCCCTTTCTGCTCCCAGCTGCCACCAGGAAGCTTCCAGGGGGGGTTCACATGGGAAGAGCCTGAAGGTCCCGAAAAGGACCCAGGCAATCCCGCCACAGTACGTGATACAAACAAACGAAAAACAAAAAGTGCACGTGTAAAAGTGCGAATTAAATAAATAGTCGTGCCTAGTGCACAATTTAATAAAAGTGGGCCAAATAGGCCCCAACCTTTCGTCGGGGGATAAAAATTGTTCCGCCATAGCCGAAGCTATGGCAGGAAAGTGATGGGAGTGCTATGCACCATTGGACATCCTGAGACCCTATACAGGATAATTGGTATTTACCACAGCAAGTTCCAAATGTACACTCACTATGGGGTTGACAAGTTATGGAGAGGTTTGGATAAAGGAGCTAAAAGCTCCCCCCGGGGTATAAAATGTCACATGTTTTACAAACAGCACATAATTGGGTGTGTCACGAACGCCAGTTCGCTGGGCACATGATCTGACCAATCAATCGGTACTCGCTGCCACCACTTTAAGTTATGGCCTTAAAGACGCCCAAAAAAACACTCTTGACTCTCACTGACTATGCACACCCCAGTCCTGGCAGCTAAATGGTTAACACTACACCTATTACTCCAGCAACTAACTGGTTAATTAGCATCAGTCCTTCACAAGCAGTCACAGAGTTAATTAGCATTTACACTGCACACTCCATCCAACCACATATAAACTTATCAGAGGCTAACTGAGTTCTTTAAGAGCATCAAAGACAAAACTTATTAAATTTTAGATTTAATATTCCAAAAGGTGGACAGTGCATATAATACAAAAATAAAAGAAAATGGTGTTATAATAAAATGACATACAATAGGTACAACAGTTATATAAAATAAAAAGGATAAAAATATTCACAGACCCTATTCACTAGAAGAAGTCCTGTATCCCAGGACGGGAAGAAACATCGGGTCCATACACATGGTTTTAGCATGTCCCCTCAGTATGAACAAAGTTATAGGGGCTACAAGGATTTTTAAACTCCTTGTTGAACCACCCCCCTCCTGGCTATGTAGGTGGGAGTATCTAGGAATGTCCAGATTTTACGACTAGCCAAAAGCATTCATTCCCCGTCAGTTAGGCAGATTCCATATAAATGTAGATATGTACATTGTACTGGGATATTGACCACATATTCCTCTCCTGTATTAATTATCAATTCATCCAATACCAAGCATTACCTGTGTATAATCCATATTTCCCAAGATATTAATAACTCGCCTTGGCAAGGGAATAAGGGGTCCATGTTGGGTATCATTTTAATGGGCCTACTTTTCCATTCAAAAGTATAATATTGGTTTCTGTCTTACATATTCCAATACCGAAATACATTTATTTTACATGTATGGTTGTCCTTAAAATGACCTCTTAAAGTACCCACCAGACCCCTAGCTGAAGAGAATTCCAGATACACAGTTCGGCCCCACATTGTCTGGAAAAGAAGATCTGGTTCCATGCTTCACTAATCGTAATATAAACAATAGGAGTAGGACTGTTCCAGGGTGGAATGGTATTTTTATTGGTCCTTTGCAAGAACTAATACCAATAATTAACCCATTCTTGCCAAGTCACTACACACTTTCCTCACAGGGTATAATACAGGAACTTCCTTACACTTCCTGTCTTGTCGTGTACTGAGAATTTTTTGATTTGCTAACAGTGTAAGATCAGAACCTCTCATTAGATGTTAGTAAAATTACACTTCCTCTTAGTGTTTACATGGAGACCCTGTAGAAATCCTGGATGTGTGTCTTAACCTACCATTTTGAGTTTTCCATTCAAACTTAGGGGTGTCCAGTAAAGTAAGTATACTTTATTAATTGTATATCATTTGTGTTGTAATTCACTAGTAGGTAGTAGTGCTATACTTTGTATAGTGTTATTTCTTATGGTGATTTTAATTAAATAGTGATAATTACACACATACATAAAGACCTTTCCTACGTGTAATAGTGTTATATACCCCCCACCTAGTTAGTTGCTCCTAAAAACTCAATGCAATCTCCATAAAAATATAAATTTATTTATACAATATAAGGGATATTTAAAGCAATATGGGGAGGGTTGCACTCACGCCAAACGAATTACAGCCGCCCCGGGTGCTTCCAAAAAGATACATGCGGCACTGTGGAAAAGAGCACTCCGGGGTCTTCACAAAATTCAGTTTATTCAACAAACAAACACAGGTCAACAGGTTATATATATATTATGTGTTGCGCTTTTGTGTATCCTTGATCTTGCTATATTTCTACATATTGGCAATAGGTTAATCTTTTTTGCCAGAAGATGTCAATGCTGTATAATATTTCCCAATGCTATATGGAGTTCTTGCATTGCGATGTTTGCCTGGGTAACATGCAAGCCCTGCACTGAATTTTATACAAATAACATATCTAGTTTCTTTAGTTGAAAGTTCGTGTGCCATGGATCTTGTAGTTTTGGTTTGTTCTATTAAGCAACAATTATCCAATGTTATAGTGCCCAGTAATCCGTGGTGATAAATCCATGAGGCAAGTAGAAAATATCGCTCAGGGCCCCAGCATTCCTGCCCATCAAAGTCTATAAATGTACACAGCATAAAGAGCGCTGGTGAGTGGGTGGTTGAAGTGCCACAAGGATTTTGATCCTAGCACTGGTCCTCTTTGTAGCATCACTGACAAATGTATAATGTACTGCTATTGTTATTTTTTAAAACCCTACACACACAGATAATTAATGATGCCCTGGTGACAATTTACTGTAAATGGATTTAATGTACAAAACTGAAAAATGCTAAACCTAATGGAATAATATTACAGACTGCGAGAAATTAGTCCTTGTCAACTATTGCACTGATAGGACTGCCCAAGTCATATTGACCCAGGACTCAGGAGTAATATTCATGTAAGATTAGTAAGACAGAGATCAATACAATTTAAAGTTCGATAGCAAATGAATGGACCAGAGCAAAAAACACTGCCAGAAAGTTGAAAGGTAAAACTGAAGGTCCCTCCTGCTTTTGTAAGATGTTTGATAGACATCTTATAAGTGTATGACCAGCTTAGGGCAAAAGGGGGTACTTTCAGCTCTGCATACTACCAGTACAACACACCAATTATAAATTAAGTTTTTTAATTTAATATTTATTTATTTTCCGTCATAATATTCCTTTGATATTTAAAAAAAAAAAAAAAAAAAAAAGACTTGTGAAAATGTGAGGTAAACACTTTATATACACATGCAAATCTGGTTAGACAGAATCTACAGAGAAGAATAAAGTCCTGGTCATAAATCTAATAAGCATAAGTGGGAGGAGGAGGAAAAAGAGAGCCCCAGGTAGGCACATGCATCTTCATCTTCCCAGTTAAAAAGCCAGTCACACCCATTACATATGTTCACCTTTTTGATTGGATTAAAAACACGCAGAGAAAGGTGAACCAAACCGAATTGCACCGATCAAGGGTTCTAGAGACATGAACAGTTGTTTTACATCCTATGAAAACAGACTGTAGTGGACCCCTACATGCTCTTGGGCATCCTCCCTACTAGCCTCATTATACATTAATTTATTTAATTATATAGTGAATAATGCACCCCCAACTGTAAATTATATGGATATTAGAAGTCACTGAGTTCCGTGACCATATAAAAGCATAAGGCTGCAGGGCACGGAACTCCAAGGTGACGTCTAATATCCCTTTAACTTACAGTTGGGGGTGCATTATTTATTATAACCTACCCCTTTGTGGCTTCTGGTTTCCTTCTCCTCCTGGAACTGTAAGATTATAAGGCTATAATCTTACAATTCCTCCCATGGAAATCCACTACAGGGGCAGGTTATATAATAATATATTGTAAAGTGTTATGGTTATTGAACGTGCCACCTACCTTTAAAATGGTGTGAAAAGTATAATTGAAGGACAGCGTTTTGGATTTTTCATTTGGGGACTAGAATACCTAGGGGCCTCTATGCCATCATAGATCTTTCCTGAATTAATTGTTAAGAAATGAATGATGAGGTCTTCAATAAAAATAAATACATCACTTCAGGAAATGTCATTGTGATTCAGGTCTGGTGAAATGCCATACTTAATGATTAACTGTGACTAAGGGCACATGCCTGAGAGGTGTCGGCATGTTTGGTTTTGGTTGGGCTGTTTTCTTATTAGATTTTAATTAAATTCATAGAAAAGAAATACTATAAACTTTTAAAAGTTAAAATGGATTTTAAGGGGACATTCAGCACAGATACATCATATGCTTTAAAAAATTGTAGTATTCTCTACCATATTTGCATATCCAATGCATATATTTCAATGCATAAATAAATGCTTCCAAAGTAGTGACTTCCTGTTTGCAGGACTACAATACTGTCCCTTTTGATCCCAATCCCTGGGTGGGTTCATTGACCCATCCAACAGCCAATCAGTAGAAATTACTGTTAAGCTGGGTACACACGATTAGATATTTCGGTCCGATCGACCGATAGTTCAGTGTATCGGTCGATCGGACCTAAATTATCGAATCCGAATGTGCCCATGTCCGATCGACCGTTCGTCTGAATCGGACGAAAGGACGATCGGACAGGGTGGAAAACCTCGTCCGATCGTGCGGTCCTCTATGGACCGCACGATCGGTCGCGGTGACTATCGGACGCGGCTGCTTTTGCCGCGACCGACAGTCCTTCCTCCTGGCCGACCGTTCGAAAGTATCGAACGGTCGGTCAGGAGGAAAAATCGCTAGGTGTGTACCTAGCTTAAGGAACTTTTCAAGAAATGCATCCTGGAAAGTAGGACCATTGTAGTACCAGAAATTGCAGCTAAATGGCAGTATGAAATCAAATGTTTTTTTTAAAAATGAGGACAATATGTTAAATACCTAGGTAGGTGTGACATGGAATAATAATATAAATATAAGTTTTATTTTTCCCCACTTAAAAAGAGCTGAACAAAAACTACAGTAGGTCAACTTTTTATTCAGTCTCATTATAAATGCCCCAACATAGAGAATTAGATCTCCTTGAAATACCCTATATTTTATAGTTATGCAACTATTCAGTATTTGAATTCTAGAACCAAGAAACATTTAGAAATAATTATTAAAGGACAACTCTCATAATGACATTTTAGAAAGAATTGCCCCTTTAAAATATGTTGAGCTATCATCATACCTTGCCCTCTGGCATCAATAGCTTATGCCTGCTATGCTCCTGAATACTTTGTGGAAGGGTGTGTTAACACCTTTATTTGTTCACACCCCTACAGCAATTTAGTGAGCTGGTAATGAGCTTAAGCATGCTCAGTGGAGGCAGCTAGGGGAATAGCATTCAGCCATTGGCTGTGATGTCAACTGTCATATCCATTACCGACAGTTCCTAGCTGTCCAGTATTCCAGAACCAGGAATAAGAAACAGGCAACAGATTTTTTTTTTTTAGCATTGTTAGTGTTGTATCTTTCACCTATGTATTGAAGTTTTGGGGGGTGATTTAAATATATACAAATTTACATTTGATGGGTGGACTTGCTCTTTCAGGGTTTGAAAATACTTACAGCAATTCCAAGTGATTTCAGAATATCGCATTTACACATTGGACATGTTCTGCGTTCCAGCAACCAGGGATCTATGCAATTCTTATGGAAGAAATGGCTATAATATAAAAACAGGTAGAAAATAAGCTGCAGTCTTTGAGAATTATATTGTTTATATATATTATATATATATATATATATATAATATATATATATATATATATATATATATATATACACACACACACCACACACACACACACACCATATATATACACGAGTAACAAACTTCGGAAGCACTCGAGGGACTTGTAACAAAACTCCAACCATTATTACACACACATCAACGCGTTCAACTGCCAGTCGTGGCCGTCATCCTGAAACGCGTTGATGTGTGTGTAATAATGGTTGGAGTTTTGTACAAGTCCCTGGAGTGCTTCCGAACTTTGTTACTCATGTGTATCTGATGTTGGACGCAGCAACCGGGCAGTTTATCGATGGGTTACGTGAGTGCTACTTAAATCTCTCTGCTATATTATATATATATATACATACATACATACATACACACACACACACACACACACACACTTTAACATATATACAATAATTTTCACAAAGTATCAACACTCCACAGGTCTTACATTTAAAGTGCTTTTTATTTAAACATAGTGCAAAATTAGCAATGTTTAGGCCCCTGTATATCGGCCTTAATCAAGCACAAACATTACTGCACAGTCTTAAATACCATATGTGTAAATAGCACAGACCACACCTATACATGACATCATACAAAACTATTAAAGTAACAGTGCTCCATTAATATACATGAATTACCTTTAAGAAGACATAAGTTGCATTTAAGACCAATAAATAATAAGTATTAAAGTAAGTGCTAAAAAAAACCTCTTGAGATATATGTGCTAATACTTGCTCCAAAATGTCTTTTTTCTAAGTAACATGTTGGTTCTATTCCCACCTCTCCGTGGCAATGGTATTTGGTCAATTGGAACTTTAAATCAGAAATAATATGTGCTTTTTCCAGAAAGTGATTGGCTACTGGCTTATTAGTCTTTCGATTTCTGTACGCAGTGTTAATTGCAGACCTATGTCCACCTATGCATGCTCTAAGGGTAAGATCTGTCTTCCTGACATAATAATCAGGTTTTATTCAGGTTTTATTAATACCTTGGTAGGTCCGTGTTACCTACGCATTTCGGCCCAATGGCGGCCGTCGTCAACCCTAATAATCTAACATATAAACACATATTTCTCACTAGAGCTTTCCTAGAGAAATGGGCGGGGAAATGCAAAGTATCATCCTTTATATCCTCTTTCCTCATACATATTACTTCCTGTGCAGCATATAGAAAGTTTTTTTTGGATTGACTGTCACGTGTTTTACAAACTGCACACCATCGTATGATATACTTACATTACCACTTCCTTTCAGTATCCTACCATTTTGACTATCCCATTTGAAATAGGAATCTCAGCTTTGTAAGTTAGTTTATATATTTTGTATAAGTTATATATTTTGTCTTGTACCTAGTATAAGTCAGTGCTATACTTTATATACATTTATTGGTGGTCATTTAAGGTAATAGTTAGATAGTTAATAGTACACACATACACATTTCTTATATGTCATTTCCTATACCCCCCACCTCATCGGTAGCTCCTGAAAACTCAATGCAATCTCCTATGAAGATATAAATATATTTATATATAGGATGAACTGTTTACAGTAGCTTGACCCTCTGATTCTCCCTTGTTCTCAGAGTGGTTTCTGTAGATAAATAGCTCAGGCAATCTTTTGCACCTCTTATTTAATAAGCTCCTAGATCTCATAGAGCTTTATAAACACATACTTAAAGGGCATCTATAGTGAAAAAAATACATTGCCCCTTTGCAAAGTTAAATTCATGTACTCTGTGCTGCCTTAATCCTATCTCTGTCAGTGACTCTGTTTAACCATGGTGTCAGATCTGTGTGCAGCACTCCCCCCTTCCCCCTCCCCTCTGTTACCTCCTCCATGTCTCAACTCCGGCTAACCGACAAGCTTATCATGTGCAGTAGGAGTTAAAGGGACACTAAACTCCCCATAATCCATAAATATAACTATTTGCCATTAGTTTCTATTATTCACAGGGAGGTGAGAACGTTTATTCTCACCTCCCTGTGAATAATAGGATGCCCGGGGGACCTAGAACTTACCTTACCGCCGCTCCACTGCAAGCCGCTCCTTCACTGACAGCCGATCTGTCCCGACCACGCTCCCTAACTTAGGCGCATGATATAAGATAGGGCGCGCGATCGGGACAGAACAGCTGTTCTGTGCAGTAGCGGCTTGCGAGGGGAGCATGGTAAGGTAAGTTCCAGGTCCCCCGAGCGTCCTATTATTCACAGGGAGGTGAGAATAAGCGTTCTCATCTCCCTGTGAATAATAGAAACGGATGGCAAATAGTAATATTTATGGATTTAGTGTTCTTTTAAAAGTTCAACATCCTGAAAAACACACCCACGCACAGTGGCCAATAGAAAGCAAGCTGTTCTGGAGACACGGAAGAAGGAGCTCCGTACAGTTTACGATCTCTCACTTTGTGACCCATCATCAAAGCTATTAAGAAGGGGGGTCAAGTGCAGCCTTATATCTACCATCAAAGCTACCTCTTTCCCTCTGCTAATGCTGTTATCTCTATGTTTATTACAGAGCAGGGAGGGGGATCACGTCACAGGGATTTGATTGACAGTCCAAGTAGGAGTAGAGGAATGCAATCACGTATTCTTCTAACTGGTGTATCTCAGGACAGAGAAGGAATCTGAAAAAAGTGAACACACTCTGGGGGTTGTGGGGAATTATAGAACACATGGAAAGAAAGAAAAAAAAGTTAATTTTCCCACTATAGATGCCCTTTAAAGGTGAACATGCCCTGCATTATCAGTTAACCATTTTAATCTTTGTTGGAGACCTTTAAAAAACCCTCAAACTTCACCAATTCCCTTCCCATGGTGTAGTGCATTATAACCTTTCTATGGAGTTAGAAGTTGTACTATAAATATACACAGAAACAGATGACACGTTTCTTAAATGTTTATATCTATCCACTTCCTTTTTATTTTTTCCCACACTTCACTTCCCTTTTGTCTTTTTAATCCACTGCACCTTCCTACATTACTTTTCCTGCTCCTTCCTACCCGTTTGGTTATCTAGGTTTGGAACACATTAGAATGTACTTTCTCCTCTGAACTCTAGACCATCTCTGGACCCAATGTTTGGAGGCCTTCACTGTCTGTGATGTCACGTGTGTTGTAATTTATGTGGCTGCATAGTCACAGCCTTCATATATGGTCCAGATTATGGAGAAGGCAGAAATAAAGTCAATTTGAGGTAATAAAACATTGTATAATAAGTCTTCAATTTAGTTATGGACAAATAATGTAATACACTTACTTGCATGTTAAAATGCGCACAACATCATTTTGCTTATAGGGTTCAATGCACACAGCACAGCTATCTCCATCTGGACCAAGTACCTGTGGGTAATAGAACCGGAATTTAGGAAGATTTTGCTCTAAATACATTTTGACCATAATTATGTGCCACTCTAGGCTGAAAACAATACATTTTACCATTCAAATGTCTTTGTGGGTCATTTTAAAAGAAGGATAAACAGTTTAATGTCTAGACTAACATGATCTTGTATTTGAACTAAGGCTGGCTGTACCTAGTTTCAAATATGTAAAAAAAAAAACTTGAGAGCCGGCAAGTTAGAAATTTCCAATGGGAAATTGGGTATTTGTGTATTGTGTATGGCTAGCTTAAGAAAACTGAAAACGTATGTACCGTAACTGCACATTTAGTTAACAGCCCAAATCACCAATTTTCACAATGTTACAGTTTAAAATATCATTGATTTTGTACTAAATCACTTGTATAATTATTTTGTACTATAGATCACATCATATTATGTATGACATCACCATAAAGTGACTGAGTTACAGTTTTAATAACAAAGAAACAAACATACATTATAAAATTTCAGATCTTGTTTGTAGAAGTACCAGACTTTTTAATACACAACACATCTGTATTTTGTGCTGGGTTCACACAAACAGCTTTACTTTCATTTTACAGCATGTTCTTAGCATTGCCACCAGCAAAATGCTGCATACAATGTTTTCCTAGCTGAAAAACATCTGGAAACGTCACTAAAATGCTGGAAAATCCTGTGGTTCTAGTCTCAAGCTGCCCATCAACTGAACTCACCTCCAGACCGATCCCACAACAGTCAATTCTCCTGGAAACCACCTTTCCCTTCCTTATTCGTGACCGACTTACGATTGTGATGCTCCTGCCTGGCACATTCATTTTACAATTGTAGGTAGTTCCCGAAGAATTGATTGAATCTCGTGTTTTTTACAATTGTAGGTAGTTCCCGAAGAATTGATTGAATCTCGTGGGATTGGTCGGGAGGTGAGTTCTAATGTATGGGCACCTTAAATCAGGTATTGATTTTGTATGTCCCCAAAAGTAGCAAAGGCTTAACCAAAGAGAGTGGGATTCAGATTGTGGGTTTGTAGCAGACAATGCTGTCAACTGTATTTAAAATGGGTTTTCCAAAGATTTTTTTTTTTTTCATTTTTAACATCAAATCTTCAAACATGGACACCATGTTGACAATATTTTATTTTGTGCTACTTGGCCAAAACAGTTACCCAGCACCTGTTTAGGTAAACCCTTTATTTGATAAATAACAGTGGGAATTGGGGCCATGATTCACTTTTTTTCCTTGATGGAGGAGGGGGAAGATAACAAATTTAATAATATTTTGTTTTTAGGATTATTAGGTTGTATGATCATAAAATGCACATTTTATATATAGAGTTATTGCAGTTCTAGACCAATGTTGTAGTCTAGAGACAATAGAGGTCTATTTCCCCCATCTATTTGCATCTAACCGTAACTGATATATTCATCACTTTATTAGGTGTATTAAATTTAAGGATAATAATTGTCCCCATTCTAGCTGGTCCCTCCCTCCATGCAGTCAATCAAAGGCTGTGACTGCTGACATCACAGCCAATGATTGACGGCTGTTTCCCCTGCTGCCTCTACTGCTTATGCTTAGGTGTAAAAAGGTCTTTGAGCAGAGGGAGGAGTTTTGAAATTGAACTGATCATTAAATATCTGGTTACAAATGTATGTAATAAACTGAGAAAAATAGCAGTTGGGTCTGCAGGCAGATAACTGACAAAACACCAGTTTTTTGTTTTAATGGTGGAGATGCCCGATAATAGGGGCTTGTCTCCTGTATACAATAAAGCAATTCTTTTTTTCTTTAAGGTAAGGTATGCCTGCCACAATTACATTAGAACAAGCCTAGCAAGTCTTCAACAATTAACTCCTTTGCGGATACAGCAGATGTAAACATCGCTAGAGGGAATCTGCTGAGGTCATGAAGGAGGAGAACGGGTAAAATGAGAGTCATTTATCCAGCAGTGACTCACCACTCTCTGTTCCCTATAGAAATAGCTTGTTATTGTTTACATGCAAGACTAAGAATCACCAAATCTCTCCAAGCAAAAACTGCCACTGAAATCAACGAACTGGAAACTTAGAAACTCCTAAAGCAACCAGTGCAAGCCAGTAGGATCTGTCAAACAGATGGAAAAACAACATTCTTTCCTGATGGCAAGCTTGTAAAGCCTGTATTAATTCTGTATCACAAATCTGCTAGTTTGTGTTCATCACCTACACCTGGCCAGTTCTCTTTTTATGTTCAGCCCAGTCCAGCCTGGCCCAAAATCAGTTTAAAGGGCATGTCCACACCCAAAACTATAATTTAACCCACTACTGGCCCCACTGTGTAGTGTAGAAAAATCCTTACCTTACATCCTCCAAATGTTTCTCCTGTAATGTGTGTCCAAAGTCCCAAAAACTGACCACCAGGAGCCTGGCCGAGTCCTATTGTCTCTCCTCCGGGAGAATCTTGCCATGTGCACTGCAGCCCTCCCCTCTCCCCTCTCCCTCCTGTTTCTCCCTCTCCCTATCTCAAATCCCCTTTGCTGTAGTGTAGGGCTCCCTCCCCCAACCCCCATAGTTATTTGAAGGAAAACTCCCCTGATCATTACTTATACTGCCTCTCCTTCCCAAAGTTCAGAACAGCCAGAAGCCGCGTCCGTGATTGGCTGCCTCTCAACCAATCACGGATGCGGCTGCCGGTCTGGCCCCCTGATTGCAGTTTCATGCAAGCAGAGGGCATGGACTGAACGTGCGAGGAGAGAGACAATGTAGGTAATGATCGGGGGAGTTTTCCTTTAAATAACTATGGCGGTTGGGGTTGGGAGCCCTACACTGCGACAAAAAGTGTAAAAAAAGGGGGTGGACATGCCCTTTAAGAGCCTTGCATTATAAGGAGAGAGGAGCTGATTATATCTGGTATTTATAAGAGAACAATATTTTACCTGCCACATTTTAAGCCCTAGATTTTATTTCCCTGTACATGGTCTACGCCTATTTAGAAATCTGATCACCTCACAGATTGTTTACCAAGTTCTGTAGAGGATTCTACCGAGAGAAAACGGTAATACCATGCCATAATAAAAGATTTTCTTAAATGCAAAAGTAAATGTTATTACAATGGATGGCTAGAAGGGAGCAACTTTGTTCTGCACAGGACAATTGTTTATTGTGTCACATTTCTTATTATATATTTTAATATCTCCTAAATTTTAAAAATATTTATGGAAGTTTCAGTGGCAAAAAGATCTTTTGTTTAGGAGTTAAATTATGTATCCAGTCTCACTTTTGTTTCCATTTCTCTGACTTTCCCCAAAAATATGTCCTGAGAAAAATTGTTACTGGAACAGAAGCAAGACTGGATTTAAAGATTAACCCTCTGCTTGAAGAAACGGAGGTGAATTTAGGTTCTCCTTGTACCTTTTTTGGCTGTATCTACAAAATCGCTTCTCCTGTACGTTTATTTTGCCAGTTAGGCTGGGTGCACACAAGCAGATTTTTCAGCCTAACCGACCCATATTGGTCACCCGGATTGAACAAATGGGTGATCGGACATGTCAGTAAATCAGTGGCGAAAGTCTCCTATGGGCCGTAGAAGAAATTTTTCAAGGGTTCCCCACAGATAAAAAAGTTCAGAAACACTGTTAAGAAGGTCCAGACAATACGGAACCTGCAACTTCCTTTTTCATTAATATTAGCAGAATACATGCATAGAATTAACAGACCGTTCCCATCTAAAAGATAAGGAAATTTACTTGTGTACTTGTGAAGAAATAATCTTCACAAAACGTTTATCTTCCTAAAACCCATAATTAGACATTATAATGTTTCTTTACAGATAAATTGTTAGGTTTATCTTCATTTAGAGACACGATAAAGTCAGAATAGTCAAATTACAAGCTCACCACACCTATAATTAGACAATGATGTACTTTAAGGAAATCCTGCTTTGTTAAGATCATTGAGGCCCAGAAATCACTGTTCTTTATCTTAAAGACTTTTGCTGTGAACCAATGCTATTTCAGCTGTGTCTATGGTAAATGCCAGGCCAAGATATCTTCCAGTGTGTACCTAGCTTTAAGGTGTCACAAAGAAGAAGACAAAACTGCACACACCATACTTGGTGCAACTGGTGTTTATTTATGCATACACACACCCAGCTTTAAGAAGGGTACACACGTGCCAATTCTTCCTCCGAACCGACTGTTTGTGACTTTCGACTGGTCGGCCAGGAGGAAGGACTGTCTGTCGTGGCAAAAGCAGCCGTGTCTGACAGTAACCACGACTGAGTATGCGGTCCCATAAAGGACCACATGATCGGCCCTGGTTTTCCAACCTGTCCGATGGTGCATTCATTGTGCATTAGGACAAACAAACAGTTGGTGGACGGTCGCCACAAGGAACCATACAATAGTTTGGCCCAACCGACCAAAACACTGATATAAAAGTTTTTGGGAAAAAGTATTGTATGGTGTGGAGCAGGAGTATACTTCCTGCTGGAGTAATCTCTTGCCTCCATCATACATTACATATGTGATTACCTGAAACAGAATATGCCCATGCCCCCAATGCACTGAACTATTGGTTAATTGGGTTTTCGCCCACAACGGATTGTTAGATGAAAGTTTGGTACCTGAAACTTTCGGACCCCTGTACTAAGGTATAGGGGAGTATGGCAGTCACAAACATTCTCCCTATACTAACAATCAGGACTGTTTGTATTCCCATCTGTCAAGGATGACAGACAGAATCTCGCTGACTCTGTCTGTCATCTTTGACAGATTATTACAGAGAAACAGGATTTTAGTAATGAACTGCCTGTAGCCCAACACTTTGTATAATCTAACCAAGGTATGGTAATATAACACATTGCTATAAATGATAGAGGAGGTGCATATTGGACACATACATTACAAAGCATGACTTTGACAGGGGAGCTTGATATGGACCTGTCATTGACATGTTTCTTATTAGATAATGTGTTATATGATAATGCTACTGTGTATATAATGTGATGGTATTAAGAATGTATGCAAGTACTGAACTGTTTTTTGTATATATTATGATGGCTATATGGACAGCCCTTTGAATGGAGTGGGAAGTTTGAGTTATAAAGGTGTACATTTATTTCCCTTTCACGTATGACCTGATGAGGGTGCATAAAGCACCAACATGTTGACAATAAATTATTGAAAATACGGAGTGCTGTGGTTCTATCTTTTATTGCTTGTATAAAGATTCTAACTAGGGGCTATTGTGAAAAAGATAATGTTAGTAAACCTAACTAAGGCTCTTATTATAAGTAGTATAAAGTATATAAAATACAAGTTGTCACATTCTGACTGTTAACCTTTAAAATTGACTGTAACCAGTTGGAAGATAGCTTGGCATTATCTAGTGCAATAAGGATTACCATTTCAAACATCTTTGCAATTATACCTATTAACATTCCACAAAATTACCGATGTCAAGAAACCAGCTAGTATTTCATAGCATGTAGATGTGAATAGATATGATAGTCCGAAAAATCACAGTTTTACCTTGGATAGAGATAGACATTCAATTGTCAGATATGTCTGTTATTAAGAGATCTACTAAAGGATGTGGTATTGGAGCAGTAGTATTTGTTTACATCCCATGTTAAAGGGTAACTGTGGTCTCCATACCATTGACCTCTAATGAACAGAGATCTCTCACACTTTTCAAACAAGATGTCTCTAGCTTCTCTTGATCTTAAGTTATAGGCTGTAAAGTTACACTTCCTTGTCTGTTTGAGTCTGTGACAGGCACATGATGGGCTGTGTAAAAAAAAAATAAATTCTGAAGCTATTTAAAGACCTGCAATTATTCTCTGTCCTTTCCTTTACCTTAGGGAGAGAAAAAATTTTTTTATTTTTTTTTGTCTGGTTAGCTTTAAATTAAGACTTTCTGGGGCAGGGCTTATAATGCAGCTGTTGATGTCCTATCCCAGCAGGCATGCTCCAACTTGATACTTAGGGCAGACCAGTGGTGCTGGGGATGTCACAGTGCTAGAAGGAAAAACTACCTTTTATACTGCTGTAACTTTAGATAAGACAGCAGCTAGACGCCTGATCCTTGAGTCATTTTAAAAGTAGGAGTGGTATTTTTTTTTTTCTATACAGGACACTTGTTCCCCTTTTGATGGAACCAGTAGCTTAGAAATGTTAAATACGTATAGGAAAATATAAACGGACTGTGAAAACTAAAACAAGAATTTTCAATTCATATTACCTTATCTCCTTGCTTGATAGAACGAACCTGCAGGCGGTTAATAGCCGTCTTTGCTTCAGCTTTTAATTCTTTCTGTAAAAAAAAAAGTAAAGTACATTTTAAAATTTCCTTATGTAAAAACTGCTCATTGTTGTGAATACAGCAAAAACAGCACTTTTAAAAATGCTTTACAGTTTTTTAGCAAGAAAAAAGCCAACACCTTGAACTATTTTGCTAACTAAAAGACTATTGGAAGCTCGAATTTAGACAGAGGAGGACCTGGTAAAATATGCAATGAAAAACAATTGCAAAACAAATCTATTGCCTGACAATTGTCTTGTTCCTTTTTGTCCCAACCGAGCCCTCACTACAAGCAAGCACTCGGCCCGGGAAAAAAAATGTCCATCGGTCGCGGCAAATTCGGCCACGGATGAATTTCCCATAGGGAACCGCACGATCTATCAGAATTTTCTGACATGCCCGATCATTCGGTGACGGCCACACCCACCCTCCCCACACCAGACAATATTTTCGGCCGATTGATCGAAAGTGCTGTGAATCGGTCGGTCGGCCGAAAATATTGGCTGGTGTGTACCCAGCTTAAAACTTGTAACATAGCGAAGCATAAACAGATAACATAGCGAAGCATTATGTATGAGGATATTATTAACAGAATTTACATAGCTGTTGTGTATAATATACACAAGGTAATTAACTTCAGGTAAATAAGGGGTTAATATTTGACAATACAATAACCCTCTACCTTCACAGGACGATGTGTTTTTATAAAACGTTAACTGTAGATCTGTCCGATTGGCCAGATTCCACAGCATTATAGAGCCAGCTTGTGCCAGTTACTTTACATAAGTATATCTGAAATCAACAGACTGAGCCCGTGACCTCCAGAGAGAAAATGTAATGATATAGATAGCGTTAAAAGCCATTGTAAATTTGTAAATGGTTAAACAGTAATTGTAGGACAGGCTGTCTCCAGGCTGCACAATAAATATTGCTAAAGGGATAACTGTAAAAGGTAAACAGATAGGATTGTGTGCCAGCACCGTGAGGAGACAGTATACATTTTACACATTGGAGTCCCATGACAAATGAAAGCACTCTTGCAAGCTTTCAATATCTGGACAAACAGAATTCCCTACCACTGTGTGTGTAGCATTTAAAGTCTGAATTACAGAGCCTTGTGGATTAGAAGTTGCACACAGCTCGTTAAACAGCAAAAACTAAATTCATAAAAGAATGACCAGATGACAGTATTGTATATGTATCTATCTAGGGTGAGTTGGCTACAGTTACACTGTGGAAAGGAGTGAACATGACTAGAACCAATTATAGTGTTGGATGGACTCTGGTCTTAGGACACAGAGTACAGATGTTTGGAAATGGTGATCTATCCAGTGGAATGTCCACGTCAAAGGAATTATTTGATAAGGACCCTGGAATTGTGCAATAACAGCAGCAAGAAACAAATATACTACAGTATGACATCAATAGCTGATTGTAATAATACTGTAGATGATTGTAGGGCTGGCAGAGTCAAGGCAAAGGCACTTTAGAATGTAATTAAGGTACAGGTATACCTGGGGTTTCAGTATAACTAGTGTTATATTCCACATGTCTGTTTAACATGTTTCACAGATAAATCAGTGAGTGTGTTCTGGTCTTAATTCTAGTACATGGTCCCAAGCACTAATACCAAGTCCTTCATACCTTGTGACAAAGCCCTGATTTGTAGGTTACTCCACAGGTAATGTAACTGCTGGGTTCTCGCTAGACATTTTCTTCTGCCAGGGAACTTTCCTTTATTGCCTTGTATAATTAAAATTAGTTATGGATATATTAAGTCCTACTCATAATATTTAGTGCTACTCATAAGTAAATTTAATCTGTATTCTTTTTCTTTGGGCATACCTGTGCCCTCTACAATATTGATTTAAACGTAAATATCTTCCAATATAGTTCCACTCTGGGTACCTACTAGACGTCCAGTCCCTTCTGGCCACCTCTCCGTCAAACGTATAATCTCTTTGTAGAAGAAAAATAGGGCTGTCCAGTCATTTAGTAACTTTTAAGGGGTAATCCCTTCTTTATAAGTGCAGATACAGTACACACGATGGTTCGGCACACAGGCCTTAAGAGTAAATATTCCAACCATGCTTAGAAGATTTGTAATTATAGGAAAGGGCTTATTCAATTTTTTATTAACCCATCCACACCCATTCACCCCCTTACCTAATTCTACACCAAAATTCTACAGTTTAGGACAGGGTCAGACAACAGCATTAAAGGTGGCATTTAAAGGAGAACAAAACCTAATGTTTTTTATTCCATAATCTGTTACAACAGCAGGTAACCCAGCAGTAGCTGGGCATGTGGGTAGAACATAATGGTCAGTGACCACATTACTCGATACTGGAATGTTGGGAAATAAATTACATACCCCATGTTATTAAAGGGCAACTGTGGTCTCCAAACAAGTTAGGATTAAATGAAAGCCTGCAGTATTTCCTTTATAATGAGCCAAAAATCACATCTCTTGCTTCAGCCTGTGAGAAATGATATTGGGGTGAACTCTGGGCGTTCCTATAACACCTCTTAGCCACTATCCAATCACGCCCTTAACACTTGGCTGTGATATGCTAATTGGGATTTTCCAGGGTACATAATTGCCACAGATTCTTGTACAAGTCATTCTGAATTGAGAAAGCCAGTCGGGTGACTAGCGAAATGTCAAGAACTAAACTTCAAGTCCAGTTGATCTAATTGAATACAACAGATATATTGGGGTGAATGTTCAAACTTCCTGCTTCCAGTAGGTTGAGTGACATCACCTTACCTCTGCTAGCCCCTCTGCCCAGGGAAAAAAGCATGTAAAGACTTAGGGCACGGCCACACTGCAACGCTCCTATTCTTAGGTCAGTACCTTTTACCCAGGGTGAGGACCTGAACCGCCCTGGGTAAAAGGTATTGACCTAAGAAGAGGAGCAGAGGGAAGGGGAGTATAATTGTCCTTTAATGCAGGAAGAGGCTGGTCACATGACTACAAGCTGGTCACATGGCTGAAAACAGGAAGTGTTCAAGCAGGAAGTAATATTGCTAAACTTCTCTAGCAATAACTTCTCACAAATGTTATCTAGAGATGTGATTTAGGTTTTATTTTGTGATGGAAGGCTTTTTATATAATCCTTACTAGTTTAGAAAAATTGAAGACCACAGTTACCCTTTAAAGGTAAATTTACCAGCACCTACATCAAAATCAGAGGTAAGACAGATTACTGCCTTTATATCAAGGAACTCTACTTTCTGATTCAGGGTTGTTCTCAGGCATTAGTTTTCCTTTAATAAGCCATGTTTAAAATGCTAATGGGGCACCTAAAAGTGCCAAAATGTGGCAATAAGTGTCAGTCAACGCAAAAAGTGTTTGCATATCTTCTTTTGTTATACAACAACTTTTGTAAACCTGTACCTCAGTGAATCCTTGAATATATTCTTACATTGTATGAATAACCCAGCAGGTGAGTGAAATAATGTAGGTGGTAAATAAATCCGAATGACAGTGATGAAAAATGAAAAAAAAAAAAAGAGCATTCCATAGAGAGATGAATTAGGATACTTTTAAACATTAGCAGATTGTGAACCATCCATGTGAAGTGGAACCTACATCATGCCATGTACATGCTATCTACAAAAGTACGTGTAAAAGCATGCCATACACATGGGTGATATTACACAAATTTATGGATGCAAAAATCCATTGATCACAATGACAATGAACTACTGTGGTTAGCATCGTGGTTGGTCGGACCAACAGAAAATTTAAAAGATATACAATGTAGGCACTCAACTGGCGGCCTGCATACCACACATATGGCAAAAATCAGGATCCGGACAGTTCAAAGGCAGAGCAATGTAATTAGCCTGGTCAGTACATATGATGTTGCTAGTGCGGCCCCAGACTGGCACTTCCCAGATAGTAACATCCCATTGTAGAAATCTTAATATTTGATATTCAATCAACAGTATTACCATGGACGTTTCTATCTGGATTGCATGTTTTTAATACCATAATGCTCTGCATAACAACTACACAATGGTCAGCGGGGTTGTATGCCATTCCTCGAATTACAACACAATTAAGCTCCAGTAGCTATTGTGTTGGAGTGTGTAAATATGGAACTACAGAGAGCAATGTTTTTGATGATTCAATAACTTTGATTGAATCAAATATCAATTTCCCTTCAACCTATTGACCGACACACTAGATCGCGATTTATATCAGTTTATCAAAAGGTGACTTTATTGGCTTTTGAAGTAAAACATGTTTAAAGGAGAACTATACTATCAGGGTTATTCAATAAAAGTTTTTATAGTTAAAAATTGTGCTAATTTTGCCCCAAAACCAGATCTTATTTATCATTAGAAAGATAACATCTGACTGGTTGGGGCAAAATTAGCACCATTTTAAACGATAAGAACTTTTATTACATCTCCCTGCAAATTTCTACCTCCCCAATCCACCCCTTTCACTAATACTACCCAGGAAAAGAACCTAAACCACCAAGTCCTCACCCCTGGGTTTGCCCTAAATCAGACTCCCAAACTAGTCAATGGAAAGACAATATCAGCATCTTACCATTGGACAGTCCAGGAAAAGACTCTGAGAGGGGGCAGAACTGAACCAGCAGGGCGATAAGGATTTTAAAGCTCTGGGCAGTACAATTTTCATTTTAATTGTAAAAAAAAAAAAAATTCACCTCCCAATAACTTTTAGATGTTTATCCAGTTAAATTTCAATGACGTAAAAGTAGGCACAGTCACGCCAATTGGTTTGCCCATCTCAAATACAGGCTATCAGGGCTCTATACTGAAATTACTACATACTGGTAAATATTATATGTGCCGTATGTCAGATAAATTACAAACTTACTTGTTTCCTGTTCTGAGCCCTTGTCTGTCTCCACCTGCGTGCAGAGTAGAAGATAAAATAACCCACAGTAGCTGCAGTGACAATAAAGAAAGACACAGAGACGAAGAAGATGGAATAATGGTTTATCCAGGATCCGTGTTTCCTTCCCACTTCGATCACCATCATCACTTGTATGTTATTTCTTATCAGTTGCACAATCTCTGTTCCTTTCAGATTTCCAATCATGATGGCCACAGTATCCTTTGTGCCTGTTGGATAAAATTATTGGTTTAATTTTTGATTCTGGTGTTTACTAATGGATACTGGGGCTGAGGAGGAGTACAAGAATGTTAAATGTTGGCAATGCCATACAGTCACTTCTTTTTCCTTTACACTGAACACAACACTACATTGAATATAAGAATCAACCGGAAACCACCTTCATTAATAAAATGTACAATAATTCTACATATCCAAGAAGAAGAATTTCTTTCCTTAGAAACTGCTCATCACAAATATCTGTTGTATTCAGTTACATCAATTGCACTTAAAGTTTAGTTCTTAAAGATGTTTCGCTAGTCATCCGACTGGCTTTCTCAATTCAGAATGACTTCTGTACCCTGGAAAGCATATTGCTCATCACAAAGTCCTGTTAGATTGATAGGAGTTCCTAGACTAGCGTAAACTGTACCCAAAGATACTAGAT
Source organism: Hymenochirus boettgeri (assembly GCA_019447015.1). NCBI lineage: Eukaryota > Metazoa > Chordata > Amphibia > Anura > Pipidae > Hymenochirus > Hymenochirus boettgeri. The sequence continues at coordinate 173,633,915 of CM033476.1, forward strand.
CATCATTAGAATATTTCCATCCTATTATTTAAATAATAGATTATGTTTGAATGTGCAAACCCACAAATGACACAGGCATCAGAGGCTCCAATTATTTGGCTACATAGTACCTTCATATCTTACTTTTCATCTACAAATATACTTTATTTTTTTCATTATTAGGTTGCAAGGGGGTCCTCAAGAGATTGACAGAAACAGTGTGGATCCACCATTTTGATATATACAGATTTTTTAAAAATATATTTATCAATGCTCTGTATGAATTAAGTGTTTGGTGTATTGATGTCTTAGAGATAAATAAAGACAAGTAATGTTCCCCCCTGTGATGAATTTGAGGGCACTTTTTTTAAATAGACATATTTATAGATATATTTATATTTGTAAAATGAATGTATTTTGAGAATTTAATGACTGAGAAAAAAAGGAGAAATAATAATAAAGAATCATTATTTTATGTAGGGGTTTACCAAGACACAAACATTTTTTCAAGGGGTCCCCACAGATAAGAAGGTTGAGAAGGTTTTATGCGCTGAACAATATTATCAAAGAAATATATGTGTGTGTGTGTGTATGTTGTACTTTAAACCTTTTAATTGATGCAAGGAAAATATTGCCCTTTTAAATGCAAATCAACTCAATTGACTGCCGACTTAAAGAATGTGTATTGGTTTAAATTAAACGTAAATTATCCATTCAGAACAAAGTGCTATTAACCTCCAGGGCAGTGTACTTGGGGAAAGTATTTTACAGCACAATATGTACGCAGTATAATTCGTAGGTGGTGACAAGTATTCAGTTGGGTATTAGAGTTTAGTGTTACAGAGTGACTGAGCACAAGAAGAATTAACCCTCCAGATTGTAAGTGCAGCAAAAGGCATAGGGGAATGCAACCCTAATAAGGTATCAAAATGACACATTCCAGTCTCTATTAGAATTTATCATATTTTGTATTCACAAATGGAAATAGGTTAAGTAGAAAACAGGTTGATATATCAATTGTATGTATGGATTTATTTTCAGAAACAGCGCTGAACATTTATATATTATATTAATATATTCAATTCAGAATCTGCCTGTAAATGCTTACAATATAAGTACTTTATCTCACACACACATACAACCTATCAATAGGTCTTTATGAAGGTTGGGAAAACCAGAGTGTCCAGAGGAAATTTACACAAGGAGAACATATGTGTGCTTGTAAATAAACAACTGCTGCCGTACAATACCACCAGAGGTCCTTAAGGGCGGCTGTGGTATTGAATGGACAATACCACACAGTAGCAATATACTGCACGTTATCTGTATATTGCACCAGGTTTGTGCAATAGAAGTATAAAGTCTCAAAATAATAAGAATATTATTACATTATTAATGTAATGCTCACTTACAAAGTCAATGCGTGTATTTCAAAAGCATTTTTAAAAGGTGTGTTTTTGTTGGTTATATTAAAGGGTATCTCCACTTGAATTTTCAACATTTGGGAATCCAGTTTTATTGAAGAACGGGAGGTAAAGGCGCTGTGCCTTACCTTCCGTTCTTCAATAGAACAAACAGGAGCCAGGAGAGAAGGTAAGAAACTTACCTGCTCGCTCGCTCCCCCGGTGTGTAGTCTGACAGGTCCCGACGGACCTTGTCTTCTATGCGCATGCGCGATCTATGCGCATAGAAGACAAGGTCCGTCGGGACCTGTCAGACTAAGCGCCGGGGGAGCGACCGAGCAAGTTTCTTACCTTTTCTCCTGGCTCCTGTTTGTTCTATTGAAGAACGGAAGGTAAGGCACAACAGATTAGGGGGGTGATGTTCAAACTTCCTGCTTCCAGTAGTTGGATTGACATCACCTTACCTCTGCTAGCCCCTCTCCCAGGAAAAAAGCATGTAAAGACTTAGGGCACGGCCACACTGCAACGCTCCTATTCTTAGGTCAGTACCTTTTACCCGGGTGAGGACCTGAACCGCCCTGGTAAAAGGTATGACCTAAGAAGAGGAGCGAGGGAAGGATTATAATTGTCCTTTAATGCAGGAAAGGCTGGTCACATGACTACAAGCTGGTCCCATGGCTGAAAACAGGAAGTGTTCAAGCAGGAAGTAATATGCTAAACTTCTCTAGCAAAACTTCTCACAAATGTTTCTAGAGATGTGATTTAGGTTTTATTTTGTGATGGAAGGCTTTTTATATAATCCTTACTAGTTTAGAAAAATTGAAGACCACAGTTACCCTTTAAAGGTAATTTACCAGCACCTACATCAAAATCAGAGGTAAGACAGATTACTGCTTTATATCAAGGAACTCTACTTTCTGATTCAGGGTTGTTCTCAGCATTAGTTTTCCTTTAATAAGCCATGTTTAAAATGCTAATGGGGCACCTAAAAGTGCCAAAATGTGGCAATAAGTGTCAGTCAACGCAAAAAGTGTTTGCATATCTTCTTTTGTTATACAACAACTTTTGTAAACCTGTACCTCAGTGATCCTTGAATATATTCTTACTTGTATGAATCCCAGCATGAGATTGAAATAATGTAGGTGGTAAATAAATCCGAATGACAGTGATGAAAAATAAAAAAAAAAGAGCATTCCATAGAGAGATGAATTAGGATACTTAAAAACTTAGCAGTTGTGAACCATCCATGTGAAGTGGAACCTACATCAGCCATACATGCTATCTACAAAGTACGTGTAAAAGCATGCCATACACATGGGTGATATTACACAAATTTTATGGATCAAATCCATTGATCACAATGACAATGAACTACTGTGGTTAGCATCGTGGTTGGTCAACCAACAAAAAATTAAAGATATACAATAGGCACTCAACTGGCGCCTGCATACCACACATAGGCAAAATCAGACCGGACAGTTCAAAGGCAGAGCAAGGTTTACCGGTCAGTACATATGATGTTGCTAGTGCGGCCCCAAGACTGGCACTTCCCAGATAGTAACATCCCATTGTAGAAATCTTAATATTGATATTCAATCAACAGTATTACCATGGACGTTTCTATCTGGATTGCATGTTTTTAATACCATAATGCTCTGCATAACACACTACACAATGGTCAGCGGGGTTGTATGGCCATTCCTCGAATTACAACACAATTAAGCTCCAGTAGCTATTGTGTGGGAGTGTGTAAATATGGAACTACAGAGAGCAATGTTTTTGATGATTCAATAACTTTGATTGAATCAAATATCAATTTCCCTTCAACCTATTGACCGACACACTAGATCGCGATTTATATCAGTTTTACAAAAGGTGACTTATATGGCTTTTGAAGTAAAACAGTTTTAAAGGAGACCTATACTATCAGGGTTATTCAATAAAGTTTTTATAGTAAAAATTGTGCTAATTTTCCCCAAAACCAGATCTTATTTATCATTAGAAAGATAACATCTGACTGGTTGGGGCAAAATTACACCTTTTAAACGATAAGAACTTTTATTACATCTCCCTGCAAATTTCTACCTCCCCAATCCACCCCTTTCACTAATACTACCCAGGAAAAGAACCTAAACCACCAAGTCCTCACCCCTGGGTTTGCCCTAAATCAGACTCCCAAACAGTCAATGGAAAGACATATCAGCATCTTACCATTGGACAGTCCAGGAAAAGACTCTGAGAGGGGGCAGAACTGAACCAGCAGGGCGATAAGGATTTTAAAGCTCTGGGCAGTACAATTTTCATTTTAATTGTAAAAAAAAAAAAATTCACCTCCCAATAACTTTTAGATGTTTATCCAGTTAAATTTCAATGACGTAAAAGTAGGCACAGTCACGCCAATTGGTTTGCCCATCTCAAATACAGGCTATCAGGGCTCTATACTGAAATTACTACATACTGGTAAATATTATATGTGCCGTATGTCAGATAAATTACAAACTTACTTGTTTCCTGTTCTGAGCCCTTGTCTGTCTCCACCTGCGTGCAGAGTAGAAGATAAAATAACCACAGAGCTGCAGTGACAATAAGAAAGACACAGAGACGAAGAAGATGGAATATGGTTTATCCAGGATCCGTGTTTCCTTCCCACTTCGATCACCATCATCACTTGTATGTTTTTTTCTTATCATTGCACAATCTCTGTCCTTTCAGATTTCCAATCATGATGGCCACAGTATCCTTTGTGCCTGTTGGATAAAATTATTGGTTTAATTTTTGATTCTGGGGTTTAACATGGATACTGGGGCTGAGGAGGAGTACAAGAATGTTAAATGTTGCAATGCCATACAGTCACTTCTTTTTCCTTTACACTGAACAACACATACATTGAATATAAGAATCAACCGGAACCACCTTCATAATAAAATGTACAATAATTCTACATATCCAAGAAGAAGAATTTCTTTCTTAAAACTGCTCATCACAAATATCTGTTGTATTCAGTTACATCAATTGCACTTAAAGTTTAGTTCTTAAAGATGTTTCGCAGTCATCCGACTGGCTTTCTCAATTCAGAAGACTTCTGTACCCTGGAAAGCATATTGCTCATCACAAAGTCCTGTTAGATTGATAGGAGTTCCTAGACTAGCGTAAACTGTACCCAAAGATACTAGATCATCATTAGAATATTTCCATCCTATTATTTAAATATAGATTATGTTTGAATGTGCAAACCCACAAATGACACAGGCATCAGAGGCTCCAATATTTTGGCTACATAGTACCTTCATATCTTACTTTTCTCTACAAATAACTTTATTTTTCATTATTAGGTTGCAAGGGGTCCTCAGAGATGACAAACAGTGTGGATCCACCATTTTGATATATACAGATTTTTAAAAAATATTTTATCAATGCTCTGTATGAATTAGTGTTTGGTGTATTGATGTCTTGAGATAATAAAGACAAGTAATGTTCCCCCTGTGTGAAATTTGAGGCACTTTTTTTAAATAGACATATTTATAGATATATTTATATTTGTAAAATGAATGTATTTTGAGAATTTAATGACTGAGAAAAAAAGGAGAAATAATAAAAAATCATTATTTTATGTAGGGGTTTACCAAGAACACAACATTTTTTCAAGGGGTCCCCACAGATAAGAAGGTTGAGAAGGTTTTATGCGCTGAACAATATTATCAAAGAAATATATGTGTGTGTGTGTGTATGTTGTACTTTAAACCTTTTAATTGATGCAAGGAAAATATTGCCCTTTTAAATGCAAATCAACTCAATTGACTGCCGACTTAAAGAATGTGTATTGGTTTAAATTAAACGTAAATTATCCATTCAGAACAAAGTGCTATTAACCTCCAGGGCAGTGTACTTGGGGAAAGTATTTTACAGCACAATATGTACGCAGTATAATTCGTAGGTGGGTGACAAGTATTCAGTTGGGTATTAGAGTTTAGTGTTACAGAGTGACTGAGCCCAAGAAGAATTAACCCTCCAGATTGTAAGTGCAGCAAAAGGCATAGGGGAATGCACCCTAATAAGGTATCAAAATGACACATTCCAGTCTCTATTAAGATTTATCATATTTTGTATTCACAAATGGAAATAGGTTAAGTAAAAACGGTTGATATATCAATTGTATGTATGGATTTATTTTCAGAAACAGCGCTGAACATTTATAATATTATATTAATATTCAATTCAGAATCTGCCTGTAAATGCTTACAATAAATTACTTTATCTCACACACACATACAACCTATCAATAGGTCTTTATGAAGGTTGGGAAAACCAGAGTTCCAGAGGAAATTTACACAGGAGAACATATGTGTGCTTGTAAAATAACAACTGCTGCCGTACAATACCACCAGAGGTCCTTAAGGGCGGCTGTGGTATTGAATGGACAATACCACACAGTAGCATATACTGCACGTTATCTGTATATTGCACCAGGTTTGTGCAATAGAAGTATAAAGTCTCAAAATAATAAGAATATTTTACATTATTAATGTAATGCTCACTTACAAAGTCATGCGTGTATTTCAAAAGCATTTTTAAAAGGTGTGTTTTTGTTGGTTATATAAAGGGTATCTCCACTTGAATTTTCAACATTTGGGATCAGTTTTTTGAAGAACGGGAGGTAAGGCGCTGTGCCTTACCTTCCGTTCTTCAATAGAACAACAGGAGCCAGGAGAGAAGGTAAGAAACTTACCTGCTCGCTCGCTCCCCCGTGTGTAGTCTGACAGGTCCCGACGGACCTTGTCTTCTTATGCGCATGCGCGATCTATGCGCATAGAAGACAAGGTCCGTCGGGACCTGTCAGACTAAGCGCCGGGGGAGCGACCGAGCAAGTTTCTTACCTTTTCTCCTGGCTCCTGTTTGTTCTATTGAAGAACGGAAGGTAAGGCACAGCCTTCCTACGAGTGGAGATACCCTTTAAATAAATTCACGCACTGACTTTGTAAAGTGCGTTCTTTATTATTTTAAAGGGCATGTCCACCCCAATTTTTGGTATATAGTAGGGTTAGTTCCCCCAGCCCCAAACGCTATAATATATTTTCCAGAGACTCCCCCGATCTTTACTTACTTTCCTCTTTCCTCCGCCGCACTACCCAGCCCTCTGCTTGCATGGAACTGCTGAGAGGCAGCCAATCACGGACGCGGCTGCCAGCAGTTCACAACGCCGGAGGATAGAGGGAAGGTAAGTAAAGGTTTTTACACTAGGGGGAGGGAGAGGAAAACGAGAGGGAGGGAGAGGGAGGGAGGGCTGCTCTGAGCAAGCCAAAAACCTGAGAGGACATCTCAGAGGCAGAAACAATTTCCCTGGTGGTCAGTTTTCTGGACTTTGGAGGGACATTACAGGAGAACCATTTGGAGCTGGGATGTAAGGTAAGGATTTTTACACACTACACAGTGGGGCCAGTAGTGGGTGCCATTTAAGACTTTATACTATTAGGGACATTTAATATGGGGGGGGGGGGGTGCAAAACCCATGCAACTCTGGGTAAATGCAGGTATTACACTTATTTTACGGCACTGCGCCATTTCTGAATGTTTTTGGGAATAGCGCTGCCAATACAATACCAATAAAGTTAAGATTCGTGCAATGAGGAATTGCAAAATTTAACATGGTTTTGTAGGGGACTCTAAAGCCATGCAAATCTCTGCTTCTTACCATTCTGCGATTCTATGATGTAATACCAGACGTAATCACATTACCTCCAGTATTGGATAACGGAAAGGTAAGAAGCAGGAATTTTCTATAGTGATCTCCCCATAAATAGGTTCTTATAGGTGAGAACAGAGGACACGCACCTTTAATCTTTATGCTCCATTTGTAATTTTGTGCAGTAGAAGTACTCCACTGTAAACGACCAATCGTTGTTGGCAGATTTGCAGTTTTTTAAAACAAAGAAAACATATGTATAGGATAAAGCTTTCTGCTTAAAGGGACACTTTACTCTGATTTGAGCGTGTTGCTGTATGGCTTCAATCCAGCACACATTTTGTTTAGGAGCAGTATCCCCCCTCCCTCTTTTAACCACTCCCACTTCCATCCAACCTGACTTTTTCCCCACAAACCAACTGTCAAGCCTGCACACAGCAGACAGCATTCCCTGTCACCATTCCAGCTTCAGTAAAACTATTCACAGAAGATAAGTTTTTGAGAGCAAGGAACTTGATTGACAGCTGAAATATAAGAAATTTTAGATTGGATATCTAAAGAAATAGGGGGCAGATCAACAAAAAAACAATACAGTGGTGGTTGGGAAGAATTATAGTTTCCAGTTATGGTCAATTTAAAAACCTATTTTTCGGTATAGATGCCCTTTAAAGGAACACTAAACCCCCAAAAATAACTATGTGCCATTCGTTTCTATTATTCACAGGGAGGTGAGAACGCTTATTCTCACCTCCCTGTGAATAATAGGACGGTTGGGGGACCTGGAACTTACCTTACCCGCCACTCCACTCGCAGCCGCTCCTTCACTGACAGCCGCTCTGTCCCGACCACGCTCCCTATCTTAGGCGCATGCGCACCAATACAATAGAGAGGGCGCGCGACCGGGAGAGAACAGCTGTTCAGTGAAGGAGCGGCTGCAAGTGGAGCGGCGGTAAGGTAAGTTCCAGGTCCCCCTAGCATCCTATTATTCACAGGGAGGTGAGAATAAGCGTTCTCACCTCCCTGGAAATAATAGAAACGAATGGCACATAGCTATTTTTGGGGGTTTAGGGGAGTTTACAGTCCCTTTAACGTTTTCCCTAAACAGGACTGCAGACCAGAAGACAGTTTAAATACCTTGAAGTGAACAATAACAGTTTTCATGTGAAGCATTAATTACTTGTTTTACTACATAAAAAGAACGTTGCAGAACATACTCTAAAGTGAAAGTCTACATCTGTCGTGTGTACACAATAAGTTTCTAATGACAGGGGGTAGAGGAGTTAAATCATGCAGTCAATTAAATAGGCAGATAATAGATCAGTTAGACCGTATCGTTTTTCCCCCCTGCAACACTCCCACCTGATTTTGTGATTGCAAGTCTATTGCAAAAAAAACAACAAAAACCCCCCACATTGGGTGGTTCTTCAGATGAACTGGGTATGTCTGCATGTGTGTGGGCACCTTTAGAATGTGATCCTGAATGTTTTTTGGTGATAATGGTCCTGTGTGAGGTATATTGGTGTGGTGTAGGGTTGTACGGGGGGGGGGATCTTGCCCTAAACTACTGTTAACACACCTAATTATTAGTTATAAAGATGGATGACTGACTTTGGCAGTACAAGATTTGTCTATGGCTATAGAAGTAGGGGGGGGGTGATCCATATTACTGGTGAATATGTAGTAAGAAAGATGGTTGCTAGCTGCTGATAATGGTTAGTGGTACCTCCTGGAGATGTAACAGCTAGGTATTCATGGGTGCGAAGTTAACAGAAAGATCAAGTATGGCTACCTGCCTTCCAGTTAAAAAGCTATATCCCAAAGTTGGTAGCCTGATAGATCTTTTCACCTCTTTAGAATTTATGGAGGTATAATCATGGATATTATTTCCCATTAGTTGGAGACATGGAAAAATGAAATTGCTTGACAGCTTCTTCTTAACTTTCTTGTTTTGTAGATTCCTCAATCAGTGATTAAAATGTGAAGATCAGTATGTTGTGAAGTTTAAACGTAATGAATGCTGATGGCAAACAAGTGGTTATATTGCAGTGATTTTCTCCAATAATTTGTTTACAAGATTATTATTATGGATTTATATAGCGCCAACATCTTTCATGGCGCTTTACAATTACATAGTCATACATTACATACAGGGTAATACATGTTATACAAAGTCATACATATTACATACACAGGTAATACAAAATATGAGTAAACAGAGTGATGAGTTTCTTACAGCAATACCATGATACAATAAGAGAGAGGACCCTGCCCAAAGAGCTTACAGTCTAGAGGATATGGGGTGAGACATAAGGTTGCAGGAGTCGGTAGGCTGTAAATAGATTGGCAGTGGAGTGTGAAAGGCGGGTTGGATCATATTGGGTAGCAAGAGGGGTAATGTTTAGGCCAGGTCATATGCTAGCCTGAAGAGGTGGGTTTTAAGGTTACGTTTGAAGGTATTAAGGGATGGTGAATGACGTACAGACGGAGGAAGGGAGTTCCAGCGCAGGGGGGCAGCATGAGCAAAACAGCTGCTCCTTGACAGAACACATATGACAGAAACCTATTCACATGTAAAGTTCATATTTTGAATAATATATGCAGGATTGGTCAAAAAATACACATCTGATCTATTTAAATTGGTTACAGCAATAATTTTGGGCAATATTTTTAACCGATAGGCTAGAATATAAAGCTAAGATCTATTAATTTTCTAATATCTATTTCTTTAACATCTATAAATTACTTTGTACTATACTTTGTGTGATTACCGATAAGTTTTAGGCTGCGGAGACAAACTACATCGCAAGGTAACACATTTTATATGTGGAAATGACATGCGCTTCTGTGTGTAATTGCACATGCTTTTTTTGTCCTGCAATAACGGTTCGCAAAACGTGATCACAAGCATGTAAGAAACGTGCTAGTGTGGCCTAGTCCTAAAGGTGTGCTATGACAGAAATTTGCATTTCTAAGTGTGCCACATCTAAAAAAGACGGGAACCATTGCTTTAGCATTAGTTAATAAGAGCACTAGATTTGAAACTTTGCATAATGGATTAAATCGGAATACCAAACTTTTTGCTGCATTGTATAATATTTGTTTCAATAATTACACAGAACATACAGGCAATTCAAACTCTGTGTTATGTATCATGTGATGCTAAACCACCACTGCATAGCTGTTATTTTAACACAAAGCCAACAGTACAAAATGCATACTTCTTTATGCAAAGATTACAATTATAGATTGGAATGTAAATGATCAGGTGCTGTGTTACACTATACAGGATTCTTATTGCTAGCAAGATCAACTACTGAGGCTTTAAAATGTGCCAACCATTTTAAAATATAATTGTTCATTCATTGAAATGATCAGAATTGAATGAATGAGCAATATGGTTCTGATTTTTACTCATATTGTGGTTTGCTAGTACCGTATTTATTTTTAAACTTTATAAAAAAAAATCTGTATTAAAAAAAGTGAAAAAAAAAATGTTTCCCACAGTAAAGGTTCGTACACATGTGATCGCAGGTCCTGACCCGTTTCGGGTGATAATCTGCCCGTGTATGGGCACTTTATCGGCTGAAATGGCCTGTCGTCCAATGATCCGGCCAGTCCGGCAAAGCCGAACAGCCGTTTCGGCCGATAAAGTGCTCATACATGGGCTGATTATTGGCCGAAATGAACGTCCTTAAAACATTGTGCATCGCGGGTCAGAACCCACGATGGCACGTGTGTACGAACCTTAAAACTGTTCTGTGTGTGGCCATATCCACTGCAAGTTACAAAGATAAGAAACAAAGAAAAGAAATGCAATGGGAAAAAAGCAAGACATGCAGAATGGTAAAAAAAAAAAATGCTAAGGGCTAGGTCACACTAGCGTCTTTCTTGTGCCATTACGATTGTGTTTTGCGTAAGAAACGCATGTCAGTGCATTTCAATGTGGAGCACCACTTTTTTCGCAAATTGCATGAGCTCTGGTTTCTGACTATTTCCGGACATGCAATAGACCATAATGCGCACATGCTTTTCACATGTGTTACCATTTAGTCTGGTATGGCCACAGCCTAAGTCACACTGCATCACACATGCAATCGCACGTGACTCTGTTGCGATTGCGTTGCGTTTGCGCACGCGATTTCTCATTTTGAGATACGGAATCGCATGCAATTGTGCATAAAATGGCGATCGCATCACATCTGAAAACGCACGTTTTCGGTGCGTTGCCGCGATTCCTATTGCATGCACAAACGCAGTAAAATCGTGGCTGTGGCCTAGCCCTAAGAGAGGAATAGATGCTTTTTAATGAGAGCAGCCATCTTTGTTTTTGATAAAGCCATTTCTCATAAGACCTTGATATTTGATCAAGTGTCAGAATTTAAAGGGCAACTATAGTGAAAAAAAAACTTTGTCTGTATACAATGTATAGATCACTTAGTATAAGCTGCCTTACTTTCATGTTTCTGTGTGGCTTCGTTTCTTCACACTGGCAGAAGTTTGTACCAAGCTGTGTAGTCCCCCTCCCCTCTCTGTCTACTCCCCCTCAAGCAGTGACGGGCTGTATACAGAGTCCGAGCATTGTCAGTTGAAAGGACTTTAAATGAAGTGCTGACATCCTGTTGACCCCTCCCTTCCAGAGCTAGACTGCAAGCAGTCAAAGTGTGGGATAAAGTAGCAATATGCTGAAGGGAGGGGCAGAGGGGGAGAGAGGAGGACAAGTGGTGCTGAGATTCTTTACAAGTAAGTTACTGAACTCTGCCTGTTCTCTAACTTTGCTAATTGTTATTTACTTTTTACCTAAAGTTCACATCTCTCCCCCTGCTTAGCTGAGATCATAATCACTGAAGACAAGAATCAGTGTAACAGCAGCTTGTAGTGAGACCTTCACAAACACAGTGACACTGCTTGTTATCCTGATACATTTCAGTTGCTTTAGTCTATATATTTCATACATTGCACTGTGTGTCTTGTTTGGTATATAGTCTGTATTACTGTATTATTATATATACTGTATTAGTGTTCCATTTGAGTCACTGGTTTTGTATGTATATAAGATTTTTTTTTGGGGGGAGGGGCTGTTTTATAGTGTGTTATGCTCATATTGCTGGGTTAATGGTTTATTGATTGTGTTTAGCACTACAGCATTTGACTATATGTTGCACATGGTACATATAGTGTGGGTGAGAGAGTGTGTGACAGTACTGCAGGGGAGCTTTGGATTGTGTGGGTGTGTGCCTTTGAGTGACAGATGAGGCGTAGCAGCTCCTACAAATCACAGCATATTCAAAGGCTTATATCTCGGGGACTATGTAGAATTTAAAGAAACTAAAGGTACCCTGGTGGATGGGATGACTTATAGGATACATTAGAAGAAATTAAAAAAAAACAATTTTCTCACTATAATTGCCCTTTAATATAAATCTACTAAATAAGCATACCAACCTATATAGGACTAAATAAATTACAGCAAACAGAAGTTCTAGTTTCATATAATGACACATGACAATACTAAACAGTGCAAGAGAAAGGGAATTTTAAGTAAATAAAACAATAAATGCTTGAAATATAAACAGGCTGTTAATTCTGTCCCTCTGGCTCCTATCCCCACCTGTAATGATTATAAATCATAAAAACCTGGATTATCAAAGCAGTGAGTTGTAAAATGTAATTATTAAATTAAAAGTGATGCTGTCAAGTAACTTTAATATTTATGAGATGTGTCTATGTTTTGAATCACAAATCCTATATTGTAAAGACTCTTCTTTCCCTTCTCAGGCAGTTCACTTTGGTTTCATTGGTATACACAATGCCTACAACCTGCCAGGTAATATACCGCGTCATTAATATTTAACAGAGTTTTCCAAACGGCTGTCCAACAGACAGTAGTCTTACTGATCGGCTTATCAATTGGTCATATGTCAGTTCGGAAAATCAGGCCAGGGTTCGCCTGTGTGTACCAGCTCTAACGTAACATTAAAAAAAAAAAAGGATAGGCCCAGCTGCACAAAAGTTTGTCTGTTATTACATATTTAAGTTTACTTGAGAAAGTCTGTGGATTGGTAGGATTTGCAGTGATAGATTGCTCAGCTTGCTAATATTTTATGAAGAATGTTGGTACATAAACTTGTTAGAGAGTTCCTATTGGTCCTTTTTAAATATTTGTTATAGAGGCTAACAAATTCTGGTGTTTGGGCATTTCATTGGCTGTACAATGAATAGGATTGCATTGACATTTGAGTAAAAATATAGTTTCAGCAAAGGGAATAAATTAGGGTAGGTGTACCAAAGAACATGCATCCAATATAAATCAGAACTACCAAAGGTAAACACTACAGTACATATGCAGGGGATTGAAAAGTAAAGGAGTTCAGTGGTTGTGAGTTAGTCAAATAACAGTTTGATTAGTATGAACTATTGCTAAAGTTCAAATTTCCCTAGGGCTTGGCCAACACAGCGTGCATTTTTTCAGCACATGATCAGATCACATGTAAAAACTCTCTAGTGTGGCCAATTGGTCTTACCACACTAGGTGCGCTGCAATACGTTTTTCGGAGTGCATGCGATTGTTTTATGCGAATTGTATGTGATTCGATTATATGACAAAGGAACTATGCGGGATTGCATTGCAAACGCACGGTAATGCGCATTCCTCGTGTGTTGTCGTGCATTGTAGTGTGGCCATATACATTGTAGTCTGGCCATATACATTTACACCTGCAGTACAAGTTTTTTATTTCTATTTCTTTTACAATGTTTTTAATTTTATCAATAAAACAGATCTCAGCATTGAATAGAAACACACAGCCATAAAGTTCACACACAATTCCGCCTGCAGGTATCAACCTCTACTAAATGTCAATACTTATGGAACAGTGATAAATGGTACTGTACTTTGATATCATGTTACAAAAACAAAAGGCAATTGCCAGCCTGACACCCAGAATGCTAGGGAGGAATTCCCTTGTTTCAATAGACCTATTCCAGACCATTTTTTTGATTGGTAAACCGAGAATATATTTTCCAGCCTTTCTACAGGTGTCCATCAATATTGTTTACTAAAGGATTTTGATGGACACCTGTAGAAAGGCTGGAAAATGAAGTTTACTGATCCACCATCCTGGATTAATAAATGACAGACATGAACAATCACGCTCATTCGCCTTCCTATAAAACAGAACAGGCCATTGTCCGTACAGCAATAACTAATGATTGTTTTAGATGACAAATATTGAGCATTTGTACATAGCTTATCATAGCATGCCATACACTCGGATTTAACTTTCAAATAAATGGGCCAGGACCGGGAAAGTTGGGAGGTAAATCTTAGTGTAAATTTGCCCTTTGATGGTCAGATGTGGAAAGTCAAATTTTTACCATTTACTGTACACTGCATGGCCAAATTTACCTTCCAATGTTCCACATCCCAACCCATTAGATTTGCAATCAAATGTTGACTGTAAAAAGGGGGTTGTGCATGACCTTGTGTTATTCTTGCAGGGTAAATTCTATCTATATAAAACCACAAGGCAGAGCTAAAATGCAGATATTCGTATTCTCTATCCAAGCGGATATGTGTTTAGAAGTAAATCACTTAGCAGTCTATGTTTCTCTATGCTGTGACAAATGGGATAGGCTTTGCAAGATCAAATAGATCTCATTCTATAAACATCAGATATCATCTGATCATTGGACCGTGTATGGCATTTTGTACGATTTTTATACAAATTTCTTCCCTATCAGACACATGGAAAATATTTTCATCTGACCAATACAGATCGTACAAGATGTGTTGGTGTGTATGTACACACCACATGTACAGTAGATGCAGATGGTCATTGAAGGCAATAAAAGACTATTATAAAGAGGCTCACACTGCAAGGCTTATTGAACTTGTTTTTGCAAAAACTGGTAAGGCTGGTTGTGTAGTTGTTGTTGAGGATCCAAGCAGCTGACATACATCTAGCATCTTGACTAGTCATTTGGCTACCGATCAGACACATTCGTAACTCTAAATTATGTGCAAGCAAATAGCCTAAATTTTCATTTGTAAAATGTTTGTTTATGGCTAGTTAGCCTGTTCTAGGTAAGAACCTAATCTGCAATGGCAATGGTAACAGGAGTGATAGGGAAGTGCAAGTACATCTTATTGTAATGTACAGATTATCAATCAGGACATCACTGATAACATACAAATATGGCTCAGGATCTGCTTGTTTGTACCCAGCTAGCTATAATTAGACAAAACTATTGTCCTTACATTGCTTTTATATTTACTCTCATAAATATTACTTTATAACTTGATGTTGAGAAAAAGATATCAAATTTCTCTTTCAATTTTTTCTTGATTAGATGTTTTTGTTTTAAGAATTGTCTAATTTTTTGAAAATCTTTCATAGTGTATGGTCACCATAAGTCCTAAATATGGTATATAGAGATTTCCTTTCTTAAAGCAAACCCCCTCCCCTTAAATGTACCCAGGCTATGGACCTGAACTCACCCCTGGGTTTATTTTTATCAGAAGTAATACTTACCAAATGATTTCCTCCCCGGTCCGACCTTTCAAACAGTCAGTGACAAGTCCAATGGGAGGAGGTGTTCTGCAAGAAGCACATCTTTCCAATTGCCAGACAGACTGCACAGGCGGAAATAGACCAGACCAGCAAGGGAATCTTTTTGTAAGATATTCATTCTGAGCTTAGCGGTTCACACCCACATTGATTGAGGACATATAAAGTCCTAGACTGGATGTGAATATAGGACTCACTCAGTGCTAAACACTAAGCCAATATGTCAATAATATTTACTAGTGACAAATTAAATCTGCCATAGGCCCCAGGTTGCAGTATGCATTTGGGCCCCATAAATCCAGTGTCCTTTGCTCATCCAAATTTCTACGGGACCATTAATATGTCTGTTTAAATATAATGAGTAATATCTCCGATCACTAAAATATAAGCAAAGAATATACTTTATTAGAGAAAGAATTGATTTAACATAAACCAATATAGCTATAAACAGCACTATACAAGTATGTAATCCAGCACATTCTGGTCCAGTATAGATCCTTCTGGTGCAACATCTATAATATCTCAGAATTTAATTTATACAACATTTATAAATTTAGCCACTGTAAAGACAGAAACGTTATAGCTATGTCCAAAGTAGATTGTCCTTTATAAATAGGCCCCTCCCACTAACCTGGGTGAGACATCTGAACAACTAAATTATCAAATAAACCACAAACCAACAAAACTGCAGCAAATACTAACCCCCCCCATTCAGTTAAATTTACAACGGACTGGTTTATTTAGTGAGGGGGCATATCGGGTGCTAAATTCTCAACATGGGTGAGACATCTGAAAAAAATCACTTTCTATCCCATTGCTATAGACGGCCACTGCTCTGGCTCCTGCAGCAATGTTTATTTTCTCTGTGAAAGTGCAGCCTCCCACGACGTTGCACACTAAAGTTCGTATTACGTTTACACGCTGTGTTTCTAAACTCTGACTTGGGCAGCACCACAAGTCAAAATACCCTTTCAATATGCGAGTCCAATCCAAAAACTCCCATCTCCCCTTCCACTCCATAGGCTTGGTTATTGTACACATAGGAATAGTTTACATTGGCTGTCCAAAGTGTTTCAGCTCTCCCCAAGCTTCTCAACTGGAAGAGCAGCACACAGGGCTGTGTGCCCCAATAATCAGCAGCTTTTCATGACTCGTATTTCTCTTTTTGGGGAATAAGTAGATTCTTGCAGGGTTATTCAATAAAAGCTCTTATTGTTTAAAACGGTGCTAATTTTGCCCCAACCAATCAGATCTTAGCTTTTAAATGTTAAATGAGATCCGATTGGTTAGGGCAAAATTAACACCATTTTAAACAATAAGAACTTTTATTGAATCTCCCTGTTGGTGTTTTACATCCTCAAAAGAAGAACACCTGTTCCTAACTACTGGCAAGGGAAGATTTTTGCTCATACAAGTAAAGGCCAAACTAAGCTTCTAGTGATCTATTGCCAGGTCTAGGCAGGAGTCTCAGGGGGTCCAGCTGTAGTATAGAGTGCAACGTTGGATTGGTCTACCAGGAGGCAGAAAGAAAATCCAGAGGCTTTGTGTTTACAGCTCTTGCAGCAGCGCATCATAACAGTACTATGCAGGCTGCTGTTCAATCTCCATTCTCCTGTTAAGGTTAATAGGGGGTTGTTTACTAGTTGGTCTGTCCTAGGGATTGTACTAGAGGAAGAGAAAGTTCAAAACAATCTCCCACATAATATCCTCCAGTCCCAGCACAGCTCCGAGGCATTCAGTCTCCTATCAGGGAGGGAGAGAGGATCTATACGGTGTACGGTCAATAAAGCATGTCACAAAAGTTTGTTGTTGTTTCTTTCTAAGTGAACGGTAATGTTACATACAGCCATGTTGCTTGGCTGGATAAGGTGGGGGTGGGATGTTGGGGGTCAACACAAACAGCCATGTTGCTTGGCTGGATAAGGTGGGGTGGGATTTGGGGGTCAACACAACGCCAGTTGCTTGGCTGGATAAGGTGGGGGTGGGATGTTGGGGGTCAACACAAACAGCCATGTTGCTTGGCTGGATAAGGTGGGGGTGGGATGTTGGGGGTCAACACAAACAGCCATGTTGCTTGGCTGGATAAGGTGGGGGTGGGATGTTGGGGGTTAACACAAACTATTTGTTTTTTATGGGAGTAAACACATAAGCCAAATGCAGTCATTGTAAATAAGGTTTTAGAACCATTTAAAATGCCAAGGTCAGAGTAAATATTTTGATGGTTTAAAAGCCAACATGGTAACACTGCAGCAATACAAGATAATAAACCTGGGGGCTAAAATATTACAGTTCTAAGGGTTACAATATGACACTGCTGAATGATAATATTAATATGGTAGTAAATGCACCAGTCCGATTACTGCACAGATATGGTTTGATGCTGTGGATATTATGCTACTAATTTTGGTAAGGGTCCCAAAGCTGCCACTTAGCCTCTTGTTAATCTGGCTGTTGACTATTGCAACAAGATAGAACTGTCTCTTTTCTTCAAGCTGTTGTAGAACATTAAACCTGGCCTTCTGTGGTTGCTGAACTACAATTCCCAGATACACTATCTCTGTGTCTAAAGGGGATATCTGGTTAGGATAGGGATACATATTTCTATCGAAATGACACTTGTTTTATTTTAAATGCTTTCTAGCTATAATCATTTCATGGCTGATATTGATGAGTTTAGGGAGAAGACCACATGGCCACTGACCTAGATATAAAATATGTGGTGGAATGAAGATTGCAACACTTTTGCCTGTCTGTACAGTTCCAGAGGAGTCTATGGAATGGAGGAAAATTCTTAGCATGGCAGTTTAGTCCTACAAACTATTTATATGCGACTTTTCTCTAAGAATCAGAAGACTTGGAAAAAAAATATTAAACCCAAGATGAGTGTTAGTGTGCCACCCTGTTGATGGATTTGCTGCTTGATTTCTACTATGTTGCCTACCTATTAGTATATCTAGTATAGTAGTGGTAGGAGTAACTGAAAGAACCAACAAAAGTACCTAGAGAAAATCCACATTAAGGCTGCGGCCACACTACAATGCACTTTAAATGAGCAAACACAGGGTTGCACACTCTACACACGTCACCATGCGTTTGCACTGCATTTCTGCCAATATTCCGTTATCGGAGCATGTGATTTGCAAAACAAAAATGACAATCCCACATTGTGTTAGCCTGCCGTGCATCTCTCATGCGCTAAGGGTTTGAAAAACACAATCGTAAGTACGTGAGAAATGCCCTAGTGTGGCCTAGCCCCAAAAATGACCTTAGCAGTCAGTATATATATGTCCACAAGTCAAATGCCCATTGCTTCAAATAAAGGAGTAAATCCCAGTGGATCATCCCAGGTTCCTCAGAAGTATAGCAAACACTAAATGAAATGATCAGATAAACCACAAACCAACAAAACTGCAGCAAATAATAGCCCCCCCCCCCCCCCATCATATAAATCACAACAGACTGGTTTATTACCAAAGGGGCATATAGGGTGCAAAATTCTCAAGATATCCTTGTAATCTATCATTATTATCCAACACTGAAAATGAAATGTGACGCTACCACTAACCTGGGTGAGACATCTGAAAAACCTCATTTTCCATCCCATTGTTAAAGACGACCACTGCCCTGGCTCCCCTGTCCGCAGCATTGTTTATTTTCTCCGTGAATGTGCAGCCTCCTCCCCTCTCTATCAGTGCGATCCATGGACCGTTCCAGGAAGGTGGCACTGTAAAGTTCGTATTACGTTTACATGCTGTGTTTCTAAACTCTGACTTGGGCAGCACCACAAGTCCAAATACCCTTTCAATAGGCGAGTCCAATCCAAAAACTCCCATCTCCCCTTCCTCTCCATAGGTTTTGTTATTGTACACATAGGAATAATTTACATTGGCTGTCCAAAGTATTTCAGCTGAAGCCGAGCTACACATGTGGAAGAGCAGCACACAGGGCAGGTGCCCCAATAACCAGCTTTTCATATCTCTTGTTTCTTAAGAAATGAGCAGATTCTTGGTGTTTTATGTTCTCAGCAGAAGCTGTTCAGTGTGAAATCTTCATCGGGC
The DNA here is from genome assembly GCA_019447015.1 of Hymenochirus boettgeri. Lineage (NCBI taxonomy): Eukaryota > Metazoa > Chordata > Amphibia > Anura > Pipidae > Hymenochirus > Hymenochirus boettgeri. The sequence goes on from CM033476.1 coordinate 173,653,602, forward strand.
AGCTTGTTGCAGTCTGACTCACTAGCTACTCCCTGTTCTACCTGAACTTCAGGTGATAATGCTTGTTCCCTCCCACAGGCGAGGCTAGATTGTTGGTTGTGCAGGCAAAGACCATACTAAACTTTCCATGATCTATTGCAGCAGGTACGAGCATTAAGCTGGGCACTTTCTCACTCCAAGTGTTGTGGAAATCAAGTAGCAACAAAACTTCCCGTGATTTGTTTCTCAACTATAATTGCTAGTGCTTACCCTCAGTAATACTAAACATCGAAGTAACCGCTTAACTGGATTTGTTAAATTAGGAAAATATATCTATACTAAAAGGAACAAAATTTAATTTTGAAATCTTCTCTAGATTGCATGGGATCAGCTGAAAAGTTTTGATTGGTCCAATCACTTGTTTGGTAAACTGCCTGATATCACAGAGCAGCCAATCAAACATGCATGGTCCTTGAATTGACCCAGGTACTGTATGGCTAGCCCTGGTCCATGAGGCCCTCAAGGTAAGAACTTTGCCATGTATATTGTGGCTAAAGAGGAGTCTATGGAATAAAGAAAAAACACAGAGCTAAACTGAAGGGTAAATGTCGTATCAAGTATTTTTATGATGCAAATTTTTCCAATGAATCAGACTGGAAATAAGGTTATAAGAAGACGAGATTAATGTTCAACCTTGTTGATGGGCGTCTGCATGACACAGACAGTGTTGCCCATTTCTGCTGCACTTTCTTACTTTTTCCTTAGTAAAAGGGCCACAATCAAATTATTCTTCTAGTAGTTCTGCTGATGTCTGGGACTGCCAGTTCTATTAAGTCTTTTAGCTACTGTATCTGGATTGCATAAATGACAACGGGTTTCCCTACAGAGAGAATGTATCATGCAAGCTGTCATAGGTGTGTGTGTATGTGTATAAGCATCATGCCACCATTAGATGCTAAGGAAAGCGGTTACTAAAATTTTGTCTCATCCTTTCTGAACTCTGATTGGTGGGCAGTGTCTGGGCAGATTTAGGCCATAACTGATGATCAATCATCTATAACTGATCACAGCCATTGACAAAATAGAAAAATCATATAGCTGCAGACCTGGCACCTTGCTGGTTTGTGTGAGCTGTAGAATGAATCTGGATAAGGGCACGGCCACACTGCATCACACCAAAAGTGCTCACGCAATTGCACCCAATTGTGTAATTGTGTATGCGATTCCAGTGCGATTAACATGCGATTTCTATGCATTTGCAATTTCTCCTTTTGAGATAGGAAATCCACATTCTCTCTGTAGGGAAACCGTTGTCATTTATGCAATCTAGATACGGTAGCTAAAAGACCTAATCCACCCCCCAGGCGCATCTTCAAATACCCCCTCCCCCCGCGCACCTCTTACTCGCGGACCTCTTCCCCGCAGCACAATCTGATGCAATCCGTTGTGAATGAAAAGCGGTACTGCACTGTGTCTGTGGTGTGTCTGTAACTGCGGGTTAGTATATGAGATCATCTGGTGAAGAGAAGAAATAATGACTTTGTGCAGCATTGATGCAACTGACAATTGCTGTTCCCTTTAATACTAAAGCCTCTCAGACTGATGCAAGCTGTCTGGCAACCTAAACAGTTTCAACTGATCCATCCTATTTTTAAGATGATTTAAGCAAATGGCTCCATCACAAGCAGTTTCAACATGTGAATAGCTCCAGTTCTAGATTCACAGCCAGTTGCCATGGAGCCAGATGTCACCCAAAAGACTGTAATTACACTTGGAGGCCTTTTATCTCTTTTTAGAGTTAATAAATATATTCTCTTATGTTACCTTAAAAAAAGCCGTTGCCTACCAGCTCCTGGTCTAGTCACTAACAATAATAATGCAGAATCACATAGTTAAAGGACAACTAAAGCCACAGAACAACACTGAACCAGAAGGCAGAACACCTTGATATAAATCCAGTAATCTGTATCTTACCTCTCATTTTGATACCGGCGCTGGGGAATTTCCTTCACAGCATTCTAGTATCACAGAGTTTGGTCAACGACCATTATGTTCTGCACATGCTCAGTCCTTAGCTATGGCAGAAACTTGTTACTGTTGGTCACACCCATTAATAATTTCTAGCCAATCCTTTTACAGGACAGGTAAAGCAAGGAAGCATGTGACTGAGTTCAGGAGGTGTGGTCTGACACTGCACATACACACAGATACTTCATCCAATTCTTATCAGGCTTATATTTACTTTAATACAATTTACTGAAGTGGGATTTTATCGCTTATTGGTGTTTTTAGGGGGGTTGTTTTCAGATTCTGGAGTATAAAAAATTGGGGTTAGTTCTCCTTTAATCCCGATAACAATGTCATGGGAAATTATGGTGTCAAGTGATACATTTCTGCAAAAAATGTAAAGTCTCTCCCTAGCCCATGTTTCTTGGCCAAATAATGCTCATGTTGCTTTATCCAGTACAGACAAAGTAGTTCTCCAGTTAGATACTCTGTAACCTTCAGTGCTAAGGGTGGGGAGTGAGAAGGAATTTAAACTGTAATGAAAGATGCTCAGCACGTCATTTTGGATTTACACCAATATAATTTGCAGTTCCAAATCAGACTTAATTCTCTATCCAAACCCATTGACATTATATTCAAAGCCTACAGAAGCTTTATAGCAGTAAGGCTGAGACCACACTATAGTGCTTACAAGTGCACTGGAAATGGGCGTGATTGTGCACACATTACCGTGCAATCGTAAAATTCGAAAATTACCCTATGGAATATATAGGTTATAAAATGATTTACGCAATTTCAAGATTAAGAGTAAAAATACATTTCGCTCTGTGACCCATTAAGAAACTCTGCGTTACACAAGCTGGAGCATTGGAACAGGCTTACCTAATAACCTAATAATAGCTGTTAATTATTTATTTGGGTTTGAAAAAAATCTTGCAGGCCAGTTCAAAACACATTCAAGAACAACACAAATTGCTGCTATTCAACCTGTAAATTGAATCACAGCTGATTATGTGTACAGTACAAGAGGGAGCAAACTCTATGGAACTTATTAGTTACTATTTGAAATAAGACTGCACATCCTGGGACTAGCTTTTCTAGTCCCCCCAGCTAATGCATTCCCTTGGTCACTGGAACACACAGTTCAACTGCTACTGTGGCCAGGCCGTTGACCAACAATACTTGGGGCCTCTGCGTCCAGCTTCATGAAAACTACAGGGATTGGAAGGTAAATTAAGATTTTTGTTTTCTTTTAGAATATTTTTTTCCCCAGAAGTCTCTAAATGTCCAGGGTGTTGGTTGATGTCTTATCGACCCCAAAAATGACCAAAGCTACACTGCATCATATTTAGATCATATTAGGCTGATGAAGAATTGAATTCCAATTTCCTCCTTGCGGTTATAACTATTGCAGACTAGCACTGCTTGCTACAATTAATAATTAACTAGTGTTATCTAATGTTCTATTTATCTCAGAGATGCACATATCCTGGCTTCAGTTATGGTATCAATTGATTCAATATCTAAACAAACTTGCTTTGGTTTGCATGTATGTTACATAAGCACATTTTTTAAAAGAGAACTAAATGGGTTATTCCACCACGTCATTTTTAATCTCATACTATTTCTCATCATCAAATTGATAGCATTTGTAAGGATGAAAGTAAAATCATCATATGGAAAATCACCTACATTTGATTTATTATTAAGCTTCAATTTCCCTTTAAGGGGCCATCTACCAGTGAAAATCATGCTTTCCCTGTAGCCTGCAGAAACTGATCTCAAGAGCTAGGCCACACTAGCGCTACTTTCGCGCATTCGATTTCAAACATTTCTGCATGTGATTGCGCATCTGTTTTGATAACGTATGCGATCACCAATTTTTTGCACAAATTGCATGCGTTACCATAATGGAAAATAGCAAAATTGCATGCACAACAACGCACACAACAATTGCGTTCACGCTTCTGGTTAGTTGCCTTAGACTATATCATTTGATCTGGTGGTCTTTTAATACCTTGAAATAGTAGTCCAGCCTGTTGTGAATTGGTAGTTCTAATTCAATATATGAATAAAGGGAATGTACACCATTTAAAAAAAAATGGCCATATGTCCATTACCTGCCCCAAACCCCAACTCATATATTCAGCACATTATTAGTTGTATTACTAAAGGGTATCTCCACCTTCAGTATAAACTTTTTCTGTAGTGTAGGGGACCCTAGCCCATCCCCAACCGCAAGGTTTGTTTGCTAATAAAAACTCATCAGGAATGTACTTAGAGCTTTTTTCCCCCGGCGTTCTGATCTGGCCCTCTGCTTGCAGGAAATTGCTAGCTAGGGGCCGCATCGGCAGCTGCAACTGTGATTGGCTGAGGCAGGTAAGAATTTTTTAACACCAGCAGTGGGGAAAATTTTAGTTTTGGGGGTGAGCATGCCCTTTAAGGATAGTGATTGCCTCCATTCTGGCAGTGTAAGCCAACTTCTCCATCCCTGCTGTCAATCAGGGTTGTGAGTGCCATCATCACAACCAATGATTAACGGTCGATTCCCCTGCTGCCTTTTCTGCACACGATTAAGTTAATAAAAAGCTCTGTGAGCCATGGGTGGAGGCAGATACCGTTTCCATTATGGGAAAAAACTTGTGATTAAATATTGTGTTACAAATGCGTGTAAAAATAGCATTTGAGGTTGCGGGCAGATAAGTCACCAGATTTTTGTAATAAGGGTGGACATGCCCTTCAAGTACTGACCTACTCTAACCAATAGGAGATCAGGTCTCCTGGTGGTGGGAAAGTAAGACATGTGCTGCTAATCATACACTCTAGTACCGTTGCCTTGCTTGTACTAAGGTAGTGGAGGTGCCCCCCTCTGCAATGTGCCTTGTGTGGCTGCATAGGTCACATACTCCGAAGGCCTCCTTGAAGACGCCCAATACATTCCAGTTTGTTTCCGCTCCATAAACTGATATTTGTGACAAGTTTACTTATTAGAGAGTAAGAATTTAATTATTATCCTTGTTATCACTGATCCAAAGCAGATCACTAAGGAATTTTCTCAGTAACTTTGATCTGAACAAATAACGGTTTAGCTTAAAAGGGAAACGATTATTGAATTACACTGAAATGAATAAACAATTTATACACTTGGTAATAGGGAAGTGTGAGAATGCATTAAAGGGCATCTCCACCCTCGATATTAATGTTTGATATATTGCAGGGCATCCACTCCCACCCCCAAAATGTTAAAATAGAATCCAAACTCTACTTACAGACCCTCGTTCCAGACCCTCACTCCATCGTTCTGATCCGGCTCCCTGCTTGCCAGAACTACAAGCAGGGGGCCAGACCGGCAGCCGCAGCTGTGATTGGCAATAGAGAATGGACGTCACAGGAGCAAGGATCTGTAAGAACAGTTCCGATTCTATTTTTACACTATACTTTACAATATAGTGTTTGGGGTGGGAAGGGATGCCCTGCAGTATATTTAAAAGATTTTACGCTACATGAAGGGCAGCCAGGCAGGGATCAGAAGGGTGGGAGCGAGTAAAGGGTTCCCCTGCGAATGCCACTGTCCTCTCAGAGGACAAGGAGGAGGCAGAAACCTTTTGGACAGGAAGTCAGCTCCCACTCCTCAAGGGAACAAAGGAACCATACAGGGCAGAGATATAATTTAACGATTTTTTTAAAGGGTATCTCCACTCGTATTTTCAAGATTTGGGAATCCAGTTCTATTGAAGAACGGGAGGTAAAGGAGCTGTGCCTTACCTTCCGTTCTTCAATAGAACAAACAGGAACCAGGAGAGAAGGTAGAAAACTTACCCACTCGCTCGCTCCCGACCTCGCCCCCACGTGTAGTCTGACAGTCCCGACGGACCTTGTCTTCTATGCGCATGCGCGATCTATGCGCATAGAAGACAAGGTCCGTCGGACCTGTCAGACTAAGTGCCGGGGAGCGAGCGAGCGGGTAAGTTTCTTACCTTCTCTCCTGGCTCCTGTTTTGTTCTATTGAAGAACGTAAGGTAAGGCACAGCTCCTTTACCTCCCGTTCTTCAATAGAACTGGATTCCCAAATCTTGAAAATACGAGTGGAGATGCCCTTTAAACTACTCAGTGGGGCCAGTAGTGGGTTAAATCTTTGTTTGGGGTGGACATGCCCTTTAAACAAGAGAAATAATAGACAAATAGACTAATAGAAAGATAGAAATAAAAAGATAACTATAGGTATAGAGACAGAGAGAAGAATCAGATCTTTTTTTAGGGATTACAGCTTTCAGTACACACACCATCAAAATCCTCTGTAGCCTGTTAATCTAAACAGACCCGGGAAGGGTTAATCGCTATTCTATTTTCCTTTAAAGATATTTACAATTCAAATAAGATAGCATGTACCTGGGGAAGGGGTGTGTGTTTGTAAACACCTGTATTAGTTGTTTCAATGTGTTGTGTAAACCACTTTCACATGCAACTGCAAACAACTTGAAAAAGAAAATAATATAAACACAAACAAACATAAAAAGAACAATATGGAGCAGTGGCTAGAAGGCTCAGTACAAAAAAATCCCTCCTATTAGAAGCTGTTAAATGGACAGTCTTGTAATTGAATGGACCAGAATGCCCTCAGATACACGGTACTGAACACAATAATAAAAATCATTACACCATGTTGCAAGATGACCAATGTGCGGGTTATAAAAAAAAGTTACTTTATCCCAATGACACAAACATTTCCCCTGTACTAGGGGGAATATAAAAAAGGAAAAATACCAAAATATATATTAGTTAATATGTAATTCATTGATATTTTTTGAGTAACTCCGAGTTCAGACAAATGGCTGTTTGTTGGTTTGCCCCATTCTTACCAGCCTTTTCTTATTGTTGCCGCTAGGAAAATGCTGCATGCAGTTTTTTCCAGTAAAACAACTGGAAAAGTTGCCTACAAAGCTTTTGTCTGAACCTAGCCTAAGACTTCTAGCACAGACCAAAAAAGAAATACTTGAGGTACCTCCCAGGTGTCCAGTCCTTTCCAGCCACCTCACTGCCAGATAGACAATACTATGAAATAAAGAAAGTAGGGCTGTCCAGTCGTTTATATTTTTCAAGGGGTAATCCCTCTTTATTGTAGTACACCAACATACGACGTTTCGGCCGTTTGGCCTTTATCAACACTTGATAAAGACCAAACGGCCAAAACGTCGTGTGTTGGTGTACTGCAATAAAGAGGTATTACCCCTTGAAAAATATAAACGACTGGACAGCCCTATTACCTTTGGTTGAAGCTGGTAAAGATGTAAAGCAAATTCCCTTGGAAACTGTCTGCCATAAAAAAAACCTATACACACTGCCAATGTTTCATCCCCATACTTTGTATATACTTTTCGATTTTCTTTCAAGGGAAAAAAGGAGCGCAAGTAAATACTTTGTGCTTATTTAAAAAAAACTAAGATGGTGGTTGGGGGTGGGCTGGGGTAAGCTACACTACAAAAAAGTATTTTAATGCTAGGGGATGAGGCAGCCATAAAGGGAAAAGGAGGGTGGGGGAGGGCTCCCTTGTGCATGCCAATGTTCTGAGGGAGGACAAGGAAGAGGCAGGGACCAGATGACTCACAGACAGCTCCTACTGTTCAATTTTAAAAATTTTGAACAGGCACTGCAGGAGACCCATAAGGAGCAGAGGTGTACGGTAAGGATTTCAACACTACACAGGGGGCCAGTAGTGGGTTAAATTATAGTTTTAGGGGTGGACATGCCCTTTAAGAGCTATTCAAACACCTGTAAATTTATCAGAGACGAAACTTAAAATTTTGAGACCGTTAATATAATACAAAAATAATAGAAGAATGAGGTCACAAATAAAGACATACAATATAGGTACAAAACAGTTATATAAAATAAAAAGGAGAATAGCGGAGTTCCAACAGAATTCTGGGTTCCAAAGGCAGGAAGAAATAATAGACACACCCCAACCAGGTTGGACCTCAAAAGTAGGACACCAAAAGTACAGTATGACATAAGAAAGTTTCCCATCTTTAAAAGGTCTCCACAGAGAATTTCCCCCTCCCATCTACATGAGGGTGGGAGTAAAACATGTCCCAAACCTTCCTTTAATCCTCAATTTACACAGACACTTTTAACTGTACATTTTAATATCCCACTAATCCGATATTCTTATTCTTCATGATTTATCCAAGCAATCAATATCAAACATGACTTGTCCCAGACAAATATTATCAGAGATATTAAAATCTCCCCCAGTTCTATTGTATGACCATCATGTGTGGTATGGATTTGACTGGGTGATCCTTCCATTTATAAATACCGTATTGGTACATGTATATCACATTCCTGTAAAATAATATCTTTAAGTTTTATTTATTATTGGCAATCTGGGACCTAAATGTGAACTCTGCCTAACCTTCATAGTCCATCTGACATTAACTAGGCCCAGTGGAGAAAGGTTAGAGGTTTTGGCTAGGGTCCATTAGCTTGGCTTCTAAGATTCTGTAAGAGGTGGAATGTGGCCTTAAAGGTCTGGAAGAGCAGTCCCTAACTATTTATGACTAGAGATGTCCAAACTTCGAAAAATCCGGTCCGCGCGAGGATCCGCGGATTTTCGAAAAAATCCGAAAATTCGAAAATCCGCGAGCGGACCCGTTAAAACGTATTAAAATGAAAGTTCGGCAAAATCCGCATTAAAAGTGGTCTAAATAGCCTTGGTAACGTACACTTAACCACTCAGGGACCTGGATAATGGCCTTAGAAGCACGTATAAATGCCAACAATACCTAAAAAGTACAGTCCGCTAGCGTGACTTTAAAAAAACGGTATTTTTCGAAAATACGAGGATTCCCGTAAAAACGAAGATTTCAGTAAAAAAACTAGGCTTTCTGTAACTATGATAGCTGCCATTGGCTAATTTGGATCATGTGGCTTGCTCCGTCTTGAAAATTTACACGAATTACTCGTTTTTACGAGTATTCTCGTAATTACGAGAATACTCGTAATTACGTGAATCCTCGTAATTACGAGGATCTTCGGGTTTTCCGTATCCCGCAAGTATCGTAGATCCTCCTAATTACGGAGATACTCGTATTTTCGAAAATTTTCGTAAAAAAAAAAATCCGCAGTTCGGAAGTTCGGAAGTCCGGAATAATCCGCCGTTCGCGGATGGGAGAAATCCGCGGCGGATCCGGGTTCGGGTCCGCGAACCGGCCATCTCTATTTATGACCATACAGGTCCCAAACTGTGAACCATTCCCTGCATCACTATTAGGTTTAAACATTCTGTCATGATAACAACTTTGTCCTCTGAATTCATTACTGTGTGCCTGCTATGCTTTTGGATGCCTTGTGGAAACTAAGCAATTTAGTGACCTGGTACTGAGCCTGGGCATGCTCAAAAGAGGCAGCTAGGGGATTAGCAAGCATCATTAGGTGATAGCAACTGTCCTTTTATGGATTTGACAGTTGACAACTGGAAAAAAGAGGAAACAGGGGTGCAACTGTAGGGACACGCCCCCACCTGTGAGATTTGAAGCTTGGCCCCTGACCCTTAACCCCCCCCCCCCCCCCCAGTCGCAGCCTTTGTGGGCCCTGACGTTACACCACTGCCAGGAAGCAGAAGTAGGGGCAACAGGGAATTGTGCATGATTTCAGGTTATACTTGTATATTTAATATTTCAAACTATTACAGTTTAGGGCTTGGGGGGTAATGTAATTGTACATAAGTTTTCGTTTGTGTGCTTTTCATTTAAGCAGCCGTTTGCATTACAAATGGCAGAATTAGTAACAATCTACTGACTGTGCTCAACTCCTTTTAAAAGAACCCAGGCAGATACAAATACTAGTTTAATAAGAAAACAGTCCATTGTCATGACTCAGTTTGGATGTCTTGCATTTAACTCATAGAATGCTGTTAAAGCCTCTTAGAAGGTATAGAATTTCCTTAAGGGCTACCATGGTGACATGGAACTACCCAGAAGTCTCTCCTACCCTTATTTGCATATGAGAAAGAGCTCTAGCCCTAGCTCTCTCTATATCTTACTTGTTTTCTTAGCAACGTCAAATTATTCTTTGCATCCCATTGACAGTTTCAACAAATTTAGCCAAGGTGAAAAACATTCCTGAAAACCGGTTTTGTAATTTCAACAGTATAGAAACAAATTACATTTGCTCACCCTATGTGAACTGGCAGTGATCCCACCTGGTTTGAGCAGCAATAAAGCTTGGCAGAGGCTGGGTAGTGCTGAAAGCTCAGGCTTTCCTTAATGCACTACTATGCACTGGATGGCACATGTTTTCATGCATTTTTCACTTCCTGCCATAGCTTCGGTGGAACAAATTTTTTTTATCTCTCTTTGTTTTTTGTAGTGTTTGTTCACTGTCTGTGGCGGGGTTGCCTGGATCTTTTTTAAGACCTTCAGGACTATCTTATTCTAGCTCCCCCTTGGATACGTTCTGATGGCAGCTGGGAGTAGAAAGGAGGGCTAGTTTGGAAAAGTCTCCGACATCTACTGGCTGAGGAGACCTATGTAGCTTCTCTCTAATTCTACAGCCTAAAGGCTATAGGCACACTTGGTGTTGGTATTACGGAAAGCACATACCCCGAGCCTTCATAAAAAAACAAAAAAACATCTATTGCTCACACTGGCTCACCCAGACCATATGTTACAATGTAACACCTCTACATTGACATTCCAAAGAAAAGGGAATTAGACGTGTACACACTTTTTTCCCTGCTCCCCTAAGGTCAGTGCATAATGACAATGAAATACGACAAGGCAAATAAAAATATTTTTGATGCAGGACTCTAGGTCAGACCTCATCCTCGATAAACTTAGTCCGGGGGTACCCAATCTATTTAAATTTAAGTGCCTGGTGTGCATATCCTGACCACCTTTGGAGGGCCACCCAATAGATTTATAGGCCTATATAGGTTACAATTTAAATGTGCAGCAGTCACAAATTGTCACTAATTACAAGCATACTGCAATTAACATAATTTATTATTACTCATGGGGGGGGGGGGGGGTTGTCCCAGGTTGTGTCCTGGATATTAACATTGATAGGGTGGGGTGCCTTTCAATGCAATCTGCTCTATGGTTAGCTGGATGCATACTTTGGTTGTGCATCTCAGGTTAGGTTATGTGTTGGGAAATCACTTGATTTACCACCAGATGGCAGTGCACAGGTCAGATCGCAATCCCCATTAACTTCTGCATGATCAAAAAAATGGAGTCAAAAAAGGGTGGTATTTTGTAAAAGTTGTAAAGTGACCTATGTTTGTTTCCCCAGGTAGTGAAATAAGTATACCAAGTCTCATCAATATTGGCCCAGCATTTTCGGAGGTTTTTCTGGAACATACATATGTAGACTTTCATAAATATAGATAGATCGATGAATGCATATCCCCCAATATTATCTCTGTAATCTTATAGAAGCAATAGTGTGCAGCACTGCAAGTGGCATACCATCCTGTACTCAACAGAAATAACCTGATGCAGTGTGAAATTTATCTGCCAACGCCACACTCATTGCTTCTAACAGCTGATTAGCAGGTGTCTGGACCTCCCTCCTATCTTCTACGCATGTGCGCCTATAGGGTAAGATACGTGGTATGAAGGGACAGCATGCCAATCAGCTACTTAGAAACAGTGTGGCACCCAGTTGGTTAGTGTAATGCTGCATCAGTTTTATACATCCACAGCCATCTACTGAGAATATTTACTTTAGTATTTCTTTAAATACGTAAGAGAAAGACTTTACCAACAAAGAGCACATGTACAAGCCTGGATCGGATCAGGAGCCCGAATTGTGGGGATTTCTCTGCAATTAGAGAGAAATGAGAGGTTGGAAAAGAAGCCCCTACCTCCCATACAATTGTAGTAAATACAGCATGTGCAATCCTATGCTGGCCATACACTAGCTCTATTTGATTTGGTTTTCAATCTGACACAAACATCGACTAATGCAGTGGTTGGAATTGCTGACATTACTGCAATGTTTCCTGGCTCGATGATCTGGCCAGGTTAAATTTCACGAAAACATTGGCCTAGGGCCCAGGGAGCCTCAGGGAGTAATACAGTTCATGCAATACATCTAAAGCAATGAGGGGGTCCTAAATGACAGCCCTGAATAGGGCCTTGTTTGATCTCAATCCATCTCTGTGAACATTTTCACTCAGTTACAAAATACACAAACCCTGCTAATTGAGATACTTCTTTTTTCTATATTACTTTTTTCAGATACAGAATTCCACAAAAGATACAGATACTATACGCATACAAAATGGCATAGATCATGTGAAAATAGTTAATACATTCACCTGTTGTGTAAATTAAAGTCACTGTAACTTAGATGGTTGTAAAAACATGACACAGCAGTAAACCTCTTATTCTAATGCAGCCCTGAGGACATTTACACAACATTACCCTTTAGGTAGAATATGAATTATTAATGTCAGATTTACACATCTATGAGGAAGTAAAAGATATTTTCTCACTGTACATCAGCAGGTCAGATAAAATTAAAGTGATACAGGGATATTTCAGTCTAGCCAATAGTGCAGTTCTCAAGATAGGGCGTCTGACTAGCCTAGTCATCTGGATTAAAATGACTTTGCTTCTTTCTACAGACCAATATAATATTGTTAATGCAATGTAGCCATATGCTACATTTACCTTCCACCCAACAAGGCAAATCATATTTTTTCTTTTGTTTTTTTCGAGCACACAGGACCTGATCTCCAGCAGAACACATGATGTTTACCTGCATTTAAAGATTTAAATGGTTTCAGTTGGTTATAATGGAAATTTCGCCCCTTTTCTACTGCTGAATTGGAAAGCATAACCCATTTTAGCTACTAGGGGTCACTGTTGTACCATTCAGAGATTTTTCAGTTCTGCACAGTGTGTTGAAAGGAACATGTTGTAGGAGAGATAACACCCAAGTCCTTAATGAGCAAGTCACAATGAAGATTCTAGGACTTTATCAATATATAAAATATCTGCCGACAGGCCTGAGCAAGTTACATGTTTAGTTTAGGCAAGCTTTGAGAAACCAAAAATGGTTATTTAAGCAGTGGAGTCATAGCTTTCGTATCTACAGTTTGCTTGGACTAGATTAAAAATGTGACTGGCACTCAAATATCTTGTTCGGAAGGGATAAAAGAGGCTTTCTCTATGTACAGTCGCACCACTAGGGGGAGTAGTGCCGGGGGCAGATTTCCTTTGTTGCCGATCCCCTTACAATAAAAAACTAGTGCTGCAACACGAGCAGAATTTTCACCCTGCTTCATGGACACTGGTTCATAGAGAACATTCATTATTTATAAAAAAATCTGGATAAAACCCTCCTGAAAATAGAATAGCAATGAGTGTAACACTATTAAACCTTATGGCCTCAATGAGCAAATAGAACTAGCTCTATTTTAATAACTAAAATAAATTATTAAGGGGTAGGGGGTTATTATTGATTGAAAAATTGACGATCCTCTGTTAAAGATTATAAGTGTTAAAGCCCAAGATATACAGAAATGACTGACCAGAAAGTTAATGGGTGGGAGGCTGACTTGTGTGCTTCTCCTGCACAGTGCCGCCGTCGAGCACAGCCTCAGACTCCCTCAGTGTGTGAGGGAGACAGGAAGTCCCTCCTCCTCTCTGCTGTGTGAAGTCCTGAGAGAGAAGGTAGGGATCTACATCTTTTCACTGTTGAAAACAGCCTTTTCAGGCAGAGTTCTCACTCTGCCTGAAAAGGCTGATTCCACAGAGTTTTCTGTGTGGGGGGGGGGGTGTCTGAGTAACCCACGATTGGGCCGGGCTTAGGCACCCGCGACTGGGCCGGCTTAGGCACCCGCGACTGGGCAGGGCTTAGGCACCCGCGACTGGGCAGGGCACCCATGGCTGGGCCACAGCACCTGCGAGTGGGCGGGGCCACATGGGGCTAAAAGATAATGGGCCATGGTGTGCCTGCAACTGGAGGGACCATGGGGTCCATGAGTGGGAGGGACCAGGGGGGCTGCAAAGGGGAGAAGGAGACACAGGACAGATTGAGTTTCAGAGCAGGAAGCAGGAAGTGCAGGGGACCTGGTGATGCTGCTGCCATATCACACACAAAAATGTAAATATCTTCAAAACAATGCAAAATAAACAATGGAAATACATTGCAAAAATTCTCAGGCGAGCAATTCCTATCAATTTACCTCTAGTCATATTTGTACCACAGTTCCCCTTTAATATTATCTCATTCTATTTAAGGGAACATTCTAAGAACCATATTATAATATCAGTAAATAAAATATTTGAGATAGGAGATATATATCTGGAGAGAACACGGCGGGAAGGTGCTATGTTGTATTTTAAATAAAGTTTAGCAAATTGAAGGTCTGATGTATTGAATGGTGTGCTGCAATATAAATAAAGTTTGATGAATTGAAAGACTTGGAACCAGTGGAATTTTTGCCTTAGGAAGAAAGAGGGACTTGGTAAACGCGTAGCAGATGATTGTGGATAATCATGGCAAAGGGGTTTAAGAACACTGCCATACTGAACACTGAAATACTAGAAAAGCAGGTATGGCGGTACATGTGCAAGTGGTGGTGATATTGTGATTACTGATGTGGCTACAGTATTAACTATGAATATGAGCCAATAGAACGTGTTCCCCATATCCATCTGGGATATTGTTCGGAGAGACTGATTGCGGTCCTTAAAGGGCATGGAAAGCAGACTCGCACCAATACATAATTGGCTACTTTTTTAGCTAAGTACTTTTGTGATATACCACAACACCGCGTGACTATTACGGCATATAAAGCATTCCTTTAAATTGTGTTCGCCCCTTTTACCCCTACAAATATTTCTAAGATTACCTTTATTCATAGACTTGAGAAATTAAACACGTGTATACTATTAAACTTTGGTCCAAATCGTTTTTAAACTATCACCTTTAACACGGGCACGAAAGTCTTGGCACAAAGAGTTATTACTGTAATTTTTACCTAGTAGTTTATTGCTCTATATTATTTATGAACTGTCATTGTCTATTTTAACAAACTTTGGGGATGTTTGGAAGAAGAGCACTTTCATTACTTGTGTGCATGGTTATTAAATTGTCACTGGGAGACATTAGACACTGAACCTTTGTTATGGTCTTCCTTTTTTTTTAGTTTGTAAGGGGAAAAAAAGGGGGTTTCACCACAGCTCCTTGTACCAACAAACTCCCGACCAGTATATATGAATTTTAAAGGACATTTAAACTGGTGCCTAATCATTTTCCAATATCACACAGTAATAAGGATTTCATTTTTTAAACAAAACATTCTGGGGTCAGATGAGGGAATCATCTTTGGTATTTTACATTACCTAGAGGTAGACCAAGCATAGAGAATACTCAAGTACATATAGAATAGAGAATACTCAAGTACTTATAAAATATACATATAAAATATGGTATATAATACAGTATAAAGTACAGTATAAAATAAAAATTGTAAAAAGAAATAAGAAGATATTACACGAGTTGTAGGTCTACATATCATGTTATTCGAGCTTGATACTTGGCAGTTGCATTACTACAGAAGCTTCTATAGATATTCTTCGAGTCATAGCTAAATCAAAGGGCTTATCTGTTGCAATACGTGGAGACATCTGGCTACACCAATGGAGGGCTGACTAACCTTCCTTTTCAAGGCGACGTACTATTTGGGAATAAGCTTGGATGTTATAGCAGAAAACTTAGATGATAAGAAGATTCTTCTATCAAAATTTAAATCTAGACAACGTTTGACTAACCAGACTCAACCTAGACCCTCTTTTCAAGAAGCGAGAACATACAGACCTGGAAAATCTCATTTCAACCAAAATTGGAGACAGCTTTCTTCCTTAATAATTACGGACACAAATGGCCAAGGTTGGTGAGCAAAATTCAAGGAAATGATAGCCCAAGGGATATAGGGCAAGAATCTTGTCATCCATGTCATCTAATTTCAGAGAAATGATTCAAGCATTTGCACCCAATATAGCAGTCAGAATCTACTCTGACAACAAGACTGTTGTAGCCTACTTGAACAAAAACGGTGGCACATGCAACTGCAAGTTATGCACACTAATCTATATCCTACTCCTCTGGGCAGGGACCAATCTTCAATCAGTCATAGCAATATACTTACCTGGGGAGGACTATTGGGAAGCAGACTTCCTCAGTCAGAAGAAAATCCATCCAGGAAATAGGAACTCCATACATCCATATTTCAGGAGATATGCATTAAGTGGGGGACACCCCACTTCAAACTGATGTCAACCCCACAGAATTCGAAAGTCAAATCATTTTGCACCCGTTATCCATCAGCGAATGCAGTAGCATCAGATGGCCTATCTAGACCATGGAATTACCCCCTGGTATATATCTTGCCCCCAGTCCCTCTTATTCCCAGGTTCTTACAGAAAATTTTCAGGGAAGGAGCAGGGGCAATTTTAATCATACCATTCTGGAACAGAAGACCCTGGTTTGCAATGTTGTGGGCAATGAAGATAGCACTACCTTTTCCCCTGCCTAGGATTCCTCATCTTCCAATGCAGGGTCTATTCTACCATCCTCAGTTGGAGAAGCTAAGATTAACGGTGTGGCTTGTTATTTGAACTTGGTATTTCAGATGAGACTATATCAACAGTAATGGTAGCAAGAAAACCATCCACTGCTAGAAACTATTACAGAACTTGGAAACCATTCTCAGATTGGTGTTAAACCAAAGATATTAATACCCAATGTCTAACTACCACAAATATTTTAGGAGTTCCTACAACTAGGTTTAAAAAAAAAAAAAAAAAAAATCTTACTTTATCTACCTAGAAAAACCATGACGGATCGCCATTGGGCCATGGATTCATTAATCATAAGATTCCAACAAAATAATTTAAAGACCGGATATTGCACATCTACCTAAAGTAGATTCTATCTTAACAAAGATATACTGTAACAATACTAGCCCTTTCTTCACCAGAAGAACAACAAAAGGAGCAAAACATAACCAACACTGATCCAGTCAGATGTCTAAAAACATACTTAGACAAAACCAAATCTTGACGCAAAGAAGAGTTCCTATTTATTTCCTTTTTAGATAGGAAGATGGGAACTAGAGAATTTAAAGGATCAACAAGGGATTTTGGAGTCTCAGACCATCAGGGCTCATTCCACTAGGGCTGCATCCACATCTTGGGCATTTGCAGCTGGTGCATCAGCAGAGGACTTATGCAAAGCGGCCACATGGTCTTCTTTTAACACCTTTTTCAAGTGTTATAAATTAGACATTATGTCTGAATCTTTTGTAGCAAATGTTTGGAGCTGCTTCAATCAAAATTAAACCCCTCCCCTCCTTTAATAAGCTTGTGTATATCCCTTGGTAGCCCACTGCCATTAATAGGCCAACTTACCGTAATTTTCTTTTCCGGTGCTGAAGCACAGCAGTGGGACAGCTTCATCCCTTACTTATATCACAGTAAACAGATCACTTGAAAAGACGTCTACTTGGGGGGGTGGAGCCCATATTTATAAGCTTTTTGACCTCCTGGCATGCAAGAGCAGATAGGATGTATCCCTTTGTGGCCCAGTATCGTGCTTCAGCACAGGAAAAGAAAACTACGGTAAGTTGGAATAACAGCCAGAGCTGCTTACCTTCCCATAGCAATGCAATTTCACTTTAACACAAAATTACAGGGTGAATGCTATTGGCTGTTTGAAGGCACAGATCATCTCCACTGCACATGCTCCCCACTCTAGTTGTGCCTCAGCTTTTGGGAGGGGGTGGGCACTGAGAAAGGCGAAATGCATACTAACTAGGAGTGAGCTGAACACGACACGAGGAGATATGTTGAAAGGGAGCACTCAGAGCAAAAAGGAATCAAATTCCTGGCAGCTCTAAAAATATAATGTAAAAAGTATGTAAAGGAGTAAGGAAAGGGAGACTCTTACACGGCAGTCCCTATAGTCGTACTACACACACACACACACAGTGTGATGGTGCGAGACTATATGCACTTAAAAAGGAAGGGGAGGAAGGAAGAAAAAAAAAAGATCCACCTATATAAGGTCGTGGTTAGAGTGCCTAAGCCCCCAATCTGTTGCTGATATACAGTTCCCCAGTCCACATAAACTGTGTTCAGATTCTCACTTTGTAGTTCGTGACCCGGGCACAGCTGCCACCTGGGAACCAAACATTTCAAAGCAGCACAAACAAATGAAGAGGGTGTGCTCCTCCAGGCCCCAGCAACTCATAAGGTAAAAGGAACATGGTTGCCCATAGCAGTAGTTAAAACATCATGTTTTTTGATCCATATAAAACATCAGAAGTACACCGGTGAGACACCAAGTAGAATTGGTTGTGGCAGGAGCCAAAGACTTGATAAAAATCAATGCCAAGAGGGTTTCACTTATTACACCATACACTGCCCAATCCAATAAAATCCATAGGATTCTTAAGTGACACAGGCCCTTGCTACTTTTAGATCCATCTCTCAAACAGGAGTTACCTGTAAGTCCTGGCATGATATATAGAAGATCTAGAGCAATAGCCAATCTGGTAGCTCCAAGCCAACTGAGGGAGAACAGGTTGAAAAAATCCAAGAATTGGCTCAGGTTTCAAGGATCATTATAGTGCGGACATAATCTTTGTAAGTGTTGTAACTTTATGACAGTGGCACCTACCTTTACCAGTACGGTCACAAGAAAGATATACAAAGTCAATAGTTATATTAACCACCATACTGATTTTGTAGTTTATTTGACGACTTGTAGTTGCAAGAAGCAGTATGTTGACCTAACTACAAGTAGGTTTAAAAATATATATGAGTATTAGAACACCTATCCAGCATTAAAGGGCAAGTCCACCCCCAAACTATAATTTTACCAACTACTGGCCCCACTGTACAATAAAAATAAATCCTTACCTTACATCCCATTTCAGGCGAGAATCGTCCGTGTGTATGCGTTTTTTGATATTAAAATAAGGTCTCTGATACATTTACACTATTGCATGTCCCCACTCTCAGACAGACGTTCCCATCTACTGAACAAGCTCCATGTGTTCTCCCCACCCACCCATTAACCACTTAAATCTCTCAAAATCTTTTTTCCCAGGTTGGTAAAATACATGAACCTAGGTTTGCTTATCCATTATACTCCCTACAATAGACATTAATTTACATCACAAATTAAGTTTTAAATAGATGATAAACAGGGAATAAAACGTAAACAATGTCCTCTTAGCTAATTAGTTTATTCCATTGTGTACAACAGTGACATTATGCAATAACCACACTGAACTCATAGAATGGAATTGTTCTGCTCATTGAAAATAAATACCGAAATGTTTCCTGAACTAATAATAATAAACAAATAATAAAAGTTAAACTCAACAGCAGTTTTTTTATTTATAACAGTATTTAATAAGTATTTATTACATGTGCCAGTACATCATGGCAACAGGTCTTTCAGGACAGCATGTCATGTAGCCCGTTACAATACGCCTACTGTAATAAATGCACATTATATCGTATCATCCTCTCCTAGTTACCGACTGATCCACCACCAAGCATTGAATGAGACAGGAACATATATACATCCTGAACTGGTTACAATTTGTCCATAAATCTGCTTCCTAAGGACTAGACTTTTAGACTGGCCCTTCTGCCAAAATGTGGTCTTGGTATTTGAATTTTTGGTAAGAATAATCTTATCAACAGTGCGATCAGCCATTGCTCTGCTAATTACTATTGCTTTGTCCTTATCTCCAGCAATCATTCACAGATACTTGACCTCTTTTCTTTAATTGCACCAATAAAATCTGTCACCACCTTGCTGAATCATTTACAGCAAAACCAACTATATAACAAAATAACATATTGCTATGGTTAGCATATAGTTCATCTCCAGCTTTATTTTTAACCATAGGAATAAAACATTTAAAAAAAAATTAAACAGCTTTAATGATTGAAAATTGAAGAAAAGCAAAGCTGCATTTTAGAGTCATCTTAAAGTCCGGTTAGCTGAATTAATAAAGGTTAACGTGGGTTTTGCAGCATCTGCTTTAAACTTAAAAACTTTAAAAGAAAAAGGTGTATTAAATGACTAGAGTGATAGTACTTAAGTCAAACTTTCCCTTTCTAGTTAGTATTTGTTATTGGCACTGGCAAACAATGTTAAGTGTTAACTTTGAATTTGGCTTGAAAGGCTGCATTTTGTGTTTGTGCTGCAGATTTTAAAACTCAATAATGCCAATGAAGAGGACATTGTTGTTTTTTACTTTCCATTTAAATATGTCACATGCATTAAAGGTAGGTCAGTTGGTGTGTGTATTCATATCAGGTTGGGGGATAAAATACTAACGGGGTTATTCAATAAAAGTTCTTATCATTTAAAATAAGGGGATTGGGGGAGCTTGAATATGAAGAGAGACTGGAAAAGTTACAATTATGTACGCTGGGAAAAAGGCGCTTGCGTGGGGATATGATTACTGTGTATAAATACATTAACGGGCCATACAATAAACTATCTGGGGCATTGTTCACCAATAGAACATGTCAAAGGACACGAGGACATCCCTTAAGACTTGAAGAAAAAAGGTTTAGGCTTCAAGCTCAGAAAGGGTTTTTCACTGTGAGAACAGTAAAGCTTCCAGTGCATGTTATGGCAGGTTCATTGGTCAGTTTAAAAAAAAAAGCTGGATGAGTTTCTGCAAACAAGGAATGTTTTTTTAAGTTACTGGTATTGATACATAAAGTAGAGTTGATCCAGGGAAATTTCCGATTGCCATTTGGAGTCAGGAAGGAAGTTTTTTGTTGCTCAAATCAGATTAACTTATTTTATAAAATCTTTAAAAGTATCTTGCTTGCGCTTGGGGGTCGGGGAAGGGTTAAAACAAAAAGAAAAAATAATAAATAGGTTAAGATTAATATCTCTGTAAAAAATCAGTATAAAAAGATCCCTGATGAAGCTGTTGTGTGCAGAGGTTTTTGGGAGCTACACAGACCAAGCAAGCATCGTAACAGCACAGAATAAACCCTGCAGTGCCCTAGTGGTGGATAGGCACAAGTGAGTGTTTTAAGAATGTTAATATATGGAAGTGTCATTTTAAACTGATTATTTACAGAGATATTGATCTTAACCTATTTATTATTTTTTACTTTTTGTTTTAACCCATCCCCGACCCATACCCCCAAGCGCAAGCAAGATACTTTTAAAGATTTTATAAACTATTCAGTGGACAACTTGCAGTGCAGCCACCCTACTCAAGTAGACATTCCCTACCACACCATAACGCGGCAGTAACCCAATCCAATATTACTTTTTATTTGCCACCATGTCAAGGTAGACTCTTTCAGCAGGGCCTAACTAACAAACGTATTAAAGCTAACCTAACCATATTAAAGGATTTTAACAACATCATATCTGTTACTAGGGGAATTTTTTTTTTTTTCTTGACTGGTCAAGGAACATTTTTTTCTACAACTGCCTGTGTGCCGCCTTTCTTCTTCGGTGCTGCCAGAGACAAATGCCTCACTCTGCCTAATGGTAGATGTGGCCCTAATTGAATCTCCCTGTAACTTTTTTGATGATTGGTCAAAATGTGTTTTTTTGACTATAGTTTCCCTTTAAATATTTCTGCCATGGAAATTAAAGGGTGGGTCAGTAGGTGTGTGTACCCAGATAAGGTTGGAAGTTAAAAAAACAAACTTTTGATTATTGATTTTTAAATGTAGTTTTTTTTACTTTAGTTACCCTTTACGTATGCTGCCATAGTAATGGATAAGTAGATCAGTAGGTGTGTGTACCTGTGTCGAGTTGGGGGTTAAAAAAAACAAACTTTTTTGATGATTGGTCAGATTAGTTTTTTTGACTTGTTACTCTTTAAGTATGGCTGCCACAGTAATGCATAAATACATCAGTAGGTGTGTGTACCTGGGTCTGATTAAGGGGGTATGTCTTTTTTGTGTTTATGACCATAAAACTATCTTTTATTGAGGATAAATTTAAATTAGTTTTTTTTACTTTAGTTACCCTTTAAATATGGCTTCCATGGCTTCAGCGAATTCCTTAGCTAGAAGATAGCACACTTCTCCTATATGCCCCGCACGTCTGTACTGAATTTCATGTCTCTAGCTCAAAAACTGTAGGAGGGGATACAGTCCAAAAAAGCAGAAGAATAAAACGGAAGAAGAAGGAGAAGAAAGAATAGTAATTTGGCTTTTTGAAGCCAAATTAATAATGCACGCCTCTGCACATCCAAGTTACAACCTTGTAATAACAAGGCTGCTGCGTGAACAGTTGTTTCCTATACAGAGTATTGGGATGTGAATTGACACACATTCACAATTAAAGGGCATCTATAGTGAAAAAAACACATTGCCCCTTCGCATAGTTAAATTCATGAACTCTGTGCTGCCTTAATCCTATCTATGTCAGTGACTCTGTTTAACCATGATGTCAGATCTGTGTGCAGCATTCCCCCCTTCCCCCTCCCCTCTGTTACCTCCTCCATGTCTCAGCTTCGGCTAACCAACAAGCTTATCATGTGCAGTAGGAGTTAAAAGTTCAACATCCTGAAAAACACACCCACGCACAGTGGCCAATAGCAAGCAAGCTGTCCTGGAGACACGGAAGAAGAAGGAGAACAGTACAGTTTACGATCTCTCTCTTTGTGACCCATCATCAATCAGTGAAGTCTATCAAGAAGGGGGGTCAAGTGCAGCCTTATATCTACCATGAAAGCTGTCTCTCTCCCCCTGCTAATGCTGTTATCTCTATGTTTATTACAGAGCAGGGAGGGGGGATTACGTCACAGGGATCTGATTGACAGTCCAAGTAGGAGTAGAGGAATGCAATCACGTATTCTTCTAACTGGTGTATCTCAGGACAGAGAGGGAATCTGAAAAAAGTGAAGACACTCTGGGGGTTGTGGGGAATTATAGAACACATGGAAAGAAAGAAAAAAAAGTTCATTTTCCCACTATAGATGCCCTTTAAATTATAATAGAATCTGCTGTGAATTTTTGATGAGGATGGAATGTGCATGGCCTCCTATACTGTAGTTGCCCGGAAAAGTATTTGTCTTTGCACAGAATTTTGGGAAATTTATAATTGTTTATAGCAGGCAGATTAGTCATAATCTGGATCAGAAGAGAACCAGAGGTTATGCTAGAACTGTTGGCTTTAGCAGAGTACCTTTGTAGAATGGATTTATAAGGAGAACTAAACTTAGTTTTTTTTATTCCTAATGTGAAAGCTTTTCTCCCCAGAATACATATACATTGAAAGATTCTTCTCTAGTTATTTGCATTTAGTAGATATAAGTAAAAGATTCTGTAACAAAGGAGGCTTCCATGTTGTTGCCAGTATAACTTCATCCCATGTTGGCTTCAAAGAGCCACGCCCCCTGAGCTCAGGATTCACTGTCTATCTTTTGCTAGAAAGAAAAGATAGAAGCTTTGTGCATAGAGACAGTGAATCCTGGGGTCAGGGGGCGTGGCTCTTTGAAGCCAACATGGGATAAGGTTGTACTGGCAACAACATGGAAGCCTCCTTTCAATAAAAGTTCTTATCGTTTAAAATGGTGCTACCTATTTCTAAAGTGCTGGACTAATAAAAAAAAATCAGACTATTGGGACACAGGTTTGATTCCCCATGCTCCCTTTGTTTTTGTTTTTATAGTAACATAGTAGTAACATAGTAATTAAGGTTGAATAAAGACATACGTCCATCAAGTCCAACCTATTCACCCTCCTCTTTTTTTTTTTTTAACCCTACCTAACAGTTGATCCAAAAAAAACCAGCTAAAAAGGGGGAAAAAATTCCTTCCTGACTCCAAACGGCAATCGGAAAGTATCCCTGGATCAACCAGGTCTATATTCATTAATACCAGTAACTATGCACTATGTTATTATGTATCTAGCAAAAGATAAAGACTCCACATTTACTAATTAATTACTTATTAGCCATTGTGGCATAGCAGTAGAAAGCTTCATTTTTAGAAAGACACAGTATAGAATGTTGCTGGCTCGATTCCCTATAATTACTTTTATTTTTTGCTGAAATGTTATTTTTTGGCTGTTTGGATCCATACCTTTTGGTAGTATCAATTCTGACTACACAATAGAGGGATACTTACCTTTTTTTTGGTCTTTTTGTTTTTACATTTTATCCCCAGTGCATATTAGAATTTGCCCCAACAGGTGTTTGTGTTATACAACCAATTTTTGTCATACTTTACAACTTTTACAAAAAGTGCTTTACCAGTTCAGTTTACAGACATATTTGAAATTCAAATATCAAATCCTTGAAAAAAAAAATATAACAGGAAAGGCCTGGAATTTATAAATAAGAATAACATATTGTAGCTTACTACACATACTCCGATAATATATAAAAAAGGTTTTTGTTCCATTATTGATTGCACTTAAGGAAGGTAATGTAGTCATATGTTTGTTAAGATTTTTATGCACAATCTGCACTGAAAAATATATAGAGAATAATGTGCCCACATAAGTATAAAAGGAGTCACAGAGGAGTTCTGTTTTCAGATGCATGTTATAGAATTCCACCCTTAATTTACATTTTTAGTATATAATAGTAAGTGTGCCCCCAGCCCCAACCGCTATAATAATTTTCTTAGATAGTCCCCAGATACCATGCCTTGCTCCTTCGCTGCACTGCCCCGGCCCTCTGCTTGCACAGAAATGCAAGCAGGGGGCGGGACCGTCAGACGCGTCTGTGATTGGCTGCGAGGCAGCCAATCACGGATGTGGCTTCTCAGTGCGGCAAAGGAGTGAGGCATGGTGAGTATCTATCTGGGGACTTTCTAACAAAATTATTATAGCGGTTGGGGGCACATTTACTATTATATACATAAAGGGATTTACGCCAGAGGGAGGGAGACCAGAGAGGGTGGGAGAGAGAGGGAGATGGAGGGGGAGAAGTGCTGCACTGCGCATGGCAAAATTCTCCCGGAGGGGAGACAGGAGGCAGAGTCCTATATGGACTCTGCTCTCCTACTGGTGGCCACTTTTTTGGACTTTGGGGGGGGGGGGGGATTACTGGAGAACCACTTGGAGCTGGGATGTAAGGTAAGGATTTTATTACACTGCACATTGGAGCCAGTAATGGGGGGGGCTTATAGTTTTGGGGGTGGACATGCCCTTTAAGGGACTTTAAATACCCTTATACAGTATTTTAAATAAGGGGGTTCATTATTTCATGTTAAATATGCTCCCCTATATCATATATGCTCTGTTCAATTCCACTTATCTGCAGTTTACCAGTCATATGTCTCTTTAGTGCCAGACACAGGTCAATATTGCAAAATATAACCTGTTTATTATAAAATAATAAACGGTGACTATTGTTCGGTAGATTCTTAGGCAGGAAACATTGGGCTGGTGTTGGCCTGTGTAGCAGCGGTTGCCAAATTGATATTTACGGTAGCTGGATGACCTCAACATTTTAGTTCTCTGTTAAATACAATGATACATACAATGCTCTATATCCGTTTTTATTGTCCTATAGAGGTTAGTGTTAAGAATTATAATTTTTTATTATATTATATTATTATGTTCTTTGCATTATTGTCGATTATTTTGTTTATTTTTTTGTGTATTTTTTTTTTAATTACCAAGCATACATTGGTAATAGGGACATTCCAACACCCACAAATTCATATGAGGACCCCTAGCCCCCTCCAACCCCAAGGTCACAATACTTACCTGTTTAACAAGGTTGACTGTGATATCATAGTGAACGATTCACATCTGCTTCTTAAGCCTCCTCCTCTGCAACTATGTGAGTTTGTAAAGATCTTATAAAGACATCAGAGCAGGTGTCCACTTCATAACCGGGCTGTCAATGAAGAAGTTCTCTCCTTAAGGTAATATTGTGGTTTTGGGGAAATCCTTATCTTTGGTATGAATTTTGGGTGGGGGTGTTTGGAATGTCCCTTTAAAGGGTATTGTAATCTAAAAAAATAGAATTTTCAAAAATTGGACCTTTTAGATATAACAAGAGTCCACTGCTCCAAAACTTTTTTCACATTTTAAATCTAAGCTGCAGATTATGAGAAATCATCATCTGAAATCACAACAGCCCTGTCACTCCAGAAGCAGATATTATAATGTGTCCCATTCCTGACCTCTTACTAGGCTCTTTGGCTGCCTGCCAGCACACTTTAGGAAAATCAGCAGAGAAAAAAAGAAGGGGGAGGGAGGGGGAGATGTGTAAGCAGAGCAGTGTCCATAGTGAGGCTGCGCAGACACTACAAGAAGACAGCGAGTAAGGGATGGTCGGGGGGGCAATTAGGAGCACTCACTAAACATTAATAATTTACTGACAAAATAAGCACAGATAAAGATGTGAGTACCACCATTTTACTTCTCTCAAATTGTAGTTTCAGAAAATGTAAATTTGTTTGAGTGAGTATAGTGACCCTTTAATGACAATTTTTATGACTTGGTATAAAGCCTTTGATTGTCTGCCAGTGTTGGCCTCGAAAAATTGCATGCATTCCCGGCTGTTCGTGACAGATGTTCGTTCGAAGCGGAAAAACAGGCAATCGGATGAAAACTACGGCTGATCATGCAGTCCATAGAGGCCACGGCGAACGGTCGGCTTCTTTTGCTGAAATCAACAGTCCTTCATCCTGGCTGACAAGAAGCATCTAATCATGTGTACCAGGCGTAAGGTAGTAAGGTGGGTGTTTTGAATGAAAGCTTTTGTTTTTTCCAGGCCAAGATTAGCTTTCCAAATATGCTTGATTTAGGTAGTAAAATTTGTCAACAAAAAAATCACAAATACATTTTTGCATTTAAAAAAAAAAAAAAAAGTACTGCACTTGCAGAAAACAAGATAAGTGTTGGAGTAGTGTGCAAATACAGAAAACGTCAGCAATGTTTGCATATGGATAGAAAGTGTATTAAGGGGCAACTGTGGTCTCAAAACAAGTTAGGGTTAAATGAAAGCCTGCAGTATTTCCTTTACACTGAGCCAACAATCACATCTCTGGCTGGAGCCTGTGAGAAATTACATTGGGGTGAATGGTTAAACTTCCTGCACTTTTCACCTGGGGGAGAAGCATGCTCATTTGAGACTTATTGCTGGGGAAATCAGGAAGTACCGGAGGAAAAAATTGACAGTTGAGAAGGGGAGCCTATTAATGCAGGCAGAGGCTGGTCATATGACTACAGGCTGGTCACATGGCTAAAAACAGGAAGAGTTCAACCAGGTAGTTACATTGCTGAACCTTTCCAGCAATAACTTCTCACAAATTTTATCTAGAGATGTGATTTAGGTTTTATTTTGAAGGTGTGATGGAAGGCTTTTTATATAATTATTACTAGTTTGGAAGAATTTGAGACCACAATTACCCTTTAATTGATTGTGTACTTAGTAAAGCAGATGGCATTTTGTCATTCTCTATATTGACTAAAGTTGTTGGTCATGTATCATGGGATTCTGTATTGGAGCTGCTTGTACCTTATTTAATTTAGTTATCAATTAGTTATCAAATACTAATGAATAGAAGGTATTGCATTTGTAAGCAAGGTCTCTTTGTTTGCTGAATTATGTAAGGCAGTATCTCTTCAGGGAAATCCAGACAAGTCTATATTTGTAAAGTGAGTTGGACCCTTGGATGTAAAGTCTTGTACACACTAAGATTGTTAGGCTTTGGCCAACAGTCTTGTCACGTTGGTGTTCTTGATTGATCCAACAGGATGGACAGAATCTAATGTGTGAGATTTAAACTTAGTTATTACCTGTTTTTAAAAAATAAAGTATGGGTATACAGAAAGGGCATTATGTACAGAGGACTAGTTAAAAAAAAGGGGGGGGGGGGGGTAATGGAGGATCATGTTTATAAAGATAGGAAGGTAAACCTGGGTTTGTTTAAAGTGGACCAATTGTTATATTATTACTAAACATAATAATGTCCCTTAGAATAAACTAATATGTATTTTGGCATTTCTTTATAAAGGAAAAGTAGGAATGTCTGGGTACACAAATGTTTCATCCCAACCAAGCATTTGTCGTGAGCTGTCAGCCAGGATGAATCCCTCTCTGTTGCGGTGAATATCGCCACAACCATTAGTTTGCTGTGACCAAGGTCACATGATGAATAGCACCCTGTGCAAGATTTGTTAATGGCAACTAGCACCCCCTCCAAAACTCCCACCAGGGCACACAATACGCTGCCTTGGCCTTCATCAAATCAAGCCCCCCATCTGTCTTTCAGTATCTCTAGTGCATGCTTGTATACATCTTGTGTACATCATTACGTAACAAACTAAATGTAACAGTACAGCACAGCACACAGACATTGTAAGTCAGGCTAATGTGTGTTGGAGCTTAGTATGTGGGGTGGTGCCGATACATATATATATGATCTGCAGGATCACAACTGGAGGGCTGTGGCACTGATGCACAACTTTGACCTACAGGTCTGTGACCTAAGACTCCTGGCTGGCGTCGCCTTGGTAATACAACCTGTACGGTCGCTCAGGTCGCCCATATCAAAGGCGTCCTGGCTGACCGATCATGTAATCTCCTATGGACCAGTGACAGAGTGACAGTGATCGGTCACTGGCGACATTAAAACAGCCACAGAGTTTTCGGACTGGCCGATATACGTTAAAACCTGCTTGTGCGTGCCCAGCCTTAATCATTGGTATAGTAAATTACTTAAGTTTAATAAACCTACTTTTTAAGGAGAATTAAACCCACATTTTTACACTCCATTTGAACATATCCCCTCTAAAAACACCAATAAACTGTAAAATAGCAATAAAGTAAATGGCATTAAAGTAAATGTTACCCTTGAAGAACTGGATGAAATAACTGTATGTACAGTGACTGTCCATACCCCTGATCTCACTGTCTCTGCTCCCTTGCCTATTCTTTCCTGTAAAACTATTGGCTAGAGGCTACTAGTGGGTGTGACCAACTGTAACAAATTCCTGCAGTATCTTAGGATTGAGCATGTGTAAAAAACATAATGGTCAGTGACCACACTGTGCAATACTGGAATGCCGAGGAAAAAAAATCAACAAATTCCATGTTAGAAAGTTAAATTTCTCAACAACCATATCAAAATGAGGAGAGACACATATTACTGCATTTATATCAAGGAGATATGCCTTCTAATTCAATGTTGTTGCTTTAGTTGTCCTTTAAGAGAAAACTTTTTTAAAAAACAACCCTCATATAAAACCAAAGTCTTTATATGTAATATCCTAACATGTTTAGATTGTATGGACCTTGAACTTCTCTTCTTTAAATTCAAATCTTTCATGTGCCCTAGTATGACATGTCTGTCAGGGACAGTGCAGCAAAATGTTGAATGTATTAGGACACAAGCTTGTTCATTTTCTCTAATGTACATGTTTGCCTGTCCTGCTGGATTCCTCTGTGACTCTATGTGTCACAATGGATTCTTCTCATAGTTTCACAAATGTGACCAAATGCATCAAACTCATAAATAGAATATCTTATTGCTGCAGTAACCTCTTTTCAGAATAAGCCATTTCCTTCCCATAGAGACTATTACCTCCCTGACCGCTTTTACAGAGAGGGAAAAAAAGTAGATGGAGACAAGTATTTACAGAACATTACCACTTTGTTATGAAAGGAGAACTAAAGTCCCCAGACAACATTTTCCCAATAGACAGAGCACGTACAGAAACACACAACAAGATGTGTCTCATCTCTCCCTTTGCTGTGGATGCTGGGTGATTTATGAATAATAATCCACCTTATATGGGAACACCCCGCTGTACACATTTGTGCGCAGTACACATTTACAGGAAACTGCAGTCTTGCTTCCTGGAAGCTGACAGCCAATGATGTTGCAGCTCAGATATCCCTACCTCTGACACAGGACAAGAAAAAGAACCTCAGTTTCCCTCAACTTAGTAACACAGCACAATGAATGCTGTAACGAAAGCTGACCCTAATTAAGTTAAGTTAACACACAGCGCTCTATTTGCGCAACAACCCTCTCTGCAGTACACCCGCTCTATTTCTTACTAGGATGACGCGCCCCCAGCCGCACCGCCCTCTGTGACATCCCAGCGAAGGAACATAGCGGGCGAACTGCGGAGCAAATGGAGAGCTGTGATTGGCAAATTGCTAGACCAACAGAATTTGTGGGTGAGGCCAGGAGGGTATAAAATGGCGGACTGATGTGGCGTCTGGCACCATATGATTAAGCTCAATAGAGCGAAACGCGTCACCGCGGGCAGGGAAAGGAGGTCCCTGCACCAAAGAGCTTACAATCTAGTTAAGAGGGTAACATACACATACTAAAAAATCTAAAACAATCATATACTATGAGTGGGAGGTCTGTACAGGAGATGGCTCTGGGATGAGCAAATGGTGTTGGCGGGACATATGGGGACACTAGAGATGAAATATAAGGAGATGCAGCAGAGCGAAGGGATTTTACGGTTAGGAGAAAGATTTTGTGTACAATATGCCGTGTCAGGGCCCTGTCGGAACTACAATGAACTTCTTACCAGTCAGGACACTATCTATGTGCTGTTTTTGTGAAGCACCAAGGCAGTTACCAGATAAAGAGTATCAGGGTGTCAGGGATCAAGAGTTTTTTAAGATCTCATTTTTCTTTCCCGCTCAAAAAGTCATGTTATTTGTATTTTTTTTTTCTTGTGCGTTAGAGAAAGGGCCCCATCCAAAAATGTTCCTATGGGGCCTAGTGATTTATAGCTATGCCACTGCAATATTTAATGGGGAGCTAGATTGTTGTCTGGTACTGGGGAGATTTAAGATACTGTTTATTAGAGAGAAAAACAACATGTGCAGCAGAGTTTAATGTAGACTGAAGGGGAGTAATATGGGAATCAGGAAGAGCAGTAAGCAGTAGGTTACAATAGTCCAGGCATGATAGGATGAGAGCATGCATAAGCATAGCGGTCCACAAAAGAGAGGAATCTGCAGGTTTTCACTATATTGCAAAGAAAAAGAAAAAAAAAAAAGAGACAGGTTTTTGCAACATAGTTAGAAAAGAAGAAGACAAAGTCAATAATTACCTCTAGGCAGCGTGACTATTGAATAGGGTAAATGAGGGCATTGTCAACTGAAATAGAGAAAGATGAAATAGGACCAGGTTCAAGTGGGAAAAGGATTAGTTAAATTTTAGAAAGATTAATTTTGAGACAGCCTTGTGAGGAGATGGCAAGGAGACGGTCTAAGACACGTGATTGGATGTCAGGAGCTAGGGTAGGGGTGGATTTGTGTATCATCTGCATATAAGTAATACTTGAAGCTAAATGAGCGGACATCTCCCAGGGTAAGAGTATAGAGGGAAAACAATAAGGGTCCAAGAACAGATGCCTGCAGCACCCCCACATTAAGAGGAACTGGAGAAGAGGTTTATTTGCAAAAGATACAGAGTAAGTCAGAACGTGGTATTCTGGTACCTATCCTCATTCCAAATGCCCAAGGAGTAACGTATCTGCATTAGGATGGAATGATTAACTGTGTCGAAAGAGAATAGAAAAGTGACCATTGGCCTTGGCAACCTGGAGGTCATTCACAACCTGCGATGCGCATGCGCAGTCAGACTATGTGGTGGGGGAGCGATCAATCTCGTCATTAATGTTGTTTTTCTCTCTAATAAACAGTATCTTAAATCTCCCCTTCTCTCCTGGCTGCTGATCATTTTATTGAGGAACGGGAGGTAAGACACAGCTCCTTTACCTTCTTCAATAAAACTAAATGGACAAACTTTATTTTATGAGTGGAGATACCCTTTAAACTAACTTGCCTGGTTTTTTATGGAAATATAAGTAACAGTAGCATTCTGTCATGGATGTGGTTTACCTAGTTTTGCTAAAGCTTTTGATACTGCACCACACAGGCAACTTATGGACTTAAGGACTGTTGGCCTTGATGGATAGAGAATTGGTTGTTAGATCACATACAGAGTGGTTGTCTACACTAAGTCACTTAGTATAAACAGAATTAATAGAAGTGGGTATTGAGAGCAATGTCTTTGTTTTTGCTGATGACACAAAACTATGTAGAGAATTAGAAACTTCAAATGGTGTTCAATTTCTGCAGGGGGACCTAGACAGATTGCTGAAATGGGCAGCAGAGTGGATGATTAGGTTCAGTGTTGGCAAATGTAATCACTGTGGGGGGGTAATCTGATAGATAACAGACTTAGCTGTAGCAGTGCCAGACAGCAATGACTAGAGCTAGCAAGATATTGTCTTGTATAAAGAGGGGAATAGATTCAGGGGAGTAATTTTGGCAATTTTCTTTTATTAGAGCGCATGCAATCTGCACAAAACATGGTGATCGCATTTGCTCCAATAATGGATTGGAGCGCAATGCAAAAAAATTCCATGTGATTTTCATACACTAATGGATAGAAAAATGTTTACAAAAGAATTGTACCAGATAGATCTAGAAATAAACTTTTGTTTTTAGCCTTAACCAACACAGGAAAAAATATCTTATATTCCTAGTAAAGTGGATTATATAATAAATATGACTTGTGTTTCTTATCTGGAAATGTTCAAAATAAGTACAGGTGAAAAAGACTAAACAAGAGATAGAGAAAAACACGGAGTTAATGCTTGCAAAACCCTAGGAAATGCTATCGGTTATTGCTGGGGGGCAGAATGCCCACCTGAGAATGCTGGTAGTTGTAGTTTGCAAATAACTGGAGGGCTGCAGCTTGGACACCTCTGCTGTAGAGGATTAAAGTTCTCTTTCCTAGAAAATTTTTTCCCCCCAGGAAAGTTGTTAGATAGACAAAAAAAAAACAAATATTCAGCTGTGACCTACTAGATTTTTTGTCATCTTAAAAATAGTTTATGATAATCTACCCAATAATCATTATACACTACACTCCAATATTCACCTTTAAATGAGTACACTATTGAGAAATGCATTGCACAGAGGCGAGATAAGTTCACTTTATTTTCCCTGAACTGCAGCCCTGCACTATGTTGTTTCTATAAGTAGCTATTAAGGGGCATTGTTGAAGTAGCTTATTACCCATACCCTCCATATTTCCCCATTTAATAGTTACACTTAAAGAGACCACAGGGTGCAAAGCTGGGGGGGGGGGCAGGACTGATCTCGCACAGCCCTGTACAATGCATCGCTCTATAGTGTACCTATTTAAAGGGGAATGTTGGAGGGTAATGTAGTTCCGTCACTTGGACAGGTGTTTAATACAGCTGCCTAGAGATAAAAGGAATCCTGCAGGAAAGTCAATTCACAACATTGCACAGCCAGTAATTATATAAACCAGCCGAGATCCACCTTACATTGGGTGAATTACGGACATTCTATAAACCTCCTTTAAACAATTTGAATGATTTCCACTTTGTTCGAACTTCCTTGCAGCAAAAATGCAATTATGAGAAAGTCTCCCGAATGGCACTTTCAAAAGAAAACACTGAAAGAAACCAGATGAACAGATTTTCTACTATATTAACATTACACGTCTACTGAGCTGAAATTAATTTTTACTTTTAAAATAAGCACGTGTCAGAATCCTCTATGTGGGGATTTCATTTTCATTTACAACAGCGACTGCCGTAAACAAAGGCCCCTACCAATTCCAGGTCAGTAAGCTGTCTCATAGAGAGACTGGAGTTGTTCCAGGCAGTCTGAAATAACAATAGTCAGACAACTCCCATTCTTGTAGTGTATCATTACTGCAGACACAAAACACCAATGGCTTCTAAAAGGCAGACAGAAAAATAGCAATGTTCAAGGAGTTAATAAGCACTTACCATAGTGCACCATCGGAATGGTCCGATTTCCATAGCTGGAGGGAGCATTGTATATCACCACAGCACTTGCGCCTTGTTTGGCAGCCAGGAGGATCTTGTCAGAAAATGTGCAATTTCCTCTTTCTATAAGTGCAATCCAAGGTTTGACAGTGGAGGAAAAGTTTGTATTTGGATCACAGCCCTGGAGGTTTGGAGATTTAGGAATACTCACTATTCCTTGGGCACGCAACATGGGCGAATTAACTCCGTATAGGCCACATTCGCAGTACTTCACTACTGTGCTATTCAGCTGCAGACTGTAGTATGACAGATTAACGTATGCATTTGCCTCATAAGTATTCGCAGACTGTACTTCTACTACAATACTGATTATGAGTAGCCAAGTAAAGGACATGCAAAGCTCCCTCATTGCTCCTTTCGTAAAATTGTTCACAGATGGGCAATAATTCCTACTGACTAGGGCAGCTAACTATGTCCTGTGTAAGTCTCCTGTGCAGCTTAGTGTTTCAGATCTGAAAAGGTACCTGACACCAGTACGAGCAACATAAACCTTTCTAGGCGTCGGCTCAATTTTCACCTGCCTTATCAAATAAACCCTTGACCAGTATGACTAGTACAGTGAAATTGTAAAGTCAATAGAAGTTCTGTGCACTGCCTAATGTCTATTATGCTTCACTAGAGAAATAAAGGCATGTTGTTTTTGCATTTCATAATGAAAGTTAAACGTCATTGTTACCTGGAGTCATTGTGTATGACTAATGGTGGTCAGCGTTAAAGGTATGTGTATCTGCACTCTCAACCAAGGAATGCTGAAGGGCCGCAGGTTGGGCAACACTGACATCTACAATATTTATACAAAGTCCCATAACGCACGTGATTACAATTATTTGTCCGTTTTGTTCAAAATCTCACTTTCATAGACTTCCTAAGTCTATGGAAGCACGCGAAAAAGCAGACACAAATCAATGGAACATGTGATTTTCTATTTACCTACAATCCCCTGGGAAAAACGCACATAAAAGCAAACAGAAGCACATGGCAAAAGCACACAGAAATGCCTGAGCCTGATTGTGAAGTAATGGCATTAAATACATAAAGCAACAAAGGACAGTCACCTACACGTGGATTTATTTATTTCATACGCCCCTTTAAGACTGTATCTTACCTAGTCAGGTCTAAACAAGTAAAAGAATCCAAGGGAAGAAAAAGATGAAGGCGCTTCGTTACCATGAGGCAAGTTAAAGGGCATGTCCACCCCCAAAACTATAATCCCCCCAACTACTGGCCCCACCATGTAGTGTAGTTTAATCCTTACCTCACATCCCAGCTCCATAGGGCTCTCCTGTAGTCCCCCCCCAAAGTCCCAAAAACTGCCCACCAGGAGGATAGCAGAGTCCATATAGGACTCTGCCTCCTCCCTGGCCTCCGGGTGAAGTTTGGCATGCGTACTGTAGCCCTCTCCCTCTCCCTCTCCCTCTCCCCCTCTCCCCCTCTCCCTCTCCCTCTCCCCCTCTCTCTCTCTCCCTCTCTCTCTCCCTCTCCTCCCTCTCTCTCTCCCTCCCCCTCCCTCTCTCTCTCCCCTCCCTCTCATCTCCCTCTCTCTCCCTCCCATAATTTTGGAGGAGCGGCGACAGAAGCAGATTGGCTGCAGTGCTGCTCCCCTAACAATAGAAGACCGACCGAATACCTTTCATTGGTGGGGTTCCCCTGTTTATTGCACAAAATAAAGCTGAAGCACAAAGAATAATGTTTTAACATAGGCCTCTGTCAGGTTTAAGGTTTTGTTGCAGCCATTTTGGGAAACACATTTTCACCACCAGAGTTATGCCCCCCTCATTGTTTCATCTACAGTGGTTGTCTGGGGGGTGCGATGCTGTATCTTCATAGAAAAATAATTAAGTTTGGACTCCCTTCTGACTCCTGCTCCCATTATAGTTACACCCCAGCATTGTAAATATATGTCTATGCTACTTGTTCATAGTTTTAAATAACGCATTTTTAAGCTTCATGAACTTTATAATTTCTTAAGCAACATTCACCATGAGGACCAACTGATATATCAGGAATCAGCGTCACAGAAGCTGGTGAAAGAAGTAGCTTTCTGCAGAAAACCCATAAGACTAAGGTCCTTTCAGATTTTTAGCTTTTAGTCCAGTAAAACATCTGTTGGCTTCTAAATTATTACAATCTAGGCCACACTGGGTGCGCTACCCTGTTTTGTGCTACGATCTACTAATCGGAGCGCATGTGATCTGCATTTTTGCACAACATTTTGTTAATCACGGCACACCAGAAACGCGCTATGTAGTGTGGCTTAGGCCTAAGGCTCTTTTAAAAGAGCTTTGAAGGGAGCCTCTCTACTAAATAACAAGGGGGACACGATGGGGGAGATGTAATATTGGGTACTAACGGACAAAAATGAGTAAAACCCACACTTTCCAATGTAATATCAGGCTGACTTGGGTTTAACTCCTGATGCAAAACGGCAAACGTTAGTTTTTGCAGTATTACTTGTGTGCTCCTTACCTTTCAGTATGCTAAGCGTGCTTTTAAGCAGGGTCAGTTTCTGAGCATGCCAGAAACGGCACACAATGACATGTTGTTGTGCATTGTGCCCCTTTCTGGCGCACTCGTAAGGGCTACAGTGTGGCCTCAGTGATTACTGCATCGCGGGAACCCTGAAAGTTTCAAACTGCATTCTTAGGTCATAATAAAAGTCAAAATAAAATACTAAATCAATTAAAAATGGAACAAAGAGGAATAAATATTGATTTGTTGGCATACACACAAACCTTAAACTAGATTAAAATTAAAATCAATAATGTGAGAATGTAAATGGATAATTACTTTGAGAAATGTCTTTTTAGTGTACTTTCATCAGCACATATTTAGGCTTAAAGGAGAACTATAGTGCATAGAATGTTTTTTTTTATAAAATGAGTTAAAATGAAAAGTACCTGGGCAAGGAGGTAGGATTAATTATTCCTGCCTCCCAATATCAGCCTTGGGTAGAGTGCATTGAACTTTTGCTCTGTCTTAGACACTAACCTGGCAGATGAAAAAAACAGACGTGCTGACACTTGTCAACTAAATGATTTTGGGAGTTAGAGATAATTAGAGATTGCCGAACTTACTGAAGTCCGGTTAATTTTCGAACTTCAGTAAAAGTTCGGTAGTTCAAAAACAAAGCCATTAAAGTCAATTGGGAGAAATAGTTGGAAAAGTTCTGAGAAAATAAAGATAAAATAGCAATGGTAACATTTTGTACATGGCTCTGGCACCTGGAAAATGGGCTGGGGAACATGTCCATATCACCAAATCTTGCATTCAAGGGTTACCAAATGATACATTCGAGGGTTACTGAAGTCGAAGGATACATTCAAGGGTTACCAAAAGCGAAAGTTACCAAAATCGAAGGAGATATTCGAGGGTTACTGAAATTGTAGGCTACATTCGTGGGTTACCAAAATCGAAGGCTACATTTGAGGGTTACCGAACCCGAACTATACGTTAGAGGGTTACCAAAATCAAATGATACATTCAATGGTTACCGAAATTGAACGATACATTCAAGGGTTACAGATTCGAGACTTCGATAATTATCGAAAATAAGTCCATGAGTTCAGATAGTTTGCGTTCGTACAAACTCATAAAGTTCGACCCAAACTCAGGTGTGGGTTTAAGTTCGGGTCCATCGCTAGAAATAATCAATTGGAGGTAGGAATAATGATTCTTACTTCCCTGCCTCAGGTACTTTTCATTTAAAAAATGATCATTTTTACATTATAGTTTCCCACTACTTTACCAGTCAAGGACCTACCTGCAAAATGTCTTAGGAATATAACAAATATATGTTAGGAACACGCTTGTCTCCAGAAAACACTAGCATACACATCCAGAGACTTTCAGACAATTTCCCAAAAGGGATATTATGAAAAAGAAACTCACAAAGATAAACATCAATGAAACGTAAATAACTGTGTTACCCTCCTTACTAAATCGTAAGCTATACAGAGCAGGGACTTGTATAAATTAACTATAAATCCATTCATACTATTCCACTAGATTAGGGCAGTGATGTGGAGAGGTTTGTCCCAAATATGTGAACAATAAAATGTAGTGTGATAATAAGAAAGAACAAAATACAGGTAATTTCTCTAAATCATTGCAAAACCTGCAAATGTTCTTTGTGCAAACCCTGCTAAACATGTGTTAAACCCTCCCAAACTCTCTGTGAAGCAGCCTAATTATCTCTAGATGCCTATTTGACAGATGATCTTATGAGAGGACACGTAGGCTGAGGCCACACTACAATGCACCAAATTGCACACACACGTTTTTTTTTTCGTTAGCGCGTGTTGTTTCACGTTTGCGCATGCGGTTTTGCTATTTTCAAAGAGAAATTGCGCACCGGAAATTGCAGAAATGTTCGCGTTCCTGCGATTTCCATGTTAGTGAAAGTTACGTGCGCAATCGCAAGGGAAAACATGCTAGTGTGGCTTAGCCCTAATTCCTCCCCTCAAGATGAGATGCAACAAGGTTTCATCTTTACAATTATAAATGCAGATATAAATCCAATCTGTGTAATCTAGATTAATTGGCAAATTGGGTAAATTGATTGACTTGGGAGGTTTAACCTTATCTTCTGTGTATGGTTCTCCAGTGTTGTGAGCTATTCTGTCTCTGCTTTATAATATATAGGAAGGGATAAGATAGATTCCAATACATTCACATAGTTGAGTATCTATTATCTACACCCTTCCCCCTTTGGAGTAATAATTAGGCATAGTATTAGCGATTACTGTGTAATGCTGATACCTAAGAAACAAAACACCAGTGTTTTCAGCTGTGGCTCTTATTTATAGATTACAGTCACAGTGCTTCAGTCAGTTGGACTAGTATGTGAAATGTATGCAGAATTTTAAATGAAACCTGATTGGCTTAGATTTCCCTTGTGGAGTGACCACTCAGAGTTGGATCAACCAATGTGAAATGTGCACGTACATTAAGGTTGAGTCCACACTAAACTTAGGCAATTCATGCACGTTGATGCCCACTTGCGCTGCAAGTGATATTCGGTTATCGGAGTGCAGGCAAAAAAGCACAAAAAAGGGTGATTGCATTCGCTCCGATAATTGGATCACAAAAGAAACAGGCACCTAGTGTGGACACACTAATTGGACAACATTAGCGTATGCTTTTTAACATGCAATTGGATTGTGTGTCTTTGGTGAGCACATATGAGTTGATATTTTGGGCTGATAGGTCACCTGGACCAAAATTTCACCTGGACACCTGCAACAAATTTTTTTTTCTTTCTCAAAATTGGTTGGAAAACAGATTGACCATAAAGGTAATTGATCCTGTGTATTTTAATAGTTAGGATTAGTCATTGGGTCAAAGTATTAGCTGTGTGGCTTTATTTTCTTTCAACAGACTACCAAGTGATATGTCCATATATACCTAGCCTACAGCTCATAATACAGATGTGTAGCAGTGATAGATTCCATAGGAAGCTGCTACTATAACCTCCCTATACTTTGTACAGGAAGTAAGTTTGGCTGGCCAGCAGCCACTATCAGCTCCATATATTAAAGTTTTTTTGGGAGGGAGGTTGCAGGTGTCCAGAATCCCCACTTTCTGCTGTTTTATAGTTATCTGCAGTTCTGACACCTTCAGAAAGGAATGTCAGTGTGAAACGGGATTTAAACAATGGGAGCCAACATACAGACATAAATGGTAAAGCTGGGTACACACATTAGTGATATAGGGCCAATCCTGTTGGTACCGGGTATTTGGTATTCGGTAATGTGTGTACGGCATATCCGATGCCAACGAACTTTGGCGTTGGCATCGGAAATGGTCGTTCCAACCAGAAAACTTACCTCTTTTGCGGTCACCCCCCACAGATTCTTTGACAGATTTGACAGATTGCTACAGTTTGTTACCCACTTTAAGTGTTACTTGTTGGGGGACAGGTGTGAAACTTATCACATAGACAAATGGAAATAACCATTGTGGTTATTGTCCAGGTACCTGTATTAGCATTAACTGGAATCCAGAAATGAACAAGGATTTATATGACAATGTTGTTTTTACTAATATGAGGTTTGTAAAAAGGCTAAAAAAATTAACAAACCTATACCTCACATTGTTCCATGGTCATGGGACTCCTTGGCATATATATTAGACAATAAAATAACAAAAATCTACTAAAATTTGTATAAAGGCTAATTTCCTCCCCTTCTCCCCCCACCCCACCCACCTCACAATTCCCCAAACACTGACCGGATCGGCTAGCCCACCAATTCCGGCACAACACACCCTAGAACAAAATACAAATCATTATATAATGCAGTAAACCAGTTGGGTTTATGTTATAATGATACTAGTTTTGTTTTTTGTTCCATTTATTTAATGTCCAGTTGTAAAAATATCAACTTAGAACTGCTATTGTATCTCCCTTGAGTGTTTTAATGGTTTTATTGTTATTGTTTTTAAATTAAAATTCAATAAAAGAGATTTAAAATAAAAGTGTGTATGGCTTAAATGGTGGTTCAATGTGCTCACCTCTGCTCATAACCCTTTAAGGAATCCTTCCCTTGAAAATCCTGCGCTTGCTGTTGCCATACAATGTATGTAACATTTTCCCAAAGGGTGTGCATGTGCTATATACACTAGGTACTAAAAATACACAATATGACAACATCGTTATGCTAACGTTTTACAACTTCCTTGACAATATATATATTATTATGGCTTGATAAAGGTCCCAGGCACGGATGTTTGCCTTGTCTCACTTCAGGTTAATAATAAAAAAACACAAAAAAATTCCAGGTGTATATATACGCTGTGCATAAAATAGAACATAATATGTTTATAATTATAACATTAAGTCCAGCATTAACAATGGTTGTGCTGTGTGTGCTATGGTCAAAAAATGTTTGAGAACCACTGCCCTAGTCACTAGAATAGATCAACATTATGCGCGCGTGCACACACACACAAAAAGAGGTAAAACACTGACCCCTTCTTGTCAACACTATATTTACATATTATGAAAACCAAAACTGCATAAACAGGTAGGATGTAAATACTGTTAGAATAGTCAGTCAATTACCTATTTAGGGATATATACTGATTTTCAACAAAACTTAATATTGAATATAATATTACAGCAATGAAAAGAGATAGAAATACCTATATACTTAAATATATGTCGATCCGAGTATAAACCGAGGTACCCGAAAAATGAGTAAAACCTGATTAACTCGAGTATAAGTCGAGGGTAGAAATTATCACCACTACTGCCTTCTGGTTCTGTATTGTTTTGAGGCTTTAGTTTCCCTCTAAAGGGTATCTCCACTCCTTTTTGGAATCCAGTTCTATTGAAGAACGGGAGGTAAAGGAGCTGTGCCTTACCTTCCATTCTTCAATAGAACACACAGGAGCCAGGAGAGAAGGTAAGAACTTACCCGCTCGCTCGCTCGCTCCCCCGGCGTTTGGTCTGACAGGTCCCGACGGACCTTGTCTTCTATGCGCATGCGCGATCTATGCGCATGTCAGACCAAGCGCCGGGGGAGCGAGCGGGCAAGTTCTTACCTTCTCTCCTGGCTCCTGTGTGTTCTATTGAAGAACGGAAGGTAAGGCACAGCTCCTTTACCTCCCGTTCTTCAATAGAACTAGATTCCAAAAACGAGTGGAGATACCCTTTAAATGGACAGTCAAGGGTAGAAATTATGACCACTACTGCCTTCTGATTCTGTATTGTTTTGAGGCTTTAGTTGCCCTTTAAATGGACAGCAGAATTCCCATACAGTAGTCCAATGCAGTAATAGCCAAATCCAGTATGGCTAGTACTGTATGGAAATTCTGCTGTCCATTTAAAGGGCAACTAAAGCCCCAAAACAATACAGAATCAGAAGGCAATATTTTTAACAATAGATACCACCCTCCTGATTCTGTATTGTTTTGAGGCATTAGTTGCCCTTTAAATGGAGAGCAATCGCACACAGTAACCCCCAATTCCATGCCACTCCAGATGTTTGAAAACTACAACTCCCAGCATGCTTTAGTTGCTGGAAGTTGTAGTTTCAAAACATCTGCAGTGGCAAGCACTGCACCCCCCCCCCCTTCCCAGTTCAGTGGAGGAGAGGACTTGCCTGTGTGTACAGGCAAAACAGTGGATGAGGAGCTAGCGGCAGCCGAATTACTGGATTAAGAGGTAAGTGACCAGAGTATCGAGTCGAGGTTGGATTTTAAGGATATATTTAAAGCCTAAAACCCTTGACTTACTCGATACTCGAGTATATGCAGTAATTACAAGTATTTCCCCATGATATAAGGACATGCATCACTGTATTTTAAACATAAAAAATTTCTGAATAATTGTTGCAAACATGAATGTGGCTCTTCCAACATTTTTTGTAATGTAAATTGAATTAAAGGGCATGTCCAGCCTTAAATAAAACTTTTTAGATTTATGTCCAGCTACCCCCCAAACCCCAGTTTCATATTATAGAAAACTTCCAAAGATGTAACTTTTTACATTTAAGTTCATTTGCATTTCCTTCAAGTAGGCAGGCTGCTTACTTATCAATCATTATAAAGGGCAAATTTAGCAAAAAGAGGTTAAAGGGTAACTAAATTCAGTGATGTCCTACACCCAGCATTATAATGCTACCAGGGAATGCTGGGAGTTGTAGTTGGCAAACACCTGTAGGAATGCAGTTTAGACATTTACAACCTTAAATGACTATAAGAACCACAAATGCAACAACAAATTATCAATTGACTTATCCATCTTAAAAAAGACTGTTACGATTGTTGGCTAATTGCCTATACAGGGGACCGTACAGCCATGATCAATGATTCTATGAGCAACTGTAGCCTAAACAAACAAACAGGAAAACAGGAAATTTGGCCATGTTAGGCTAACGCACACTGTCCTAGCTTATAGACCCAATACTGGTTATTAAAGTAAATATTTTCACTATGCAGTATCTTTATCTTAATGAAGAGTTCCTTCCATCTCAATGCATCACGATGAGCTGGCCTGTGTCTGTGGTAGCACGGAGGGGAATAGTAGAAATTGTGAGGTGGCTTGTTTTACATAGGGCGTAATTTATTAACTTTACAATAACGCTGGTTATCGTAGAAGTATGTCCACGGATGTACATTTACTACCGCTATGGTATTGTATTGGTGATCGTAAATGTACAGCTGCAATTGTAATTTCACAACTAAAATTGTAGTATCTACAATTAAGTAAAATAGTGATCGTTAAAGGCATAATAATTAAACACCAAAACCAATTGTGTAAAAAAAGATATGTATGGGGAAAATTAGATACGAGTCGGATGTAACTATTTAAGTAAAATTTGCAGCTTGCAGGTAAGTATCTGTTGCCACATGTAGCAATGTTAACACTGCAAGTGATTTAACAAGGCATGGTATTGTAGAATAGCATTACGGCACCTTTATAAATATGGCCCATAATAACAGCATTGGAGGTTGGGGGAAAAAAAGGACATCCAACTAGTCCAAACTTTTTGCCTTCTCATTAACCGTTGATCCAGAGGAAGGCAAAAAATGCTGAAAAGGGGAACAAATTCCTTCCTAACTCCAAATGGCAATTTGGAAAGTATCCCTGGATCAACAATAGCTAAAAATATAATAAAGCTATTCAATGAATTTGCCATTACCACATCTTCTCAAAGACAGCTCCACAGCTTCACCATTCTCACTGTTAAAAGAACCTTTCCTAACCTGAAGATGAAACTTATTTTCTTCTAATCTTAAAGGATGTCCACAAGTCCAATAGTCCTAAATCACAGCAAATGCCATCTGAACCCAAAATGGTGACTGTATGAATTGGGCTTTTGGACAGGAGTGCAACACAGCCACATGCAATGCACAAATTGTGACTGAATGACAAAACATTCTCCGAATCGCAGTGGGTCCTATGCCTTAGGAATCTTTATGCAGCAGATTTTAGGCTAAATGTAAATTAGGGAACAATGGTCTTTCAGCATAACCTCTTTTTCAGTTCAATTCAGAATTGACAAAGCCAGTCGGATGACTAGCGAAACATCTTCAAGAAATAAACTTTGAGTCCAGTTCATCTTACTGAATACAACAAATATTTAGAAATGGACATCAATGGTTCTAATGCAACAATACATACATATGCATTTTAGGTTGAAAGTTTATCTTTAAACAATTAGTAAACTATATATATATATATATATATATATATATATATATACATACATTCTAACTTTATATAGGTGGGGGGAATATTGTGTTGATCACTCCATAAGTGTAGCTAACTGCTTTTTTAGCTTGGTGCAGGCTGGTGATTACCCTTCATTGCATGTATGCTAAACTCCAATATCTGTTCCACATAAAGCTATCAGGGAGATTCAATAAAAGTTCTTATCATTAAAAATCGTGCTAACGTTGCCCCAAGAAATCAGATGTTATTTAACATTTGAAAGCCAACATCTGAATGGTTGGGGCAAAATTAGCATTTTTAACGATAAGAACTTTGAATAACCCTGAATGTGTGAAGTCAAGAGTTGTAGTCTTTAAACTAGGTACACACCTAGCGATTTTTCCTCCTGACCGACCGTTCGATACTTTCGACTGGTCGGCCAGGAGGAAGGACTGTCGGTCGCGGCAAAAGCAGCCGCGTCCAACAGTTACCGCGACCGATCCATAGAGGACCGCACGATCGGACGAGGTTTTCCATCATGTCCGATCGTCCTTTCGTCCGAACGATTGGTCGGACATGGATGTATTCGGATGCGATAATTTCGGTCCGATCGACCGATACACTGAACTATC
Source organism: Hymenochirus boettgeri (assembly GCA_019447015.1). Lineage (NCBI taxonomy): Eukaryota > Metazoa > Chordata > Amphibia > Anura > Pipidae > Hymenochirus > Hymenochirus boettgeri. The sequence goes on from CM033476.1 coordinate 173,698,232, forward strand.
GGTCGATCGGACCGAAATATCTCATCGTGTGTACCCAGCTTTAGTGTTCTGTTTAAATTTCCTTAATCCATCTCAAGCAGACCAGAAATAAAGATAATTTCTTGAAAGAATTCCAAGAGAAAACATTTTAAAATTAATTTTTATTTCATTTTATATGTTTAACAGTAATTAATGCTTAATTTAATGCAGAAATGAAAAATGTCACAATAACATTTTAATGAATTAAATAAAGCAATACATTATATACTGTACATAAAAAATACAAAAAAGTTTTAAAAATCTATATTTAAAAAATTGCACAATTTATTGTATAAATAGATAAAAATAAATTTGTGTTAAAATAATTATGTCCACAATGTTCTAATCCGATGGATTGTAAACTCTGTTTAGAAAAACTTCTACTTTATCATCTGCTAGGCGACAGATATCCAGGATACAGATGACGTGTATTTTATCAATGGAATTCACAAGTTTCAAAAATTCACCTGTAAGAGAAAGGAAAAAATAACATTTATTAATTGTGTATGACGGTGGACCACAGAAGCATTTTTGTTTGAGAAATCGGTTAAATAACAGCTGATTATAAATGATCTAGTTACAAAATAAAGAAGCTCAAGTTAAAAAATAATTGCTTATGATATCATTCCTATTTCACGGGGCTTGTACCAACAAAAGATTATGCCAGCTGGAAAGTGTTACAAGTTATAATGCTTGGAAAGAAGTAAAGAAACATCAGTCACAACTACACCAATTTACGAGTGTTATTTTAAAAAAATGGAAAAGTCAAACAAATAATATAATATATGAGACACTTAAAGATTTTCACACTCCCTGTGTTTCCACTTTAATAATTTAACCGTCTGTATTTTCATACTGGCGCTTCCTCAATCTGTATAACTTTTTGTCCTGCGCGGGTCTAATTTTGCCGACCCGCAAAACCCCATACCCAACCCACAAGTTTTAGACCCGAAACCGGACCCGCTTTAAGCATTTATTCCTAAAACTTGTACAGGGAAATTAAAAAAAGTCTAAAAGTTAAAATAAAAAATATATTCATAACCAAAAATGTTCATAAAAAGACCACTAACATATATAGCAGGGTCGTCCACTTGCAGGCATCCAAATGTTTGAAAACTACAACTCCCAGCATTCCCTGGATGCCTTCTGATATTGTGAGTGCTGTAGTGGAATGCTGGGAGATATATTTTCAAAAAAATGTAGGTCCACAGGAAGTAGATCCCTGGTATAGAGTGCAATGTGCAGTACAGAGCAGGCAGCGTAATCCCTCTGCCATCAACACCAAGTAAAGAATACATTATATCTATATAATATATCCCTACTGTCCCCAACTACCTACTCTTGGGCCTCTACTCTCCCCAACTCTACCTACCCATGGGCCTCAGCTCATTTTAAATCTGTATCTGGATTTTATCTATTTTCTTGTTAATTCGGGATAGGTAACAAGTAGTTATTCAGATAGTTTAAAAACGACAACTTCCAGCATTCACTCTATAGCCAAGGAATGCTGGGAGTAATAGTTTTCAAAGATAGATTGAAAACAAAAAGATTGCCCTGCAGGATATACATTTTAATCTCGCCCCGCTGTCTCAACTTGCATTATGGGAGACATAGGGGTTCCAGATGTCCTCATTTACGGGTCCGGCAGGATTTTTAAAGATTGACCACAATGTCCGGCTTTTACACTTGAGTTCCCATGCCTTGCTCGCTGTCCAGTGATCTCCCCAGCATCTATTAGCCAGGCTCAGCTAAATCAAGTGATGCACCTGGGCCAAGGCAGTTTTGAACTTCCCCCTGTTAATTAAATAAATCTAAGGCCACATCTCTGTTAATTAAAGAAAAAACAAGATTGCAACAGTCCTGCTGCTCTCTAATCAGTGCCTTATTCTATAGCTTGTTTGTTACATTGTTGCAGGATCAGAAGCTCCAGGCAGGACTGTATATTGCAACAGTGTAGTGAATGCTGAGTGAATAGAGCAGCAGGGAATGTTTAAAAATGTAACAACTGACAGCAGCACATGAACAACAGATTAGCTGCCTGAATAACCAGACAAGGTTAATACCCATGCTGTAGGAAGAGAATGAGGAGTTCCAATGCCAGTAAACTTAATCTATACTTGCCATTTTGATTGTAAGTGTGAACAGTCAGGGGGGCATGCTGGCCTAGTATTTAGCAGTGTGTGAATGTGCAGCAGAGCGAGTATGCAGCAGTTTGTGTGCTCAGCAGTGTGTTTGTGCAGTAGTGTGTTTTCAGCAGTGTGTGTGTACTACAGAAGGTGTCTGTGTGTGCACTGCTCAGCAGTGTGTGTGTGCAGCAGTGTCTGTGTTCAGCAGTGATTGTTTGTGCAGTAGTGTTTTCAGCAGTATGTACTGTGCAGCAGTGTGTGTGCAGAAGTAATGAACAAGTGCAGCACTTGATCGTTAGCCAGTGTTAGCCAGCCCTCCAGTTCATTAGCCACTGTAGAAAGCTCAACAATGTAAAATGGCAACAGTGGTCCTTAAAATGGGTGTTCTCTCAAAGTGGGCGTTACTCCAAAAGGTGTGTGGCTTTGGGAAAGTGGGTGTGGGCAAAAATAATTTGTCACAAGCCGACACCTTCGATTTGTCCTCTTTTTTTTTTTTTTTATTTCAAAATCTGGAAACCATAGGGAGACAGTAAAATCTACAACAAGTACCATAACAGGATTATGGGTAGAGAGCAGGTGGAGCTGCAGTGAAATAGCTACACCCATATAAAGGTGTAGATATTTATGCTATTTTTTGAAATCTACTACTCCCAGAATTCCCTGCCTGCACTCTGCTGTTGTACAATAATTGGGAGTTTTACATGTTATCTTGAGGTCCACATACCTGCTGTAGTTACAGCTTAACCTCATTAAGTGTTAGATGGTTATTATCATTACGAGAGTCATAAACATCCCATAGATCATTATGGCCAGAAGGATTTTAATTTGCTTTTTTTTTTGGCTTACAAAGACCCATGAAATCACATTTCATCTGTTTCCATGCAGCCACTTGCACTGGTCTCATGCATAGGTGCAGATTGAAGTTTGTTACTTTGTTTCATGGGAGATGATTACTTTGCTGGCTCTGACCACAGAGGTTAGAGGAGTTTAACCTCTGCCTTTCCAGTCACGTTCACCCGCCCAGTACAATTAATATTTATGTGCAGGCCCCAAACAGAGACCACATTAAGCTGCTCTGAGCAAGCCAAAACCCTCTTAAGAGAAAGCCTCTGAGGCGGAAACTATTTCCCTCTCTGCAGTGTTTTTTGGACTTTGGGGGGGGCATTACAGGAGAATCATTTGGAGCTGGGATGTAAGGTAAGGATTTTTATACACTACAAAGTGGGGCCAGTAGTGGGTTAAATTATAGTTTTGGGGATGGACATGCCCTTTAAAAGACTAATGCAGCCCTGGGGAAAGAAGGTATAATCTTTGAAAAAAACTTGCTGGCTACTGGCCTGACCTCAGACTGCATTTAAAAAAAATATATATACTTAAAAATTCAGAATGATATATTTACATTAAAAAATACAATTAAAAAGTGCTACTAGGTACAGTTTTCCTGTAAGATGCATATTTAAATAATGATTGCCTCTTACCTTGATAAGAGGCAATGTGCTGTTTAGATTCCTTCAAATTGTCACACAAATTAGACTCCTCAAATAAATGGTGACTGTAGGTAAAGAAGTCCACACCCAAACCATTTAAGTCATTAGAACTAAGAGCAGGCAAACATATGGCATCTATTGCTGCCTTTCGATTAATACCTGTAGAGAGAGAGAGAGAGAGTGAGAGAGAGAGATGAGATATAGGCTCCTCCCAGAAAAATACTGTGGAAGAAACATGCATAGGAGCCCCACCATAGTTTAGCAGGGGGACCCAGTGATTCCTAGTTACGCCACTGGCCCTGACCAACCTCCTATACGTAGTAAAGGGAGAAATATAACGGACCATTATGCCAATGGTGGTAGTTTTTGTAGAATATCATACATTTGTATGGCTGCCTTTTTACACATTTTCAGCTTAGTGGGAGGTCGGGATCTGGTTTGAATGAACCAAGTCAGGCTTCTCTTACACAATTAGTCATCCCATGCACATAAAATATTAAATGTTGCATTTTTTTCACAACTATCCTAGTTTCATAGACATGTTAGAGACTTTGAGCAAAATACATCAGTACATTGTAGGAAAAACAGATATGCAAAACTTATAACAACAAGCTACTAATTAGTTGATTGATATTTGCTTTACAATAACCCTACTTGCAATAAAATTCAGTAAATGAAAAATACTAAAATGCATTATTCGTGTTTCAAAAAAAAAACAAAAAAACAACCTCAACTAGAAATATCAATTTTACTGGAGGTTAGTAAGCAGGAAGAAAAAAAAATTTTTTTTTTTAACACTTAAGGGCACATGTTTCACACATTTGGTGAAATTTGCTAAAATAAAACACTTTGGGGCATATTTCTAAACGAGCGTTAACTTTTCACAGCCAAGTTTCCCGCCATTTTCGCAAAAAATCGCTAATAATGCGATTTACAAATGCGTGAAACCTGGCCACGAAAAGTGATTGGTTAATGTAAAACATGTAAACCAAGCATTAAAAAATTGACCAATCAGAAACAGATTAGGGTTTTCTGCAAACCACTGTGGAACTCAGATGTCATCGCAGATGGCTGAAGAAAGAAGTGGCTAGCAACATCGGCTCCCACCCCGCCCACAAGGGCGTACCACTACGATGCACTCCCCTCTGAGGAATACGACCACCCGCGGTGATCCTTTCCCGGCATCCCCTCCCAGACCCGCGCTCCGTTTCGGGATTCGCGGCGGTATTGTACTAAGTGCATTGCGCTAAGTGCAGTATCGCCGCGAAGATAGTTTAAAGTACCGTCGCACAACGCAGCCGCAAAACATTTTCGCATTATAAATATGGCAATAGCGTTATTTTTTCCACTGCAATGTGCGTTGGTAATTTTACGGCGCTAATATTGGTCGTTTATAAATATGGCCCTTTGTTTCACAGCTGAGACTGTGGATGACAGTCTCTCTATCTAATCCTTCTGCTTACTAAAACATATGGAGTTTGTGTGGATTACTCTACAGACACCATATTGAATCCTATTGTTGCTGTGGAGAGCACCTACCATTTTTGCGGTTTACTGGAGGTTGTTTGTCTTGGAGAGCAATCCTACTGTAAGTCCTAATTAAGCACATCAGTGCAATTTAACACGAGACCCGATCGCATTAAAAAGCACACACTAGTGTGGCCCAACTGGAGTGGCCACACTAGGTGAACTGAGGACGTTTGCGCTGTGATTTGCTGATCGGAGCACATGCGGTCACCATTTTTGGCGAGATTCGCATATGCTTCGATCCACGAAAATGACAAGGATTGCAGCGCCACTGGCCACCAATGCGCAAGAAGAGCATGCACAACCATGAGCATTTAGTGTTGCCTCGGCCTTAAACAATGTACATGAATACACAAAGGACCAGTTTTTGCTAGAAACAGTTTACTTATTCCTTCCCCCATCCACCAAAGCCTAACCATGATGTTTCTAGACATTTAAACAAAGTTGCACATTACACGCATATCTAAATCTGCTTTACTACATGCATTTCCTGAAATAACTTACCGAGTATAGTCAACTTATAGTGACATTGGTTCCTAGCTGGTTTAAATTCCCTCTGTTGTTGCAAGCCATCTAAATTTGACATTTTTGCTGGGTATAGATTATATTGCTTCTTAAGCAATTCCTTTTGCACATAGCCAAATTTGCATGGGATACTTTCTGTGTGTGCAGTAGAAAAATGGTGATGGTCTTCTAAGGAATTCTTAACTTCTAACCATAAATTGCTTTCCCAAGCAAATTCATATTCCTTTACATCCTGAATCCCTTCGTTGGAAACTGCATCTTCTGAAAGAAAGCACCAAGAACAAAGTAGAATGTATTTATATTTTTAATAACAAAGACAAATCAGCAGGAATCAAACAGTCAATGACACACAGCTGGTCACTTCCATCCAAACAATATGATTATTTAGCTTTTCCTGGAGCTTTATGTTTTGTACTGAGTTCCTAGTAATTGTTGACGAATATGATGATTTGCATTCATTTTAGACTACAGATTTTGAAGATATTACCATAAAGACATAGCCTGTTCTTTTGAGTATGGAGAACAACCAGCAGGCACCAATAGCATTTGTACCATTACAGATACCTGTGTAATGCAATACACACAGCAGCTATGCAGGTGCAATAAGGCCCTTAGGCCATAAAGCTGAGAAACTTACACACTAAGGTCTCACCGGAGATTTCACCCATCATCAGATCAAACAAAAGGTGGAGGGTCCTACTCAAAATGAGTTACCCCCCCCCAAAAAAAAATATCTTTTTTTGCACCTGCCATCATGTAGTGAGTACAGTGTCATAATTTATATCATCCATTACAAACAATTCAAAGTACATGCACCAAAGAAATTTGTTGCCTTTAGTTGAGTGCTGGGTGGGCATTTACTTCCACATTTTTCCTTTGCTCGACTGACAGATGTTATATGAACATATATAGACAATTGATCTTTTATGGCCCAGTTTTGTTTATAGACTGCATTGATTACCATGATGTAGATAAAAGTTTTTGAATTAAAAAAAGTGAAAATACCTCTTACAGCCGGAGATTTCAGAGGCATTGTCTCTTGCTCCTGGACCATCTCCTGCATACAACTGTGAAGAAAGGAAATTTTTGCTGGTTACCCAATTGATATCTATTACCACAATAAACCTCAATTAAACAAGACTTACTGAATTTTTATCATGATAGACAATGCATACTGAATGTTATATCTCAAAATGATGTATACCTTTTTCTTCATGAATATAATTGCAAAATGTCAATGAGTTAACTAGAGATCAAGGGTATTATTAAAAAGAATACCGTGCAAATCACAGCACAAATGGACGGTAACACGTGAGAAATAGGCGCATGCTTAATGCACGTTGCCATGCAGACCAGTGTGGTCTCAACTTATCCATCATGCAATAACATCGAGGAGGTGTCAGATTGTCAAATTTATTCTGCAGCAGAGCAACGATGCAAAACATACACAGCCAAAGTCAGTGTAAAGAAAAACAGAGTCCTGGAAATTACGGTTTTGCCTGCACAGAACCCTGATCTCAACATTATCAAAATGTGCTGGGATAACATGAAGAGATAGAATGATTTTGAGGAAGCCTACATCCCAGTCTCCTCTTCATTCTCTGCCACAAAAATGTGAGGCTTATTTAATAAAATGTGCACAATTTTGCTTGAGCTGTTAATTTGACTCAGCCAATCAGATGTTACCTTTTTACTGGTCTACTGCAGTTAGGCTGGGTACACATGGGGCTGTTTGTCCCAACCGAGCGTTCGCTGCAAGCGACTGCTTGGCCGGGAAAAATGACTGACTGATGCGGCAATAGTGGCCATGGCCGACAGTGCGTGTGACTGACTGTGCGGCCCCATAGGGAACTGCACGATTGCCCGTGATTTACCAATGGGCCTCTATCACCTGTTCAGCTGATTCAGACAAACGAGCTTGGTTACGGACGGTCGACCCACCGAATGATCCACGGCACTATATGTTGGTCGGCCGGAAATATCTGCTGGTGTGTACCCAGCCTTAGAAAACATTTGATAACATCTGATTTGTTGCTGCAGATTAAGAACACGGGCAAAAGTTTGTCAATAAAATGTACTAATTTATAAATTTAACCCATATTGTATGAGGCATATTCACAGAAACAGACATTCTTCTGTGCGTCCAAGAATAGTATAAATCTCGTACCTGCATTGTCTTGACCTATTTGGGTATGTACGAGTGTCTTGCGTATATTGATGGATGTGGATTTTTCCGGCACAAAGAGGTTTGGTCTGGATGTCTAACTGTGGCTAAGACTTACTGTAAGCGGTTGGCAAGAATTTTGGCTAGTAATTTGTAGTCAGAATTTAGAAGGGAAATTGGTCTTGGGGGTCTTTGCCAGGTTTCAGGATTAAAGTAACCTAGGTTTCATAAATGGAGGTCAGTAGTGAATTTCCCTGAAAGGTGGAGTTTAGTGTGTCAACAGAAAGGGGAGTAGCTGATCCATGTATTTGTGGTAGACTTCTATTGGTATTCCACCAGGGCCCGGAATTTTACTCAAGGCCATCTCTCTGCTTCCAAGGCAATAGCACACATAACCAATCTTTGGAAAATGAGACAGAATCTGTAAGATTCCATCTGTTATATTTCAAAGATGAGGGTACACACAGTCCTGAGTGTTCTCCTTATACACAATATAGGGAAAACTTTCGGGAGTGCATGCTCCCCATGACCGCCTCCCCATACTTTAAAGGGCATGTCCACCCCCAAAACTATAATCCCCCCACTACTGGCCCCACCATGTAGTGTAGTAAAATCCTTACCTCACATCCCAGCTCCATAAGGTTCTCCTGTAGTCCCCCCTCAAAATCCCAAAAACTGCCCACCAGGAGGATAGCAGAGTCCATATAGGACTCTGCCTCCTAGCTGGCCTCCGGGAGAAGTTTGGCATGCGTACTGCAGCCCTTCTCCCCCTCCCTCTTCCTCCAGTTTTGCTATCCCTCCCCCTAGCATAAAACCCCTTGCCCATGTATAGACTAGGTTCCCCAGCCCCAAACGCAAAACATAATTTTAAGAAAGTGACCAGAAACTCTACTTACCTTCCTTCTCTCCCGGCATTCTGAGAAGCCGGCAGCGCGTCCGTGATTGGCTGCTCTCAGCCAATCACGGACGCGGCTGCCGGTCCCGCCCCCTGCTTGCAGTGTCTTGCTAGCAGAAGGCCGAGCCGGGTGTCGAGGAGAGGAGGGAAGGCAAGTAAAGATCTGGTCACTTTCTTAAATTATTTTTATGGCGGTTGGGGCTGGGGGAACCTATTTTATTAGTGGCTGAAAGTTGTTAAAAAGGGTGGACATGCCCTTTAATACAGGGGGCAGACAGCAGCCAAGGGAAATTATCCATTCGTCAGCATCGGGACGCTCATTTGTGCGGTAAATACACCACAAAAAAGGGGGCAATTCCGTCAAATCGACAAAATTGTCCCTTTCTCATTCATATGTGTACCCAGCTTTAGAGTGATTGTTTGCAAAAGGGTATAGTTTGCTAGCAGGACTTGACTAGACTGGTATTGTCTTTGATATAAAGCTGTGTAATAGTTTGTCATGCATTGCAGGATATCGGGTTTGTTTGTTATTATTGCTTTAGTTCAGCTGGTCCATGTACCAATTGCATTAGTAGTTTGCCAGACTGGTGTCCGTCCTAAAAGTACTTTTGTTTGTTTGTTAAAGAAGTCCTTTCTAGCGTGTTTTTCGGTGACTAATTTGTAATAGAGGGATTGAGCAATATGCCAAGCAATTTTACTCTGTGAAGGGGGGGCCTCTACATATCTGCTGTAGCCAACTAAAGTCCCTGTATTAATTTTGCCTCATTCTGTAGCGCATTAAGTTTAATGTGCATGAATGCGCTCTGTAGATATCCTCTAAGGACAGCATTAAAGGTGTCTCACTGTACCTCATAGTTATCGGGTCATGGTTTTGACTCTCTATATGATCAAAAATGGGTCCCGTTCAGGAAACAGGGTCAGCCATAAGGAGGTGAAAGCTCCCAGGTTGCCCAAGTTGGTTGGAATATCCATGACTGTGATTTTTAACATATCGTTGTATAAAATGTGTGTCCCTTTAAGATTGGGCAGGCCGCCGTGGTGCACTTTGGGTGTAAAACACACAGCTTTAGATAGTAGCACTGTGTCTATGATAAAGAACTCTGGGAAGTACGAAATGCGTCAGGCAAATTCTTTTACCTGGACGTGCAAATAAGTTCATTTTTATCCTACTACTAAGTATCCAGTGCTGTATTCTAATCTGGGGACGTGGCTGAACACCTTTATTTCTCTACTTATTTATGTTGTGACTTTTGTAGTGTAAAAAGGATGGGAGAGTGATCAGATATTCCACTGGGTAAGTCATGGGTTTTAGAATGGCAGGTGTACTCTTGGGTTCCTGTATGGCAAAATTTAGATGCATTTACTCAGGCAAGCTCCGTAATTAATCTATTTAATGTAACTTTGGGGGAAGAAGCATCCAGCAGTCCAGGCTCATAGTAAGAGCCACATTTAAGTATTGACATATTTAAATTAAAGGTCATGTCATCTTTATTTTGATTTTTAGTTCAATGGCTGTTAACATTCATCAAATAAAAATGTACTGTAACTATGCTACTGTATTATAATATCTAAAATGTTTAACTGAACAGCGTTATATTTAGACAAAATGAGCAAATGCTGTGGAACTCAATATTTACTGTATAAAAATAATTATGTATAAATTAAAGTCACTATAAACCAAGCCCGGTAAGATGAAAACTAACCTCTGATCAAGTTCAAGCTGATGTTTTAATCTCTTCATCGGGTTCAAGTGATTCATTTCTTCATGAGGGGGTTGCTTCTCTGCTCTTATTTGTTGCTGGATATTAGAGGATACTTTAATTACTGGTTGGGTCTCTTGTTCACCTCTGAGATCCTCCTTATTTGAAAAAGATACATAGCTTTCTAGTAGAGGACATGGTATATGGATCTAAACATTAAAACAATATACCAGTAACATTTTGCCTCTGAATGCCCTTCTGCCTGTTCTTTGGTAATCATGATTAATAACTACTAAAAACAGCAAGAAAAAAAAATTATGTAGAGCTCAAACATACAGTGCTTACCTGTTTTTTACTTTCCAAGGAAACTTCAGAACAACTATAGTCCACAGATTTTAAAGCAGCAATAATACCCTGTACAGCGACACGCTTACGCTCTCTGTAATGAAGATTCTCAACTGTCTCCTTTAGTTCTCTAAAAGATATCAAAGTTTCCCCATCTGTAAAACAAAAACAGGCTTCCTAACTTACCAACATAAAATGTTATATTTAGAGATTCTGGGCCAGGGATAATGGGGACTAGTGCTTAAGGTTTAAAGGTCCATAAAAAGTCCATAAAGTGCCCATACACGATACCCATCATGATTTGCAGGTCTGCCCTACGATCTGACATGTGTATGGACCTTACATGATTATAAAATGGTCACTTGATACTTTACGACAAATAGAAACCTCTAAGCTGCTAAAATCCACTTCTACAGCAGCCTTAAAATGGCGAATGTCATGATGTATGATTTGCCTTAATCTTTCGCATGTGCGAGATACATAAAGACTTATCATTAGCAACAATTTATTTAGAAGTCCTCTAGCCTTTAGCATGTACTGTTCTATGTAGAAGGGAGGCCCAGCAGTTTAATGATTGTCAGGTTGCATCACTAAATGATGTTGATAAAAGAGCCTACACTTTGGCTGAAATTGATCTAACATGTGCACATAGCTCAATATAGACCTGTGAATTGACTAAAACCTTTTACTACAGCATGACCTAAGTTAACTTTCTCTCTCCTCCCGTCTCTCTCCTCATTAGCAACAATTTATTTAGAAGTCCTCTAGCCTTTAGCATGTACTGTTCTATGTAGAAGGGAGGCCCAGCAGTTTAATGATTGTCAGGTTACATCACTAAATGATGTTGATAAAAGAGCCTACACTTTGGCTGAAATTGATCTAACATGTGCACATAGCTCAATATAGACCTGTGAATTGACTAAAACCTTTTACTACAGCATGACCTAAGTTAACTTTCTCTCTCCTCCCGTCCTCATAGCACTGAGAGTTCCAGAGTAGCTCCTTGTTCTTCCTTGGTCAAGCCTACCAGGCAAGCCTGTGCACAGTGAGTGAAGGGAGGATAGATGACCAAGTCCAAAAACCAAGTTTGCAGTGCACTCCGGACACAAGATACATGCGCGGTGAAGTCAAATTAAAAATAGTTCTCTGCTGCACCATCACATCACTCCATTCACAGGATTAAAACGGCAGGGCTTCTTTACATTTTAAAACTTAACGCTTTATTGCAGCAATTTAAAATTCAGATGTGTTCCAAAACCAGGCAGCACATTGTCTGATGCGTTACAAGCCACAACTGGGTCCTTAATCATAGATAATGATCATGATTATGTCCGGAGTGCACTGCAAACTTCATATTGGTTTTTAACTTTGGAATATCGGTTTGAGCGAAGGGCATGCGTCAGTCTGCACCCGGGCCACCCACATTTAAGGATGAGTGCCAGAAACTTTTTTTTGTTGAAATGGATCAGGGCAGTGGCATAGCCATACAGCGATAGGTCCAGGGTGTGGACCCCCCTATGGAATAAGTATGCTAAAAATATTACTTAAAATGGTTTAAAAGGGATTACTAAAGTAGGCACAATAGGGTTGTAGAGCCTAATTATAGATACATACAGATAATTAGGCTCTACACCCTATTGTGTGTTTACTTTAGCGTTACTTGTTACATTGGAGTTGACCAAGTAAAAGCAGGGGCTTGCTGTAGTAAAAGATGTAAAATATCTTTGTGCAGTTAAAAATATAGAATCTTTTTACTAAGCAGTTTTGGAGCCATATTTATAAAAGTGGCGTTTCACGGCCACACCAGTATTTTACCTCCGATATAAACAATACAGGTTTATAAAAAGACCCCTAAACATGTAGTTTAACTTTTAGTTCTATAAAAAAAAAAATCTCTATGCTAAACACACGTCACTGTAATTTATGGCTCAGAATCAGCTTAATAAAACAATTTATATCTTTCCTTAAATAGTAACACCATCCCCAAAACACCACTTTCTTTATATTGTTACCTTCACTCGACACCCCACTTGCATATCTCTCTGCTTCCTGGTAAGGACTGTCAGTCATGGTCGCGACGGTGTTGTCACAGCCAATGGCTGTCTGCCATTAGCCATTGAGTGGTTATGAATGTGCTCTGTTCTTGAGTGTGCTTGTAACCAGCTCGCAACAGGAGCAGAGGAGGAGGCACTTTCAGGGAAGGATCGTGGTTCTTATTTCTTAGCGTGGAAGCATAATGTGAAGGTAAGAATATAACTAAAGTAACGTTTTGAACGGTGATAACTATGTTAAGTTTTTTTGAAGCTGGACTTGTCCTTTAATGGTTTAAAGGGTTCCAACACAATGATCCAGCAGCATAAAGGCAGGGAAATCACTAGAATAAGCAACCCACTACTTTATCTTTTAGTCCTGCCCCTTTAACTATTTGGAGAGTAAGATAAGCTCTCTGATCAGAGCCAAGTAGTGACTTGTCTAATCAACAGTTTTTGAGCATAACTCAGAAATAAAGGTGCTTTGGCCCAAGATTTCCTTTAAAGAAAAAAACAGAACTAGAAAGGGAAAGTTTAAGTATAAAAATTTTGAATTTGCCTTGAATGGCTACATTTTGGAAGGGAATGTATGTGTCTGTGCTGCACGTTTTAACTCAATCTTGCTATGGCAATGAAAGAGGACATTGTTGGGCTTTTTTTCCCCCTTACTATAGTTAGCTTTTAAGTATGGCTGCCACAGGAATGAAATGGTAGGTTAGTTGGTGTGTGTACCCGTGTCAGGTTGGGGGTTAAAAAAAACAAACTTTTTTTGTGATTGGTCAAATTTTTTTTTTGACTATTGTTACCCTTTAAAGGGTAACTGTGGTCTCCATACAAGTGGCCTTTATTTAAAAAAGCACATTTTTTTTTTTTTTATGTTTTATTTATAAATAGAGCAGGAAGATTCATGGAACAGATAGACATTCATCAAACAATTTGGTCCATCATGTTACTGCAAAAACAGAATATGAACATTGGTTATACAGACAGTCATATCAGATTTAAAGGAAGGGTTCTCTCAGAAATGACATATTTTACAAACGTCTGTATAATAAACTCCCCTGTGCCCCAGCCCCCAGGATCCCTTTCTTGTGAAAAAAATTCTGCTTGTAGCCTCTGCAATCAGCTTGTAAAGTTCTGCTCGTTTTTGGTGGGAGTGTCCTTCACTCTGCACTGCTTGTTGTCTATCTGCTGTACTGACATGTTATAACCCCGCCCCTTTTGACCCCATGACTAATAGACTTTCTCTCTTCACGTGCACTTTTTTTTTGCTGCATAACATACAGTTTGCTGGCAGATCTACTGAACTTAGTGATTACTTACAACAACTTAAACCTCAGTTGGTATTGTTTATTGAAATAAAATGTATGTATTTATTGTTTATATAGATTTATATGTTTGTATATAGTGTGTTACTGTGAGACTGGCAGTGTGTTTGTGTAACCATGTGATTCTGGCAGTGTGTTTGTAACTGTGATTCTGGCAGTGTGTTTGTGTAACCGTGTGGTGTTTGTGCTACCATGTGTCTGTCATCCATCACTCACAGCACTTTCCCCTACCCATAGTGCCTGTGCATCACTTTCAGTCTGTCATAATGTAGTAGCAAGCTATGTCATCCATCACGCAGAAACCTTTCCCCTTCTCATTGTGCCTGTGCAACACTTTCAGTCTGGCATAGTGTAGGTAGCAAGCATAGTCATCCAGCACTCTTCCCCCCACCCATAGTGCCTGTGCATCACTTTCAGTCTGGCATAGTGTAGGTAGCAAGCATTGTCATCCAGCACTCTTCCCCCCACCCATAGTGCCTGTGCATCACTTTCAGTCTGGCATAGTGTAGGTAGCAAGCATAGTCATCCAGCACTCTTCCCCCCACCATTAGTGCCTGTGCATCACTTTCAGTCTGGCATAATGTAGGTAGCAAGCTTTGTCATCCATCACTCACAGCACTTTCCCCCACCTATAGTGCCTGTGCATCACTTTCAGTATGGCATAATGTAGGTAGGAAGCTTTGTCATCATCACTCACAGCACTTTCCTCCACTCATAGTGCCTGTGCATCACTTTCAGTCTGGCATAATGTAGGTAGCAAGCTTTGTCATCCATCACTCACAGCACTTTCCCCCACCTGTAATGCCTGTGCATCACTTTCAGTATGGCATAATGTAGGAGAGATAAATAGAGATATAGATAGATAGATAGTAGATAGATAAGAGAGAGAGATAGATAGATAAGAGAGAGAGATAAATAGATAGAGAGATAGATAGATAGATAAGAGATATAGAAAGATAGATAGATAGATAAGAGAGATAGAAAGATAGATAGAAGAGAGATAGATAGATGCTCGCTCCGCGCGCGCGCTCTCTCGCGCGCGCTCTGCCAGCGCGCTCGCTCGCTCCGCGCGCTCGCTCGCGCTCCTCGCCTATCCCGCTCGCTCGCCGCGCGCTCGCTCGCCGTCGCTCGCGCCGCTCGCTCTCTCCGCGCGCGCGCTCGCTCGCTCCGCGCGCGCGCTCGCTCCGCGCGCTCGCTCCCCGCGCGCTCGCTCCTCGCTCCGCGCGCTCGCCCGCCGCTCGCCTCGCGCTCGCTCGCTCGCCTCGCTAAGACGCTGATCGATCGGAGATAGATAGATAAGAGAGATAGATAGATAAGAGAGATAGATATATAGATAGATAAGAGAGATAGACAGACAGACAGACAGACAAGAGAGAGAGAGAGATAGATAGATAAGAGAGATAGATAGATAGATAAGAGAGAGAGAGAGAGATAGATAGATAGATAGGATAGATAGATAAACCAATAGGCCAGATTTCTGAGAGAACACTGACAGTTATGGATGAAGAGACCCCCAGCAGGTTAAGCCATGTCTGTATATGAGGGATTGAGTGACTTTCCTGAGGACCATGTGCCCCATTGCCCTGGATAAGGAGGTGCTGTGAAATTCCCCCTGGTCTTTATCTGGCCCCAATGGGGTCTCCTAATTACAAACAAATCAGTCCCCAATCTGGACCCCAACCCAGCACCTCTCACTGCCTGGACAGCTCGATCCTGGACTCTGACCTTCTGCAGCCTGGGTAAGGGAGAGAGAGTGTCAGGTTGCTTATATCCGATCACCCAGCGAAGGCAGCAGAAGGCAGACAGTGCAGACTGAGCTGCCCCAGTGTGTGGGAGCTGGTCCTGTCTCTGGATCCCATCAGCACAGCTAAGCTGTGGATAAGCGATGTGCACAGTGCCGGGCAATCATGTTACCTCCCCCATAGTCTAACCACTAACTCCACCCTCTGCTATTGGATCGGATAAACAGCTCCAGCCCAGCAAAGTCATTAGCTGTGCAGTGCACGCGCACGTTACTATGGAAACCCGACGCTTCTGCATGGTTGGCTGACAGCGCGCTTAGAGAGGTCCCTGTTCGCGACTGCAGGGGTCTCTTATTGCGCATGTGCAACGGAGCCTGTATAGTCGTGAATTGGAGGAAAGGGGGAGCTGAAGATTTAGGACAAAGACTGGGGAAAGCAGTTACCGGCAAAGATTACTGGGGATAGGAAAATCACACCAACAATCCGAAAAGAGGTAATTGAACTGTGGAATTTCTGTGTTCTGCCTATCCATACCAGTAATTAGCACTAAACTATTCCTTTAAACATCTACCTGCATCTACCTGTTTTAAAATATGGGTCAATAACCAGGGAAGAGGAAGGGGAGGATCTCTTCTTGAGCCAATATATATGTTGCGCAGAGAATTAATATTCTCTGCGCAACATCAAATAACAATAGTTATATCACTTCATGTGAGCATCTCAAGCTGGTTGTATGGCTTGATTTTGGATCTGAGCGATATCTATGCCCATAGATTCCTACCAGAGTGCCCAGATTTTGGTGGATTTATCGTGTATCCCTCTTTCTAAATATATAAGTCGGAGTATGGGGAGATCCGATTTAATCATATTCTTCCAGGTCTTACATCTAGGGGCTTGAGGAGACATCCATACAAATATTATGGTGCATCAAGCATAGAAGAGTGTGCACATGAGTAGTTTCAAACGTGCGTGTGACCATTCCTCATCTCCTACTGTTCCTAATATACATAATCCTGGTTCTGGTGTTACTGGTATTTGGATTACCTGTGATAAAATTTTGGTTATTTTATACCAAAAATTCATTATCCTTGGGCAAGACCACATCAGATGCCAAAAGTCCGCCTGTGCTATCTCTTCCCAGTCTGATTCTTTAAGTGTTGGAATATATCTTTTCCATTTTTGTAGAAGTGTAGTTTGGGTTTCCTTATGACCCATTGTCTGTACAAGTATATAGTCGTGAGACCAGGTGTCTCTCCATTCGGCTTTTCAGAACCTCTTTAATAGGATGTGTATTAAGTGGGATATTTAGTGTCTGGAATTCAGAGATCAAACAATAGTGTGTCATTGCGAATGATTTGGTGAAAGTAGTGTATGCCTTTATCTTCCCAATTCTGTTGCGCCAAATGTAGCAAGGTTCTGGTATCTGTTATTATGCCATAATGGGTGGTCACCCAGGACTCCCCAAATCTCTAGCCATTTAGTGTTTCTTACCAGATTTTGTGCATTTGCTGGTGTAGAGCGGTACCTTTGTTAGGTAATGTGTTTTTTTTGTTTTCTAGGAAAATAATTGGTAGGGTTGGTAGGTATACATGAATCATACCCTCCATATCGAATAGTGATGGTGGTGGCGTGTCCTGAGGGTCGGGTGGAGGTGGCACCACCCATTCTGTAAAATATTTTAAATTGTCCTGCAACATAATATAGATAGAAATTTGGTAGTGCCAGTCCGGCTGAAGTCTTGGGCATCTGAAGGGTCTTGAATTTGGTTCTTGCATGGCCCATATTAACGTTAGAGTGTACTTTGTAGGGTTGCAAAGAAAGCTTTGGGGACCACTGTTGCGGAGTGCTGGAGGGCATAAAGGATCTTGGGAAGTATGATTATTTTGATTAAATTTATACAGTGGGAAGATATTCAGGGTTATTCAATAAAAGTTCTTATGGTTTAAAATGGTGCAAATTTTGCCCCAACCAATCAGATGTTAGCTTTCAAATGTTAAATAAGATCTGATTGGTTGGGGCAAAATTAGCACCATTTTAAACGCTAAGAACTTTTATTGAATCTCCCTGATTGTGTTTTAGGAACTCTTCTGGTGTTTTGGTGATCATGATGCTTAGGTATTTGAAATGATCAACTACAGGTACTAGACCTCTTATTCTTGGGGGTATATTTACATTGGTGTCTAAGGGGAAAAGTGAGGATTTATTCAAATTTATGTAAAGACCAGATATGGGACTGAAACGTGTTATATAATTATAATATGGGCTGCTGTGAGTGATTGATGTGGGTCTGCTAGATAAAGTATCAAGTCTTCAGCGTATAGGCTAAGAAGTGATGTTCAGGCACCTAGTGTGAAGCCATTGATATCTTTGTTTGATCTTAACTGTATAGCCAGGGGTTCTATTGCTAATGCTAAAAGATACGGGGAGAGGGGGAATCCCTGTCTTGTTCCTCTATGTAGGTCAAATGGTTTGGAACATGTACCGTTTAACGATATTGCGGCTTTAGGGTGGGCATAATTTTTTATCCAGTTGAGCTATTTGGGGCCGAAGCCATATCTTTGCATGCACTGCCACAGATAGGGCCATTCCACTGAATCAAAAGCCTTTTGGGCATCTAAGGACATCATAATACAACTGCCTGCATTGTCATGATCTACTTGACAATGTATCAATGTTTTCCTAATATTTATGGGCGTGGATTTTCACGGCCACATTCTAGTGGATCTTTTCCTGGTTTTGGAATTAAAATGATATGAGCCTCATACATAGTTGGTGCAAGGCAGTAAGATTTGAGAGATTTGTTGAAAAAGTTGTTGTATCTGTGGAAGAAGCCATTCACAGTATTTATTATATATTTCTACTGGTAGGCCGTCGGGACCCGGGGTTTTACCATTGTTCAACCCTCCAATCGCTTCTTCTATTTCTACCATAGAAATGTCGGTCTCTAGTTGGGATTGTTCGAGAGATGAGAGTCTAGGGAAGGTTATATTTGCAAGGTATGCTTGAATTTGTATTTGTGTTGCTGTGAGTTGTGATTGGTATAAATGCTGGTAAAATTGCGTGAATGTTTGTAATATTTCAGGGGTGCTTGTAACGGTACCTTTGTCTGGGTCTCTAATCATCAGTATGTTGTTGGAGTCTCGTGGTCCATGCGCCAGACGTGCCAGTAATTTGGCCCATTGACCCCCGTGCCCAAAATATTTCTTTCTATTGAAGAACATTTTCCTGTGTGTTTTTTCAATAATAGCAGTGTTATATAGTATTTGTGCTGCATTCCAGTCAGTTTTGGTTTGAATGTGTATTTGTTTTCAGCTTGTTGTAGTTTGCGACACAGGTGAGTTTCTATTTGGGAAGCTTGTTTTTTGATATATTTAATGGTGCTGTTAAAGTGACCCCTAAGGAAAGCCTTGAAAGCGGCCCATTGGGTCATATATGGTACGGGGTTTTGTTCAAGCAAGAAATATAGATCAATCTGTTCAGGAATGGGATCTGCTTGGGGGAAATGGTTAACCAGAATGGATGTACTCTTGTAGTCCGAGTTGGAGAGACACCCGGTCCCCTTTTTATCGTCAACTGCACTGGGGAATGGTCTGATGTCCCTCTAGGCAGATGTGAAGTCCCGGTGACCTGAAGACTCATTGTTTTATTTACAAAGAAATAGTCTATACGTCCTGTGTGTGGAAGAGTAACAAGTATATCCTTTTGTCATGGGATTATGTAAATGCCATATTTCCACCCACTGTAGTTCGGTTATCAGCCTATATAATGGGGTAGTACCATTATGTGGGGGGGCTGGGAACTTGTCTTGTGTAACCTCCATTACTGCGTTGAAATCTCCCATACAGATTAATCTGGCTTGTGGATACTTTAATATTAATGGGAGCACTGACCGGAGTGGGGTAGTAAACAAAACTGGATATACCATGTGTGCAGTTATGCCTCCGAACTCCCATTATAATACCATTATAATAATATAACTATTACCTATAGTCATACATATTCAGGAGTTCTATATATTATCCCTATTGCATTTCCAATTTATACTCAGTCTATCCAAATGCATATAACACCTTTCTGTGCTGTCGCTCGTAGGCTTATAGATTCCTTTGTTCCTTTGGGGAATTGAGATATTTATGTACTTAAGTAGTCACAGTTCCAGGTAAGTATTATAATGTTTATAGTATTTTAGTTTTGGTGATCAGTTGTTTAGTTTGCATTTTATCCATGCACTATAATTATTACTAGGGTTTGTGTTTTATACACATTCTGTATGGATGTATATAACACTAGGTCTAAGTTTCCGGTAGGTGTTTGGGCTTCGGGGAGGCCATGCATTTAGATACACATCACAACATCATAAACTTTAGACCTTCCTTATCAAAAGCTTAGCATATATATGCTTGTCAGATTCGCTTTTGTCTGGGGATGTGCCGCTGGATTGGAAAAAAGCCAATGTAATACCAATATTCAAAAAAGGTAGTCGTTCACAGCCTGGTAACTATAGACCTGTAAGCCTAACATCAGTGGTAGGGAAGGTGATGGAAACTTTGTTAAGGGATCATATCCTTGACTTTGTCTCCAGAGATCATCTTATTAGTAGTAGTCAGCATGGATTTATGAGAAATAGATCATGCCAGACAAATTTAATTGGTTTTTATGAAGAAGTGAGTAAGAAGTTAGATTCAGGCACAGCTGTGGATGTGGTATATTTGGATTTTGCAAAAGCCTTTGATACTGTGCCACATAGGCGACTAATGTATAAACTGAGGACTGTTGGCCTTGAAGAAAACATTTGTTCATGGATAGAGAACTGGTTATTGGACCGCAAACAGAGAGTGGTGGTTAATGGAGCTACATCTATGTGGGCTAAAGTTCTAAGCGGAGTTCCTCAGGGTTCTGTACTGGGGCCGCTTCTGTTTAATCTGTTTATAAATGACTTAGAAGGGGGCATTGAGAGCAAGGTCTCTGTGTTTGCTGATGACACTAAATTATGCAGAGCTTTGGAAACTTCCAATGATGTGCAAGTGCTGCAAGCAGACCTAGATAGATTATCAAAATGGGCAGCAGAATGGCAGATGAGATTCAATGTTGATAAATGTAAGGTGATGCATTTGGGATTTAATAATCCCTGTGCCACCTACACCATAAATAACTCTGTGTTAAGTGCATCTGAAATGGAAAAAGATTTGGGGGTTCTGGTAGATAACAGACTTAGCTGTAGCAAACAATGCCAGGTAGCAACAGCTAGAGCTAGCAAGATATTGTCTTGTATAAAGAGGGGAATGGAATCAAGAGAGAAAAATATTATTCTCCCTCTTTACAAGGCACTGGTAAGGCCACATTTGGAATATGCGGTGCAGTTTTGGAATCCCATATACAAAAGGGACATCTTGGAAATTGAGGCAGTTCAGAGAAGGGCAACTAAATTAATAAGGGGAATGGAGGGGCTTGAATATGCAGGCAGATTAGACAAGTTAGGGCTGTTTACATTGGAGAAGCGGCGGTTGCGTGGGGACATGATAACCTTATACAAATATATTAATGGCCCATACAGTGAACTCTCTGGTGCATTGTTCACTAATAGGTCATATCATAGGACTCGTGGACATCCTTTAAAGTTGGAAGAAAAGAAGTTTCATCTTCAAGTTAGGATAGGTTTCTTTACAGTGAGAACGGTGAAACTGTGGAACTGTCTTCCAGCAGAGGTGGTAATGGCAAGTTCATTGAATAACTTTAAAAAAGGCCTGGATAAGTTTCTAAAACTAAAAAATATTGAGAATTACTGGTATTAATCCATATAGATCTGGTTGATCCAGGGATACTTTCCGATTGCCGTTTGGAGTCAGGAAGGAATTTTTCCCCCCCTTTTTTAGCTGGGGTTTTTTGCCTTCCTCTGGATCAACTGTTAGGTAGGGTTAAAAAAAAAAAAAAAAAAAAAAGTGAATAGGTTGGACTTGATGGACGAATGTCTTTATTCAACCTTAATTACTATGTTACTATGTATGTTACTTGTGAAGGTTCTCATTCATCCAGGTCATGGTATATCTGTTGTATTCAATTAGATCAACTGGACTTGAAGTTTAGTTCTTGAAGACGTTTCGCTAGTCATCCGACTGGCTTTCTCAATTCAGAATGGCTTGTACAAGAATCTGTGGCAATTATGTACCCTGGAAAATCCCAATTAGCATATCACAGCCAGGTGTTAAGGGTGTGATTGGATAGTGGCTAAGAGGTGTTATAGGAACGCCCAGAGTAAGGTGTTAAAACAGCATTGTACATGGCAGACAGTTGGTGTCGAACCCCCCCCCCCCACCTCTATTTAGGCTTGGTTTCTTTATTTTCACATAAATAAATGGGACCCTGACCCAGCCAGAAATGGAAGTCCTTGCTAAGGGCTTGAATTTTGCCATCACCCCTAAAGCCATCCCGGTGGTGGATATTATAGCAGCCACAGAAGCCTCTATCCACAGTAATAAGGTATCACAGAGTGAGGCAGAACAACTTCGCCTTAAGGTATCTGCAGCCTTAGCCAGTGCTAAAACTCCTTCATCTAACCTGACTACACAGGAAAGAAGAGCCTTAACATCCCTCAAGAAAGATTCCAGCATCACCATTCTACCGGCAGATAAAGGAAGATGCACAGTGGTACTCAACACCTCAGACTACCATGATAAGGTGACCATGCTCCTGGCCGATAACAACACATATGAGGCTTTAACAAGGGATCCCACCAGCCGTTACAAGAAAATAGTCATAGACTTACTACAACAGCTTCAAAAGGATAAAACGATTGACCGAGCAATGTATCATCGCCTCTACCCTGGTGAGGCACATCCATGCATATATGGACTCCCAAAGATACATAAGGAAGGGGCCCCACTAAGACCTATAGTCAGCAGCATCAACTCTGTAACATACAAGGTGGCAAAATATCTAGCTAACATCTTAGGACCTTTGGTGGGAAGTTCTAAGCATCACATCCAGAACTCTCAGGATTTCACCAACAAGATTGAAGATATAGTACTCGGTGTAGAAGAAACTATGGTGTCCTATGATGTGACATCTCTCTTCACTTGTATACCCACCAAGGAGGCTGTTGACATGGTGAGAAAACGGCTGGGTCAAGACAGCACTCTTACCAGCAGAACTGATCTCAACCCAGAACAGGTGTGTTCCTTGTTGGACTTGTGCCTGAATACCACCTATTTCAAATACAGGGATAAGTTCTATAAGCAAAAACATGGATGTGCTATGGGATCTCCAGTTTCACCCATTGTGGCCAACCTTTACATGGAGGAGGTAGAAACACAGGCGCTTAATACCTTTAAGGGCATAACACCCAGCCACTGGTTCAGATATGTTGATGACACCTTGGTTAAAATCCACCAGAAGGAAGTACAAGCTTTCACAGAACACATTAATGCGGTAGACCAAAACATTAAATTCACAAGGGAAGAGGTATAAAACAACAAACTGGCTTTCTTGGACTGCTTGGTAGAAGTTAAGGAAAATGGTTAAACTGGAAGTAGAGGTTTACAGAAAACCAACACACACAGATCAGTATTTGATGTTTGACTCCCACCACCTTTAGATACAAGCTGGGTGTCATCAGAACCCTGAACACAGAGCCGAGAACATCCCCACTAGCACAGAGGCGAAGGCTAAAGAAATGAAACATCTCAGAGGAGCCCTTAAAACTTGTGGATTCCAGACTGGGCCTTGTCAAAAGAAGTAGAAGGAAAGAAAAGAACACAAATACCACAGTGAAGGAAAAGCAAGAGGAGGGAGAACATGGTCATCCCATATGTAGCAGGGGTCTCCGAGAAATTAAGAAGAATTTTCAAAAAACATCGTATCCCGTCTGCTTTAAACCGAACAACACACTGAGGCAGCAATTGGTACATCCGAAAGACCCAATACCAAAACACAAGAAAAGCGACATCATATATGCAGTGCAGTGCAGTGAAGAATGCTTGATTTGTATGTGGGGGAGACCAAACAGCAAACTGCATCAACGTATGGCCAGCACAGAAGAGCCAATTCCTCGGGTCAGGACTCAGCCGTGTACCTGCATCTTAAGGATAAAGGACATACCTTTGAAGATTGTAATGTTAACATATTGGCGAAGGAACGTGACTGGTTTACTCACTGTAAATTTAAAAGCCTTTAACTTATGAACCAGATAAGCTAGAGACCTCTTATGACATTTGTTTGGAGAACACAATTACCCTTTAAGTATAGCTGCCATGGGAATGGAATGGTACGTTAGTTGGTGTGTGTAACGATGTCTGTGTGGGGGTATTTTTGCGTTTATGACCATTAAACTAACTGTTTTGATCACATGACTATGAAACCTTGAAATGTTTAAGGAATGTTCACATTATAGTAAATGGAAAAACGTGTTGAAATTCGCAGTTAAGAAAGAAGAAAATGAAATAGAAAGAACAGTAATTTGTCTCTTCAAGCCAAATTAATTAACACAAACCTGTATTATTTTTGCAGTACTGTGAGAAGGTTTCTGGGGTTAAAGGAAAAGGTTGATAACCACCGATAACCATTTTCTTAAGGAGATCTGCTTCGCTCTGGGTTTTCATCCACTCTATAAACTGTTTCACTTTGTTATCTCTAATGTATGGCTGTCCTTTATGGTGCCCTATAAGAAACATCATTTCTATGAATTTCATACTGACAGTTTAGATCTCTTAATCTTTTCATACACAACTAGAAATGTTAGTGATTGTTTTGCGATTAGACTTACCAGTAACGAATACCTGACTTTCATTAGATGTTGTAAGGTATGGAATCAAACTAACCGGAGATTCTCTGACCACTCTCATTTGTGTGCACACCAAGTAAGACACTAGAGGAAAAAATTACTTGCACATATATAAAAAACGGTACGAGTGTAGAAGTAAATGGAAATCACTGTAAAGTAAATTTATGGATAATGTGCCTCTTACAGGGTAATATAAGAATAAAAAGTTACGAGGAGTTCCCTGACCATATAAAAGCCTGCAGACTTGTGCTTTCATACAGGGAAAAGAACTCTGAGGTTACTTTACATCCTTATATTATATTATATTATAAGGGGCGTATTATTTCTTTCAATACACAAGTATATTTTATTTTTTTATTCTTTGGTTTATGTCACTTTAAAAATGATGTAAAACAAAATTTGTGATTAACATTTTCTGTCCCATTATATGTTCCCTTTCAAAGTAAAAAAAGAGAGAACTGTCCAGCCAAAAAATACCTGAGCATTTTAGCCTAAGTACACCCCAAAAGCTTAAGTGCCTTTATCCGACACTCCCACGCCGAGATACTCTTACATTTACCTTAGCCGATTCCTTGCTGAAAATCCCGCCTCCTGCCTTCTTCCGGGTAGGTCATGGCCAATATATCTGGAACAGCCGGTTACAAGCTCGCTCTGCTCCTGTGTGCTCATAACCGCCTTGTAACAAAGGGCAGGACTTCCGGCAAGAGATCGGCTGAGATAAAAGTAGGTACATCTCGGCATGGGAGCATTGGATAAAGGTAAGGATAAAACACACTTAAGCTTTTGGGGGGTAATTAGGCTAAAAATGCACATTTATTTTTTGGCTGGACATGCCCTTTAAAACAAACAAAGCAGATGCAGCCATTCTTGAACTGCAGCCCTCCATTACTATTAACCACCACCACGCTGCCGCTAAACAGTAGTAACAGTAAAAAGTTAACCCTGAGTCAAGCAGTTTTTCACACGACAGATAAAGCTAAAATACCCAGTATGTTGCGAATTTTTAAAGTTGCAGAGTTTGTGAACTGAGGCAGCCTATTCCTTTCTGTTGAGTGGAATGGGCATCTAAAGGTTTTCATGTCGTACACATGGCTGATAAACAGCAAATACTATAGAATCCAATAGAATATGCCAATTATCAGCCAAATGTCAATTTAGAAACAGCTAAATCTAGCAGGAACTTTTCAAGTCCAGCCAGTACTGCTGGTCTAGCCCTGTCCCCTCTTACAGTCTGGGACTTTTTCTGTGCTGGACAATGGGAAGACACTCCTTGCAGAAAGCATCTTCCCATTAGAGAAGACTGAGCTACGATCCGGATTTAGACAACTTTGTAAGGCATCTAGGGCAAACTCAGTGTTGAGGACCTAGAAGTTTAGGATCATTTTAAGCTGTGCGCTCGCACACAAGCCTATAGGTACATAATCTGTTGGTTGCGTACACAATTTAATTTAGTATGCACACAGAAAATATATAACTGCACACAGCAGATATAAAATTAGAGGGAACATTTGTGTTCACCCCGGTACCTATTAACAAAGGGGTTGATTTGAAGGGTTGGCAGACCATAAAGACCTCCTTTAACTATTTAAGGTCAGTTTAATTCCCCAATTTTTTTATCATAGTTATTTCCTTTAATAACGGCTGCTTTGAAACAGTAGGTAAAAAAATACTACATACTTGGGTGTATATTTTCAAAGATTACAGGTTGTGAAGTTGCAAAGATTTCAAGGAGAAACGGCTGTTCTGAAGATTCGTCAATCATTTGAACCCAGCGATACACCCAAAAATCTTCTTTAGAATCTAAAGAAAAATAAATCCAAGATTATTGTGCTGGCCTTTGAAGCTTTACATTAAGGAGGATGCTCCGCCTCAGGTGTGTCGGGGGAGGGTGTACCCTGGTGGTGGGTGTGTTCATGTTTGGTGTATGTGCAATGATTTATGATCAGTGCAAGGATAATCCGGTGCAGCACTAAAATGGCAATAAACTTATAAAGAAAACCCATAGTGTCCAGAGCATTTCCTTGGAGTTTTGGATACCTATTTAAGTGGCTAATTTGTAATAATGGGGGTCAAGGGCATCATTTGGGGGTTCTGGAAAAAAAAATAATTTATTGAAAATATGCCTTTAAACTACCAGGCACCAATAAGCATTAACTGATAAAGTTGTGAAAAGTGCAAACAATCAGTGAAACTGAAATGAACCCAGTTCTTTCCAAGATCATACACTTAACAGTTCAAATTAATCAACACATCATGAAGGAACTTTGCAATTGGTTTACTTTTTGCCACAAAAACAAATAAAGGGATAAAAATAAAACACCTTTTTGCCTTTTCCTTTCACATCTTCCAACATATGATACAAGACCGATAACATCGCAAACTCTCTTGTGTGGCAAGTCATTCAGTTCCAATCTAGGTAAATAATGCACAACCATCAAAACAATGTTATGAAATAAATAAATGTATATGCAAATAAATGACACGCAAACTGCACTCTTTAGGATTAATACATCTATGGCTGCTATGTTACAATTATTTAATGCCACACACCGCTCTCAAGTATATGAAGTGTTCTGTTTGGAAAGCAGAGGTGGATCGGGTGCTATTTGGATGACCATACATAAAAAAAATATAAAAATAACTGAGTTATGAGTCATTACCTTGTGACAAACTGATATTTCACATCTGGTAACTTCCACTCTGATTTTACAAGTTTCTCTTTGATAACATTAATACAGGAAGGAAGATCTCGGGGATTCAAGCTTATTTCTAGAAAGAAATATACATTTACGATAATTGTTTAACATATATATATAAATTAACAAACAATCTTGTTTCAGATTATTTGCATTTTGTTACATCGACATACAACACAATGTTGAATCTTAATATACATGCCAGTGCTCCTGGCGTGGTATAAATTTTGGATGTGGCTTTACAGGATTCAGCACCTAGGCATCGATGTTTAAGTGTGGGAACGCCAACGGAGAGAGGGATATATATATATTTATTTATGTTTAAATTCTATATTTTGAGCGATTCGAGCTGGTTATCAGGAAAAAAAAAAAAAAAAAAGATCGCTCTAGATCCCAATCTCTCTGCAGAGTTTAAGCTAAAATATGAAGAAAGATCTAGGGCTCGAGGTAGGGAACTTCAAGCTGTTCTTCCGATCGGATTTCCGATCATTGCCCTTGTTCCTAAATCTGATCAGAAGAGAGTCAGTTTGCTCGTGTATAGCTAGAACTAAAATCAAAAATGTTCCAATACAAAAATACTATTTACCAAAGTCATGATGTGATTTTGTTTAAATTTTGTACCTTTGTTTCATTTCAAAGAGAAAGTATGGCAGCTCCCATTCATGCCGATTAATCCAAGTAAATAAGTCAGGCTGTTTCAGAACACTGAATATTTGTTTATTCTATGCCTGTTATTAGAAAAGATAAAGGAGCCCCCAGAAGAAAACTAATAGTTGTAAACTATTAATACTAGCAGCATTCAGGTTGTTTAAAAAACATCTAACATACTTTTAAAGCTATCCAATGAACCTAAAATTACCACATTTACTGGAAGACCACTGTCTTACAGTTCTTACTCAGAAAAACCCTTTCAGCCACTAAGGATAGAACTTTTCTTTTTTAAAAGAGACTTTAATAAAACAATGACATGCCTTTATCCTTTTCTGTATTTTTGTTTTACACTAAGTAATCATAACTTCCAAGCTGTGTGATAAAATTGAAATCTAAAAAAATACAACTGAACATATTAAAGTTAATCTGCAAACCACCATTATTCTCTATACTGAAAGACAACTACAGAACCAATCATACAGCAGAAATAGAGAATTCAAAATGTTCTAGATGATACATCATATTAGCTGCATTGAGAGGCTTTTCACCCTGGCAGTGTGTATCCAGCCCCTTCGTTGTTATAAGACTTGGGACACATCCATCAGGTTCTGACAAGTAATTTGCATAGTTCAGGCAGGGAACCAGAAACAAACCCTATCTACTTGTCAACAAGATTTAGTTCAAGTACAGACAATGCTTTTCAGTAAAAAGGTTTGTGATCAAAGTATTTGCCTGTTTGACAATGCCTGCAGCCAAAAAAAGCAGCATATTTTATCAGCACTTCTCTTCTTACGGAGATCTAAAATAAAGCTTTATAAGCGATTACATGTACTTTACCAATATCTATATAGAATATTTCTTCATTTTTTTCCCATTAAATAATTTTAAACAAGGCAGAATTAAGGGTGGGGTCAAACACAAGTAAAGATATTTACATAAAACTGACTTTCCATCACTGAAAGATACAATAATCTCTCTAGGTGCATGGCAAAGAGGCTGCTCTGTACACACCATGCAATTTTCCAGCCTGATGGACAGATAGTTTAGTGTATCTGTTGATTTGGGCAGAAAAATTAAATTTGTTTGCAGCAGCCCGCGACTGGCATCTAACCGTACATTTGTATTGCATGTGTCAGAATTTTTCCTGTAACCTCCTGCAGCGCTCTAATCCAGCTCCCTGCCGGAACTGGCAAACAAAGGCCGGACCGGCTTTCGCCCCTGTGATTGGCTGAGGCAGCCAATCACAGAAGCGGCTGCCGGCAATGCAGAGCGCCGCAGGAGCAAAGGGCTGTAGTAAGTAGAGTTACGATTCTTGATAAGACGGTTGGGGGTGTGCAGGGGTAGCCAACACTATAGATAAAAGTTTTAATGTTAGGTGGAAGGGCAGCCAGGGAGGAATCCAGTGGGTGGGGAAAGGTCTCCCCTGTGCATGTCGCACTAGCTCCCTGAGGATAGCCTGAGGATAGATAAGAAGCAGAAACCTTTTGGATAGGAAGACTGCTCTTACTATTTTGAGGTTAGACAGATAGAAAGACAGACATATACTGTAGACAGATACAGTAAATAGGTAATAGATAATAGACAGATGATAGATACAGAGAGAGAAGTAGATAAGACAAATACTGTAGATACAGTAAATAGGTGATAGATAATAAAGAAATAGATATAAATAATAGATAGATACAGATAAATAGATATAGCCAGCCAGAGAGAGAAAAATAGGTAGACAGACAGATACACAGAGAGAAAAAGATAGACGGACAGACAAACATAGACAGACAGATATAGCCAGCCAGAGAGAAAAATAGGTAGACAGAGACTGACAGAGAGAAATATAGAATCTTTTAAAACCCCTCCCCAACAGTACAACTCCCAGTATTAGGGGAGCTAATTAGACACTTTCCATAGGAATAAAAATAGCCAGACCGCACAGTAACAGTGATTTGTTTGCGTCACTAACCTCCTCCTAGATAGCTGGCAGGCAGCATGTTAACAACAGAGATCGTACCCAGAACGATTTACAGCACTTCCCCCTTCCTAACGTGCGCAGTATGTTCTGAGAGGCTGTCAGTGTAACCTGATCGCCCTGCTGCCCGAAACAGCGGCTCAGATGTGCAGAAAGTGCCGGCATCAGCTACACATTTTAAAGATACAGGCATCACAGACTGCTTCTTAAAGTCAGGGACTGTCCCGGTTAATCAGTGACTGTTGGCATCTATACTTCCCCAGATTTGTGCCTCGAGATAATCCAGTCTCGGAGGTCTCCAGACAATTCCTTTGATTCTTGGTTTGTGCTCTGATATGAGATATGGGACCTTATATACATACACAGGTGTGTGCCTTTCCAAATCATGTCCAACCAACTGAATTTACCACAGCTGCAGAAACATCTCTTGGATAATCAGGATGCACCTGAACTCAATTTTGAGCTTCATGGCAAAGCCGTGAATGCTTAGGTACATGTGATTTCTCAGTTTTTTTATATTTAATTAATTTGCAAAAACCTCAAGTGAACTTTTTTCACATTGTCATTATGGGTTGGATTAAATTAATTTTTTTCTCACAATTCTACACACATTTTGGAATGAGGCTGTAACATAAATAGTGATGTGCTGTGAATACTTTCTGGATGCACTGTTAGCAAAAAGATAAAGGGGGTTATTCAATAAAAGTTCTTATCATTAAAAATGGTGCTAATTTTGCCCCAACCAATCAGATGTTAGCTTTCAAATGTTACATAAGTTCTGATTGGTTGGGGCAAAATTAGCACCATTTTAAACAATAAGAACTTTTATTTAATCTCCCTGCATGTTTCTAAATATACCCAATATTTTCGTGTTAGCTCTGGTGTTTTAGGGACTAATGTCTAATCTATTCAAGAACTGCCTAGCCCGTTATTTTTTGCCATTGACTTGCGATTGGAAAATAAATGAGCCAGATGGGAATGTTGCAAGGTAAGTGCCTGTAAAATGCGTTCTTTAGGCACTAGACTAACGTCTTTTCTATCTAATGTCTGCCTAGAGTATGGCCAGCATTAGACTTACAGCAAAACCAAGAGGTGGATTATAGATTACCCCTAGTGTCCAAAGGTTAATTTTCATGGATCAACCAACAAACACAGCTTGCTGTATCTTATTGTGTCTGTTTTTTGGAACAAAAAGGTTCAAAGAATGTCACGGCCAACAGGGATAAAGATGCTGATAAATGTAAAGCAAAGCCTACTGTATGTCATACCTAACTTAATTAATTTATTTTTGTGAGTCAATTGTGAGAATTGGTCCTAGAGCTGACAATAGTAGCACGTTTATTCTTGGATGAACTGGTTAGAATAGCTCAACTGGACATGAATAATGAAACTACACTCTTGGCTTTATTGTAAAATCAGAGAAGTACTTTATTAACTACAACGTATCTGTGAAATAGGGCATTACAACATATTGTATTTTTTCATTCAAATTTAAAATTAGGAGTCAGTACATTTTTGCCGATTCCGACTCCAAGAACCCCAACATTTTCATTGTTTATTATTTCACATTCTCACTGCATTAATCACTGTGATTATGGTATCTAGTCCAGTAGTTTCCATGAGAATTGCTGTACATAGTCGTCAACATAAATAATCTAGATTTTGTGTTAAATGATATGGGTTTTAAAAGCGACCATAATATATACCAGATAGTTATACTGTCAGAGTTAAATATGGGTGGTGATAAAATGGGCATATGTAAAAAAAGAAACCATGAAGTAGCAATCAAATGTATGATTTAACCTTTTCTAGAAATGCAACCAATTATAAATTGTCAATTACAACATATTTGATTTCCCTGGCATAAGACTTGCTTTGAGTTGCTGAGACAAACATTCTCCATGCTTTATAGAATATTGGTTATTCTGTAAGAGCGGTAAAAGATCAGAATGGGTCATAGTATTAAAAATACAGCAGGGGTGTGTAGGCAAAAGTGGCCACCTTATCTTCTGTTTATTTACATTTTCCTTTCAGTTCTACTTTGAATCAATTTGGCCCTATACCAGGGCCCTTGTACTTCTGGGCCCCATAACAGAGTTGAATCCCCTCTCTATTGTTAGGGCTCGTTCACACTAGAAACTGACAGAAACTGACCGTAACGCACAGCATGGGTTTGTGTCAGTTTGTATCCATTTTTTTCATACATTTGTATCCATTTTTTAACAATGTGTATTCCATAGATTTCTATAGAAAATGCAAGAAAAAACGGACAGAAATGCTGCATGCAGTGTGTTTTTTAAACGGACTGGAACGGATTATAACGCAGCAGGTGTAAACGATATTATGAAATCCTATGGGGTTTTAGGCTGAGGCTACACTGCAACGCACAGGAATCGCGCTCAAAATCGCGAGCGTTATCGCACGTGATTGTGTGCGCTTTTCTTGTGCGTTCGCGTTCTGCGCATGCGTTTTCGCCATTTCGCGTTATAGAAACGCTGCGTTAACGCACCAAAAATGGTGAATGCATGCGTTACCAAAACGCGAACGGACAAGCAATCGCACGCGCATCGGAAATTGCGGGAATTTTCGCGTTCCCGCTATTTCCATTTTAGCGAAAATCGCGGGCGCAATCGCGAGCGTGTGCGAAAAACGCGCTAGTGTGGCCTAGCCTTTACTGTCTGTCCATTTTTTTAAACGCACATGCGTTTGAAAAACAGATACAAACTGATGTAGCGTGAACGAGCCCTTAGGATCATTTCCCATGAACCATTTCAGTATGGCTTTGGGCAAATTTTATAATCTCAAACAACAAACAAATATAGCTCACTATGCTGAGAAATAGTCAACATGCACAAACAGTGTATAATTAGTATTCTTATGTTGGTTATTACAGTTAGAATCCTAAACCTTTTACTAAGAAATAATAGAAATACTGTACCTACAGAAGGCAGCCTCTTCACCTGTGAGTCACCAGGAGATGGAAAGGTCCTGCTCCTATAACTTGGTTTTACACAGTATTGCTGAAGCAGGATTACATTGCCAACCTGTAAACTATTAAACCATTCCAGGCACAATTCATTCCATAAAACCAGCGACATCATTCCAGAATAATCAGCAACTTCAAAGTAAGCCTAAAAAACAGAAAAACAATGTTTTTTCTAATGATTTGACTAGTGGCATTACAACAAATTATTTAAAAGATAACAAAGAGGATGCATTTATCAATTGAGAGAAAACACAGTTAAATTATTTTTATCCCAATTACCATACCAGTAATTAGTAGTTTTCTACTTTTATGTTGTGTTAAGAACCCCCCCCAAACCTCAAACTCGATCTGTAATTGGCTGAAAAGCAATGTCCCAGCCAGATGCTGCCAGTCCGGACCCTGAATGGAAGCAAGCAGAAGCGCACTGATGGAAAGAAGGCTAGTAAGTACTGTTAATAGCATCTGGTAACTTTAAAAACCTTGCTAGGTTGCAGATTGTTTTTTTTTGGGGGGGGGGGGGGGGTGGACCCTTTAAGAATTTAACAGGTAAGGTGAAGGACCTTGTTTTACCTGGTTATGATTATTGCTTGTGCATTTGATCTCACCTGGTATGGAATGTCAATGTTTTTCTCTTTTTTCCCAAAATAACGAAGCCTGGATTTATACATTATCCTAACAAGCAATGGAGGGAATGTTTTTCTGGACTTCCAAATTACTTCTAGTCGCTGCAGTGAAGTTAATTTGGTAACTAATAAATATAAGAAACAAAATATATTAGTGACCATACCTAACAAAGGATATTGCTGTAAATATGGGTTAGACTGTACATGGGAGCATAAAGATAAAAGTTTAATGATCACAGGGATAAATACTAGTTTTATTTTCATAAACCAGCAGAATGACAAAAGAATGAGGAAGGCACTGTTATAAATATCATGCTCTGACTGACATTTAAAGTGCACTCTGTAATTCTAACAATGTGTCAATGTGCCTTGATGTGAAAACTGAACAAACGATCTGGGAAATAAAGACCCGGAAGAGAGTGTGGCATCTGCCTACGAAAACACAACCCATTGATCCTCACCAAGTAGTATAAAGGATAGGTTTACTAAAAAAATCTAACCTATCCCTTTTCTCATTAAATTGAAGAATTGGAGGTAAAGGAGCTATGTCCTAGCTCCCATTTTTTTGTTTTAAAACTAACTTAACATGAGCCAGGTACGAAGCATGAAGATTTACCCAGTATAAATAGAAGTGGGCGGCCATGGTTACACCCGCTGAGGAAGCTCTGAGGATGTGAGACGGAGCGAAACACATTCACCCAGGACGTTTTCTCACTTGTACTTTTTTGACCACAGGACTCTAACTTACCTTGCTATATTACTTGACTCACTATGGTATTGAGTTTGAAATTACTATGTATGTGATTAGGTCAAGAGTATTTTAGGTTTTTAAATGTTTTTATTATGTCTCTAGTAGTTAAATAAAGGACGGTTTTATATTATACTTTCAAGCCAGTGTTGCAGTCTATACATTTGTTTCTTGTGTTTTTGCTATTACATTTTAAAAGGTACACCAAAATTGAAAAAGAAAAAGGACATGCCTTTAGGTTCTTTGGGTACTGTGCTACATTGGAACTCTAGTAACACAGACTGCACAAGAGCACAGAGCAAAAGATAATGCTTATTCCTTTTCGTGATCTTAATGCTGAATTAATTAGCCATGCAAAGACAAGAGCAATACGCTTTGCTTTTATAGAATGGATAGTTTTTGTAGTGTGCCAGGGGGAGGGGCTAGAAGTAGGTGATTGACAGTTCTTTACTGACTAGCTCCCCCTTTAAAAAAAAAGGCATAAGAAGGTAGAAGGGGGAAAAAAAGCAGATTTAAGATTGGTGATAATTAATCCTTATTAGATCCATTGGTATTGTACTCTGTACTGTAGAGAAAATGGTCTTGCCACTGTTTAGTATAAAATACTTAACTTTTATTCACACACTGCATTAAAAACAGTAAAAAACAAATAAACCTTCCCTGCCGGACACGTTTTAGATGTAAATCACAAACAAGGCTATACCATCCTATCCAATTCCTCTGCTTAAATCCCGATTGCAAGGGCTCTATAGCCACCTGTCAAAACCGCTCTATAATGAAAAGTTGATCATTAGCATAGGATGAGAAAGGATGTGACGTACATCCGAAACGCATCAGGCAGGGTAGGTTGTACTTGTTTCTGTGATTTTAATGCAGTATGTGAATAAATGTTAAGGATTTTATATAAAACCGAGTGGCAAGGCCATTTCTTGACAGTACCTAGTGCAATACTGCTGCACACGATAGTTATCCAGCTACTCTAGCAAAAAGTCCGGGGCGGACTGCACCCAGAGCAACAACAAGGAGTCAGATTGTTTGATACACTGTATATATTTTTCCCCATAAAGAGTGGTTACATTTGTGAAACCATTGAGGGTGAGGCCACACTGCAACGCACAGGAATCGCGCACAAAATCGCGAGCGTTATCGCACGCGATTGTGTGCGCGATTCGCGCTCGCGTTTGCACGTGCGTTTTCGCCTTTTCACGTTATGGAAACGCACGCGTTAACGCACCAAAAATGGTGAACGCATGCGTTACCATAACGCGAACGCACGCGCAATCGCATGCGCATCGGAAATCGCGGGAATTTGTGCGTTCCCGCGATTTCCATTTTAGCGAAAATCGCGGGCGCAAACGCGAGCGCGAAACGCGGGCGCAAACGCGCGAAAAACGCGCTAGTGTGGCCTAGCCCTCAGGAAGCACGAGCATAGCAAGTGATCAGGCACGGGGAGTTTAGAATTTCAACATATAATACATCTCAATAATACTATTATTCATTAAATTCATCCTTATTACGGTTAGTTGAAAAGTGGTTTGGCAAAGTTTATGTACTTAATGTTACTGATTGGTCTCATGTGCACTTCACACCACAACATTCAGCCTAAACGTATTCGCTTTGCTGGGATGTATATAATTTCCCCAAAATTTCTATCGCAGCATCATCTTAATAAAAGAGTTGACCCTTCTTCAATAATGGTTAACAAGCTCACGGATTAAAATTATGAAACTTAACTTGTTTTATCACACTTTGATGACGGTTACAAGAGAGGTTTTTTTTCGCATGATAGGTACTATTCTAAAGCGGAAGTAATAGATGGCAAAGATGCATATTATTATATTGTTGTACAAATAAGAATACAGATTATGGGTATTAATAATGTATTGGGTAAGATAGATGCCAAGAATGGAAATAATTGTTAAATAGTAGCTGACATGATAAAAAATTTTTTTTTTACAAATTTAATCTTCTCATTCTCGTGCTTGATCATGCTCTCACATGAGCGCAGGGAGTCCATGCAATAGAGTGAAAACAGGTTCTCTTGCATTTACCCAGAGGCTAAAATATTAAGGGGGAGCACCAAACAAACAATTTGCTTGAAATGGTTAAGGGTTGTAGATGGCCCCTAACACCTTGGTTTGACTATGGTGTTAGGGGCCATCCAAAGACTTTTATCTTTAGAGTTTTGATAGTAAAATTTAAATATCCCCACTGTATGAGATCTGAATGGGGGTTTATCCACACAAGATGTTTTCTAAATTCATCTATTTATTTAAAAAAACATGGCTGTTTTTTCTAAGATTGCCATATTACCGTTCACACTCATGCGTTCTTCCTGCTGCATGCATGTTCCAAAAGCATTGTGGTGCCCATTGAATTTCATGGCACTGCTATAAGTTAACGCAGGAAACTGATGCAGGAAGTGCATCGAAGCTCATAGGTGTGAACAGTGCTGTTCACTTCTAGGAGCTTTCGTTCGCTTTTCCCTGCTCCTCCATTCCGGCAGTACAGTAGAGGTACGGTACATAATGGTGCGCCCCCGCCTAACGTGCCTGCGTGCACATTCCCTGGTTGTACCGGGAGTCTCTCTGCAGCTGTTGTTCTGCAAGCTCCCTCCCTCCCGATGTCCAAGGCGGCTGTGCAGATGGGCTGGAACCGGTAAGTAAACCCCCCCCCCTTTTTTTTTTTGCAGATTTGCGCTGTGACCGAGTACAAGCCGAGGCAAGGTTTTTAGGTTTATTTTTAAACCTAAAAATCTCGGCTTATACTCGAGTATATACGGTATATTGGCTACAAAGTTGTGAAAGTAGTTACTGAGATGCTTCCCCTATTTTAAATAAAATAGCCAAAATGAAAGGCCTAGCCCCACTATCCTGTATTTGGAAACCACTGTATATATGTTTCAACTTTATATATTAGGAAACTTTAAGGTCTATTAGGTTTCATCATCACATCCAATTATGTTCTATATTTAAAATGCATGGCAGTTTTAGCCAATCATAAAAAATGAACTATATGCTAGGCACAGAAATGGTACCGGATCATCATAGAGAAACAGCATCTGGACTTGACCCCCTTCCCTCTCCATAGGCAAAAGGAAGACTTCCTAATGGGGATGGGGCCAGCTCAAGTGCACAAGCAGCCTGGAGGGGAAGAGGAGAGTGAGGAGCTGGAAGAAGGGAACTTTACAACAAATGTAAGTGTCTGTCTATCATCAAAATACATAATACAAATTTAAATGATAATCTATAAATATATCTCTATTTATAAAAAATGCACACCAAAGTCACCCTCACATGTTGAGAAATACTGATCTAGATTAATACAGGACAAGGAACACAATTTTATATTTGTTGTATAACACTATCACTTTATTTTGTTTTCTTTATTTCTTCTGAAGAATTTATGCATAAGATATTTAAATCCAGGATTCTGGGGTCTTTTGATAGATTTATCGTAACATTGTAGTTACACTTGTACCAAGTGTTGCAGTTCAGTCCAAAGACCGCAGTTCAGTCCAAAGACCACAGTGAAGTAGAACTGCTGTGCAGTACTTAGAACTAACTTTCTAATAGTGGATCAAATCAAGAAAAGATCCAGTGGAACTTATATATATATACTGGAGACACTCAAGCAGTCTTCTACTTCACACCCTCTTCATTAACAAGTTGATTTTAAATGAAAGGCCAGGTTCCACCCATTAACCACCTCTCTACATGCTGCACAACCCAAGACATGAGGAAATCACTGATCAGAAAGTTAGGGGGTGGGAGGTTCTGAATCTGTTGTCACAAATACTATTTCTTCTTTCTAATCAGTGGTTGGCACATGCACAGTGCTAGAGAAAGCAGAAGTAACAAGGAAGAGATCGAGTTACAGTGACTGAAGGGGAGGAGGGGGATAAAAGCACAGCCCACAGAGTGTGTAAGGTGTGTACATTTTTGTCTTTTTTTAAATGGAGGAGACAGAGGAAGAGGGATTGCAACGTGGCTTCAAAACAGGAAGTGCAGGGGATCTTGTGATGCTGCTACCATATCACACAATAAAATGCAAGTACAGTCATGGACGAAATTGTTTGAACCCCAGAAATTTTTCCAGAAAATCAGCAGTAACACGTTTTGTTATTCACATGTTTATTCCCTTTATGTGTAGTGGAACAAAACAAAAAAAGGGAGGAAAAAAGGCAAATTTGACATGTCACACAAAAAATGGGCTGGACAAAATTATTGCCACCCTTTCAAGACCCACTGGGACCCCACTACTGACACAGACATAAAAAAAATCAAGATTACAGTTTGCCAAAATGTACTTGAGTAAACAAAATCCTTCTGGGAAAACATCTTGTGGACAGATGAAACCAAGATTTTGGTTTGGTTTTTTGGTAAAGCACATATTTCTACTCTTTACCAAAAACAAAATTAAACCTACAAAGAAAAGAACACCTGCAGTGAAATATCTTGGAGGTTCAATGATGTTTTGGGGTTGTTTTGCTGCCTCTGACACCGGGTGCCTTGAATTTGTGCAAGGCATCATGAAATCTGAGGATTACCAAAGAATTTTGGGTCCCACTGTAGTGTGCAGTGTCAGAAAGCAGGGTTTGCGTCAGAGATCTTCCATCAGGACAAAGCACCCAGAAATAAATGGAAATAAAGTGCTGGAGTTATGAAGTGGCCAGC
Organism: Hymenochirus boettgeri; assembly: GCA_019447015.1. Classification (NCBI taxonomy): domain Eukaryota; kingdom Metazoa; phylum Chordata; class Amphibia; order Anura; family Pipidae; genus Hymenochirus; species Hymenochirus boettgeri. The sequence continues at coordinate 173,737,241 of CM033476.1, forward strand.
AATGAGTTCAGGTCAAAATCCCATTGAACGCCTGTGGAGAGATCTTAAAATTGCTGTTGGGAAGAGGCACCCTTCCAATAAGAGAGACCTGGAGCAGTTTTCAAAGGAAGAGTGGTCGAAAGTTCCGGGTGAGAGGTGTAAGAAGCTTATTGATGGTTATAGGAAGCAAACGGCTTCAAGTTATTTTTTCCAAAGGGTGTGCAACCAAATATTACGTTAAGGGTGCCAATAATTTTGTCCAGCCCATTTTTGCAGTTTTGTGCGACATTATGTCCAATTTGCTTTTTTTCCTCCAGTTTTTTTTGTTCCAATACACACAAAGGGAATAAACATGTGTATAGCAAAACATATGTTACTGCATTACTTTTCTGTGAGAAATACTTGATTTTCTGGAAAAATTTCTGGGGTGCCAACAATTACATCCATAACTGGATCTTCAAAGCTATGTAAAAAAAAAAAAAAAAATGAAATGAAATTGCAAAAATACTCAGGAAAGCAATTCCTCTCATTTTTGGACCACCGTTACCCTTTAAAACAGGTATTAATAATATTCTAAAGGAGGAAAAAAACTCATTCCCAGTATTCTCAGAGAATCCTTTCTGTCCTGTCATACAGACATGACTTCCTGTCTACCAAACAGCTGGACTTTCCCCCTACAGGAAGTCTTCCATTTGCCTATGGAAACAGGTGGGGTTGCGAGTGCAGCTACAGTGTGTGTCTGATACACATATATATAAGTTTTTTGATAGCTAAGACTGACGTTTTAAAAACAGCACATAATTGGGTGTAATACAGGAACTTCCTTACAATTCCTTTTAGGATTTAACACATTCAAATGTTTTAACATTCAAAAGGTTTTAGTAGTGACAGAAGTGTGGCTAAACCTTCCATTTTGACTATTCCATATTAAAATAGGGGTTTCAGCTGTAAGTAAATTCATAAACGTTATATATTTTGTCATGTATCGAATATAAAAGAGAAATATACTTAAAGGGCATGTCCACCCCCAAAACTAAAATCCCCCCCAACTACTGGCCCCATTGTGTAGTGTAGTTTGATCCTTACCTCACATCCCAGCTCCATATGGTTCTCCAGTAGTCCCCCCCCAAAGTCCCAAAAACTGCCCACCAGGAGGATAGCAGAGTCCATATAGGACTCTGCCTCCTACCTGGCCTCCGGGAGAAGTTTGGCATGCGTACTGCAGCCCTTCTCCCCCTCCCTCTCCGGATTCCCTCCCCCTAGCATAAATCCCTTTTAATATAGCCTTCCCCCTGGTCCCCCAACCGCATCATTTTTATTTTTAGAAAGTGCCCCAAACTTTTACTTACCTCCCCTCTTTCCTCCGCTGCACTGAATCACAGACGCGACTGCCGGTCCCGCCCCTCTGCTTGCATTCTCGCAAGCAGAGGGCCGGCAGTGCGGCGAAGGAAAGAGGGGAGGTAAGTGAAAGTTTGGGGCACTTTCTAAAAATAAAAATGATGCGGTTGGGGCTGGGGGACCAGGGGGAAGGCTATATTAAAAAATAGATTTAAGGGTGGACATACCCTTTAACCCTTTCACTGCCAGGAGATTTTCATTTTTTTTTGCGTTAACTGCCAGAAGAATTTTCAGGATTTTGTCCTTAATCGCTTTAGACTAATTTTACAGTAGGAAACCTTGCAGTAAATCAGGAATATTATACATTGTTTTTTTCAGCACAAAGTGTACTTTAACATGGTAACAAAATTTTGTAACTTTTCTGAAAATTTTACTGGAATTATGGGTAAAATTTGTAAAAAAAATGAAAAATTTGCAAATTTTCATGGATTTTTCCCATTTTTACTTATAGTTATCTTAAGGTTACGCACAAAAATCTTACTGTTTCTAAAAGCTCAGATACTCCCGAGTACAACGATACCAGATATATGTAGGTACCCCACTTTTCCTGTACAGGAGACCCCCCCAAACTAAAACTGCACCTTCAAGAATATTACACCAAATTAAAATGTATAACCACTACTGACAGTTAACATAGAATATCTTCCAAATTATCTAAAATATCCCCACAAGTGAGATATTTTTAGAAACTACACACACACAGGATTTTACGAGTGAGGTTAGTTTCGATCAAAATGCAGATACCCGGACGCAGCTCTTCGTCAAATTGTAAGTTACTTTCTCACATTTTCCTTTTTTTCCTCAACTGTAAAATCAGAGACAAAATCAAATGCGAATTTCAGCTAAAAACTGTGGAGGAAAGTTCAAACGCATCTCAAATATGAAAGCCTAACTCCTCCCGAATAAAACAGTATGCCACATTCATGGGTGTACCCAGAGACATGGCTACCAACTAACCCAGAGCGTGACCAGTGCCAAATGTCAGTAGCAGCAAAAAAAAATTTGCCAGTTTTGTATTTGAACAGTCTGCAGTTTTTCCACAAAACACCCCCCCAACTCAGAAATACCCCCCACAAACTATATATTCCTGAAATCTACACACCTTCAGCTATGTAACGCTGTAGTTCGTTCATTCATATCATCAATGGTGTGGGCGCAGTTTTTCGTAGAAATTTGCACTTTTACCAGATTTTCAAAAAAAATTAACATCAAACAACGTTCAAAAAGGTAGAAATCATGCCAAAACCCCATGGAATGTAAAAAAAAGTTACCAAATATCAATCTCCCAAATGTCCTGAATCAAACGGTATGCCATATGTGTGGTTACACATGCAGACGTGGAAGCGAAAAGCCACAAAGTGAGACAATGCACGATGGCTCAGAAACAGCGAAAATATTTAGCCAACTCCGAATTGGGACAGTCTGCAGTTTTTTCCACAAAACACCCCCGTAACTCAGAAATAACCCCCACAAACTATATATTCCTGAAATTTACACACCTTCAGCTATGTAGCACTGTAGTGTGTTCATTCATACCATCAATGGTGTGGGCGCAGTTCTTCGTAGAAGTTCGCACTTTTCTGAAAAAATGAACAAAAAACAACTTCAAAAGGTAAAAATCATGCTAAAACCTCATGAAATCTAAAAAAAAGTTACTAAATATCAATCTCCCAAATGTTCTGAATCAAACGGTATGCCATATGTGTGGTTACACACGTGGACGTGGAAGCGAAAAGCCACAAAGTGAGACAATGCACGATGGCTCAGAAACAGCGAAAATATTTAGCCAACTCCGAATTTGGACAGTCTGCAGTTTTTTCCACAAAACACCCCCGTAACTCAGAAATATCCCCCACAAACTATATATTACTGAAATCTACACACCTTCAGCTATGTAGCACTGTAGTTCGTTCATTCATACCATCAATGGTGTGGGCGCAGTTCTTCGTAGAAGTTCGCACTTTTCTTAAAAAAAAAAATGAACAAAAAACAACTTCAAAAGGTAGAAATCATGCCAAAACCTCATGGAATCTTAAAAAAAGTTACTAAATATCAATCTCCCAAATGTCCTGAATCAAACAGTATGCCATATGTGTGGTTACACACGCGGACGTGGAAGCGAAAAGCCACAAAGTGAGACAATGCACGATGGCTCAGAAACAGCGAAAATATTTAGCCAACTCCGAATTTGGACAGTCTGCAGTTTTTTCCACAAAACACCCCCGTAACTCAGAAATATCCCCCACAAACTATATATTACTGAAATCTACACACCTTCAGCTATGTAGCACTGTAGTTCGTTCATTCATACCATCAATGGTGTGGGCGCAGTTCTTCGTAGAATTTCGCATTTCTACACAATTTTCTGGAAAAATAGAGAAAAATACATTTCAAAGTTACAAAATCACACCAAGACCCCATGTAATGTAAAAAAACCTTACCAAATATCAATCTCCTAAATGTCCTGAATCAAACGGTATGCCATATGTGTGGTTACACACACGGACGTGGAAGCGACTAGTCAAAATGTAAAACAATGTGCAGTGAGCCAATAACAGCATTTTCCCAGATTTTTCAAACTGAACACCCCTCTAACTTGGAAATACCCCCACAAAACTATATATTCTCAGAATCTACATACCTTCAGCTACGTAACGCTGTAGTTTGTTCATTCATACCATGAATGGTGTGGGCGCAGTTCTTCGTAGAAATTCGCATTTGTCTGAAAAAATGAACAAAAACAACTTCAAAAGGTAGAAATCATGCCAAAACCCCATGGAATGTAAAAAAAAGCTACTAAATATCAATCTCCCAAATGTCCTGAATCAAACGGTATGCCATATGTGTGGTTACACACGTGGACGTGGAAGCCAAAAGACACAAAGTGAAACAATGCACAATGGCTCAGAAACAGCAAAAATATTCAGTCAAATCTGAATTTGAACAGTCTGCAATTTTTCCCCACAAAACAACCCCCACAAACCATATATTTCTCGAATCCTCACACCTTTATCTACGAAATTCTGTAGTTTGTTCATTCGTACCATCAATGGTGTGGGCGCAGTTCTTCGTAGAAGTTCACAGTTTTAGCAGATTTTCTAAACAAAATTGAAAAAAAACACTCTCAAAGGTAGAAATCATGCCAAAATCCCAAGTAATGTAAAAAAAAAGTTACCAAATATCAATCTCCCAAATGTCCGGAATCAAACGGTATGCCCTATGTATGGTTACACACGCAAACGTGGAATCAACTAGCCACAAAGTGAGCCAATGAACAATGGCCCAATTACAGCAACTTTTCAGATTTGTCAGAATAAACACCCCTCTATATTAGAAATACCCCCCCAAACTATATGTTCTTGGAATCTACACACCTTCAGCTACACAATGGTGTGATTCCTTTATGCATACCACCAATGGTGTGGGCGCAGTTTCATGTAAAATTTCGCTTTTTTACCAGATTTTCAGGAAAAAATTTATAAAAATACAATTCAAAGTTAAAAATCATGGCAAATTTCCATGTCATGTAAAAAAAACTTGTCAATTATCATCTTCCAAATCTTCAAATCAAACGGTATGCCATATGCGTGGATGTACACAGGACATGGCCACCAACTAGCTCAAATGGGACACATGCACAAGTGTAATTACAAGAAAAAAATCAAAGTGCTCTGTAATTTCAAACAGCCCAAAACTTGGAAATGCCCCCCCAAATAAAACACCCCATTAAATATCAATCTCCCACATGTTCTGAATCAAACGTTATGCCATATGCGTGGATGCACACAGAGACGTGGCCACCAACTAGCTCAAATGGGACGCATGCACAAATGCAATTACAAGAAAGAATCAAAGTGCTCTGTAATTTGAACAGCCTACACTTTTTCTAAGGAAACAGTCCCGAAACATGGAAATTCTCCCCACAAACTATATATTTTTGGAATCTACACACCTTCAGCTACGTTACGATGCCATGCTTTCATACATACATGAAGAATTCCAGACCCACTGATCCAAAGAAGTCCCTGTTTTTACGAGGTTTTGTGAAAAATAAAAGATGATTCAAGGGTTGAAATCTTACCTAAACCCTTTTGACAAGCAAAAAAACCCACTAAATGTCAATCTCCCACATATCCTGCATCAAATGTTATGCCATATGTGTGGGTGCACACAGAGACGTGGCCACCAACTAGCTCAAATTGGACGCATGCACAAGTCCAATTACAAGAAAAAAATCAAAGTGTTCTGTAATTTGAACAGCCTAATCAACTTGGAAATACCCCCCACAAACTATATATTTTTGGAAGCTACACACCTTCAGCTACGTGGTGGTATCATGCTTTCGTATATACATGAAGAATTCCAGGCGCTGTTATCCATAGAACTCTGTGCTTTTAGGAGATTTTGTGGAAAAATAAAATAAGAGGACTCAATGGTTGAAATCCTACCTAAACCCACTCGGCAAGTAAAAAACCCACTAAACGGCAATCTCCCACATGTCCTGAATCAAACGGTATGCCATAAGGGTGGGTGCAAACAGAGACGGGGCCACCAACTAGCTCAAATGGGATCCATGCGCAATTGCAATTACAAGAAAAAATTAAAAAACGCCACAACCCACTCCCCCACCCCTATCCCCACTCCCCCCTTTTAGTGGAAAACCAGTTAGTACGGAGAGTCACAAGTTTTTGCACACTTTACTGATCCTAAAAAATCAATACGGTCTTTTTTTGGTACCTCTGCAAAATTTCCTACTAAAATAGGGGACATTGGGAAGCTTGGAGAAGAAAAAGTTTTTTGCTAATTTATAGTTTTAGGGTAAAAAAAAAAAAAAGGTGTGTGTATCACTTTAAGATTTTTTTGTGTGCATTTCCCCTTTTTTGGGGGGATCATTCCCAAAGATGATCATCAAATCATCTTAGGGAATGATACCGAACTTGGAATACGGGCATAAATGCCCGTTTTCCAATTCGAAATCCGATCGGAAAAATCACTTCCCGGAAATCATTTTCCAGGAAGTGATTTTTCATTCATTGGCAAAGATCAATAATTTGGTGATCAGAAGTGATCACCAAATTTTGATCTCTGTCCCCATTTTTTTTCTAAGTCTTCGCTAAGTAGCAAAGACTTAGAAAAAATCCTATTTGTGAATGGAACTTTGAGTTCCATTCACAAAATGTATAGTACAGCTGTTAGCTTGACAGCTTTTACTATACTTAGGGACTGCAGCATGATCTCCATAGATCATGCTGCAGTACCTCAACTAGACCACCAGGGGCAGCAGAGTACAGTTTCAAGGGAAGACCCCGGTGAAGGAGGAAGTTCTGTGAGTCACCGGGGTCTCCCTTTCCGTTGAAGAACAGCTCCTCCTCACCTCCTCCTCGTGGGACCGGCTGATGGGCGATACAGGTACTGTTTTCTCCCGATCCCCCCCTCGGATTTGGATCAAACAGAGGGGGGATCGAGGGGGGTAGGGGGGCAGTCGAATGCTGCCCCCCGATCGCGGCTAGAGGGGGGCAAATTTTTTTGGGGAGGGGGGAAGCCACAGATCGTATATTCACGATCTGTGGCAGTTTGTGCATTCACTGCACAGATCGTGAATATACGATCTGTGGCAGGGAAAGGGTTAATATACATAGATTTATGGTCATTTAGATGATAACCGTGAGAAATGACACACATACATATACAGCTTTCCTGTATGGTAAATAAATAAAGATAGATATATAATCCTGACAACAGCCCACAAATGGGCGGAAGCATGATGATGTTTTTTTAACTATTGATTTAAAAGGTAAAGTTCAGTGGCAAATATTTTTTAAATTCTTGAAGGGGAACTGTGGTCTTTAGCTAAAAGAGCCATCAACCACCTCTCTACGTGCTCCACAGCCCAAGTTATATAGACATTACAGACCAGAAAGTTAATGGGTGGGAGGACAACATGTATAATTCCTAAGGCTGCTCCTCCCCATTGCCAGTGGCAGAGCACAGCCTCAGACTTCACAGTGTGTGAGGGAAACAGGAAGTCCCTCCCCTTCCCTGCTGTGTGAAGATCCACACAGAAAACCTACAGCCTTACTATGTGAAAACAGCCCTTTTAGGCAGAGCAAAATGGGCTGTAAGGGACAAGGGGGGCCTGCAAATGGTGGGCCCATGAGTGGGAGGGACCAGGGGGGTTGCAAGGACAGGAGACACAGGGCAGAGTGACTGTTACATGGTTTCAGAGCAGGAAGTGCAGGGGACCTGGTGATGCTGCTACCATACCACACACAAAAAATGTCTTCAAAACTATGCAAAATAAACAATGAAAGTAAATAGCAAGGAATTCTCAGGAATTTTTTGGACCACAGTTCCCCTTTAATAAAGCAGAATATATATAAAATATTTTTGTGTGTGTGTCTTGAAGTTTGAAAAGCATGAAAATGCATTACCGTAAATATTATTAAAAATGGAAGTATAATGCTGCATGCTAAAGTATTAAAAAAACAGGGATAAACACCTTTTTAAATGAAAATAAAAGTACATTGTGATACTGTACACTATTCACAGTTAAAATGTAAAAAAAATTTAGTTTACAGTTCTCTTTAGCACTATGCAATTTAAAGCAACAAGTTTATAAGTACAATGCAAACCTTTGAAAACATTTTTTTTTAAATGAAGAATTAGGTCATCACTTTCTTTTCTATCATTTGGCTGATGCACGCTAGGCAAAACTTTCTGCAACAGCTAAGCGCCATGTTAACATTCTCAGAACTCTCTATACTTATATTGAGAGTTCTCTGTATACTTATTTTGATTTTATCATAGCAATAGTAGAAAGAGTAACACACAAATATATCTATCACAAACTCTGTTACATTATCTTGTGTTTGAGATTAAAGTTTTGAAGGTTTTCAACTTTTACAAAAAGTCTAGCAAAGTTTTAAACAAAGCAGTGTACAGAACAATGAATGTAAAATTACGTTAAGCTTAAAGTAAGTTTGGCAAACAATTTGACTTTATGCTGTATTTTTATAAAACAAAATATGACGAAGCAAACAATGTGTAGACACAGCTTCATACGCCATCTTCTTTACACTTGAGACAATAGCCTGTTCGTTAGTATGCATCCATTTTATTTTAGCGTGAATATATTTTATATTACATCAAAACAACTCCACTAAAGAAGCAAAACTATGGTGAGTCAGAAAGAAACAATAAATATAGAAAGCATTTAAGCTCCTTAGTTTTTTATATATTTTAGAAAGTGCATAGTTCTACAATAATAAACTTTATAGCAGACACTGTTACACTCTGCTATGTAACAAATTGGTGTTAAATTAAAAAGATTTTTTATATTTATATATATTTATATCTTTTCAAATTCAGTATGTTACTGACCCTGCACATTTTGATTAGAACTTTGCATCTGAACTTATCCTTTAACGTGAGAAGCGATTATGCTGTCTGAAGCAGCATAAAGAAATTTGGCATCTAGTGAGAATTCTGTAGGCTAAAAATATTCTATAACCATAAAGCAAGAGATGGCAAGTCTATCGCGTGTAAATGGCAGGTATCATGGACATAGTATGTAATGGCTAGTATCATGGCCATCGCGTGTAAATAGCAGGTATCATGGACATCGCGTGTAAATGGCAGGTACCATGGATATTGTATGTAATGGCTAGTGTCATGACTAGTACAAGCACACTAGTCCCTATAAATACATTTACTACACAAGACAAACCAACCCCATTCACATGTCTGAGAAATGAATGGGCCCTTTCAGTTTAGGAGCCCCTAGTACACATGTTGCCCCTCCATACCATCTACACTGACTCGCTCCTCTGCCAGCCCAGGGCCCTTCCATATTTCTCCATAAGGGTCTTGGTTATTCCAGAGCGGAATATAATGTTTCCTTCCCCACAGAAGAGGGTCCTGCCGGGTTGCAGAGGGTGGCCCCAGGTCGGGCATTGTAACGGCTCCATCCTCCACAGGCTCCAGCTCGTCTATACACACCACACCGGGGGCCAAGCTTTTCTCCTGGTAAACATAGGAGCAGCGAGTGACCCTGACCCGGCTCCCACAGCGCAGCACATTGCGGTGAACTAGGTAGTTAAGGTCGGGCTGGAGGTGCCAGACATCCCCTTCGGCTCCGTCCCAAAGCCTGACATCATAACAATACATGTGCCGGGCCCCGGAGGGACCCAAGTAGCGCTGCACGTCCACTACCACCAGCGGCACCGGCCCTTGTAGTACCAGCGTGAGACTGGAGCAGCCCTGCACTTGCTGCCGGATGTGCTGGATCCATGACTGTCCGTCCGAACTGTCACTACGAGGCCTTGGCCTGTCACTGCTCGGCCCGGGACTTCCTTCATCGAACTCGGACAAGAGCTCCAGCATCTCAGTCACGTCTGTGGGTGACTATCCCCGGGGGAACCCTGACATGTCACTACAAATAGGAAGTGTAGAGCAGCTTGGGGGCAACCGTGATGTAACCATGGGAGGCACCTGGATTCCCGCCAACGGTCCTGGAAACCCCCTGCTGGTTTATTCTCCATTCCCTTCCCGGGTTTCTATCCGTATGGTCCAACCCCCACAGCCGGCAACGTGCGCGCTCTGCATGCTGGGTAAACCGCAACTGAACATCTAGTTAAGGTTGGGGATCTAAATCATGTGGCCTCTTCTGGTGTTTGAAAACTACCATCATTCTGCTGTGTGGGAATGCTGGGAGTTGTAGTTTGCTAAACTTATGCTTTAGGTTCACAAGCGCAATACAGACTTATAGTCATTTGAAAGGGAGCACATGCAGCTGTCTGTACAGTGACATGATGGAGCATTGGGGTAAGGAGATGGGTGACAGAGCAACGAGGGAATAAGAAAAACAGATTGGTTCTGAAACAGGAAGCTGCATGCAGGGCATTGTGGGAAGTACTGCCCTCTGGGAAAAGTGGTAGAAGTGAACTGGCAACCTGTAGTAAAATCACAAAACTGTGATTGAGCCCAACCTGGCCGATGCTGTGGCCTCCCTAGCGACACCCTGAGCTGTGAAAGGGCCGCGGTGAGTAGTTCCACCCCTGGTCTGTCGGGCTACACCCACAATATGCACCTTACCACGCCCACCAGCAACTACCTCGGTAACGGAGCAACAGCAGTAGGGCCACATCTACCATTAGGCAGAGTGAGGCATTTGTCTCAGGCGGCACCGAAGAAGAAAGGCAGCACACAGGCAGTTGTAGAAAAAAATGTTCCTTGACCAGTCAAGAAAAAAAAATTCTCCTAGTAACAGATATGATGTTGTTAAAATCCTTTAATATGGTTAGGTTAGCTTTAATACGTTTGTTAGTTAGGCCCTGCTGAAAGAGTCTACCTTGACATGGTGGCAAATAAAAAGTAATATTGGATTGGGTTACTGCCGCGTTATGGTGTGGTAGGGAATGTCTACTTGAGTAGGGTGGCTGCACTGCAAGTTGTCCACTGAATTGTTTATAAAATCTTTAAAACTATCTTGCTTGCGCTTGGGGGTATGGGTCGGGGATGGGTTAAAACAAAAAGTAAAAAATAATAGGTTAAGATCAATATCTCTGTAAATAATCAGTTTAAAATGACACTTCCATATATTAACATTCTTAAAACACTCACTTGTGCCTATCCACCACTAGGGCACTGCAGGGTTTATTCTGTGCTGTTACGATGCTTGCTTGGTCTGTGTAGCTCCCAAAAACCTCTGCACACAACAGAGAAACAGTCCATTAGCCGTTGTTGAAATTGCAACTCTCTGCTATGGTGTGGCCCCTTTAACTCGTGGTGGTCTTGTGGTGAGGTATAATCCACTTGGTAATGGCTTGTGAGGTTGTTCCTACGTGTTTCGCTGTTTTAATCCTTACAGCTTCATCAGGGATCTTTTTATACTGATTTTTTTACAGAGATATTGATCTTAACCTATTTATTATTTTTTCTTTTTGTTTTAACCCTTCCCCGACCCCCAAGCGCAAGCAAGATACTTTTAAAGATTTTATAAAATAAGTTAATCTGATTTGAGCAACAAAAACCGGAAAGGAGCAATATGGTTGTGGCAACACAAGATGTTTGAGAAAGGGATGTAATATCTGTTTCTTGCAATTTACATTATTGCTAATTGACTGTCTGAGGAACTGTTTAAATACCTATGTGATAGGAAGTTCAAAATCATAAAAGTTTAGCCATGCCCATCCACAAAGCCACATTCTAATATGGCTGCAGCGCACAAAAAGGCGGCAATAAAGTTTGGCTCTGGCAGCAAAAACCCTAGAAGTGCCCCTGGCTCTATCTTCTTATTTTTCCTATGACAGATATAGCCTCCTCCCAGGAAACCACTTTGGATGAAGCATGGATAGGGGCCCCATCATAGTTTTGATGTGGGGCCCAGTGATTCCTAGTAACGCCACTACCCACCCGCGGCTCTGTGTGGGCCGCAAAAAAAAGAAGAAATGCAGCTGGCCCGCGGGTTTGCATCACTGCTTTAGGATGCAATGTTTTATGTACACCAATGTTCCCTCTAATTGGAAATTGTATGTGTGCGCATACAAAATTAAATTGTGTGCGCTACTTACCTCAGCACTTATTTTCCAAAAGATTTTTGTGTGCGCAGGCCAGCAGAGTTGTGTGCGTGCGCATGAGCGCACACCTGAGAGGGAACGCTGATATACACGTCACTAAATACAATACATGGAATAAAAGGTTGTGAGCTCAATCTTACGTAAAAACATACAAAATAGATCTTCATCCCTGTGCTAAACAGCTTGAACCAAAACTGTAAACATCACAAAGGCAACTGAAATAATGACTGATAAACTGAAAGGATATGATGCTTCCTATTGTAATATTTGTAAACAATAAAAGATCCCATGATCAAAATGACTGACTGATTTAGTCAGTTATTAGTGCACAATTCAGTAGTTTTGACTAATCTCTTTAAGTACATACTAGCCTTTTATTTGCAAAACATATATTTTTAGTTATCTAAAGGTAGGATAATCTCCCACAACTAGTAGCTATACCACCATGGTTGATAAATTATCAATATGAATACTGTATAGTTTAATAAGGAATAAGTATCTTTAATACACATTAAAAACACTCTAATACAGAGCCACCATCAGACTTTTCTGGGCCCCATACTGGGTAAATTTCTGAGCCCCCCCCCCTAAACATGCACTAACTTAGACACAATACACACAGTCTAGGACACATATTAAAAAGACACATTTTGCACACCCATATTGCGCTGACCTGTATATATAAAATGCCATGTGCAGCAGAATACACTGACCTGTATATATGAAATGTCATGTCCAAAAACACAAACTGACCTGTAAATATAAAAGGCTCCAATGTCCAGTCCACACACTGACCTGTATGTATAAAATGCCCCCAATATCCAGCCCAGCCTCCAGTGTCCAGTACACACATTGCCCAGTATATTATATAAAATGTCCCCAATGTCCAGTACATACATTGCCCAGTATATATAAAATGGCCCAATGTCTAGTACACACATTGCCCAGTATATATAAAATGGCCCAATGTCTAGTAAACACATTGCCCAGTATATTATATAAAATGACCCAATGTACAGTATACACATTGTCCAGTATATTATATAAAATGTCCCCAATGTCCAGTACACACATTGCATTGCCCAGTATATATAAAATGTCCAGTACACACATTGCAGTATATATAAAAATGACCCAATTGTCGTGTATTATATAAAATGACCCAATTGTCCAGTATATTATATAAAATGTCCCCAATGTCCAGTACACACATTGCATTGCCCAGTATATATAAAATGTCCAGTACACACATTGCCCAGTATATTATATAAAATGACCCAATTGTCCAGTATATTATATAAATGACCCATTGCCCAGTATATATAAAATGTCCAGTACACACATTGTCCAGTATATTATATAAAATGACCCAATGTCCAGTACACACATTGCCCAGTATATTATATTAAATGACCCATTGTCCAGTATACACATTGCCCAGTATATTATATGAAATGACCCAATGTCCAGTATACACATTGCCCAGTAAATATAAAAAATGCCCTAATGTCCAGGACACACATTGCCAAGTATATCAGATAAAATGCCCCAATGTCCAGCACACACACTGCCCAGTATACTGTAGCTTTAACAATGATAAAGAATTTTGATGGCGGGTTGTTGTGCTATAGCATATCATGTTTTGTTCCAGCAGTAGGAATCAGGTGGGCATGCTCTAGCCAGCGGCCAGGGGGTTTCAAGCTAGATTAAAAACTTCAAGCTAAATTACAATACATTGCGGGCAATTTACCCGGAGGTTCTGGGCAAATTTATGGAGTTAAAGTCAGGGTAACCGGTTCACTACCAGATAGCATGACTTTAACTCTATATTAGTGCTGGATTCGTGGGTTATGCAAAAGACACCCGCGCATCTGATGCTCGTGATTCATTATCGCATTTGTGCTACTTTTAGCACTGGATTTTAACACTAGATAATAGCTGGCATTAAAATCCACTGAGTAAATCCCTTTTTTCTGAGGCTCCCCCTAAACACGCACTAACTTAGACACGATACACACAGTCTAGGACACATATTAAAAAGACAAATTTGCACAACCATATACAATAACACTTATATTGCGCTGACCTGTACGGTATATATAAAATGCCATGTTCAGCAGAACTCACTGACCTATATATATGAAATGTCATGTCCAAAAACACACACTTGTAAATATAAAAGGCCAGTCCACACACTGACCTCCTATATATGTAAAATGCCTCCAGTGTCCAGTACACACATTGTCCAGTATATTATATAAAATGGCCCAATGTCTAGTACACACATTGCCCAGTATATTATATAAAATGGCCCAATGTCCTGTACACGCATTGTCCAGTATATTATATAAAATGTCCCCAATGTCCAGTACACACATTGCCCAGTATATATAAAATTTTCCAATGTCCAGTACACACATTGTCCGGTATATTATATATAAGAACAATCAACCACTTGATGATGTTCAGCTAGAACTACAGCAGGTATTTGAACCTCCAGATGATTGACATTTAAAACTCCCAATCATTGCACAACAGCAGACAAGTAATGCTGGGAGTTATAGTTTTCAAAACAGTGATGAATATCTACAACCATTTAAAGGTGTAGATATATCACTGCTGCTCCACCTGCTCCCTACCCATAATCCTCTCTTGTGGTACCTGCTTATTGTAACTTTACTGTCTCTGATAATGTTTAGACAGGGTGGAGATTCTGCAGGACATAAAATCATAGATATTTAACCAGTAAATCTCCATATGTTTGAAAACTATAACTCTCAGCATTTCTTGGCTATAGATTGAATGCTGGGAGTTGTAGTTTTTAAACCAGCTGGATTACTATTGGTTAAAGGGCATCTATAGTGAAAAAAACACATTGATCCATTGCAAAGTTAAATTCATGTACTCTGTGCTGCCTTTATCCTATCTCTGTCAGTGACTGTGTTTTTCCGTGGTGTCAGATCTGTGTGCAGCACTCCCCCCTTCCCCCTCCCTTCTGTTACCTCCTCCGTATCTCAACTCCGGCTAACCCACAAGCTTATAATGTGCAGTAGGAGTTAAAAGTTCAACATCCTGAAAAACACACCCACACACAGTGGCCAATAGAAAGCAAGCTGTCCTGGAGACACGATCTCTCCGTGTCCTGATCTCTCTCTTTGTGACCCATCATCAATCAGTGAAGTCTATCAAGAAGGGGGGTCAAGTGCAGCCTTAACTTGAGCAGGGAAGAGGATCACGTCACAGGGATTTGATTGACAGTACAAGTAGGAGTACAGGAATGCCATCACGTATTCTTCTAACTTGTGTTTCTCAGGTCACAGAGGGAATCTGAACAAAGTGATGACACTGGGGGGTTGGGGGGAATTATAGAACTCATGGAAAGAAAGGAAAAAAAAGTTCATTTTCCCACTATAGATGCCCTTTAACTATCCCTGTTACAGGTAAACAAGAAAATAGTTGCAGATAAAGATTTAATATGAGCTGAGACCCCCATGGGTGGGTAGAAGTTGGGGACAATAGAGGCCCATGGGTAGGTATAAAGAAACAGTAGAGGCCCATGGTTAGGTTGTTGGGACAGTAGGGATATATTATATAAAGTGTACATTGTACATATACCAGGGATCTCCTACCAGTGGGCCAACATTTGCTTGAAAAATATAACTCCCAGGATTCCACTACAGCATTTATATCAGAAGGCTTCCAGGGAATGCTGGGACTTGTAGTTTTCACACATTTGGATGCCTACAAGTTGAAGGCCCCTGCTATATATTTTAGTGGTATGGTAGGTTTGTTTCTATGAACATCTTTTGGTTATGAATAAAACATTTATTTTAACTTTTCGAATATTTTAAATTCGCTGTACATATTTTAGGAAGAAAGACTAAAAGCAGGTCGGGTTTCAGGTCCGGAAGCTTGCTGGTCTGGTCGCGGGTATAAAGCGGATAGAAAAGCGGGTTGCGGGTATGGGTTTTGCATCACTGCTTTAGAATGCAATGTTATGTTATATATACACGCCACTAAATATAATACATGGAATAAAATAGCATGTTATGAGCTCAATCTTATGTAAAAACATACAAAATAGATCTTCATCCCTGTGCTAAACAGCTTGAACCAAAACTGTAAACATCACAAAGGCAACTGAAATAATGACTGATAAACTGAAAGGATATGATGCTTCCTATTATAATATTTGTAAACAATGAAAGATCCCATGATCAAAATGACTCATTTAGTCAATTATGAGTGCTCAGTTCAGTAGTTTTGACTAATCTCTTTAAGTACAGACTATCCTTTTGTTTGCAAAACATATATTTTAAATTATCTAAAGGTAGGATAATCACCCACAACTAGTAGTAGATATTTTACCATGGTTGATAAATTATCAATATGCATACTGTATAGTTTAATAAGGAATAAGTATCTTTAATACATATCTGTTGTATTCAATTAGATCAACTGGACTTGAAGTTTAGTTCTTGAAGACGTTTCGCTAGTCATCCGACTGGCTTTCTCAATTCAGAATGAATTATACAAGAATCTGTGGCAATTATGTACCCTGGAAAATCCCAATTAGCATATCACAGCCAAGTGTTAAGGGCGTGATTGGATAATGGTTAAGAGATGTTATAGGAAATCCCAGAGTAAGGTGTCAAAACAGCATTGTACATTGACACCTTACTCTGGGCTCCAAAGCACAAATATACTGAACAGTTAACCTGTTATGAAATAGGCCCCCCAGCTCTGATCTGCCACCAAGGACACAAAGGTGCAAAGCACAGCTACCCCCACAGTCAACCCTCACCAACTCAATAGGTTACTGCAGCAGCCACACAAACCACCCGACCACTTGCCGACATGGCCCCCTGGCAGGAAAGACACTGCAGCGCAGCTGGAAAAATATTGCCATCAGGATGTCCAGGGCCCTGACCAAGCCCCGGCAAACGAACCAGAACCTCCCGCCGTGGAGCCGAACCCAAAAGACACAGACAAGGTACTACAGGCTATAGCCAGGCTACACTCACCCTGCGCAACAGAGTGTCAGAGACAGAATCCCGTATTAGCCATATTGTGGATCACGTAGCATCACAAGTCATGCCACAGATTAGCATTCGGCCACAATACAATCACTTGTACTGCACCAAAGGCGGAATAATATGAGATATATAATATAAGATTCGTTGGCCTCCCAGAAAAAGTAGAAGGCCCAGATCCTACCAGTTTCCTGGAAAAATTGCTTATTACAATGTATGGCATGGAATCATTCCTATATTCGATGTAGAACGTGCACCACTCCATGACCCCCAACACCAGGGGCCCCACTGAGAACCTTCATAGCGAAATTCCTGAACTACAAGACAGAGACACAGTGCTGCGTCTCTTCAGAGAAAAAGGGAACTTACCATTTCAAAACACCACCATAGCGGCATTCCCGGATTTCTCCATGGAAGGGCCAAGTTCACCGAGGCGAAACGTCTCATGCACAACAGCCAAATCAAATACGCCATGCTCTACCCAGCTCGGCTAAAAGTAATGGAGGGAGACCGTACACATTTCTTCTCTACACCAATAGATGCAATACAGTGGCTAGAAACAACAGAACCACGTCCCGCCTCCAGGCCTAAAGACCCAACACCACGATCATAACACAACGGTGCATAAACAAAGAACCATGCCAGGACCACCAATCAACAAAGCTACATAGACCATCGCACCAAAACGGTAATCAAATCGACAACAGGTACTGTAATAACTTTTTACTTGCCCCTCAATTTCCCCCTATATGGCGATACACGCTGTAATGGATTCACATCTTATACCACTCCATTCACCTCTCATGCTCAGTGCTGTGAAACAATACTTACTTTTGGTATAACCTGGACCTTGACCCACAACGCTAATGCCTTACTACAGGCCAAACATACTTCCTATATAAAGATGGTATTTGTTTTCCTTTTCTCCCCCACGCTTTAAAATGCAAATCCCTGGCCCCAAGGATGTGGTGCCATAACCATACAGAGACTATGAAAGACTCATGGACTGGGTTGAACTCAGCTATTGGCACAACTCATTGGACTGACAAAAAATAAAATGATCCCCAAAGGAACAACAAATGCCACAACTTCACCCACTCCAAGAACTCTATGTTCTATTTTACAGATAAAAAAAACTGTACACATGAACAAATGGTGAGTGCCTTATACTATGGCACACATATGCCTGTTGATACCTGTCCCACAATATGGGTGGTTCAATATATATCAACCCAAACAAACCTAAACTTGGGACCCCAAGTTAACACATAATGTGAGCGGAGCCAACAAATGGCTCTATCTAAATTTATACTTACTTAAATTGCTTGTCTTGTGAGTTACCTAAGTTCATTTGAGCGTATTTCGCCGACATAGGTAGAAAGTAAGCAATAACTGCTGTTTTTAACCACTATAAAAGTTGTTTAAGGTTTTAAGCTTACACAAGTTAAAGGCATGTCCACCCCTGTAAAATTTTTTTACCTTATAGTGTTCCTTCCCCCAGCCCCAACCGCTATAGAAGATTTTTCAGAAAGTCCCCCGATAGTTACTTACCTTACCTCTCTCCTCCGCTGCACTGCCCGGCCTTCTGCTTGCATGAAACTGCAAGCAGGGGGCCAGACCGGCAGCCGTGTCCTTGATTGGCTGAGAGGCAGCCAATCACTGATGTGGCTGCCAGCTGCTCAGAACGCCGGAGGAGAGAGGTAAGGTAAGTAGAGTTTGGGGGACTTTCTTAAAAATTGATAGCGGTTGGGGCTGGGGGAAGGAACACTACTATATGGCAAAGGGTTTTATGGTAGGGGGAGGGATCGCAAAACTTCACACAATGTGCCCTGGATACCTTTCTGTGCAGCCTTTTTCCATTTGCCTTGCAGTCTGAGCTGATCTGAGTGAGCAGGACAACAATTGCCTAACCTACTAAAATCAAGAGGATTATTTGTGTTAGAGGGTACAGCTTTTGTTTTCCCAGGGCTATGTGATTTTGTCCAGCAGCATCCAGATAAGCACAGACCTGAGTATAAACCGAGGGGAGACTTTCAAGATGATTTTAAAGGTAAAAAAAAATTGGTTTATAATGGAGTATATATGGTATCCCAGAAAATAAAAGAAAACAGTATTTATACCGTGCTCTTGCAAAATATACAAGTTACTTAAAGGCTATGTCCACCCCTAAAATCGAATTTTAATATTCTGCTCCCCCATGTCCCCCAGCCCCAACCGCATATTTTTTTTTTCAGAAAGCCCCCAAACTCTTACTTATCCTCGATCTCCGCCGCAATGCCGGCCTCTGCTTGCGAGAATGCAAGCAGAGGGGTGGGGCCGACAGTCGCGTGTGATGGCTGAGCGGCAGCCAATCACGGACGCGGCTGCCGGTCATTCAGTGCAGCGGAGGAAAGCGGAGAGGTAAGTAAGAGTTTGGGGAGCTTTTTTAAAAAAAAAAACATGCGGTTGGGGCTGGGGGACATGGGGGAGCAGAATATTAAGGGGGTTTAATGCTAGGGGGAGGGATAGTAGAACGGGAGGGAGAGGGAGGGGGAGGGAGGGGGAGGGAGGGGGGAGAAGGGCTGCAGCACGCATGGCAGGAATCTCCGGGAGGCCAGGTAGCAGGCAGTGTCCTATATGGACCTGCTAGCTCCTGGTGGTCAGTTTTGGAACTTTGGGGGGGGACTACAGGAGAACCAGATGGAGTTGGGATGTGAGGTAAGGATTAAACTACACTACATGGTGGGGCCAGTAGTTGGGGGGGTTATAGTTGGGGGTGGACATGCCCTTTAATATAAACAATTGGTTTCATATATATATATTTTACATTAATTCAAGCTAATATCATTTTAAAAAAAAAGTATTAGCTCAAATTTTCACTTTGAAATATAATAAAGCCTTTGCTAATTGCAACACTTCTTCCTTACAGTGCCAAAATATTAGTTGTATGCCTACAAGCTCTATTATGCTAGTATTAATCTACATCGATCAAAGATTTGTGAAGGGTAAGACAGTACCAAATCATTGCCAAGTACTCCAGGCTTAGACTTTTAGACCCTTTGATTGGGTAATATATGAGTAAGTCTGTATCCAAAAGCTTGAAAAGACCGGGCAGTAACAATGTGAGTTGCACCCCCTTGAGACTGTGCCACAACAGGTAAGTATCAATATAAATAAGTTGAAGGGAGGCACACTCTGCATACAGTAAATCAAACACTCATTTATTACTGTGTTGAATAAACACCAAATACACAATATTTCGGGGAGACTAAGCCCCCTTACTCGGGTGTAGACAAACAATGCATCAAACCAAGTATTTATAGTGACATCACTGTACAAAAAGTGCAAGTGCAATAAATATGTGTGATAATCAATAAAAGCATCAAAGTACCATAAATATCAAGTGATCCAGGATTAACTGTGAATCTAAAAACATTAAAGGACATTATAATAAAATACTGTTATATATAATAAGTGAATAAAGTGCTACAATAACTCTGTGTGACCGAATACAGCAAAAGTTAATTGAAAACATCTTTGTGATAATGAGTCTCTCTATTATTCCATAATAATCCACCACATAGGCATATGTTTAACTAAGAATTTTATGCCTATGTGGCATAAAAACCAGTAATAAACCCAGTGTGTTTATATATACCGTATGCTTGTTATTATCTTTGCCCTTTATTAAAATAACTACTAAAATATCTACAGTTAATTTGTTTATCTACAAACTAGAAAAAAACATCTATCATGGATCAGCAGAATCCAATGCCTTGAAAGATAGTCTGTGCTTATTTTATCTCTTCTGAAGTTGACGACAGTATACAGTTTTCCTATTCAAATTTTGTAGTAATTGAAAAATGTAGACTGAAATGAGGGTGGTGTGTGTTCCTACATATGCAGCCTCCATCTTGGATTCTAGGAAAAAGAAGTAGTACAGGAATTTCACAATTCTTGAATCTGGCCTTTTTAAAGAGCATCTTTACTCGAAAAATCGAATTTTCAATTGACACAGCAGGATCCCACTGCTCCAAAACTTTTTCGGATTTTAAATCTGAGCTGTAAATTCTGATAAATCATCCTTGACTTCTTACTAGGCTCTTTGGCTGCATGCCAGCACACTTTCTGCAACAGAACTTATAAATGTCGCAGACACTACATAAGGCAGTGAGTGTGGGGGCAATTAGGAGCACTCATTAAACATTAATAATTTAATGACCAAGCAAGCACAGATAAATATTTGAGAACCAAAATTCTACATCTCTCAAATTGTAGTTTTAAAAATGTAAAGTTTTTGAGTGAGTATAGTGAGCCTTTAAGGATTGAGACACCTTAGGGACTAAACAAAACAGATAAACAAAAAAGGAAATTGCAGTTCCAGCATGTGGAATATCTGGAAATGGCTTTGAAAGAGCCAAGAAAAGGAGCAGAGGTTCTGTGTTGGAAAGTAAAAACAGGGTAGAAAGAAATGTGATTAAATATATCTTTGGGTTTAACTAAAAATGGATTTAGAAACTATGAAAAAACATTGAAGCTTGTCAGCTGAGGATTGGGATTTGTTTAATAGTGTGAGTAAATTCCCTTGTATGACAGTGAGATGTTCACCAAACTTAAGGGACATGTTCTCTTCTAGCCACTATACTGATCTTGATGAGTGTGGTTTCAAAACTGTCAGTTTACAAATCAAAGAATTGAAAATCGAAAATTTAGATAGAAAATATCAATTGATTATTCAAAAAGTGTGATTAATTCCAATTCAATTGGGTTTGAATCGGATTTTTATTTACGGAACTTCAATAGATTCCACAGAAATGGTGTGGGATAGAAACTCCCCAGTTTCATTTATCTCTTATGACTTACTGAAAAATGAGGGTTAGGCAACAAGAAAAGCAGGAAATGAAGACTCTGCCCCACATGCAACAGGTAAAAAGATGCCAAGGCAAAGATGGTAGAAAGTTAGATACAAAGCAATTTATTTCATATCAAACATGTCAGATTATTCATTTAATCACCTGTGAGCGTGGAAAGAAATATATTAGTAAAATAAAAAGGGCACTCAAAATAAAGATTCAGGTATTGAAGAGCCATTGGAAATCCAGTGTAGCAAAATAATGACACACAAGCAAGGTGTAATGTAATTAATCCTTTTGTGGGATTCAAACAGTATACATAGGGACTAAAGGGTGGAGAGCCAGAGCGGAAACTGCTCCAGAGAGAATTCTTTTAGATTTTCAAGATGAAAATGATGAGTTATTATGGATTCAATGAAAAAATGCAGTTTTACTGTGTATGTAGTGACTGGTTTGATACATGAATGAATTGGTGGGATACCATATAAGAAAGTTCTTTTTTTTTTTTTTTAGAATCAAAACGATAGCAGTGCTGATGTAACTTGAAAAAGTCATATTACCTTTAAATATACATTTAGAGGGTAATTATGGCCCAAAAATGGTAAATTGCCAGAATTTTTTCCCTGGGTATTTTTGCACTTTTCTTTCATTATTTTTTTCTCATAGTTTTGAAGATAAATAAATTTTTATGTGTGATATGGTAGCATCATCACCAGATTCCCCGCACTTCCTGCTTCCTGCTCTAAAACCATGTGACAGTCCCCTTCCTGTGGGAGGAATTAAAAAAATTACAAAAATTTACTCACCTTACACACTCCCTGCTGTGGGATGTGCTGTTCTATCCCCCCTCCTCCCCTTCACTCACCGTATAACTTGATCTCTTCCTGGTTTCTCTCTCCTGCACTGAGCATGTGTCAACTGCAGATTAGAAGGAGGGACTACTATTTGTGACCACAGATTGAGAACCTTCCACCCACTAACTTACTGATCAGCGATTTCTTAATATCTTGGGCAGTGCAGCATGTAGAGAGGTGGTTGATGGCTCATTTTTAAGATAGGCATTTCATTTAAAATTAACTTGTTTGGGGAACCTGGCATTTCATTTAAAATCAACTTGTTTGGAGACCACAGTTCCCATCTAAATTAATATAGGAGGTGGGTCACTTTTAAAATAACCACCGAATTCTTAGAGACTCTGGTAAAGCCCAAGGTGAAATGCATGTTAATCAAGAACTGGAGTAAGGAGATAATGCCTATCAAACTGCATTAGAACAGGATCTGGAGGTCTGGAAACTTCTGATAGCTGGAAGAAAAGTGTGGCCATTTTTGTTGGAGAACAATTAAGGACATGGCTTCTCACATATCCCAGAGAAGGAGGAACGGGTAATATCCAGCTGGTTCACTGATCGTAAACTGAATGGCATTATATAACCCCTTCCCTGGAGGGTTTATAAACCGACTCACTGAATAACAAGTCATTTAATTTTCTGTCATTGAAGACTGTTTTTCTTACTCTTTTAAACCATATTGAGATTCACATTCCAATTGGGGACACCCAATGTGGTATGATTTATATGTGGCATTTATGCGATTTACTTTGGCTAAATAAAAATGTTATTTTTAATGAAAGGACATTTTCTCACATTTTAAACAAACTTTCCCTTGTCTCTCTTTCTGGGTGCAGAAGTTATCCAGTCTCTAGTGGACTGGTAAGCAACACCTTGGGGGCAGTCCTAGCTTCATCTCCCTCTGCAATGGTCACAGTTGTAAGGGTGCACACATGCACAGTCACCACATTTGGACAACAGTAGTGACTCTGCCAGTTGAGATAACCAAGCTTAATACGTAAGTGAGCAATACCCAACTCCCTCCCTTATTTAATTTGCCTGCAAATGGGGATCGTTTACAGTAGTTGGTGGCCACGTCTCTGTGTGCATCCACGCATATGGTATACCGTTTGATTCAGGACATGTGGGAGATTGAAATTTAGTGGGGGGGGTTATTTGTGGGGGGCATTTCCAAGGTTAGGGGCGGTTTCCTTTGAAAAAGAGTATGCTGTTCAAATTATAGTGCACTTTGATTTTTTTCTTGTAATTGAACTTGCGCATGCATCCCATTTGAGTTAGTTGGTGGCCATGTCTCTGTGCATCCACGCATATGGCATACGGTTTGATTCAGGACATGTGGGAGATTGTCTGGAATTCTATGTTCTATTCTATTCTAATGTATGTATGAAAGCTTGGCACCATAATGTCGCTGAAGGTGTGTAGATTACAAAAATATATACAGGGAGATTCAATAAATGTTCTTATCATTAAAAATGGTGCTAATTTTGCCCCAACCAATCAGATATTATTTAACATTTGAAAGCTAACATCTGATTGCTTGGGGCAAAATTAGCACCATTTTTATCAATAAAAACTTTTACTGAATATGGAAAATGACATTTCTGGAGAAAATGTAAATGATACCACAAGATGCCATGATAACAGTAAAGCATCCCAGACACATTCTTTGTGGGGTTGCTTCACATTCATTTCTCTAGTGCAATCCAGCCAAAATTTGTTGATAGAGCACCATGTCACAAAGAAAGGTACGGTAAATGGCTTAAAGATTATAACATTAAAATGTAGACCCCCACGGCCAGTAAACATCTACGTTCTTAACAACAGGTGGACAAGCACAAGCCCACAATTTGTGATGGAATAACAAGGCAAGAATAAAACAAAATTTGGCCCAGAACTAGAGACTAGTGAATTTTGTTACACAGAATATATTGAAATTGACCCTTCATACAATTTTTTAAAAATGGCACGGCCACACTGCAGTGCATTTTTAATCGCAATTGCATGCCTTTTCCTATACTTAATGAAGAAAATGCATGCACAAACACAACGAAATCGCACATGTGCGTTTGCACATGCGTTTTCTTCATTAGGTATAAGAAAAGGCATGCAATTGTGATTAAAAATGCGGAACGCAAATCGCAATCACAATGCACCTGAAAATGCCTGTTTTCGGTGCGTTGCCGCGTTTTTCATGGCTTAATTTTGGCTACTGGTAATGCACTGAATTTTAGAATTCAAGCTGTTAGGCCTTATATGAAAAAAGGAATATACCGTATATACTTGAGTATAAGTCGAATTTTTCAGGCTTTAAAATTAGCCTGAAAACCTAACCTCGACTTATACTCGAGTCAAGGCCTAATTTAGATCCAAATTCTGCAATTACAGATAGTAACCAGTAGGTGGCGCTGTGTTAACCTGTATAGAAAGTTACAGGAGCTGATCTGCCTTTACACTTCCTGCTTCCTGTATTCTGCCTGCTGGACTCACTCAGCACTGTCACTGGATGCTGTAAATCTGATGGGTCTCCTCAGTTTGGGGCAAAAAACAGCTGCTAGTTCAGTGCAAATGACAGCTTGAAACTATAACTCTCAGGTGACATTTTTAACTATTGGGGTCAGAGAATTGGGTTCAGAGGGCCCTTTACTATATGGGGTTCATGAGAATTGTAAATTATGGTAAGCTTAATTAAAAGTTTACTGAACCTTGCCACTCCACATGTTTAGAAACTGAAACTCCCAGCAACAAAGCATGCTGGGAGTTGTAGTTTCCAAACATCTGGAGTGCCAAAGAATTGGAGGTTACTGGTACTGGATTAGGCTATTACTGTATGGGATTCATGTATGGGAATTCCGCTGTCCATTTAAAGTGCAACTAAAGCCTAAAAACAACACAGAATCAGAAGGCAGTAGTGGTGATAATTTCTACCCTCGACTTATACTCGAGTCAATCAGTTTTTACAAATTTTTCAGGTAAAAATAGGTACCTCGACTTATACTCGGATCGACTTATACTCGAGTATATACGGTACTTTAGGGATCCTTTGCTCCTAAGGTTATGAGAGTCTAGCATATTTGGTGGGGTTGCAGTGATTTTTTTTTTTTTTTTTAAATAAAAATGCCCAATATACGTTACGTTCAAAATATAATCTTTTTCCCTTTGCATACCCTTTTATTATATTAAAATATATGGTAAAAACATTACATTTTAACTTAAAGGGCAAGTCCAGCCCCAAAATGAAAACTTACATACAGGTAAATCGCCCCCCAAAACCCTAAATAGTAATAGTTTGAAACCTGAAATATATAAGTCTAATCTGAAATCCTGTACAATGTCCTGTTTCCCCTGTTTCTGATTCCTGGTTCTTCCAGTTAGTAACTGTCAGTTATGGATTTGACAGTTGACATCACAGCCAATGACTGAATGTTAATCCCCTGTCTGCCTCTTCTGAGCATGCCCAGGCTCAGTACAGGTTTCTAAATTGCTCTGTTTCCATGAGGCATCCAGAAGCATAGCAGGCATGCAGTAATGAATTAATAGGACAAACTATAATATATCAATATATTTTAAAGAGGCCATTCTTTCTAAAAGATTTTCTTATGAGGGTGGAGTTGTCCTTTAAATTGGGCAATTATATTTAGTATAGAATTGGAGGTTGAATAAAGACACAAATCCATCCAGTCCAACCCATCCAGCAATATCCTCATTTCCTGCCTGTTGATTCAGAGAAAGTCAAAAAAAAAACCCACCAAATTTATGAAGGGGGAAAAATTCCTTCCTGATTCCAAGTGGCAATCGGAAATTTCCCTGGATCAACTCTACTTTATGTATCAATAACAGTAACCTGCAACATTCCTTGTTTGCAGAAACTCATCCAGTTTTCTTTTGAAACTGACCATTGAACCTGCCATCATAACGTACACTGGAAGACAGTTCCATAGCTTTACCGTTCTTACAATGAAAAACCCTTTCCAAACTTGAAGCCTAAACCTTTTTTCTTCAAGTCTATTTAATTTTCTTTTTACGGTATATACGGAACATTGTGAGCCACCATGTAGCTATAGAATAAGGATTGTTTGGGATAAACATGTCCTTTAAGATTTGAAAATATAGTAATGCAAACTGTTGATTGAATATTTTCTAACCCCAGATTGTTTCCAAGGTAACAAGCTTGTGAATTTCAACTGGAGCTCTTTATTTTCAACATAATAAATTAAATACCAAGCATTTTATTACTCAACCACCAGTACTATTTCTGCTTTCCAACCTTTAAGTTTGTCAATTTAAAAAAAAAACCTCAAACAAATATAATGTGGTTTGAAGCATCAAGTAAAACCTTCAAAACTTGTAGGACCACTTGTCAGATACAGGGAAATATTATTTATGTAATAAGCTTAAATTGCAAACAATACAAATAAATAAAAACATTTAGGTAGTACTTCTTGAAATTCACAGGGCCATGCTGTAGATATCTGTAAAAAAAAAAAAAAGAAAAAGCTGAAGACCATTACTAATAATAAGCTATATAAAAAAATGTATTTTAAATATGTTTTTCTAATTCCATCAAGTAGGGTATAGTTGGATAGCCGAGGCTGTGATAAGCAACCACGGCTACTTTACAAAGTGTCCTTAAAAAATAAAAACTTGTTTAAAAGACCTCTCCACATGCAGCAGGGAAAGTCCACTCCCCCCATCGATATTGAAACAAAGAAACGCCATCTCTTTCAACTTTAGGCTCCAGAGAGGTTTTGGGTAGTGATGGCCCAGTGATGGCCCAGTTCGTGGATCCGAAATCCACGGCGGATTTCCGACATTCGCGAACGGCGGATATCGCAGATTTTCCGGATTTCCGCCTTCCGAAATTTTCCAAACCGCGTTTTCGAAAATACGAGAATTTCTCGTATTTTTGAAAATGCACGGAAAAACGTATTTTCGAAAATTTTCGAAATTACAAGGATTTCACATATTTTCGAGAATGCATGAAAATACGTATTTTCGAAAATTTCCGAAATTACGAGGATTTCCCGTATTTTTTCGAAAATATGGGAAAACATGTATTTTCAAAAATTTTCGAAATTACGAGGATTTCTCGTATTTTCAAAGAATTTTTCATTTTAATAGGTTTTAATGGGTCCGCTCGCGGATTTTCGAATTTTCGAATTTTTTTGAAAATTCGCGGATCCTCGAGCGGACCGGATTTTGCGAAGTTCGGACATCTCTAGTTTTGGGCTATACCAATAAACACCAAACCAAAAAACTAAAACAGACTCCAGCAACTGGGACTAAATGGCCAAATGTTTATAAGACAGCTCCCAGTACAGAAGAGACTCACATTCAGTTGCAGTTGATCTAATTGAATACAACAGATACACAAGTATTATAGTATTTGAAATATTTCTAAATTAAATTATAACTCATTTGGAAGAAATCCATCTTGAAGATTAAGGTAAAATGCATTTAGCATTTTACCTAGGTCTACACATGTGTAATCTTGACCATCTCTGGGAACACAGCATGAATGTATTCTTAGATCAGGGCAAGATTAGCATGCACAGACCCCCCACTAGTCGATGATCTGCCATGGATGCGAGGGGGGAGGGAAAATTAAGAAGTGTAAGTAAATAGTAATACTTAGATCATTTTCCTGGAGTATGTGAAAGATGCAATGGATAACAAGAAGATACTTGGTCATTTACTTTTTGTGGTCGTTTCTCTTCTGAAATAAAGATTTTTTTAAAATATGCAAATAACTGCCATATCTAGCCTAATAATGCCATTATTCTTAGAGCCAAACAGTTCTCTGCAGTCACAGCTTAACAGGTGGATTTCAAATGTGAAGTCCATGTACAGAAAAATATTTCCATATATACTTTAATGTAATTACAACATGGGAACATTTAAGAGTAAAAAGGTTACAGAAAAACCTTAAAGGACATGTCAACCCCTTTTTTATATTTTTCTGTAGTATAGGGCTCCCTCCCCCAGCCCCAACCGCTATTGTTACTTGTGCAGAAACTCCCCCGATCATTACTTACATTACCTCTTTCCTCTGACATTCAGCCAATCATGGACGTGACTTCCGGCTATCCAGAACTCTGGGGGAAACAGGTAATGAAAGTACAGTTCGGGGAAGTTTCTTCACAAATAACTATAATGTTGGGGCTGGAGGAGGGAGCCTTACACTAGAGAAAAGCGATTAAATACTAGGGGCAGAGGGAAAATTACAGGGATTGGGGGGGGGCTGCACTGAGCAAACCACAAACCTCTGAGAGGACGCCTCAGAGGAAGAAACAATCTCCCTCCCTGCAAGGCTCCCTGTGTTAACTTTCTGGAAGTTTGTAGGGACATTACAGGAGAACCATTTGGAGCAGAGAGGTAAGGTAAAGATTTTTACATTCTACATGGTGGGGCCAGCAGTGGGAGAGATTATAGTTTTGGGGGTGGACATGCCCTTTATATTGATAGTGGTACAGAATTCTAAAACAGCATGCAGTTATAATTACTCATTGTTTATACTTTTCCTTATTTTAACTACCAAAAAATTAGTTCTCCAAGCTAGTGTTACACAAAACAATATTTACCACTATTTGTAATCCTCTAAATACAACTGTAGATTTCTGTATTCTGAGTAAATGTTATTTAACAGGAACAAACATTTATACATAGGGTCAATCCATGGAGGTGCCACTGCAAATCCCGACCTTAAAGCTTTGGTAACCAATGAAGTAAGTGTCAGTCTGACTAAGATTTGTTTACAGTAGTTATTGTGCTTTGAAAAACAATACTGTACCTCATACAACTACCACAGATACCGAAGATTAAAATCATTCATGAGTTAAGAGGAGGCTCAAATGCACACAAACCTCTCTCCAAACTTCCAAAAAACCCAAAGGCACTTCAGAGCTATGTAACACACATGCTGGCGCAATGACGTCACGCACACGGTGGCGCGGCATAGATCAGGCAGACCCTGCGCTGTCTAGAGTAGAGATAGATTTAGTTAGATAGACAAAGTTAGATAGATGATAGACAGTTAGATAGATTTAGATAGATAGATGATAAATAGAGACAGATAGACAGTTAGGTAGATGATAGAGTTAGATAGAGACAGATAGAGATAGACAGAGAGGCAAAGAGATATAGAGAAGGGATAGAGACAAAAAGACGAGGCAGAAAGTAAAATAGAGATAGATAGAAAAGAGATAGACAAGAGGCAGATATATAGACAGAGATAGATCTACAGAGAGAGAGATGGACAGATAGATTTAGACGGGCAGAAGTCCATGTAGAAGATACAAGAAGGTCTCCCTGGCCAAAGGTGTGGGCAAGCATCTGACTATAATTGAACGCAACAGTAAGTTTAAAATGACCAGATTGCTACCAGTATATAATGAAATTGCCAGTTTACTGCGTCTTTGTGTCATTCATTTGTGAATCTCTGTCCAACTTTTATCTCTGTCTGTCTATTTCTCTGTCTTTTTGTCTGTTTATCTGGCTGTGTATCTATGTTTGTGTTTGCCTGTCTGTGTCTTTTTGGCTGTCTCTATCAAGATAGTATTTGAGGTTGAATAAAGACACACATCTAACCAGTCCAACTAACTCAGCAATACCCACATTCCCTGCCTAGAGGAAGGCAAAAAAAAAACCAACCAGAATTATGAAGGAGAGAAAATTCCTTTCTGTTTCCAAGTGGCAATTGGAAATATCCCTTGATCAACTGCTTTGTGTCAATACAAGTCACCTGCAACATTCCTTGTTTTTCATGCAGCTTTTTTTTTTAAACCAATGAACCTGCCATCGCAACGTCCAATAGTTCCATAGTTTTACAGTTCTTACAGTGAAAAACCTTTTCCGAACCTCTTCAAGTTTTAAGGGATGTCTGTGTGAAGTTCTATTGGTGAACAATGCCCCAGACATTTTTTTGTATGGTCCTTTAATGTATTTTTACATTTATAAGCATATCCCCACGCAAGCACCCTCTCTAGTGTACATAATTGTAACTTATTCAGTCTTTCTTCATACTCAATCTCCCCCATTCTCTTCATTTATTTAATTGCCCTTCTCTGAACCCTTTCCATTTCCAAGATGTCCTCTTTGTACACAGGATTCCAAAATTGCACTGCACATTCCAAATGAGGCTTTACCAATGCTTTGTAAAGAGGAAGAATAACTTTTCCCTCCCTTGAATCCATACCTCTCTTTATACAAGACAATATCTTGCTGGTTCTGGCTGTTGCTGTTTGCTACTTTGAAGTTTGTTATCTATCAAAACTCCAAGATCCTTTTCTAACTGGGATTTACATAACACACTTACAGGGTTATTCAATAAAAGTTCTTATTTAAAATGGTGCTAATTGTCCCCCAACCAAACAGAATTGCAGCAGCCTGCAATTCGACATGGAGGAAGTAACCGAGGGGAGGGTGAACCGAGGGGTCCTGCAAAGAGATCTGACACCATGGAAAAATGGAGTCAATGACAGAGGTAGGCGAAAGGCAGCACAGAGTACATTAGATGCTCTTTAACTGGAGAGCTATTTATAATATATTTTAATCTTTAGTTAGGAATTGCATAGAAAAAAAGTGTTTGATTAAATATTCCTGCATTTAAGTTCTGCTTTAACCTTAAAATATGCTTTCTTTTGACCTCAGTGTGCACATGACCAAAGTTATTATAGCTGGTCACTCATACTAATATTCTCTAGCCAATCCTTTAACAGACCATATTAGAAAGGGGCGCATGTGTGGCCACAAAATGCATATACACAGTTATCTTATTCATTTCTTCAGGGGATTACATTTAAAGGGTATGTCCACCCTTGAAATAAATTTTTTGCTATACACATTCCCCTGTCCCCCCAGCCCCAACCGCTATATTATTTATTAGAAAGTGCCCAAAACTTTACTTACCTTCCCTTTCCTCCGCCGCGGTGCCAGGCCCTCTGCTTGCGAGAAAATGCAAGCAGAGGGGCGGGACCGGCAGTCGCGTCTGTGATTGGCTGAGCGGCATCCAATCACGGATGCGGCTGCCGGGAGTTCAGTGCGGCGGAGGAAAGAGGGAAGGTAAGTAATGTTTTGGGCACTTTCTAATAAAATAAATATAGCGGTTGGGGCAGGGGGAATGATATAGCAAAAGGGTTTTATGGTAGGGGGGGGGGAATCCTAATCGGGAGGGAGAGGAATAACCCATGCGAAACTTCTCCCGGAGGCCAGATAGGAGGCAGAGTCCTATATGGACTCTGCTATCCTCCTGGTGGGCAGTTTTTGGGACTTTGGGGGGGGGACTACAGGAGAACCATATGGAGCTGGGATGTGAGGTAAGGATTTTATTACACTATGTGATGGGGCCATTACTGGGGGGGATTATAGTTTTGGGGGTGGACATGCCCTTTAATTTAATGGAGTGGTAAATACCTAACAACATTTGAAAAGTCCAATGAGAGACAAATGTAAAGTGTACGGGCATGTGCCCATTTTTTGACTATGCCCACCTTTCCAAAGCCACACTCACTTTTTAAAGGTAATACCTGTTTTAAAGACCACTACTCCATGTTACATTGTTGAGCTGACTACACTTGATAATCAACTGGAGGGACTGACTAACACTGGGCAATCAACTGGAGGGGCTGACTAACACTGGACAATCAACTGGGGGGACTGACTAACACTGGGCAATCAACTGGAGGGACTGACTAACACTGGGCAATCAACTAGAGGGACTGACTAACACTGGGCAATCAACTGGAGAGACTGACTAACACTGGGTAATCAACTGGAGAGACTGACTAACAATGGGCAATCAACTGGAGAGACTGACTAACACTGGGCAATCAACTGGAGAGACTAACACTGGGCAATCAACTGGAGGGACTGACTAACACTGGGCAATCAACTAGAGGGACTAACACTGGGTAATGAAATGTGATATATTCTGGTGCATTAGAAGCGTGCATGCAAAGGGTTTTTCTAGCGCATTTAGGGCCGAAGTCCTGTCCCTACTGACGACCCTCCCATTTCTGTGGCAACCATACTTAAAGGGTAACTATAGTCAAAAAACTAATTTTGACCAATCATCAAAAAAAGTTAATTTTATGGTCATAAATGCAAAAATATATACCCCCCAACCTGGCACAGGTACATAGACCTACTGACCGACACTCCCATTTCTGTGGCAACCATACTTAAAGGGTAACTATAGTGAAAAAACAAATTTTGACCAATCATCAAAAAAAGTTACTTTTATGGTCATAAATACAAAAATATATACCCCCCAACCTGACAGGTACATAGACCTACTGACCAACACTCCCATATCTTTGACAGTTATACTTAAAAGGTAACTATAGTCAAAAAACTAATTTTGACCAATCATCAAAAAAAGTAACTTTTATGGTCATAAATGCAAAAATATAAACCCCCAACCTGACACAGGTACATTCACCTACTGATCGACTCTCACATTTCTGTGGCAACCATACTTAAAGAGTAACTATAGTCAAAAAACAAATTTTGACCAATTATCAAAAAACATTTGTTTAATGGTCATAAATGCAAAAAACATCTATCCCCAACCTGACACAGGTACATACACCTACTGACCTAACCTCCCATTTCTGTGACAGCCATACTTAAAGGGTAACTATAGTCAAAAAACTAATTTTGATCAATCATCAAAAAAAGTTTGTTTTATGGTCATAAACGCAAAAACATATACCCCCCAACCTGACACAGGTACACACACCTATTGGCTAACCCTCCCATTTCTGTTACAGACATACTCAAAGGGTAACTATAGTAAAAAAACTAATTTTGATCAATCATCCCAAAAAGTTTGTTTTATGGTTATAAATGCAAAAATATATACCCCCCCAACCTGACACAGGTACATACACCTACTGACTGACACTCCCATTTCTATGATAGCCATACTTAAAGGGTAACTATGGTCAAAAAACTAATTTTGACCAATCATCAAAAAAAGTAACTTTTATGGTCATAAATACAAAAATATATACCCCCCAACCTGACACAGGTACATAGACCTACTGACCAACACTCCCATTTCTATGACAGCCATACTTAAAGGGTAACTATGGTCAAAAAACTAATTTTGACCAATCATCAAAAAAAGTAACTTTTATGGTCATAAATGCAAAAACATATATCCCCAACCTGACACAGGTACATACACCTACTGATCGACACCATTTCTGTGGCAACCATACTTAAAGGGTAACTATTGTAAAAAAAAAACAAATTTTGTTATACAGAATGGCATTGTGAATAGGTATACAGACAGCTATGTTGAACTTTAACTCTTGTAGTGCCTGGGTAGGTTTTGCAAAAATCACAGGGTAAAAAAGCAGTTAAAGGGCATGTCCACCCCTTTTTATACTGTAGGGCTTTGGTATACCAAAGTATATAGCTCCAACCGCTATATTAGTTTTTACTTAAACTCCCACGATCATTACTTACCTTACCTCTTTCCTCTGATGCACTGTCCTGGCCCTCTGCTTGCATGAAACTGCAAGCAGGGGGCCGGGCCGGCAGCCAATCCGGACACGGCTTCCGGCTATCCAGAGCACAGGTGGAGAGAGGTAAGGCAAGTAATGATTGGGGGAGTTTCTGTAAAAACTAATATAGCGGTTGGGGTTGGGAGCCCTACAGTATACCAAAGGGGTTTTATGCTAGGGGGAGGGAGAGAAAGGGGGGGAGGGCTGCAGTGCGCATGGCAAAATTCTCCCAGAGGAGAGACAGGAGGCAGAGTCCTATATGGACTCTGCCAGGTTCCTGGTGGCCAGTTTTTGGGACTTTGGAGGGGCATTGCAGGGCAGCCATTTAGAGCAGGGATGTAAGGTAAGGATTTTTTTACAGAGTGGGGCCAGTAGTGAGTTAAAATATAGTTTTGGGGGTGGACATGCCCTTTAATGCTGGAGTTACTATAATGGCAGGGGTTAAACTTCTGACCTTGGTTTTATTAGCAAAGGTCAGAGCCAGCGAAGTTACAATCTCCCATAGAACAAAGTAATAAAATTCTATCTGCACCTATGCATGAGACCAGAGCAAGTGTCTGCGTGGAAACAGATAACATGTGATTTCATTGGCCTGTGTAAGTCCTTCTGACCACAATGATCTATGGGTT
Organism: Hymenochirus boettgeri; assembly: GCA_019447015.1. NCBI lineage: Eukaryota > Metazoa > Chordata > Amphibia > Anura > Pipidae > Hymenochirus > Hymenochirus boettgeri. Next base: position 173,772,044 of record CM033476.1, read on the forward strand.
ATGGATGCTTATAGTGATGATAAGAACAATCTACCACTTGATGAAGCTCAGCTAGAACTACAGCAGGTATGTGAACTCCAGTGTTCACAACGCCCAGCAGGAAATCTTTCTCCTCCTCTGTGTGTATAGAGTGCAAACCACAGAACAAGAATTCGGGCAGGCAGCAGGAGTCAAACAGGTATTAAAACTTTTATTCCTTCAGTTTAAAAACATCAGAACAGGATAGCATACAGACCGGCAACAAGCAAAACACAGTTTTTCCCATCCTACATGTTTTGTGGCCTACATTGCCACTTCCTCAGCCCCGGAGGAACTTAGACCATTGTCTCATTAGTATTGACAGATCAAGAGACTCTCAGTGTCGCTCTTACTTTCTGGGAAACTTGTTTTGACTCTTATACTGCCAAACTTAACCAATAACTGGATCTTCTTCTTGTGTCTTTCTAAAGGTGGCCATACACCAGCACGATATTACTTACCCGACCGACCGCTCACGCGACGTTCCTGCGATCCTGCCGGAATCACCTCTTCCGATCTTATATACGACCAACATGCAATCGCAAAATGAATGGGATTTTGCGATAGCATGTCAGTCGTATATAAGATCGGGAGAGGTGGTTCCTGCAGGATCGCAGGAACGTCGCGTGAGCGGTCGGTCGGGTAAGTGATATCGTGCTGGTGTATGGCCACCTTTAGTGTTTCTTTTGGTATCAGTGTTACTTTGTTTATCATATCTGTTGCTGAACAGTATATGAAACAATGCTCTGAGAAGTTGATCCTAAGGTTATCACCACCATCATTCAGTCAATTATGGTTAATCAAGAGGATAGAATGGTTGTGCCCTTTGACAATAACAAATACATCTTTGGCAACAAAGGAAACAACCATGGCATTCTATCCTCTTGATTAACTATAATTGACTGAATGATGGTGGTGATATAACCTTAGGATCAACTTCCTCAGAGCATTATTTCATATACTGTTCAGAATTTAAAGGCATTCGAGAAAGCATATCTGCATCATTATTTCTTCTTCCAGGACGGTACTTGATGGCAAAGTTAAAATCAGCTAATTCTACAACCCATCTATGGCCTGTTGCATTTAACTTTGCTGTTGTGAGTACATACTCTTAATTTCCTTGAGTGCATGTGATAGTTCTTCTCAGCTGGTGTAAGAGTCCTAGATCCAAAAGCAATCACTCTTAATTTTCCATCTTGTTCTTGATAAAGCACAGCACCTAAGCCATTTTGAGAAGCATCACAATGGAGAACAAATGGTCTAGAAAAGTCTGAATAGCCCATAACTGGTGGACAATTCAGTGTTTCGATCAACTGGCTTAAAGTTGTTTGATGGTTATCAGTCCATTCAACTGGATGATGGGATGGAAGCTGGCCTTTTTGTTTCAACCGAGATTTAGGTTGTTTTCTTACCTTCTTGGGACATGAAGTACCAACATCTGAGGGTGTGGACACTAAATCATACAGAGGTTAACTATTTTGGAGAAATTCTGAATATATTGACAATAATAAGAAATAAATCCCAACAGTTTTCTGAGTTCTCCAACAGTCTTTGGTCTGTTATCTTTCAGTGCAAGTACAGGGGCAATCTCTGCTGGATCCATAAAATATCCATCTTTTGATACAATTTTACCTAAGAATCTAACTTGGTCTTTGAACAGTTCACATTTTTTTGCTGTTAGCTTGACTCCATGTTGTTGGTAGCATTGGAGTACTAACCGTACATGTTCTACATGATCAAGGAATGATTTGCTATGAACAAGGTTATCATCTAAATAAGGCTGACAAATTTCATCTCTCAGTCCTGTTAAATATGATTCCATACTTCTGTGGAACTCTGCTGGGGCAGAACTGAGGCCAAATGGCATACGGATCCATTCATACAAACCCCAGGGTGTGAAAAAGGCTGTTAAAGGTCGACTGGATTCTTCAATAAAACCTCAATGATAGGCTTTACCTTGGTCTAGCACAGAGAACCATGAACTTCCCCCTAAACTATCGAGCATTTCCTGAATTCTTGGAATTGGATGTCGATCCGGAATAGATATCTGATTCAGCTCTCTGTAGTCACAGCACAGTCTCAAGTTGCCATTCTTTTTCCTAATAGAGATGAAGAGTATGAAGATTTTGACTTTGCAATCCAGCCACAGTTTAGCAAGTCCTGCAGATACTCTTTTACTTCTTTGTGAAGTGGCTTTGGGATTGATGAATAACTCTTTCTAACTGGTGTATTGTCTTTTAGTCGAATATGTAGCTGTAAAGAAGGAATGCATCCAACCTCTGAGCCATCTTTTGCAAAGGCCTTGCAATTCTTATTCAGCATTTGTCTTACAACTTGTTGTTGTTCCTTAGTCAAATGCTCTAGAGATACTGGTGGATCCCACAATTCTTGGTTAGAGGGCACACTTACGTACACAATATGTCTAAATCTGACTATCTTTCAGATGATGCTCTTGTTCCAATGGAAAGAAACAACCTTGCTGACTTATTGAAGAGATAGGAACCTTCTGTACTGTGGGGTATGCCGTCTTAATCTGTTCAATATGTCCAAGCTTTGTTTTACCTGGAAGAATGATGTCTTGCTTGCTTGAATTCCAAACTGATATCTTTAACTTGGAGAATTGACCCTTATATGTAGTTACTAAGGTCTCATTGATACACAGTACATTGGGCAATTTACAAGGCTGTAAACAGTACTTCCTGGTTTTCCACTAAGTGCTTTGTATGGACTTGGCACCTGATATTGATAACTGTGTTTGCAGGGATTCTTTGGCCTCTTGGTGTAGTCTTAACCAAGGGATTGATAGACTCTGCACAATTAGTTTGGATTGATTGAATTAACTGCTCTGCTGTGTTTGATGACACTGAAATTAGCAGTTGATAAAGCTTCTGCAATATCAGCATTAGAACCCCTTCTGCCTTCTGGTAAATCTTTAAATAATTCTTGAATGACATTATAGCCAATGATTGGTTGATCAGCAACCTTAGAGTCTTCTGCCACTATAACTGGCACCAACAATTGCTTCATGTGGTTGCTGTTGCAGGCTAACTGGAAAGTTACTTCAATCCATCCACTAAATGGAATATCTGTTTTATTTGCTGCTTGTCCACATAGTACACCAGGGCCTAACAATTCTTCAAGTGATCTGAGTACTGTATGTGGAAGAACTTTCTATCTCCAGCCTTCATTGACTAAACTAACCTGTGAGCCTGTGTCCCATAGGGCTAGAACAGGAATATTGTATATCTTGCAACTCACAAGGCACCTTTCTCCAATAAGACCCAGTAATTAAGGTTTTCTAGATAGATGCTGAGAAGTAGAACCTTGTACCTTTTGCGATCAATTGGAGCACAAGCTGTCTATTACAGAGCTTGTTGTAGATTGTTCTATTTTACAGGTTCCTCGTGTGGCTAAGGATCTTTTATATACAGGATTTGGTTGATCTGCAGAGTGAAGAAAACGTGCTTTAAGTTCTACCATTTCTTTCTGCATCTGTAGTATTGTTTTCTCAAGATCAATGTTTTTTTTCTGGAACTGCTTGTCTATCTGGTTACAAGTATCTGTCTGAGTCAATGGCCCTACTGAAGTTGGACTGACCACAGGTACTAACTTGCATTTGCTTGACACTCACTTAGTTTTACCAAATTGGATTGACATTTCTTTTGTTTTAGTTCCCTCTCTTTATTAGCTGCTTCATTCATTATTTCTATGAGTAGCTCATCAGAAATGACGAGTCATCTAAATACTGCTTTAAATGGAACTTTATGCAGTCACTTATCAGTCCTGTCCCCAATGACCTGAAGAATTTTTTTGTACATGTTCAGCTCCAAATTGCTCATCAGTACCTGCTCCCTGAGATACAAACAAAGTCTGTCTTTCAATTCAATTGCCCGAAACAGAAAATTCTGAGGAGATTCTTTACCATCTTGTGAGATGTTGATCAGTTGTTAGTACAAATCAAAAACATTTTCCTCCTTATAGTGACTCTTTAAAATAATTTTTAATTGCACTACTGTGAGTTCATTTTTCATTACTAGCATGCCTCTCAGACATAATCCAGGACTTATTTCTTTGACTACAGCTTCCACAATCTCTGATTCAGAATATACTTTTTGTAGATCTACGTTTTTCTTTCTGTCCCTTCTCCCCAATTTGACCAGAGATTTTAAAATCTTTTGGTATGGCAAATTTGGGTAGTTTGTTTAAATGTGGTGTAACAGTAGTTGCAGATTCTTTTTGCACAGGATTTCCTGTGGACTCTCCATTTTTAATGGTCCCAGTATTTTGCATATCTCCACCCTTTACTCTGGGGAACCTGGGAGTAAGAAATTACTTCTTGTATCTTAGATATTGTGGGCAATGCTATTCATATAGCATGAGACTGCAAGATGCATTCTGTTATAAGAAGGTGTTTCTCCATTTTTATGCTCAGTGGAGGGCTTTTTGCTCCTTTTGGCCCCCCTCTGCCTAAGCTTTCTAGCTGCCTTTTCTACAATACACCCATGTCCTACACCCTATAGCTATGAATCTGTATCTTGCACTGATGAGATCTAACAAGATCAAAACATGTCTGCAGGTTAGATGATCGACTCTGTATATTAAGCTATATTGCATGTTATTAAGCCAGTGGTTCTGGACACATGCAAAAGCTAAGGGACATAAAGGAGTATTTTGCATTTCTCTGCCCTTTACTCTGGGGAACCTGGGTGTAGGAAATTACTTCTTGTCAGAGTGGCCCACAGCACCTGTGGGGCCTTAGGCACCCACGAGTGGGTGGGGCTTAGACACCCATGAGTGGGCGGGGCCATAGCACCTGCGAGTGGGCGGGGCCACATGGAGCTGTAAGGGAATGGGCCAAGGGGGGTCTGCAACTGGAGGGACCATGGGGTCCATGAGTGGGAGGGACCAGGGGGCTGCAAAGGGGAGGAGACACAGGGCAGATTGACTGACATGGTTTCAGAGCAGGAAGTGCAGGGGACCTGGTGATGCTGCTGCCATATCACACACAAAAATGTAAATATCTTCAAAACTAAAAAAAAATAAACAATGGAAATAAATTGCAAAAACTCTCAGGAGAACAATTCCTATCAATTTACCTAAAGTCATTTTTGGACCACAGTTCCTCTTTAAGCCACTGGTACTGGACACATGCATAAGGTAAGGGACATAAAGGAGTATTTTGCATATCACCACCCTCTAAGAAGGTGTTTCTCCATTTTTATGCTCAGTGGAGGGCTTTTTGCTCTCTTTGGCCTCCTCTCCCTAAGCTTTCTAGCTGCCTTTTCTACTGTACACCCAAGTCCTACACCATAGAGCCATGCATCTGTATCTTGCACTGATGAGATCTAACAAGATTGAAACATTTCTCTATACATTAGCTCTATATATTAAGCTATATTGCATGTTATTAAGCCAGTGGTTCTGGACAAATGCATAAGCTAATGGGCATAAAGGAGTATTTTGCATATCTCCGCCCTTTACTCTGGGGAGCCTGGGAGTAAGAAATTACTTTTTGTTTCTTAGGTTTTGCATATCTCCGCCCTTTACTCTGGGGAGCCTGGTAGTAAGAAATTACTTTTTGTTTCTTAGGTTTTGTGGGCAATGCTATTCATATAGCATGAGACTGTAAGATGCCTCCTGTTTTTAAGAAGGTTTTTCTCCATTTTTATGCTCAATGGAGGGCTTTTTGCTCCTTTTGGCCCCCCCTCTCCCTAAGCTCTCTAGCTGCATTTTCTACTGTGAAACATTTAGGGACACCTTTTAAAAATGCTTGAAATATGGCTTACCAGCCCGTTTTAACACACATTAAAGAGCACACACTAGTGTGGCCCAATTGTTGTGCTGGGATCCGCATTTCTTGCGCAGTCGCATGGGCTCTGATTGCACAACATTGCAATGTGCACGAAGGCACTGGAAATGCACATGCTTGCATGTCCTTTGCCAGAGTGCTTGTATGCATTACAGTGTGTACTTAGCCTTACGCTTCTACACTCAAACAATACAGCACATGACACCTGAATGGTGAAGGCCATTTAGCACGATAATCGCATGTGTGAAGCCATCCGGTTGAGAATTGCTAGTAATGCACCATATAGTTCATGTATGTTAGAATTAATGCTGTTTAATTGCAATCACAAACTCTCCAACATAACACACTACTGTAACTGCTGTAACCTGTAATCCGATCGCATGTGAAAAAGTGCAAGCTTGTGCTGGCTTATTGGTGTGGCCACATCATTTTTTGGAGTGCTTGTGATCACCATTTTGTTTTGCATGTACTCCAATTGTGCAACACTGCGCAGATCGCTGCAGAAGTGAACGGTAACATGTGCAGTGCCATCTGCTGTAGTGTGTACACTTATAGAATGCAACATAGTGCAGAGTGTAAGGAGGATTGTGAAGTAAACCTGATCTTACAAGAAAAGAGATGATCAATGCACATTCCGGGGCCCCATATATCATAATATCTGTGCTAGTGCAAACAGTAATAACATGGGAGCTTTAGTTACAATTTTATGCATAAAAGTGAAAAGCCTTCCAACCACGTCAAGGTAACCCCAGTATGGAAAGTCCCAACAAATTACCTTGGGTCATTTATCTGGGCTGACACTCCCTGCTTGGTTGCATTTTAGTGGGAAGATTGTCTCCCTGACTGGCTTTTAACAAGGAGGGAAGAGGCCTGCCATCCAATGCTTAGTATACAAGGTGTAAGACCTCTAATTAAAGGGACATGTTGGGGGTGCTACTACCACATGGAAACCTGGTCTATCTTCTTGCAGAGAAACTCTGCTAAATTACATAAATAAAAAGGGGGGGGCTGTGGGAGCACTCCAATGGCAACATTATAACATATCGTGGAAGTGCTACTGATGTCACCAAAACATTAGAACAAACAAGAAAAGAGATGATCAATGCACATTCCTGGGCCCCATATATCATAATATCTATGCTAGTGCAAACAGTAAAAACATGGGTGTTTTTAGTTACAATTTTATGCATAAAAGTGAAAAGCCTTCCAACCACATCAAGGTAACCCTAGTATGGAAGGTCCTAACAATTTACCTTGGGTCATTTATCTGGGCTGACACTCCCTGCTTGGTTGCATTTTAGTGGGAAGTTGTCTCCCTGACCTTGCATTGGATTAACCTTTAATACTAATCCAACTAATCCTGACCCAACTGATCAATTCTGATCCCCTAATTATTGATCTTTGCCAATGAATGAAAAATCACTTCTTGAAAAATGAATTCCGGGAAGTAATTTTTTTAAATACAGTATATTCCAAGTTCGTTATTCAGCCAGTCATAGTTCTGCAATGTTTATAGAATTGGTGGCCTATTTCTACCGTACAGCACTGAAAAGCTACCACATAGTCAACTTTCCTTTCCTTTACTTGAAGTGAGCTGAGCTGCTGATTAACTTAAAATGCAATGGTCGCCATATACGTAGCAATATTAGCAGAGAAATCGAACCAAACAGATTTGGATTTTGTTATCGGACATAGTAAAAATAATTTGTAGCAATATTTAGGTTATCTACTGTACACGTAAGATAATGATTGTTAGATGATTGGTCCAACATTTTAAAGCTAACATCTGGGGGAAAATTAGCACCATTTTTAACAGTAAGAACTTTTATTGAATAACCCTGAAAGATTTTTGGACCAATCATGTGGTAGGGAAGGTGCTGGAAACTTTGTTACAGGATCATGTCCTTGACTTTGTCTCCAGAGCCCATCTTATTAGTAGTAGTCAGCGTGGATTTATGAGAAATAGATCATGCCAGACAAATTTAATTGTTTTTTTATGAAGAAGCGAGTAAGAAGTTAGATTCAGGCACAGCATTGGATGTGGTATATTTGGATTTTGCAAAAGCTTTTGATACTGTGCCACATAGGCGACTAATGTACAAACTGAGGACTGTTAGAGATAGAGAACTGGTTATTGGATCGCAAACAGAGGGTGGTGGTTAATGGAGCTACATCTATGTGGGCTAAAGTTCTACGCTTCTGTTTAATCTGTTTATAAATTACTTAGAAGGGGGCATTAAGAGCAAGGTCTCAGTGTTTGCTGATGACACTAAACTATGCAGTGCTTTGGAAACTTCCAATGATGTGCAAGTGCTGCAAGCAGACCTAGATAGATTATCAAAATGGGCAGCAGAATAGCAGATGAGATTCAATGTTGATAAATGTAAAGTGATGCATTTGGGATTTAATAATTCCTGTGCCACCTACACCATAAATAACTCTGTGTTAAGTGCATCTTTAATGGGAAAAGATTTGGGGGTTCTGGTAGATAACAGACTTAGCTATAGCAAACAATGCCAGGTAGCAACGGCTAGAGCTAGCAAGATATTGTCTTGTATAAAGAGGGGAATAGATTCAAGAGAGAAAAATATTATTCTCCCTCTTTACAAGGCACTGGTAAGGCCTCATTTGGAATATGCAGTGCAGTTTTGGAATCCCATTTACAAAAGGGACATCATGGAAATTGAGGCAGTTCAGAGAAGGGCAACTAAATTAATAAGGGGAATGGAGGGTCTTGCTTGTGAAGGTTCTCATTCATCCAGGTCATGGTATATCTGTTGTATTCAATTAGATCAACTGGACTTGAAATGTAGTTCTTGAAGACGTTTCACTAGTCATCCGACTGGCTTTCTCAATTCAGAATGACTGTTTTAACACCTTACTCTGGGCGTTCCTATAACACCTCTTAGCCACTATCCAATCACACCCTTAACACCTGGCTGTGATATGCTAATTGGGATTTTCCAGGGTACATAATTGCCACAGATTCTTGTACAAGTCATTCTGAATTGAGAAAGCCAGTCGGATGACTAGCGAAACGTCTTCAAGAACTACATTTCAAGTCCAGTTGATCTAATTGAATACAACAGATATAATGGAGGGTCTTGAATATGCAGGCAGATTAGACAAGTTAGGGCTGTTTACATTGAAGAAGCGACATTTGCGTGGAGACATGATAACCTTATACAAATATATTAATGGCCCATACAGTGAACTCTCTGGTGCAGTGTTCACTAATAGGTCTTATCAGAGGACTCGTGGACATCCTTTAAGGTTGGAAGAAAAGAAGTTTCATCTTCAGGTTAGGAAAAGTTTCTTTACAGTGAGAACGGTGAAACTGTTCTTCCAGCAGAAGTGGTAATGGCAAGTTCATTGAATAGCTTTAAAAAAAGGCCTGGATAAGTTTCTAAAACTAAAAAATATTGAGAATACTGTTATTAATACTATAGTATCAGGTTGATCCAGGGATACTTTCTGATTGCCATTTGGAGTCAGGAAGGAATTTTTCCCGAAGAAACAATAGTGTCCTCTGCACTCGACCAAGTGTGGGTGCTCACTCCTCCAAATAATCCAACCCCAATGGATATCCAATACAGGAATCACAAATAGCACGGGTGGCACTCCAAACTGAAATTTTATTCAATACAGACCAACATCTCACAATGTTTCAGGGGGTACGTGCCCCGGCACGTACCCCCCGAAACGTTGTGAGATGTTTGGTCTGTATTGAATAAAATTTCAGTTTGGAGTGCCACCCGTGCCTATTTGTGATTCCTGTAGGAATTTTTCCCCCCTTTTTAGCTGGGGTTTTTTGCCTTCCTCTGGATCAACTGTTAGGTCGGGTTAAAAAAAAAAAAGAGGGTGAATAGGTTGGACTTGATGGACGTTTGTCTTTATTCAACCTTAATTACTATGTTACTATGTATCTCCTTGCCATTCCCTCTCCCCTCTCTATTAAATGGAACAGGCTACTGTCACGGAGAGTAGAAAATAAATAGGGACATTCAATAAAAGTTTTGTACTCTCCATGATAGTAGCCTGTTCCAATGAAAATATGATGTTAAAGGGGAAGTTCAGTGCAAATACATATGCTTTTCAGAAAAAAGAGCAGTATTTTTTCATCCCAATGAACTTAATCTGCCAATTCAGAATTTTGTCTCTGTATAAATAACTGCAACCGAAATACTGACTTCCTGTTTGCAGGACCCCTAGTATAGACCGTTATGGTCTTGCCTTGACCCAGCACCTGGGTTGATTCAGTTGCTCAGTAGAGATCTGAGCATGTTTGACCCATCTGGGAAAAAGAAGGACCATTAGAACCTGAAATGTCAGCTCACTAATGTCAACAGCAAGGAATAGCAAAGGGTATGAAATCAACTGATTTCTCAAAATAGGAGAGAATATGTAGAATAACTAAGAAGGCATTACACAAACTAACAATTTAACAAATATTGATCATTTCCACTGAACTGTCCCTTTAAGGGAAACTGCCACACACATATCCGTTGGTTGCTTCTGCTAACAGTTATTTAATGTATTGTGGGATCGTCGTGTCTGTGGTGTCACGATTCCTTAAGAAAGAGACAGCAGACTTTGTAACCATAAACAGTTGCAGGCTCCTGCCTGTAGTTTATTAAACGGTAAACTAAAGAAACTGAACAGAAATCCCAGCTCTTCTGAGCGTCAAGCACACAGTTTCTTTACTGGTAAAATAACAGTCTTTTCCAGTATAAATCAGACAGTCTTTGCATTACCAAAACAAAAAAACCCTATTTGACTGCTTGTCTTAAATCAATAGAACCAGAGCCTGCTAGCAGAGCTGCACTCCCTCCAGGATTTTCTCCAGAGCAAAAACCACCCACAACCACACCCAGGCTGTCTGCTAAATAGTCCACCTGTGGACTTAACTGGCTAAGAATCCCACCCACTCTTCCTAGCCAGACTCCAGGGCCCTGCTAACTGGGTAAATTAAACACCTCACTACAGAACTCCATTTTAACTTCCCCTGGAGCCTCAGCGAAGCCATAACTGCAGCCTGGGTGGTATATACACGCCATCTACAAACTACTCCTTTAGCAAGACAGTTTCCCTTGTCACATATCCCCCCCCTCTGTTCGACCTTGTGGGATCGAACATAACTTGCAGCCATGCAGTGGGACCTTGACAAAGCATCCACATTGCCTTGCATCTTGCCTGCACGATGTTCCACTGTAAAGCTAAAGTTTTGGAGAGAGAGAAACCAGCGTGTGACTCTGGCATTCTTTTCTTTTGCTTGTGACATCCAGGTGAGAGGAGCATGGTCTGTGATGAGCACAAAGTGACGACCCAATAAATAGTATCGTAGAGATTCTAGCGCCCATTTTATTGCCAGGCACTCCCGTTCCACAATGCTATAGTTCCTTTCAGCAGGGGTCAACTTCCTACTTAAATATGCAACTGGGTGTTCCTCCTTATTCACCTGTTGTGATAAAACTGCCCCCAAGCCAACTCCAGAAGCATCTGTTTGTACCACAAAGGGTTTCTTAAAATCAGGAGCAACCAATACTGGTTGCTGACACACCACTGTCTTTAATTTCAAGAAAGCCCTCTCAGCCTCAGGACCCCATTTAATCATGACAGACCCCTTTCCCTTAGTCAGGTCAGTTAAAGGAGCCGCTATGGAGGCAAAATTTTGAATGAACCTTCGATAATAGCCCACCATGCCAAGGAAGGTCCGAACCTGCTTTTTATTAATGGGTTGTGGCCAACCCCTGATTGCTTCAACCTTGTTAATCTGAGGTTTTATAACACCCCGACCAATGGTATAGCCCAGGTATCGGGCTTCCTCTAGTCCTATAGCACATTTTTTGGGGTTTGCAGTAAGACCTGCCTTTCTGATGGAGTTAAGCACAGCTTGAACCTTTGGAAGGTGACTTTCCCAATCTCGGCTGAAAATCACCACATCATCTAAATAGGCAGAGGCGAAATGCTGATGAGGGTCAAGAATCTGATCCATCATCCTCTGGAACGTTGCTGGGGCCCCTTGGAGACCAAACGGCATTCTAACATATTGGAAAAGGCCCTGGGGGGTAGAAAATGCCGTTTTCTCTTTAGCAGTTCCTGTAAGTGGTACTTGCCAATATCCCCTGGTTAAGTCAAGGGTTGATATATACCTAGCAGGACCTAACCTTTCCACCAGCTCATCAATTCTTGGCATGGGGTAGGCATCAAATTTGGAAACTTCATTTACTTTTCTGAAGTCATTACAGAAGCGCAAAGAACCATCTGGCTTGGGTACTAGCACAATGGGGCTACTCCATTCACTTTTAGACCTCTCTATGACCCCTAAATTAAGCATTCTTTGTACTTCTTCTGCTACTGATTGCCTTCGGGCTTCTGGGATCCGATAGGGCTTTAGACGGACTCTAGTTTGGGAATCAGTAATAATATCATGTTGTATTACTGTAGTGCAGCCTGGCACTTCAGAAAAGACATCAGTATTTTGCTGTAGGAACTCCCTGACTTCCTGTTTTTGAGACATTGATAGAGTCTCAGCTACCTTTACATCCTGAATTCCCACCTGACTTTGGGGCTGGGAAGTGGCAGAGAGAACCTCCCTATCCTTCCAAAGTTTTATTAAATTCACGTGGTAAATTTGTTCTTTTTTACGCTTATCCGGCTGGTACACCTTATAGTTCACGTCCCCTACTTTCTCCCTTATTTCATAAGGACCTTGCCATTTGGCCAGGAATTTACTCTCAACCGTGGGCACGAGTACCAACACGCGGTCCCCACGATTAAAAGTCCGAACTCGGGCCGAGCGATTGTAAACCCGGCTCTGTGCCATCTGTGCTTGTTGCATATGTTCCCTAACAATGGGCATGACTGCCGAAATTCTGTCTTGCATAAGCGAGATATGTTCTATGACGCTTCTGTTGGGAGTTACCTCCTGTTCCCAAGTCTCTTTTGCAATATCAAGCAGGCCCCTAGGATGTCGTCCATACACTAACTCAAAAGGAGAAAAGCCTGTTGACGACTGGGGTACCTCTCTTATAGCGAACATAAGATATGGCAAAAGGCAATCCCAGTCCTTTCCATCCTTGTTAACAACCTTTCTTAACATCCCTTTTAAGGTTTTGTTAAATCGTTCTACTAGGCCATCCGTTTGAGGGTGGTACACAGAAGTACGTAACTGCCTAATTTTTAACATGTTGCACAACTCCCTCATGACTTTTGACATAAAAGGAGTTCCTTGATCTGTCAGGATCTCCCTGGGAATGCCAGTCCTTGTAAACATGTAGAATAATTCCTTAGCAATTGTTTTAGCAACAGTGTTTCTTAAAGGTATAGCTTCGGGGTAGCGTGTAGCATAGTCCATCACTACTAATATATATTGATGTCCCCGAGCTGACCTTACCAGTGGTCCTACCAGATCCATTGCTATCCTTTCAAAAGGAATCTCAATAATGGGCAATGGAACTAGTGGACCACGAAAGTGAGCTACAGGGGCATATAACTGGCATTCCGGACAAGAAACACAGTACTTTTTTATATCAGCATAAATTCCTGGCCAAAAGAACCTCTGAAAAATCCGCTGTTGGGTTTTCTCTTGACCCAGGTGACCCCCCAGGACATGGTTGTGGGCCAAGTCCAACACCATCCTTCTATAGGCTTGAGGAACTATCAACTGCTCCACAATCTCACCCTGGACTTTGTCAACCCGGTATAACAAATCACTTTTAACAGAAAAATGAGGAAATATATTATCAGCCCCAGGTTCTTGAGGCTCCCCATTAAGCACCTTTACATTTTCCCAGGCCCTAGAAAGTGTAGGATCTCTCATTTGTGATGTCCCAAAGTTGTCCCGGGAAACCTGCAAATCTGGCAATACCGATTCCCCAGAGGTTTCAGGTGGCAGCTCCGGTTCACCTGCCAAAACGCCTAGGGGAAATCTGTCAGACTCTTCATTGGTCACCCCTACTGCAGAAACATCAGAGTCTATGTCACATGGCATGATAGAACTTCCCAGACTCCCCTCCACAATCTCTTGTGAATAAACCTGTTTTTCCCACAATTTCCAAAACAGTGGAAAATCTCGCCCTAAAATTGCACTGTGCATCAGGACTGCAGACACACCTACTTCATGACAGACATTACCAAAGGGGGTTTCTAGGGTAACAAGGGCAGTGGGGTAGCTTTTAGAGTCACCATGGATGCATACCACCCCAACATTATGTTCACTAATTTGGTCTGGGTTTACCAGGCTGGTATGCAGCAAAGTTACCAGACTTCCCGAGTCCAGCAAAGCTTGTACAGTCTTCCCATTTACTGTTATAAGAGACAAATGCTTTTCAGTCACTGCAGTACATACAGTATGAGCAAACAATGATATACGGTTGGCTGAGTTGCAATCCATTTCCGCTTCCTGTAGAGGGCACCTGGCAGCAATATGTCCCCATTCATTGCAGCGCCAACACTGTATCTGTCCACGATCTCGAGGGGAGGCTGGTGGCTTCCCAGAGTTTTTCGGCCACTCCAAGGCAGGGTGCTCCACCCCTGGTTCGTCATACCTTGCCTCACTAGACTTCCCCATAGCCTTGGAAAATGCTGGTTTCCTGGGTAATTTCCGCTGAGACGGGGGGAATGCTAAAACATCTTCAGCAGCAACATATCGCTCTACCAATTCCACAAGGTTGTCAGCTGACTTTGGATCTGCTTGGCTCACCCACTTAGCCAAGTTCTGAGGAAGAGCTCTAAGAAATCGGTCCATCGTGACCCTTTCTACAATTTGTGGCCCTGTCAGGGTTTCTGGCTGTAACCATTTCCTTACTAAATGTATAAGTTCATACATCTGGGCACGAGGCGACCTTGCAGTCTGGTAAGCCCACTTGTGGACTCGTTGGGCACGTACTGCATGCGTGACTCCTAGTCGTCTGAGTATCTCCAGTCTGAGTTTTTCATAGTCTTGGGCATCTGCTGGAGCCAGGTCAAAATATGCCTTCTGGGAATCTCCTGATAGAAAAGGCGCTACAAGCCCCGCCCATTGTGCTTTGGGCCAGGCCTCCCTTTCGGCTGTCCTTTCGAATGTATTTAGAAAAGCCTCGACATCATCATGCGGTGTCATTTTTTGCAGAAAATTACTTGCCCGAATCGAGCCATCGTTGACCTGGGCAACCCTTGCCACCTCAGGTTTTTGAGTAGCCAGCTGCTGTACAACATCAGTAAGGGTTCGTCTGTCATTCTCTGCTTCCCTAACCAGGGTCCTTAATTGAGTGTTCATTGCCTCCGACAGGTTTGTCATTTGCGCAGCCAGCAAACGATTAGTTTCTTGCTGGGCAGCCATGCTCTGCTGTAGCTGGGTATTTGTCTGCTGCTGGGCCGCAGTGGCTCGTGCAAGCTGCATCACAAGTTCATCCATCTTGTAAATAAAGACTTTTGCTCCAACGGTTCACAGTACACTTGTGTACTTTCCCTTTAAATGTCTTTGTCTCTTATTATGTCCGCATCCTCCACCACTTGTGGGATCGTCGTGTCTGTGGTGTCACGATTCCTTAAGAAAGAGACAGCAGACTTTGTAACCATAAACAGTTGCAGGCTCCTGCCTGTAGTTTATTAAACGGTAAACTAAAGAAACTGAACAGAAATCCCAGCTCTTCTGAGCGTCAAGCACACAGTTTCTTTACTGGTAAAATAACAGTCTTTTCCAGTATAAATCAGACAGTCTTTGCATTACCAAAACAAAAAAAACCCTATTTGACTGCGTCTTAAATCAATAGAACCAGAGCCTGATGCAGAGCTGCACTCCCTCCAGGATTTTCTCCAGAGCAAAAACCACCCACAACACACCCCAGGCGTCTGTAAATAGTCCACCTGTGGACTTAACTGGCTAAGAATCCCACCCACTCTTCCTGCCAGACTCCAGGGCCCTGCTAACTGGGTAAATTAAACACCTCACTACAGAACTCCATTTTAACTTCCCCTGGAGCTCAGCGAAGCCATAACTGCAGCCTGGGTGGTATATACACGCCATCTACAACTACTCCTTTAGCAAGACAGTTTCCCTTGTCACAGTATACAAAGGTTTGAATAGGACAAATCTTTAACTGACTGTAAAACCACAATGCCTAACATCCCAAAACTGCATTAATTTAGTTAAAGGATGTCACATTTACAGCTAGATTATTAACATTCATCCAATGTCAATAAATTGCTTTTCAGAATGATTTCAGAACGATAATCCAAAAAATGGATTAAAGATTGCCACAGCTATCCCAGATTATATATTTGACCCCCCCCCCCCTTCTCTGTCTACATATACAGGGCTATTCAATAAAAGTTCTTATTGTTAAAAATGGTGCTAATTTTGCTCCAACCAATCAAATGTTAGCTTTCAAATGTAAGATAAGATTTGATTCATTGGGGAAAAATTAGCACCATTTTTAATGATAAGAATTTTTATTGAATCTCCCTAATAGTGTGTCTCATTAGCAAAAAGGCACCGTCTTTTTTTGCTTGTGGTTACATGCATATTGATTCTGCAGACAGTTGAAAAGACCTAAACTTGTAAAGTTTTTATAAAAAAAAAAAATTTCAGATGCTCTCCAAGTTCTTCTTATGGAAATAAGCATAGCCAGGAGATCTAGTTCTTTCCTGCACGGACTTAAAAGGTATCTTTAAAGGGTAACTGTGGTCTCCCCCTTCGTAACTGTCCTTTTTTTCCCCAAGTACTTTCTGTTTTCCCCAGCATTTAGTCTTAACTGAGCATGTGTCTCCCCCGGGACGAAGGGGTGGGGTAGAGGTCTGGTGATGTCACCCAACCTACTGGAAGCAGGAAGTTTGAACATTCACCCCAATGTAATTTCTCACAGGCTGCAGCCAGAGATGTGATTGTTGGCTCATTTTAAAGGAAATACTTCAGGCTTTCATTGAACCCTAACTTGTTTTGAGACCACAGTTGCCCTTTAATTTTCAAAAATTGAACAGCAACCTCTACTCCAAAACTTTTTTCAGATTTTAAATTTGAGTTGTAGATCCTGAGAAATCATCATTTGAAATCACTGCATTTGCAGGTAAGACCTGTCACTCCAGAAGCAGAAATTATAATATGTCCCATCCCTGACCTCTTACTAGCACACTTCATGCAACAATTAAGAGAATTAGCAGAGAAAGAAGGGGGAGGGAGGAGGAGATGTGGAAGCAGAGCAGTCCATGGTCAGGCTTTGCAGAACTTATAAGTGTTGCAGACACTACAAGAAGACGCCATTGGCTGGAGTTAAAAAGTCCTGTAAAGGTAAGGCGCTATGTGAATATAGCATCGCTTGCAGTGCCTGAGCGGTTAACTTCATCATTAACCACACAGGCACCACAATGATGGAATTTAAGTCTCACTAACCAATATAACATTGGTTAGTGTGTCTTTTAACTCCATTTTCAGCTGATGCATATCTTGGTGCATCTGGCTATAATAATTTAATGACAAAGCAAGCACAGATTAATATGTGAGTACCATCATTTTACTTCTCTCAAATTGTAGTTTCAGATAATGTAAAGTAGTTATAGTGAGTATAGCGGCCCTTTAATCAAGGAGTTTTGACTTAAAGTAGCCCAAAATGCTTTGAGGAGTTCTGGCATAGCCCTGTGTTAAAAACAAGTAAAGTTTGTTCACCATTTAAATTGAAACACGCTTTGTGTGAGTCCTGGTATAATCCTGTTTTAAAAACAAAAAAGTTTGTCCACCATTTGAATTGCAACATGCTGCGTGTGAGTTATATCCGGTGTGCTCCAAAGTCCTTTTTTTGGAGAATCTACTTGCTATACCGCATGGAGCGACGGATTTGGGGTGTCTGTAGCCATGTATACTGTGAGCATAGATTCTTTGTCTTTACCTCTATGTCTGACTATGAGATTTTTTGGTAATACGAAGTGAACTGACTAGATAGCTTCTAACTAGATTCGGTGGAGAAACGTCTATAGAGAAGGTTTCGGGGCAACGCACCCAGACCACACATGTTTATGTTAGTGTATATTACACTAGCTCATATACCATAAATAGGATATACATATACATGTATAATCCTTATTTTAGTAAGTTTAAGTCAATATAAGCTAAACCCACTATAAACAAGAAACAATAGGTAAGGGTCCTTGCTGAAAGAACATATTGTTCATGGTTTGCCAACAGAACTAGTTCAGTAAACAAGTCCCTAAGTAGGGGCGTATCTAGGGTCTAAGAAGATCAGGGGTACTCACAGGCACTCCATTTTTTAAAGTCACGCCACTTTCTCTGCCCCAATTAAGCCACACCCATTAGGTACTTAAAGGACAATTATACTTACCTTTCCTCCGCTCCACATCTTCGTGCAGTAGCTTTTACCCAGGGTGAGGACCTGAACCGCTAGGTCCTCACCCCGGGATTCACGAAACCTATATCAGCTTGTTGCATCAACGCTGCTTTGGTAGGCTCTATATATCTAACTCTGTCTATCTATCTAACTCTGTCTGTCTATCTATCTAACTCTGTCTGTAAATATTTTGCAACTACACATGATAAAAAATTAATAGTTCTAGAATTATATAATGTTAATCCTGAAACTCCAAAAAGAGATACTGCTAAGAATGTATATTCAGCTTTAGACAGTAGCGATACAGAGGAGTCACAGGTGTCATCAAGAGTTGCGGTATCCCTTTTTGTTTTCCTGAGAGCTGACTCATTCAGCTGTTTGAGATTGATGTTGAATTTAGAATCGGGTTGGAAGTTCATTAATGTCTGGTCATCCTGTGCTAGTTTAACACACCGAGCTGGAACCCACAAAGGACCTGAAGGAGAGAACACAGCAGCATGACCCCGCCCCCAAGTTATCAGGGGCACCAGACCATGCCATTTCAAATCAGGTAGTTGTCTGTAATATACCTGTGGTTGTGGCAACATATCAGACTAACCTCAAGCTAAATCAAATGCTGTATATTATTTCTAAATTAAAATTTAGTAGATTCAAAGTAAACAATACAAGATTAAACTGTTCTTGAATAGCCCTGCAACTAGGCAACAATTTGACATTTTTTAATTTTTTCTAAAAGATTCTTAAATATCCTATTGTTCTTTACCTGATTCATACAGTGCTTTTAATTATCTTTAGTTAGTGGCAATTGTTCTACCAAAACAGGGTCAGAAGTGAGCCCCTGTAATGAAAGGGCCGTGTGGGACATTTATAACAGTCAAGGCTTAATGCAAGAGAAATTACATGTAATAGATTGCGGCATATTTTAACTTATCTGCACTTTCCATATACTGAATAACAGTTATAAAGGTAAAAGAAAGTTAAATATGTGTTCTTTCATAAAGACTACTAAGTATTCTGACTACAATAATCTACAGGTTAAAAACAATTCTCAAAAATTTATAATGCTTAAAAAATAAAAGCTAAAATATGTACATACGTATGGGAAACAAATGGATCCATAATAAATCTTAGAATTTAGTAGCATACATTATATAAAACATCTTTGACACAAATTGTATCATATAACTGGCCAGATTATATGACAAATTTAAAATATAGTTATCAAAGTGTTTCACAATGCACATACAGTATTTTTTTTAAAAATTCTAATTATTATTCAAAAATGTCATTAAAAATACCAATTTCTAAAACAATGATTAACATTTATAAAATGTATAAACCTGCGCATGACTTTTATACATGTAATAAATTTCCAATAAATAATTTAGGACAAGAAGGAATTTGAATAGAGTAGATTGATTAGTTAATTAGCTTATATTGTAAAATGTTTAATCAAGTAACCCAAAAAATAAATACACTATATAGTAACACTCAAGTTAATATACCCAGACAATTATTTCTAAAGTTTATGCTAAAAACATAAATGTTAGTAGTCCATGCACATGCCACCGTTAACAAAAATGTAACTTCTTAGCATGATCCCTGGGTTTCTCCATGAAATCAAATGTACATTTCCTATAAAAGTACAAAAATATTAGAATCTATTGAAAAAAAAATAACATTGCGGTTAATGTCAATCTTATTACACTCTAATATATGGAACAGATATTAGAAAAAGTGAATCCTTCTAATCTAATACACTAATGAACAAACAGGGAGATTCAATAAAAGTTCTTATAGTTAAAAATGGTGCTAATTTTGCCCCAACCAATCAGATCTTATTTAACATTTGAAAGCTAACATCTGATTGGTTGGGGCAAAATTAGCACCATTTTTAACAATAAGAACTTTTATTGAATCTCCCTGTAAGTTTACTATTTTGATTTTAAATTCCTATTCAATAAAAGTTCATAACTGTTAAAATGAATAGCTGAGGTTGGTGGGAATTGTAGTCCTGTGCATTTACACAAAAAGAAAAACCATTGTGTTTGAGTCAAATGGATTGACCCCAATGACTGTTAACTAAATTTCACAATTTTAATTGACTATCCAAAGGGCATCTCTATATGGTCCAAGTAGGTAAACATGGATTTATGAAGTTAGTCTAGGGATACACAAAAAAGCTTTGTGATTTAACGGTCATTAGATTTAGGTGTTTACCCTTCTGGAATATGGGCAGGAATATAGAATAACTATTTAGAAAAAAACAAAATGAAGTAGGTTTAGGTAAACATGTTGTACTGTAAATGTCCTTGCTTACTTAAATAACTTTTGTTTAAGTAGAAAACCTCCCCTCTCCTATCTGGACATTTGTTTGACTATGAACAAAGTTTAACACAAGTTTAGCTATCATGCTGACTTACAACCCTACACAAATCTTCCCCACTATCACATTGCTTTAAAAAAAACAATCCATCTTATATTATTTTATATTGCAATGAATATCTCCTCTATACCTGTAATATTCCTAATAGTTCCAGTACTGCATTTTACAATTTAAAATCTCCCAACCAACTAATTTACTGCATATTTACCTATAGACATAAACATTACCAACAATTATTGAATAAGTTACCAAACATTTTCAGAAACAGGGTTTTACTAAGTTATTGATCCCTTTCTCCTTAACAAAGAATAACTTCTTATCTGCCTTTGCGGTCCAGTCATGGGCAATTGAGTTCTACAATTCTTGTTATTCTGTTCATCTGAGTTATTACTAGTAACAGAAGCTGTCTGAGCTTGTCTCTTTCCATGAGAATTTTTAGCAATGCCAAATTTCTTTAAACATCTCCTTAATTTCTGATGATGGCCAACATGATTACAGAAATAGCAAATAGAAAATTTACAAGGTTTCTCCTTAATCATTCCTGTGTCAGGTCCATGTTCCTGTTCCTTAGTAATCACAGAGACCTTTGGTAATTCCTGATGTTGCCGAATTAATTCCAAATTTGTTGGTTTCACATTATGCTTCTTAATTTCCTCTGCTAACAAGCTAACTAAATCCGATTTCTCTTTTATATCTGGGTAACTTTTCTTCTCTGTTTCATATGTCTCACAGTAACTTGATTTTACCGTTTCATCAATAGTTTTATCAGAATACACATCCTTTTCTATGCATACACTATCGTCAACCATATCTGACGATTCCATCAGTAAATGACAGTTTTGACACTGCTACATTTTTAAGTTACTTTGTTGTTCATTTAAAGGGAAACTATAGTGCGTATAAAGTTTTGTCAAAAACAGTTAAAATAAAAAGTACCTGAGGCAGGGAGGTAGGATTGGTGCTTTTTACCTCCCAATATCCTTTCTATGAGGAGCAGCAGAACAAAGAAAACTGCGTCTTCCTGAATGCTTCAGCACTATGTTTAAGATAGAATGGCAATGGGCCATAACCTGGCAGATGAAAACTGTATGTGCTGTAGCTCCTCAACAAAACAATATTGGAAGGTGGAATTAATCAACCCTATCGCCTTGACGCAGGTGCTTTTCATTTTTAAAAAGTTAATTTTTACAGTATAGTTGTCCTTTAACTGATTTTCAAGTTCCAAAGTTTTCTTCTGCAATTCAACAGTTTTCTGGTGCTGTTTCCGATACGCAGACAACGCTACCCAACCACGACTACCTAATGCATTTATTTCTTTTCCTGGTTCAATTTGTAAAATATCAATTGATTCAGCATCTTTAATATTTGATTCCCAATTTTCACATATTTCTGCATTGAGGCACCACTCAGTGTCTAACCTCTCATATAGCTGTTCATCCCATCCTGGAATGGTTACACTACAAACAGCTTTCATTGCTACATTCAATATTTTCTTCAACATGATTCTGCTTTATTCTTGGATCCAATTAAACAATGTTCTTCTTTCAGTATTGAATTTCCAAAAATCAAAGTAATAAGTCAGAGTAGACACCAACAGGGTTATTTAATAAAAGTTCTTATCGTTTAAAATGGTGCTAAATTTGCCCCAGCTAATCAGACCTTATTTAACATTTGAAAGCTAACATCTGATTGATTGGGGCAAAATTAGCACCATTTTAAGCGATAAGAACTTTTATTGAATACGGTAACCCTGCAAGTATATATTCCACTACCCTATAGTGTAACTTTTGACATTGGCTACCCTATTTTACGGTTGTAGGATGAAGAGGTCCTTGCCGGACAGAGTAAGAAGGGATGAATGGTCCAGGTTAATGTCCCTGTCCCAGGTTAATGTCCTTGTCCAGGATTAATGTCTATGTCCCTATTCTTGCGCCATATGAATTGATGACACACACACTGAGGGTTTAGATCATCTTTATGTGTGTCCTCTCGGATCTCTCTGAGTGGTCCTTTTATTAAGACTTTTAGGGATGTACAGAATTGAAGGGATGGGATAATAGATACATGTGTACACTTGTGATTGGCGAATATCATACATGTGATGTGATACAGTCACCACCCTCCTCTTAATCACTTGTTATTGCCAAGTGTGTTGTTAACTGAAGGCTAAGTCAATATAAGCTAAACCCACTATAAACAAAACACAATAGGTAAGGGTCCTTGCTGAAAGAACATATTGTTCATGGTTTGCCAACAGAGCTAGTTCAGTAAATAAGTCCCTAAGTAATATTCCTACAATAGGTATCCTTTAACATGTTGCATCTTGTGATTGGATGATCTGCCTCTCCTAAGCACTGCAATATAAATGCATCTCCCTGAATTTTAAAGTTGAAGTGAACCCTTTTGTAGGGAATTTTAGTGCTTTATGAATACCTAAAAGATCATGTTTCAGAATTTTTTTAATATTGTATACATGGAAAGTGTATTTCTACCTTTCGTATCAAAATCAGCTGTAAGGCTACGTTCACACAACACATCAAAAAATGTGTTTGCATTGCATTTTTATGCCTTTTCAGTGTTTGCTAGAAACCTCTCAGAAGTCAGAAAGGGAGCAGGCACCAGATGACTCACTGGCAGCTCCTACTCTTCTTCAATTTTCTAAACAGACACAGCAGAAGAACAATTTGGAGCAGAGGAGTAAGGTAAGGATTTTTTAATACTACATAGTGGGGCCAGTAGTGGGTTAAATTTTAGTTTTGGGGGGTGGACATGCCCTTTAAAGGTTGAATAAATTCATCCATTTATGTAGTCCAGCCTTTTTAGCCTTCCTCTGAACCATAACTAATAAAGACAAAAAAGGGGGGAAATATCAACCAGAAAGATCCCTGGATCAACCAAAACTAAATGTATTAATACCAGTTATTTACAATGTTTTTACATTTTAAAAACGTATCCAGCCCTCCCTTAAAGCCACCTAATAAACCCACCATTACCACATCTTCTGTTAGACAGTTTTACTGTTTAACTGTCTCACTAGAAAGAAATTTCCTAACTTAAAGATAAAACTTATTTTTTTTTAACCTTAAAGGATGTCTGGGTGTCCTCTGAAATTATTTCTCTGTGCAATGTGAGTTTATTGTAGTTTCTTTAAAGTGCATCTATAGTGAAATTTATACATTGCTTCAATCCAGACATAAAAAAAGGTTAGTGTATGCTGCCTTATTCCCACCTTCCTCTGTGGCTCCGTGTTTGCACACAGTCTGATTTACTGCAGAGCTTCCCACTTCCCCCTCCCCTCTCTGGTCATTCCCTCGTTCACATAGTCTGGCTGTGAACAAAGCCTGTGAAACAAGCCGCTCATATGCATTAATCCTCCTACACATCACTCTAATCTTTGTAAACAAAAAAAAACATTGGTATATAAGCCTGTAGAGAGGAAGTCTCTCTGTTGTTTTGGAGGTACTTGCTACATAAGGAGTGGGAGGGGGGTTAGGAGAATTATGAGAGACCGAGTCCTGCCTTATCACTGCAGGCAATAAATTGGTGAAAGCTGCTTCATTCTCCTTCCCTTTACTTCTGTTTTAACCCAGTATAAGCATTTTAGTGAGCAGGAAGGGATCATTGGGAGACTTGCTGTAAAACTTGTGTAAGCCTACACACTACACAGGCATGCTGTTACGGGATTTGTTTGACAGCTCAAGCAGGAGTGGTGTATTGAAATCTTGACTTCTTTTAACTTATATATCTCGGGACAGAGGAGGAAACTGAAGAAAATAAAGGTACTCTGGGGGTTGGGGGAACACAGAAAGAAAAAAAAAAAATTCCCCCACTAAAGATGCCCTTTAATATTTTTTTTTATAAAGTAATCATATACCCAAGTTAGCTCTTCTCCAGTGTAAAAACCCTAACTGGTTTAATCTGTCTTTATAGTCAAGCCCCTCCATTACCCTTATTACTTTTGTTGCCCTTCTCTTAACGGTTTCCATTTTCTCCTTTGAATCTATACCCCTCTATATACAGCATAATATCTTGCTAGCTGTAGTTGTTTCTCCCAAGCAATGTTTGCTAGAGCTAAGCTTTTTTCAAATATTTTTCCAACAGATTCAGAGCCATTTATGGTATAGGCAGCACAAGGATTGTTAAACCTCAAATGCATCACCTTACATTTATCAACATTTAATCTCTTCAATTAGAATTTAGTCCACATAGTTGAGGCTCCATTGACAACCAAGCAGTGCTCTATCCTTTTTCTCTGAGAAAAATGTTTTTGTTGCCTTAATTTAGCATACCAAATGCCTGTCCATATTTTCCACATTTCAATTGGTAAATCACTTATCAGGCTTTATTTACAATTAAACTGCAGCTGCTTTTAAAAAGATAAACATGTAAAAATATTTTCAATTTACTGGTCATGCTGTAACTGAATACACACTTTAAAAAAACAGACTTGTGATTGGAAGGATTTTATTATTATTAATAACCGACAGACCATTTGGAAACAGTTGGAAGTTACACATTGTGATTAATACAAACTAGTCACTATTTCAAGGAAATACAAAAGACACAAAACCCCTTAATATTGCACATGATGACATTGCTCCTGGAATTCAATAAACAATCATTAAAAAAATAATGTTCAAATATTCTAAAATATGTCAAATATTTTAACTGTATTCCTGAAACACTAAATATTTCACCCAGTATATTTTCAAATCACCTTTTTTTTGCATGGTGTGGGGGGAGGAATAGTCACTAAGATAAGAATTCTGTTTTATAGTATTGGTTTCCATTCATAAGAATATGCATCTCTAATATATAGAGAGTGCGGGAAACCCGATATACATACATACATATATATATAGGAATCGGGTGATAAAGCACTCACGGGTCTTCTCTTCAAAACAATTTTATTCAGTGAAACATCAATGCGTTTCGGCTAATGCTCTAGCCGTCCTCAGGATGTGACATCACACAAGGTAAGTGCATATTTAAAGGGTATGTTCACCCTAAATATCAAATTTAATATGTGATCCCCCCTGGGCTCCCAGCCCCAACCGCTATGTTTTTTTTTAGAAAGCCCCCCAAACTCTACTTACCTCCCCTCTTTCCTCCACCGCGCTCCCGGCCCTCTGCTTGCGAGAAAATGCAAGCAGAGGGGCGGGACCGGCAGCCGTGTCTGTGATTGGCTGAGCGGCAGCCAATCACGGACGTGGCTGCCGGCAGCTTACTTCCGTGTAGGAAAGAGGAGAGGTAAGTAAAAGTTTGGGGAGCTTTTAAAAAAAAAACATAGCGGTTGGGGCTGGGAGCAGGGGGGAATCACATATATTAAAGAAACACACATAGGGGGAGGGAATCGGGAGGAGAGGAGGGGGAGGGAGGGGGAGAAGGGCTGCCGTACGCATGGCAAAAATCTACCGGAGGCCAGGTAGCAGGCAGTGTCCTATATGGACTCTGCTAGCCTCCTGGTGGGCGGTTTTTGGCACTTTGGGGGGGGACTACAGGAGAACCAGATGGAGCTGGGATGTGAGGTAAGGATTAAACTACACTACATGATGGGGCCAGTAGTTGGGGGATTATAGTTTTGGGGGTGGACATGCCCTTTAACAACTAGGTTATAAAATACAACTTATTTACAGTATAATTAGAATTAATCTTTTTAACTTTTTCAAGTTAAATCAACATATATACATTATACAGTACACAATCTAAAATATATATCCTTAGCATTTCATAAAAATACATATTCATTCCATGTCCTGGCTATACACAGATTTAGGGTTTTGTGTCTGACACACAGTGGAATTTCTCGATCCACGGCCATTCTACTCGTGAATGATAGGTGACACTATTATCTGTACAAATAGTCCTGAGAAAGGCTTTTAAAGCCAAAACATTCCAATCTACCCGGAGCCACAATCTCTATGGGTTTTATCTTCCGTTTTGCGTCTCTTTGCATCTGTGGTAAATCCTAAATGGGATTTAACCTTAGCTATTCGGTGGTGTTAAATAATCACACTCAAAATGACAATTGCCTACAGCAAGCCTGCAAGTTAAAGTGGCACTAATGCTATTGAATTGATTAGTGTATTTTTAACTTTCTAACACTGGTTGGTCTCTGTTTGCTCTATTGTTTGCACAATAAACTAAATCTTTTCCTTCATCAGATTGTTTTCTTATTTTCAAGTTCTTGTATGGACACATAATAAGACATGAAATGTCTTGCCCTGGTGTCTGACAAAATCTTTCGTGAATTTACATGCCTGCCTTCCTTAAACTGGCCAATCACAGCCACTCTAATCAATGTTTTTTTAATGGTAGATTCTGTGAAAATTTGCCAGTAACCTGCTTGGTCTGTAACAACATCCAGACAGACCATGCTTCCTCTCTCTTTAGATCGCTCCATGGGGAGCCCCTATAGACATACACATTGGGTATTGGGTCATGAACAGTAAGGCTGGACAGACATTGTAAGGCCCACACAATTGCTTTGGGACCTGTCTGGATTTATGTCTGTCAATAGCCAGCCTAAGCATTACAACCTAATACACTTTTCTAAGCACCCACGATCACATCCATTAGTTACATACTCTGTGTCAGCTGTATCTTATCACAAGTATGTACCTGTAATGTGTTGTGATTTTTTATTTCTTTCTCTGTATTTTCTGTTAACTTTCCATTACCTGCTGTCACTTCACATACTCTGTTCATTCAGTCGACATTCTATCCGCACTCTTTTGTCTTAGTGATTCCATACTGTTGGGCAAACTCTCTGAGGCCTTAGGATTGAAAGAAGGGGACAAAGATACTGAACACCCATTTCTGCTGCCATTTTTTTCTGCTTTCTTGCACATCTAGTATAAATAAATTCATTGAACTATATTATACTCCCACAGAGGTTTTCCTTGTAATTATTCTCTACTGTGGTGGTAGATTTTATTATTTAGAAAACAATGTTTATCTTTGTAAAAATACTCCTTTTTCCTGGTCAACTCTAACATCCAGCCTTAACATTGCTTGGAATTGCCATACACGCCACATACTACAACAAAAGGCATCCAAGTCTATTCCAAAACAACTGTTCAGGTCAGGTAGAGATTATAGTAAAGTCACATGAACATCTCTGTGTTTTCTCAAAGCCTATAATATAACAGAACCTGCCATATGCATTTCTCATCACTAGGCATTAATATATGTAAAGAGAGCTATGGTCTACAACACACCTTACCCTGAATTATATCCCAGAAACCACATATCAAAGCAATATATCACATTCTAATCAATTTCTAGATGTGAAACAAAGATACAACTATGTTCAGTAAGTAAAATCTTTACTTTCCTACCTCCCAGAGAGAGAGGCATGCTCTGTGTTTTTTATAAAGGAAATGTGCTTAGGTAAGGAAGTGGTTAGTAATAGGAACTAATATAGTAATCAGTATTTTAATTAGCAGTGGTTTTTTTTTTATTTATCAGGATACATATGTTTTAGACATTAATATCTGCCCAGTAAGCTAAACTGGGATAAAGTCGCTCTAACCTATTCACTGATGTTTATGACACCCGTGCAGCCGCCAAAAGCTTTTCACCAGCCGCTCCAGTTACGTGACTATTTAATGCCTGCTAATAGCTTGGGGGAGTGATTTACCCAGAGCCAAACAGCCGCTAGTGAATTTCCGTAAGGGAGAATTACCCGGAACAGCTGAGACTCTGGGTAAATCTTCCTGACCATGTTTCTGCCGCTGCAGTCTTTAGAGAACATATGTTTATGCAATTGTCTACTGTCTTTCGTTTTTTTGTAGTGAATATTGAGTTAATTTACTATTCACCACTACCTACAGTGCCAGTTCCTTCCATAACGGTCTGACTTAAGCTGAGTACACACCATCCAATAATTTATCCTGACCTACCGACCTTTCAGTGTTTCTGTTAGTTGGGTTAAAATACTTGATGCTGACTTGAGGCGACCTTTCATTCATCCGAATCGAATGAATGGACGTGTCTGAAAACCACTGCTGATTGTGTAGGACTTCGTCATGGTTGACCATTCAGAAGTGCCCTGCAGTTGGCCAGGACAAAGGATCACGCCGTGTGTACCCAGCTTAAAGGAGAACTAAACTTAATTTTTTAAAATCCTAATGTGAAAGCTTTTCTACCCAGAACACCTATACATTGATTCTTCTCTAGTTATTTGCATTTAGTAGATATAAGTAATAGATTCTGTAACAAAGAAGGCTTCCATGTTGTTGCCAGTACAACTCATAGCCCATGTTGGCTTCAAAGAGCCACGCCCCTTGACCCCAGGATTCACTGTCTCTATGCACAACATTTGTAGCTTCTCTTTCTAGCCAAAGATAAAGTTTCTAAATGTACCTGTGATCACAGTTAAGTTGCTGGTGGTGCACCATGTTAATGCTGTATATTTAGGAACAAACACACCAAGAAGTTCTAATCCCCGAGCTTACTTATGAAACAATATAAAATAGTCTAATGCCTGAGTTTATTGGTTTTTTTGTTTGTTTGTTTCCATGTTTCTAGAAAAATATAAAGTTTCTACATATGTACAAACTTTATATATAGCAGCTCTGTTATTTATTTACCAACCAGTGTGAATTGCTGACAGTCTTACAGTAGCAATACAAAATAGTGAACTGATTTTACTGACATTTACTGAAATGTACATCTACCTATCGCAAGTTCTGTTCCCCATGCTCCCTTTGTTTTTGTTTTTATTATGTGTCTATCAAAAGATAAAGACTTCACATGTACTAGACAACTCCTTATTAGCCATTGTGGCATAGTGGTAGAAAGGTTACAGGGTTATTCAATAAATGTTCTTATCGTTTAAAATGGTGCTAATTTTGCCCCAACCAATCAGATGTTAGCTTTCAAATATAAAATAAGATCTGATTGGTTGGGGAAAAATTAGCACCTTTTTAAACGATAAGAACATTTATTGAATAACCCTGTTTGTTTTTAGAAAGATACAGTATAGAATGTTCCTGGTTCGATTCCCCATACTTAATTTTATTTTTTGCTGAAATGTTAAATGTTCTGTTTCTTACACCCATGCTAGCAAAGACATACACCGCAAAGATTGCTTTTCTTTTTTGTATGAAAAGCAAAGGAATTTATCATTGTTAGGGACAGGAGCATTTGTAATGTGTTTACAAAAAAACTGCACTGAGCTGTAACATGATTGGCTGTCAACTTCCAGGAAGCAAGACTGCAGTTTCCTGTAAATATGTACTGCGCACACTTAGCGGGGTGTTCCCAGATTAGGTGAATTATGGGAGCTGACTCCTAATTCTCACAGGTTATTTTCATAAATCACCCAGCATCCACAGCAAAGGGAGAGATGAGACACAGCTTGTTGTGTGTTTCTGAATGTGCTCTGTCTATTGGGACAATTTTGTCTGGGGACTTCTCCTCTAAGCGAACAATGTGCCGTGTAACAGCAGACTAAATACCGTCAGATATGAGTCGATTTGCTGAAAATGAGGCATCTGTATAGATAGCTTATAATGCCAATGAACTACTGCCTCCGGCTTCATGCATATCAGTCGGAACTGAAAATCTCTGTCAGATCGTTATCGGCTATAATATTGTTACCACATATGGCAAACAATCGTTCTTTATTAAGTACATACAGAATGATCGTTCCTGTGTGTGCACGCATCAATCAGGCAAACTTGCGATCTGTAGCACACAGTACCTAGCCTGCATTTCTAGGTAGGGTAATCATTGGCCACTGAATAATTATTGATAATTAATTCACATTACAATATTAGATATTTAGATTCATAGCAATTCACAAAGAAGTTTCCCTGATTTTGTTGAGAATTAAGGCATTTTCAAGGAGATTCGCTCTGGATGAATGTCACCCGCAAGTAAGTATTTAACGCCAGCTATCTTCTGGCATTTACTACTTACATCCAATCAGCCTCTAGTAAATAGGTTTGCAATGGCTGCACGAGCGGTTCTTTCAGTTCTCGCGCAGCCAAACTGAGGCTTAAAGTTACGCTAAACGATTTACGATTGGTAAGTGCGACTTTTAATACGAGAAAGGAAAGCTGCGTGACAGCAGCTCTACCTGGTAAATTCCCCTATTTGACTAGTTTAAGGCTTTACAGTGTGTTGTGATATGATATAGCTCATCTAAGATTAAATGTGGTTACAAATAATTATAAATCTGCAGTAGTATAAAAAAAACCTTTTTAAATACAGTAAATGGTATCAGAAGTTCTTAGTTGAAGTGGTAAATATAAGGGATAACGCGCCCCTTACAGTGTAATATAAGGATATTACGCCACCAAGGAGTTCCCTGAGCATATAGAGGCACAAGGCCGTAGACCGTGTGCTGTTATACAGGTCAGGGAACTACGAAGTGGCGTAATTTCCTTATGTTATAATGTAAAGGCACGCATTATTTCTTATAATACATAAAGGGGAACTGTGGTCTCCAAACAAGTTAAGTTTATATGAAAGGCCAGATTCCTACCTTTAAAATGAGCCATCAACCACCTTTTTACATGCTCCACAGCCCAAGATATACAGAAATGACTGACCAGAAAGGTAATGGGTGGGAGGCTGACATGTGACATTCTTGAGGCTTCCCCTGCACAGTGCCGCCGGAGAGCACAGCCTCAGACTCCCTCAGTGTGTGAGGGAGACAGGAAGTCCCTCCTCCTCTTGGCTGAAGTCCTGACAGAGAAGGTAGAGGGGGGGTCTGAGTAACCCACGGCACCCGCGAGTGGGTGGGGCTTAGGCACCCATGAGTGGGCGGGGCCACACGGGGCTGTAAGATAATGGGTCATGGGTTCCCTGCAACTAGAGGGACCATGGGGTCCATGAGTGGAAGGGACCAGGGGAGCTGCAAAGGGGAGGAGACACAGGACAGATTGACTGACAGTTTCAGAGCAGGAAGCAGGAAGTGCAGGGGACCTGGTGATGCTTCTGCCATATCACATACAAAAATGTAAATATCTTCAAAACTATGCAAAATAAACAATGGAAATAAATTGCAAAATTTCTCAGGGAAGCAATTCCTATCAATTTATCTCAAGTCATTTTTGTACCACAGTTCCCCTTTAAGTATCAGATTCCTTCACCCCATTCACATTTTAAATTCTAGCCTTGTCCCTATTTCCACCTAAAATACCCCAAGCTACCTTCTGTAACTTAAACCCAGGAGAAAGGAACATCCCAGCCCAGCATCTATGCGGTTAAATAAATCTTTGTGGAGAAGGAGAGAGACATTGGTTATGAAGTGACAGGAAGCAGGTTCCGTTAGTGAAGTTAAACACTGCAAAAAATGCTGAGTCATTGTTCAGGCATGAACGTTGGAATGGGCGGAGCAGTGGGATATAAGAAATATAAGAAATGAGTCACTTAGTGACATAGTTGAGTGATTTTTATAAGGATATATACCACTGCAGCTCCCATTATAAAATATCACACTTATGTATTATAAACATTTAATGCACTTAACATTAATGCTTGTAACTTACTTTGCTATAATCTGTGCATTTCTACTACATTAAGATATTACAACAGTCACGCAATGGCTTACTATACAGTACATATCATATGTAATATTTCCTCAGTATTGTAATTACAATCACAGAATATGCAGTATTTTCCCAATAATAATTTATTATAATACTCTGGTTTTATTAGTTTTACATTATATTTGTTTTAATAAAATTGCTGTTCATTTTAAATGACTATTTACAACTGACAAAATGATTTTCTCCTTGTATATAACATATATTGTACACTGCAGAATATGGGATTGAAAAAAATGATGCGACAGATCTTTATGGCCTTCAAGTAAGATCTGTGTGACGCTGACAGTGTAGCTCAAAAGCCAAATGCAATTCTGAAACATTAAAAAGTGCAACATTGTGTAATCTAAGTATTAGTCACAATTTTAAATGATGTTCTTAACTTTAGTTGAATTACTACGTGTATGCAGTTGGAACAAAATTCACTTCCATGAGCAGGATTTTTTACTTAGTTAGTTAAAAGATTTCTCAGGGTTTGTGTTGCACTCATTTAAATCAGCTACAGGTAGAACGTATATTCCATACTCTATTGGCTCATTGAAAAATGTCACAGTGGGAACAAGTAGGTTAGAGAGAATTTGGGATAGAACGTCTTGGGAATTCTGTGAGACTTCTGGGTAATTCCCATATAGCACTTAACTAAATTCAATTCTTTTTCTGAGGATTGTACAGCATTAAACAAGCCGAATGCAGAACCAGGGTGTCAGACATCACAAAAACATCAAGTAAGAAGCGTTTTCGCTGGAGCTCCATTATATATTAGGCAAATTAGGGGAAGAGAGCTTACTCATTCAAAAATATCATCTAAATCGAATTATTGATGTATATATACTTGTATAAGCTCGCAATATACCACCAGGGCTTATGGATATCTAAACTCGATCTCCATTTATTTTGCAAGATGACAGCCATTATAGACATCCACTACGTGCAGAAATCAGCAGAACTCCATCTTACTGCTGAACAGTCACCACACAGTCTTTCAACAATCAATTGTCTTATCCCAGAGATGTTCTTACAGGTTTACCAGTTGAACAGTGCATTTTGTCCAAGTGTCATAAAGTAAATCTGACTGCAGCCTCCAGATTGCACTGACGCAAAAAACACCTATGAGAGAAAGATTTAATGGAATCATGGAGCATAATGCAGAAATTTCCATCAGGTTATACCAATTGAAGTAAGAAATATGAATCACACGCAGTGATGTGTAATAAAAAAGTGATTCCAATATTATTGTATGATTATATCTGTCAGCTTTGAAGCAATCCATGTACTGCCTTACAGAGCAAAAATAAAAATAGAAAAGTATTGGCAAGGGTTTACAATATGGTCAAGGTAGTGAAAATAATGGGAGATAAATGAAATGATAATAAATAACATGTACTTGTTCACTCTTGACTTTTTATTTACAGAAGTTACATTGATTTAGACTGGTACATTGTGACTGAATTGTATATTAATTAATTACTGTTCTTTCTATTATTCTGTGTTTGTGTACTGTATCTCCTCTCACAGTTTGGACGCACGTCATTTGGTACAGACATTTGGGACACATAGGAGAAGTGTGCCATCTTCTATCAAAGAATCCTTGGAAACGTTACCGCATTATTTGCGGATTACAGGAATTTTTTCCAATTGACTAGAAAGGGTACAATCCTCAAACATTAACATTCACCGAATCCGAGGCTACGCTAACTACACACTGTAGTGTCTATAGATAGTAGATTTGGTAAACCCAAAGGACCCAGGCTAAGCTAAGCCTGGGTCCTTTGGCGACAAGCGACCTTTATCAAGTGTTAACACTTGATAATGGGCGCTTGTCGCTCGAAACATGTGTGTTTGTGCAGTTGGTTGAGTAAACATAATTACTTTTCACAGCTTAGCCTGGGTCCTTTGGGTTTACCATATCTACTATCTATATTTTATATGGTTGGAGACAAGTGGAATATTCCTTTGATGTGAAGTCTATAACCCATCCACAACAGTATCACACCTCATATCCTTACAACAGTACACACATTGTGTCTCTCTAATACAAACACACAAACTGCACAAACACACACAAATACACCCACAATTTCAATATAAAAGTCCTAAAATGTATACAATAAATACACAATAATAAATATATGTAAAGTACAATGTAGGTTTTATGTATTTAGAATGAAGCAAGACTTTTAATTTTATAGCAGGGATGCCCATTCTGTTGTCCTCCGGGTGTTGGCAAACTACAACTCAGAGCATTCTATTCTGTAATCTGCTGTTGGTGAACGCTGAGAGTTGCATTTTTTAAACATCTTCAGGGCCACAGGAAATCCATCCACAACACAAATCCAAACACAAAAACGTACCCCCTAACACCACACACGCACAGGTACTACACAACCTACTGATACACCCTCACAGCCCAACCTACTCTTCTGTTCCTATTGCAACCATACCTAAACCATCAAAAAACTTGTTAATGGTGTAAAATGCAAAAACATTCCCCACAAATACAGGTACACACACCTACTGATCCACACTCACAATCCAACATACCTTCGGTTTCCATGGCAACCATACACAAACCATCTAAATGGTTATTTTAATGGTCTAAAATAACATAATAACAAATAACATAACCCCCTACCACCACACAGACACAGGTACAAACACCTACTGATACACACTCACAACCCAACCTACCCTTCTGTTTCCGTGACAACCATACCTAAACCATCCAAAAAAAGAGTTAGTTTTATGGTTTAAAATGCAAAATCATACCCTCTAACCCTACAAAGGGACAGGTGCACACACCTACTGATACACTCCAACACTCACTCCACTTTTCGGTTTCCATGGCAAACATGCCATGAATTGTGAAATTTCAATTCCCCCTTTCATCACCAAAGTAAGGTTATTGAGTTTTATAACCTGCAGCACAACCACAAACGTTTCCATTCAAAGTGCAGCCTTGCAAGCCAAATTTAAAGTTTAGACTTTATACTACTTCCAGTTACATATACTGTATATATGTGCGTGCTGTTTTTGACCAGCATTATTTTAAAATCCAAGTTGTCGTGTTTGCAGACTATTAATAAATGTTTTGTATATTTTATCTTGCAAACCATTAGTTAAATATTAATGTATACTCTACCTTGTCATTTCTTTCACAGAGAAATTTGAGTTTTTGAGCCTTCTTGTGCATGAAGACGCCCTCTAATGTGCCATTTTCACCAGAACGCAGCTCAATTGCTTTCTCTCCCCAACCCATTATCTGGTTAGACTGAAGGTAAGCTGAAAAAGGCAAAATAAACTAAATTATCATCTTAAAGGGGAACTGTGGTCTCCAAACAAGTTGAGTTTAAATGAAAGGCCAGTTTCCTACCTTTAAAATGAGCCATCAACCACCTCTCTACGTGCTCCACAAGATATAAAGAAATGACTGACCAGAAAGTTAATGGGTGGGAGGCTGACATGTGACATTCCTAAGGCTTCTCCTGCACAGTGCCACCGGCGAGCACAGCCTCAGACTCCCTTAGTGTGTGAGGGAGACAGGAAGTCCCTCCCCCTCTCTGCTGTGTGAAAGACCTGCAGCTGCAGAGAGGGTAAGGGAATCTACAGCCCTTCTCTCTCACTATGTGAAAACAGCCTTTTCAGGCAGAGTTCTCTCTCTGCCTGAAAAGGCTATTTCCACAGAGTTTTTTTGGGGGGGTAGGGGGGAGTCAGAGTGGCCCACAGCACCTGTGAGCGAGTGGGGCTTAGGCACCCGAGAGTGGGCGGAGCTTAGGCACCCATGTGTGGGTGGGGCTTAGGCACCCGCGAGTGGACGGGGGCTTAGACACCCGTGAGTGGAGGCAGACATATATAAACCATATAAAATGTTACTCTTTGCTGACCGCTAATGTTGTTATATTTTACAGTAGGGGGCACATTATTCCATAAAAGTACACATAAATATATTGCAATGTTTTTAAAAATACTAAGGATCGGCTTTAAAAACAGCTAGAATTTTACATTTTTATATTAGTAAAATAACATGCTGCCTGCAGCCTCTGGCAGTTATCCCTATGTTAGTGATAGAGGATGTACTGAGGCGAGGAATGGCAAAGTCTACAGGTGTGGTGATCTTGTACTTCTCATATCACGGATCATATTTACAAATAAGAAGGTGGTTATAATCACTCCAACCTCCCCAAGATTTAAAGTTTAATTCAAATAAAGTTTAAAACCTTAAAAGGCAACTGTGGTCTCCAAACAAGTTAGGGTTGAATGAAAGCCTGCAGTATTTCCTTTATAATGAGCTGACAATCACATCTCTGGCTTCACCCTGTGAGAAATTATATTGGGGTGAATGTTCAAACTTCCTGCTTCCAGTCGGTTAAGTGACATCACCTTATCTCTGCCCTACCCTCCGCCCCGGGGGAGAAGCATGCTCAGTTAAGACTTAATGCTGGGGAAATCAGGAAGTACCTGGAGAAACAATTGACAGTTGAGAAAAGGAGCCTATTAATGCAGACAGGCTGGTCCACATGACTACAAATTGGTCACATGGCTGAAAGCAGGAAGTGTTTAAGCAGGAAGTAATATTGCTGAACCTTTCCAGCCATAACTTTTATCTAGAGATGTGATTTCGGTTTTATTTTGAAGGTACGATGGAAGGCTTTTTATATAATTCTTACTAGTTTGGAAGTATTCTAGACCACAGTTTCCCTTTAAATTAATGCTCCTTTGAGGCAATTGGAAAAACATCACTTCCTACTGTAATTGTGGGTGGGATTTTAATGCAGGGAATATACTTGAACTTAACAAGAACCTGTACAACAAAGTTCATAAAACTTGGACAAGTGAATTTGTAAGTTGAGGAGATAAAAAAAACAATCTACAACACTTATAAGAAACTACAATGATCTACTAGGTACATATTTATACTTCTGTTTATTGTAATGATTAAAATGTTATATCCCTGGCATGTTTCCTTTTGCTTTCCTACTGTGAGACAACTAAAATTCCCTGCCTACTCACTGCTTAGAATTGGAGCTACATAACAGCAGGATCTGTACCTATCATGTACCTTCCCCTGCACAAAAGCAAGACATTTAGGGCTAGGCCACACTATTGTGCTTTTTTTTGCATTTGCGCATGCGTTTTTTCTGATCATTGAAATCGCAGCAACGCACCGAAAATGTGAGTTTTCGGGTGCGATTGCGAATGCAATTTCGATTTGCGTTGTATCTATAGAAAAAACGCATTCACAAACACAACGAAATTGCACATGAAATCACATGCTATTCTCTGTGCGTTTGCGGCACAGTGTGGCCGTGCCCTTACACATGATAGGTAGTTTTTAATTAGTTATGCTGAATATAGATATATCTATTGATTTTAGTGAAGCACACCAACACAGCATGTGCAGGATATGCCAATAGAAATCACATTCTTTCAGGGTCCTGAACTGAGTCTCTATAAACCACACAGTCTGTGCTGCTTAGTGAACTCAGTTTGAGATTTAAAAACTGCATCTTCCTGCATTACATCTCTCTCCTGAAGTTATTGTCAACATTTCTTTAAGCATAGTGCACTAATTGGACAGACACAAATAACCATTTCCACTAATTTAACAAGTATTATAAAACCAAAACAACAGGAACACACGGAAAAAAAATCAACACTAAATATGTTTTGTCTAATCCTTTAATGCCTTTCTGTAAATTGATTCAACCAAGCAGGAGCTCTGTGTGCATAACAGATTGTAGCCTATTTTTTCATCGGATAAATGTGAAGATATGTTTATAATCTCCTATCTAAAATCTAGCAGTGTATTTGTGCCTCGCATCTGATGGTAACAAATTGAGGCCTAAAAGGTCCATGTGATTATGATATTGATTAACATTATTCATGGAATAAGTCAAATATTGACTAAATAATCATCAGCATCATCTTACAAAGAAACTTTTGCTACTTTGTTTGCATATTTATTGAGGTGAAATAAATAGTCCAAAGGACTTTGACTTGTGTTATTTACATGGTGTGAAGGAAGTGAACAAGATGGAAAAGTTTTACTGAAAATATAAACCTGATCTAATGTAATCTGGTAAATAATTTTTGAAATTTTATGGAAATCCAATAGCAAGTATGTATAAAAGTTGTACATTGATCTATGAGTGTTGTAACATAAAGTCTAAGACAGCACCCCCTGGGGTTCCCTGAAAGGTTGCTTGGGGACCCTTATGTGATAGTGACAGGGATTCACCCGTGTCATTAATTTAAGTGCAAGAAAGAGAAAAAAAAATATATATATTATAATTTTTATGTAGTAGACATGAAAGCTGTTTCAAGGTTTCCACAAGGATAAATAAGTTGAGAATCATTGGTCTAGCATACTTTAGCAGTTGTATGAACCAGAGTACATACCCACTGAGGCCGGCATTTCTCCCCACTGTAAAATTGTTTCTTTTGTGAAGCGTCCATATGTATTAATATAAACTCCTTCATCTTCATAACTAACCAAGAGTTCCATGCCATTTGTATCAGGCAGAATAAAGATAGCATGTGGGTGAATATTCCCCTGGATCTGAAAAAATTGTTTACTGTAAATATATTTTATTATAACAAGAAAAAATACCTTTCAATTATTTGGAACATTTTAAACCTATGGTAGGCTATAGAAGCCATTAATCTATGGTATCTTTCTTTTCAGATATTATAATGAAGTATTCTACTTAGTATTAGAATGCAGAGGTATTATATTATTATATTATATATATATATGATATATAGTATTATATATATCATATTAATCTATAATTTAATACATGTAAGCAGCATTTACTTTGACGTGTGTTGCTGCATGAAGGGTATCTCCACACCCTACCGTATATATATATATATACGGTAGGGTACCCCCCCCAAAAAAAAACAACAACCCCTAAACACCGACTTTAAATCTCATCTGCTACTTCCAGGAATGGAAGAGCAAAAGGGGCAGGATCGGCAGTGGTGTCTGTGATTGGCTGGGTCAAATTTTAGTTGGGGGGGTGGGTGGACATAAACCTTTTAACCCAGTAGTAGTTTTGCACAGTATCCCCCTTCATTTCAACTGACGACCCCTTTATAAGGCCAAATTATCTATGGTGGGCAAGCATGCTCAGTAATCACTTGAGACACCACTGGGAGAGGGAATTTCCCACCATGCTACTTACACATATCAACTTTCACTTTTCCAATTACAGGAAAACTGCACACAGCAAAGTAGTTTATTATAATAAGGCACGTGAATGACAGCTGAAATGTAAGATAATTCAGACTTGATATCTATAGAAATAGGGCCCTATTATGTTATTTTTAAATTCTACACTAAAATGTTACATATCACAGGAACAGAAATAGCTTTGGTAAGTCTATACTGTACAGCTGTTGCAAATGTTACTGTTGATTGGTAACCCGGTTTGCTTTTTAATGCAGTTGGGCTACATTATTTATATAATTTAAGGGAGTCACTGTCACTGGGAATTTATCTGATTTCTGTTAAAATGAAATCACATAAAGCAGCACAGACCATCCACATTCTGATATTGTTCTGCTTTAAGTCAAGCAGTTTTACAAACAAATGTGTTGGCATCCAAATGTTTTTGTAGTTTAATTGAAATCCATTTGGGATAGAACAGATTGTTATTACACACGTTGAAAATCATGCTCAGCTGATCATTTTATCCAGTGTTCAAAAAGTCTGCCAGGGCTTTAGTAGATCTGTGTCTCTGACAGTCTGACTTGATGTAGCCAGTTTAAAGGTTTCTATAAAGTATGTGCTGCCTTGTCTGCCTGTTTATTTAGGAAGCAGGTTGAACACCCGAATCTACCCATTTATATGGACAGAAATATTTATATTTAGTATTTTTCAAATCAAGTTTTAGATATTTTTTATGTATTTGTTTTAATGCTTCAGTGATATCACAGTTGTAAAATAAAATTCTTCCAACCTTAAAGTTGTTAATAATCTAAATTATAAAGTAAGATTACAATACCAGGGGCGTGGCCAAGATGGCGTGCTGAGCAGACGTGGAGAAAGGAGCTCTTCTTGTTAAAACATCCTGATTACAATATACAGCCGGCTACAACAGTCTTAACTCAGCCAAACCAACACTCTTGCACAATGACTAAACACGACAGCCAGCAAAACAAAAAAGCCGTTTATGCGGAAAAACTGGGGAAATATGCTCACCAGCAGCAAGAACAGGCCGCAACCTCGGATCCGCAACCGGAACACGTGGAGCCAGATATGGCCCATGGCTCCAACGAACAAAAATTGGCTAATGCGACAGCCGACCCATCTCCAGCACAAATCCTAGCTGCCATTCATGAATCAAAAGCCTCCCTCAGCATCCTAATCGAGGAGGTGAGACAAGAATTTCAGGCCTTGAGGCAGCGCTTAGGAAACCTGGAGGGACGAGTCTCTGTGATTGACGATACCCTGCACCCACTACCAGATGAACTAGCCGACCTGCGGCAGCAACTCCAAGCGCAGCATGCAAAAGCTGATGACATGGAGAATATATCCTGCCAACAGAATATCAGGCTAGTGGGTCTACCTGAGGGTATCGAGGGCAAAGACCCCGAAACTTACCTAACCACATGGCTCCTAGATACTTTTGGCACCAATAATATGTCCCAATAATATGTCTCCAGTATTCACAGTAGAATGTGCCCATCGGGTCCCTCCTCGGCCTCCTCCCCCAGGTTCATTACCTATGCCGGACAGACTGTTGAATGCAAAGGACAGAGACACCATCCTATGTCTTGCCAGACAGAAAAGCCAGAAACAACTGGAAAAATCCACGATTATGTTATTTCCAGACTATTCTATCGACCTTCAAAAAAAGATGGCAACTTTTTTGCCAGTCAAACAACACCTCAGAAGCCTAAATCTCCCCTATGCTATGATGTACCCAGCACGTCTGCGGATCCAACATGAGAATAGCACCAAATTCTTCGACTCCCCAGTGGAGACAACAGATTGGCTGGATACCCAATTTGGACCAACTCACAGGGGCTGATCTGACCCGCACATGCAACTCCCATCACAACCTTTGGGTAACAGGTTCCATCTCCTCTCCCAGTTAGGGATCCCCTCTGAAGGGCCTAACATAACGTTCACCATAAACATGAAACCAAGCTATAATATGAGGAAACCCCTCAGGGGAAACCTCCAACATATACACAAAATCCCCACCACACTGCACTATAGATATTTACAATTACAACATGCACTGAGAGTAACCTTTCCCAACACCTTCAATAATATATTGAAATACCCAATTATTGGTATAATATGCACCCAAGGCTTGAAAGGAGTTATATCCAAGCAATATACCTGTCTAATAACAGCTAAGTCCCAACCGGCTCTTGAACATACTAAAACAAAATGGACAC
This sequence comes from Hymenochirus boettgeri, assembly GCA_019447015.1. Classification (NCBI taxonomy): domain Eukaryota; kingdom Metazoa; phylum Chordata; class Amphibia; order Anura; family Pipidae; genus Hymenochirus; species Hymenochirus boettgeri. The sequence goes on from CM033476.1 coordinate 173,813,549, forward strand.
CCCACATGGCCTGAAATTCAGTGCACAGTATCACCAGCAATTAACAACAAACTCATACAATTCAAGATACTTCACCAAGCATACTATACACCCAAACAACTAAAACATATGAGAACCACACAATACTCTACATGTTCCAAATGTCATCTCCCCAATGCAGACTTTATACATTTACTGTGGGACTGCCCAAAGATAAGAAACCTCTGTCTGGAAGTTATTAACTTCCTAAGACCCCACACCCTATCCAACCCACACCTGAGATCTGTGTGTTTGAACTACTAGAAGAAGACATATGGTCCACCACTGAACCAGCCTTCCTGCAGGCAACACTATTTTATGCCCGGAAAACAATAGTTATGCGATCTAACAAGCCTCCTAAAATAAGAAAATGGATCAAGCTCATCAACAATGACATACCCTACATCAAAATCATCTATCAGTATAGAAACTGCCCAGATAAATTCCAAAAAATATGGGGTGACTGGTTGGAATCAACCAACACAGTAACATAACCCCAAGATAAACTGAAACAAACCAAATACAAATCAAATACAAATCAAATACCAGCACAAACTCTGATGCATAATAAAGGGGACCTCCGGTGGCAGACCCAGGCGGTGGCTTGACATTACGGCATACTGAAGGACAACACAGGCAAGTCTTTTATTGAAATAAGTTAATATGTTATTGTTAAAATGTAATTAACACTATAAGACAAAGTCAAGTTTAACTCCAAATTTGAATAACTCCTGCAACTTTTAATATGTAACTGTGTACTATATAACAAATGCTACTGAATAACTGTAGAAACTATACTTTGGAGTATCAATTAAACGAGTTTAAAAAAAAAAAGATTACAATACCATCATAATAAATACATTTATAATAATTAAAGACAGACAGTAAAGACTTTAAATGGATGGCGGTTTCATGTTTCCAAAAGACATGTGAACATTATTAGATTTATAATCTTTGCAGAGATTACATTAATTCTATAATTAAGCCTACAATTAAATATATATACTTGGACAAAAACAAAGAAACATTGCAACATTTCTATCTTTTGCTTTTTGTATCTAAACAAAAGGTGTGGGAATTGGCAGAAGTAACAGTTAGTAAATACAGAAGCTTTACTTGCCAGACTGAAAATAATCAGACCAACCACTGCCATCCCCTTCTCTGCTACCACTATCCGTAAAACTAAAACAGGCATCCACAGACAGAGAGCAATTTTAATTCGTTGCCTTGGTATTTTCATGAGCATTTGAACTTGAATAAGAGATGGTTGCAAGTCTTAGAATCCTTGACAGCAACAGTAAAGAAGAGCAGCTGGCTTTCTCTCATAGATAATCTGTTATACCGAAGTTATGGCAGGAAGCATGATATAGAATCTACTCAGTCTTGTGTCCTTTTAAATCAAATGACCCTTTATGATAACAGAATGCTGCTGTATGGATAGAAAACTGAAGAGGAGCCTCACTTTATTTCAGATCTGTGACTCTGAGCAGGGAGGAGAGATGTGTATTTTTAGCAGATTCTTTTTTTCCCAAAGAAAAGAGCACAACTGCAAATAAACCCCAGGGGGATTCTGAAATTAAAAACATAATTTATTTGAGAATTTATTATTATTATTATAAGCTGCTCTACTCTAAATGAGTAAGGCAAGCATGTTTTACTCTGTAATCCAATTAATTTTAAGTTAATTAATTTTAAATAAATTAATACTAGGCAGGGACAAAATGGTCCCTACAACTGTTAAAGGGTATCTCCACTGGTTTTGGTAACTTTTAGGATCCATTTCTATTGAAGAAGGAGGTAAAGGAGCTGTGCCTTACCTTCGTTCTTCAATAGAACACACAGGAGCCAGGAGGAAGGTAAGAACTTACCCGCTCGCTCGCTCCCCCGGCGCTTGGTCTGACAGTTCCCGACGGACCTTGTCTTCTATGCGCAGCGCGATCTATGCGCATAGAAGACAAGGTCGTCGGGACCTGTCAGACCAAGCGCCGGGGGAGCGAGCGAGCGGGTAAGTTCTTACCTTCTCTCCTGGCTCCTGTGTGTTCTATTGAAGAACGGAAGGTAAGGCACAGCTCCTTTACCTCCGTTCTAATAGAAATGGATTCCAAAAGTTACCAAAACCAGTGGAGATACCCTTTAATATTTTGGTTTTGACTCTGCTGTCCTATAGGAAATAAAGCATGTTTATGCTATTTTAGGTTTTATTTTATTTATTGTATAAGATACTATAAAATCAATATATATTGTGATTGATCTGCATTCATAGTTTTACCTCTCTATTAAATGTAAGTGCATAGAAATGTAGAAGAATTTAAAGCCTTTTCACCTTAATATTAATCCTGTGATTAAAGTACTATGTATAATTCATATAATTCAGTGATTAAAGTAATATGATGACTATATATATATATATATATATATATATATATATATATATATATATATATATATTATAATAAAAATATCACCTGAAACAAACAATTATTTAAAGCCACTCCTGTATCTTCCTATGTCACCAAAAAAAGGTGTGGCTTGTGGAGGTGGGCATGGTGGGGTGAATAAACACTGGCTGGCGAACTGGAGGGTTGCCTTTATATTGGCTAGTGAATTGGAGGGTTGACTTTAAGGCTGTCCCAAAGAATGAATATTCCAGCAGTAGACACAGCAAGCATACATTGCTAAAACAACAAAATGAATGTCTTGCTTTTCCAATGCTTTGAAAGGTCTCTCCCTGGTCTGATGTGAAGCAACTAAGTGGCAACCATAAGCTTCTGATTGGTTAGGATCAGTTACTTCCTACATGTGACTAACAAACTTGTTCTGTAATGTAATACAGTAATTTTTTCTGTATCTTTATATACATACAGTATATTCTACAGGATTTTACTTTACCCTAATAAACAATGGGTGATTTACCACCCCATAGGCAATGTTGTCAAAATATGTTCTAATTTCTGGATACACTATTACAAGTTACCATTAAAGCCCCTCCTCTCCCCACTTAGTCACAAGGGTGTGCGCCATGAACAAACTTTTTAGGGATTGTTGTCACCGTCATTCACTGGAGGTGCTGCCAGTCCGGCCCCTTTGTTTCCATGCACGAAAAAGGCATAGAAGCAAGAATTTACACAGTTATATCAAGGTGCTCTCTTCTCTCAAAGGCTGCTTTACTATTATTATAAGGTATTTTCATGTAAGCTACAACTATTGCTTATAATCTGCTCTCTAATGCAGACACTTGCCAGTCTTTTGGTTTATAAATTAATGGGTGTGCCTTTTGAAGGATATGTAAACGTGTGTAATGATGCACATACTTTTGTCTGTTTAGACAGAGAAATGTACCTTACTTTTTAACTACTAGGTAACCTTGTGTATCATTTTTTACCATAATATCTGACTATTTGGTCTCCAATATTTGGAGTCTACACTGGAGAGCATAAACGTGATATCACAAGATGTAATTTGGATAAAAATGAAAGCATCACCCCAGTGTCAGACATTTTAAAAACAAAAATCACAACACTGCACAAGTGCGATGAATAGTGCTTGAAGTAGTTAGAAGATCTCCCAGAAGGAGTAAAAATGACCCCAAATGGAAACACACTGGATACATCTCCTTAATACCACCCACCCAATGGTTATAAACATAGAACTAAACTTCAGATAAGATAACCAAAAGGAAAAAGAAGAATAACTTACATAAAGTATCTAACAAGGAACCCAACAAGGAAACAAAGTTTCAGATTTTATGCAAAAGTTGTAGCTAAAGTGAAATTAGTAAATATAATGAAAGGAGGCACTTTATAATAAAATAAAACAACTTATAATTAGAGATGGCCGAACTTTCGAAAGTTCGGTCCGTTTTCGAACTATATGGAAAGTTCGAAAGTTTGAAAACGGACCCATTAAAGTCAATGGGAGTCAAAAAGTTCGAAAAGTTCTAGTGAAATACAAATAAAATATCAATGGTAACTTAATGTAAATGGCTGTGGGACCTGAGAAATGTTCTGGGGAACATGTTCGAATATCCAGGACATTCGAAAAATCTATTTTACTCTCACTTGCGCTATTTTCGCGCTCGTTCGCGCCTAGATACCATGTACATTTTACTCGTGGATTCGATGCTCACGTATAGGCTTTAATGGACACTTTACTCGTAGATTTGATGTTCGCGCCTAGATACCATGGACATTTTACTCGTGGATTCGATGCTCGCGTATAGGTTTCAATGGACACTTTACTCGCAGATTCGATGCCTTGCGTTCGCGCCTAGATACCATGGGCATTTTACTTGCGTATTCAAAGCTCGCGTATAGGTTTTAATGGACACTTAACTCGTGGATTCGATGCTCGCGTTCGTGCCTAGATACCATGGACATTTTACTCGTGGATTCGATGCTCACGTATAGGTTTTAATGGACCCTTTACTCGCAGATTCGATGCTCGCGTATAGGTATAATAGGCATTTTACTCGCACATTCGAACATTCGATATTTATCGAAAGTCCGAAAATATCGAAAATCCGGGTCTAGGATAGTTCGAGAAGTCCGAATTCGTTTGAATTCGAATAGTTCAGCTCGAACTCGGGTTCGGGCCGCATGCACAAATGCAACAAAATCGCACATGAAATCGCATGTGATTCCGTGTGAGATTGGGTTTGCGTTGCAGTGTGGCCGTGCCCATACACAGATTTTAAGCTTATTGGATATCCCTGCCTGTTTGTAAATGTATTTTATAGCTAATTGTAAGGAGGTTTAAATGTATATAACACTGTTTTTTTTATCATAAGCCCTTAACGTGTTTAAGTGGTATAAAAATATTGCAAGAAGGATAAAATATGGATAATACATTATAAAAAAACACATATGTAATTAACACCTAGAGTCACTAAAACATTGTTAAAAATCATGTAATAAAATAAATGCACTAAACTCTTCCCTCTCGTCCTGGGAGGAGTTAGGGTATTTAAACCAGTCACAGATATGTTGTTTTATGCACCTGATGAAGGGGATCACCCCCGAAACGTTGTGCACGTACAGTATCTTATTACAACGAGGGCAAGGCCACACTGCGCCGCATATGCAATGGCAGGCGAGATCGAGATATCTCCGCTTAGTTATTATGTAAGTGAGGGACACCTTTACCTTTTATTTTTGACAGGTTAGGTAAAAATACACCTACAAATTAGCAAATATCAAATTGTCTCCTTCTAGTTCCTGTTCTGACATCATTTCAAGCATCTTACAAGTCATATTAATTCATAACACATGTTGCAGTAAAATCACAACATATTTAGTAAATTTCAGATCTCACAGCTATTTTAGTATTTCAAAGTTACCAAACAAAATGTCTGTGGTTAACTGCTAGTCATAGTCAAAGGCCTAAAAGGAAACAATCTGACCACAAACCAACCAACGGGGTATCATTTGTTTTTGCTTGGCTTCCTATATGAACTCCATTTTGTTTGGTTAGCATGAAGATGTGTGGGACATCAAACAGGAAATACCTGGAGGGTAACAGGTTTATTAAAACATGTTTGACACAATTATCATTGCCTCTCAGTTACTGTAACTCATTCACTATTATTATGTCTATTTCTTCTAAGTGGTGCATACAGTACATGTGCAGACAGATACATGTCCCCCTGTTATTTTAGTGACTTATAAAAATATAATATTTTTTATTAATTTTCATTATGTTATCCAACATGCCATCTGCATTCATTACAAAATTGTTATCAGGCTTTGCCGTTTTCCGTTATGGCAACGCATGCGTTAATGCACCAAAAATGGTGAACGCATGCGGTACCAAAACGGAAATGGATGCGCAATAGCATGCGCATGGGAAATCACGGGGATTTTTGTGTTCCCGTGATTTCCGTTATAACCAAATCGCATGCGCTTTCACGAAAGAATTAAAGTATTTTCTCTGAAAGAAGAAGGAAACACCCACAGGCGCAGGGAGAACATAAGCGTTCCTTCAGGTGTGGCTGAGGGAGGAAATGAACCCACATGCTAATGTGAAAGTCTCAAAAATGACCACTCCCACATGTTGAACTCACTTTCAAAAGCCACACAAACCATGCATTATGTATGCTTTATTTTCCCTTCACTAACCAGGTGTGTAACTTTGGATTACTGCTGGCAATCCCAGCACTATACACTGAGAAAGCAGCAGGTACAGGCACCATAAAGTTACAAATTGCAGAAGGTTTTCTTTTCCAACCTTACTAACATGAAGTGTGTCCTTTATGAAAGTTCCCTTTCCCTTTTTGTTAAACTTTGAGATGTGTAGAAAGTGAACACTTTTAGGGCAATTTACCCAGAGCCACACTTTTTTGGGTCCTAGCTATTTAAAAGGGAACCAAAGTCTCCAGACAACATTGCCCCAATAGACAAGAGCACATTCACAAATATACAAAAAGCTGTGTCTCACCTTTCACCTTTGCTGTAGATGCTGGGTGATTTATGAAATTAACCTGTGGGTACTAAGGGTTATCTCCCATAAGCCAACATAGATGGGCACACCCAGCTAAGTGTACATGGTACACTTCACAGGAAGCTGCAGTCTTAAGCTAAGTACACACGATACAATAATTTGCCCGAATTATTGTATGGCTCCTTGTGGCGGCTGCGACCGATCGGCAAAAGAACGATCGGACGGTTCGGAAAATCACAACTGATTGTGTGGTCCTCTATGGACCACACAAACGATCGTGCCTAACTGTCGGACGAGGCTGCTTTTGCCGCAACCAACAGTCCTTCCTCCTGGCTGACCGGTCAGAAGCCTTGAATGGTTGGTAAGGAGGAAGAATCGTATAGTGTGTACCTAGCTTTACTTCCCGGAAGCTGACAATCATGTTACCCTCTGTCACAAAACAAAGATTTCAGTGCAGTATTAAATATTCTCCTGTCCCTAACAAAGATAAATTATTTTGCTTTTCATACAAAAAGAAAAGTAATTTTTGCAATGTATTTCTTAGCTAGCATGGATGTAAGAAACAGAATATTCACATTTCAGTAAAAAACAAAAGTACATTTGGGGAACCGAACCAGCAAACTTCTGTACTGTGTCTTGCTTTAAAGGTTATCTCCACCCCCAAAATCTGTAGAGGAGGGCACCCCAGGCAACCGACATGTTCATTTTTTAAAACAAGCCCCAAAAATAAACTTGTTCCCTCAGCTCTCTGCTCCTGATCCTCTCGGACTGGCAGCCTGAGCATTAGCCAATCACAGACGCGGCTGCTGGTTATGCAGAGAGAAAAGGGATCAAAGGATTGTAAGTCTCTTTCTGGGGCTTGCTTTTAAAAATGAACATGGTGGTTGGGGGTGGGTTGGGGTACACTACACTGCAGAAAAGGTTTTTTTTTATAGATAGGGATAGGACAGCCTGAAAGGATCCGGAGAGTGGGAGGGGGAAGGGCTTGCCTGCGCATGCCAGAGTCCTCAGGGAGAACAAGGCAGAAGCAGGCACGGGATAACACACAGACCGCTGCTACTCTTCACTTTATTGGATTATGAACAGGCACTGCAGGAGAACCATTTGGAGCAGAGGAGCAAGGTAAGGGTTTTTTTTTTTACACTACACAGTGTGGCCATCACTGGGGCAAATTTAAATTTTGGGGGTGGGTATACCCTTTAAAAAAGCTTTCAATCACTGTCACAAAGCAGCTACTAGGGGGAATGTGAGTACATGTAGAATCTTTATCTTTTGATAGAAACATACCGTAATAGCAAAAAAAAGGTAACCCTGAGGATTTGAACCCATGTCCCAATGGTCTGTTTGCTTCCAAAAACAGGTTTTGCTGTGAAAATCTGTTAAATATTTAATATTGCTCCAGGAAAGCTGTCAGCAATTCACACTGATTGGTAAGGTGTGGCTCTTTGAAGCCTACATGGGCTGTGAGTTTTACCGGCAACAACATGGAAACCTTCTTACTAACAGAATCTTTTACTTACATGTAATAATTGCAACTTACTAGAGAATCATTTTACAAAGTATAGGTTTCAGTAAATCACAAAATATATAATTGTGCTGAAAAAGCCATATTAAATTATTGCACCAGCTGTGTAGGTGTCATGTGATAACAGCGGCCTGCCACAATTTCTTAAAGTCATGCCAGCCTCTGGTAAATAGGTTGTGTAACTTTAAAGCTTCTTACACACATGCGATTGCGGGGGCCGACCCGCATGAAGTGTATGAGCCAGGTGAATCAGTCAACGAGGCCCGACCGAACATCCATTTCAGCTGACAAAGTGCCCACACATGGCACGATTGTGACCGAAACGAGCACTCATACACATCTTGCATCACGGGCCAGCCCCCATGGTCGCACGTGTGTATGAAGCTTTAGAAGGTATATTGCCCTTAATCTCTCTTTTTCTTCTGCTAGAAAAATTATCTGAAGAAAATGCAGAGAGTGAATAGAGGCAGGAAAATATCCTGGCAGCCTTTCACATCCCTAAACCATGCAATAGCATAGTTATCAAGAGTCATAAATAAAACAAAATCTTGTGCATCTCATTTCCTGTCATTGTGTAAATGGGAACAGTGACAGGAAGAATTCAAATGGTGCATCTTTTTGGACACTTTCATTCAGTTTTTCTGGACAATGCACAATAATCCATTCTTTCTGGAAAGCACCCTAAATTCCACACAGCCCGGGAAAAAAAAAAATCTTGATGGTTGGTTACCCTAAATTTACACCAATGAGATCAAAAAGGCAATCTAAACTTTTATTCCTGAGAATTTTGTGCTACTGTTTCTTTTTCAGAAACTGGGCGTTGGAACATTGCTTAATATTTAATTTAGCAACTTGATGTTTAAAATAGGAAACCAGCCTAACCACATGTACTTGAACTTGTCTTTTCCGGTCTTCATTAAAATTCTGTTCTACCAGCTTGCATATAAATAATATACAGTACATCTTATTAACAGGGTTTGTTAATGGAGGCAATTTAATTAGGTGGCATTTTATCTTAGCCTTCCAGCCCAGATTAAACATTAGTGATTATGGTGTGAGTCCTTTATCTTTATATTTAGCAACTGTGGATAATATAGAGGGCATTTCCACTGGTTTTTAGAATTTTTGCTGTAGTGTAGTGCTCCCTTCCCCAGCCCCAACCGCAATAGTAATTTTTGCAGAAACTCCCCCGATCTATACTTACATTACCTCTCTCGTCCGACATTCAGTTCCAGCCCTCTGCTTGCATGAATCTGCAAGCAGGGGACCGGACCAGCAATCAAAAATGTGATTGACTGAGAGGCAGCCAATTACGGACGTGGCTTCTGGCAAACCAGAACGCCGGGGGAAACAGGTAATGTAAGTAGAGTTCAGGGGAGTTTCTGCAAAAATTACTATAGGGGTTGGGGGAAGGAGCCCTACACTACAGAAAAGGGGATTTGAGATAGGGGGAGGGAGAGAGAACGTGGGGGGGGGGGGGCTGCAGTGCGCATGACATTTTTCTCCCAGAGGAGATACAGGAGGCAGAGTCCTATATGGACTCTGCCAGGCTCCTGGTGGTCAGTTTTTGGCCCTTTGGAGGGACATTACAGGGAGCTTGGATGTAAGGCAAGGATTTTTATACACAACACAGTGGGGCCAGTAGTGGGTTAAATTATATTTTTGGGGTGGATATGCCCTGTCTGTTCATGAATGTTTTTTTTAGCTCCTTCACATGTTATACATTGTTTTAAGATAACAATTCGATTCATATTCATCTATTAAACCTGACTGAATGATAATAAATCATCATAGCCAAAACATGCATTCTCATATCTCTTTTTACTGTATAAGAAGCTTTACAGCTGTTGGAGTGGGAGTTGGTTCCTGTTCATACCACTGTGTTTGAATGGCTGATGACTAACTGAACTATAGACATCATGTTTCCTGAAATGACTAATCGAAGATAAATTATAAACTAATGCTGCTTCTCCATAGTTGCTGTAGAGATGCTGTTACTTCTTTTACACATTGAATGAATTAGAGTATTGGCCTTTCAATATACCCGCAAGAACTTAATTATGCAGTTATCTAATCAGCCAATCATGTGGTTGCATTGAAATACTGTACATAAAATTATGCAGTGTAAAAATGCTGAAAAAAAGGCTATTGTAACTCAGATTACCTTTACCACTGCAGAAAAGCATCTCAGAATGCAGAACTTGTTGAGCCATAAAGGAGAACTTTTCTCCCCAGAACACCTATATGTTGTAAAAGTAACTTTCATTTGGTACATATAGAAATAGATTCTTTAACTAAGAAAGCTTCACTGTATCTATGCATAGAGTATTTTACATACAGATGTCTCCACATCAATATGGAAGTCTTAGGTAAAGTATGCTTGTTAACCTGCAGTTTATTTAGCAGCCAACATGAATTGCATACAGCCTTACTGGAGCAATACAAAATCATCAGCTCAATTTACTGACATTTTTATTATGTTGCTAGTAAAGGATAAAACTTCTAAGTGTACCTGATTTCTTGTCATATGCAGTGGTAGCTTATCAGTCAAAACAAAAGTTTTACGTAGTAACATGGTAACTGAGGTAGAATAAAGACATACTGTACGTCCATGTAGACCCACCTTTACACCCTCCTCTTCAAACCCTACTTAACAGTTGATTCAGATGAAAGCAAAAGAAAAAAAAAACAGCTAAAAAAATTGTGGGTGGGGGTGTGTGGAATCCTTTCTGACTCAAAATGACAAGCTGAAAGTATCCCTGGAACAGCCCAAACTATAGTATATCTATTAATACCATAAATAATCAATATTTTTTAGTTTTAGAAACACACAGTCCATGAGGTCATGGGTCAGAATCGGATTGTGAGTTTGTGACTTTGGGTGCATGTGTATGGGCCCTTTAAACATTTGTTCATGAATTCTGTCATTACTAGAGATGGCCGGTTCGCGGACCCGAATCCTGATCCGCCGCGGATTTCTCCCGTCCGCGAACGGCGGATTATTCCGGACTTTCCGGACTTCCGAACTTCGGATTTTTTTTTTTTACGAAATTTTTTTCGAAAATACGAGTTCATCTCCGTAATTACGAGGATCTACGGTACTACGGATCCGGAAAAACCAAAGATCCTCGTAATTACGAGGATTCACGTAATTACAGGATTCACGTAATTCGAGTAGTCTGGTAATAACGAGAATACTCGTAAAAACGAGTACGCGTGTAATTTTCAAACGGAGCAAGCCACATGATCCAATTAGCCAATGGCAGCTATCATAGTTCACGAAAGCCTCGTTTTTTTTTTACGGAAATCTTCGTTTTTACGGGAATCCTCGTATTTTCGAAAAATACCGTTTTTAAAAGTCACGCTAGCGGACTGTACTTTTTAGGTATTGTTGGCATTTATACGTGCTTCTAAGGCCATTACCCAGGTCCCTGGTGGTTAGTGTACGTTACCAAGGCTATTTAGACCACTTTTAATGCGGATTTTGCCGAACTTTCATTTTATAGTTTTAACGGGTCCCTCCGCGGATTTTCGAATTTTCGGATTTTTCCGAAAATCCGCGGATCCTCGCGGCGACCGGATTTTTCGAAGTTCGGACATCTCTAGTCATTACTAATAAGCATGTGCTGTGCTGTATCTTTATCTCTCCCCTCTGAAATCTGCAGCATTGAGGAGAAATCACCTCTTTAGTTCTGTTGTTTTCTAGGTTTTTTTTTTTTTTTAGTGGGTCCTAGTTATACATAGTTGTATATGCTTAGTGAATTAGCTCACCTATTTATCCATTATGTGTTACATGTACAATATAATTAGTAAGATGCCCAGTGGTACTAAATGTAGGTCACCTTCATATCTGTTCTAAATTTTTAAAACCGTTTCCCTTTTGAAAATTGTTACACAGCCGAGTCCATCGCAAATTAAATTCAAAATTGTAATCAAAATCATGGAAATTCCAGAACATGCTGGGCGAGAAAATAAACGGCATATTCTTTTGCAGAGGTCTGTTTTCCTTAATATGACATGTTAATCAATGTAAAAACCATTAACCTTCTTTTAAATTAGAAGTTCCATAAAACATCCATTAAATGTTGTTTATTTTGTTAGGGAGCTGGCAACAAACCAAGTATTAAAACTGAATTTAATAAAAACTCCTACAATGCTTAAAAGGCATGTCCACCCCCAAAACGAACATTTTCCCCAGTGCTGGCCCCACTGCGTACTTTAGAAAAACCATTACCTTACTCCTAAGCTCCTTATGGTTGTCCTGCAGTGTCTGTAGGAAACTGATGAGTAGGAGATGTCTTCCTGTCAAAAGGTTTCTGCCTTTAATCTGTCCTCTAGGAGGTAGTGTGACATGGGCAGGGGAGCCCTTCGCCTCCCTCCCTTCCACCCTCCGGATCCCTCTATAGCTGCCCTTCCACCTAGCTTAAAATCCTTTGGGCATATTGTAGCTCTCCCCTGCCCACCCCCCAATGGCCCAGTTAGATCTCTAAAACAAGCTTCTGAATCATACTTACAGCCCTTCACAGTCGCGTCTGTGACCTAACTGGAAGCAGCAGCTGCGTCTGTGACCTAACCGAAGCAGCAGAGAAGGGCCGGATCGGCAAGCCATGTAATTGGCTGCCGGTCCGGCCCTTCTCTGCTGCTTCCGGTTAGCAGAGAGCCGGAGAAGATAGCCGTGAGAGTGAAGGGCTATAAATATGATTCTGAAGCTTTTATTAGAGATCTAACTTGGCTGTTGGGGGTGGGCAAGGGAGAGCTACAACATATCCAAAGTTTTTATTTAGGGTGGACATACCCTTTAATAATTGTATTAGTATTTTGTATTTACAAGAAACCTTTAGTAGGGTTTGGCCTCCTTTAAAGGGGAAAAATGACTTTAGGTAAATTGATAGGAGTTGCTATCCTGAGAATTTTTGCAATGTATTTTCAGTTTATTTTGCATAGTTTTGAAGATTTTTACATTTTTGTGTGTGATACAGAACCACTGGCTTAATAACATGCAATATAGCTTAATATATAGAGCTAATGTATAGAGAAATGTTTCAATCTTGTTAGATCTCATCAGTGCAAGATACAGATGCATGGCTCTATGGTGTAGGACTTGGGTGTACAGTAGAAAAGGCAGCTAGAAAGCTTAGGGAGAGGAGGCCAAAGAGAGCAAAAAGCCCTCCACTGAGCATAAAAATGGAGAAACACCTTCTTAGAGGGTGGTGATATGCAAAATACTCCTTTATGTCCCTTACCTTATGCATGTGTCCAGTACCAGTGGCTTAAAGAGGAACTGTGGTCCAAAAATGACTTTAGGTAAATTGATAGGAATTGTTCTCCTGAGAGTTTTTGCAATTTATTTCCATTGTTTATTTTTTTTTAGTTTTGAAGATTTTTACATTTTTGTGTGTGATATGGCAGCAGCATCACCAGGTCCCCTGCACTTCCTGCTCTGAAACCATGTCAGTGGATGACAATCTGCTCTGTGTCTCTTCCTCCCCTTGCAGCCCCCCTGGTCCCTCGCACTCATGGAACCCATGGCCCCTCCATTTGCAGGCCCCCCTTGGCCATTTCCCTTACAGCCCCATGTGGCCCCACCTACTCATGAGTGCCTTAGCCCCACCCACCAGCTGGTGACTTAGCCCCACACACTTGCGGGTGGTGTGGGCCACTCAGACACCCCCCTACAGAAAACTGTGTGAAAAAAGCCTTTTCAGGCAGAGTGAGAAAAGGCTGTTTTCACTTAGTGGGAGAGTAGGGCTGTAGATTCCCTTACCTTCTCTGTTGTGATCTTCACACAGCAGGGAGGGGGAGGGACTTCCTGTCTCCTGTCCTCTCACTGAAGTCCGAGGCTGTGCTTGCCGGCAGCAAGGTGGAGGAGAAGCCTTAGGAATGTCACGTCAGCCTTCCACCCATTTACTTTCTGGTCAGTAATTTATTTATATCTTGGGCTGTGGAGCACGTAGAGAGGTGGTTGATGGCTCGTTTTAAAGGTAGGAAACTGGCCTTTTACTTAAAACTTGTTTGGAGACCACAGTTCCCCTTTAACATTAAACTGGTTATATATGAACTGATATGGCATTGATTACAACTTTGTCAACATATTCATTAATATAAGGACAAGGCCCCACTATAATGCACATAAAAACGCAGAGCGATTTTCCACATTTAAAAAATGCATTGGAAACAATTTGTTTACATTATAATGCTATTATGTGATTGCGTTACAGTGCATGATATGCGTTATCATGCGTCTTGCATTTTTGAACTTGTACTGCCTTTTTATGCTTTTTGATGTAATTTCTTGTGTGTCAGAGGGTTGCATTTTATTTCCTGTTGATGTCAAATCCTTGGGAGTATATCCTTTGTTTGTTTCTGGTGAAAGAGATTGTGTTTGTTCAAAATGGTGCTTGAATTTTTGATTCTGCTGCTTTTGGTAGCTGCTGTCCGCCGTATGGACGCTGTATTCTGACCTCAGATAATTTCCTTTCCTATACTCAAATGTCCTGTGCATCAATTTTGTGCATTGAGCATAAGGTATTTCAGGTGAACAAAACCAGATTCCTGATCAAAACATACATGACAATGTTATCATTCTTGTGCATCTCTGGTTTCAATTTAGATTTCTACAACAGGCACATTAACTATGGCACATTTTTTTTTTTTTTAATTACAAAAATGGTCATTCCAGGTAAACATATTTTACCCTCCGGTATGTACTCGAGTATAAACAGAACAGAATATAAACCGAGGTATTTAATTTTAACTGGTAAACCAGGAAAACTGCTTGACTCGAGTATAAACAGAGGGTTGACTTTCTGCAATAGACAGTTCCACAGACAGTAACATAGAAAGCCTCATACACAGCCCCATATAAAGTCCAATACACAGCCCCATAGAATATCCCATACTCAGCCCCATAGAAAGTCCCATACTCAGCCCCATAGAAAGTCCCATACACAGCCCCATAGAAAGTCCCATACACATCCCCATAGAAAGTCCCATACACATCCCTGGGCTAATCTGAGTGAGCAGGACAACAATTGCCTAACCCACTGAAATCAAGAGGATTCTGTGTGTTACAGGGTTCAGCTTTTGTTTTCCCAAGGCTATGTGATTTTGTCCATCTGCTCCTTCGAGATCAGCACAGACCAGAGTATAAACCGTAAATTTATTTAAAGGTAAATATCTTGGTTTATACACATATTTTGTTATTGTTAAAAGAACAAAGAAAAAATTTACTTAACTTATAACATATTAATAACATATTATTAACATATTAAAGTCCTGTATCATTGTACAAGTAGTAATTGAACTATTTAGAGTCCCTATAGTCCTAATGAGAGGGAGAAAGTACAGATAATGATGACTGAGGGCTTGTGTACTGTGGGGATAACAGTTCCACACAAGACATAGGACTTGAAGAAATAGTTGAAGAAATTGGTGAATGAGATTTTGCCACTGTTGTTGCATATTCTGAAAGGATGACTGCTGTATGAGTGGTTGACTGTGGATATGACTGAGAAAATGGTGCTTGGTAAGAATCATATTGTGGGAAGAACTGAAAAATTTCACAATGCATGTGTGGTTCCTGTGTGGCAGGGTAAAAATGTTGTAAAATGTTGCATTGATCCTGGATGCATTGCTATTGGTGTCTGTGGTCTTGACTGCATATGTAATATTTGATGCCTGTTCTGTGGTGGTTGATGATACCATCCTGACTTCATTTGTGCTTCTTGTTGTGGATGATTGGAAGGCATTGTTGGTACGTGTGGTTTTGTATGACTCATTAGTGGAGCAGAAGGTAATATTGGGTACATATGAGAGGAAGAATGCATTGTTTTCTGATGTAGGTATTCATACTCTGGTGATGATAATGATTCTTGCTCTGCTGGTCTTTGTGGAAATTATTCATACTCTTGTGATTTCTGTGTAATTGACACAGAAGGCATGTGTGATCTAATTGCCTCCATCACAGCAAATGTTAGAGAAAACCACTTCTCATCTTGTACTTTATCAAGTAGAGGCACGAAGCTCATGGCAAATGTGTGAGATCTTTTTGAGCCAACCACATTAAGATCTTTCATATCCTTTCTTTGTTCTTTTTTCTCTAGGATGGTCATCATATGGTGTATCGTGGAAATCAATGAGTCTTCCTTTTTTTTGCCTTTGTGCCCTATATCCAATGCAAATCAGGAAGGAACCCTGGCTGGTCTCAAAGAGGCTGATGAATATGAAGATGAAGGGTCTCTAGCATGGTCTTCACTAGGAGCAGGTGTTAGTGGAGCAGCACCTGGAGAATCATGTATTTCTTTTTATAGTTCAAGATATAAAGAAATGCTAAGAGCTGCTGTTTCAGCTGGGGAATATACAGCAACAGATGTGTCTGTGTCCTGATTTTCTAAATCAATAATGGAATCCTTTCCTAATATCTTGGGACATCCTAATTATGGGACATCCTCTACAACAATATTTTCCTTAGACCTATGGAGCACAAACAATGTAAATATGCATGTTTGAAAACTAATGTTTTTTCTATGAAACTGGTAATTATTAAACTTATTCAGCAAGTTCCATCACTGGTCTCAAGAAGTCCAGCATTGTAGCATATCTGAAGCAAATTTGCAGTAAGTAGTGCAGGCGTTTAGGGAAAGTACCCAGGGTGAGGACTTAGCGATTTTAGGTCCTCATCCTGGGTACTATGCTGCATTGGATCGGGGAAAAAGTGAGTATCATTGTCCTTTAATGTTGTCTTTCACAGACCTCCAGCGTTTCTCTATATCTAGAACTATAAAAAGCAAAATATTTTTGTTTATGATGTATATAATCTATATAAAAACATACAAAATATGGTACAAGAAGGGGAAAAAGCACAAAAAGAAATGCATTTGTCCTACACTTCTACAGAAACTTTTGCTTATCAATAACATTGCCATACTACCGACATCATGAATGTTTGGTTACATTTATTAATACATTTCCTACTATTAGAATGATTACATAAGGATATTGAAATATATATATCTATTTACCTTTCTTGTCCTTTTGCTTCTCTGTCATTGTGGCTCAGGCATCTTCAAAGAGTAGACTTGCTATATTCTTACAAATCTGCTTTGTCCAATGCATGTCTTTATATCTGGTATTGCCCTTGTCATATAGCTCTGGATGGTGTTGCACCTTTGCAATAAGGTCCTCTGTTTCAAGTTCAGCCATATTGGATTAGGCCAATATGAAACTCCAGTCTGCAGCAACAATATCCCTACTGCCATTGTACAACCCTGCACCAGTATGTACTGTGCAACCCTGCACTGGTATGTACCCACAGCCAGCAATTTTTTTTTCTTTTCCCGACATTCTCCTTCCAAACACACGTCACAGCCTTCCTTCTTGTCTCCCATGCGCCAAATCTCATCACAAAGAAAGTGACAACACAGGAAGTAGATGATAATCTTCAAAATAGTGCACAAAATCGCATATACATAAAATTTTGCATAAAATGTACATGCTCTCTCATTGACTTGCATTATATGCGCATCTGTGAGATGATTAAAAAACGCTCATAAAATGGTTATCGCATACACTTTCTTTACGCAAAACAATGCATCGCATTACTTTGGGTATAGTGGAGCTTAGATCCCACGATTTACATGTAAGTGGCTACACTAGCAAAACGCAAGCAGGGAGGCAAATGCTTGGCTCTAAATTAGTGGGGCCTAGCCCTACGTATATTAGCATGTCCACTGTAGGGGATTAACCAAGTGGTAGGATTTAAAGCAAGTGTTTACAGTGCAAACTGCCCAAAGGAATACACT
This sequence comes from Hymenochirus boettgeri, assembly GCA_019447015.1. Lineage (NCBI taxonomy): Eukaryota > Metazoa > Chordata > Amphibia > Anura > Pipidae > Hymenochirus > Hymenochirus boettgeri. Next base: position 173,831,327 of record CM033476.1, read on the forward strand.
AAGTCCAGGTTGCAGAGTATAAAACCTGTGTTTTATTCACATCAGGTACATACCTTCTAAACCAGTCCAGTGGTACAAAACAAAACACAAATAAACCCCTGCTCATATGAGTGTTAACTTCTACTACATTACTCACTCTGCCTATACAAGTGCCCTACTGGGCACTTGTATTGTTTGTCTAGCTGCTCCCAGGCATCCTCTATCCACACAGAAAGAGAGAGAGTGTGTCTGGGAAACACCTTCTCTTCTAGAGAGCTGAATCTAATCCAGCTATAGTGCTAACCGGAAAACCCTAAGTGGTCTAATGCTTGTCAATCCACTCCACCCCACTGTGAGAAATCGGGAGAGTGGCCTTGCTCTAATCAAGTGATACAAATTTTTAACGCACGTAAAGCTTTTGGTTAAGGGATAAAGTCAAAATTATATTAATTGCTAAAAAGAAAGTTAATTTCTACACCAATAAACAAGACGTCTGAGCTCCCATTCTGTGTTCTTATTTTTACCAATCTCAGCCAAGCATTACAGGGTCAATTCAGAAACCAGAATTCTTACAATTGGAAATAGTTTATATTTATATTGAACTAGTTTTATGTTTATAATTTAAATAAACTTTTCCACCCTACTTTGACCAGAAGTACACATTTTATTTTGCTTACTTGATTAGTGATCTATAAGTAGACACAGAGATACAGATGTACAGAAACACCATGCTTGGGCAGGTCAGTTACAATTTAACTTAAATGAATTACAGTACACACAATTAATTTAAAGATGCTTACATGTGTAGGTAGATAGAGATCATACACTGTCCCTGAGTCAACATCAATGGCATGGAATCCCACGGATGAGCCATACATGACCTTAAGCCTCTGTCCATTCTCTACTGTAAGGTCAACAATTAATGGTTTATGTTGAAGAGAAGAAAAAGACTGAAAAACATAAAAAGATGAGGGGTAGCAGAATGCTACTATATTCTTTGTGTTTTTGAAAATCATTAAAAGTAAACATTATATTATAAGTCGTTTAAATAAGGAAATGATGAGATGAATTTACATAAAATGCAAACTCTGCACATGTAAGACTGAATTCGCAAATGCTATTATTTTGTTGGAAATAAAACTGGATTTATATTTTAAGTAACTTTTCTCACTGCAAACTGTAACTTTACTTTGAAACTACAGCCACTTTTTTTACAGTCCATTCCTTATTTTTGCACACCACTAGATGCACACACCATAACACAAGTAGAGCAGTATGGGATTCCTGCAAATGCAAGGTTAAATGTCTGCCTACATAATGCCTATCATAAAAGAGCTCCCTGAGATATTTAAAAAGATGATAACTATAACGCTGAACATACGTGATAGCAAATCTATTGAATATCTAAAAACACTGTCAGTTTCCTTCCCTACACCTGTTGTATTCTTGGATCAACTGGACTTAAAGTTTAGTTCAGAATGACTTGTACAAGAATCTGTCAGCAATTATGTACCCTGGAAAGTCCCAATTAGCATATCACAGCCAGGTGTTAGGGACCTTCTAATGCAAGGTGTGATATCATTGAGGCTAAGAGGTTTTATCAAAACTGCCCAGGGTAGGGCGTTAAAACAGCATTGTACATGGCAGACAGTTGGTGTCGAACCCCCCCACCTCTGAGTCAGGTCTTGGATAATGTGGGAAAGGGTTTTGTGTGTAAAAGAAGCTTAACAGAAATAGTTAATCCGAATACTGTCTCTTTGTTTTCCCGCCCTCCCATCCCTGAGGAGAAAATGTGTACTGGAAACGTCTTTGGAGGTCAGTGGAGAGCAGAGGCTGGGGTAGTTTAAATTTAAGGGTCGGAATGTGGTCTCCCCCTCACAGTGGTTAAAGGTGCTATTGAATTTCGGTTAAAGAGCCCTAATGGCAACACTGAGCTGTACATTCTGGTTGCAAGAAGGGGGGCCAAGTCAATGGGGCACCTGGGCAGGTAATGAACAAAGGGTTATCTCAATTGTATACACCTCCAAAATCCAGCTGATGTGAGGGGGACTCAGCTGGTGAGAGCATGATTTACGTAGGGGGACTCAGCTGGCAAGGGCACAGAAATTAGGGGCAAAAAGCCAAGCTATGCCAATCAGAAATGGCATATTTGGCATTGGCATATATATGGCTTTATGTTAGATGGGGACTGTGTAATTGTATAGGTTCTTTTATACTTTGCAACTAGAAAGTTGTGTTGAGTGTTTTTTATTCATATGAAGAATGTGTTTTTAATGAATGGTTCAATGTTCTTAGGGGTTGTTAAAGCTTTTTTTCCTCCAGAATCAGGAATGGGGCCTTGTGAGTTCTCTGACCCTTAAAGGGCATGTCCACCCCCAAAATTATAATCCCCCCAACTACTGGCCCCATCATGTAGTGTAGTTTAATCCTTACCTCACATCCTAGCTCCATATGGTTCTCCTGTAGTCCCCCCCCAAAGTCCCAAAAACTGCCCACCAGGAGGATAGCAGAGTCCATATAGGACTCCTCTGCCTCCTACCTGGCCCCCGGGAGAAGTTTGGCATGCGTACTGCAGCCCTTCTCCCCCCCCCCCCCCCCCCCCCCCGTCCACCCTTCACCCCCCTTTATCCATATGATTCCCCCTGTCCCCCCAGCCCCAACCACTCTATTAACATTCTTAGAAAGCTCCCCAAACTTTACTTACCTTCCCTCTTTCCCCCGCCGAAATCAACTCCCGGCAGCCGCATCCGTGATTGGCTGCCGCTCCCGCCCCTCTGCTTGCATTTTCTCGCAAGCAGAGGGCCGGCAGCGCGGCGGAGTAAAGAGGGGAGGTAAGTGAAGTTTGGGGATGTTTCTAAAAGTATAAATAGAGCAGTTGGGGCTGGGGGGACAGGGGGAGTCATATATTAAAAAATCGATATTAGGGTGGACATACCCTTTAATAGATGTGTTTTGCATGAGATTTACGTGTATTAAAAAAAACTCTTTAGAAAAATTCCATTCTACCCCTTCTGCTATTTTTTTTTTAATGTATTTCTCTTCTGAATATTCTACTACTGGAATTTAATGGAAGTGAATAATTTGCTCAAGAAAAAAAAGAAAGATTGGACAGGAGAAAGTTGATAATAATTTGAAAGTTTTTTGTTTGCTATTTAAGCCTCACCAGGGTTTGGTAAGTAAGGGAAACTTAGAAAGAATCTTCCTTTTCTTTTAAAGGATAACTAAAACACGATACATGGTCCTCGACCATTACATTTCAACCCTAAAAATGTTAATAGTTAAAATAAAAACAAACCAATTATTGTTATTCTTGTCTTGATGTTTCCTTCCTTATGCAGCAGGTGATATTAGCCAGAAGTGTTTCTGCCACTAGGCTACCTAAGGCAATAGAGCCCCCCCCCCCCCCAACAAACATTGGTGTCAGTTCTGACTATTCATGTTTGTTTCCTTGCTCAATCCTTAAATATATTTCCTATTAATGTCCTATTGACAACTCCTGCTCAAATGATCTGACTGAATTTGCTGTTTGTCTCCTAACCTGTCTGTTTCTTGCCCATTTCTGACTAGTATATTGATGCTCTTTTTTTTAATTAGAACATTACTTTCTCTTCTAGTTACCAGACTTACTAGTTACCATAAACGGCACTACCCGGTGGTTTCCTGCAGTTAAGAATTCTACTTCCTACTAGAGGTTGTGGTCATTCTTGCATCCCGAGAAGCAGCCCTTCACTAATCACTGAACAGTTGCTTTGCTCCTATGACCGCCTATGACCGCTATGATGCAGTACATTAGCAATCAAGCATTGTGCATAATATCCTATGCTTCTTCCTGAAAATTAATCTAGGATCACACCTGGTACTAACATCTAATTATTTAAATTCTAGTGAAATTAAAATTTGTCTCACAACAAGTAGAAAAACCATAAAACAATCATAATACTTTACTAGGTAAAACAAATTTAAAACAGAGCAGGAAGGAAAAAAAGTATTTTGAAAAGCACAATTTAACGGTAGGTGAACTTTTACTGTTCACTGCACAAATGGCACCTCATACATTGGGAAGATTGATGACTCACCTTAAAAGCCATAAATTTATGATATGGTTTCGGTGCCCATGCATACACTTCTACTGAATTCTTCACAGCAATGACTAGAAATTTGATCCTCTCATATTTAACTAGATTACAAAAAAAAAAAGACAGAAAAATGTGCTGTTACAGCTGGGCTCTCACTAGGATTATCCTAATAACTATTTGCTGTAACGGTTAGTATACTGCCAAGATTCTTTATTGCCTATTTGTAAATTTACTGACATGAGTAAAAATAATTTATGCATATAGCATTTGTTTTTAGTGCTTCACTGTACTGGAATGAAGGATGCTAAATAATCAATGAAATTACCCAGTGATAATGTTACTTTAAGGAGGTGTGTCAGCTGCAACATGATGGAGTCTGAATGGAGTAGAGCAGTACTCGGTGGCACTGTGGTGGATCCTCTCTCCCTCTGGAACCTAGGCTGAGCCACAGAACAGAGTACCTGTGTTAGCTTGCCTGTGTTTTCGTGAGTGACCACTGAACAGGATCATTATATTGGTGTGGGGATCTGTGTGGTCCAAGGCAGTGTTTCTCAACCTTTTTATTTGTGGGGAACCCTTGAAACTATTTCCATGTCTTAGGGAACCCCTACATAAAATAATGATTATATATTATATTTGTCATCAAATCATCAAAATACATAATGTATACAAATAGAAATGATAGATCTATAAATATACCTCTGCTTGAAAAAAAAAAAATGCACTGCATTGGGTGGGTCTATACCAGGGTTTCTCAAAACTTTCTCTCCTTATGGAACGTTTGAAATATGTTAATATCTCAGGGAACTCTAATATAAAAACATTATAGCTTATTTTTAGTTATCTCCCATCATAAATACACCAAACACATAGTTGATACAAATATAAAACATTGATTAATATATAGAAAATATATCTGTATTCATCACAATGGTGTATCCATATGGTTTCTGTAAATCTCTTGAGGACCCCCATGCAACCTCTCAAGGACCCCTAGGGGTCCCCGGACGTCTGGTTGAGAAACACTGGTCTAAGATCTCGTGGGGTAATTGGGTGTTTTAGCAGGTATTCTCTATTCTGTGGGGCGATTGTAGAAGCATGTGGCCTTTGGGTTGACTACTGATTGAAATGTGTGGTGCCTGGGGCCCTGAAGGGATTCTGTGGGGTGCCTGGGGGAATGACATGTCTGAGATGTTCCTGGGAGATTTCTGGGTGTGGAGCCTGGGGGATCTCTGGATATATTGGTGCTATCTGGGTGATTTTGGGGTGACTAGTAACATGATTTATTTAGTGGGGCTCCATGGGGATTATATTTTGTGGGGTGCCTGGAAGATCATGTGGTACCTGGGGGGATCTGTGGGTTTACTGGGAGATCGGTGAAAAGACTGTGTGCCTTGGGTATTCTGTGGGATGCCTGAAGGATTCAATTTCTGTGGGGTGCCTGGGAGACTTATGGGTGACTGTGATATCTGTGGGGTGCCAGGAGGTTTCTGGGTGTATGTGTGTTTACTGGGAGGCACCTGGGGTGTTTGAGATTCTGGGGCATTACATTTCAGTTGGGTGCAGGGGGTATTACATTTTTGTGGTATGACTGGAAGATCTGTAGGGTGCCTGGGGGATCCATGGGCTTATCAGGGTTCTGTTGGGTGTTTCTGTGGGTTTAATGTGGTACTCTGTGGGGTGACTTACAGTGACACAAGTTTGTGTGTATTTGTAAGGGTGTAAGTGTGTGTATGTATAGACTAAATTAACATTTCATTTTATTATATTTTTATTATATTAGTATGTATGCATGTGTGTGTTTCAGTTTAGTGTAAGTTTGTGTATGTATTTGTTTATATCAATGTTTGTGTATGAGTATTTGAAAAGGTGTTTGTTTATATCAATGTTTGTGTATGAGTATTTGAAAAGGTGTTTGTCTATGAAAGGCAGGAATCCTGGTTTCTCAGTTTGCCATTGAGCTCCTGTTGCCAGGTCAATACTTAATTAAAGGGCATGTCCACCCCCAAAACTATAATCCCCCCCACTACTGGCCACCAGGAGGATAGCAGAGTCCATATAGGACTCTGCTTCCTGTCTCTCCTCTGGGAGAATTTTGTCCTGCGCACTGCAGGCCTCCCCCCCTCCCTCTCCCACCCTCTCCCTCCTGTTTTGCAAGCCCTCCCCCTACCATTAAAACCCTTTGCCCATTAGTAGCTAGCCTTTCCCCAGCCCCAACCGCATTATTAAATTTTCGAGAGACTCCCACGATAGTTATTTACCTTGATGCGTGATTGGCTGCCTCTCAGCCAATCACGGATGCGGCTGCTGGTCCCGCCCCCTGCTTGCAGTTCAGTGCAAGCAGTGGGCCGGGATTGTGTGGCAGGGGAAAGACGTAAGGTAAGTAACCATTGGGCACTTTCTGGAAAATCTAATAATGCAGTTGGGGCTGGGGGAAGGTGTCCTACCACATATAAATTTTTTTCTTAAAGGGTGGACATGCCCCTTAATGTTTTTTTGTTACATGAAATTAATAATTTGTTTGATCTAGCACTGGGATTCTCAAACGGTATGCCTTTTAATTTTTAGAAAACTACAACTCCCAGCTTTTCCTACCTTCCCTCTGTAGTTGAGAAATGCTAGGAGTTTGCCAACATCTGTACGAACACCACTTGAGAATTCCTGATCTAACATATAAAATCACTTTTCTCATAGAAACAGCATAAATTTGTATTGCTCTCAAATATATATAAGACAACACTTCAAACACATCAAACTTACACTGTAATATTCTAGGATCTCTGGGTCCCAGACTTTATTATACAATGATCATGCAAACCTACCAGAGGGTAAGTTTTATAGGTGAAATGAATGGAGTTGGGAGAAGTAGAGTTAAATAATGCACACTAAAATTTCAATATCAAGTCCTGAATAGTTAGTGACAATAAAAATAACCAAATCATTTTTCCTAAGAAAATCTGTTCTTGCTATTATTTCGTCCTTTTACAAAGCTTAGAATAATTGTCTGATCATTTACATAAACAAAGGTTTGCAGCAATTTGAGGTACTTTGCCTCAAATCTACGCAGTATTTCAATTACAATCAGGCATTTCTTGGAATTAGTTGATTTAAATTTTGAAGCACCTTACAATTAAATTGTGCCCTTTAAGACATGAAGGGAATTTTCCCCCCAAAAAGTAAAAAAAAAAATGTAAGTGCTCCTTATTTTAGATTCTTCTCAGGTCTCAGCAGAAGAACCGGTTCACAATAAAATCCAGGAGCGTTAGTCAGGAGGTGTTCAGCACAAGTTATTTTTATGTCTCGCTCATGTTTAGAAAAATTGGCAATAAAATTCCAATCTGTGCTTACCATCTTATTCTCGGCAGAAAAAGAGCAAATATTTCTCTAAGATTAATAAACTTTTTTAAAGTGTATTCTCAAACATAGATCTAGTTAAACAGCAGCTGACTGCTATGTGTGTTCAGTAAAAAAAACAAAACAGAAAATACCAAATGAAAAATGCATTAACATGGTTTCTTACCAGATTAAATATTATAAATAAATATTACTTTCGGTTATACCGGTAAGTATTTAAGTCGTTAGTTTGTAAAATAATAAAGTCCTAATTAATGCAAAATATCAGGTAATACTCATTAATGATACACTGATGTGAAAACTAGATAGCGATGGTACTTAGGCCTTGGATTAAGGGACTGCAGCTTCTGGAGCAAGTAAGTGCTGCAGATTCAGTCGCACATGTAGGAAAGTAATTAGGCGCAATGTGGGTGTGTCAGCAAGTGAGCACTTGGAAAGTCGCTCCTGACAAGAATCATAGTAATTACACTCACTGAAGTTGCTGATAGTAATGTGGAAGATTACATAAATCATTCAGCTAGTAATCTTAAAGGAGAACTTTAGTGCATATAAAGTTTTTTCAGAAACAGTTAAAATAAGAGTTACTAGGGCAGGGAGGTAGAATTGGTACTTTCTACCTCCCAATACCATTTCTATGAGAAACGGTAGCACAATGAAAACTACTTCTGCCATGAGGAAGGCCCAGGACCATAACCTGGCAGTTAAAAAAAACTGAATGCGCTGTAGCTCCTCCAAAAAACAATATTGGGAGGTGATAATAAACAATCCTAACACAGCCCAGGTACTTTTGTTTTTTAAAAAGTTCATACTTTCAGTATAGTTGTCCCTTAAAGGGCATGTCCACCCTTCAAGATTTTTTTTTATATTATATTCCCCCTGTCCCCCCAGCCCCAACCGCTATAGTTTTATTATTAGAAAGTGCCCCAAACTTTACTTACCTTCCCTCTTTCCTCCGCCGCACTGCCAGGCTTTCTGCTTGCGAGAAAATGCAAGCAGAGGGGAGGGACCGGCAGTCGCGTCTGTGATTGGCTGAGCGGCAGCCAATCACGGACGCGGCTGCCAGGATTTCAGTGCGGCAGAGGAAAGAGGGGAGGTAAGTAATGTTTGGGGCACTTTCTAATAATAAAACTATAGCGGTTGGGGCTGGGGGGACAGGGGGAATATAATATGGAAAGGTTCATACGCTAGGGGGAGGGAATCCTAATCGGGAGGGAGAGGGAGGGGAAGGGAGGGGGAGAAGGGCTGCAGTACACATGACAAACTTCTCCCGGAGGCCAGATAGGAGGAAGAGTCCTACATGATGGGGCCATTACTGGGGGGGATTATAGTTTTGGGGGTGGACATGCCCTTTAAAAGAACATTATAGGTGATTATCTGAGAAGAATATCCAGCCACCGCGGTCGCTGGTTTTATAAAGGTTTGACATTACAAATTTTAATTCCTTATAAATGTAGTGATTGGATAGCAAACACCTGTCCTTTCAGTATAAGGTAGATCACAAATGTTAATCATAGTATCTATTTTTTGATCGTCATTGTGATTTGCATTGTTTTTCTATGCACTTCTACTGTAGACAATATTTTATTTTAAAGAACTTTATCAAGGAAAACAATACTTCTGAATTATTAACTTTTTGTTTTACAGTTCTTCTTGCCCACTCACTCTTCCTTGGAACCACTACAAGGTACAAATGGCACCAAAAATGTTTCATAAACTCTCCTAGAATCCTGTACTTAAATAGAATTGCTATGCTACCGTATATACTCGAGTATAAACCGACCCGAGTATAAACCGAGGTACCCAATTTCAGCTAAAAATCCTAATAAAGTTATTGACCCGAGTATAAACCGAGGGTAGAAACTTGGCACTCAAGATGTTTGGAAACTACAACTCCCAGCTAATAAAGCATGCTGGGAGTTGTAGTTCCCAAACATCTTGAATGCCCCCCTCCCCCTCAGTTCAGTTTGTACCTGTGGGCTCTTCTCCCTGTGGACTCCTGTGGACTCGACTCTTCTCCCTGTGGACTCTTCTCCCTGTGGACTCTTCTCCTGTGGACGACTCTTCTTCTTCTATCTTCCTCCATCCATCCCGGCAGGTACGGTATCAGCATTCCGTTAGCCGCGCGCCCATTCCTGTACCGGCGCGCCGGCTGACGTCACTGCCCGGCGCCGGGCTTGGCGCCGGGCAGTGACGTCAGGCCGGTGCGCCAGTGCAGAAAAGGATCGCGCGGCTGCCGGAATGCCCAGGTAAGTGGTTGACTCGAGTATAAACCGAGTCCGAGTTTTCAGGCTGATTTTTCAGCCTGAAAAACTCGGTTTATACTCGAGTATATACGGTATATTTTTGTGTAGTCAGTGTCACCAGTTATTTTCTATAAATTAATGCAAGTTGTTAGCTATATGGGTCAGTGGACTTTCACAAAATGTCAAACTTCTTATAGTTTATCTCCAAATCATTTGTAAATGTTGTGCGTTTAGAACATTCCAACTCACCAACTTTGTAGTGTACACAGCCTTCCAAATCACCCACTGAAACCCAGCCTTGACGTTTCTCTACTTCTGGATCATTTCGAAGGATCTTGTTCCTCAGCCATGATAAATAGTAAACCCTTAGTTTGTTTTTTTTACCTTGATTAAAAAAATGAATATATTACACAAGTACTTTATTTTGATGGATTAAATGCTGTTTAGGATAGGGAGAACTTAATAACACTTTTTAGTTAAAAAAGAGAAAAATGAAACCTGTAGCACATCTAAACTTGTCCATACAAAGTACTCTAACCTTGTAACAAAACATGAAGAAAGTCATCCAGGCATGATAATGGGAAGTTCCTTAAACCTTTGAGCTACCTGATTGGTGTTTTAGGAGGTACAGTCCCGAATCCACACAAGCCCAAGCCAAACAGATGGCTAAGAGAGTACCTGATTCAAGGGCTTGAGGGGTACCTCTCTATGTCATGATCAGCAACCAGTATAACTCTTACAATATAAGAGCTTTAGGGGCCGATACTATGATGGCTGCAAACCAGCCAAATCAGTGGAACCAGTGGAAAATCAGAAATAGCACAGCGTAGCCTATTCCATATTGGTGTAAACCCTGTATCTTACCTGACCGCAATCCTGCGATGCAGTAAATCTCACAAAGGGATTTAATGCATTCCGGGCAGGTAAGTAACACTGGTAAAAATATAGCTCCACATCCTTAATTTCCAAGCACCTTTAGTAGCTAGGTACAATGTTTTAAAAAAAATGTAGGTTTCGAATTTGATCTTGGTTTACCAAATTCCTAAAAGGTTCCTACGCTCAATTCACTGGAGTTTGACTATAACTAATAATGTTGCTGCGATCATATAAAAAACACATCAATCTCTCCATCTCAAAATGATACAGTATATAAGGGATAATATATAAGAGTATAAAGGTTTGTACACATGTGCCATTGGTCCCTTTATATAAGGATCATACAGGGCAGGGAACTCCAAGGTGGTGCAATATCCTTATATAATACATAAGGCTAGGCATTTTCAATGGGAAGGTGCAGTGGCGAGAATCTATATTACAATCACTCAGTGATGTCACTGGGTGACTTCCTGTATTCTACTGCCCCTCCCACTGTCTCCCCCTCCCTGTATTATTCATTTATATAGGAATCCCTGTTTGTTCTTGACAGACAATGTTTGGTCTTTCTTTCTCTTTTCAATAGGAACGGTAATTAACTATTTATACATTAAACAGGGATTCCTATATAAATGACTAATACAGGAAGGGGAAGACACAGTGGTAGCGGGCAGGTTATTTTTTTGGCTGGCCTTATGTATTATAAGAAATAATACGCTACCTACAGTGTAATATATGGATTTACTTCACCTCGGAGTTCCATGCCCTATATAAAAGCACTCTACCTGAGGCCTCGTGCTTGTATATGGTCATGGAGCTCCTTGGTGGCGTAATATCCTTATATTACACTGTAGGTAGCGTATTATCCCTTATATTATAATGTAAAGGGGTGCGGTGTTTCTTATATTACACAAGTATCTGATTACTTCACCCCATTCGCATTTTAAATTCTAGCCTGAATTGCTGTAAGAATTTAGCTTTTTCTAAAACAAATCCCACCTGATATGGTTATTAGTATATTCAGCCCTTCAAGCACATCCATCTGGTAAAATCGTCTTCTGCTGATGAGGGGATAAACCCTTCCCTGTCCACTCCTATCCAGTAACCAAAGGCCATGCTCTGTTCCAACAAGGAGGTTGACACCTTTAAACAAATTTAATTAGAAAATAGTTTACTACAATTCAACAGAAATCAGCACAACCAGGTAAGAAGTCAAAAAATACAATTTATAAAATGTTATCCACGATAACACGATATTGGTTTATAAAATTATTTTAACTTTTGGAGTCTGTGCAAGTTTTTTTCCTGTTAAATTAAAGGTAAAAGCTTTCTTTTTCACTCGTGTGCTTCTACTGTGAATTTTCAACTAAAAAAAGAAACAATTTGGTTTCACAAACTGGCAATATTCACTTGAGTGCATTAACATATACAACAATCCTAATGGGAACACAAGGAAAGTATACAGCAATCTATTTCTTTTTTCTTGTTATGTGGCTTTTACATCCTTCGCAAGGTCATGATACTTTAGTACATGTTTCTTCTCTGACTACAGCTAAATAAATAGACAAAATAATAAGGCTGAACATTTAGGCTGATTGTGCAGCTGATATAACCACAACACTTTAATAAATCTCCCTGTGTGATTGTGAGGGTTACTGCTTTGTCCCACAACATATTATAAAAGTAAATTAATATTAAAGGGTACCTCCACTAAACAAAATGTTATATTCACAAGGATCCCCTCAAAGCTAACTTTCTCTAAATTTACCCTCTGATGCTACTGAGGACCAATCCCTCACTGCCTATTTAAGGTGGGCTGGCTCTGCATATCCACATTACATGAAGTGCCAATAATAACCACAATATTGCAAATACAAATACAATAGAATATGAGCACAATTCAATTTGAATTGCTTATATTAAATATTCACATTTTATTGTATTATAACATATCCATACATACAGTAAGGGCTGATATCTCAGAGACTTCACTACATATGAATATTATCTACCTGTTCTATTATTTTATTCTCCTTTAAAGTCAGGTCCTCATTTTTTTTCTTACCACTTAATAAGAGGACAAGGACACAACCAATCAAGTGCCCACAAATTATGCAGTCACCAGCTGTAACACTGGATATTCCGTCCGTCCGTGCAAGAAGACATCTATGCTTTTTAAATGTGTTCAGAGATTTAGATGACAACATTTTCAGGCAGAGAATTCCACAATCTTAATGCTTTAGTGAATAATTAACTATTTACGTTGGTTGAGCTGAAATAGATTTTTCTCAAGTCTAAAGGGGTAGCCTCTAGGCTTTTGTTCGTCCCTATGGGATAAAAGACCCCCTGCTAATTGGATCCAGTTCACTCTAATATTTGTTTAGGGTTATTATTAGAGGTTGGATCCCCATCTGACAAGAAATGAAAATCCTAACGTTCCGTCCAAAACTGGGTAGTTCAGATTTCGGGACTTGGACCGCATTTTTGAGGTTTACCGAATGTACTCAAAAGTAGTTTCCAAACGTATTTTCAAGGGTTATTGAACTTTTTGAACGAGATTATTTTCAAAAGTTACTGAAAATAACCTTGTACCTTCGGTAACCCTCGAAAATGTGGTATGAACCCTTTAAAATTACATTCCATCCGAAAATGGATCAAAACTTAAGCGTTTTCACCCATCTTCCGTGCATAGGGAGGACGCTCGGGACTGTGTGTATCGTAATTTTTGAAAAATGACAGACCGGATCTGGCATGTGTGTACCCAGCTTAACTCAATACCCAACACTAGGTAATTTCTAAATAGGTTAAAGAGTACTGGACCCAGGACAGACGCTAACACATTGTTGCATTAATACCAACACAGTCTGTTCTTTAGCCAGTTAGTTCAACATATTTACAAACCTGTGGGCTTTTTGTCATTTGCATTCCTTGCTGCTCTAATTAATGGCTAGGTAGTTGAAGTCACCCAATTTAAGTAAACTATAACCTGACCTAAATCGGGAAGCAGCATTTGTAACTGTGCTTCATACTCCTCTCTAATAATAAGTGTTTTATAACATATTCCAATAATGACATTCTTAGTAATTTTATGACCTATCAAAGCTTTACCCATAAGGTCTCCACATGTCACCTGTATTTGCTTAAAGGGTATGTCCACCCCTAAAACTAATGACCTTATTGACATCGCGTCTCAGCCAATCACAGATGCTGCTGACAGTCAGACCCGTTCTGCTGCTTCCGTGCACGGAACAGCAGCAGAAGGAAGCAGAGGGAACAAAGGCTGGTAAGTATATTAATGAGCAGATTTGAAACGTTTAGACCTTGCGAGGTTGAGGTTTTGGGGAGCAATTAGGCCATGTACAAAATTTAGTTTTGGGGGTGGACCTACCTTTTAAAGTGACCACTGCTGGCAATAAGTAGGTTTATACAGATTTGAAAGAAATTTGTTACAGCTTAAAAAAAAGAATGAAAATCTACCTGATGCTCAGTTGATAAAGTTAATATCTGTAACATAAAACTAAATATATATGTGAGGTGCGGGTTTGGGTCAGATGCAGGTAACGGTTTCTATAAAAATTAGACCTGTGCAGAACTCTACTTTCTGTGGTGCAGGAAACCAAATATCAACACTCCTACTACTGGCCATTATTTAGCAAACTGGCAGTATTTGTCCGATAATTATTTAACATGTCTGCAGGCCTTTAGGGAATGGCAATCACCCACCAGCAGGTGATCTGTGAGACCACTGAACCATCAGCATTTGTTTTTAAATATTTCTTTAATTCATAGTTGCAAAGCTTCTATAATGATCACTGAAACTCACCCCAGAGGGCTGCACAAAGGATCTCCGAATTAAATTTCTTCTTATACTTGCGAATCTCTGGGCTGTCATTTTGAGGACGAATATTTGTTGGATTAACATTAACAACCGACCCTTTCCTTGCGTTTTCTCTCCTGAATGGTTCCACTTTTGAGCAGGGAGCTAAACAAAGGAGATAAAGCAAAACATTTAAATAAGTGATAGTTAGGTTTATTCAATAAGAGGGGAAAAATGTTTCCTTGCTGTTCATTTGTAGCAACCAATCAGATGTTACCTGAAAACATTTGATAACATCTGGTTGGTTGCTGCAGATTAAGAGTAAATGTTTCACCCCTTATTGAATAAGGCCCTTTCAAGTCAATGCAATGCTCCTGCTCTGGAGTTAAAGTCACACTAACCAATGTTATATCAGCACAACGAAAACTCATTTATTGCGGTGGCTGCGTGGCTAACAAGTTAACCGCCCAGCCAGGTGATTGATGTCATATCCCAATATCGGCAATCTATTTCCCCTTTTAAACGCTAGCTAATGGCAAAATAGTTACCATCACTTTGCAATGCACCGAGAGCTGCTATTGGCTTATCACTGTGCCAGCGATATTGTATCGAGGAGCCAATAGCCTCTCTTGGCACATGGCCCTGCTAGTATTTTTATAAAAAGAAATATTTTCAAAAAACAAAAACTTAACATTGTATAATTTACCTCTTTGTTTGTACAGATGCAATTGTTTTTTTTCCACCGCTAAATATGAGCCACTCACAACAATTGGGGCAAATTGGTGGTATCTGTATTTACCAATACCCACTCCCTGGCTGTATTTTTTTACAAGAGGAACCAAGCTCAGTGGTAAATTAACAAGAATTATAACTGTAAAGGGGAACTCATCCCAGCATTAGTAGATGGAACTCTCAATGTTGACGAAACATTCCCACAACTGTCTGGGCCAATCATTCTCATTGCAGGAGTGTTGGGAGGTAAATACGCTATTGGATGGCGAATCAGTCTAATATCTCTTTGCTGTATAGCTAGCAAAAGTCATGAAAAAAGCCTTAACTTAAATACTTACATTGACTACACATTTCATATGAATATAAACCCAAAAGTACATTTCCGTTTATAAAACTATACTCACAGAATGCACTTGGGCTTGTAGGAGGGGAAAGTGGAAGAAGTCTTGGGTCAATAAATGCACTGAAAGATGCTGTAGAGGATGAACTGTTTTTCTGCTGCACATTTTCCCCATGTGGTGTCTGCAATAGAACAGACTGGCATTTAAACCTTACGTAACTATAATATTTACAGGGAAAATATATAGAATGCAGTGTGCATATAGTTCTGTTTGTATATTTTTGAGTGAAATGGTGGCTGTGGTTCCTTGTTGTTCTAGACTGTACTCAAATGTGTTATTCATTTAAATTCTTTAACCTTTTATATACTGTATTTGCATTATTCCTATATGTGGAATGGTGAAAGATGGCACCACTATCTATGCCTGACCACTATGGCTATTTCTTTACCGTTTCAAGGCAGGAACTATGGCAGCAACCAGACATCATCTAGGAATTCCATTACCATATAAAAACACATGCAGGGTTATTCAATAAAAGTTCTTATTGTTTAAAATGGTGCTAATTTTGCCCCAAACAATCAGAACTTATTTAACATTTGAAAGCTAACATCTGATTGGTTGGGGCAAAATTAGCACCCTTTGTAAACAAGAACTTTTATTGAATAACCCTGTATGTATACACACGTAAACCCAGTGCTTAGAATGATTATACATTCTTCAGAAAATTATATGTCGTTCCACCTATTTTTTCAGGGTTCTATTACTATAAATCTATAATAGACACTAGAATATCACAGTATGTTTTTGCTGCCAGTTTATCATTTTATCTAAATACATTTTTTTAAGATATGCCCTCGTGTTTTACTGCCCAGATAAATTACGTACCAGAACACTGGCAAATTCATAGTAACATAGTAATTGAGGTTGAATAAAGACATATGTCCATCAAGTCCACCCTATTCACCCTCCTTTTTTTAACCCTACCTTACAGTTGATCCAGAGGAAGGCAAAAAACCCACCTAAAAAGGGGAAAAAATTCCTTCCTGACTCCAAACAGCAACCAGAAAGTATCCCTGGATCAACCAGATCTATATGTATTAATACCAGTAAATTATTTTTTAGTTTTAGAAACTTATCCAGACCTTTTTTAAAAGATATTCAATGAACTTTCCATTACCATATCTGCTGGAAGACAGTTTCACAGTTTCACCGTTCTCACTGTAAAATAACCTTTCCAAACCTGAACTTCTTTCCTTCTAATGAGTCCTCTGATACGACCTATTAGTGAACAATGCACCAGAGAGTTCATTGTATGGCCCATTAATATATTTGTATAAGGTGATCATATCCCCAGGCAAACATCGCTTCTCCAATGTAAACAGCCCTAATTTGTCTAATTTGCCTGCATATTCAAGCCCCTCCATTCCCCTTATTAATTTAGTTGCCCTTCTCTGAACTGCTTCTACTTCCAAGATGCATATTCCAAATGAGGCTTTACCAGTGCCTTGTAAAGAGGGAGAATAATACCTTTCTCTCTTGAATCTATTCCCCTCCTTATACAAGACAATATCTTGCTAGCTCTAGCCATTGCTACCTGGCATTGTTTGTTACAGCTAAGTCTGTTATCTACCAGAACCCCCAAATCCTTTTCCATTACATATGTACTTAATACAGGTTATTTATGGTGTAGGTGGCACAGAGATGATTAAATCCCAAATGCATCACCTTACATTTATCAACATTGAATCTCATCTGCCATTCTGTTCCCCATTTTGATAATCTATCTAGGTCTGCTTGCAACACTTGCATATCATTTGAAGTTTCCAAAGCTCTGCATAGTTTAGTGTCATCAGCAAAGACAAAGATCTTGCTCTCAATGCCCCCTTCTTAGTCATTTAAAAACAGATTAAACAGAAGCAGCTCCAGTACAGAACCCTGAGGCACTCTACTTAGAACTTTAGCCCACATAGATGTAGCTCCATTGACCACCACCATCTGTTTGCGATCCAATAACCAATTCTCTATCAATGCACAAATGTTTTCTTCAAGGCCAACAGTCCTCACTTTATACATTAGTCACCTATGTGGCACAGTATGAAAAGCTTACGCTTTTCATACTGTGCCTAAATCTAAATTCTTACTCGCTTCTTCATAAAAAAACAATTAAATTTGTCTGGCATGATCTATTTCTCAGAAATCCATGCTGACTATTACTAATAAGATGAGCTCTGGAGACAAAGTTAAGGATATGATCCAGCAACAAAGTTTCCATCACCTTCGCTATCACTGATGTTAGGCTTACAGGTCTATAGTTACCAGGCTGTGAACAACTACCTTTTTTGAACATTGAAAATAAAATTCTATTTTCAAAGCTTTGTTGTTATCAAGTGGAATGCATACAAAGTATTAATTAAAGGGCCCTTTAATTATTACTTTAATGTGGCTCAAGAAAAACACTGTGCTATTTAAACTTGCCTAAAAATTAGATTGCCTAAAATAAAAAGGAATTTGTATGAAGAGAAATCCTTTCAGCACCCTCTTTGTTCTACATTTGGACATCTCCATGCTGTTACATTTTTTGGGGGATTGATAGAAGAAGGAAATAGCATCTTCTGCTTTGACAGGGGCTGGATAAGAGATACGCAATGTACATGAATAGATTGTATGAAAGGGCTGAAAAGATGACCAGGAATGTGATTTCCTTTCTCTGATTTGGTTGTGTGAACAATATGAGAGCAGAAAAGATAATGACTTCACCTGATCGGTTAAAGAATTGTTCACTGATCTCTGGCAATTTTGAGGAGTTTTGGACTGGCTGTCGGAAGGATGGCTCTGTAAAAGATCTGGCAGCAGATAATTTTGATTGTAGGAACTCAATAGTACTGGGCTGTTGCTACAACTTTGCTTTTCGGTTGTCTGTGTGAAGAAGATTGAAATTTTAACTTTCTTAAACCTGTCTACACCACAGAGAGATACATTTGTCATTTCACCCAGAAGAACCTTGGCAAAGGCAGGGAATAATTTTGGAAGCAAGCAATATGTACTCAGTGTTCAGTACCATCTTTCCAATAATTCACACTTTGGGCTTAGAATTTGCTATCCATACTCATTTTCCATTCTGTATTCCATGCAAAAACAAGGTTGAGTATAGCAAATAGAGATGGCCGAAACTCACCAGTTTCGTTCCGTTTTCGGATTCCCGGATCTCAAGAAAATGCTGAAGATCGGAAAACGGAACGAATTTTCAATTATTATTGAATGTTCGAGGCTATTTTCGATAATTTCCCAAAATAGCCTTGAATATTTGATTATCCTCGAAAATACGATCAGAGACTACTTTTGAGTTTCCGATCATATTTTCCAATTATCGAATGTTCGATAATTATAGAAAATGGGCTCCGAAGTCCCGAAATCCGGACGATCCGTCCAGATTCGGCCGGACCATTCGGATTTCAGAACCGAGGGGGTTCCGTGTTGGATCTGGGTCTGAGTTGGACCCGGATCCCATTTCTAATAGCAAATACGGCACATAACTAAGTAGAAAGCAACGCATATATTGACTGTAACCTTTCTCACTACCTTCCTATTATACCCAATTAGAAACATTTAGAGTTCATCTCCAGTGTAAATGTAACTCATTTTCAAGATATCTTAATAAGAGCTGGTATTTGTATAATGTTTATACATTAGTAAGTTCTTTAGATTACATAGATCAAAAAAAGACAATGTCTATTTCATTGTATTTATGTGGAGCTGGTTAAGGATTATAAACTGTGATATCCCATTTCATGACTCTGCACCACAAGTTCTACTTTCTAAAGATTAGTACCTTGTCTTGAAGTGAGTTGCTTCGGGAGTGCTCTGACATACCATCTGGATCTTTTGTCGTCCTTGGGACATTCATTACACCATTGCTCACTGGTTGCCTAGAAATGGAAGCCATTTAGCCAATAGATTAGATATAAGAACATACATTCTAGGGATTTTCTAAATGTGCTGCTTGTAAATGCAAAAATATGGCAATTCCTTCACAGATAACGCTTCCACGAATATGCTTGTGAACATATGCTGTTTTAACACCTTACTCTGGGCGTTCCTATAACACCTCTTAGCCACTATCTAATCACACCCTTAACACCTGGCTGTGATATGCTAATTGGGATTTTCCAGGGTACATAATTGCCACAGATTCTTGTACAAGTCATTCTGAATTGAGAAAGCCAGTCGGATGACTAGCGAAACGTCTTCAAGAACTACATTTCAAGTCCAGTTGATCTAATTGATTACAACAGCTTCCACGAATAGTGTTTCTCAAACTTTGTACTTGTGAGAGAAAGACACACATAATAAAACTATATTCAGCAGCTTCATTTTATTTTTTTAAAGTCATACTAAAACAATATATTTTGTGCTATAATATAATTCTAGTTGAAATAAGCATCTTTTGGAATATATATGCTGAGGTCCTGAATTCGATTTCACCATTGGTCACATCTGCAAGGAGTTTGTATGTTCTTCCTGTGCTTGCGTGGGTTTCCTCCTGGCACTCCGTTTTCCCCCACAATCACAAAGTGATTAGATTGTAAGCTCTTCGGGGCAGGTACTGATGTGAATTGAGTAAATAATTGTAAAGCGCTGCGGAATATGTAGCACTATATAAGAAATAAAATACATACATACATATGTATTTGGAGAGAGGAACATACCCTATCCATGCAATGGCCTCATGTCTATGTTGTTGTAATTAGAAAGCAGAAAGTAACCTTTTTTTCTGGATATCATCATCACTGCTTCCCATTTCATCACTAGACGACGAATAATATGAAGCTTTCAAGTATGAACTGCTACTGTCCTTTCCTCTACCTAAGTAGCTGGGACTCTGTATTAAAAACAAAAAGAAACATATATTGTAAAAATGATGGACGTTCAAAAGCCTTTGTTTTACCAGAAAATCCACCCATCTTTGATTGTTTAGATGATCTGGAGCTATGCAGATCAAAGAGATGGCAGCTCCCTCCTTTTGTATATGGTGTCACTAGAGAAGGGACCAGCCATTTCTTCAATCTTTAGAGCTCTGTTTATTAAAAAAACTTTACAAGAAAACGACAAATATGGATCAATTTGCAGGTAAGTCTTTGGAATTTCACAAATCCAATTCCTTTTATTTTCCTGT
Source organism: Hymenochirus boettgeri (assembly GCA_019447015.1). NCBI lineage: Eukaryota > Metazoa > Chordata > Amphibia > Anura > Pipidae > Hymenochirus > Hymenochirus boettgeri. The sequence continues at coordinate 173,851,915 of CM033476.1, forward strand.
ATCAATTCCTCTCACTCCTTTCCACATAAAGTTTTTGTGTTTTATCCTGAGGGATTCCTTCCCTGTAAAAGGTTTTAAATGACAACTATATAGAGACTCTGTGTCATATAAAAATGCTATATCTGAATTCCAATATGTAGCTGGAGGTAGGGATGAGTATTCTCGCCCCTTTCATTGAGTGTGCACAGCCCCTGAGTTTGTTCTTTTCCACTTCTGCAGCACATGAAGCACACAAGATAGAGATTCTGTTAGGCAGAATTTGATGCACAAAAATGCTATTTTTAGAGCTTGGCAACAACAACCTCCCACTACATTACAAAATTCACATAAAAGCTTGTAAAATGATATAAACATAGGTATCATTGCCTTTTCATTTTTAAATAAAACCTTTACAAAATTGTCCATTAAAATATTTTTTAGGAGTTGACTGTGCCTCCGATACATAGTTCTTACTGTTTATTAAGGATGTAGACAAGTTAAATTGCCATGCCACCCTCCCCTAAATAATACAGTACACAATATATAACCAGATAATTGACTACATACTAAATTGAAAGTACTTGTGAAAAATGTGTACTTTCCTTAACAATATTGGTATTGTGGATTTAAGCTTCACCAATTCAAATATTATGAGATAAACATAAAGTATAATACACTACTATTAAAGCTGTTTAAAGAACTATCACTTAACATACAAAGCCTTGGCACATAAAGCTCCTTCATCTCCTTTACAAACTATCAAAACATCATTACTTACCCGAATGTTCCATTAACATGACTATTTCTTACATAGCACTATGGTATGTTCCCATATTAATGTAACTGCTTTGATAATTAGCTGCAGTTTGCTGAAAATAAGCAATATTAAAAAATTTGTCCTCTTCATAAAATAAAGAAAATTCACCTTTTGAGTCTTACATTATTTAACGTTTACTATTAATGAGCTAGAGACAATTCGCCTTTTGAGTTTTATACTATTTATATCTTTGGCTGAAAAAAAACACCAAATGTGTTAGGCTATTGTTTAATAACAAAGATAGGTGTTCAGTGTATTAACCAATTTAATACTACTTTGAAAAACCACCAGGGAGTGTTACCTATTTACCATCATATGTGCTGAACTTTTTCAGCATTATTTGTGTTACTTTTTGCTAGATAATTTTCGCTTTTGATGAAAATTCGCCTTTTTAATAACTTTGATGAAAAGAAAAGTTGAAAGTTTAAAAAATTGTGGTAAAGGTTGGTGGGGAAAAAAAGCAAAAATAATGCCCTTTATAAATATGTCCCTCATATTTTATTGGTAAATAAAGAAAATCGGAACATAAAAAAAAGATCTTAAAAAAGCAAAAAATAAACTTTTATAAGCGAACTCGCAGATTGTATTACTGTAAATGGTGGAAAATAGTTTAACACCCCCCGAGTACTTATTAGTATTGAGAGACACTCCACATTGTACTGACTTCTTCCATGGACCCATTGGCAGGCTAAAAAATGGCCAATTATGCGTTTTCGCCACCTCAGACTTAGCGAATTGGAGTGGCTGAACTTAATGCAAAAATACATGGCGAAAAGTAACTACTTTCGTTACCGGTTATCACTGCTTTATAAATAGCAAAAGTAACTTTGGCGAAAAGGCAGCGTTAAAGAAGGCGAAAAGTTTAACAAACCTTTATAAATATGCCCCTTAATGTATCTGATGCATTGAAATAATGACATTTAGTTGACCGCTTTCCAGACTGTTAAATCTTACCAGAATCTTTTGGCCATGCTGATGTGGCACATTTTCAGCCTTTCTGAATGGAGGAAGGTGATTCTGTGGTACTTGGTCTTCTTTGGTGGGCCCTACAACATTTTACATGTTAGCACTGTTTCTTTCAGAAGATTGAATTGTCATTTATATATCTAATCCCTTTAAAAATAACAACCTACCATATGCTTACACTTCCTAGTTAGAGAGGTTAAAGGAACATTGTAAAGGTCTATCACACTGATATTGTTCATTTAGTTAAAACAAACCTTTGGTTATTATTCCAATAGGCTTTACAAAGTTATGTTTTTGTTAACCTGGCAATTTAATCCCTTTAGTAGGGATGGGTTGCACCTCACTGATGGTGGTGCAGCTGTTTTAGGGGAGAAGATGGCTAGAGGGTTGGAGGAGATTTTAAACTAGGTTTGGGGGGGGAGGGTATTAGCAGTCTCACTGGGATAGATAGTCCAGGAAGAAAAGAAGGGTAAATTTAGGCCAGTGGTGGGCGGAAAGGGGGGTGGGGCTAGCATAGGGGATAGGGAGGAATGTGTATTAAAGTGTACGAATAAATTACAGGATCATAATCTAAAATGTATGTTTGCAAATGCGAAAAGCCTGGCTGACAAAATGGGTGAATTGGAAATGATGGCATTGAATGAAAAGTATGATGTAATAGGTATAGCAGAAACGTGGTTGAACAGTTCTCACGACTGGGCTGTAAATATAGAAGGATATGCCTTGTTTAGGCAGGACAGAAAAAAAGGAAAAGGGGAGGAGTATGTGTTTATGTTAAAAAAGAATTGAAGCCAAATTTAAAAGAAGAGATAACTGGTGATATGGATGATAAAGTGGAGGCAATATGGGTGGAATTAGGCAACAGGAAAGGGGGTAATGTCACTGTTGGTGTCTGCTATAAGCCGCCAAATGCTAGCAGAGAGGAGGTGAGTCAACTTCATATGCAGTTGGCAAGGGCTGCAAGTTTGGGGAGTGTGCTCATTATGGGGGACTTCAATTACCCTGACATTGATTGGTGTGGTGGAACTGCCATCACAGAAAAAGGCGATGAGTTCCTGAATTTGCTGCAGGATAATTTTCTCTCACAGGTGGTTGAGGTTCCTACTAGAAAAGGAGCTCTGTTGGATCTGGTAATATCTAACATTGTGGAGCGCATTATAGATATAAAGGTAACTGGAGGCTTAGGGAATAGTGACCATGAAATAGTGGCATTTGGACTTTGTTATCGAAAGGAAAAGTGCGCTGGGTTAACAAAGACATTTAATTTCAGGAAAGCAAATTTTCCCAGGTTAAAAGCAGCTCTTCAGAATGTCAACTGGGATAATGTATTATCAGGTAAAGGTACTGAACAGAAGTGGACTGTGTTCAAGGGGATTTTAAGCCAGTTCACATCTAAATTTATACCCTTGGGAAATAAATGTAAAAAAAAATAAATCCGCGCCCATGTGGCTGAATTCTGATGTAAAGAGGCAAATGGTAAGGAAGAAAAAGGAATTTAAAACCTTTAAGGCCGAGGGAACGGAAAGGGCCTTTAGGGATTATAAAAACTGTAACAAGGAGTGTAAGAAAGCAATCAAACTAGCTAAAATTAATAATGAAGTTAGAATAGCTGAAGAAAGCATCACTAAGCCTAAGCATTTTTTTAAGTATATTAATAGTAAGAAGATGAGGACTGAGAATGTGGCACCATTAATTAATGGGGATAAGTTAGTTACGGAGGATGGCGATAAACCAAATTTCTTGAATAATTTTTTTACCTCTTTATACACTATAGAAGATCCAAGTACAGATATCATAGAGTATAGTAGCAATAAAGGTATACAAGATTCAAGTTCACTTTGGGTAACCGAGGATATGGTACAGAAAGAACTAAATAAGGTTAATATTAATAAATCTCCTGGACCGGATAAAATACATCCTCGGGTACTTAAGGAGCTAAGTTCAGTTTTATCTAGGCCATTGTTTCTTATTTTTGCTGATTCCCTCATGTCCGGTGGTGTGCCTCTGGATTGGAAAAAGGCTGATGTTATTCCAATATTCAAAAAGGGTAGTCGTTCACAGCCGGGTAATTACAGGCCTGTAAGTTTAACTTCAGTGGTGGGGAAGATCCTGGAAAGTTTAATAAGGGAACATGTTCTAGAGTATGCTTCAAGGACTGACATTATAAGTAGTAACCAGCATGGATTTAGGAGGAATAGATCTTGTCAAACTAACTTGCTTGGCTTTTATGAGGAGTCACATTTGTACATGGATAGAAAATTGGTTAATGAATAGGATGCAGAGAGTAGTTGTTAATGGGGCTTCATCATTATGGACTAAAGTGCTAAGTGGGGTGCCACAGGGTTCTGTGTTGGGGCCTCTTCTATTTAATCTATTTATTAATGATTTGGAAGTGGGTATTGTCAGCAAGGTTTCTGTGTTTGCTGACGACACAAAACTTTGTGGACCATTAAAAACTTCAGAGGATGTGCAATCGTTGCAAGGGGATCTAGATAGATTATCACATTGGGCTGCTAAGTGGCAGATGAAATTCAATGTTGATAAATGTAAGGTGATGCATTTTGGACTTAAAAATACTTGTGCTCCTTATACTATAAATGGCTCTGTGTTAAGTGAATCCCTGTTGGGAAGGGATCTTGGAGTTTTGGTGGATAACAAACTTAAAGGTAGCAAGCAGTGCCAGGCGGCAACAGCCAGAGCCAGCATGGTATTGTCTTGTATAAAGAGAGGTATGGATTCAAGGGAGGAAAATGTAATTATCTCTCTTTACAAAGCATTGGTAAGGCCTCATTTGGAATATGCAGTGCAATTTTGGAATCCTGTGTACAAAAAGGACATCTTTGAAATGGAAAGGGTTCAGAGAAGGGCAACTAAATTAATAAGGGGATTGGGGGAGCTTGAATATGAAGAGAGACTGGAAAAGTTACAATTATGTACGCTGGAGAAAAGGCGCTTGCGTGGGGATATGATTACTGTGTATAAATACATTAACGGGCCATACAATAAACTATCTGGGGCATTGTTCACCAATAGAACATGTCAAAGGACACGAGGACATCCCTTAAGACTTGAAGAAAAAAGGTTTAGGCTTCAAGCTCGGAAAGGGTTTTTCACTGTGAGAACGGTAAAGCTATGGAACTGTCTCCCAGTGGACGTTGTAATGGCAGGTTCATTGGTCAGTTTCAAAAAAAAGCTGGATGAGTTTCTGCAAACAAGAAATGTTGCAAGTTACTGGTATTGATACATAAAGTAGAGTTGATCCAGGGAAATTTCCGATTGCGGCTTGGAGTCAGGAAGGAATTTTTTCCCCTTCATAAATTTGGTGGGTTTTTTTTGCCTTCCTCTGGATCAACAGTTAGGCAGGAAATTAGGATATTGGATGGACGTATGTCTTTATTCAACCTCAAATACTATACTATACTACTATACAAAGGCTACAAATTACACTGTGAAGTCCTTTTAGATGCATGGATCTGGTTATAGACTTAAGCAACAGTTTTACAACCTTAAAACAAAACCACAAATGTGATTGATTATCCATTGACCTTTGGAAAGAATTTAAAAGCCAACATGACAAAAACATAGAATTACGTGGAATAACCAGTAAAAATGTACCAAGCAAATTCTGTATATATACATATTATGTGCTTTCAGCCAGTGTCGAGTTCCATAAGCACCTCCTTCCCTCCTTCCCTCTCTCCCTCTCCATCACTAACTGTTTTATACATCAAACTGATAAAACTGAACTTCTTTCCACATTTGGAAATTCATATGATCCTTGTATTGTAAGTTCAATTTGGGGCGATTAAAAAAGGTTGGGGCGTTGTAAAATCTTCAGTCTTGTTGCGTGTATGCCCACCATAACTGATTTTCACAGCTATTCATTTTTAGCAATATATAATGGCCCACAAAGTATTAAAGGGGTTGGAGGTGTTAAAAGATATAATTAGTTAACTGGAAGTTGGATGGAAGTGGAATAAACTTCATAAAAAAGATAATAAGAAGATTTCTGTTTATTAAAGATTTTGAGAAAGTTGGGATGTTAGGAAAATCTTACGGCAACGTATCCATTACACAAAAGACAGCACTAGAGAGAATGGAAAATCAATTTGCAAGCATCAATTATTTTCAAAACATATGTTTACAGCAAACATACAGTCAATTGTATCGTACTAAATTGCCTCTGAGAGAAAACTGTCTGCACAGAGCAATCCAATTATTTGGATTTGTAAACACAGGTTTATTTTTAAGTACATATAAACCTTAGCAACTAGGTTAAGAGAGAATTCCCACACATTGAAGCTTCGGAGCAGGTAGCAGAGCAAAGTCAGCATTCCCCTGTTTTGTGGAGGTAACAAGTTGGCTAATTGGATTATTCAATGCCACTGAAAGCCTGGTGTGTCTCTTTAGTTTTTCCCAATAGAATAAGACAGAAAAAATAAAATCTATTGTGTATTATGTACAGTGGAAAAACCACAACATCAAGAACTCTTCTTGTGCAGGACTAACAAATGTCACCCAGTCAATTAAAAAATGAAAATTTGCATTGTATTGTATTTACCCAGAGCCACAAGCATGATACTGAATCCCTGCAAGTGGAAGTTTAGCTTCCTACACCAATTTTCACATGTGTGGGCGCTCGGTCAGAGATCATTCGGAGATCTGCCAAATGAACCTTCACCAAGTGGCCACACGCGTTCTACAACTAGATAAAGTGACTGTTAGCTACATGCTCGACCATTGGGCCTCGTACATGTGATTAAATCTTTTGCATCTTTCTGTAAATAGGGGCCTTGGTGTAATGGTTCGTTCACACGTGCGATCGCAGGTGCTGATCCGCAGCGCACGATGTGTAGGAATGGCCGTTCCGGACGATAATCGGTCCGTGTATGGGCACTTTATCGGGCAAAACAGCTGTTCTTTCGGAGATCGTTGCACCATCCGCCGGATCTCCGAATGAGCGGTCGTTTTGGCGATAAAGTGCTCATACACGGGCCGATTATCAGATGAAACGGGCATTCGTACACATCGTGCATCGCAGGTCGGCACCCGCGATCGCACATGTGTATGAGCCTTAACAGCGCTTAAGCACAAAATTAAACACCTTAAGCTTAGTATGCTTTAGCTAAATCTTGTTAAAGATAAGACAAGCTGCTTGTACTAAATAGAGCAGTAGACAGCAGTTGGAATCGGAGGTATATTTTCTTCCCGGTTTGTGGCATTTTAGGGCACTTGGCAGATTAGCAGATGTTATTAATTTCCACTGCTTTCTACTACTTTAAAGTTTATCTGTTTTTTTTTTTTATATTCCACAGGATAAGAATATTGTTCAGGGGTAACTATATATCTATTATTAGTATATCTATAGAATAATTTCATCTAGCAGATGTGTAGACACCCTTGAATGACATCTAAACAGAATTTATTACTAATGGTACATTAGAACTTAAAGGTGGCCCTACACATGTGATCCCACAGCATGTGTGCCGACAGATCACATTGGTATCTGTCAGCACACATGCTGTGGGAACAGTACACACGGACCCGACTGATCCGCATACGTGATATAGGGATCGGCCGGCCGTGCAGCCATACACTGTTCAATCTGATGGACTCTACTTAAATTAAAGGGAGCCGATACTGACCGACGGACATTTTCCGTCATTCCTGATCGGTCAGAGTGCTGACTGCGGTTGTTCGTCAGCACTCCGATCAGTTGGAAACAGTCCCTACACACTAACGATAATAGGCAAATCCTGTCGTTCCCCTAATAGATGCCTGATCCCATTGTCTCCAACAGGATTGTCATTTTATCTGTAATTAGTTAAGACACTGGGATCCCAAACCAACATTTAACATCAAATAATTGTCAACTTTGCTCTTTTTGTCATCAAGAAAACATCAAACAGAAATCTGCTTTATAGTTTTTCCATTCCTTAAATCCACTCTATAAATATAATCGTGATAATGTGAATTTGAGGGTTAACCTCTGTCTCCCTAAATTAATGACCTGTCTTCAAATATTTTTACATTCTGGTTAGACAGGTGCCTTAGTGAGTAATGCATCTGTAAGTTAATATATGGCTTCTACAACCATTAAATAAACCTCAGCTAATATGTCTCTCTGGCCCAGATGTATCAAACAGCACCTGCATGAACAATCACCTGGTGTTAATCTATTGCTCGGAGTTCTGCTTCCAGTTGAACTCTGTCCAATGCGCAATTCTTCAGACGGCTGTTTCTGAGATTGCTGAAGGAAATTGCTAGCAGAAAAATAAAAACAAAATGTTATTTATTATTTTGTGTACTGTCCTCAAAATAAAGTTTGTACACACTAGTGGTACATAGAAAAGCTTCTATACAAACAAGTCATTGTCAGGATTTTATTGGCAGCTTTGTGAATAAGCCCTCTAATTTTTATATTTTGATCTGTTTGTGTTGCCCAGTCGACTTTGTTCAAATGCTACTTTGCATCTGTAGAGACCTTGAATGATGTGCCTTATTTTGACTACCATAATTATTAGAGTGATATGATCAAGGATCAAGCATTCTGGGTCATGCAGACATCAAGATAATTGCTGTTTCATCTCATCATGTGGTTGCCATGATTTGTCTAGGACCTAAATAACATATGCAGCATGCAGAATACCTTTATAATACCACATGCTCCATTTGTACATTAAAATGGCGGACAGTAAGGGTTTGTTAAAAATGAAGATTAAGCGCACGGCCTCACTGCAATGCAAACGCAAACGCAAAAAAAGCGCAGCAGTGTGGCCTAGCTCTAGGATGGGTTAAATTGCAAAACACAAGGCGCAGTACAGTTTGCAACCAGAAGATGGCTTTGTCTAGCTGTGTAGTTCCTTATTTTCAGCAATACTATTTGTATAGGTATATACAGTATATACTTGTATACTAATGTATAGATAAATATTCCCTTTCATTTTACTCACAGTCAGAGTAAAAAGATTTATTATGAACAGAAGCACTGTCAAAAATTTAGAAACAATAATTAAACAAACCATACAATTGTATTCTACCCCAGCCTGCTTACCCCTTTGTCTGTGTATGTTTTGAGTAGTTAAATGGTCAGCACAATTTCTTCCTGGTAAATAATGGTCCATTTTCTAATAATGTCTATTAGATATTTTAGTAAAATAGAATGACCTTTGCAGGACCATTTAAAGACAGATTAGGGTATTGAATAAATGTATTTGGATTCTCATTGCATAAAATGCAATAGGAGTGGAGATTCTCAATTCCTTTGATTATAGAAGTACCCAGGGCTTAAATAATATGACTATAAATGGTTTTTTAATAATTGTGAGCTGTCTGTCCCTCCAATATAGAATGGCTGAGGATAGCATTCTGCTTTGGAACAGCTGAATGTACTTTTTTCAGTGAAGTAGGCTGGCTGGAGGGTTTTATTTGTTAGAAGATGAAATTGAAACCTATACTTATATTTTTAAAATAGTTCCCTTGGTCAGACTTTTGCTTTGTGAGGGATCATGTGATGTGTCTTACCCAGATGGGCATCTTTGGTGGCCTTTGATTTCTTTGTTGTAAAACTTGGATGTGGTTCTTAAAGGAACCTGAAATAGAGGAAGGAAGAAAAAGGATGATGTTTTAAAGAAAACAAGGTTCAAAATCTAAGGTCATGAAATGATAGACATAATATTCAGTCATAAAAAGACACAATGCTCATGTAGGCACAAAAGGGAAATTTGGAATATGAGAGAATTGGATTGCAAAGGATCAGATTTTCAAGCCCGATTTCATTAATTTTTATTGCACAGAAATTGTTCTATATAAAGCTGGGTAGTAATAGGAATATGATATTTGTTTTGCTACCGTAAATACTAATGTAATAAGATTGATTTTTATTAAAATGTTTGATGGATATTCCTTCATTTCTGCCCACGGGCTATAATAGGGCTACGCTGTGTTAAAGATTAGCAGGCTCATTTACCCAGAGCCGCTATTGCTCTGGGTAAATGCACCTTCCGCGATTCAATATCATGATTGCGAATGTGGGTAAATCCCGGGAAAGGGATATTTTTTTGGGCTGGCCTTATGTATTATAAGAAATAATATGCTACCTATAGTGTAATATATGGATTATGGATGACCTGTATAAAAGCTTGTATGACCTGTATAAAAAGCCTGCGGCCTCGTGCTTCTATATGGTCATGGAACTCCTTGGTGGCGTAATATCCTTATAATACACTGTAGGTAGTGTATATATATAGCGTATATATGTCGGAAAGCGATTTGTGCTCCTTTCACCCTTCTGGTTCGCATTACCAGTGTAATGCTACCAGGTAGGTCCCAGTGTGTGTGCTGCGGTCCGGTGTGTTATTGGTTCGCTTGCGTGCAAGACTTTTCGTGCGTATCGCATCCAATAACATTATATGACCCGGAACCCAGCACACACGGAGTATCACACACAGCAGCACATTGCAACAATCCTGCATGCGCTGCTGTGCGTGAAAGTGGGACCTAGCTCTGAAGGTGAGGCATGTAAATTATGCTTGTAAAAATGAATTCCTTTATATTGTATTAACCCTTGACCACAGTGCTCTCTGAGTAGGCCTTGTGTGTCAGGCACACTTTTATTCAAGTACAGTCGCCCTTCCACATGGTCCCATCAAGGAACACAATTATACAAATAGACAATAATTAACAGTTGATTTTCTATTTGACACACCCACTAAAAAAAATTCGGCCACTTGGAAAGTTGCACAAATAGCACCAAATTAGTGGTTACTAGTCTGCGGTTTAAATGAGCACATAGTACAGAATTATCCATTCCAGTAACACAGGGAACACAATTACAAATGGAAATGTGAGCTAGATGCTTTATTTGAAAAACACACAAATCGGTTTGTTTGTATAATACAACTATAGTAAACAGCCCTTGGCACCAGGTACATTTCAGTATAAGGATGCCAATTTGGCTAGATAGTGGGAACAAATGGGCTATGACCATTACAGGCAGATATATTCTTTCCTCCTAACTAAACATGGATAATATAAAAGTCAAACTCCATATTCCTGTCTATATTAACTCTGGGATGCCTTGGCACTATAGAGTTTGCTTGGGGTTTTATTACTGTGAAGCATAATGCTAAACATTGTCCCTTACCTAAATTAGCAGAACAAACTGTAACATGGTTCTGAGTAGTGAACAAAGCTCAGGATAGAAACACATTTATCTTTTATTTTATTGCAGTATTGTCACGCATCATTAACGCTCTCAGTGAGATACGGCTCTACATTTACGTCATTAGCCTTTGTTATATTTTTGGGACATGGAATAACAATACATTTTTTTTTTTTTTACAAATATTCCCTCTCCCAGAAACACAGTTGATATATGTAGAGATATTACGGGAACATCCTTTGCTTTGGTTAGTCCCCATCTCAATCTGTTATTCGGATGTCATTTGCAATAGTTGGCTGCATTTCAGAGATGCTTAGAAGCTGTCACAATGCAGTATTTTTTATAATTTTCCAAACAATAAAACAACAGTAAAAACTGGAGCAGGAAACTTTTGTAGAAGCTGAGAATATTAGAGGCACAGACAGGGTGAGATGTCATCTCAAAGATAACATTAATTCCAGTGGTATACTTAAAGATAAAAGTTATTATTCATGTACTGTTGGCAAATGTTTTTCACCACTACATGAATAAACACCCTATTTGTTTTTGTTAAAGTTGTAAAGCTTAGTACACACATGCGATTGCATTTTGTGACAAACAAACAGCCACAAAACAGCTGTTCTGGCCACAATAAAGATAGCACATGCGGCCACTCAGTCAAGTGTCATAGGTGGTTCATCCTGGATAAACAAACAACGCCCAATCCTTAGGGCCTGGAGTGTGCAACTTATAGCAGATAAGAACTACCCTAGATTATATACTTTACTTAAGGTTTGTACACACATGTGATTGTGGGTGTCGACCCACGATGTGTACAAATGGCCGTTTCGGACGATAATCAGCCCATGTTTGAAACGTACGTTCGGAGATCATTGCCAAATCCACTGGGGGATCTCCGAACGAGTGGCCCGCGGTCGCAAGTGTGTACGAACCTTTAAACTCCCGCTGGGGGATCTGGTGTCCACATGTGCTATCTTTAATTTTGGCTTTTGCTGGAAGGTTTCAAAACTGTTGATGGGTATAGGTTCCCAAACCTATCAACACTTATCATCGAACGCTACAGTTAAGGGTTATCGCCATATTCGAGGGTTACCGAATGCCGCATTCAAGGGTTATGGCCGAATTCGAAGGTTAGTGAACGCTACATTCGAGGGTTATCGCCGTATTCGAGAGTTACCAAACACCTCATTCGATTGTTAGGGCTGATTTTGAGGATTAGCGAACGCTTCATTTGATGGTTATCGCCGAATTCAAGGGTTAACGAATGCTGCATTCTAGGGTTATGGAGCGCTAAAGTCGAGGGTTATCGATTCAAAAATTCATGTCCGTGATTTCAGAAAATCCGAGAGTTCATAGTTCGGAAAGCTATAAAAAGTCAGAGTTCATACAAACTCATAAAATCCGCCTCGAACTCGATTTTAAGGTCAAGTTCTAGTCCATCCCTGGCTAGCTCCAATCCATAAAAAAACATACTGCAACACGCATTTCTGCGGACCTAGTGTGAATGAGGCCTCAGTGATAAAACTAGATGACGTGTTAATTCATCATTGTGTTTGGATGGAAATTACCTGGATAGATAAGATATGTATAGATATATTTAGCAAACGAATGCACAGTCAAGCTACTAGCCTCAGATGGCAACCCTGCTGTAATAAGTCCATGGGTTCACTCCTCTGTGGTCTCAGGTAGCACCACAAGTAGAAACAAAACTTATTGTTTGTCAGACATTGTCTTTGTGTTTTGCTCAAGTTTAGCTACATGGAATGATGGGTAACTTTCCTTCATATTCAATTTGGTTTCCGGTCTCTTAACTTTGAATAGTGAGATACAGTAATTCAAAATTTTGAAATCTTTAATGGTAGCAACACCGGACATTACTGCAGCCACTACAAAATGAATGAATAGATGCACCCAGACCTACCTGTGTTACAGTAACAGTTTTTATCAAGATGATATGTGGGGACGGGCAGAAAAATGGAAAATATAACAGTGACAATGGATAAATATTAAACATTTATAAGGAACTGCAGTAATGTCAGGTGCTTCTTTATTAGAACATTTTAACCGGCTGTAGTTTAGGAACCAAATAAAAAAGTGATAAATCATTTGGTTCAGCTAAATATGGACAGTATAAAGAAAAAAATAGTGTTCAGAATTTCTCTCTTATTAATATTTTAGAAGCAAAGGTAATGCAATTTATTTTATTGTAAAAGAAAGTAAGCATTCGATGTGTCGGTTTTTGGCATTGTTAGCTGATAAGACCCACATTGGGTTATTTCTAAAACAAGGAATTTTTGAGTGTTGTTTGGTTAATCCTTTATACCTTGGGAGGCTGCTCCTCATTGTGTGGTGTTCCCCAGAACACATCATCTGCTCCAGGTGTCAGTGGAGTTATGGCCATGTCAGACAGGGAGTTACTGTAGTGATTGTCTCTGCTGGTGCGGAGATTCTCAGTCTTTGTGTAAAGGAGAACAAACACAAATTCACAGTTGAATTTATAATACAGGAACACCTGAGACATCTAGCCTTTTTGCAGGCCAGTAATCCTCTACACATATTAAATTTAATGCTTTTATTGATGTTCTGGAAACAGAGAAGTGAACAAAACATATTACAGGTTAATATATAAATAATGTGATGTGCTCCTAGTGCCACAGCGTGGGGATAGGAACAAATAATAATAGAACAAGCAATCAAACACAGAAAGATACCCGTGAGTAGAAAGAAATACTTCCATTATATTCATGAAGGTATGAAATGGACCTTATAAAGAAGCACAATATAGTGTAGTAATGTAGGGTTAACTCAGGAAAGTATTATGGGCCCTATTTATAAAAGATCGCTATCGTTATTGAAAAAATAGCAATGGTTATCGTAAAATAGCGTTTGTTATAAAATAGCGATTGCTATTTTCCGATAACGATCGTTATTTTTTCGATAATGATATCGATCTTTTATAAATAGGGCCCTATGTTTCATAGGATGTCTACTTACTGTCCTTATTACTCCTCTAATGTAGGATTGTAAAGTGCTTGAATGCTCTTGCAACCAGCAAGGACAGATACACACAGTATAATACCATAAAAATCATACAGTACACATGAGGATTGACGTGTCTCATAGTTATGCAAAGCTGAGGGACTGCAATCCACTTTAGACACATGAAACACAGGAATGGCCTCACCACTGTCAAATAACTACATTGAATGCCGATAATGATCTATCTCTGGAGGGCCGCAGGTTGGACATCCCTGATCTAGCTAACAGAAGAAGGAACGTCATATTATATATATATTATACTAAATAGATTGGAGTACCACAGCTTTGTATAGACATGACATTGTCCAATTAGACAGTTTTATTATAAAGTAAAATAAGGACTAGGTTCATACTGCCAGTCTCAATGCTTAATTCTGATTTACTGCTCTGGTCTAATTTTTTGACTTGGCTGTTTTTTTTTGCTGACATTGTTAAATCTGATGTGATTTCAGTGTGAATAGCTTGTGGTCCAAAAATGATCCACATGTGCACTACAGAGGTGGACTGGCCCGGTAGGCTGAGGGTCAAATGTACCAGTCTATGTGGACTGGGCAAGGGACATCTTATATGTACCAGTCTGTGTACTGGGCAGGGGAGCATCATATATTTACCAGTCTGTGTGGGCTGGGCATCCGGGCATCTTACATGTACCAGTCTGTGTGGACTGGGCAAGAAGGCATTTTAAATGTACCAGTTTGTGTGTGCTGGGCAGGATGGCATCTTATATGTAGTAATCTATGTGGGTTGGGCATGGGGGAATCTTATCTTATATGTACAAGTCTGTATGGACTGGGCATGGGAGCATCTTATATGTACCAGTCTGTTTGGGTTGGGCATGAGGACATCTTATATGTACAGTCTGTGTGGGCTGGGCCTTTAATACTAATCCAATACAAGGTCAGGGAGACAACCTTCCCAAGAAAATGCAACCAAGCAGGGATTGTCAGCCCAGATAAATGACCCAAGGTAAATTGTTAGGACCTTCCATACTGGGGTTACCTTGACATGGTTGGAAGGCTTTTCACTTTTATGCATAAAATTGTAACTAAAACCCCCCATGTTTATACTGTTTGCACTAGCATAGATATTATGATATATGGGGCCCAGGAATGTGCATTGATCATCTCTTTTCTTGTTTGTTCTAAAGTTTTGGTCAGATCAGTAACACTTCCACTATTTGTTATAAAGTAATTTTGCCACTGGAGTGCTCCCACAGACCCCCTTTTGTGTATATATTGCAGCAGAGCTTTTCTGCAGGAAGATTGACCAAGCTTCCATGTGGTAGTAGCACCCCCCAACACGTCCCTTTAATTGGAGGTCTTATGCCTTGAATACTAAGCATTGGATGAGAGGCCTCTTCCCTCCTTGTTAAAAGCTAGTAGGCGGGTGGGAAGTGATACCCTTTAATACTAAACCAATGCAAGGTCAGGGAGACAACTTTCCCAAGAAAATGCAACCAAGCAGTGAGTGTCAGCCCAGATAAATGACCCAAGCTAAATTGTTAGGACCTTCCATACTGGGGTTACCTTGATGTGGTTGGAAGGCTTTTCACTTGTATGCATAAAATTGTAACTAAAAACACCCATGTTTTTACTGTTTGCACTAGCATAGATATTATGATATATGGAGCTCAGGAATGTGCATTGATCATCTCTTTTCTTGTTTGTTCTAATGTTTTGGTCAGATCATTAGCACTTCCACTATTTGTTATAAAGTAATTTTGCCACAGGAGTGCTCCCACAGCCCCCCCCTTTTGGGCTGGGCATAAGAGAATAATATATGTACCAGTCTGTGTGGGCTGGGCATGAGGGCATAATATATGTACCTGTCTGTGAGGGCTGGGCATAAGGGCATTTTATTTGTACCAGTCAGTGTGTGCTGGTCAGGATGTCATCTTATATGTATTAATCTATGTGGGCTGGGCATGGGGGTATCCTTTCTTATATGCACATGTCTGTGTGGACTGGGCATGGGGGCATCTTATATTTACCAGTCCATGTGGACTGGGCATTTTATATGTACCAGTCTGTGTGTGCTGGGCAGGATGTCATCTTTTATGTACTAATCTTTGTGGGCTGGACATAGGGGCATCTTATCTTACATGTGCAAGTCTGTGTGGATTGGGCATCTTATATATACCAGTCTAATGGTGGTGACTCAATTGGTTGCGGAGAAAGGGGTGTGGCCTAAATGTTTGACGCCGCACAGCAGATACACTTCACTTAAGTGTCCCTGATGTTTTCAGACCCTAGAAACGCCCTTGAGTCTGAATTACTTTTGCTTGCCCTGCGGCAGCTGCCCCCCCCCAAGATGCTGATAAACAGTGGCAGTGCACAGATGCGCACAGGTGAAAGGGCCACTTGGTTGTATTTGCCCCTTAGGTCAAAAGGTCCCAGTCCTTCCCTGGTGGATTATTTTTCCTATATTTTTAGGTTGTTTTGCACTAGAAGTCCACGACATCAGCACTTGGTGGGAATGTGATGTGATTTTTTTTCCCTTTTTACGGATGAATTTTTAAAGAAATGTCAACAGCAACATTTACTACACCTGCCATACATTCATAGCTGACCGTCAGTCTTTCACAGCTGTGCATTTATGACAACTTTGTCAACCTAAAGTAATGTAAAAGATATGATGAAGTGTTCAGACTGCCCAAACATCAGATCTATATCTAATTTAAACCACATATATATGTAGTCAATATCAGATCCAATTTGGCTTGTTCACACAGTTCACAAGGATCAGACCTGGGTCAGATTTGAGGGGGGAAATGGATTTGGGCCACTTTCCTCTGTAGTGTGACATTGGCCTAGGACTTTATTAAAATCTAGTTTTCTTTATATATATCACACAATGTCCAGTGATTTTTCTCTCCGTTTTTCATTAAAAAAAAACAACAAAAGACAAATTCAAAAACCGGAGATACAATATTATATTACTAAATATACTTTTGTAGAAAATCAGCATTTAATACCTGTGGTAGCAAGGCTCGTGGTAAAGCTGGAGTACAAGGACTGGAACTACTCCCAGATCCAAGCCTGGTGTTTGCTGGGTGCATAAGAACTGTCCATTTAATACAATTCTGTTCGGTGCTGGAATTTTCCTTCTCTTGAGCCTAAAGAAACAAGTTGTTATTTTAACCACAAGAGGTCACAAAAAGGCATCATTCAGTACAATGATATTTCCTGTTAATTTGGCTTGGAAATGACAAATTACTTTTCTATTTTTTATTCTTCCCATTTTAGGACCACTGTGTCTCCTCCCAAAGAAGTTGGAATGGACATGCAGGGCTGAAGCATCCCATCTAGCTAAGGAATCTTTTGGCTATATCTTGGAACATAGGCGTGGCTTGTGGGGGTGGGTATCGTGGGCTGACTTACAATGACTGGAGGGCTGACTTAACACTGATTTGTGGACTGGTGCTGAAATGCGGTATTGCAGGAAGGAGGATTTTTTAACTGCCGCCTATTAAGTGTTCCAACGCAGGGGTGCGCCCTGAGCATATGTTTCAGTTTGCTTCATGGTAGGGGCACCCGTTTCCGGTCAAGGACCAACTGCCATATTTTTCATTAAATGCACCTAGATCTGGGCTACTCTAAAGGTGCTCATACATTAGACCTTACCTGACAACCAATCCCATCACATTCAATAAACACAAAAACATACCTCTCAAGCCCACACAGTTCTTGTGATGCATCTGATGTAGCCAGTTGTGCTACACCAATAACAGTGATGGCAAAACTTTGGATATCATTGATATTATATTAAAGGGCAACAATGCGAAAAAAAAATGTTTTCTTCATCATAATCTATAAATATATATGTGTAAGTTGTGGCATGGCTTTAAAGCAGTACTTGCTTTGCTCAGGTTCAGTATACCCCCTCCCTTTTTTAACCACTACCTCTTCCATCTGACCAGACTTTTTTATGAGGGCAAACTGCCGTAAGCATGCTCAGTAATCACTACGAGGCAGCACTGGAAGAGGGAATTTTCCACATACCAAATGTCAAAACTGCACACAGCATACCAACTGGAAAAACTCAACATTCCAGCTACAGCAAAATTGATCACAGCAGAAGAGTTTTGGGGCCCATACACTCACCAATCACCAGTCATGCAATATCGGGATCCATATTGTATAATTGTCGATACCTGTAGGGATTTTCTTACGATCATTGTATGAACATCAGACAAAAATGTTACTATCGGTCCAATGGAAAATGTTTGTTGTACAATTGATCGTATGACCACCAGGATTTGTTGGTGTATGGGCCCCATTTGTTATCATAATAAGGCACTTGATTGGCAGCTGAAATGTAAGATACTTCAGATTGGATATTTAAAGAAATAGGGGACAGATCAACAAAAAATGGCACAGGAGAAATTATAGTTTCCAGTAATGGTCTCGCAACTGTGTACACAGTGAAAATGAAAAAAATATGCATGAAATAATTTTCACAGAAGTCCAGTGTATTGGGCTAATGGTAATCATTGGTACGTTAAGATATTGCTCTATTTTAGAACAAATAAAACTGCTTTACTTTTATTATTTACTCTATAAACCAACCTACCTGTAAACAATTTGAGGTACTTTTTTGTGATTCTGAAATCTTTTCTTTATGGTCATGCTGGAGGAACAGTAACTGTGTCTGATCCTTGGGCAAGGTGCGCAGACATTTCTTTTGGTTTGGGCTCTCCTCTGGCTTCTGTTATGAGGAAAGGGTCAATACTATATCTTGAAATGATTGAATCATTAAATCAGTTGGTACAAATGGAATATTTCTTTTAACTAATAACAGCAAATGCAAGTCATACAGAATAATGGATACAATTACGATTTGCGGCTGCTCTGGTATGATCTCCCATAAGAGATTCATTAGTGGCTGTGTGGCTAGCTATCAGCTATGGCTCTGGGTGAATGACGTTATATAGGACCCAATGACATTCCTAAAACTGACTTGGACATTCATTACGTAATCGACAAAATACTCTTAATGTCTATTGCAAATAATAATCAGACTGGGAAAAACCATGGGAATATCTGAGGGTAAAACTGGCACTGTGAATTAAAAAGTTCGAAAGTCCGAAAACGGACCCATTAAAGTCAATGGGGGGTAAATAGTTCGGAAATTCGAATTACCTTTCCGAAATATGGCAGGGTAAACTTACCTTACAGGCCTCTGGGACCTGGCAGATGGTCTAGGGGACACGTCTGTGCGCTACTTTCGGTTTCCGTGTGCCGCTTTCGGGTAATCCTCGAACGTTTGAAATATGATTGGTTACTGTAAACCATGTAAACCAAGCATTGAAAAATTGACCAATCAGAAACGGATTAGGGTTTTCTGCAAACCTATATAAAGAGCTGCAAACCTCCGAGGAGCTCAGAAGATCGCAGAAGAAAGAATCGGCTAGCAACATCGGGTCCGCTGAGGCCAGCGGGCTCAGTGTCGGCCGCAGTGAGCCTGACTGGCATTGGCGACTTCAGTGGTGTTGGTGTTGCTAGCCCGAAGACGTTGTGTCAGATCAAGACGCTGGTAACATCGGCCTCGTTGAGGCCACCGGTGCCAGAGGTACCCCTGGCGGGGTCGGTGGCCTCAGCAGAGCTGGTGTCACCCGATGGAAGAAAGAAGATGCCGCCTAAGGGCTATTTTAAGAGCCCCAAGGGCCCTTCCAAGGGCGGCAAAGGCACTTATAAGTGCAGAGTGGGGGGGCCTGGTTCAAGCTGTGGGACCCCTTAAGCCCCAAATGGCCCTTCCAAGGGCAGCAAAGGCACTTATAAGTGCCAGGGAGTGGGGTCCCGGTTTGAGCTGTGGGACCCCTTAAGTGCCAAAGTGCTCTTGTCAGGGACACAATGGTCCTTGTAAGGACCCGGTTGGGTCCCGGTTTTGAGCTGCGGGCCCCCTAAATGCCCAGCCGCGGGATTGTTGGCCGTTCGGCAATCCACGAACAAGAAAACTGGTTAAAGGAACACTAAATCCAAAAAAACAACTATTTTCCATTTGTTTGTATTATTCACAGGGAGGTGAGAACGCTTATTCTCACCTCCCTCCAGGTCCCCCGAGCGTAATATTATTCACAGGGAGGTGAGAATAAGCGTTCTCACCTCCCTGTGAATAATACAAACAAATGGCAAATAGTTATTTTTTTGGAATTTGGGAGTTCACAGTCCCTTTAAGTGTCCCATTAAACTCCTTCATTCTAGCTGTTATCTGGCATTAAAAGTGCCAAAACTGATACCGGCATTTTGAGATACATTGAGAGCCGCTATCATCAGTGAGTTTGTACCGGGGAGCCAATAGGGCTCCTGGTGCATTGGGCTGAATAAAAGGTAAAGTATTTTTCCCTTACCGCTCCATGCGGCAACGCCTCTTTAGCAGCTGAACTCCATCCACTTTATGCCTAAGGTTTTCTTGTTGTAAAGATATTAATAGAAATTTATAAGCATTGCATTAAAGTGTAGCTGTATTCTCTCTAATCAAATTAGGGATAAATAAAAAGTGGGGGTCATACGATCCATCTCCCATCTACTCGCTAACACAAAGCATCTGTAATTATATTGCTTTAAAAAAATCTCAGACTGTCCTGGAGTACTTCATTGGAGCAGCTATGGTACATTTAGGCCATGGGCCTTGCAGTTACATGAATCTAAACAACTAATGATCTGTATAAAAAACTGTAAATGTGTTATCAGAAAACCTTAAACAATAGAATTTCTCAATTTATTACTCAGAGAGGAACAAAGTCCTTCATGATTTCAAATCAGCAGATGCGTTTCCTCTTGGAACAACTTCAAACCCTATACCGTATACAATGTTTTTCTAAAATGTAATGTAATGCAGGTTTTTTAAAGTGCTTTCCTAAGGACTTTTACAATTTATTTTAATTATTTTTCTCAGATTTGATACCCTCTGACATTCAAGGAGCACTTAAGTGTCTGAAGTCAAAGTGGTAACGCATCATCTAGTAAGCTTCCCCAATCAGATGCCTCCAGAAGAATGAGCTATCTGTGCTGCTAAAGTTCCTGGTTATCCAGGGATCTGGCAACAACAGCCACAACAAATAGGTCAGTGTCTGATCAGAAAATTAGAACTGGGAAATGAAATATTCTTTTTGGTTCAATGACCCTGAACCATAAAGGATGATAAACTAAGTTTTTTCTATGCCCCATAGCCGTAATTACAGTTTGGTTGTATATTTTATAGATACATTTGGATTGATTAAAATATTTCTGAGAAGACGGTGTCTTCTTGCTGGCGGAATCAGTCAATGGATCATGGTTTCAAACTTGTACACCAACACGGATGGATATCAGACTATTATTTTTGTGCAATAAACAAAGATTCATTTCATGTGGATATGTATTATTACTGTGCTGTCTTGAGATTGTCTGCTGATTCGTTTGATGTCTTGACTTTTACATTATGCGGGATGAGCCATTATAAATTATTTGTATTTGTGCAAAATTCTGGCGACTATTGTTATTAAGAGCTGAGGGATGTTATGTGTAAATGTATTTATTTAAAAATGTTTATATTCCGTTTAGGTTTTCTGATAAAATATTTTAAAGGGAATGTCCACCCCCAAAACTATCTTTTACCAGAAGCAGTAAACCCCCCATTCCTAAAATTATTGCAATTACAGACCCCCGATCAACACCTTACCTAAGATATTCAAACCTCACAGTTTCAGCACAGTGAAAACTCACAGATCTTTGGCAAATCAATCATTGTCCTTGACATCATGCAGGCAAGTCAACAAAGGATCAGGGAGAATATCTTGGGTTAGGTGCTGATCAGAGGTCTGTAAGTACAATGATTATAGGGTTTGTGGGGTGGGGTTACCACTCACTGGTAATAAATAGTTTTCTGGGTAGACATGATCTTTAAGTTCACTCAGTTTCTCATTTAGATGCATCTTTCTGTCTCCTAAAATCTAAAGAGGTTAGAAGGAAAATAAGCATTGTTTTATGTCGGGTCCTAACAATGTAAATTAAAAGATGGTACTAGGTATAACATTGCTACTGAACAAAGCAGATCTTTACAATGCAAATAAAAAAAGAAAATACAAATATTGTAATAAGCTTTACTGTGCAAGCTATAATAGGACTGGTTAAGGAATTTAAGTAAAACTTAAAAATGCTCTGTAATTACCAAACCATTTAAAACCTTTTATTATATATAATAATATGCTGGGATAATACTCTCTTGGGTGCAGATGCTCAGCCTTCTAGGGATAAGGCCAATATTTCTAAATCTATGTTTTTACATGCAACACAATACTATCTAATGCAATTTCAACATACACTTAAAATACATTAAAACAAAATATGTGGGATATTCATGAATATTCGATTAGGGGAAGGGATTGTACTCATTATTATCTTCTAATGAAGGTTCTAAATATTAGATAAAAAAAAATAAATCCAACTGCATTAAAGAGGGATGTTGGTTAATACATGCAGTATTACCTTTAAAGGGCAAGTCCAGCCCTGAAATGAAAACTTACATACAGGTAAATCACCCCCCCAAATCCTAAACGGTAATAGTTTGAAATCTGAAATATATAAGTCTAATCTGAAATCCTGCACAATGTCCTGTTGCTCCTGTTTCTGCTTCCTGGTTCTTCCATTTAGCAACTGTCAGTTATGGATTTGACAGTTGACATCACAGCCAATGACTGAATGTTAATCCCCTGTCTGCCTCTTCTGAGCATGCCCAGACTCAGTACATGTTTCTAAATTGCTGTTTCCACAAGGCACCCAGAAGCATAGCAGGCATACAGTAATTAATTCACAGGACAAAGTAGGATATATCAACACATTTTAAAGAGGCCATTCTTTCTAAAAGATGTTGTTATGAGGGTGGAGTGTCCTTTAAAATGAGCCCCATATCCATCTCTAACTGAAAAGGTTAGCACTTTCTGATTTCAACAGCTTGAGTGACATCACTCACAACCTCTGCTCTTCTCCCCTACCCAGGTTCTAAAACTACTAACTGAAGGCTTAAAGCTATGCAAAAAGGAGGCCTCTGTACAGACAACTGATGAGTGATGTCATCAGTGATTTACCCCAGGAAGAAAAAAAAGTACAATTTCAATCTGCTTCAGCCTAAGGGTTACCCACACTACAAGGAGCATATGGGCATATGTAGTTATATTATATAGTAATCGCTGCTTATATTGATGTAGCGGGGACTTATCGCTGTTGTAAACATAACTTATTGCAGTGTAAACATAATATAAGGGGGTTGGGTTTACCGCTTTGTTAGCCTATAAGCGTGTAGAGGTTTTCGATTAGTTGTGATTGTATATTTCCTGCTACTGACGAAGTCCGCTGCAACAGACGAAACGCGTCTAGCCTGCTTTTAAATTGCTCCCGCTCCACAGACGCAACTGTAGAACATGCCGGTTTCATATCTTCTGACTTATGCCTCTCTGTTTGGGGGAACGATCTGCCACATATTTACACTCCTTCACTGAATGTAACTATTGCATCCGTACTTCATATGTTCTATTTAGCCCTTTACTGAGGTCATAGGTGCATTTAACTATATACAAAGTCATTTATACATTTGTGTATGGCTGTTTATGTTCAATCTGATACTGCTTATTATTACCGTTGGTGTGTTTGATACCTCCATGAGAGGCAGAGATACTTATTAGCAATATACCGGTATATCAATATTGATATTATGAGTAATTAATATTTTATCAATGCAATGTGTGAGTAGGATGTGTTTTTATCTTTTGTACCTTATATATGATGTGCTATAAGATATTTTTGTGGTGTTTTTTATCTTTTGTACCTTATATATGATGTGCTATAAGATATTTTTGTGGTGTTTTTATCTTTTGTACCTTATATATGATGTGCTATAAGATATTTTTGTGGTGTACCCGCTTTGTATCCACTGCTTTTTCTCTTCAGTTTGCATATATCAGCCTAAGGGTTACACAGACAGAGGAAAGTGTGGATATCAATGCAGGAGAAACAGTATTCTGATAACATGGCTAAAAGTATGAAAAGTCATATTGCTGAACCTTTTCAACAATATAACTTCTTAAATGTTGCACCTAGAGATAAGATGGATGGCTTATCCTAAATATATGACTTGATTAAACCGTAGTATTTTTGGAGACCCCAGTTCCCTTTTTAAACACATTTTAACAAGTAAAAGTGTAAAAATATATGTTCATTTGAAAATATTAGTCTCATTGCACTGAAGTAGAAGGTGAGAAATCAATAGAGGATATTGAACCTCCAGCATAACAGACCACAAACAATGAAATGCACAGAAAGTAAGGCGAGCATTTAAATCTAACCAAAACCCTACCTGTTTCCTTTCATTTTTATCATGTAAGTCTGTGATAACAAATCTTTCTGTATCCATATGTTTCCTCTCTTCTTTTTTTTCCCCTTCATTCTTTTGATGGTTCTTCATCTCTGGCCATCTTTGCTGAATTTCTTGGCATCTTCGCAACTCAGTTTCTCGCTTTTGGTGCTTTGAATATAAAAGGACAGAAATATGATAAAGATGAACATTTCTTACAAGATGACAGGTATTCAGATTGTTTTTATGTAAAATCAGTAATTCAAATGTAGATACTAGTTTTTTAACAGTCCCAATGAAAGGCAAGCCCATAATTCACCAATCAGGATAATCCATAACATGTCAAGTAGATTTGCAAAACACAGGAAAACATATTATTATGTTTTCAGTTGCGAACTGCTGTTGACGTGTAAATTGGTTTTATAAATTGTTAAGTGAAAAATCGACTTTTTAAAAAGTTTTATTCTATACATTCTCATCAACCTCAGTAAAAGACATCATTCTAGCTGACAAACAGAAAAACCCTATGCAGTTTAACAGTGCCCCAGCATACAACAATTTTCAGGGGCTGAATTGAAGCACAGTCCTTCAAAATGAAATCTGTCCACTGTAATTTAAACAGTCACTTTCAATTGTTTTTAAGATTTAAAAGCTGGGCAACTGTTGTAGGTGATGCAGAGTATAAGTGAATTATCAATGTAATGCTAGTGAATTAAATGCCAGTGAACTAAATGCTGTCCCATTAAATGCCAGTAAATGGTAGTCTCAAACAATTAAAGTGAAAGTTGAGTTGTGACATATAAGAGATGAACCTTATATGTATATTACATATCTTTTAATTAATAATCTTCCTAGAGACTTTTAGGAGATTACTTCTGTGAGTATTGATGAGTTTATACAATAAAAGGACAGTAGGAGCACAGTATTAATCCAATGCACATGTCTGAGAAAAAGCAAAAAGCATTAAGAAAGGTAAAACGTTACAATTTAGGTCCTTCCAGACTGGGGTTGGAAAGCTTTTAATTATAGTGATACCAATAATTGTCTCTGGTTTAAAAAAAAGGAGAAATGCCCACTTCCTGGCTCTGAGTCTAACCAATGAGAAGCCACATTTGCAAGAACCACTTTTCCCCATTGGATAGATCCCAGACTGAGGGTCGCGGTGGAGCTTGGGAAATAGTTTTCCTTTAATCAATAAAATATCATGGACTGGATGTTATTTATAATTATGGTAGTTTAAAATATACTGCCATATGAAAGTGATTTTTGATGGAAGAAAAATCCTAATGTAGACAAATGCATTTTACATACAAGAATACATGGCTTGGGTTAAATTCCTTGTGACCACTGCTTTTTTTCTTGGGAAAGTTAACTCAAACAATGAATTTAAGCAATTTGGATGAACAAGTGCTGCATGCATGTAAAGTTTGCAGGATGGATTGAGAACTTATGCTAAAGTTTGATGGAAAATTCAATAAGAGGCAACCTGTAGCCCTGTAGCCAATAGAGCAATAGGAGTGACATGATTTTTTTTTTTTGACGAGCAGTGGTATTGATTGACTAAAGCGGGTGAAATGCTGGTTGTGTGGCAACTATATCTTAAATAAATAAATATAAATAATTTACCTACAGTACCTACCTAGATCTCCCCCCTATGTATGTTACTGACACCCACCCACTGATCACTAGTGTAAAAGGAATTACACCAAACAGCAATATATATAATATATATATATATATATATATATATATAATTGGGTTATTGGGCTTCTCTCACTGAGCAGATATGTTACATACAACATTATTCTACATAAACACAACTAAAGGATTATTAACTGCTTTTTTCAGACCTTTAGTTTAAATGACCTCAGAGAACTGGTAACATCTTGCTTTGTGTCCTAGGTCATGTGTTATGGTAGCTGCGTAGCTGCCCAAGCATAAAGTAGGTCAGAAATCCTCAAACTATCCTACAGATGTTTAATGCTTGAAGACTACAACTCTCAGTATTCCTCAACTACAGAGGGAAGGCAGAGAATGTTGGAGGTTGTAGTTTTCAAACATTTGGAGGGCCATAGTTTGAGGATCCCTGCAGTAGGTAAGCAGTGTGTGTATTTAGTACAATGAAAAAGTACACAGGTTCCTACATCCTCCAGCTTTTTCCTTTGCTCCTTCTGCTGCTCGATCCTCTTTTGGCGCTCAGCCATGAGTTGTTTTTTGTATTTCTCTTGGTCTTTCAGTTGCTGCTGCTGTAATTGCTGCTGTCTCTGAGGATCTGATCTGTTCTTGTTTTCCTGCTGCAGTCGCAAGAACTCACGACGCAGAGTCGATTCACCAGGAAGATTAACAATGGAGCTTAGGAAAGAAAATAGAAAAGTTTTTATTTTTTTTGTTCTTTCCTTGCCCTCTAGTAATGATTTAACCTCCCATTGGGTGAAAGACTGTGCAAGCATTGCAAAACACAAAGTTGTATTGGAAGGAGATGGTAACCGGTGCCAATTAAGCACAAAACGCAGCTGTGGAGGAAATTTCAGTTCTACACTATGAACAGACTTGTGCAATATTTATATGATTAAGGAGCAGAACTGTGCTGTTTGGATTCAACTCCCACGGGGAACACAGATCACCCATTATTTGGCAATAACCCAGACCAAATAATATTTGCAATTGAGCTTCTAAACATTGTGAACATTTACTGTTCAACAGTGAATATGAAGGATGCAGTTGTGGTCTAAATGCTGTTCTGAAAGGAAATCTATGGTACCAATGCCTGTTTTAAAGGGATATTAAGATGAAAGCATAACTGTATATACCCTGAACTGGGAAAACATAATTGAGAATCGCTAATTATAGGAAAAGATTAGATAAGTATAATTTCCTGCCAGGTATAAGAAAATATAACATTATTAAATGGGTTCCTTATTATTAGTAATCACAAAGTAGCTGAACAAAGCTTTATTCTAAAATGGCTACAAAAACAGTTTGCACTATCTCCTTTTTTAGTTTTATATGTGTAACTGCTTCCTTCACCACCATTTATTCCTGACTGCAGAAATCAGCAATATTTGAAATGCTCCCCTTGAAGCGGCATCAACTGTGACAACTGTAAGAACTAGAAAGGGAAAGTTAAAGTATAAAGTAAGTCTGCACATAGTTCTATTACTAAGGTTGTCTGCCTGTGCTGTAAGTATTAAAACATGCGCCTGTGACACAGGCAATCAAGACAGGTAATTTGTCTCTTTCAAGACAAATTAAATATAACAATATGCAAAAAGCAAGGTGGCAATAACCAAGTATAACTATAAGGACATACATGTTTACTTTACAGATACCAGCAGGGGTGTTTGTGCCATTAGTTGAAGTGAGCAATTTGCCTCGGATATAAAATCCTGGGGATGGTGTTTACTCAGGGGATGCAAAGGGGGAAAAGGGTGGGTTTTAAGGGCAATTGTTGCATGATGACAATATTTCTTTAAGAATCTAAATGAGTAATGCATAGCAAATGGATTTGATCTTGCAAAACGAAAGGGTTACTATATTTTATGTGGTCCTTTAAATAGGGGAGGCACCATGAAATCTGTAGTCTGGATTCAAGTGGGAAAAGGATCTCACCTCCTGTGAATAATATGTAATAATATAATTCGGATATTTACGCCAGCCACAAATAAACACAATTTATAAAAAGCTTATATATTGTATGTATTGACGTTTTGACACTTTTCCTGCCAGTTGATGATTTTTATGCCATTCATCAGTTTATAAGTACATTTTTCTTAAATTCTTGTGAAAACCACATTGGTATTTTTAAAAATAGGCAAACATTGATTTTCTTTATGGTCAGTAAATCTTTACATATTGGTGAGAAGGCATTTCTGGGGGTCTTTTCTTAGCTGGAATAAGTTCTTAAAAATATTATCTTTGTTTAAAGGGCATGTCCAGTCAAAAAAACCCTTTTGTAATAAAATCAGAGCACTCCCTTAAACCCCAGTTTCACATTATAAACAAATGCCAAAGATGCCCCTGAAGAGACTTACCTGACCCAGTCCCTAGCCGCTCCTCCCCCGCTCTGTTGCTAACAGACACTCTATTTCCTGGACATGACCAAGAAGTAGAGCAGCTGTTAGTGCATAGGCTACCTATGGAAACAAGGTTGAAACAGGAGCAGGGGGAGCAGTGCCCAGGTGGCGAGGGACAGGTAAGTGCCTTCAGGGGCATCATGGGCATTTCTTTATAATGCAAAACTGGGGTTTAGGGGGGTGGTCTGCATTTATATCATAAGGATTTTTGACTGGACATGCCCTTTATATATTCCTCATAGCATGTTTCCTTATTAACATCATTTTTTTTTTAATTAACAGAATTTAAAAAAAAAAATCTGAAAATGAGGGGTCCTGCTTTAGGGAGTCAGGACTTTAGAAACAGTTATTTATGCTGGAGGGGCAGATTAAGATGATTAAAATGAGATGCTCCTTTTTGTTTCTTAAGGCACATATATTTATACTGAACTTTCCCTTTAAGCACTGTAGCTATCTAGTGCTTAAGTAGCACTTTACTGTTCCCCTTTACCGGTAGATGTTTTCTTCATTATCTATGGAGCTTTCTAGCTGCCTTTCTTCATTATCTATAAACTGTTGCATTACCTAATACACAACCTTTTTTTCCAGAATAAACGACTTTTTACTTTCCACGGGCCAGGCACATATCACTGTCATGAACGAGAGAACCAAACTGGAATCATTGGATAATTATTTACAATAAATGATCATTTTCACTAAATATATTTTTACCAAATGCTTGGTTTTCTTTATAATTGTATTTGTAATTTCTGCCATCACAATGCAATAGACTGTGGTTGTGATTGCGTAAAAGTGTTGGGTGTTTCTCTTGTACTAGAACCTTGTGTGGAAATGACTAAAGTCTCTTGTGGACTTGTCTATCTGTCAGTCTTTTCATTGTCTTGAAGCAGCTGAAAATGCATTTGCCAAGAATTAAATGGATTTAACATATGATAGAAGATGATTCATCTGGATGGCCCAGTCACTGTCATGCATGAATTAAGTGCTTTATTTCTCACTTGGCCATTAAAAACTGTTGTAAACTGTGAAATCATATAAAGCAAGCTGTTAAAAGCGTGTTGCTTCTCAGAAAAAGCTTAATTTCCTGTAGAGAAAGTTTTCTTAAAAAAAAAAAAATCAGGTTTCCAGATCTGGACCAATCTTGTAAAAGATACAACTAATCTCTTTTGGGTTTGACAGCCAATACATGGCTTTTACATTAACGTTCCAGTTTATCTGTTGTACAGCAGTTGATATCTTTGACAGTTTACAGAAACTCAGAGCTGTTCACCTAAAATGGACTTTTTAGAGATTCTACACAAAAGTTTCTCCATTTAGTTACCTTGGTTCTCCTTCATCTTCATTGAGTTCATCATCTTCTTCCTCACTTCCGCTATATTCATAACCATTTTCATCTGAAATAGACATTGTTACATTTAATCAATGCAGTATGAAATGGGATAGCTAAATAACCAAATCTTCTGGCAGGAGGTCATAGATTTCTATCCCCATTAACCCCGCACCCTATTCAAACACAGGCACCCATGTGTTTATTTGGGTTACTTGAAGAAGAAATATTGTCTAAATATGAACTGGCTTTCCTGCAGGGAAACTATTCTATACATGAAAAACAATTGTACTTGGGTGGCTCTCACACAAGAAACTCAAGACCAAGGATAAAATTAATAAATTATGATCTCCCTCTGATTAAATTACTCTATAGACATAGAAACTGCCCAGATAAATTTAATAAAATATGGAGAATATGGTTGGAGACACCCTCCACCACAGCCTAATAACTAACAGCCTACATACTAACTGCTACACCAAACAGATACAATATACACACTGGACCCTGCGCACGGCCCCGGGTGGATGAGGCTCATGGAGACGTAAATAGTTTATTAAGGGGGAGATTCAATATGGCCCTTTTCCGTCTAAAACCCATGTTAACCCTAAAAAAATTTGGGTTAACGTGGGTTTTGGACGGATTTTCAAGCAAAGCGCCATTTCCGAATGTTTTTGGAAATAGCGCTGTGCTGTTGCGCTACTTTGTAGCGTGAAACTTAATGCTATGGCTTGTGGAGCGTTAAAGTCCCGCTCCTTACCTTAGCCCGATCCCGCGGTGCAATAATTGACGATATCTCATTTACGTCAGTTATTGTATCGCGGGATCGGGCTAAGGTAAGTATAGGGAGACCCAATATTGAATCTCCCCGTAAGTTTATTAACTCTCTAAACTGCTAACCAATGACAAGATTAATATGGTAAAATTAGGCATGTCAATGTTATTTATACAATTATAAGTTATATATACATCACCATAAGAAAAGAACAAGATTGCTGTAATTAAATTTACTCATTGATAATAAATAATGTAACATGCAATTGACCTTATAAATTTGTGTTATTCAATTAGATCAACTGGACTTGAAGTTTAGTTCTTAAAGGGCATCTCCACCCTCGGAAAAAACTTTTCATATATTGTAGAGCATGCCCTCCCATCCCCCAACCGCTATATTTGCACTTTAATCGATCCCAAACTCTACTTACAACTCTTGGTTCCAGCGTTACTCTGGTTTGGCTCCCCTGCCTGTCGGAAATACAAGCAGGGGGCCGGACCGGCAGCCACAGCTGTGATTGGCTGAGAGGCAGCCAATCACAGCCGTGGCTGCCAGCAATAGAGAAGACACTGGAACCAGGAGCAGTAAGTACAGTTTGGAATCTATTTTTAAAGTGCGATTATAGAGGTTGGGGGTGGGAGGGTATGCACTACAATATAGATAAAGCTTTTTACCCAAGGTAAATGATTGCTAGAGAGGGATCAGAAGGGAGGGGGGAAAGGGCTCCCCTGCACATGCCATAAGCAACTGAGAGGACACAACAAAGGCAGCAACATTTTGGACAGGGAGACAGCTCCTACCCTTCAGTTTCCTGGAATTTAAAGAGGCACTACAGTAGAACCATAAGGAGCAGGGATGTAAGGTAAGGATTATTTGAACTGTACAGTGTAGCCAGTAGTGGGTTAAATTTTAGTTTGGGGGTGGGTTTACCCTTTAAAGATGTTTTGCTAGTTATTCTGACTTGAGAAAGCCATTTATATGACTAGCGAAACACCTTCAAGAACTAAGTTCAGTTGAGTTGAGGGGAAAAAATTTGTAAGCTTGCCACCGCGTCAATGTAGATTCTTTCAGAAGGGCCCCAACTAAGCTAACTAGTCTAACCTAACCTAACAAACTAGCCAAAGCTAGCCTAACCATATGCAATTCCTTTTAACAATATCCAACACATCTTTAGTCAAAGTGAAATATTTAAAAAATATCTGCAGCAAAATATGTTTGGTAGTGCAATCTGCTAACAACTGTAGTTCTCATCATATCTGTAATTTAGGCAAATTCAAGTCATTTAGTTAATTTTTTTGGTCAAAACCTTTCAATACCTTTAAACATGGTATTATCTGGTGCTGTCTTGTCTTTTCAGCAAGAGGGCATCAAAGCACACAAGTAGGTAGGCTGTCCCCAGCACAAAAGTAGTTAGGTAGGTAGGTAGGCAGGCCCCAGTACACAAGTAGGTAGGTAGGCCCAAGCAGACAAGTAGGTAGGTATGCCCCAGCACATAGGTAGGTAGGTATGTAGCCAGCCCCCAAGTAGGTAGGTATCCAGCCCCCAAGTATGTAGGTAGGCCCCAGCACACCAGAAGGTAGCCAGCCCCCAGCCCCAAAATAAGTAGGCAGGCTCCAGCCCCCAGGTAGGTAGGTGAACCCCAGCACACATAAAGGTAGGTAGCCCCCCCAAAAATGCACTTTCACAAATCACAATAATTACTCACACAGTATGTCCCTGGTAGGCAAATTTAAAAGATGGCAGCTTTTTCAAACTCCCCCCCAAATCCTGTGCTGGCATCGCTGCGCTGTCTTTTTTCGCAGCATTATCAAACAGGAAAGAGTGGCAGTGGCTGGACTCTGCACCGATTACATCAGGAATCAGGATGTCTGCACACTGATTGGTCCTAGTCCACAGCTGTTCCGGTGCCATGGGCATGCATGGTAGGAGCAGCTCTGCCTCTGGCTGCTGGCTGCAATTATTGTCGTCTGGCTACTGTCAGCAGTTGTGCACACAGGATGGTCCCCTCACACACACACTCTTACACATACACACACACTCTCTGACTCACACACTCTCTCTCTCACACACACACACACACACACTCACACACACTCTTACACACACACTTACACACACATATCACACACACACTCTCTCTCTTACACACACACACCACACACACTCTCTCTCTTACACACCCACACACTCTCTCTCACACACACTCTTTCACACATACACACAATCTCAAATACTCTCACACACACACCCTCTCTTTCACACACACACTCTCACGTCATACACACACTCTCTCTCTACACACCCACACTACATACTCCCACCCACTCTTTCTCTACACACTCTCTCTCACACACACACTCTCCTCACTCATGCACACACTCACAAACACTCTTTCACACACACTCTTTCACTCTCTAACACACACCACTCTCTCACTCTCACACACCTCTCACTCTCACACACTCTCCCTCACACACACTCTCTTTCACACACACTTTCACACACTCTCTTTCACACACACACACACACCACACACACACAACATACACACACTTTCACTCACACACCACACACACACACACACACAACACCACACACAACCACACACACACACTTACACCTCACACAGTCTCTCACACACACTACACACACCACAGTCTCTCTCTCCAAACACACACTCTCACTCTCTCTCAACACACACACAAAGTCTCTACACACTCATCTCTCTTTCACACACTATCACACACACACTCTCTCTCACAAACACACAGTTTTCCTCTCTCTCTCACACACACACTCACACACACACACTCTCTCACATACACACACACACATAGTCTCTCACACACACACCCACACACACAGTCTCTCACACACACACACTCTCTCACACTCACACACACACACACACACACACACAGTCTCTCACGCACACACACAGTTAATCTCACACACACACACACACTCACACACAGTCTCTCTCACACACAGACTCTCTCACACTCACACACACACACTCTCTCTCTCTCTCACACACACACACACACACACACACACACTCACACTGGAATGTCAAATCACTCAGTTTAAAGTACTGCTGTGTTTATCTGCAATGCATAGTTTG
Organism: Hymenochirus boettgeri; assembly: GCA_019447015.1. NCBI lineage: Eukaryota > Metazoa > Chordata > Amphibia > Anura > Pipidae > Hymenochirus > Hymenochirus boettgeri. Next base: position 173,885,507 of record CM033476.1, read on the forward strand.
AAGAGGGAGTGTTCTTACTGCCTGAATAAACTACTGATGTAGTTTCAGTGGATGTGTGTGTGTGTGTGCTCCAGACAAGTCAGGGGAAAGGAGTTTTCTTACTCAAATTGAAAGTAAATTGATTTTATGTTTGTGTTTTAAAGTTCAGCTCTGCTTGAGTCAATGTTGTGGATCTCAAATTCAAATCTATAATCAATTCTATCTACTGTATTTGTCCTTGTCTATCTGTTTTTCTAAAGTAAGACCTCAGTATTCAGGTTAAAGGGCATGTCCACCTGCGATATAATTTTTACATACTGTTTATTTGTTAAAAAAGGCTTTAGAATGCTACTTACAATCCTACAATCCCATGGCACTCTGATCTCGGCCCTCTTCTTGCCGGAACTGCAAGCAAGGGCTGGACAGGCAGCTGCGTCTCTAATTGTCTGAAAGGCAGCCAATCAGGGATGCGGCTTCCACAATTTAGAACACTGGGGGAATGAAGAAGGTTCAGGTAGGTAGAGTTCAGCAGCTTTTTTAAACAAACGGACTTAGGGTGCCCTACAATATGTTAAGAGCTTTAGAGTAATGGCACCTTGCAGCAAAAAGGGCTACAGAGTGATGGAGGGAGGGAGGGGAAGGTCTCCCCTGCACATGACACTGCGCTCTCAGACGACAAGGAGGAGGTGGAAACCTTTCACAGAGGAAGGCAGCGCCTACTCTTCAGTTTCCTGTACTTTGGACAAGCACTGCAGGAGAACCATTTGGAGCAGAGATGTAAGGTAAGGATTTTTAACACTATACAGTGGGGTCAGTACGAGGTTACATTTTAGTTTTGGGGGTGGACATGCCCTTTAAATTATCTTGTTGGCATGATTCAATAAATAATCATTACATTATTTAAAATATGACAACCTGTTTTTGTGTTATATCAATCGAATAATTGAAATAAGTATACTAATTTGGGGCTGCCATCATGGTGCAATGGTCATATTGGGCTTAAAATTATAGAGGGCAAGTTAATTACTGCTAAAATGACTACAACCAGAGCCATTTAACTCCCCACTAACTTTTAGTTAGACTGGTATTTCTCTTGTTACTGGAAGTGCTCGACTGGACACTTGGGGCCTTCCAGGAAATCTGAGACCAGGCGCCCACCAGGACAAGTTTAGAGGCCTACCTAACATTTTATATCTCTATTATCACTTATTTACATATCTTTATTACTCCTACTGACTCCTTTTTATTACAATACATTTCTTACTGTCCATTTAGCTCTGTTTTTAGATTTTAGATGTTTTCTCTGTTTTCTTGGGTGAATGGGCTGTGGATTCCCCTGTAACTCTCCAAACAAGCTTCAAGTAATAGTTTATTCAAGTGCTGAAAGCAACCATATACAATGTTTCGGGAGGTCAAATGCCCCCCCTGCTCAGGTGTGACCAAACACTACAAAGTGCAGACTATTTATGGGAACATCACATCAATCAACTGGGTTTTCTTAAAGTGACATGGATGATCTCATAACCAACATAAGTGAACTCCATTTACCTATACATACTGATGTATAAAATGCATAAAAAATCTGCTCATAAAATACAAACAATTACAATAGTGACTTTATTTGAATAAAAGCATAAAGTATCCCTGATCTTATTTATATTTGTAGAACACAACTAGTTAAAAAGGTATACGACCTCTCGAAACGTTGTGTATGATTGCTTTGCACTTGAATAAATTATTACTTGAAGCTTGTTTGGAGTGTGCCTCCCTATATAAATATGTATTGATACTTACCTGTTGTGGCACAGCACACGGGGCGCACCTCATACCTTACCTGTCTATGACTCCTTCATTTTCATTGAATTTGGATTCCCCTGTAACCCTTTGGGCCAGTCCAAAACTAGTTGCTCTTATTACATAACTTGGGTGTGGGAGATGTATACAAGATTAAGAGCATCCCAACATATACTGCATGATGGGAGTCTTGCATTCACTAATTTTATATAGTAGTGCAAAGCATTGTTATGTTGTGAGGTGACTGGCATTCATCCGTACCTTTCTCCCCTTTCTTTTTTCTTGTCCTGTCCAGATGGTCTTTAAGCATAATGCGTATGTTCCTTTCATTTGGTATGTCGCGAACTAATGCATGTTTCAGTAGAGTTTCAGTAGAAGGTCGGTGAATATAATTTTTCACAAGGCAGCTATCCACAAAATTAAGAAATTTCTTTGACCTAAAGGATGGGGGGAAAAGCACCAATTAAAAAAAATAATGTTAGGTAGTTAATAAGGTGCTCATTTACCCAGAGCCGCAGTGATCTTTTTTTAAAGTTGCTAATCCCTTCCTTGCACTGCAAAAGACATCTGTGCAGCTGGCACCAATATACCGTAAACTGGTGTTAAAGTCGCGCTGTGGTTAAATCATTTTCGCAATCTACTCACAGACGCAAATCCCATATTGAGATCTCTTAGTTGATGCCTCTTCGATGAAAATAACAGTTAAATGAAAAGTGCAAAATAGTGTATTTAATTCCTTTTTTTGAGAGAGAGATCAGATCCTTGCTTTTAAAAAGGGTAATAACAATTATTTTACATGTTAATAACAGTAATATATAAAACCACTTTCATACAATTAGATTTATTATGCCCTTGTATTTCCGAGTTTCTAGTCTATTAAATTACAAAAGGGTATATATTGAACATATATACTTGAATGTTTGCAGTATTTCTTGGTCTATTATCACCAGTGCTAATTAAAATATCTGGGACCTGTGTTGGGTCCACTGAGATACACTTCTCAGAATCCCCAACAGCATTAGGGATGGGATCAGGGTCCGACTCATACCTGGATGCAACAAGGTTCCCTCGGTTCCGAAATCCAAATGTTCTGTCTGAAATCGGACGGATCGTTTGGATTTTGGAACTTCGAAACGCATTTTCGATTTTTATCGAACGCTCAAGCTATATCTGAAAATTCTCGAAAATAGCCTTGAACGTTCGAAAATCCTTGAAACTATTTTCGAGTTTCCGATCGTATTTTCGAGGATCATCAAATGTTCAAGTCGGTGCAAGCAATCAGGGTTACTCACTAGCCTGTTGAGTAACCAGCACATGTGTTTACATGCATATACCATAAATACACTCTTCTATTAACTTTCAAGACTGGAGTGATCGGATTAATTTTAATATCAATACCTTTAACACTTACCATTTCTTTGATTTCAGCTTCGGAGCAGGATTTCTTGGAATGAGGAACAGAGCTCTCATAGGATGCATATCACAGAGCGCTGGAAAAAAAATGGAAAAATAACATGATTCCCTTTTATTTCTTATAGTATGACCAAGAAAAAACACATTTACATTTTGTGATTTGGTAAATCTATCTATCTATCTATCTATCTATCTATCTATCTATCTATCTATCTATCTATCTATCTATCTATCTATCTATTTATCTCTATCTATCTATCTATCTATCTCTATCTATCTATCTATCTATCTATCTATCTATCTATCTATCTATCTATCTATCTATCTACCAGCCTACCTACCTATCTATCTGCCTATCTTTCTGTATATCCATTATTTAGCTTTCCATCGTAATATTATTCTTAAGTTCATTTGAAGAGGATTTTTCAATTGTCATTACAACTATGAAGAATTTTCTTGCTGTGCACTAAAGTCCATTACAGGTTAAACAGTTAAGAGTGCATGGACAATCCCAAAAGGACATTTAAGAAATGTCACAGTATTGTTCAAATGGAAAATGTTTGGATTAAATGTAGTGACATTTAAGAGTTACCTATGAGAATAGTTACAAGGACAGATTCTAGATGTCATTTAGAATTTAAATATGTGAGGTGCGTTTGGTCCACTAAAAATGTTCTAAAAGCAACTCACACAAAATGATTAAGTAGTACTCACATTGATTAATTTATTTTTGCTGATTTATTGATTTCATTTATTTAATTACAAAAAAAAACCATGAACAAAGCAAGCAACCTTTCCCACATTAGATTATTATTATTATTATTTTGCATAAATTAGTTTTATCTTTTGTAGGTTTCTTCTTGGGAAAGTACTGAAAACTTGGTTGTGCAGAGGAGTGAACTATTCTGCTGTCTTTCTCCTTAAGAGTCAGTTGATCCTCATTGGCTGATTAGACCTGAGGCCCATACACATGGCTGAAGCTTTCGACAAACAAGCTATTGATGGCTACCTATGACATAATTTATGGATGCTAAATGACGTTGGGGTGCCCCAGGTTGTCCGCCGGTCAAAAAATAAATAAACAGGTAATAGGCAAGCAACCTGCCAGTGTGGAAATAGTAGATAAAGTTTGTTAGACTGACCATCTAATCTGTACTTATAATCTTTATTTAGCAGGAGTACATCATTTTAGCCTACTTGTGTAAGTAGTAAGTATGGTGAAAACCTATAACTGCCATGCTTACTCTGGTTACCCTCCAGCTATGTTCAATGAACACTGGTGCTTCAGCATTTTCAATTGACAACCAAGTGTTGGTTGAGTAATTCTGCAAGCATTGTGATACATTGCATCAGGCAGTTTATTAGCCTGTATCACCCCTTTAGACTTGAGGAAGAGTGATTTCAGCTTATGCAACATAATGGTCCTTCACTGTGAGGGCAGTAAGGTTGTAGAATGTTCTGCTTGAAAAGGTTGCTTGGCTGAATCTCTGAACAAGGAGGACGCTTAGTTTGGTCAGTGCAAAATGTTAGGAATGATCATCTGAAAATATTACATGGATGGGTCCCTTTCGCTAAAGGAGGTGGCTTAAACAAATATTAGGAGAGGCCATATAACAAAAAGGTAGAAGTCAGAAAAATGATGTCATGTCTCCAATTAGCAGGTAACTCGGGCGTAAGCCTTTCAGTAAGAGGAAATCACAAACAATAAAATTTCACACAAAGCTAAAAAAAAAACAACAAACCAGCACCAAAATAACAGTCAAGGAAATAGCACAAAATTGTCACAAGATCACTAATGTTTTTTATAGGTGAAGCTAAGTGGCATATTTCAAAAGCAGTGAAGATTTAATTTTAGTACTATTTTCAACAGTTTTTATTTAATGCTAATTATAAAGAGGTGAAATTTCACTTTTCCGACATTTTTTTATATTATTAAGGCATTTTCCATAGCGTTAAACATGGCAAAAATCCAAGTCGTATTTATAAAGTGGCAAAAAGTGGATTTTTGACGGGAAATAATTTAAAAATCTGCTCTAAGTCTGAGGTGGTGGTACATCTACAGGGGCTTTTCTAGCCTGGAAATAGGATCTTTTAACATCAAAGTTTACAATATGCTTTAACTACATGAATAAATAGATGTGTAACAGGACAGATCATAGTGGTCCTTCTGTCATGAAACACAATGAAGATTAGATTCTGAAATACTTACGGGGGGATCCCTCTGCCATTTCTATTGCTGTTATTCCCAAAGACCAGAGATCACTCTATGGAATACATTAAAATGCAATATTAGCTGTTGTTGGATTTTATCTTGGCCAAGCAGACATATAATAATATAAAGGACTTGCAAGCTTGCAGTTAAGAGTTTAAAGCTCAGTTACTAGTGTTTTTTTTTGTTTTAAATATTTCATACAACACCTTTAGTCCCAATTACCAATCTGCACCATTCTCATTAATGCACCCTGTTTCAGGTTAAACTAATAGCAAGGCATTATTAACCTACTTGTGTGTTCCCCTGTCTGGTAGATTTTTAGTAGTAAAACTTCTTATCATTACAAATTATGCTTATTTGCACCAACCAATCAGATATTAGCTAACAAATGTTAAATAAGATCTGATTGGCTGGGGAAAAATTAGCACAATTTTTAACAATAAGAACTAATGTTGAATCTACCTGTTTATTTTTAAAGGGCATGTCCACCCACATAAAAAACTTTTGGCACCATGCAGGGGATATCCTCCCACCCCCAACCGCTCTATTCATAAGTGTAAAAGCCTCCAATCTTTACTTACACCTCCTTGATCCTGCACCATTCTGGTCCGGCTCCCCTGCCCGCCGGAACTGCAACCAGGGTGCTGGCCCGGCAGCCGCGGCTGTGATTGGCTGAGAGGCAGCCAATCACAGCCGCAGATGCCTGCAGTGTAGAACAGCGCAGGAACGAGGACTTGTAAGTAGATACTGGAAGCGCTTTTACACTTTGCGGTTGGGGGTGGGAAGGTATCCCCTGCATAGTGGCAAAAGCATTTATAGTTAGATAATTGCCAGCCACAGAGGGATCGGGAGGGATGGAGGGAGAGAGGAGAAAGGGCTCTACTGAGCATGCCTCAGACCTTGCTGATTTTAGCAAGGAAAGAGGCACTGGATGAGGCACTAACAGCTCCTACCCAGCAGTTTCCTGAACATTGCAGAGACAGAACAGGAGAACCACAAGAAGCAGGGATGTAAAGTAAGGATTTATAATTTTTTGTACTGTGGGGCCAGTAGTTGGTAAAATTTTAGTTTAGGGGGTGGACATGCCCTTTAAAATATTATGGTCACACCCTTGAACTTGGACAAATCTTGAAAACTCACTCCACTGAAAGTAACATATTGTCAGGGCTAAGGGAGTGGCCATGAATGAATGTTGGATGTTTTATTAAACATAAATAGAAAATAAACAGTAAAACAATATTAAAGTAAGAATAATAAAATGATGTTGAAATAAACTGTAGCAATAGTATGAAAAACAACCAACATACATACAAAGACCAACTCACACTGTGGTTGCCTATTTACATAAAGTTTTCTGGAGACCCAAGGGAACATAGAAAGTAGATCTACAATAACTTTTCCTTTGCAAAGTATTAGGAAGTGATTCTTGCACAGACAGCATTCTTCCTTTAGGAAAGTCTGGTAAATCCTGTGTTTATCAGAATAGGAGGTGACTAATGGCATGAAGCATTTCTTTGTTTTCACATGAACGCTATGGGGCTTCCTTTGTGAAAATACACAGTGGTTAAACACTCACTCTGTAATCATATGTTGAGTCTGGGTTTTCATCACATGCTATGACCTCTGGTGCCATCCAATAGGGTGTTCCAATAAATGTGTTTCTTCTCCCTATGGTCCTGTCCAGTTGAGCGCTAACGCCAAAATCCACTAAAAACAAAACAGGCAAAACCTAACACCAGACAAACAATTCAGGTGGATGATTAAATAGTCCTAAGACTTTAGCCAAGTCATTTTGATTTTTTTTCCCTTTTGCAATTGGATTTTAAACTAAATTCAAACAAAATGATATAATAAATCATCGGAACATTTGGCAGCATCCCTCTTTTTTCCAGGCACAAACAAAGGCTTTTCTACACAAACACGCAAGTTTAATTCATCGAAGAACTTTTCTGAGTGATAGTAACCAACATATGGCTCATTCAAGCTAATTGCAGCGTGGGGGGAACTAATTCTAAAATAGCATCTTTGTGGAGAGGAGAATAAAAGAATGTCACAATTTCTCCAGCAACTGCCAATTATGTATTTATACACATCTATCAACCGGCTCTCTCAATAAGCTGACGCTTCACCTGAAACGCTGTACAACCATCGCCAAACATGTTCAAATAATTACTTGTATATAAGCTGTCAAAATATAATGGTCTATTAAAACACTAAGAGGTTATGAATTGCAGGTTTGTGTAATATCCCTAGAAGCATTTTGCAGCTGAACATAACATCTAATTCCCTCTATACAATATACATTCCCTTACAACCATGTCCAAATTGTTTATCAATCATACCTAGCAATTTTATTCTACAGGAGAGGGTGGAGGTGTATTTATTAGTTTACCCTGTACATAAGATACAGATTAGTAATGGATTATGTACCAATGATACTTGACAGTGCAAAAAACAGGATCTCTTAGTTGCCTTTTCTAGTCTATTTTTACACAAACTGAAAACCTTACTCGTATTATTAGGTTTTCTATGGAATAATACCCACAGTGATTGTAAAGGTAGCCAGTGCTATTTTACAAGCCAAGGGAAAAACCTGATCATATAGTCTTATGGTGGCCATAAATGCTACGGTAGTGTTCATACGATCCGTAGATCCACCGATTGTTGTGTATCGACAATGTCAATCGTACACAATGTCAATCGTATGATATTTTTTTCTATCGGGACTGTTGAGTAAAAAAACTGTCACCCAAATGTGATCCACAGATCATACAACTACCTTATAATATTTAAAATTATATTTGTCTCAAAGAAGGGTAATAACGCATATAGGGCCTTGGTATTTGTGGGTGCATACTAAACCTCTCAACTGTTCTAATATAAACAGGGCAGTCATATTTTTAAAAAGACAGTACTCCTTCCTCCCGAACTGAACTAACCTGAGTAGTGAGCTGTTAAAAAGCAGCTCATGCTGCGGCTGACAGCTCCCACTCTACTCTCACAGTAGCAGGTTTTTGACTGTGGGACACTTACATGTAGGAGAGCTTTCAGCTTGTCAGCTGTGGCAGAAGTTAGGTGTTAGAGATCAGAATGGGAGGTAGGTGTCTATCTCCCAAGTCCCACAGTTACTGTTACAGCTACTGTTATAGTAGCAGTATGGAGCACATGAACCTATCCACCTGCTTTTTTAATTACCTCATACCCCTATTTCTACAGTCTACCACCATATTGTGCTACACTTTATATATACAGAAGTATTTTAACTAACTTTGCTGTGGTTTTTATTTTATTTTTAATTATTGAGATCTTGTACCTATCCACCCTAACATTTTAATTCTTGCCAGATGAGTAATTTACATTCCATACTTTAGGAACAACCTAGCCTACTATTCAAGCCAAACTCTAGTAATGGGGTCACCAATTCAGGATCACACAAAGATTAAATGTTAGGAGAATGACAAAATATAAATGAAAAAATACTAAAGATAGATATCTGTTGTATTCAGTTAGATCAACTGAAGTTTAGTTCTGTAAGACATTTCGCTAGTCATCCAACTGGCTTTCTCAATTCAATCTGATGAAAGTCAGATGACTTGTGAAACATCTTAAAGAGCTAAACTTTAAGTCTAGTTGATCTAACTGAATACAACAGATAAACCATGACCTGGATGAATGAGAACCTCCACAAGCAATAAAGATAGAAAAATTAAATACATAATCATTAGTTAGGCACTAACAAATCTACCAATGAACTAGAGCCAAACATCTTTCAGGAAGACAGCACAGAAACTAGGTTATCTTTTATTATGTTTATTAAAAGATATTAAAAGATATTATATATGTTTGATAATAATAATAATGTAATTCCCTTCAACATTTAACCTCTTTAACATATATACAGGGAGATTCAATAAAAGTTCTTATCATGAAAAATGGTGCTAATTTTGCCCCAACCAATCAGATGTTAGCTTTCAAATGTTAAACTATATCTGATTGGTTGGGGCAAAATTAGCACCATTTTTGACAATAAGAAATTTTATTGACTCTCCCTGATAATATTTTAAGTCTGTGTCCATTTAAAAAATATTGTAAGAGATAATCAGATAAGGACAAATGTTTCTTTGCTGAAAACACAACTGCTGAAGTGAGGTGAAAACATCCTGGGCGTTATAGACACATTGCTTTGTTGTATGACTATGCTGAAGATTTGGGTGTGTCACACAGAAACCATAAAACATCCTGTTTCTTTGCATTACTAAATGGTGCATTGATTTTCTGTGGCCTCTACAGAAGAGTTCTCACGTGTCAGAACAGCTGTGTTGTACACAGATCAACAGAAGTAACCTTCACGTAGTCACACATGATTTCACAAAAAGAGTGATCCCAAAAGTAGGGAAAACTCGGAAATGTTCTAAACAAGATTTTCATCTCACAAATGCAGACTCCTAGTTTTATATTTACCATGACTTGTATATTGTAATATAATGATCCCTGGCTAAAGATAAAAAACGCATTATTTTTCTTTTATTAAAGGACAACTCTCTCATAATAACATCTTTTAGAAAGAATTGACTCTTTAAAATATGTTGATATTTCCTACTTTGTCCTCTGAATTCATTACTGTGTGCCTGCTATGTTTCTGGATGCCTCATGGAAACCGAGCAATTTAGTGACCTGGTACTGAGCCTGGGCATGCTCAGAAGAGGCGGCTAGGGGATTAGCATTTGGTCATTGGCTGTGATGTCAACTGTCAAATCCATAACTAACAGTTGCTAATTGGAAGAACCAGGAAGCAGAAACAGGGGCAACAGGACATTGTGCAGGATTTCAGGTTAGACTTGTATATTTCAGATTTCAAATGATTAAAGTTAAGGGTTTTGGGGGGTGATTTACCTGTATATAAGTTTTCATTTTAGGGCTGGACTTGCCTTTTAAGAAAATAAGGTTGGTTATTGAAATCACAGAAGGTCAAAAAAAGTCACTGCCAGCAGTGTAAAGCTACCTTACATTAGATATGTATTAGCCAAAGTGTCTGGAAAACAACAGGTGTAAAGGCTCCGAATGAAATGATTTGTCTGTTGTCGGGCTAAACACGGTACCACCAACATTTCTGCATAGCAATTTGTGTGGCCTGTTTATGAATGTGGTTAAAAACTTTTAGCCAATATTTCACCCCAATAGCCCCAATGCTAGCACCAGGCAGTTGATTGGGGCTAAATATTGTAATGTGAGTACTGGGCCAAGTGCATTACCTCACTGTACAGTTAAGTGCACTTTTTACCATTGGCATATGATTTTACAATTGTTTTTATTTTGATTGGCATAATGAGAAATCTGGGCTTAATTAAGACATACTCAGGGTTATTCAGTAAAAGTTCTTATTGTTTAAAATGGTGCTAATTTTGCCCCAACCAATCAGATGTTAGCTTTCAAATGTTAAATAAGATCTGATTGGTTGGAGCAAAATTAGCACCATTTTAAACGATAATCTCCCTGCATGTACACTACTTAATGATTTCCTGTTAAATGAACACATTAAATACACCTGTAAATATACTCTGAGTACAACATTGAATTTAAATGCTGTGGTCTAACCACAAACAGTGGAAAAATACAATGGCCCACACCCACAGTGAAGCAAAAATCCTACTAACATGGTTACCATGCTCAAGCTGAATAAACACAAACTTACCAAGTTTCACTTCTGCATTTTCTGTCAGCAAAACGTTCTGCCCTTTAATATCCCTATGGATAACGTGGTTAGTGTGGAGATGAGCCAGGCCCTACAGAAAACAATCCAATGTAAATGTCCTCTTAAGTAAGTGGGAGAGAGCAGTGTAATATTAACAGATTTTTTTAATTATAAGAGAGTAAATTTAACCTAGGGTGTGGGTATTCCACTTATGTATGGTTCTCTAAGAATTGAAAAACAAGAATAAATGAATATATCAGCCAACAGATTTGATTGGCCCCACTACAACTGTGTACAATACCCCCCTGGGTGTATAAAAGTTCCACTTAGGGTTGTCTAAAGCAAAGCAAGTAAAAATAGACTGAAAATAGCAGTGTAACTTCCATAATATTTGCACATTATATAGTTTCATACAGTTATTTAGCTATATAAAAAAATACTAGGTGACTTGCTCATGACCTGTTTGGAAACATAAAACGAATAGCTCATTACAGATGATTTATATGCAATGATGCACCGTACCCCCCCTTCGAAGAGTCTGCCCGGTGTCCTGGGCTACCTCCCTTTGTCTTGTGGAAGGCAGGGGTGTGGCTGGGTGATATATGAGCATGGGTGGGCCATAAATAAGCTCCGCCATTTTCCAGCTGGCTCACTTAGAATGTTGGGTGGTATGATGTGATAGTTACTGCTATCTTCTAGATAGGAATTACAGAATCCACTAAGGCACATTCATTTTTAGCTTTAGTAATGAATAAAAAACCCCACAATTACTAAGTTGCTGTTCTGTCTGTTACTGGAGCTGGAATTGCATTTTATAACCAGAAAGTTAGGTTTAAAAGTTACATTGCTTCCAGTGCTCCCTATGGGTGGCTATTTGCTACTCCAACAGCAGTGTTGCCTGAGGGTATAACTCAGTTCTCTGTATGAATGCTATGTCCCTTTGCTTGGATCACAAAAATAATCCTATACAGCTCTCTTGGCACGTAGCCACACTTCCTAGCAATTCAGCATTAAAAGCTGCATGAAACAGAAACTCTTAACTGTTGTTTCTTTCCATACACACTGCCCAATCTTTGTTTATTGTTTCTTAATTTAGCAACTATGACCACCTAGAATAGGGAAATACATTATTGGACATAAAATACAAACACATACTTGGAGTTTCCCAACCCTGTAATACAATTATAAAGGGATGTAAGACACTTTATGTTTAAACAATATTCTCTGAACTCTGCTGGAGTCTGATTGCCAGCTCTAGAGATTACAGGCTAATATTTGTATTTTCTTGCCCTCAAGATACTAAACCATAGATTCTCACTATTTTTTTCATGACAAATATGAATACCATACAATATCATTGCTGGTAGGTTACAAGTATACTTATATGGATAGTTATATTTTTGTTTATAAAAACACACAATACAATATTTTTGGGACAATCACCTGGATTATCAGATGCAATTTCAGACCCAATTTATCAATCCTGACCACTTTTTAGGCAAAATTGATTGTGCCGAGTGATCCGAGATTACAGTAAATGAATGTAGGGTCTACAGTGGGATGCATAAAAGGCCATGCCAAAATATCAGCACTGTCACTTTAATTCCCAACTGACTGTTAATATATTAATCAGTATACAGTATGTGCCCGTATGTGCATGGCCTAATGCTACTGGACTTCTAAACATATGTGTAACATGTCTTAACACTACTATTTTTTCCAAAGTTCTCCATGGAAAGCTGGGGCAGATGGATACAGAACACCTAGGGGAAAAGTGTCAGGTAGCATCTAGAAATGCCCTTAATAAGTAGCATGGTTTCCAAATGTAGAAATATAATGGATCAAGTTCCCCTTAGATACAACCTTACCTGAAAAAAAAACATTTTAAAAATACACAAGAGGCACACACAAGTGAAGTCGGTGTGGTCAACTATTTCTTTTTAAATTAGATCATATTTTTTGTGTTTTTACCAAACTCTCTGGGCGATAGCACTAGCTTAACTGAAAATTATTTCTGAAAACTGTTATCAATTGTGTACAACAAAGCATATTTCAATGTACAATATTTATCACAATATAAATTGTTTACAATTTTTAAATTAACTTACAGTGGCTGTAATTGGAGGACCTGGGTTGCAGGAAAACACTGCATTAAACAAAGTTGTGGTCATAGCCAGGCCTTCTCCAACTCTGTTGAGTTTAAAACCAGCAGGTAGATTAGACTTGCTGCTCTTTCTCTGTAGTAGTAGAGAGCCACCAGGAGGATGTGCCAACAGTAACTGCCCTTTATTTCATAAAATAGCAAGATCCATTTCTAGCTTATTTCTAGTGGAGTTGGGTTATATTAAGTTCTCACACAAAGAAGTTGAGGAACTTACCCTAAGAACTTCTCGACAGATATAGGCAATCCAATCTTCTTTAAAGCAGTTGCCTTTTGTTTTTTTCACCAAATCTGTAACCGAGCCAGCTCCACAGTATTCCATCACCAACTGAAAAACAACAAATATTGTTTATTAGATTTCCAAGTATGTGTGACACAAAAGAATTCCATAAATAATAATCAAGAAACCCTTTTCCTGTTGTATCATTATCTGAATATTTGACAGCATGCTGAAAAATAAAGATGGATTTAAAATGTTATTATGACATGGACTTAACTAGGGACATGGACTTGACTAGGGTTAGACACCAAAAGGTAGTGAGGGCACCACCTCTTTTAAAGTTTGAATCTTTGCATTAGGTGTTTAACTATTATGAGTAGTTATTTTCTATTTCATGCTTTGCACTTTCCTTGTCCATAAAACCTTAAGTCTAATCTACTCACTTTGTGAGTTGAACAAGAAATAGTTTAACTGCCTGTCACACTATAACCTTCCACATACAGGGACAACATGATGAATGGATTATTTGTTGCAACCTTTCTATTTTGACTCTTCACAAATGGCAGCCTAAGTCTTAGAATCACTAAGAGCAAAAATATTGAGTCTGCTATGCTTTGTGCCACAGTACAGCACTTTAACTGTAGTTACTGTAATTTGTCTTGACCTTTCTAGCTTTCTCTGAACTCAGGCATTGATTTTTTGGTGGACTAGCTGATCACTGTTTAGTGTCCTGTTACCACAAAATATTTTGATCAATCAAAATTAAAGGCAAGCACTTTGGAGCGAATACATAAACGGTGATAAATAAAAATACTTTCTAAATGAGAACAGTGCTCCAGTAATGCACCTTTAATTAGCTCCAACCACAACCTTGAACATAATGTAGATGAATGTTAAAAATGATCAAGCTTAATAACCCCTTTAATATTAATAATCTATATACAGATAGTCATGAGAATAAGCCATAGAAACCAAACACTGCAATGCACAAAGTAACTGGAGCGTCAATAACAGTTGCGGTAAAAAAAAATTTCAATGAAAACCACTTGACATTTGTCTTGTAACATAAAATAGAATTGCTATAGCCTAAGTCAGCATATATCTTTTGACATTTTATATCTCTAATGCTAGAAAAACTAAAGAATTGCTGTTCTATTCAAAACTCCCTGTTCCCAATATATCGAAATTATAATTATATAGTAAGTATAGTAGAGTATTTTAGGTTGAATAAAGACCAATGTCCATCTAGTCCAACCTACTCAACAATACCCACATATCCAGAAATGGTGCTTATCTACATGACCAGTTTCATGTCACTCACTGTAACTTTTTGTATTATAGGAAATAATGCATCCCCTAAATTAAAATAAAATAATATTAATAAAATCCTCTTGCCTGTAGTCTACAGCCTCTTACTTTTTTTGTTTTTTTTATCCAAATACTCTGTTAAGGCTGATGTTTGTACTAAGCCAGTAAACATAAATGGATAACCTATATTAACCAATTGCCCCAATTAGTGACCTGTCAAGATTAAAACGATAGCGACCTTTCCAGCAGATGTCTGATCTACACTGTCAAGTGGCTGCTATACATTTATTCTGGTCCTTAAAGTGGTGTCTATTCAGGAATTTCTAAACGTTGACAGGTGTCAGTTACTCTTTAAATGTTTTTCCTTTAACTTTAAAACATGAAAAAAAATGTTGATTCCAATCTGTACATTTCTCTTAAATAAGAAACATTTGTTTACCATCTCATCAATAACCGTGTCTCTTTTTTTGATAGCTTTTTATGGTCAGCTTTAAGCTGAATACACACAGTACCAATCTTTCTGTCTGTCATCTTTGAAAGATGTTTCTCCACACAGTCACAAGTGTTCTCCCTATATAAAGTATAGGGAGATTGCTCATGACCACCATATACTTTGCGATCACAGCCGACTCCCAATACCTTAATACAGGGTAGTGACCTAGGGAAATATTATGTTCAAAGGCTTGTCAACAGATACTTTTGTTACGTACGTACACACATTGTTGATTAAGGGCCAATCTCATCGGTACTGACAAGATTGTCCCTTTATCGCTAATGTGTGTACCCAGTTTAAGGCTAATTTCATACATATGGCACACTAACATTTTGTTTGCCTTTATTAAGCGGTACATGGATGGCAAAATGTTACATGAACTGTTTGCTAGTGGCAACTTTGGAAATTTTTAAGTCGTTTTGCCATTTATGTGAGTCTTACCCTGTGACGTAACCCCAAACACCCGGGGATTAATATTGCCATCAATATTTTTTTTTTATGCATATTCTTTTTTACTAGGTAATGAAAATATTAAACATAATAAAAACATTTTTTAACATAGCTTACAAGTTTATTCAACTTGGTGGATCATTTTAACATTTAATGGGACATTACATTCAGTGACCCCCTTTCTGGCTCCTCCCACAGTAAGTGTCCCTGACACTCTGCTATAGAAGCCAGAAAGCATGTATCTTGAAAATGGATGGTAAAATAGTAGTAACAGTTACAATAAAATGCATAGTAAATTTAGTATTTTATTATCATATATTTGATGCTGGACATTTCTTTAAATTCTTAATGATATAGGTCATGGACTCAGGAGATGATTTATCTTTAGGCCCAATTTATCTGATTTAGAGATTTCTACATTTGCACTTAAATTGCAATCTTAACCAGTACTATTGAGTATATTGTCTCAGAAATAATTTCGGTGGTTTTGGTCATTTAGTTTTTGAATTAAGGGAACTTTTTAATTTATATTAATGACCAAAAAGATAGCTAGTATTCTGGGATTGATAAGAAAATGTCCAGTTTAAACAATAATACTAGTTCAGGAATGTGATATATTCTATGTTTAATCTATTGTACTGATAGTAAAAATAAGTGTGAGTTTGTATAGCAAAAATGGGGTTTAATACAATCTCAGAAATCATTTGTTGAATTCCTAATGGGTTTTATACCTGAGGATTTAAAAGGGCCATTCATAAGACTGCATGTGTAGGTGTAAATGATAAAGGAGGTTTTCTCTTTTTATTTAAACATAGTAACATAGTAACATAGTAATTAAGGTTGAATAAAGACATACATCCATCAAGTCCAACCTATTCACCCTCTTTTTTTTTTTTTTAACCCTACCTAACAGTTGATCCAGAGGAAGGCAAAAAAAACCAGCTAAAAAGGGGAAAAAATTCCTTCCTGACTCCAAACGGGATCGGAAAGTATCCCTGGATCAACCAGATCTATATGCATTAATACCAGTAATTCTCAATATTTTTTAATTTTAGAAACTTATCCAGGCCTTTTTTAAAGCTATTCAATGAACTTGCCATTACCACATCTGCTGGAAGACAGTTCCACAGTTTCACTGTTCTCACTGTAAAGAAACCTTTCCTAACCTAAACAATTCAAGGTCTCCAATGACCAATATATTTTTGTTATCATATAGTTAGTAAAACAGCACAGTTTCTACCTATTGGATTTAGGTTTAGATAGAGCATCCAAATAGTTTGAATGAATCAAATAGCAGGCCAATTCAGCATTAGGATTTAGTCCCCTTTAACTAAGTGGCATTTTACACAGGCTGAAATTTCAGAATTGACTTTATATACTGTAAGGTGCATAGTTATATTAAATGTATTGCTTATGTTATAATACTTTATATACTATAAGGTGCATAGTTATTTTAAATGTATTGCTTATGATATAATAACAGTGCTCAAATTAGACGTTATTTGTGGTGCACTCTCAAGCAAAATTTGGCAAAATTCCCAAACCATTCTGATGGAGTCTTTGAAATCATAAAATATTTTATCTGGAATCCCATATACATAGTCAACGCCTGTGCTTTTATTACTGCACCTGGACACTAAACATTACTGGCAACGTGACTGTGTGTTTTCCCTTTTGAATGATTACATTTATTCCCATGTAAAAATAATTCAAACTTTTACCCAGAGCTGATCATCCTGGCCTGCCAGGCTTTTCTTTACGAATGCTCCATAATATGTGGCTATATTTCTGTGGTGGGAATACTTTTTCAACATGTTTATTTCAAGCTTTATTTCTTCTTCCTCTTCCTGAAAAACAAGATACAATTGATTTGGTTTAATTAGACACAGAAAAGGTTTTTATTAGAAATGCCACCAGAGAACAGTGAAACACACAGACCACTTATTTAATAAAAAATATACAGGATTATTCAATAAAAGTTCTCATCGTTTAAACTGGTGCTAATTTTGCCCCAACCAATCACATGTTAGCTTTCAAATGTTAAATAGGTTCTGATTGGTTGGTGCAAAATTAGCACCATTTTAAACGATAAGAACTTTTATTGAATCTCCCTGGTGTATAATGATGTTCTGAAAAAATCTTCTCAGAAAGATGACTCATAATCCCAGGATGTTTTAGGACTGTAAAAAGAAATACATCCACATTAAAGTGGAACTTCCATGTGGCATATATTGTTTAATTTCCATGTGTGTTTTTGTAACCCCCCCCCCCCGTAAAAACCCAATTCATCCTTCTATTTAACACAGTTGTGTTCCTATAGCTCCAACCTGTTGAAAAAGAGTTATACAAATTACAACACATAATGTGGCTTATTTAAAGGGTATCTCCACCACCACAAACAAAAATTTATAGTAAGTAGGAAAGCCCCTCCAAACCTACAACTCGCTAGGTTTAAACACCTGAAACCATCTCCTAAGGGTACTAACCAGCTCTCCTCCCCGGACTGCACGGAACAGCAGAAGAGGCTGGACCAGCAGCCCCATTTGTTATTTGCTGATCACCCAATAACCAATGCAGCTGCCGGTCTGGCCCCTTTTGCTGCTTTTGTGCGGCTTTTGTGCAGTGCCCATCCAAAGTCCAGGAAACTGAAGAGTAGTAGCTGTCTTCCTGTCCAAAAGGTTTTTGCCTCCTCCCTGTCCTCTGAGAGGACAGTGGCAAGTGCAGGGGAGCCCTTTACCCCCTCCCTTTGACCATCCGGATCCATCCTTTGCAGCCGTTGGACCTAGCATGACATTTTTCTGCCATATGATAGATGTCCCCTGCCCACCCCTTACCTCCTGGTGATTTCTTTAAAGGGCATGTCCACCCCCAAAACTAAAATTTAACCCCTTACTGGCCACATCAAGTAGTTTAAAACAATTCTTACCTTACATTCCTGCTCAAAATAGTTCCCCTGCTGTGCCCCTCCAAAGTCCAGGAAACTGCTGTGTAGGAGCAGTGTGTGACTCATGCTGTGCCTGAGACTTCCTCAACCTCATCAAGGTTGAGGCATGCTCAGTGCAGCCCTCCCTGCCTCTCAGCCAATCACGGACGCGGCTGCCGGTCCCGCCCCCTGCTTTCAATTCCATGCAAGCAGAGGGCCTGAACACTGCAGCGGAGGAGAGAGGGCAGGTAAGTAAGAATCGGGGGACTTTCTAACAATTATATTAATGCGTTTGGGGCTGGGGGAGCATGCCCTACCACATATCAAAAGTTAAATTTCGGGGTGGACATGCCCTTTAAAAAAAAACCCATCAAAACGCTACTTTGTTCCTATGGCACCTCTATTGACAGCAGCTGCATCTGTGATTGGCTGCCTCTCAGCAAATAACAGACCCGGCTGTTGGTCTGGCCCCTGCTTGCATAAATTAAGAATATTTTTAGTTTAATTTCACTTGCTCTTGGATTTCTCCAAGTATGATTGGGAAAAATGAAATGCAAAAGCCATTGTGGAAATGTTTGAATAACCACCCTCCCCACAAAAAATAAAATTTACAAAAATTCTACACAGAATAGTCAGCGACTTAGGCTGTAAACATGTTTACATACTAAAACCTGTCAGGCACACTTCTCATCCCTGTCATTGATTGTTTTATTCTTCATTCAATGAAGCAGCCTAACAATAAGTCATATGAGTCAAAGATCCCTCCTTGGCTGCTGATCATGTAATCTAAAATCTTTTATGTATATTGCAGGGCATACCCTCCCACCCCAAACCGCTATATTGGAAGTGTAAAAATAGAATCGCAACTGTACTTACAGATCCTTGCTCCTGCAGCATTCTATATTGCTGGTAGCCGCTGCCAGTCCGCGTCCTTGCTTGTATTTCCGGCAGGCTGGGAGCCAGACCAGAACAAAGCTGGAACGAGGAGCTGTAAATAGAGTTTGGAATCTATTTTTACACTTCCAATATAGCGGTTGGAGGTGGGAGGGCATACCCTACAATATATCAAAACTTTTATTGAGGGTGGAGATGCCCTTTAGTTTGGGGTGGGGCTTATTTTGCAGCTCATTATGCTCTGTTCCAGCAGTGGGAATGCTCAAGACTGAGCCTAAAGGTTCGTACACACATGCGATGTGTATGAATGGCTGTTTTGCCCGATAATCGGATCATGTATGGGCCCTTTATTGCCCAAAACGGCCTTTTTCAAATCCCTCGTTCGGGGATTGTTTTAGAAAAGTGAAAAACTGATAGAAACTAATATTGTGCTCAAGTCTGTCTGTCTGTTCTCCTTATCCAAGACACAGACAATGATGTTTAGATCAGGGCTCTGTGTGAGCTACACTGTAACTTTCAGGACTCCTTGTTCTTCTTTAATCTGAAAGTAGTTCTTAAAGGGCCCTTGTCAGGGTCGCAAGAGCACTTATAAGTGCCAGGTAGGGGGGTTCCCAGTTCGAGCTGCGGGGCCCCCCGAATGTCCAGCCGTGGGATCGTCGGCCATTCGGCAATCCGCGAGTGCCCGTTTTTGGGAATCTGTGACCGTTTGGCGATTTTCTGAAGCACCCATTCGAGGCCTGCCGAACGTTTGAGAATTCACGAATGTTCAAGGATTTTCAAAATAGTCCCGCGAGTACGGAAAATCGAACTAGTTCGAACCCAAACTAGTTTGAATAGTTCCAGTTCATCTGAACTCATAAAATTCGGCTCGAACTTGGGTTCGAGTACTAGTCCATCCCACTTTGGACACCATGAGAGCTAGTCCACAATGCACCATTTTAACACGCAATCCGACCATGTGTTAAAAAGCCAACATGTTAGATACCCTTCACCAAAGGCAGCGCATCCACCGGTCACAACGACAGAAGTAGCTAAAAACTCGCCTCTGATGAAGTGCTGTGTAAGCATGTAACGCATCAGGTGGTACCTACATGGAGTTTAGTTTGTGATATGCAATAAAGTATAAGTTTTTAACTACTTCTGTCGTTGTGACCGGTGGATGCGCTGCCTTTGGTGAAGGGTATCTAACATTTATGCTGTAGATCGAGTCAAGTGAAAGACTTGGGGCATGCCTGCACCCGGGTCAGATGGGATTTTAGGTGAGCACTGAGTTTAATTACGAGCTGTGTTGATTGTAACTGTGTACGGGGAAATTTACTCCACAAACTCAGGGGTAGGATCCACCCGGCTCACCACTGGACTCGTGTGAGTTTAATACCTACCATTTCTATGTATATTTTCATCTCTCTACTAAAATTGAGGATTTTACCTTCATGCAACACTGTATCATATTATGGATTAAGCGACATACATTTGTAGCGAAGGGGCCAGGGACTGTGATCACCTGACCCACCACACTGCCTGTGTGAGTGTTTAGCTACTTTTGTCTCTTTGTCCTTTTATACTATCAGGGAGATTCAATAAAAGTTCTTATTGGTTAAAACGGTGCTAATTTTGCCCCAACCAATCAGATCTTATTTAACATTTGAAAGCTAACATCTGATTAGTGTGGGCAAAATTAGCACCATTTTAAACGATAAGACCTTTTATTGAATAACCCTGTTTATATTTGATACTCTGTTGCCGCTTTAACCAGTGTATCCCTACTCCCGTCTGATTGTTAGGCTGTTATCTAACTTTGTTAAAAAGCGAACACTAGTGATAACCAGATGCGCTAGCCTGCATTGCTCTGCATTGAAATCCACTAATTAGAGCGCATGTGATCAGTATTTTTTTGCCCAATTGCATGCAAACTGATTGCAAATCGCAGCACACGCATGCGATAACAGGCAGTAACGTGTACTTTATTTGCAGAAATGCTGCCCCAAACTTGCAAGGAACCTCCACCATGCTTTAGGCTTTGGCCCCACTACAGCGTAACAGAAATAAGCATTTCTGTGCATGTAGGAGTTGTGCAAGCTATTTGGCTTATAGTCCTTTATTGTCTGCACCAAAAATATTGATCTCATATGTTCCAAAAATGGACCAGAGTGCAACGTAGCCAATGGGGCAAGCTACATTATTATGCAGTGTGGCCAAGCCTTAACTGTTGCCTGAAAGCACCCATTATTATACCCCTGTTGTTTTTCATCCCAGTTCTTATGTTATTTTGCAAATTTGAATGGCTTGAAGACCTCTTCTGGAGAGACTTCAATGGTCTGCAGGTTTCTGCTGGTACTGAACTGGTGGCTCTGCTGGACATCTTCTATTTTCAAAGGGAAGAAAGCATAATGTGTCTTTCATCTGCCACCCCTAGCTTCCTTGGCCAACCACTGCTAAATGTTGCTTGTTTCTTTTGCCTTTTCAAAAAAGTTTGAATACCCTGGAAGCAATGCACCAAAAGCATCTATTAGCTCCCTACTGTGTAATGGTTCTGGTGATGTTATATACCAATATCAGCTCTTGATGCGTTACAAAAAAGTGTTAACTATTCCTGTACCTTTAACGCCAGCCATTAGCTGGTGTTAAAAAGTGCCAAAATAGTTTTCCGCTATTGGCATATAACATCGATTGTTGCGCCTACATGCTTAACTTACCCATTAGCCAGTAAGCCGACGTGAAGGAGTTAATGTTGCGCTAAGCAATATTGCATTGGTTAGCGTGACTCTAACTTAAGAGCCTGAGTGTTGTGCCTGTTGGTGCAAGGCCCTACATATCTTTTAACTCCAGTCTGCTTTGAAATCTTTCCCTGGGCAAAACCTTGCTGATGTAGTAACTTGCCACAGTATATGATCTGTGACATGAAACGGTCTTCCACAACCTCACCCAGTTTTAAGCCTCCTACACAGCTGTTTTAGATTCAACCTACATATGAAAATGATAATTATTAGCACCTGTTTGATATAACTGATTAATCATACCCATGACTATAATCCTACAAAGTCAGGGACCTTGTGCAATAAAACACCAAATCCTGATTAGATTTAAATTTCTCTTCTATGTTTCTTTATAAAATGATTAAAATAAACAATTTGAGTGAATATTCGGGAAAACATTTGCAGCATTACCTCTCATCTGTCTAAAACATTTGGACTGTGCTGTATCTCCCAAGGTGCTGGTATCATCTATTCTAAATCAAAGGAATAGATTGTGGGTTCTCCAGCTGTTTCTGATTCACATCCTTTCTATTTTTTATTCTCCACATAGTTTACATCAGCACACATCGAGCTTATGTGCATGAAAAATAGAAAATTCCTTCACATCCTTACAAACACAAGCTAGAGTTAGATCTAAAGGAACTGATATGGATAAAAAAAGAAATCACACTAATTGTTTAATCTATAGTTTCCAGTTTATATCTTTCAATAGCAACAAAATGCATTGCTATGAAAAGGTACACAATGCATAACAAATCCAGTTCTGAAGAATATATACTGTATTCATCCAATACAATTTCTTTTTACAATAGACCCAATGTAACATATTGATTTTTTTTTAAAAGGGCGTTTGACCTGTTGGTTCTGTAACCACAATCTTCTCTGCAACTTCCAGTTTCATGTATCAAGCAATGTTTAAATCTTGTAGATAAGAGGAAATTCAGTACTGCCGGATAAGCATGAAAAAAGTCTCTATAAACAGCTCACAACTCAGAACTGTAACACACACCCTGAAAGATGATACAGCAGCATTTCCTGACAGAAGGCCAGGTGACCCTTGGGTGACCACCAGAGCATCCTGCAGTGAGCTAAAACAATAAGCATGTTTCTACACTTTATTACTGAAAAAATTCAAGAGGAAAGTGATAAGGGAAATTGTAACTGGTTCAACAGGATCTTATGGTTCAATAGGAGTGGATCTTATGGTTCAATAGGAGTGGATCTTATGGTTCAATAGGAGTAGATCTTACAGTTCAATAGGAGTGGATATTATGGTTCAATAGGAGTAAATCTTACAGTTCAATAGGAGTAGATCTTACAGTTCAGAAAAAAAGAGCAGTATTTTTTCATTTAGCATTGTGTCTATGTATAAATAAATACTTCCGAAATACTGCCTTCCTGTTTGCAGGACCCCTAGTAAAGACCATTATGGTCTTGCCTGTGACCCAGCACCTGGGTATATTCAGTTGCTCAGTAGAGATCTGAGCATCTTTGACACATCCAACAGCCAATCAGTAGAAATTACTGTTAGGAACATTCCAAGGATGTGGTGCATCCTGGGAAGAAGAAGGACCGTTAGAACCTGATATGTCAGCTCACTAATGTCAACAGCAGGGAACAGCAAAGGGAATGAAATCAACTGATTTTTCAAAATGGGAGAGAATATGTTGAATAACTAGGAAGGCATTACACAAACTAACAATTTAACAAATATTGATCATTTCCACTGAACTGTCCCTTTAAAGTTCAATAGGAGTGGATCTTATGGTTCAAAAAATCCTAAAAGCTTAATTTCCAGCTGTCTCTCCTAGCTATAATAGGTAGGTTTTTGAATTATATATTTTAAGTTTTAGTACAGAACAATATAGAACATAGTATAATATAGGCCTTTTATAACTGTGAATAAACTACTTTGAACTAAACCCATGTTAAGGTTTAGAATTCTATAATAGCAGGAGGACTGCAGTTTGGATGGTCTCAATTCCAGGAAAGTTAACAACACAATGCAACAGAGCAAACATTTTCAGGCTCGCTTGTGAAGGTTCTCATTCATCCAGGTCATGGTATATCTGTTGTATTCAATTAGATCAACTGGACTTGAAATGTAGTTCTTGAAGACGTTTCGCTAGTCATCCGACTGGCTTTCTCAATTCAGAATGACTTGTACAAGTCTGTGGCAATTATGTACCCTGGAAAATCCCAATTAGCATATCACAGCCAGGTGTTAGGGTGTGATTGGATAGTGGCTAAGAGGTGTTATAGGAACGCCCAGAGTAGGTGTTAAAACAGCATTGTACATGGCAGACGTTGGTCGAACCCCCCCACCTCTATTTAGGCTTGGTTTCTTTATTTTCACATAAATATTATTTTCACATAAAGCGACATCATATATGCAGTGCAGTGCAGTGAAGAATGCTCTGATTTGTATGTGGGGGAGACCAAACAGCAACTGCATCAACGTATGGCCCAGCACAGAAGAGCCAATTCCTCGGGTCAGGACTCAGCCGTGTACCTGCATCTTAAGGATAAAGGACATACCTTTGAAGATTGTAATGTTAACATATTGGCGAAGGAACGTGACTGGTTCAAGAGAGGTGTTAAGGAGGCCATTTATGTGAAAATAAAGAAACCAAGCCTAAATAGAGGTGGGGGGGTTCGACACCAACTGTCTGCCATGTACAATGCTGTTTTAACACCTTACTCTGGGCGTTCCTATAACACCTCTTAGCCACTATCCAATCACACCCTTAACACCTGGCTGTGATATGCTAATTGGGATTTTCCAGGGTACATAATTGCCACAGATTCTTGTACAAGTCATTCTGAATTGAGAAAGCCAGTCGGATGACTAGCGAAACGTCTTCAAGAACTACATTTCAAGTCCAGTTGATCTAATTGAATACAACAGATATTTTCAGGCTCATTTACCCAGATCCGCTATTGCTCTGGGTAAATGCTACTTTCGCTATTCAATATCGCGTTTGTGAATCTGGGTAAATCCCGCTAAGGGATTTAACCACTGCAGGATGTTTACTCTATTTGCTGGTGTTAAAATCCAGCGCTAAAACTATCGTAAGCGATATTGAATCACGAGCATCGGATGCGCGGGTGATTTTTGTGTAAACTACGCATCCAACGCTAATATGGATTTAAATATAGCGTTGAAAAAAGAAACACATAGCGCACTCCAGTCTTCAACATATAACGTTTCGGTACCAGTGTGGTACCTTCCTCAGATAACCTTCCTCAGATAACCGAAACGTTATATGTGTGAATAAATACACAGAACACCGTTGAAGACTGGAGTGCGCTATGTGTTTCTTTTTTCTACGCTATATGATTGAGTGGCCAGTGGCTATGGCCCTATAGTAGCACCCAGCACTATCAGGTTTTTGTTAAAGGGGTGTGCAGAGACCAAGTGTTATACTAATATGGATTTAAAGTCGCGATAACGATAGTAAACCGGTTAGTAACTCCATATATTTGCCCAGCGAGTCTGGGTAAATGAGCCTGTTTATGTTTAAAAGGATATGACCAGTTACATATTTTTTACACTAGGATGCAGCAATGTTAGGGGAAACTATATATTTGTTTTCTTTGGAAACAGATAAATAAACTAGAAGCTCTAAGGATAAAGAGTTGTTTTCTATGTCCTAACAATCTTGAAAAAGAACTGTAGTTGTAAGTAGTTAGAACCACCAGCCTGCCAGTAATGTATGGGCGATCGGCCAAGGATCTTACAGTTCTTTTTCTTTCAAACTGGTTGAACATTTTTTACCCCAACGGCCAATTTGATCCTAAGATTTCCAGATTAAGGCGTTGAAAAGTGTTTCCCATCGGCCAATACGATTGTACGACCCGCAGATTGTTGAGGTAATGTAGCTCCTCATACTAGCAGTAAATGGTAGTAAGACAAAAGAAGCTACAAACAGATTTAAAACTTCACCTATAGCATAGGCCTTGTGACCTGAAAGATTTGGTGAACTAAAGGTGTGTAGCATTCTAGATAAACTTTGTTTAAGCTTCAGCATTTGGGTTATAGATTGTATTTATTGAGGAATACCTTCATGCATTATCTACTGTAGGTATAAACAGGCAGAAGACTGTATGCCACTGTTTGAAACTGGTGTATGTGGTGATTTCCTGTAAGAAATTCAAATGGCTTTATGGTTGTATCTCCTTTAGGTGGGTGCCCTATGGAACTTGAAGACATATATAAGCAATGGCACTGACCATTTTTAGATCCAGATCAATCAAGGAACACCTGGTGGATTGTTACAGATACATAACTCATGTTAACACAGAACAATATACAATTATAAAAAGTAAAGTGAAATTCTTACTTCGGACACATTCATCACTTTGATTGCTGCTAGCTGACCGGTTTTAACATGTCTCCCCTGTGAAAAAGAATACAGTGTTAATTTGTGAATAAAAAAAATTGTGTATAAGCAAAAACTGTTAAATTTATCTTTGTAGGTTAAAAGAGATCTGCTAGCAGAGACCATGGGCACACTCCCTGATGCAAATTACTGGCATCTCAAAATACGCCCCTTATTCAAGTGTTTTTATCATTCCTAGGGCCTAATGCAATAAAAGGTGCAAAAGTTTGCCCATGCTAATAATCTTGGGCAACCAATCAGATGTTATCTTACTGCAGTTACTCAGTTCAAAAGCCAATATCTGATTGGTTTTTGCAAATAAATAGCAGGGAAAAATTTTTCATCCCTCATTGCATAAGTCCACTTGCATATTAGTGAAAATGGCAGCAGAACTCATTAATAGAAACATAACCAGTAGATAATACCATGCAGCCCAATGCACATGGGGAAATAAAATTAGCATAGAAAACATAGAAATGTGGATGCTTAGACTTCGTTTCACAAGGGAAATGATAAAAAAAAATACAAAATAGTTTCTCTAGTCTGTAAATTGTATTAATATCCATATTTAAAATTTCAAGGATTTACAATTTGTGTTAATTCCATTCCATAAAGCATATATAGAAATAGAAAGTTGATAGCTTAATGAAATAGGTTTTGTGTAAAATTTGTAATATTTACTTTGCATTTAATATCAGATGTATTTAATTGTTTTATTTTATCTTTCATTTTCATTACATTTATTAGCAATTAGCGCATCAGACAATAACACATTTCATTATATGTCAGTGAAGGTGATACTTCATTGTGCCATATTAAGACAGTATATTATTTGTAACTGGCAATAAAAAACTAAATCTTTTTTCATCATTAATGTTCTTGTTTTGTGTATATCTGTATCTGTTGTATACAGATACAATAGATCGACTGGACTTAAAGTTTAGTTCTCGAAGATGTTTCGCCAGTCATCCGACTGGCTTTCTCAATTCAGAATGACTTGTACAAGCATCTGTTGGCAATTATGTACCCTGGAAAATCCCAATTAGCATATCACAGCCAGGTGTTAAGGACCTTCTAAATGCAAGGTGTGACTGCATTGTGGCTAAGAGGTGTTACCGAAACTGCCCAGGGTAGGGCGTTAAAACAGCATTGTACATGGCATACATAGACTAAAACAATAACAGTGCATTTTTATATGATACACCTTTTAAACTCTTATTAGTATGGTAAAGATGTTCAGGGGCTTGTAATCAAATCTTAAAAACTCTTAGAAGTAAATTGCATGTAGTGTCAAACACATTTATCAGTAGGTTTCTTCCTGTAAGACCTGGTACTCAGCTGTTAGTACTGCATTTCCACATCTGTTTGAATGGTTTTCTTGGCTATAGCAGCACAAAGCATGCAGTCTATAATACAGGCCAATAGTTACAACATGTTCTTTGAAATCAGACCAAGCTTATAAACAAGTTATTGTTTATAACCCAAATAACTTTCTTTCCTTTGTGCTTTAAAATTGTAATGTTATATGGATTTTAGTGCTTAAATTTTGGAAAATATTCATAAAACTATTTGCTAAAACACTGATTATTTAAAATTTTCTTTGATTGACTAGAAGATGTAACATCAAAGCCACAACAACAAACAAAATGTGTTGCATTTAATGTTGTAATCTGAGCAGTGAAATGTAGAAGGGATACATGTAGTTACAAGACAGTATCCACAAGACCTGAGCTGTCCATCTCTTTTCAATCAAGACATCAAATCTGTTGGGATTAAACAGCCGCATGGAAGAAACCTTACTTTCCCAACCCCATTTTCTACCTGATAATACATTGGGTAACACGAGTTTAACACTGATTTTGCTGGTTAGAATCTATAATAGCATCACCCCCTTAATCCTTAACTTAATGGAATTTATGAAATTACTGTGAGTAGACTGCAGTGAATAAAGATTTAACTCACAAGTAAACACAAATTAATAGACCATTTTATTGTTTAAGGTACATTTGTACCCATAATCCCCTGAAAACACAAGCACAAATTCACGCAAAAGTGCACAGAAATGCACATCTTTTTTTGTGCTTTTGAAGTGGAACCCTAAAGGGAAGAGGTGGTATACATAGACATATCTGACACAATGTGCATGTACACCCAATATACATTCTTCAGATATTTCATCATGCCCTGTATAGCACATGTTTCTGTTAAATGGCATAGCTAAATAACCCTGCTCACAATGTCTCAATAAATTTTCCAGCTTGGGGTTGCAAAATCAATTAATCCTTTAGCAATCCGTGTCGGGCAATGTTTTATATGAAATGATCAAAGTACAACCTATTAAGGGTTATCGTTTTAATTTACAGTCAATCAATGCATTTGTAACCAGATATGTAATATCTGTTCCTTTCTGGCAAAGGTATCCACCTTTTACTAGTGCTCAATGAGCTTTTTACAAGTTTGTGCTTAAGCAGATGAGGCAGCAGGGGAAACAGCCATCGATCATTGGCTGTGATATCAGCAGTCACAGCCATGATTGGGCTTACTCTACCAGAATGGAGCTAATAATTATCTTTAAATATCTGGTTAGGAATGCATTTAATAAAGTTCTGAATATATTAGTTGGATTTGGTGTCAGGTAACTGACAAGTGCCAGTTTTTTGTATTAAAGGTATTAACATTTTTATGTGGGCATTTTCATTACACGTGCAATAGTGAATGGGGCATTTATGTTGTACGATATATCCATACGTTTTTGTTCCGGACCCCGGATGCCTTGTTCTATGTATGTATTGGCACTGGGATATGGTGGGTCTTTAATGCATCATGTAATGATGTAAAAAGTCATGACATCATAACTTATCATTTGTCAACAATATTCGAGGTATAGTTTTATTCTTTGTAGCTAAGGAAACCCCCCTGTATCGTAAAGTAGGAGGCAAAGTAGATTCTGCACAGTCACTTCTACCTTTCATCAGACAGTGCTTTGATATACAACTATATTGGATCAAATTGCTTAGGGCTTTTTTGTATTATTATTTATTTTGCTTTAATTTAGTCTCATTCCTTATGAATAATCCCCCCCCTCCCTGTTTGTTGCCACTAAGACACTCTTCACAGACTGTAACTGTCATGTTGAGTCCTTTAAGCAGCGTCTACATGCTACATAGCCAATGTACAAAGTTAATAAGTTAGCATTTCAATCACATATAAACTATTCTGGTTCGCAAATACATAGAACAAACAGGGCTATAGAATAACTGAAATAAACGCAGATGATTTGGATTATTAACAATTAGCCATATTGTACAGAAACATTTCTGGAAGCTGAGATCCCTTTTGTTAAATCCCATGGCATATTTGAATTACATGATTATCTCACCAATATACCTACAGGTACATTATATATGTAAAACAACTGGGATGCGTTATGTGCTTCAATCCAAATACAAGGGCTTAGTCTCTCCTGCCTATTGCCTAAAACCCATGAGTGGATAAATGAGCATTCCCATTTCAAGCATCATGGCAAGGTCTTAGAAAAAAACAACCCCCCCCCAATAAAATACACCATTAAACACATATCCAGATAGAAAAGTCCAAACCTGACATACCACAGCTATGTGTTAGGCTGGCAAGGCATACCACTTTATTTGTTTTGATCTAAATTTCATAGGAGGATACATTTATAAAATTGCAGTTTGCTATAAAATTCCCCCCCAAGGGAAACCAGGTGTCTTGATTATTGCAGTAATTTGCCAAACTGTTGTAATACTATATTAACTGTAATGATGCTATGACTTTACTTTATCATGAAACCCCAGCATAATATGATGTATTTCTATCTTTTACTAAATATAAAGGAACAGGTAAAACATAACAGTCTGTTGATTGGGTTTATAAAATCTTATATGTAAGTTACAGTATAGTTTATCCGGATGCAATTGGTTCCTGTACAGCCTATATATGCGGAAACCAGTTAAGGGATATAAAAATAAACCATGGAGACTCTTTCCTGCTTCTGCTGGCTCAAAATCAATTAGGGAAAATGCACATTTCCTAAATACAGTCAATTTGTATGGACACTGTAAATCTATTTTTATTTACTAAATTAATTCACCTTATATATTGTATATGCTGAATGTATTGGGGTTTCTTACAGTAAACTGTGTGCCGGTACAAACGGGTGTGTCTTCAGAAAGCCAGAGGGGTGTAAATACATTTTAAATTTACCTGTTCCTCATATACTAAACTGTGTAATAGGAGACAAAGATCTATCAAGGAACAGCAAAAAGCGAGGGTAGCATTCCAAAGTAAATTTAGATTTTATTGAAGACCACACAACATATCACATATCATATTAGTGATATGTTGTGTGGTCTTCAATAAAATCTAAATTTACTTTGGAGTGCTCCCCTCGCTTTTTGCTGTTCCTTGTAACTATATATCCATTAAAGGGATTACTTAGAGGAGTGAGCACCCACGTGTGGACGAGTGCAGAGGATCCCACTGTGAGTTTGTTGGACAAAGATCTATCACCCTGGCATTCTGGGTACACTTCCTAAAATACCTTTAAAAAGATGCTTTTAATGGTGTTATTTGCACCGGGCATCCCCGGTGAGGGAACTAGCTCTATGCAAGTAGAATAGAGTTAATTTGAAAGGGGGACAGAACTTTGTTTGTTTGGGAGGGGAATTTGGTGTGGGATCAAGATACTGGATCCGTACAAACACTCTGGATTACTACATATGCCCTAGCCCGAACCCCCTTGACTTATGTTTAATATTAATGGCAACCATGTTTACTAAGTAACTAGCAGGCTACTGTGTAATAACAACTGTTAGTAATTTATACTATTTATGATACGTGTTTTATGTCTTTATGATGTGTGGTATTGGAGGAGTTTGGTTTTATAGGTATTGGTGGGTTATTACATATTAAATCACTTTTTTGCATGACAAAAGGATTGTATGGTTTATTGGTGGTTCAAGTGTGTGAGTGCTCATATGGGGCTCTATTGCAAGGGGGGTCTGTCTCCTTTGTAGATTTAACTCTGATATTTAATATATATTTTACCCCCGGCACCATCCTCGGTATGAGAGGATAACACAGCCACATTTACAAATTTATACCACTGTGCACCCGCAGCATTAATTATATAATCTGTACAAAATATTTATCTTGGTGGAGTTGGAATAGGTTATTTCTGACTCTGGCTCTAGTAGCAGTTATAATGACCATTTTAATAGTGTGGTTAAGAGAACACTATTATGTGTCAAGTTCCTACTTCCCCTCAATATAACCTAAAAATTCTTTTGAGGAAGCCATAGGTTCCCTTTTAAAAACAGATGTCAAAAAAAGCTCTTTTTTTTTAGGATCTTGAAAGCAGCTGGAAATCACAAGTTTAGCCGTATAGCCACAGGGCCTGATAAAATGAGTGTGTATGCTCCATTTCTAATTGACCATGTCGACATGCTTATTTCTTTAGTATAATCAGGGGTTGCATATTAAGTTGTAATTTCATCTACTGAAAAAAGATCTTTCTCTAGAGACAAATTTGGCAAATTGTCATCATGCAGGGGAATTTCCTAGACCAATCGCACTGCAGAAACCCAACGTTTACAGATCTAAAGGCCTTTTGACAAAATGGTTCAGTAACATGGCCAGTTTAAAGTTACTCTAATATTGGATATTTTCTTGGCCAGTTTAAAGTTAATCTAATATTGTATACAGTTTATACGTTTTTTTTAAAAAATGTTGTGTTTTTTTACTTATATACATATATTTTATACAAATATATAATAATACAATAATGGCCAGTTTATTTAGTTTATTTTGTGGCATTATATTTAGTTAACATTAAATGTGAGTATTTAAGTTGAGTATTTCTGTTTACTGATTACTATCCAAGGTTATAAAGAAGTCATGGGAATTTTTGAACAAGCAGGGTATGTGGCGACCACAAGCTGCCCATAAACATTTGCAGATGGGAAAAGAATTCTTGACATTGTTAAATGTTCTAATCTTTCCTAGCAACAGAGTGTCTTTTTATTTTAGCCAATATAAAATACAGAGACGGGCAAATGGATATGATAGAAAGATAAAATAACAGGTTTAAAGGAAAGAAAAGGGATTTGCAGTGTTTATTAACTGTTATTCTCAGGGGTGGTTCTGGGGACAGAGGCCTGACTGAGCCTCTCTGCACATACAGAGCACAGTGCTCTCCTGGGCTCCAATTACTTGGGGGCTGTATTTTGCTGCCTGAAGTGACCACTTCAGATGCTCCCCTGGTTAATCTTGAACTTAGACGGAGAGAGACAGAGAGCCACAATTGCTCTAAATTGTCCCCAATCCATGAACGCAATCAAACCCCCCCCCCCAAAAAACAGATCATCTTCACATGAAATGCCTAGTGTCCAGCAATCTCTGCTCAGGCAGCACTGACATATGATGACTTTCATGGTTGAAGAAAAAAGTAGGTTAGAGAAAGAGGATGAAACAATGAGTAAAAGATACAGTATAATGGTAAGATCATTATCTCATGTGACGTTCGAAACAGGTTAGAAGGGACAGTTATCTAATGAGCACATGGTTTCTTTAAGAGTGTTATAGGATGGATAAGGAGCAAAAGGTTGAATATAGAGGAAACCCAGTGATTAGGCATGAAAGCAAGTGATTAGGCATTACATTAAAAATGCCCACTGTTAAATAGGAAGTCAGTTTACTGAATGGGCATAATAAAAACTACAGGCCAAAAAAATGATTTATTACTTCACTCATGACCCTTTTGTCAGAAAATCCATCATCTCCTGGCAGCCAATTAAGAGTTTCCCCTTTAGAATACAAGGTATTTCCATTGGTTGATCACTGTGATTGTATTGCATCCAGTATTACTGTATGTTATATACTGATTTTTTATTCTATCATAATAGGCAATAAGAGAGGCACTAAGCCGTAACACATTTTGACATAAATAGGCCATTGAGAACTTAAATGAGTATTCCCTGATGTATGCTAATCATATAGCATACATAAAATATAGTGACAAATTTAAACATCTTCGGTAGACAATCTATAGGTTTCTGCACAAATTAAACTAGCTGGCCAAGGAATTGATCTTTTGTAATGTAATAGTAACAATAAGATCATTCTCCTGAGGTTGAGCACCTGATACAAACCAGTGTTTAGCCCAAGTTTTCTGTCCCTAAAATGTACACTCCAGGCCAGGAATCTGCACAATCCTAGCAATGTCTTAATTATACATTCAGAGCCAGAGTGGCCTAATATAGTAAAAGGGAAAATGTCTAATACACATAGTAGCATTGGACAATTTTAGGTGGTAAACACTTGCTCTTTAAAAAACCTCAATGCTGCATTTAAAGAAAGCATTACTGACCAATTACAATTCTTTAGCCTGATATGCAAACAGGTTGCGCTAATGAACTTATGAACATCTTTTTAGGGGCTGGCTGCAACACACAGGTTTTAGTTTGTTTAAAGGAGTTCCACTGATCCACAGCTATACTGTCCACAGAACCAGATGATGGGGCAATATAGTTAAAACTATCGCATCCAGAATACAATTTCACACCTTCACAGCTTTTACACCTATAACCAGTTTGGAGTCACTTTGAATTGACTGAAGTAGGAAGATTAATTATTAACCTTTATAATGCCGCAGAATGAAATGTTCTAAAAGACGTCATTAGCTAAGCTGACAGATGTGGGCCTAAGTTGTTCTTCTCCCCCCTTCTCCACCCTTTCCTCTGCCTCTCATTAGGTTTACGTCACCTCTCCAAGCTCTTTTTCTAGCTCACACACACTCAGAGCTGGCAGCTAGGGGAGTAGAATTCAGGTTAGTCTTACATCTCTTAAAACAATTGCAGTTTTGGGGATTGGGGAGTGATTTACACAATTTTTCATTTAAAGGGAAGACTTGCCTTTTAAAGTAAAAAAAATGGTTCTGTAATTCTCCAGGAATTTAAAACAAAGAGTAAACAGTTCTAAGCAACGAGATTATTTGAAGTTATAAAGAAAAGTTAAATAATGGAAAGTATGGATGGAAAAGCAAATAAGTGAATTAAAAACACAAAATGCACACGTATTGAATTGAATGTCTTTAAAAAAAATGTCACATCAAGTTAGTATTTGTGGTTTTTTTTCTTTTTCATACAACTATTCAACATGCACTGCTCCCAGTCATAATGAAAGCAGCACTAATCAGCAGATGACCTGTGTATCCTCCTTCATCTTTATGTTGCTCTTATATGTGTTCAAAATGTTATGTAATAGATTTTTATACCACTTTGTTTAATTATGGCCTTAGCATGAAATAATCACAAAGGAATCATTGTAACTGGTTGTCTGCTGCTACACTTTTATCCTTCAATGGCTACAAATGGAAACTGTTTAGTTATATAGGATATCTTGCTTTTTACTTAATGTAGATCTTCTTAGATGTTTTAAATGAAATAAGCGAAATACGCAATATGAATTTCTCAAAACTAAATAGCTGGAAAGTGTCTATATATTAATAAAGTCCTATGGAAACTTTAGGGAAGTGTAGCACAAAGCTACAAAGGCTTAACACAGAGAGGGGCATACTGTATTTGCAACGCTCAAATTTAGAATGGGATTGTATTTCAATGGAATTAAACTACAGTGTAGATTATCCATAATTCACGTTGCAACTAATGGTAAGCAATTCAGGGCATGTTTATAAAGCCCTCAGTATTTCACCACAGGATGGTATGTATTTACTTATTAGTAAATGAAAATTAGCATAGCATTAGTATTTTCCAATTAGTAACAAGTAAAATTGCTAAAATGGGCAATATTTCAAATTTACCGATTATCCAATCATAATCCTGAGCAGATTTTAATGGCACAAAGTGGTCAGTGGCATAGCTACAGACCTAAGGGCCCTGGTGCAGAATTTGGTGATGGGGCCCCCCTCCCAACCCCGCTGCACAAATCCACACCGCATCTACTCGTGGCACAGCTCTTCTCCTCTACAATCAGCTATAATGCTAAAACAAAACAATAGAGTGCCAAGTTGGCATACAGACATTGATAAAATAGTTGGCATATTGGCAGTGGTAAAATGGCACTTGATACACAGATAATGCCAACCATTTACAGCTGCCAATTTGCCAACCATTTTGATTTATGGCAGTGTTAAATGGTTGGCATTGTCTGTGCATCAAGACTTGATGCACAGATAATGCCAACCATTTACCACTGCCAATTTTCAACCATTTTACCAATGTCTGTTTGCCATCTTGGCATTAGTAAATGATTGACAAAATGGCAGTGGTAAATCATAATTAGGGCTGGCTGGCTTGCTGGCACAATGGGGGGGGGGAGCACAGACAGCAGCAGGTACTCAACACTGTCCTCACACATACACAGAACTGTTTTTGTAGCACGCAGGGGTCATTCTTCTCCCCCTCCACCTTACTCTGAGGCTGAACTTCCGTTTCAGGCAGAGACAGCTTGTCCACTCCATGTTCCTCCAGGCTGGCTCCAGTGGTTCTTCTCCTGCGAGCGTCACGCACCAGCCCTGCGTGTGGGCGGGACAGCCATAATTCCTGTATTAGACACGCACATGCATGTGCAAGCAGTGGCCACGAATGGATGCAGAATCCATGAATCGGAACAGAATGCTTCCTGCAGCCGGGTCAGGTGAACCCCCAAGGTACACGGGCCCGGTTTTGAGTGCGACCTTGGTGACCCCAGTACCTACACCATGGAAAGTAGTGTAATTCGATTGCTACATCCCATTTATTGTCATAAAGTACAAAGAGAGTTTCAATCTTATTATTTAAGCGTTATATAGTGGATAATGTACCCCCTACTGTAAATTATAAGGATATTATAAGTCACCGAGGAGTTCTGTGACCATATAAAAGTACAAGGCCGCAGACCGAGTGCCTTTTATACAGGGCACGGAACTCCGAGGTGTCTTCTAATATCCGTATAATTTTCTGTAGGGGGTACATTATCAATTATAATTCACCCCTTTCCAAATTTTTTTTGTCAGACATTCCCTGCCTGTTCTGTGTTAAACAGACAACACAGTGACCCCCCCTTCTTAGCTTCACACATACCTCCCTTTTTGCCTACACAGTAACTCATTCTGGCTTCCCCTCCTCAACCCCCCCTTTACCTGTCATGCAAGTCAGAGCAGCAGCATCGCGATGTTCCAGTTTCCTCCCCGCTTTCAGGAAGAATTACTAATTAAATATTCACTTCTCTCTCCGCCCCCTCTGCTTCCGCACAGAATTTCCTGGCTGAGGATGACTCAGCATGAGGTTGGGCGTGCTGCATACGGACTGCACAGTGAGTAATAGGCACGGGGCACCACTTCCTTGTTATAATCGGCACGCTACTACGCAGTAGCGCGCCAATTATAACAATATTATTTACAGTTAGGTCCCATAGGGATCCATGGGAGGGGTGGGTTATATTATAGATTATCTTATGCCTGATGTTATGCACTTTGTGTTGATCTCTGGATGTACCCCGTGAGGGACAAAGGGAATGCTACGTTGTAGTTATGACACAGAGATGCAGTAAATATGTTGTTGACCTCAAATAAACTTTATTTATTGTACAGGATACTACATAGATTCAAAATAAAACCCTTATAGTTGTATCTATAGGATCTACTGCCAGAGCAGCTTATTCTACCAGCCTGTCAGTTCCCATAAGGTATAGATTGAAATACTGAAACTATTAGCTTCCTGAACTATTCTCTGAAATAGATTTTTCTCTCTAACATTCAAAGATAAATTTTCTCTTCTTCAGAAGAGATCCATACCAACATTTAGGAAGACAAATTCCTTCCAGGGAAATTTCCATTAAAATTTTAAAAACTACAATTTTAATAAATGAAACAATATACAGGGAGATTCAATAAAAGTTCTTATCGTTTAAAATGGTGCTAATTTTGCCCCAACCAATCAGATTTTATTTACCATTTGAAAGCTAACATCTGATTGGTTAGGGCAAAATTAGCACCATTTTTAACGATAAGAACTTTTATTGAATCTCCCTGATAGTTTTCTAAATATGTCCCATTTCGGACCCTGTTATACGGTAATAAAGATTAATGAACCTGTCATTGTTCATTTCCCTGCCACTGGATCCATGGAACGGGGAAAGGTTTTGACAGTTGAAACCAGAATTCTGTGTGGAAAGTACGGAACCTGGTTTAACATTGACATTTCAATGGCTTGGCAGTTATTGGGTCAAAAAACTGGCGCATCACTATAGGGTAATAGGGCCCAATAACTGAATGTAGTCCTATTTACCTCTTACAGTGCAGAGAAATGTCACAAAATAAAAAAAGAAAATATGTATATCTGTCATTAATAGGTTCCCCTCACTCCTGAGTGATCACAAAAATATTCAGCTAAGTACCACATCACAAATACAGACTCTTAAAATGAATGTGACAGAGCACAATAAATAATAGCACATTTTTCATGGGTTGGCCTGATCAGGTTAGAGATCTGCCAGTTTATTTCAAATACTGATTTCCTTTAATATAACACCAGGAGTTAAAGGCTAAATGCAAGTGCTAATATCTCCCAAAGGCAAAAAATAAAAACCTGATAGTAATGGAAACAAATGCTCTTAATCATCATTTCTTGTGGTCAGGCTGATAAATAACAGCTTGTAGCACACTAAATTCTAATTAGTTTTAATGCATTGTGTAAAATGCCTAAACTACCATTATCTGAGTCCTTTATCATCACAAAGCATAGATTATTTATAACCGCAGAGAGCAGTTTAAAATTCATAGTTATTTGTCATTCAGTCACTTTCTCTTTACCAGGGTGCGTACAGCAATAGAGTGAAGCGAGGTGATGTAGAACATCCTTCATAAAAATTTGTTCAACATAAAAACTTCCCTAATTAGTTAATATATAAAAGTGACGTTATATACCCAACCAAAGGAACAAGGCGCGACACCTAGCAGAAATGAAATGCACAAGCCAGGAGCCAGGGCCTTTTGACTGTTTTTAATATAAAGAAACAATATTTATTACCTCAGCAAAAATATTTTCTTTAGACAGAACAGTGTTACTTTTAGATGGCTTTTTTAGGTTACTTATAGGAAAACTACATATATATTATATACTGCTTTATTATAAATTCCTCACCCATGGGTTCATTTCTCTGTGTTCAGAATTACTTTGGTTTTTAAGTAGTGGTGGGTTAATCCACCCATTCCCTTCAACTTCATCCAAGGTAGCTAGGATCTAAAACACTATCAGGGAGAGTCAATAAAAGTTCTTATCATTTAAAATGGTGCTAATTTTGCCCCAACCAATCAAAAATCTTATTTAACATTTGAAGGCTAACATCTGATTGGCTGGGGCAAAATTAG
This sequence comes from Hymenochirus boettgeri, assembly GCA_019447015.1. NCBI lineage: Eukaryota > Metazoa > Chordata > Amphibia > Anura > Pipidae > Hymenochirus > Hymenochirus boettgeri. The sequence goes on from CM033476.1 coordinate 173,924,575, forward strand.
CACCATTTTTAACAATAAGAACTTTTATTGAATAACCCTGTTAGTTTGTTACTGCATTGTGGGATACCAGAAGGTAAGGAGAGGGTAACTGCAGCATATACAAGGCATTTGTATTTGTGCAAGTCATCTGGTAGTGAGCGGTTAACTCCATTTTACCCCATGATGATACATAAGAACTTTTATTGAATAACCCTGTCCTTATTCCAAGTCCTTATAACCATGTCCTTATTCCAAGGAATTTAGCAGATCAGGAGAAACATATCATACCTTTAGGCTACTTTAAGATGCAAGTTGCCATCTGCTAAAAGTCTACTGACCGGTTCCCCGACAGTCACCTCTAGTGAAATGATACATGTTGTGTTTCTCTAGCAGTAAATATCGGGAACCGCTCGGCATTACCACCAGAAAGTAGCCTTAAACTGCAGTTCTGGATATGCCTTGTTCCCAAGAGATAATGAGTGTATCCTCCCATAGGTGGTGCATCCCCTGGTTTGCTGGCCTAGATGAGGGAGCAGTATCAGAGCTGCAGTAACAAGGCCCTTAATATCAATGGTACCTAGGATCATGGAGAACTGTTAGGCTGTGTACACATCATGCAATTTTTACACCAGTCAAACTACCAATTATTAAACCTGATATTTCCGATATCATGTGGCCAATTTAAAATTATGCGATTGGGACCAAATTACTGTGCGGTCCAAATATCGGAGGGGGGGAGTCTTACATGAAGTGAAAGAAAATGTCAGCTTTTGGATATGAAACATTAAGGCAGCAATCCAGCATCCATAATGTTGAGTTATGCTGCCTTATCTTATTTAAAAGTTTTAAATTTTATTTCTAGTACCCACAACAACAATTCTGTATCTAGGTATAAATGTAAAAAAAAAATCTTATACGTTTTGTAAATCATTCACAGAAAATGCCCTACTCATACCTAGGGTTGCCAGGCATCCCAATTTAGACAGGATTGCCCTGACTGACAGATCCTGTTGTCAGGGCTGAAATCCCGTCCTCTGTTAAGGTGACCATATATTAGGCCGATTTTATGTACAATCTGACAAACAATCCGACATTTCCATTGATTGGCAGAAAAATTGTAAATTTTCCCGATCTTATTATGCAACATTAGATCGTAAAATCGATCGTAATTACGTTCGGGAAAGTCGTTTTTTTAAGTCGATTGGTAAAATGATTGTAGTGTTTTCTGAAATTCCAATTAAATGTATTTGTAATGTAATCTCACAATGGACAACATTCAACATTAATCCTGAAACAAAATTGAATGTCGAACAATATGTACGGTACATCTTAGTACAATTAACATTGTACTCTGTCTACGATCATAATAGTGTATGGCCACCTTTAAGCACTAGAAATCCCACCTCCAAAATGCCCATTTTCTGTCTTGCCTAACCCCAAACTCCACCTCTTTACACCTGATATGCCCACTCTCCGCCCTTGCTCTGCCCTGTCCTGCCTCTTGCCCCTCCCCCTCCCTCATCCCAGAATCTAGCAACCCTGCTCATACAATACTATACTATATTAAACTAATCATTATTATCTCTGTTTTAAAAAAAAATCCCTATACCTTGATGCTTTAAAATGAAAAAATATAAATCTTTAAATTAAATCCAATAAGGTCCATGATCTGAACCAATGTAACTTACCCAAAATGACACCCAGTACGCAGCTATGACTGCTAAAGTATAGTGAACATGATGTATTGGTACTTTAAATCTTGTGGTTGTGATGAGAGAGGCTGTATAAAATAGAATGTGTGTGTTGTGAATAAGCAGAATCAGTTAACCAGAGCATATTAACTGATTACAAGCTGTGAAGATCGTTTAAAGTAAAATTTAGTATATATGTTTGCAAGAATTAATGATCCTTTAACCACAGGCAGAACACATTTGCCTTTTGCAAGCTATTTTTGGCCACTTAAGAGAGGTTATGAAGCAGTGCAATATGGTATCTGACACGCATTTGTCTCACATTTAAGCCCATAGGAAAATAATGGTTTCATTTATCTAACTTAAGTATCTTCTATCATTACTCTCCAATTGTTTCCCCTGATGTTTTTTCTTATGCCAAGATATACCATGTAAGCTAGATAAAGCTAAGCATCTGCCTTAGTATAGTTTACAACAGATGCATTTAAACTTTTACAAAATGGCATTATTATCTAAGCACATAATTCACTTAATGTAATTTGTATTTTTGTGAAAATTTTGTTTATTTTGGAAAGCAGCTTCATGAATGTTGTAATAGCGTGACTTTAACTCTATATATTTGCCCAGCAAGACAAATATATACATGTCAGTTGTTCGACCGGGACTCCATTCGATATATTTCTTGGGCCCGGGTGCGTGTCACAGATCCATACAGCCAGATAATTGATCACACTATATATATATATATATATATATATATATATATATATATATATATTTATGTGTGTGTGTGTGTGTGTTTGTGCTAAATTAATTAAATCTTTTACTACAGCAAACCCTTCCCTTACTTTTAAGCCCCCTGCCCATAGCACATGGAAATACAAAGTAACATTATTAGATAGCACACTGAGCATGCCTGAGACATTAGCTTAGAGAGGAGGAGTGGTTTAAAATGAATGAAGAAATTTCTTTTGCACAGATGTATGACTAGTTAGGAATTCCAAAAGCAAGCAATACGTTACTATAATACATAAGTGCTATGTTTTATAATAAAAGCAACAGTGGGATATATTCTTAAACAAAATACCTAGCTACATAGCTGTGAGTGATTATTATAATAAAACATTCCACTTTTGCTCCTGTTCAGCGTACCCTAAAGGTCTTTACCCATATCAGTGGGAACCAGAGGTGCAACAGCCAGAGGAGACCGGCAAACAATTCCCTCTACCCCTCCCTCCCCCTACCTTATTGAAATAAGAAACAAAAGGGGTGTTGGAAGCAGCTAGCTGAGCTCCTTCACAAAAGATCTGGGAGCGCTGCAAGGCTGCAACAGAGGTAGAGGTATAGAAAGGTATATGCTGTAGGTATGGAAATTTGACAAAAAAATATACACTACTTAAGGCAGTAATAAACTTATCATAGTGATGACAACATTTGAACCATAAACATAATTTTATACTTTCTTTATAAAATTAATATAAAACTTTTGTTTTAAGATTTTTAAACTAGCTGATTTCAATGTTTTGTCTTTGTTTGTTTTTTTGAAGGTGCACTTTAACATTTCTTTGCTTTTTATGTTTTCAAATGGTCTGGTAATAAAACAGACTGGCCGATGCAGAATTTTCATACATTGGTAGTTGTTTAAAGGTAGACTAATAAGTAACAAAAAAAGCAATTTCTCAGCAGCTCACTGTTAAGGAAGATTAGCAGGGTCAACCAAATGCCCACACACATCGTCATTTGGATGCAAGAGAGTTACAGATCATTTTACAGAGCGAATCACTCATTCATCCCAACATATGAAAAACTGAAGCAAAGGCCAAACTTAATGACTCTTTTTATCTGCCCAGTCAGGAGAAGAATTTTATCACAGTGCATATTATAGATGGGTTACTAAAAAGGGCTTTGTGTAGAGAAAATAAGTATGCAGAGTACATGAAAGAAGTGTAAAGGACACTATGATGTATGGAGAGCTACATTTTAGGAACAGAAATTCATGGTGGTTACTTATACCATATTTGCTCCGTATAGTGTTTAGTGTTTTATGGAAAACCTTGTGGTGGCGGGTTTATTGAATTTTTGTAAATTTTATTTAAGAAACGTAAATTAAGCGAGTGTAATTGTATTTCATTTTTTTATGTTGCAAAAAAATAAATAAACTAAATAAATACATATTCAATATTCTTTAATTCTATTATCTCCTCCAGCCCTGTCTTGATACTATACAATAAACCTCTTATTACCACATCTTCTCAAAGACAGCTCCACAGTCTTACCCTTCTTACTGTAAAATACTTTTAACAAAACCTTTTCTCCTCTAATCTTAAAGGAACACTAAACTCAGGTTTTATTAAAAAAAACTATGTGCCATCCGTTTGTATTATTCACAGGGAGGTGAGAACTCGTTTTCTCACCTCCCTGTGAATAATTACGCTCGGGGGACCTGAACTTACCTTACCCGCCGCTCCACTCGCGGCCGCTCAGTCACTGACAGCTGCTCTGTCCCGACCCAGCGCCCTATCTTAGGCGCATGCGCGCCAATACAAATGATAGGCGCGCGATCGGGAGAACAGCTGTTCAGTGACTGAGTGGCTGCGAGTGGAGCGGCGGGTAAGGTAAGTTCCAGTGCCCCTGAGGCATAATATTATTCACAGGGAGGTGAGAATAAGCGTTCTCACCTCCCTGTGAATAATACAAACGGATGGCACATAGTTTTTTTTTTTGATTTAGTGTTCCTTTAAGGGATGCCATTATAACCTCTAATATGATGTACTGGTGACAATGCATCAGAGAGTTTACTGTACAGTGTACAATTTCTTCAATCTAATTTAGCTATTCTGTCTTCCTGGTCTAGGTCCTCTATTCCCCTTAATAATTATTAATCATGTCTCTGGTACCTTTTCCAGATTTGTAAGATTAGTAAAAGGTTCTATATAACGAGTTTTATACAACGGCTATGAATATCTTATACTGACTACAAACTTATATGTGGTGTAAATTCCGCAGAACATGTTTCACGTATCAATTACAACTGGTTCCATCAAGGTAAAAAATTATTAAATACTTTTTTGTATTTAGCTTGTTAAAAAAGAGAATATTAATATATTTTCATGTACAAGAAAGCAAAATCGAAAAATGAACTAAAATATTTTAGTGCAAAGAAGTATTATGGCCATGCCTTTTATTCTGCTAATAGGCTGTAGTTTGAAAACTACAACTCCCAGCATTCCCTGGGTTCCCTCTGTAGGTGAGTTGGGAGTTGTAGTTTTTAGACATCAGGAGGCACACTGTTTGAGAATCCCTGATCTAGACTACCATATCCCACCGTACATCAAAAAAGTATATGGGAAAACTAACTAAAATTTATTTGCCATCAAATTCTTTCTGGGTACATTTCACTACATTTTTCATGGCCCTGTAGAAATTTAGAGGAAAACTGATTCAAACCTTGTAGACTTGTCCATATGTCCCATTTCCAACGACTTCAACCAGTTCAAATATTCCAGCAGGTTCCTGAAATAAAAGGAAAAGAATTATCTTAATTTATCGATAATCAACGTTTAGTAGTTTCCTGACTGCAACCTTTGCAATCATAATAGGACAATATTAGTAGATAGTAGAGATGTAAAGTAGACGAATAGAATCCAGTTTCTAATCGAATCTGAGGGTTTCGAAGTCCCGACAAAACTTGGAATTCCCGAATTTCATGGAATCCAGATTTTTTGAATTTTCACTTTTAATCAAAAATTGAAAGTAGGCGATTATTGAAAAAATCGAAAGTAGATGATTATCTAAAATCGGAAGTAGACGATTATGGAAAATCGAAAGTAGACGATTATCAAAAATCGAATCCTCGAAAGTAATGATTGCTTTCGCTAACTCTCGAAAATGAAATGCAGAAGCTCGAAAACAGCCCGATCGTGAGGAAAGATAGTTTTAAAATAAGTTTTGGTTCTATTTACGGGTTCCCCAGACCATTCCCCAGATCTCTGTGTCATTTACAGTAACCTACTATTACTATTTGTACCTCAAAATAGACAGAAACTTTAAAAAAATGTTCTCCTATAGACATCTATGGGTCCGTTTTCGAATCTTTGAATTTTCCGAAAATTTTGAAAATTCGAAAACGGAACATAACTCAACACATTTCGAACATCTCTAGTAGATAGTAGATAATGTAATGTTATTTAATCAATATGAGAAGTCTTTAAATGGATGAATTATAGTATGTAAACTCTAATATTCTAATACATTTAAAAACAAGATTTTTAGGTTTACGGCACAGTCATAAAACAATGCTGGTATTTTGTGACCACAACACTGTAAAAGGATCGATATTGTGCCTTTATACATGCTTTCCAAAATGGCTTTTCTATTAAGATTGACCAGCCTATGCAAAAGGAGAGATCAATATTACAGTGGCGCAAAGGGCCCCATTCAGTTCCCAGATACTGGAGATTTTAAAGAGTAACAGGACATTCTACACAAAGCCCACACGGGTCATATATTTATCATGTTTTATTGATGATTAGGCAAGAATATTTACTTACAAGGATCTGAGAGACGATATACGGCAACTGCATTTAAAGTCAGGGTTAGTACGTGAGCCAAAATAAAAGACGTGGGGTGATATCTAGTGAGATAAACAATGTAGCCTTGAATAAGCAAATGTGTCTGAAAAAATAAAGATGAACTTGAATTCTCTGAAATAGTAACGTCAAGTTTAAATTCTTTTGGGAGACTGTAGGATGAATGGCCCTGGGTTTGGTACACAGTGAACTGTAGGTTTCTACATTTTCATTAATATAAATATGTCTATACTACCATTGTAGGAATTGCCAAGTTTGTGAAAAGGCAAGAAGCATGAAATGAAAAGAGGAAACTAGTTGACGAGACCATAAGGTTTTGATGTATGTTTTGTGCATCACTATGTCAGATAGCTTCAATTAAATGTTATATGCAGTCTCATTAGGTGCTTCCTATTATCTTCCTAATATTAATAGTTTTTAGTGGTAAAATGACTCTGAAATGAGCTGTGCATTCTTAAAACCTGGATAAAATATCCCAAACATTTAAATATAAATGATCCTGCTTAAATTCTTTAATTGCTAACTAACACATTTTTGGGCAGAAGCATTTTAAACAACATTTCTTTGGGAAAATTTTGTAAAACTGGTTAAAAATGGTTTGGGCATGTTGGTTTATTTTGGGCAATCACAATTGTCTTTAAAAGAAGATATGAATGCCAGAATGCCCAAGTCACATCCAAAAAAGCCCAGGCGATGTCATGTGATACTAACGCGTGGGGTTTTGGTATCACATGACATTGCCTGGGCCAGATCCAAGATGATGGGGCACCCTATTGATTACAGGCTGTCCCACTCAAATTGGAACAGTTGATGTGTATTAGGATTACATACAGGAAATAGTCAGTAGTGCATCATTTAACTAAACTAAAGTTGCATGCCATTAAATGAAGCTAAGCACCAGAAAAGAGGGAATGTGATCCAATCACTATCATGGCTCTGGATGTCTGTTCAAAAATAGACCTTCATAAAGCACTTTAGGGCATTCCATTAAACAAGTAGAAAGGAGGATTAATCGTCTGCTGCTGGTTTTTGTTTTTGTTTAATTGTTGAACAATAAAAGTTTAAAATCAAATTTTACACTGTTCTGGGTTCCAAGGATTAGTATTTTTTCCTAATGAATTGGGCTTACAATTATATCAGCTTGCCTTTCCATGGATCACCCATAGTTAAGTAGGATCTGTCAATAGAGTGAATGGAATAGACTTAATGTGTGCTTAAATTTTAACATCAATCATTAAGAACCTAATTAGGTCAGCGCTGATTAGGTCTGCTTACAGCTGAATCTAATCTAGAGGCAGCTAATCAATGTTGATTAAAGGACAACTAAAGCCACAGAACAAAACCGAAACAGAAGGTAGAACACCTTGATATAAAACCAGTAATCTATGTCTTACCTCTAATTTTGATACGGGTGCTGGGAAATGTACCTAAATAACATATGGTTTGTGCTGTATTTCACAGCATTCTAGTAGCACACAGTTTGGTCAACGACCATTATGTTCTGCACATGCTCAGTCCTTAGCTATGGCAGGAACTTGTTACAGTTGGTCACAACCATTAATAATCTCTAGCCAATCCTTTTACTGGACAGATGCAGCAAGGAAGCATGTGACTGAGGTTGGGAGGTGTGGTCTGACACTGCACATACACACAGATACTTCATCCAGTTCTTAACAGGTTTACATTTACTTTAATACAATTTACTGAAGTGGGATTTTATACTTTATTGGTTTGTTTTCAGATTGTAGAATATAAAAAATTGTGTTTACTTCTCCTTTAAGTCTGCTCACACAAATGAAATCAAAAGGCAGCTAATGGAGGTGATTAGGTCTGCTCACAGCTGAATTAAATCAAGAGGCAGGTATTCAATGTTGGTTGTGCCTGAGACACATGTCCATTAAAGTCTGTACTAAATTTCCTGTCTCTAGCTCAAAAACTGTAGAGGATATAGTAAAATAAGTAGAAGAAGCAAAAAAGAAGAAAGAAGAAGTGAAATAAATAAATGTCAGACAGACAGCAAAGAAGGGTGAGTGTAAGCAATCTACAGCTTGTCTGTAGATTGCTGGGTTGATAAGCTATAGCATTTTGCAACCAAGGCATGCTAGGAGTTGTGGTTTACCAAAACATCTGGAGTGCCAATGTTTAACATCACTGATCTATAATATATTATAAAAACATCTGATAGCTACTGTAACTGAAACATTTTATAATTGGACACTTTTAAAAGACCAGAAGAGGGGTTAAAGGGGAAAGGAGAATAAAAATGTTAAAATACAACAATATCAATCCCTACACAACAATATCAATCCCGAACTCCCCCTATTATTACTTAGACATAGACATAGTTAGGCTACCGGAGATGTAGATAAAAAATACATTAAACTTACACAGATTAAAAACAAGACATCAGCATTACACAGCTACTTATAGGGACACTATGCTGAAAAAATTACTTTGCCTAATCTTAATCTATAATTGAATACATGTAAGTAGCACTTACTCTGAGTTGTGTGTGTTGCTGCATGCCTTCAATCCAGAACAAATTTTGTTTTGGAGCAGTATCTCCCCTCCCTCTTTTAACCACTTCAACTTCCATCCAACCTGACTTTTTCCCCACAAACCAACTGTCAAGCCTGCACACAGCATACAGCATTCCAACTGTCAAAGCTCTGTCACCATTCCAGCTACAGTAAAACTACTCACAGAAGAGTAGTCTTTGAGAGCAAAGAACTTGATTGACAGCCAAAATATAAGAAGTTTGAGATTGGATATCTAAAAAAATAGGGGACAGATCAACAAAAAAAACTTCTTGGGTCAGTTCTTGGGTCAGTCTTTTAGATTAAATTTTTTTCAAAATTCCAAAAATGGAACAGAACTCGCCGGTTTCGAACATCTATATTCGTCAGTAATTGGATAACCCCAACATTTCACAATTATTGATTTGGTTATTATTAGTTCAATATCCATTGTTATATATTTACACCACTGTACAAATGCATTTTATTGATAAACCTTACAGATCAAAAATATTGGTACATGGAATGAAAATATATAGCCATTAGTTTACTACTAATCACTAATCACTAATCAGTCAGGGTTATTCAATAAAAGTACTTATGGTTAAAAATGGTGCTAATTTTGCCCCAACCAATCAGATCTTATTTAACATTTGAAAGGTAACATCTGATTGTGTTTTGTTTTTTTTTAAAGATAAGAACTTTTATTGAATAACCCTGAGAGTCCGTTAACTCTTTGGTAACAGGTAACAGGTAAGATGTGAGGTGCTTACCCTAATAGTCTGTGCCACAGCTGGTGATTTGCAGTATTTATATTTGAAGGGAGGCACACTCAAAAAAGCTTTATATCATTAAATTTATTAGGTGCTGAAACAACCAGGTACACAATGTCTCGGGGGGTCCACCTGTGGAAGGGAGTTGGACCCCCCAAAACATTGTGTACCTGGTTGTTTCAGCGCCTAATACATTTAATGATATAAAGCTTTTTTGAGTGTGCCTCCCTTCAAATATAAATACTGCAAATGTAACATCTTAAAATTGAATTACCCTATACTTGTATACAGAGTGAGAATATAATAAACCAATGGCGTAGCTAGCGTTGGGTTCCAGGGCACATGCCCTGGGTGTTATTCCCAGTTCCCCGGGTCTCTCTTAGCCTTTAAAATAAAGTGGCACTCAGAAAAAAAAAACACGGCTGAAAGTGCCACTTGTAAAAACGTGGGAGTGCCCGAAAGTGGCCCCCCCAAAAAATTTTTTTGTTTTTTGAAGCGGCACTTTTCAGCTGCAGTGACACTTTTGGCTGTGGCTTCATTTTACCTAGTGGCACTTTTTAAAGGTAAGGGTAGACCCAGGCCTCAAGTCAGTACCGGTGTGTGTTTTTTTGGGCATATTACCAGTCTCTGGGGATACTGATATATACCAGTCTGTGTAGGCTATTATGTATACCAGTCTGTATGGGTACTTATACATACCAGTGTGTGTGGGTAATTATGTATACCAGTCAGTGTGGGAAATTATGTATATCAGTCTATGTGTTCAATTACATTTACCAGTTCATTTGGGCAATTATGTATACCAGTCTGTATGGGCACTTATACATACCAGGGTGTGTGTGTATGGGTAATTATGTATCCCAGTCTGTGTGGGAAATTATGTAAATCAGTCAGTGTGTTCAATTATATATACCAGTCTGTATGGGTAATTATGTATACCATTCTGTATGGGCACTTGTATGTACCAGTCTGTGTGGGCAATTATATATACTAGTCACTGTGGTCAATTATATATACCAGTCTGTGTGGGCAATTATGCATACCAGCTTGAATGGGCAATTATGTATTCCAGACTGTGTGGGCACTAATATATACCAGTCTGCACAGACAATTATGTATACTAGTCTGCATGAGCAATTATGTATACCAGTGTGAGTGGGCACTTATGTATTCTAGTCTGTGTAGGCAATTATGAATACTAGACAATGTGGGAAATTATACAGTATATGCTAGTCTGTGTGGGCAATTATGTATACCAGTCTGTGTGGGCAATTATATATAACAGTCTGTGTGCATGATTATATATGCCAATCTGTGCGGGCAAATATGTATACAAGTCTATGTGGGATATTAGGAATAGCAGTCTCTGTAAGCAATAATATATACCAGTCTGTGTGAGCAATTATATATACCTGTCTTTGTTGGCAATTATGTACACCAGTCTATGATTGAGGTTGTGTGCCACAGCCAGGCAGTAAAGAACTGTCATTCACCCATTCTATTAACATATCCCAGCCCCTGTTGGATTTTGTTTGGAAGGTGTCAGTACATTATGTTGGGTTTCTAAATACAAATATTTATTGTAATACGATTGTCAAATTTTTTCTGTTTTTCGAATTTCCGATTTTCACTATTTTGCCAAGTTAATGGTGGTCTTGTTTCTACGTGTACAGTACATGAGTGTTTTAATTGCTAGATACAACCCCCCTCCCCCTCTGCCTTAAGAAAAAGGTAAAATCAATAGGGAGATGCAATATTTTTGGAAGCTGCATTACTTTCTGCCCGAGAACCCTTAAATCACTTTGTGAGAATTAGTGCATTGAGATCTTGTAAGGAGCACCAGTGTGCCTTGGGTTAATGTCCCAATTTGTTACATGTTAAGGGACATATTTATAAAGCTGCGGTATCGCTAAAAAGCGATACATCGACTTTAACGATTGGTATCGTAAATTTACGTAAATAACGAAATCGTAGATTTCTGATGCCCATAGAATACCCTTGCTGTAGTTTACTACCGCACGGTATTCTACGATCGAAGGTTCGGTAATTAATGAACATTCGGTTGTAAATGTACGACCGCGATCGTAAATTAACCAAACAATGTAGCACAAAACTTAGCTGAAAGTGTATTACATAGGGTGTAATTCCACGTAATTCCCAGTTATGCCCACGGAACGTTTCCAACCCACCCCTTTCGATGCCCACCCTTGGTTCCATGCAGGCCGCGGGGGAGGCATCACTGCTATAACTAATAAGAATATTGTATCCCAGTCGCACAGTCTCTGAGAATATGCTGTTGTGTAACACCCTACTGTGGGTGGTGCTTCCGGTATTACATATAGACTAGAATCAAATATGACAGGGAACCATACATCCCCTCCCCACGTATACCACACAGAGCACAACACTATAAAACAGCTATAATGAAAAGTTATTTATTCCGCCACAAAGAGGCTCTTTGTGGCGGAATAAATAACTTTTCATTATAGCTGTTTTATAGTGTTGTGCTCTGTGTGGTATACTTGGGGAGGGGATGTATGGTTCCTTGCCATATTCACTGCTATAACTAATACCTCCTGGATCATATGACTGCATAATATTTACGATTTCAGTGTTATCTTGCAACCGCGGTAGTCATTGTACTTTGGTCAGTAGTAAAAATCGCTTGGTGTTGCCAATTCATGCTGCAGTCATTATTTTACAATGTGGTCATAATTTAATGCTCATTCATAATTTACTGATAACTAATAAAACCTCGATTTTAAATGCCATCCGTTTTTTTTCTTTTAGTTGCTCATAAACATTTAATTTGACTATGATACTCTTTGTTCTTATGATCTCATTTAACTGTGTGGACGGAAAAAAAATGATATAGTTTTAGTTACGTTGTGTTTCAATCTTGCAAATGTAATTTTGCAAATCTAGTGGTTTTGTGGAAAAGCAATCAATGAATGAAAACTTTTATGGTAACTATAGTTTGCAAATCTGATTATGAGTTCAAGAGATTGGCTTACGTCTGAAGTTTAAGAAGCAAATTGACTAATCAAGTCATCCATATTTGATCAGAAGCAGAAAATTATATGATTATATGAAATTTCTTAAGGGCCCAGAATGTAACTTCTTCAACTCACACCATCTGTAAAACTTTAAGCACCGTTTAAAAACCCCCAGCTTAGAATCTCATTAGTACTATAGGAACAAAAATAACCTATAGGACAATAGTGTGCTAATTATTAAGTTTATTAAGGTTTTAGGTTCTTGCGATCATGCATCATGCAGTATTCACTTACAGGGTTATTCAATAAAAGTTCTTATTGTTAAAAATGTTGCTAATTTTGCCCCAACCAATCAGATCATATTTAACATTTGAAAGCTAACATCTGATTGGTTGGGGCAAAATTAGCACCATTTTTAACAATAAGAACTTTTATTGAATAACCCTGTTAGTTTGTTACTACATTGTGGGATACCAGAAGGTAAGGAGAGGCTAACTGCAGCATTTACAAGGCATTTGTCTTTGTGCAAGTCATCTGGTAGTGAGCAGTTAACTCCATTTTACCCCATGATGATACATTTCCCTGTTGGTGTATAAAGCTGTGAGTAGCATTTTCCCCCCAGCATTTTTAAAGTACAACTAAAATATTTGCTCACAGCCTTTTGCTTTACAATGGAAAGTTGAGCTTGATAAAGATATTGGCTCAGTCTGCAGTTTAGTAAGTACACTGTAATCTTAAACAAAAAAAGTTTTGACATTTTAAAGCATGGATGCCCAACCCATGGCCAGTTCGGAAGTAAATATGGCCTGCGGGATCCAGTGGATGGGTCTGATTATTGGCAGACAGTGGGCATTTTCTTGGTGGCCCGGTGGTATGTGTTCTTTGCATGGTGAAGCCAAGCGAAGGCCCACTGTCTGCCTAGAATGCTTCTTTTGCAACACAAAGGGAGTTGGGTGTAGGATTTCCTACCCGTCTGTTCTGTTTGTTTTAACACTGCAAGATTTTTGTTTGTCTGCTGCATATTGTAGGCTACTTGAAATCTGAATTGTCAGTGTCAAGGTGTTTACCTTTAAACTCCCCATCACATAATAAGAAAGATTATATCAGGTACATTGGAAAAATGAGGACAGAGCGGACTTTCTTTCTTTCTTTGGATCAACTATTGGGCAGGAATTATGGGTAATAATGTTGGGCTAGATGGTCTGGTCTATAATCAACTTCAATACTTTGTTGTGAAGTAGTTCAGATATATATATATATATATATATATATGTATATATATATATATATATATATATATATATATATATATATATATATACATACAACCAGCAAAACACTGCACACAGGTCTTAGCTGCAAATCTTTCATTACCACATATATAAATGCACTACGTTTCAGGGATCACACTCCCCTTCCCCTTCGTCAGGTACACATATTCACATAATGCTTATCCATCAACAGTCCTATATACCCTCCCCCACAGGAACTGACCACATAGTCCAACCCCTGTTACAAAAAACACACCCCTAAATTAACCCTTAACGATTTGACACCATTAAATTCATGAATCCTAAAGGAAAAACAAACATGGTTTAGAAGCACTATTTATTGAAGGAAATGGAAGAGGTCGTAGTCTTTGTTTAACCCATTTGGTGTACCCACCATACTTCTCTTTTTTCAATTTTGGACTACGGTCTCCCCCCCTACTTGGATTCAACACCTTCTCCAGTACCCTAAATTTTAACTCACTATCAGTGTGTCCCGTCTCTACGAAATGTTTGGGGACAGGCAACTTTGTGTCTTTTTTCCGTATACTGGAGTGGTGTTGGGAAATCCATGATTTTAACATCTGGGTAGTCTCCCCAATGTATACAAGTCCACATGGACACCAAAGCGCGTAAACCACGAAAGTGGATTCACACGTACACAGTTCCCTATTATGGAATTTTTGTTGGTCCCTGGATGCGTAAATATTGGACCCTTATCTACAAGAGCACCGGGCCTTTTTCACACCAATGACACAGACCCTGTCGGAGGGGAGGATGTTAGAAAGCCATCAAACTGGAGGGAGCCCCTGGCCAAGAGAGCTCTGCGCCCGAGACAGAAGTAGCAGTGATTAACCTGTTACAGTTCAGTCTTACAACAGCTGAAACCTCTGTGCTATCTAGAGGACTGGGGTTCTGTCCCACTACTGGACTGGACACTTTCCAACTAGATGTAGATTTGTATGCCTTCTTTAGACGTTTGAGGCTCAAAACTTTCTTTGCACAAAAACCAGATGGGACTGAAGAGGAGACTGGGGTTGACATACTCACTCCATGGGATATGGGGTTATCAGTCAAAAGTGGGTTTGTTCCGCCGACTACGTACATAGGGGTGGAGAGTTTTGTAAATAAAGTGAAATATAATGTGTCTACAGCAATACAAAAAATTGAAGGTTTATCGGTCAATCATAAATTAACTGTATGTGAAAAAATGGTTCTTAATCAATTGAAACTTAGGTCCGATATCACGATCAAACCCTTTGATAAAGGGGGTGCGATCGTGATATTGGACACAGAGTATTATCTTAGTGGGATACTTGGCCAACTGGGGGATGAGAAAGTGTATTGTAAGGTCCAGGGAGATCCCATATGGTACATTAAAAAGGAAATTGACTTCTTGCTCACCCAGATGACCAGGGATCTGGTGATTTCTGAGGACCTTAAAAAGGCCCTCTTTTTGACTCACCCCATTACTCCAGTGTTTTGTACCCTGCCTAAGATTCACAAAAATGCCATCCAGCTGCCTGGTAGACCCATAGAGGCGGGTATCGGTTTGGTGTTTACCCCTATGGCTACCATGCTGGACTGGATTCTTGCTCCCTTGGTGCAGGGTACACAAGCTTATTTAAAAGGCACCTCCCATTTCCTTGGGAGACTACGGAATCTTGAGATTAATAATTGGGGTGAAGTCATTATGGCTACTATGGATGTGTCGTCCCTGTACACCTCCATACCACATGAGAATGGGGTTGCTGCTTGCAGTCGCTTACTCAGTGGTGTGGGGGGGTACAGTGAACGACAGGTCAAGTTCTTTACGCAGTGACTAAAATTGATTTTGTACAGATCATATTTCAAATTTGATGAATCTTTCTACATACAGTTGAGGGGGACGGTGTTGGGATCCAATGTTGCTCCGTCATATGCCAATGCCCTTATGGCTTGGCTTGAGGAGGACTTCATCTATGTATTACCATCCTTCACCAGGCATTGTTTGGCCTGGTGGAGATACATAGATGATGTCTTCCTCTTGTGGCGGGGCGACATTGGATCCGTACTATGTTTTCATGAACAGGTGAATATGTTACATCCCGAGATAAAATTCTCCATGCAGACCAGTCCAACGGAGATATGTTTCCTAGATGTACTTGTGAAGATAGATAATAGAGTTAGTACAGAATTGTTCAGTAAGCCGACTGATCGGAATCAGATCCTGGCTTATGGGAGTTTCCATCCCTCCCATGTCAGGAGATCAATTCCGATCAGCCAGTGTTAACCAGATTGTAAGTGATCCAGATGTACGAAAAAAGCAGGTTGATCAGATGTACACTAAATTTGTTAATCAAAAATATCCTAGGAAGCTTTTAGATTCATATTTAATAAAAGCTAATGAGAAACAAATTAGGAAAAACAAAGCCCAATCAAGACGCATACCTGTAATTATGGATTTTTCTGTAGGGAGCAACCTCATTGAGGAAGCTATTCGAAAAAATTGGCATGTTTTACATCGTTCCTATGCCGAGTTTGAAGAATTCAAGTCACCACCCCTGATTAACTACCGCAAAGTTTACACGATAGGCAACAGTGTGGTTAGGGCTATGTTCAGACGGGATGGTGCAGACAGATCTACACATTCCTAGGAAAACAAAAGCCTGGAATGTATCCCTGTCTGCACTGTGCTCTGTGTAAATTTGTAGATAAGGTTCCAATATTTACGCATCCAGGGACCAACAAAATATACCATACTCGGGAACTATGTACATGTGAATCCACTTTCGTGGTTTACACGCTTTGGTGTCAATGTGGACTTGTATACATTGGAGAGACTACCCCAACGTTGGTTGGTTTCGGCTCTGTGCGTGGTTGGTATATATATATATATATATATATATATATATATATAAAGCCCAGGGTTGAGGACCTAGCTCTTTAGCTTCTCATCCTCTCCTGAAGAAGAGGATTGGGACTGAGGTGATTATATAGTATATTTTCCCTTTAATGAACATAATGTCTTTGTAGAGCTTTGATGAGGAGTCTGTATCATACAGATAAAAATCTGTTTAAGCCACATTAGCAGTTTGATTCACCACGTAATCCCATTTGAATAAATACATTATAAATCTGTGTTTGAAGTGTGTGAACAGATCATTTGAGTTGAGAACCTATTCTAGGAACTCTCCACCATATGATTCCTAATAAAATAAAGCAAAGCTATTCTTATTTGTTTTAGAATACACAGATGTCTGTCTTGTTTTAAATGGACCTTTATGTAAGCAAAGAAGGTCAAGCACAGAGCTTCTGTTTGCATCGTACCACTTACTGATAAAAGGGAAAAAACAGATGGTCTTTTATGGACTTGACATAGAGATCTACAGTATGTCCTTTTACATTTTGAAACTATAGCAACATTTTTTTACATTAACCTTTTTCTTACATTTATGTTTTCACCAACCTTACTGCAGCCAAATTACAGAACACGTGGAAATGTTTGTTGGGAAATATAAATATATTCATACATTGCTTGGACATAGCAGAAATATCCTAAACATTATTATATATACATTATTATATTTATACATTAATGTTAAACATTTATCTTGTGAGATAACCAAACCTAATGCTGGCAATACACTGTCCCGAACATTGTCAATTCGACTTTCGATCGTCTTATTTCTGGCCATGTTATCATCTTACCTGCAAACATTTCCACATGGTCCCTGGCCTGGACCATTCAATTTGCAGACAAATATGATCACAAAATTATCAGTCAGGTAGGTTTTTGGAATATTGAATTTTCTGGATTTTTTTTTTCTGTATCTCTTCATTAACTTGTGAATGATTGATGTAGGAATGTTTCTAGAATTTTTATTATTTCACCATTTTATCGATATTATTAGACGCCATCATTTTATAGTTTTTCCTTTTGTTGGTATTGAGGTTCATGTCTTGATTGGAAAATAACTGCATGCCTAAATGTATTTTTACTTTGTCTCCTTTGATCGTGTCCAGTTCTACCATGAATTATCAAAAAATAAAACATATACATTACTTGTGTGTGATCTAAATAGGGGATATGGGAATCACTACCCTGATCACTTTAATTGCATATGTCGACTCAAACAGTAATGCCTGTGAGTTCCGTGCACGTGCGTGTGCACGGAACTCACAGGCATTTCTGTTTGAGGCTCAAGCAGGAGAGTGCACGGAACTCACAGGCATTACTGTTTGAGGCTCATCAAGAAGGAGAGTGCACGGAACTCACAGGCATTACTGTTTGAGGCTCAAGCAGGAGAGTGCACGGAACTCACAGGCATTTCTGTTTGAGGCTCAAGCAGGAGAGTGCACGGAACTCACAGGCATTACTGTTTGAGGCACAAGCAGGAGAGTGCACGGAACTCACAGGCATTACTGTTTGAGGCTCAAGCAGGAGAGTGCACAGAACTCACAGGCATTACTGTACCAGTAACAAGATGTCAGCAACTTCCAAGGCACAAGGCTAGGCTCTGGAGGGGCATAGGGAAAAAATAAATATGGCAACAGTATTTTTAAAGCTGCAGCTTCCAAATGAACATAACTTGATTTTACAGTGCACTTATCCTTTAAGCACACTTCCAACTATCCATTTTTGAAGTACAGCTTATATTCTAAATTACACAACATATACTTAGTTTTATGACTATTATGGTCAAAGCAGACATCATTATGAAATTCAGGTTACTTTCTGGAGAATTTAAAATCCAAGTATTCTCACTAACTTAGTTGTGTTGATGATGGCCATATTGTGATCCATATTCACTGCATCTATCCAAATTTCATTCTTTATCCTGCTCATGGAATCGTAATCTGCAAGAGAGCAAGTGGATATGGATCACTCATGTAGGAAAGGTTTGATAGACCAACATTCATTGAGGCCCTTTGGGGTTAATGTATCCTTTTGTCTTAACAGGAGGTTGGTGGTATTTCCTCCCCTAATAGTTTTTTTTACAATGTCTAAAATGCACCATTTTAACTGTGATATCGGAGGTATTTTTAAATGGAAGTGCCTGGAAACTGATGTATTGTGTCGTCCTTGAGGTGTGAAATTTCTAATGTCATTTTTGTGTTTCTGGATTCTAATCTTAACACTGCAACTAGTTTGTCCTATATAGCCCATGCGACACAAGCATTTATAAGGTACACAACATTTGTTGACAGACATGTCACAAATATGTTCATTTTAATGCGATGCCCCATTGCGGGATGATTAATTTGATCTCTTAAATGGAATTACAGCAATCGCAAGATAAACAAGGGTTAGTACTTTGGCGTTTTAAAGGTGCCCTTGTTTGCAATTTATGTGATGAGATTTCAGAGGGACATAATAAGTCCCTTATATTTTTACCCCTTTTATAACTGAACATGGGTGGTTCAGGAAAGAGTTTCCTAGGTGGAATCCTGCTGTAGTTTTGCTCAATACATCAATAAAATCGATTTCTACTTCGGAGTGAGTGTATGTGAATTTCATGGACTTATGGTAGCTGTTAGCCTGTGTCATCATTTCATTCAGAGCTTCTAGTGATCCTGTCCATACAACCAGTATATCATCCACAAAGCGGTAGTAAGCCGGTATGGGGGGTTTCAATTTGCCATTGAGGAATACTTCTGTTTCATGTTTGGTGATAAATAAATTGGCCAGTGATGCTGCTACCAGGGCCACTCCTACCATAAAGCAATGTGAAGAAATAGCTTGTCACAGTTTTTTGTTTTGTTATTGCGCGCTGAGCTGCACGGACAGCACTTTATCTGGAACCAGAAAGTAGCAGGTAGGAAGGGCAGTGGAGTCCCCAGCCGATTGGTCCAATTGGGCTCCTGTAAGTGATGTAACGTATGCACTCAACGTGGGGTAGTACCGGATGTCACAATCATGTGATTTATGTATATTTATATGGTGAAATGTGTGTTATAATCTGTATTATTGTATGTGATTGTCCAGTTTCCCATCTCTTAAATGTTTTATTTTCTATCTGTACAAGGTACTGTATTTTGTATATTTAGTTAATGTAGATACCAACAGGTAACTTCTTTAGGCATTGTTAGCAGGATGAAAGAACATCCTGTGGTCCCAGCCGTCTGTATTTCCCAGGTGCTAAACAGACTGTAGACCCTGACTCTGTGGTGGGGGTGGGGCGTTGGGGGGGGTGAATTAGCAACCCTGGAATCCATATCCCAGTTCATAACTACGTGACAATCAAAACATATATCGGGATTCATATTTCTTTCTGTGACCATAGTTTAGGTGAACTGTTTTTAAAAGTGGACTCAGGAGCAAAAGCCGTTTCATGGGAATCCAGACACCCATGGTCTACTTTGTGTGGAACACGACAGAGACACTTTTGTTTGGTTTATGGATCAATACACAATAACCATATTGAATTTGATATGTACAAATCCATCTAACCTCCCTGGATACGGATTTGTGAGTTGGCGTGCTGTGGCGCGTTACCCCATCGCAATAAAGGATGTGGCAGGGATAGCCACTTTGTGGGTATGTCAGGGAGACCACCTGGAGTGCCTATGAGTAAGAACCGTTGAGGTTCGAAATGCGTCAAGCCATGTGCGTGTCTTCTGTTCATGCTTATGATAAATAAAAGTGTTTGATTTTACCACGTTAGTGTCCTGCTTCCAGTGTGCGCTGCTGCCCGCAAGTGTTTGGAGTTTTTGTATCTGGATTAAAACATATTTTCCTTTTTTATAAGCCAAAATTTGCTATGTAAAAGAGTGTACTATTTCTACCCAGAAATACCCAAGAAATTCTCTACTCAAATCTAACTCCTACTTTCCCTCTCTGCCATGTGTTCGGGCATGCTCAGTGTGTTTTTCTTTACTCACGAAGAGAGTGGAGCTTTTCAGAGAGCTGCATAGAAGTGAAAGTGAAAGTTACTGTGGGGCTGGACTGAGAGTTTTAAGTCATTTGAAAAAAAAAAAGTCATTTGGTTCTCCCAGCATTATTTGTGCGGGAAATTCTATTGCAGCATTTTGGAAGTGGCGAGACCAAGTGTGTCTGGGTTGAACCTGGGAAAGTGAACACCGCTGACTGCTGCTTAACTCCAGTACAACCCCAAGATTTACATCAATAATTCTCCCTGATTAAAAGCCAGTGCTCTGGTTCTTATTGGTGAATGGACATACACTGCCTGCTTTGGTACAGCGCCGGTTAGGACTAACCAATGTCTAATCTGCTTTACTCTATCTAGGCAGAAGAATTAGCAAAGGTCTTAAAGCCAAAACATTTCTGTTCATTTCCTTTAATCCTGCTTTACAGTTCATCCATTGCTTTAATATATATAACTGCTTCTGAAAGCTTCATGTGTGAGAATTTTATACAGTGTCATGCGTATTCATAAAGCAATGATGGAAGTGTCAAGAGAAATAACACAGAGAATAGTATAAGAAACTACAGGGTTGTAACTACAAATAGATCTTTAGTACACAAATCAGCAATCACTGCTAAAAGATGACAAAGGGCCCGTAACCCTGTTTTCTGAGGTCACAGTCATGACATCAATTCCTTCACCTCCCATGTATGATTTAACCTAAATATGAGTCATTTCTATGAACTGTAGCAGTGAAAGTTTCATTCATGTGTCCCAGTCCTGGCTATGAATCCTACACTGTATGAATTGAGGACACAAAGGGCAGTGTTTTCTACTAGTGTCAGCAAGCAGGCTGGGCTGTGTTTTTCACAATTGGCTATTTTCATAAAGAACTACCCAGCCTAAACCAGCTTTCCATGTGTAATGTAATCGCAAATACAAATATTCACTAAATATTTCTAGACTGCGGTGAGTTTAGGGCTGCCCCAATTCGCTGGCCAGAAAGAAGAAACCCTTTCCAGCATTAACCCCTTATCATGGTGTGTATCTTTTAACCCATTGCAGTTCCATCATGTTATATGGACCATTTAGCAAACCCCAAATCAAGAGCTGCAAAAGCCTCCGCTATGGAGTCTCCTTTGCTTTCATGCGATAAGAAAACCTTTAACAAGTTCTCATACTACAGCTGCTAAAGGAATTGTCTCTGTTTAACCCTTCCGCATCCATGCAAAGTAAACGGCCCCTTGCTCCATCTCTGCAGATGTTTTTGCATTTCATCTGTGCTACAACTAAACTCTTATTTCTTTACAAAGATCAAAGCACCAAGTAAAACTGTTATCTAGAAATAACAGAAAACATCAACTTACTCTCAATGAAGCCAAATCAATGTAGTCCAGGGTTTTAGCAGTGATCATTCTTGCCATAGCTGCTGCTGTTGCTGCTGTTCAGAAGATAAAACACTCCCAAGTATTTTTTTTTTTTGTACCACTTTGCACACAAGTTTTAATTGCAGAGGATCCCAGTGTTAACGTATGTCATCCCATGACTGAAGCTGAATAGAGTATGTGTCTGTGACAAATACAGGAAACTTCCCATCCAGCAGACCCGGAAAGCAAACTGAGGAAACCGAGACAAATCTGTTTTTCTTTAAGAAAACAACATTGCAAAGTCATTTGCTGGGGGAAAGTGAGGAAAGGAAATGACGCGTTAGAGTTTGGAAGTCAGAAGAATTTTTAGTAATATTTTCATTTATCACTAAGTGACAGCGTTCCCTGTAAATACTGTACGGCACTGTACATTTCTTCAGATCTGTTATTTTCTGTGTGTGTGCCAAGAACATGCTTTAAAAATTAGAATGTGACTTGCACAACTCTTTACAGATGTTTGGTATGTTTACTTTTATTATGGCTTGTATTAAACGAAAATAAAGATTTACAAGGAGATTCAGTAAAAGTTTTTATTGTTAAAAATGGTGATAATTTTGCCCCAACCAATCAGATGTTAGCTTTCAAATGTTAAATAACATCTGATTGGTTAGTGTAAAATTAGCACCATTTTAAACAAGAGGAACTTTTATTGAATCTCTCTGTAAATATGAAGTTTAAGTCGGCAATTCAGCAGCTTAGATCAATTCCTTTCTTCAATTCTTCAATAGATGGCCTGCTTTATAAAACTAAAAGTGGAGAATGATGTCCACTTACCAACACTGTACCCCTTTCCATAAAGCAAGGTTTTGCATTGGCAACTTTTCTTCTGTCAAAGGACAAAAAGTGCTTTTTGGGGATTAGAGGGTCCGGCAGCTCGTACCAGGACCCCCCCTCCCCAGATAAGGCCCTATCAGGGCCTTTGTGGCTCTGACAAGAGCCCTTTGGGGCTTAAGGGGTCCCGCAGCTGGAACCTGGACCCCTCTTCCCCGGCCCTATCAGGGCCATTGCAGCACTTACAAGTGCCCTTGCGGCCCTGAGAAGGGCCTTTGGGGCTTAAGGGGTCCCGCAGCTCGAGCTGGGGAAGATCTGCAAACCTCTGCGGAGCTCAGAAGTCATTGCAGAAGATGACAGAAGAAAGAAGCAGCTAGCAACATCTGCTCCTCTCCGATTTCAACTTCCTTTGTGGCGATATTGTACTTAGCGCATTGCGCTAAGTGCAGTATCACCGAGAAGAGAGCTCAAATCACCGCCGCACATCGGCGATGTGTGGCGGTAATTTTAGGGCGTTATTTTCGGCTCTTTATAAATATGCCCCATAGTGTAAGTGTGAGTTTTGCACCACTTACAAAGGTTTTTTTAAAGGAGCAAATAAAATACAGTAGGGTTTAAGGAAACTGTGGTCTCTGAACTAGTTAAAGGGCATCTATAGTGAAAAAAACACATTGCCCCTTTGCAAAGTTAAATTCATGTACTCTGTGCTGCCTTAATCCTATCTCTGCCAGTGATTCTGTTTAACCATGGTGTCAGATCTATGTGCAACCCCCCTCCCCCCCCCCTCTGTTACCTCCTCCATGTCTCAACTCCGGATAACTGACAAGCTTTTCATGTGCAGTAGGTGTTAAAAGTTCAACATCCTGAAAAACACACCCACTCACAGTGGCCAATAGAAAGCAAGCTGTCCTGGAAACAGAACAGTACAGTTTACAATCTCTCACTTTGTGACCCATCATCAATCAGTGAAAGCTATTAGATGGGGGGGGTCAAGTGCAGTCTTAAATCTACCATCAAGGCTACCTCTCTCCCCCTGCTAATGCTCGTATCTCTATGTTTATTACAGAGCAGGGAGGGGGGATCACGTCACAGGGATTTGATTGACAGTCCAAGTAGGAGTAGAGGAATGCAATCACGTATTCTTCTAACTGGTGTATCTCAGGACAGAGAGGGAATCTGAAAAAGTGAAGACACTCTAGGGGTTGTGGGGAATTATAGAACACATGGAAAGAAAATAAAAAAAAAGTTCATTTTCCCACTATAGATGCCCTTTAAGGTTTGATAAAAGCCTCATGTTGTATCTTTAAAACCTTTGATCTCTAAGTAAAGTTATATTGTTTGAAAGGTTTACCAATTTAACTTATTGACATATTAACTTGTAGACATGTGACCAGTCTCTGCCTGCATTATTAGTGCATTATTAGTCTATCTTTCCCAGGAACTAATGGGGGTTGAGTATGCGTACCTCAGTGACTGCTACTAACCTGCTATGATGATGAAGTCACCTAAGCCCTATCTCCTTTTCAGTACCTGCTGCTGCCTTTTTTTTTTTACAAATCTTTGTGCCAGCTCAGCTGCCTGGCTGCTGCTTTGTGTTTTCTATGTGCCAGCTGCCAACTATGATTTCCCACTGCCAATTTGCCAATTGTTTACCAATTTCTGTATGCCAAGTTGGCATACAGAACTTTGTAAAATTGTTGGAAAATCGGCAGTGGTAAATAGCTTGCAATGTCTGTGCATGAAGTGCCATTTACCACTGCCAATTTGCCATCTATTTTACAGTATTTTTAAGTGTCTGTGCCGACCATTTAACAGTGTCAGTTTTCCAACCAATTTATCCGTGTCTGTGTGCCAACCTTTTTATCAGTAGTCCGTGTGCCAAGCATTTAACCAGAGTCTGTCTTCCAACCAATTTATTGGTGTCTGTGTGCCAAGCATTTTACCAGTCCGTGTGCCAAATATTTTAGCACTGGTCTGTGTACTAAGCATTTTTATCAGTGTCTGTGTGCCAAGCATTTTACCAGGATTGGTGTGCCAAGCAGTTTACCAGTATTGATGGGACAAGCATTTTACAAGTGTCTGCATGCTGAGCATTTTACCAGTGTCTGTGTGCCCAGCATTTTACCAGTGTCAATGTACCAAGTATTTTACCAGTGTTGATGTACTAAGGATTTTACCAGTGTCAATGTACCAAGAATTTTACCAGTGTCGATGTACCAAGCATTTTAGCAGTGTCGATGTACCAAGCATTTTACCACTGTCAATGTACCAAGCATTTTACCAGTGTCGATGTACCAAGTATTTTACCAGTGTCAATGTACCAAGCATTTTACCAGTGTCAATGTACCAAGCATTTTACCAGTGTCGATGTACCAAGCATTTTACCACTGTCAATGTACCAAGCATTTGACAAATAGGAGAAAAAAGAAACCCCCCTCTAAAATGCAATCAGTTAATCAATAAAGTGCAATCGGCCAAAAATTAGAGCAAAATACTTATTAAAGGGCATGTCCACCCCAAAACTATAATCCTCCCCACTAATGGCCCCACCATGTAGTGTAATAAAATCCTTACCTCACATCCCAGCTCCATATGGTTCTCCTGTAGTCCCCCCCAAAGTCCCAAAAACTGCCCACCAGGAGGATAGCAGAGTCCATATAGGACTCTGCCTCCTGTCTCGCCTCCGGGAGAAGTTTGGCATGCGTACTGCAGCCCTTCTCCCCCTCCCTCTCCCTCCCTCTCCCTCCCATTTTGCGATACCTCCCCCTACCATAAAACCCCTTGCCCATATCATAGTATATCTTCCCCCAGCCCCAACCGCTAAAAAATAATTTTAAGAAAGACCCCAAACTCTACTTACCTTCCCTCTCTCCCCCAGCATTCTGAGAAGCCAGCAGCCGCGCACATGATTGGCTGCCTCTCAGCCAATCACGGATGCGGCTGCCGGTCCTGCCCCCTGCTTGCAGTGTCTTGCAAGCAGAAGGCCGGGCGTCGGAGGAGAGAGGGAAGGTAAGTAAACATCGGGGCACTTTCTTAAATTTATTTTATAGCGGTTAGGGCTGGGGGAAGATATACTATGATATAGCAAGAGTTTGTAATAAGGGTGGACATGCCCTTTAAATCATAGCTTTTAATAAATATACATTAAAATAACACACTTAATGAATACAATTCCATCATAGCAGTCTTTTTTGTTTGTATTTTTCAACACTTTAACCCTGGACCATGCAATATTGATTGTTAGTGTCATTTCAACTAACTGATCGCATTAGGTCTGTTGTTCCTGCTCTGTGGGGCTATCTTAGCACACCAATAGCAGTAAATGGGGGGTCTTTGTGCTTAGATTTTGTATGTACATCTAGCAGTCAAGCCTCTCACTCTCTCTCTCTCTTTTTCAAATAGTCACAGGGCCTTCAGACTAGTATCTATCCTACTAAGACTAGGATGGCACCGAGTGCCTAATGCTACCTGTGTTACTAATAGGGCCAGTAGGGTGGAGAGATTGCTCCCATCTTCTTGTGGGGTATATAGTTTTTCCTCTTCTGTGCCTATCTCACTGTGGTTTCTGTGCTGACTGCTATGATGGAATTTTATTCATTACGTGTATTATTTTAATGTATATTTATTAAAAGCTACGTTTTAATAAGCATTTTTCCCTAATTTTTGGCCGATTGCACTTTATTGATTAACTGTTTGCATTTCAGAAGGGGGTTTCTTTTTTCTCCTATTTGTTGATTTATTAGTGTTGAACCTCCAGCACTCAGTTCTACTCCTAGTGGGGGTAGCAGTGCGTCACAACGTCCTCTTTTTATATTTGTACCAAGCATTTGACCAGTGTCAATGTACTAAGCATTTTACCAGTGTTGATGTGACAAGCATTTTACAAGTGCCTGTGTGCCAAGTATTTTACCAGTGTCTGCATGCCAAGCATTTTACCAGTGTCTGTGTGCCAAGCATTTTACCAGTGTTAATGTACCAAGCATATAACCAGTGTCAATGTACCAAGCATTTTACCAGTGTCAATGTACCAAGCATTTGACCAGTATCAATGTACCAAGCATTTTACCAGTGTTGATGTGACAAGAATTTTACCAGTGCCAGTGTGCCAAGCATTTTTCCATTTTCTGCATGCAAAGCATTTTACCAGTGTCAACGTGCTCAGCATTTTAACCAGTTTCTGCATGCCAAGTATTTTACCAATGTCTGAATGCCAAGCATTTTACCATTGCCTGTTTGACAGGCAGTTAACCTGTGTCCATGTACTAAGCATTTCACCAGTGTCTGTGTGCTTAGAGTTTTAGGCTTATAGCTGACTATAGGAGGAAGAGCTTTGCCACGGGGAGATGCGGTGCTAATTTGTTTTTGTGGTGGGTGGCACATGTCCAAATTCTGAATCAGGGCCCATAGGTCTGTTGCTATGCCACTGCTGTCTAAAATCATTTACCATGAGGGTGAGTTTTACAAAGGATTTGCAGTGGGTACCCTCTTTAAAATGTTTTGAGCCACAAGTGATTTGATATCACAAATATGGCAGATTTTTATGTCCACATATATCTGGCATTAAAATCATGCAAAAATGAACTCAACCCAACTTCTCAACCACAGGAAAGAAGGCAGAAGGGGGAGCAATACTAACACTCACTTCTGCCCCTCCTGTCAAAGCCAATCTTTCCTGAGAGAGGAAGGAGTGTGCAATCCTGTCTGCCCCTAAAATACTTGAATACAAAAATTAAGAAATGGGTATAAGTTGCCCTTTGACTGTGTAAATAACCTAAAGTAAAACCAACAAAATGACTTGTTTTGTAAAAGCAAAATTGTCCAGGAAAGATCAGTAGTCTGTTGTTTCCTTTCAATCCCAACTGATCTAACAAAATTATTGGATAAAAGTCCACCTTGTTCACCCATCCCATCAGAACAGCCACCTAAATATTGTTTCTGGTGACAATAATTGGACATCTATACCTGGCTTTAACCTTAGAACTAATGCGCCAAATCCATCTGTATCTTCTTATTTACAAAACTGCACAAGTGTTTCTTTACACTAAACACTCGCACTTTGGTACACAATGCATTTTTATTCCCAAATGCATTTTTTATTCCACAAATATTAGAGTTTTTACTTATCCATTAGGTTTTCAGAATGCACTGCTGTACACATCTATCTAAAAACACTCATTTCCATAATAATGTTAGGGGATTAGGTAACGCAAACACAAAAGTAAAAGCACCATAAAACACATAGTAAAAAGGCATTTTTATTGGTGCATGTTTGCGTTTTTTTTTTTATAGGAACGGACTGTTGCCTTAATTCCCTATCAAAAAGCATTTAATCTGACCACTGTATAGTGTTTCCTGACCCAGCTTGTTATTGCCTGTTGGAGAAACCTACCCTGGTCTACTGATCTGTCTTCAGTTTTCATGATTGGCTTTAGCAATAATGTGTGTTTCGACTTTCCTTATGTAATGGCACTGAGACAATATCTACTTTAATAACTGATCATGTTCCACCCAGATTAATAATAAAAAGAAGCCAGGATTTATGGGATCAATTGTTGACAGCTTTTCCTGTAGCTTTATAACTCAGGATACGGGTTATTGTCAACGCATCACTGCAGTCTATTTCCCTATCCACAAGCTTTCCTGTTTTCCCCAAGTTGTATTTTTGTTTGTGGGTAAGAGAATGAAACACACATAAAAAGCATAGAGTCAGACTACTCTGCATTCTTTCAGTCTGGACCCTGATAGTGTTTTGCTAACAGACTATACTATTTAAGTCTTTTTTCATTCCATACATACAGATGGATGCAACTTCATTAAAGCATTTAACACGCACAGTTAAATCCTAAAATACATGTATAAAATATATGTGCCATATACAGTATAACAATGATCTAGGCCACATTTGCAATATGTTATTTTTAATATCTAAATAAAATTTGTAATCCACCCCTTCCATTTATTTTAATGGAGTCTATCAGTATATAACCTTATAATTAATTACTGAAAAAATTTGAGTGCAGTATATTTTGAACAGCTTCCACTTTTTCAAACAAAACCCCCCAAAACTTAGAAATACCCCCCACAAGCTATATTCCTAAATCAAATGCTATGCCAAATGCCTGGGCGTACACAGAGACATAGCCACCAACCAACTCTGTAATTACAAGAAAATAAAATGTGCTCTGTATTTTGAACAGCTTCCAAATTTTCAAAATAGGTAAATAGGATGAAGGTTAGAAATATTACCTAAATCCATTCGACAAAGGCTAAAGAAATGAAACATCTCAGAGGAGCCCTTAAAACTTGTGGATATCCAGACTGGGCCATTGTCAAAAGAAGTAGAAGGAAAGAAAAGAACACGAATACCAACAGTGAAGGGGAAAAGCAAGACAGGAGGAAGAACATGGTCATCCCATATGTAGCAGGGGTCTCCGAGAAATTAAGAAGACTTTTCAATAAACATCGTATCCCTGTCTGCTTTAAACCGAACAACACACTGAGGCAGCAATTGGTACATACGAAAGACCCAATACCTAAACACAAGAAAAGCGACATCATATATGCAGTGCAGTGCAGTGAAGAATGCTCTGAATTGTATGTGGGGGAGACCAAACAGCAACCGCATCAACGTATAGCCCAGCACAGAAGAGTCATTTTCTCGGGTCAGGACTCAGCCGTGTACCTGCATCTTAAGGATAAAGGACATACCTTTGAAGATTGTAATGTTAACATATTGGCAAAGGAACGTGACTGGTTCAATAGAGGTGTCAAGGAGGCCATTTATGGGAAAAATAAAGAAACCATGTCTTGGTTCACATTGGTGCCAATGACAAAGTTAGAGGTGGAGGTGAGGTCCTTAAAAATGATTTCCGAGAATTAGGGGCCAAGTTAAAAGCAAGGACCTCCAGGGTAGTGATTTCAGAAATACTACCGCAGCCACGTGCTACGCTAGGGAGGCAACGGGAGCTCAGGAGTATAAATGCGTGGCTAAGAGAGTGGTGTAAGGAGATGGGGTTTGGGTTTTTAGAGAACTGGGCTGACTTTTCTGTTGGCTACAGGCTCTTTAGTAGTGACGGATTGCACCTCAATGGTGGTGGTGCAACTGTTTTGGGGGAGAAGATGGCTAGGGGGTTGGAGGAGATTTTAAACTAGGTATGGGGGGGGAGGGAACGTTTAACTACACAGGGGTAGATAGAGAAGAACTTTGTCATTGGCACCAATGTGAACCAAGACATGGTTTCTTTATTTTTCCCATAAATGGCCTCCTTGACACCTCTATTGAACCATCACGTTCCTTTGCCAATATGTTACATTACATCTTCAAAGGTATGTCCTTTATCCTTAAGATGCAGGTACACGGCTGAGTCCTGACCCGAGAAAATGACTCTTCTGTGCTGGGCTATACGTTGATGCGGTTGCTGTTTGGTCTCCCCCACATACAATTCAGAGCATTCTTCACTGCACTGCACTGCATATATGATGTCGCTTTTCTTGTGTTTAGGTATTGGGTCTTTCGTATGTACCAATTGCTGCCTCAGTGTGTTGTCGGTTTAAAGCAGACAGGGATACGATGTTTATTGAAAAGTCTTCTTAATTTCTCGGAGACCCCTCTACATATGGGATGACCATGTTCTTCCTCCTGTCTTGCTTTTCCCCTTCACTGTTGGTATTCGGTTTCTTTTCTTTCCTTCACTTCTTTTGACAATGGCCCAGTAACAAGGTTAGAGGTGGAGGTGAGGTCCTTAAAAATGATTTCCGAGAATTAGGGGCCAAGTTAAAAGCAAGGACCTCCAGGGTAGTGATTTCAGAAATACTACCGCAGCCACGTGCTACGCTAGGGAGGCAACGGGAGCTCAGGAGTATAAATGCGTGGCTAAGAGAGTGGTGTAAGGAGATGGGGTTTGGGTTTTTAGAGAACTGGGCTGACTTTTCTGTTGGCTACAGGCTCTTTAGTAGTGACGGATTGCACCTCAATGGGGATGGTGCAACTGTTTTGGGGGAGAAGATGGCTAGGGGGTTGGAGGAGATTTTAAACTAGGTATGGGGGGGAGGGAACGTTTAACTACACAGGGGTAGATAGAGAAGTTAGGGATCTGGGGGCTAGTAACACAACGGAGGGAGGAGAAGGAGGAGGGGGGAGAATAGAGGGTAAGGAGGCATGTACGACCATGTATGGAAGTAAAACAATTGATAATCTAAAATGTATGTTTACAAATGCAAGGAGTCTGGCTGGAAAAACCGGCGAACTTGAAATAATAGCGTTAAAGGAAAGGTATGATGTAATTGGTATAGCAGAATCATGGCTTAATGATTCACATGACTGGACAGTAAATATTGAAGGGTACTCCTTATTTAGACATGACCGAGTTAATAAGAAAGGAGGAGGAGTATGTATGTATGTTAAACAGGAATTGAAGCCAAATTTAAAAGATGGAATAGATGGGGGAGCAAACGATGCGGCAGAAACATTATGGGTGGAACTGTGTACAGGAAGCAAGAGGGTAGGTAATTTAATTGTTGGAGTGTGTTATAAGCCGCCAAATGCCGGGGAAGAGGTGGAAATGAATCTCCATATGCAGTTGGCGAAGGCTGCTGGTATGGGGCATGTTCTGGTTATGGGGGATTTTAACTACCCTGAAATAGATTGGAGTAATGGAACTGCCAGCACCTCAAAAGGTATAAAGTTCTTAAATTTCCTATATGAGCATTTTCTTTCACAGATGGTAGAAGTTCCTACTAGAAAGAATGCGTTGTTGGATCTGGTGATATCTAATAACCCAGAGCTCATTTTGGAGATGAAGGTAATGGGAAGCTTAGGGAATAGTGACCATGATATAGTGTCATTTAATATAGGTTGCAGAAAACTAAAGTGCACTGGCTTAACAAAAACTTTTAACTTTAGGAAAGCTAATTTTATGCTTTTAAAGGAATCGCTCCTGCTCATAGACTGGGGGGAACTGTTTCTAGGTAAAGATACTGAGCAGATGTGGACCACTTTTAAAGGGATATTAAACTATAACATTTCCAAATCGGTACCTTTAGGAAACAAGTGTAAAAAAATTAGGTCCACTCCTGCATGGCTTAATGCTCAGGTAAAAAGGGAAATGGAAAAAAAGAAAAGGGCTTTTAAAATTTTGAAAGCAGAAGGCACAGAACAGGCTTACAGGGACTTCAAAAGTTGTAATAAAGAGTGCAAGAAAGCAATTAAACTAGCTAAAATAGAAAATGAAATACGGATTGCCGAACAAAGCAAGTCCAGCCCCAAGATGTTTTTTAAGTATATAAATGGTAAAAAAATGAGGACTGAGAATGTGGGACCATTAAATAGCTATTATTTCAAGTTCGCCGTTTTTCCAGCCAGACTCCTTGCATTTGTAAACATACATTTAGATTATCAATTGATTTACTTCCATACATGGTCGTACATGCCTCCTTATCCTCATGCTCCCCCCTCCTCCTTCTCCTCCCTCCGTTGTGTTACTAGCCCCCAGATCCCTAACTTCTCTATCTACCCCTGTGTAGTTAAACGTTCCCTCCCCCCCCACCTAGTTTAAAATCTCCTCCAACCCCCTAGCCATCTTCTCCCCCAAAACAGTTGCACACCACCACCATTGAGGTGCAATCCGTCACTACTAAAGCCTGTAGCCAACAGAAAAGTCACCCAGTTCTCTAAAAACCCAAACCCCATCTCCTTACACCACTCTCTTAGCCACGCATTTATACTCCTGAGCTCCCGTTGCCTCCCTAGCGTAGCACGTGGCTGCGGTAGTATTTCTGAAATCACTACCCTGGAGGTCCTTGCTTTTAACTTGGCCCCTAATTCTCGGAAATCATTTTTAAGGACCTCACCTCCACCTCTAACTTTGTCATTGGCACCAATGTAACCAAGACATGGTTCTTTATTTTTCCCATAAATGGCCTCCTTGACACCTCTATTAACCAGTCACGTTCCTTTGCCATATGTTAACATTACAATCTTCAAGGTATGTCCTTTATCCTTAAGATGCAGGTACACGGCTGAGTCCTGACCCGAGAAAATGACTCTTCTGTGCTGGGCTATACGTTGATGCGGTTGCTGTTTGGTCTCCCCCACATACAATTCAGAGCATTCTTCACTGCATGCACTGACTGCATATATGATTTCGCTTTTCTTGTGTTTAGGTATTGGGTCTTTCGTATGTACCAATTGCTGCCTCAGTGTGTTGTTCGGTTTAAAGCAGACAGGGATACGATGTTTATTGAAAAGTCTTCTTAATTTCTCGGAGACCCCTGCTACATATGGGATGACCATGTTCTTCCTCCTGTCTTGCTTTTCCCCTTCACTGTTGGTATTCGTGTTCTTTTCTTTCCTTCTACTTCTTTGACAATGGCCCAGTCTGGATATCCACAAGTTTTAAGGGCTCCTCTGAGATGTTTCATTTCTTTAGCCTTTGTCGAATGGATTTAGGTAATATTTCTAACCTTCATCCTATTTACCTATTTTGAAAATTTGGAAGCTGTTCAAATACAGAGCACATTTTATTTTCTTGTAATTACAGAGTTGGTTGGTGGCTATGTCTCTGTGTACGCCCAGGCATTGGCATAGCATTTGATTTAGGAATATAGCTTGTGGGGGGTATTTCTAAGTTTTGGGGGGTTTTGTTTGAAAAAGTGGAAGCTGTTCAAAATATACTGCACTCAAATTTTTTCAGTAATTAATTATAGGTTATATACGATAGACTCCATTAAAATAAATGGAGGGGTGGATTACAATTTTATTTAGATTTAAAAATAACTATTGCAATGTGGCCTAGATCATTGTTATCTGTATATGGCACATATATTTTATACATGTATTTTAGGATTTAACTGTGCGTGTTAAATGCTTTAATGAAGTTGCATCCATCTGTATGTATGGAATGAAAAAAGACTTAAATAGTATAGTCTGTTAGCAAAACACTATCAGGGTCCAGACTGAAAGAATGCAGAGTAGTCTGACTCTATGCTTTTTATGTGTGTTTCATTCTCTTACCCACAACAAAATACAACTTGGGGAAAACAGGAAAGCTTGTGGATAGGGAAATAGACTGCAGTGATGCGTTACAATAACCCGTATCCTGAGTTATAAGCTACAAAAAGCTGTCAACAATTGATCCCTAAATCCTGGCTTCTTTTTATTATTAATCTGGGTGGAACATATCAGTTATTAAAGTAGATATTGTCTCAGTGCCATTACATAAGGAAAGTCGAAACACACATTATTGCTAAAGCCAATCATGAAAACTGAAGCAGATCAGTAGACCAGGGTAGGTTTCTCCAACAGGCAATAACAAGCTGGGTCAGGAAACACTATACAGTGGTCAATTAAATGCTTTTTGATAGGGAATTAAGGCAACAGTCCGTTCCTATAAAAAAAAAAACGCAAACATGCACCAATAAAAATGCCTTTTACTATGTGTTTTATGGTGCTTTTACTTTTGTGTTTGCGTTACCTAATCCCCTACCATTATTATGGAAATGAGTGTTTTTAGATAGATGTACAGCAGTTGCATTCTGAAAACCTAATGGATAAGTAAAAACTCTAATATTTGTGGAATAAAAAAATGCATTTGGGAATAAATGCATTGTGTACCAAAGTGCGAGTGTTTAGTGTAAAGAAACATTGTGCAGTTTTGTAAATAAGAAGATACAGATGGATTTGGCGCATTAGTTCTAAGGTTAAAGCCAGGTATAGATGTCCAATTATTGTCACCAGAAACAATATTTAGGTGGCTGTTCTGATGGGATGGGTGAACAAGGTGGACTTTTATCCAATAATTTTGTTAGATCAGTTGGGATTGAAAGGAAAACAACAGACTACTGATCTTTCCTGGACAATTTTGCTTTTACAAAACAAGTCATTTTGTTGGTTTTACTTTAGGTTATTTACACAGTCAAGGGCAACTTATACCCATTTCTTAATTTTTGTATTCAAGTATTTTAGGGGCAGACAGGATTGCACACTCCTTCCTCTCTCAGGAAAGATTGGCTTTGACAGAGGGGGCAGAAGTGAGTGTTAGTATTGCTCCCCCTTCTGCCTTCTTTCCTGTGGTTGAAAGTTGGGTTGAGTTCATTTTTGCAGATTTTAATGCCAGATATATGTGGACATAAAAATCTCCATATTTGTGATTCAAATCACTTGTGGCTCAAAACATTTTAAAGAGGGTACCCACTGCAAATCCTTTGTAAAACTCACCCTCATGGTAAATGATTTTAGACAGCAGTGGCATAGCAACAGACCTATGGGCCCTGATTCAGAATTTGGCATGTGCCACCCACCACAAAAACAAATTAGCACCGCATCTCCCCGTGGCAAAGCTCTTCCTCCTATAGTCAGCTATAAGCCTAAAACTCTAAGCACACAGACACTGGTGAAATGCTTAGTACATGGACACAGGTTAACTGCCTGTCAAACGGCAATGGTAAAATGCTTGGCATTAGACATTGGTAAATACTTGGCATCAGAAACTGGTTAAATGCTGAGCACTTTGACACTGGTAAAATGCTTTGCATGCAGAAAATGGAAAAATGCTTGGCACACTGGCACTGGTAAAAATTCTTGTCACATCAACACTGGTAATGCTTGGTACATTGATACTGGTCAAATGCTTGGTACATTGACACTGGTAAAATGCTTGGTACATTGACACTGGTTATATGCTTGGTACATTAACACTGGTAAAATGCTTGGCACACGGACACTGGTTAAATGCTTGGCATGCAGACACTGGTAAATACTTGGCACACAGGCACTTGTAAAATGCTTGTCACTCAAACACTGGTAAAATGCTTAGTACATTGACACTGGTCAAATGCTTGGTACAATATAAAAAGAGGACGTGTTGACGCACTGCTACCCCCACTAGGAGTAGAACTGAGTGCTGGGAGTTCAACACTAATAAATCAACAAATAGGAGAAAAAAGAAACCCCCTTCTGAAATGCAAACAGTTAATCAATAAAGTGCAATCGGCCAAAAATTAGGGAAAAATGCTTATTAAACGTAGCTTTTAATAAATATACATTAAAATAATACACGTATGAATAAATCCATCATAGCAGTCAGCACAGAAACCACAGTGAGATAGGCACAGAAGAGGAAAAACTAATACCCACAAGAAATGGGAGCAATCTCTCCACCCTACTGGCCCTATTAGTAACACAGGTAGCATTAGGCACTCGGTGCCATCCTAGTCTTAGTAGGATAGATACTAGTCTGAAGGCCCTGTGACTATTTGAAAAAGAGAGAGAGAGAGTGAGAGGCTTGACTGCTAGATGTACATACAAAATCTAAGCACAAAGACCCCCCATTTACTGCTATTGGTGTGCTAAGATAGCCCC
Source organism: Hymenochirus boettgeri (assembly GCA_019447015.1). Taxonomy (NCBI): domain Eukaryota; kingdom Metazoa; phylum Chordata; class Amphibia; order Anura; family Pipidae; genus Hymenochirus; species Hymenochirus boettgeri. Next base: position 173,960,790 of record CM033476.1, read on the forward strand.
ACAGAGCAGGAACAACAGACCTATGCGATCAGTTAGTTGAAATGACACTAACAATCAATATTGCATGGTCCAGGGTTAAAGTGTTGAAAAATACAAACAAAAAAGACTGCTATGATGGAATTGTATTCATTAAGTGTGTTATTTTAATGTATATTATTAAAAGCTATGATTTAAAGGGCATGTCCCCCTTATTACAAACTCTTGCTATATCTAGTATATCTTCCCCAGCCCTAACCGCTATAAAATAATTTAAAAAGTGCCCCGATGTTTACTTACCTTCCCTCTCTCTCCGACGCCCGGCCTTCTGCTTGCAAGACACTGCAAGCAGGGGGCAGGACCGGCAGCCGCATCCGTGATTGGCTGAGAGGCAGCCAATCATGTGCGCGGCTGCTGGCTTCTCAGAATGCTGGGGGAGAGAGGGAAGGTAAGTAGAGTTTGGGGTCTTTCTTAAATTATTTTTTAGCGGTTGGGGCTGGGGAAATATACTATGATATGGGCAAGGGGTTTTATGGTAGGGGAGGTATCGCAAATGGGAGGGAGAGGGAGGGAGAGGGGAGGGGGAGAAGGGCTGCAGTACGCATGCCAAACTTCTCCCGGAGGCGAGACAGGAGGCAGAGTCCTATATGGACTCTGCTATCCTCCTGGTGGGCAGTTTTTGGGACTTGGGGGGGACTACAGGAGAACCATATGGAGCTGGGATGTGAGGTAAGGATTTTATTACACTACATGGTGGGGCCATTAGTGGGGAGGATTATAGTTTTGGGGTGGACATGCCCTTTAATAAGTATTTTGCTCTATTTTTGGCCGATTGCACTTTATTGATTAACTGATTGCATTTTAGAGGGGGGTTTCTTTTTTCTCCTATTTGTCAAATGCTTGGTACATTGACAGTGGTAAAATGCTTGGTACATCGACACTGGTAAAATGCTTGGTACATTGACACTGGTAAAATGCTTGGTACATTGACACTGGTAAAATACTTGGTACATCGACACTGGTAAAATGCTTGGTACATTGACAGTGGTAAAATGCTTGGTACATCGACACTGCTAAAATGCTTGGTACATCGACACTGGTAAAATTCTTGGTACATTGACACGGTAAAATCCTTAGTACATCAACACTGGTAAAATACTTGGTACATTGACACTGGTAAAATGCTGGCACACAGACACTGGTAAAATGCTCAGCATGCAGACACTTGTAAATGCTTGTCCCATCTACTGGTAAACTGCTTGGCACACCAATCCTGGTAAAATGCTTGGCACACAGACACTGATAAAATGCTTAGTACACAGACCAGTGCTAAAATATTTGGCACACGGACTGGTAAATGCTTGGCACACAGACAACCAATAAATTGGTTGGAAGACAGACTCTGGTTAAATGCTTGGCACACGGACTACTGATAAAAAGGTTGGCACACAGACACGGATAAATTGGTTGGAAAACTGACACTGTTAAATGGTCGGCACAGACACTTAAAAATACTGTAAAATAGATGGCAAATTGGCAGTGGTAATGGCACTTCATGCACAGACATTGCAAGCTATTTACCACTGCCGATTTTCCAACAATTTTACAAAGTTCTGTATGCCAACTTGGCATACAGAAATTGGTAAAAACATTGGCAAATTGGCAGTGGGAAATCATAGTTGGCAGCTGGCACATAGAAACACAAAGCAGCAGCCAGGCAGCTGAGCTGGCACAAAGATTTGTAAAAAAAAAAAGGCAGCAGCAGGTACTGAAAAGGAGATAGGGCTTAGGTGACTTCATCATCATAGCAGGTTAGTAGCAGTCACTGAGGTACGCATACTCAACCCCCATTAGTTCCTGGGAAAGATAGACTAATAATGCACTAATAATGCAGGCAGAGCTGGTCACATGTCTACAAGTTAATATGTCAATAAGTTAAATTGGTAAACCTTTCAAACATATAACTTTACTTAGAGCAAAGGTTTTAAAGATACAACATGAGGCTTTTATCAAACCTTAAAGGGCATCTATAGTGGGAAAATGAACTTTTTTTTTATTTTCTTTCCATGTGTTCTATAATTCCCCACAACCCCTAGAGTGTCTTCACTTTTTCAGATTCCCTCTCTGTCCTGAGATACACCAGTTAGAAGAATACGTGATTGCATTCCTCTACTCTACTTGGACTGTCAATCAAATCCCTGTGACGTGATCCCCCCTCCCTGCTCTGTAATAAACATAGAGATACGAGCATTAGCAGGGGGAGAGAGGTAGCCTTGATGGTAGATTTAAGACTGCACTTGACCCCCCCCATCTAATAGCTTTCACTGATTGATGATGGGTCACAAAGTGAGAGATTGTAAACTGTACTGTCTGTTTCCAGGACAGCTTGCTTTCTATTGGCCACTGTGAGTGGGTGTGTTTTTCAGGATGTTGAACTTTTAACACCTACTGCACATGAAAAAGCTTGTCAGTTATCCGGAGTTGAGACATGGAGGAGGTAACAGAGGGGGGGGGGAGGGGGGTTGCACATAGATCTGACACCATGGTTAACAGAATCACTGGCAGAGATAGGATTAAGGCGCACAGAGTACATGAATTTAACTTTGCAAAGGGGCAATGTGTTTTTTTCACTATAGATGCCCTTTAACTAGTTCAGAGACCACAGTTTCCTTAAACCCTACTGTATTTTATTTGCTCCTTTAAAAAACCTTTGTAAGTGGTGCAAACTCACACTTACACTATGGGGCATATTTATAAAGAGCCGAAAATAACGCCCTAAAATTACCGCCACACATCGCCGATGTGCGGGCGGTGATTTGAGCTCTCTTCTCGGTGATACTGCACTTAGCGCAATGCGCTAAGTACAATATCGCCACAAAGGAAGTTGAAATCGGAGAGGAGCAGATGTTGCTAGCTGCTTCTTTCTTCTGTCATCTTCTGCAATGACTTCTGAGCTCCGCAGAGGTTTGCAGATCTTCCCCAGCTCGAGCTGCGGGACCCCTTAAGCCCCAAAGGCCCTTCTCAGGGCCGCAAGGGCACTTGTAGTGCTGCAATGGCCCTGATAGGGCCGGGAAGAGGGGTCCAGGTTCCAGCTGCGGACCCCTTAAGCCCCAAAGGGCTCTTGTCAGAGCCACAAAGGCCCTGATAGGGCCTTATCTGGGGAGGGGGGGTCCTGGTACGAGCTGCCGGACCCTCTAATCCCAAAAAGCACTTTTTGTCCTTTGACAGAAGAAAAGTTGCCAATGCAAAACCTTGCTTTAGGAAAGGGGTACAGTGTTGGTAAGTGGACATCATTCTCCACTTTAGTTTTATAAAGCAGGCCATCTATTGAAGAATTGAAGAAAGGAATTGATCTAAGCTGCTGAATTGCCGACTTAAACTTCATATTACAGAGAGATTCAATAAAAGTTCCTCTTGTTTAAAATGGTGCTAATTTTACACTAACCAACAGATGTTATTTAACATTTGAAAGCTAACATCTGATGGTTGGGGCAAAATTATCACCATTTTTAACAATAAAAACTTTTACTGAATCTCCTTGTAAATCTTTATTTTCGTTTAATACAAGCCATAATAAAAGTAAACATACCAAACATCTGTAAAGAGTTTGCAAGTCACATTCTAATTTTTAAGCATGTTCTTGGCACACCACAAAAATAACAGATCTGAAGAAATGTACAGTGCCGTACAGTATTTACAGGAACGCTGCACTTAGTGATAAATGAAAATATTACTAAAAATTCTTCTGACTTCCAAACTCTAACGCTCATTTCCTTTCCTACTTTCCCCCAGCAAATGACTTTGCAATGTTGTTTTCTTAAAGAAAAACAGATTTGTCTCGGTTTCCTCAGTTTGCTTTCCGGGTCTGCTGGATGGGAAGTTTCCTGTATTGTCACAGACACATACTCTATTCAGCTTCAGTCATGGGATGACATACGTTAACACTGGGATCCTCTGCAATTAAAACTTGTGTGCAAAGTGGTACAAAAAAAAAAATACTTGGGATGGTTTTTATCTTCTGAACAGCAGCAACAGCAGCAGCTATGGCAAGAATGATCACTGCTAAAACCCTGGACTACATTGATTTGGCTTCATTGAGAGTAAGTTGATGTTTTCTGTTATTTCTAGATAACAGTTTTACTTGGTGCTTTGATCTTTGTAAAGAAATAAGAGTTTAGTTGTAGCACAGATGAAATGCAAAAACATCTGCAGAGATGGAGCAAGGGGCCGTTTACTTTGCATGGATGCGGAAGGGTTAAACAGAGACAATTCCTTTAGCAGCTGTAGTATGAGAACTTGTTAAAGGTTTTCTTATCGCATGAAAGCAAAGGAGACTCCATAGCGGAGGCTTTGCAGCTCTTGATTTGGGGTTGCTAAATGGTCCATATAACATGATGGAACTGCAATGGGTTAAAAGATACACACCATGATAAGGGTTTATGCGGAAAGGGTTTCTTCTTTCTGGCCAGCGAATTGGGGCAGCCCAAACTCACCGCAGTCTAGAATATTTAGTGAATATTTGTATTTGCGATTACATTACACATGGAAAGCTGGTTTAGGCTGGGTAGTTCTTTATGAAAATAGCCAATTGTGAAAAACACAGCCCAGCCTGCTTGCTGACACTAGTAGAAAACACTGCCCTTTGTGTCCTCAATTCATACAGTGTAGGATTCATAGCCAGGACTGGGACACATGAATGAAACTTTCACTGCTACAGTTCATAGAAATGACTCATATTTAGGTTAAATCATACATGGAGGTGAAGGAATTGATGTCATGACTGTGACCTCAGAAAACAGGGTTACGGGCCCTTTGTCATCTTTTAGCAGTGATTGCTGATTTGTGTACTAAAGATCTATTTGTAGTTCAAACCCTGTAGTTTCTTATACTATTCTCTGTGTTATTTCTCTTGACACTTCCATCATTGCTTTATGAATACGCATGACACTGTATAAAATTCTCACACATGAAGCTTTCAGAAGCAGTTATATATATTAAAGCAATGGATGAACTGTAAAGCAGGATTAAAGGAAATGAACAGAAATGTTTTGGCTTTAAGACCTTTGCTAATTCTTCTGCCTAGATAGAGTAAAGCATTAGACATTGGTTAGTCCTAACCGGCGCTGTACCAAAGCAGGTGTATGTCCATTCACCAATAAAACCAGAGCACTGGCTTTTAATCAGGGAGAATTATTGATGTAAATCTTGGGGTTGTACTGGAGTTAAGCAGCAGTCAGCGGTGTTCACTTTCCCAGGTTCAACCCAGACACACTTGGTCTCGCCACTTCCAAAATGCTGCAATAGAATTTCCCGCACAAATAATGCTGGGAGAACCAAATGACTTTTTTTTTTTCAAATGACTTAAAACTCTCAGTCCAGCCCCACAGTAACTTTCACTTTCACTTCTATGCAGCTCTCTGAAAAGCTCCACTCTCTTCGTGAGTAAAGAAAAACACACTGAGCATGCCCGAACACATGGCAGAGAGGGAAAGTAGGAGTTAGATTTGAGTAGAGAATTTCTTGGGTATTTCTGGGTAGAAATAGTACACTCTTTTACATAGCAAATTTTGGCTTATAAAAAAGGAAAATATGTTTTAATCCAGATACAAAAACTCCAACACTTGCGGGCAGCAGCGCACACTGGAAGCAGGACACTAACGTGGTAAAATCAAACACTTTTTATCATAAGCATGAACAGAAGACACGCACATGGCTTGACGCATTTCGAACCTCAACGGTTCTTACTCATAGGCACTCCAGGGTGTCTCCCTGACATACCCACAAAGTGGCTATCCCTGCCACATCCTTTATTGCGATGGGGTAACGCGCCACAGCACGCCAACTCACAAATCCGTATCCAGGAGGTTAGATGGATTTGTACATATCAAATTCAATATGGTTATTGTGTATTGATCCATAAACCAAACAAAAGTGTCTCTGTCGTGTTCCACACAAAGTAGACCATGGGTGTCTGGATTCCCATGAAACGGCTTTTGCTCCTGAGTCCACTTTTAAAAACAGTTCACCTAAACTATGGTCACAGAAGAAATATGAATCCCGATATATGTTTTGATTGTCACGTAGTTATAACTGGGATATGGATTCCAGGGTTGCTAATTCACCCCCACCCAACGCCCCACCCCCACCACAGAGTCAGGGTCTACAGTCTGTTTAGCACCTGGGAAATACAGACGGCTGGGACCACAGGATGTTCTTTCATCCTGCTAACAATGCCTAAAGAAGTTACCTGTTGGTATCTACATTACTAAATATACAAAATACAGTACCTTGTACAGATAGAAATAAAACATTTAAGAGATGGGAAACTGGACAATCACAACATAATACAGATTATAACACACATTTCACCATATAAATATACATAAATCACATGATTGTGACATCCGGTACTACCACCACGTTGAGTGCTACGTTACATCACTTACAGGAGCCCAATTGGACCAATCGGCTGGGGACTCCACTGCCCTTCCTACCTGCTACTTTCTGGTTCCAGATAAAGTGCTGTCCGTGCAGCTCAGCGCAATAACAAAACAAAAAACTGTGACAAGCTATTTCTTCACATTCTTTATGTAGGAGTGGCCCGGTAGCAGCATCACTGGCCAATTTATTTATCACCAAACATGAAACAGAAGTATTCCTCAATGGCAAATTGAAACCCCCCATACCGGCTACTACCGCTTTGTGGATGATATACTGGTTTATGGACAGGATCACTAGAAGCTCTGAATGAAATGAGACACAGGCTAACAGCTACCATAAGTCCATGAAATTCACATACACTCACTCCGAAGTAGAAATCGATTTTATTGATGTATTGAGCAAAACTACAGCAGGATTCCACCTAGGAAACTCTTTCCTGAACCACCCATGTTCAGTTATAAAAGGGGTAAAAATATAAGGGACTTATTATGTCCCTCTGAAATCTCATCACATAAATTGCAAACAAGGGCCCCTTAAACGCCAAAGTACTAACCCTTGTTTATCTTGCGATTGCTGTATAATTCCATTTAAGAGATCAAATTAATCATCCCGCAATGGGGCATCGCATTAAAATGAACATATTTGTGACATGTCTGTCAACAAATGTTGTGTACCTTATAAATGCTTGTGTCGCATGGGCTATATAGGACAAACTAGTTGCAGTGTTAAGATTAGATACCAGAAACACAAAAAGACATTAGAAATTTCACACCTCAAGGACGACACAATACATCAGTTTCCAGGCACTTCCATTTAAAAATACCTCCGATTCACAGTTAAAATGGTGCATTTTAGACATTGTAAAAAAAACTATTAGGGGAGGAAATACCACCAACCTCCTGTTAAGACAAAAGGATACATTAACCCCAAGGGCCTCAATGAATGTTGGTCTATCAAACCTTTCCTACATGAGTGATCCATATCCACTTGCTCTCTTGCAGATACGATTCCATGAGCAGGTAAAGAATGAAATTTGATAGATGCAGTGAATATGGATCACAATATGGCCATCATCAACACAACTAAGTTAGTGAGAATACTTGGATTTTAAATTCTCCAGAAAGTAACCTGAATTTCTTAATGATGTCTGCTTTGACCATAATAGTCATAAAACTAAGTATATGTTGTGTAATTTAGAATATAAGCTGTACTTCAAAATGGATAGTTGGAAGTGTGCTTAAAGGATAAGTGCACTGTAAAATCAAGTTATGTTCATTTGGAAGCTGCAGCTTTAAAAATACTGTTGCCATATTTATTTTTTCCCTATGCCCCTCCAGAGCCTAGCCTTGTGCCTTGGAAGTTGCTGACATCTTGTTACGGTGTACATGCCTGTGAGTTCTGTGCACTCTCCTGCTTGAGCCTCAAACAGTAATGCCTGTGAGTGTCCGTGCACTCTCCTGCTTGTGCCTCAAACAGTAATGCCTTGAGTTCCGTGCACTCTCCTGCTTGAGCCTCAAACAGAAATGCCTGTGAGTTCCGTGCACTCTCCTGCTTGAGCCTCAAACAGTAATGCCTGTGAGTTCCGTGCACTCTCCTTCTTGAGCCTCAAACAGTAATGCCTGTGAGTTCCGTGCACTCTCCTGCTTGAGCCTCAAACAGAAATGCCTGTGAGTTCCGTGCACACGCACGTGCACGGAACTCACAGGCATTACTGTTTGAGTCGACATATGCAATTAAAGTGATCAGGGTAGTGATTCCCATATCCCCTATTAGATCACACACAAGTAATGTATATGTTTTATTTTTGATAATTCATGGTAGAACTGGACACGATCAAAGGAGACAAAGTAAAATACATTTAGGCATGCAGTTATTTTCCAATCAAGACATGAACCTCAATACCAACAAAAGGAAAAACTATAAAATGATGGCGTCTAATAATATCGATAAAATGGTGAAATAATAAAAATTCTAGAAACATTCCTACATCAATCATTCACAAGTTAATGAAGAGATACAGAAAAAAAAAATCCAGAAAAATTCAATATTCCAAAAACCTACCTGACTGATAATTTTGTGATCATATTTGTCTGCAAATTGAATGGTCCGAGCCAGGGACCATGTGGAAATGTTGCAGGTAAGATGATAACATGGCCAGAAATAAGACGATCGAAAGTCGAATTGACAATGTTGCGGACAGTGTATTGCCACATTAGGTTTGGTTATCTCACAAGATAAATGTTTAACATTAATGTATAAATATAATAATGTATATATAATAATGTTTAGGATATTTCTGCTATGTCCAAGCAATGTATGAATATATTTATATTTCCCAACAAACATTCCACGTGTTCTGTAATTTGGCTGCAGTAAGGTTGGTGAAAACATAAATGTAAGAAAAGGTTAATGTAAAAAAATGTTCTATAGTTTCAAAATGTAAAAGGACATACTGTAGATCTCTATGTCAAGTCCATAAAAGACCATCTGTTTTTTCCCTTTTATCAGTAAGTGGTACGATGCAAACAGAAGCTCTGTGCTTGACCTTCTTTCTTACATAAGGTCCATTTAAAACAAGACAGACATCTGTGTATTCTAAAACAATAAGAATAGCTTTGCTTTATTTTATGAATCATATGGTGGAGAGTTCCTAGAATAGGTTCTCAACTCAAATGATCTGTTCACACACTTCAAACACAATTTATAATGTATTTTTCAAATGGATTACGTGGTGAATCAAACTGCTAATGTGGCTTAAACAGATTTTTATCTGTATGATACAGACTCCTCATCAAAGCTCTACAAAGACATTATGTTCATTAAAGGGAAAATATACTATATAATCACCTCAGTCCCAATCCTCTCTTCAGGAGAGGATGAGAAGCTAAAGAGCTAGGTCCTCAACCCTGGGCTTTTATATATATATATATTAATATATATATATATATACCAACCACGCACAGAGCCGAAACCACCAACGTTGGGGTAGTCTCTCCAATGTATACAAGTCCACATTGACACCAAAGCGTGTAAACCACGAAAGTGGATTCACATGTACATAGTTCCCGAGTATGGTATATTTTGTGGTCCCTGGATGCGTAAATATTGGAACCTTATCTACAAATTTACACAGAGCACAGTGCAGACAGGGATACATTCCAGGCTTTTGTTTTCCTAGGAATGTGTAGATCTGTCTGCACCATCCCGTCTGAACATAGCCTAACCACATGTTGCCTATCGTGTAAACTTTGCGGTAGTTAATCAGGGGTGTGACTTGAATTCTTCAAACTCGGCATAGGAACGATGTAAAACATGCCAATTTTTTCGAATAGCTTCCTCAATGAGGTTGCTCCCTACAGAAAAATCCATAATTACAGGTATGCGTCTTGATTGGGCTTTGTTTTTCCTAATTTGTTTCTCATTAGCTTTTATTAAATATGAATCTAAAAGCTTCCTAGGATATTTTTGATTAACAAATTTAGTGTACATCTGATCAACCTGCTTTTTTCGTACATCTGGATCACTTACAATCTGGTTAACACTGGCTGATCGGAATTGATCTCCTGACATGGGAGGGATGGAAACTCCCATAAGCCAGGATCTGATTCCGATCAGTCGGCTTACTGAACAATTCTGTACTAACTCTCATTATCTATCTTCACAAGTACATCTAGGAAACATATCTCCGTTGGACTGGTCTGCATGGAGAATTTTATCTCGGATGTAACATATTCACCTGTTCATGAAAACATAGTACGGATCCAATGTCGCCCCGCCACAAAGAGGAAGACATCATCTATGTATCTCACCAGGCCAAACAATGCCTGGTGAAGGATGGTAATACATAGATGAAGTCCTCCTCAAGCCAAGCCATAAGGGCATTGGCATATGACGGAGCAACATTGGATCCCAAACACCGTCCCCCTCAACTGTATGTAGAAAGATTCATCAAATTTGAAATATGATCTGTACAAATCAATTTTAGTCACTGCGTAAAGAACTTGACCTGTCGTTCACTGTACCCCCCCACACCACTGAGTAAGCGACTGCAAGCAGCACACCCATTCTCATGTGGTATGGAGGTGTACAGGGACGACACATCCATAGTAGCCATAATGACTTCACCCCAATTATATCTCAAGATTCCGTAGTCTCCCAAGGAAATGGGAGGTGCCTTTTAATAAGCTTGTGTACCCTGCACCAAGGGAGCAAGAATCCAGTCCAGCTGGTAGCCATAGGGGTAACACCAAACCGATACCCGCCTCTATGGGTCTACCAGGCAGCTGGATGGCATTTTTGTGAATCTTAGGCAGGGTACAAAACACTGGAGTAATGGGGTGAGTCAAAAGAGGGCCTTTTTAAGGTCCTCAGAAATCACCAGATCCCTGGTCATCTGGGTGAGCAAGAAGTCAATTTCCTTTTAATGTACCATATGGGATCTCCCTGGACCTTACAATACACTTTCTCATCCCCAGTTGGCCAAGTTATCCCCTAAGATAATACTCTGTGTCCAATATCACGATCGCACCCCCTTTATCAAAGGGTTTGATCGTGATATCGGACCTAAGTTTCAATTGATAAGAACCATTTTTTCACATACAGTTAATTATGATTGACCGATAAACCTTCAATTTTTTGTATTGCTGTAGACACATTATATTTCACTTTATTTACAAAACTCTCCACCCTATGTACGTAGTCGGGGAACAAACCCACTTTTGACTGATAACCCATATCCCATGGAGTGAGTATGTCAACCCCAGTCTCCTCTCAGTCCCATCTGGTTTTGTGCAAAGAAAGTTTTAGCCTCAAACGTCTAAAGAAGGCATACAAATCTACATCTAGTTGGAAAGTGTCCAGTCCCGTAGTGGGACAGAACCCCAGTCCTCTAGATAGCACAGAGGTTTCAGCGTGTGTAAGACTGAACTGTAACAGGTTAATCACTGCTACTTCTGTCTCGGGCGCAGAGCTCTCTTGGCCAGGGGCTCCCTCCAGTTTGATGGCTTTCTAACATCCTCCCCTCCGACAGGGTCTGTGTCATTGGTGTGAAAAAGGCCCGGTGCTCTTGTAGATAAGGGTCCAATATTTACGCATCCAGGGACCAACAAAATTCCATAATAGGGAACTGTGTACGTGTGAATCCACTTTCGTGGTTTACGCGCTTGTGTCCATGTGGACTTGTATACATTGGGGAGACTACCCAGATGTTAAAATCATGGATTTCCCAACACCACTGCCATATACGGAAAAAAGACACAAAGTTGCCTGTCCCCAAAATTTCGTAGAGACGGGACACACTGATAGGACTTAAATTTAGGGTACTGGAGAAGGTGTTGAATCCAAGTAGGGGGGGACCGGTAGTCCAAAATTGAAAAAAGAGAAGTATGGGGGTACACCAAATGGGTTAAACAAGACTACGACCTCTTCCATTTCCTTCATAAATAGTGCTTCTAAACCATGTTTGTGTTTTCCTTTAGGATGTCATGAATTTAATGTGTCAAGTCGTTAAGGGTAATTAGGGTTGTGTGTTTGTGTACAGGGGTTGGACTATTGGTCAGTTCTGGGGGAGGGTATATAGGACTGGTTGATGGATAAGCATTAGTTGAAATGTGTACCTGACGAAGGGAGAGGGGGAGTGTGATCCTGAAACGTGCAGTTGCATTATATGTGGTAATGAAAGATTGCACTAAGACCTGTGAGGGTGTTTGTGGTGTTGTATTATATATATATATATAATATATATATAGTAGTAATATATATATATATCATAATCTATATATATATATATATATATCTGACTACTTCACACAAAGTATTGAAGTTGATTATAGACCGACCATCTAGCCCAACATTATTACCCATATTCTGCCCAATTTGATCCAAAGAAAGAAAGAAGTCCGGCTCTTTCCGCTCTTTTCCAGTACCTGATTATCTTCTTATTATGTGATGGGGGGTTAAAGGTAAACACCTTGACACTGACAATTCAGATTCAAGTAGCCTACAATATGCAGCAGACAAACAAAAATCTTGCAGTGTGTTAAAACAAACAGAACAGACGGGTGAGGAAATCCTACACCCAACTCCCTTTGTGTTGCAAAAGAAGCATTCTAGGCAGACAGTGGGCCTTCGCTTGGCTTCACCCATGCAAAAACACATACCACCGGGCCACCAAGAAAATGCCCACTGTCTGCCAATAATCAGACCCATCCACTGATCCCGCAGGCCATATTACTTCCGAACTGGCCATGGGTTGGGCATCCATGCTTTTAAAATGTCAAAACTTTTTTTGTTTAAGATTACAGTGTACTTACTAAACTGCAGACTGAGCCAATATCTTTATCAAGCTCAACTCCATTTAAAGCAAAAGGCTGGAGCAAATATTTTAGTTGTACTTTAAAAATGCTGGGGGGAAAATGCTACTCACAGCTTTATACACCAACAGGGAATGTATCATCATGGGGTTAAAATGGAGTTAACTGCTCACTACCAGATGACTTGCACAAAGACAAATGCCTTGTAAATGCTGCAGTTAGCCTCTCCTACCTTCTGGTATCCCACAATGTAGTAACAAACTAACAGGGTTATTCAATAAAAGTTCTTATTGTTAAAAATGGTGCTAATTTTGCCCCAACCAATCAGATGTTAGCTTTCAAATGTAAATATGATCTGATTGGGTTGGGGCAAAATTGCAACATTTTGAACAATAGCGAACTTTTGATGAATAACCCTGTAGTGTACTCTGCATGATGCATTGATCGCAAGAACCTAAAACCTTAATAAACTTAATTGTGGTACGACACTAGTTGTCCTATAGGGGTTATTTTAAAGGAAAGGTATGATGTAATTGGTATAGCAGAATCATGGCTTAATGATTCACACGACTGGACAGTAAATATTGAAGGGTACTCCTTATTTAGACATGACCGAGTTAATAAGAAAGGAGGAGGAGTATGTATGTATGTTAAACAGGAATTGAAGCCAAATTTAAAAGATGGAATAGATGGGGGAGCAAACGATGCGGCAGAAACATTATGGGTGGAACTGTGTACAGGAAGCAAGAAGGTAGGTAAATTAATTGTTGGAGTGTGTTATAAGCCGCCAAATGCCGGGGAAGAGGTGGAAATGAATCTCCATATGCAGTTGGCGAAGGCTGCTGGTATGGGGCATGTTCTGGTTATGGGGGATTTTAACTACCCTGAAATAGATTGGAGTAATGGAACTGCCAGCACCTCAAAAGGTATAAAGTTCTTAAATTTCCTATATGAGCATTTTCTTTCACAGATGGTAGAAGTTCCTACTAGAAAGAATGCGTTGTTGGATCTGGTGATATCTAATAACCCAGAGCTCATTTTGGAGATGAAGGTAATGGGAAGCTTAGGGAATAGTGACCATGATATAGTGTCATTTAATATAGGTTGCAGAAAACTAAAGTGCACTGGCTTAACAAAAACTTTTAACTTTAGGAAAGCTAATTTTATGCTTTTAAAGGAATCGCTCCTGCTCATAGACTGGGGGGAACTGTTTCTAGGTAAAGATACTGAGCAGATGTGGACCACTTTTAAAGGGATATTAAACTATAACATTTCCAAATCGGTACCTTTAGGAAACAAGTGTAAAAAAATTAGGTCCACTCCTGCATGGCTTAATGCTCAGGTAAAAAGGGAAATGGAAAAAAAGAAAAGGGCTTTTAAAATTTTGAAAGCAGAAGGCACAGAACAGGCTTACAGGGACTTCAAAAGTTGTAATAAAGAGTGCAAGAAAGCAATTAAACTAGCTAAAATAGAAAATGAAATACGGATTGCCGAACAAAGCAAGTCCAGCCCCAAGATGTTTTTTAAGTATATAAATGGTAAAAAAATGAGGACTGAGAATGTGGGACCATTAAATAATGGAGCTGAGGTGGTTGTAGAGGATGCCGAAAAGGCTAATCTGCTAAACCGTTTTTTTACATCGGTTTTTACTGTTGAGAATCCTTACAGTAGGGATTGTAACAATGTGCAGGGAGGAAATGAAGAGTTTTCACATTGGATAACAGAGGATATGGTACGGAATCAATTAGACAAAGTTAATATCAATAAAGCGCCAGGACCAGATGGATTGCATCCTAGGATTTTAAAAGAGCTTAGTTCAGTTCTAGCAAGACCACTGTGTCTCATCTTTTCAGATTCGCTTTTGTCTGGGGATGTGCCGCTGGATTGGAAAAAAGCCAATGTAATACCAATATTCAAAAAAGGTAGCCGTTCACAGCCTGGTAACTATAGACCTGTAAGCCTAACATCAGTGGTAGGGAAGGTGATGGAAACTTTGTTAAGGGATCATATCCTTGACTTTGTCTCCAGAGATCATCTTATTAGTAGTAGTCAGCATGGATTTATGAGAAATAGATCATGCCAGACAAATTTAATTGGTTTTTATGAAGAAGTGAGTAAGAAGTTAGATTCAGGCACAGCTGTGGATGTGGTATATTTGGATTTTGCAAAAGCCTTTGATACTGTGCCACATAGGCGACTAATGTATAAACTGAGGACTGTTGGCCTTGAAGAAAACATTTGTTCATGGATAGAGAACTGGTTATTGGACCGCAAACAGAGAGTGGTGGTTAATGGAGCTACATCTATGTGGGCTAAAGTTCTAAGCGGAGTTCCTCAGGGTTCTGTACTGGGGCCGCTTCTGTTTAATCTGTTTATAAATGACTTAGAAGGGGGCATTGAGAGCAAGGTCTCTGTGTTTGCTGATGACACTAAATTATGCAGAGCTTTGGAAACTTCCAATGATGTGCAAGTGCTGCAAGCAGACCTAGATAGATTATCAAAATGGGCAGCAGAATGGCAGATGAGATTCAATGTTGATAAATGTAAGGTGATGCATTTGGGATTTAATAATCCCTGTGCCACCTACACCATAAATAACTCTGTGTTAAGTGCATCTGAAATGGAAAAAGATTTGGGGGTTCTGGTAGATAACAGACTTAGCTGTAGCAAACAATGCCAGGTAGCAACAGCTAGAGCTAGCAAGATATTGTCTTGTATAAAGAGGGGAATGGAATCAAGAGAGAAAAATATTATTCTCCCTCTTTACAAGGCACTGGTAAGGCCACATTTGGAATATGCGGTGCAGTTTTGGAATCCCATATACAAAAGGGACATCTTGGAAATTGAGGCAGTTCAGAGAAGGGCAACTAAATTAATAAGGGGAATGGAGGGGCTTGAATATGCAGGCAGATTAGACAAGTTAGGGCTGTTTACATTGGAGAAGCGGCGGTTGCGTGGGGACATGATAACCTTATACAAATATATTAATGGCCCATACAGTGAACTCTCTGGTGCATTGTTCACTAATAGGTCATATCAGAGGACTCGTGGACATCCTTTAAGGTTGGAAGAAAAGAAGTTTCATCTTCAGGTTAGGAGAGGTTTCTTTACAGTGAGAACGGTGAAACTGTGGAACTGTCTTCCAGCGGAGGTGGTAATGGCAAGTTCATTGAATAACTTTAAAAAAGGCCTGGATAAGTTTCTAAAACTAAAAAATATTGAGAATTACTGGTATTAATGCATATAGATCTGGTTGATCCAGGGATACTTTCCGATTGCCGTTTGGAGTCAGGAAGGAATTTTTTTCCCCCTTTTTTAGCTGGGGTTTTTTGCCTTCCTCTGGATCAACTGTTAGGTAGGGTTAAAAAAAAAAGATAGGTTGGACTTGATGGACGAATGTCTTTATTCAACCTTAATTACTATGTTACTATGTTACTATGTTACTAAATAGAGGTGGGGGGGTTCGACACCAATTTGCTGCCATGTACATTGCTGTTTTAACACCTCACCCTGGGTGTTCCTATAACACCTCTTAGCCACTATGCAATCACGCCCTTAACACCTGGCTGTGATATGCTAATTGGGATTTTCCAGGGTACATAATTGTCACAGATTCTTGTACAAGTCATTCTGAATTGAGAAAGCCAGTCGGATGACTAGCGAAACGTCTTCAAGAACTAAACTTCAAGTCCAGTTGATCTAATTGAATACAACAGATATACCATGACCTGGATAAATGAGAACCTTCACAAGCAGAAATGTCAATCTTTTTCATATCCCAAATGAAATCTTACCACTTGTATAACTGGACACAGATATGTGGCTTCAAGAGCCATTAGATAAAAAAACGGTACTAAGAAATGTAAGGGCATTAAGGCCAGTTTTCCAAGCCAAATGGACTCATTTACCTGTGGTAAGCCTTGTTTGCGGCGACTGCGCGAGTACCGAAAGAGGCACTTGGCCAGCCGTTGCAAATATATTTACCAGATGCTTCGCAGCTGTTTGCATGTAAGCCTCTGGTAAATCCATTATGGGAGATTTGCCAGAGCGATTGCAGCGCTGGGTGAATCTACCTGTAAATCCGTTTTGAAAAATCACTTACTGGAAAACGCTTTTTGATTTTTTTATTCGATTTCAACTTGGCAGATCAGAGATGAGCACTTGATATTGATCTGTGCCCCCCCCCCCCTTTTTTTTTGTAAGGCTTTGCTCACTAGCAAAAACTTTTATTTGTGAATGGATCTCTGAGATCTCATTACAGCTTGCAATAGCAGGTACTGAATTGCGATCTTACTGGAGTACATTTCACTCGACCACGAATGAAGATTAAAGCGCACATTTATAACCGCAGGTGGTCGCAACCTTCGCCCACAAGGGCAAGGGTGTACGGCCACCCTGCGTACGCCCACCCCACCATCGCCCCCCGTGGCGGCGACTACCCACTGCACAACCCCTTCCCAGCAGCCCCTCCGAGCCCCCTTCTCCGTTCGTTGGCTTTGAGCTCTCTTCACAGCGATAGTGCATTGCAAAAAGTACAGTATCGCCATGAAGATACCTCAAATTACCACCGCGGTAATGCTTTCATGGCTATGTGGATCGCCTTGATAAATATACGTTTTGGCCGCGGTGATGTGTGGTGGTAATTTTTGGCCGGTAATAATGGCCCTTTATTAAAAGACCCTCATGCAGAGTGGACTCTGTGCGGCTCTGCAGAAAGACAGTTTCCTGGCTTCCTATACAATCTGGCTGTTTGAGGGTTAATTTCTCCTGGAAGATTTAAGGCTAATTATCGTGTATAAATTTTATTTAAAACAGTTAAAGTACTTGGTATAGGGATATAGGATTGGTAATTCCTAACTCCCAATATTGGTTCTGTGAGGAGCACCAGCCCAAAGAAAACTGATTCTGTCCAGGACTAACCTGGCAAATCAAAACATAGTAACATAGTAATTAAGGTTGAATAAAGACATACGTCCATCAAGTCCAACCTATTCACCATCTTTTTTTTTTTTTCTAACCCTACCTAACAGTTAATCCAGAGGAAGGCAAAAAACCCCAGATAAAAAGGGTGAAAAATCCCTTCCTGACTCCAAACGGCAATCGGAAAGTATCTCTGGATCAACCAGATCTATATGAATTAATACCAGTAATTCTCAATATTTTTTAGTTTTAGAAACTTATCCAGGCCTTTTTTAAAGCTATTCAGTGAACTTGCCATTACCACTTCTGCTGGAAGACAGTTCCACAGTTTCACCATTCTCACTATAAAGAAACCTTTCCTAACCTGAAGATGAAATTTCTTTTCTTCCAACCTTAAAGGATGTCCACGAGTCCTCTGATATGACCTATTAGTAAACAATACACCAAAGAGTTCATTGAATGGCCCATTAAAGGGGAACTGTGGTCTCAAAACAAGTTGAGTTTAAATGAAAGGCCAGTTTCCTACCTTTAAAACGAGCCATCAACCACCTCTCTGCGTGCTCCACAGCCCAAGGTATAAAGAAATGACTGACCAGAAAGTTAATGGGTGGGAGGCTGACATGTGACATTCCTAAGGCTTCTCCTGCACAGTGCTGCCGGCAAGCACAACCTCAGACTCCCTCAGTGTGTGAGGGAGAAAGGAAGTCCCTCCTCCTCTCTGCTGTGTGAAGGACCTGCAGCTGCAGAGAAGGTAAGGGAATCTACAGCCCTTCTCTCTCACTATGTGAAAACAGCCTTTTCAGGCAGAGTTCTCACTCTGCCTGAAAAGGCTGTTTCCACAGAGTTTTTTGGGGGGTGTTGTTTGGTAGGGGGGGGTGTCAGAGTGGCCCACAGCCACCTGTGAGCTGGTGGGGCTTAGGCACCCACAAATGGGCAGGGCTTAGGCACCCACAAGTGGGGGGGGCACGGCACCTGTGACATGAGGGGCCACACAGGCTGTAAGGGAATGGGCCAAGGGGGGCCTGCAACTGGAGGGACCATGGGGTCCATGAATGGGAGGGACCAGGAGAACTGCAAAGGGGAGGAGACACAGGGCAGATTGACAGACAGGTTTCAGAGCAGGAAGCAGGAAGCGCAGGGGACCAGGTGATGCTGCTGCCATATCACACACAAAAATGTAAATATCTTCAAAACTATGCAAAATAAACAATGGAAATAAATTGCAAAAAATCTCAGGGGAGCAATTCCTATCAATGTATCTCAAGTCATTTTTGGACCACAGTTCCCCTTTAATGCCAATACTCTTAGAGGGATAAGCCACACTACTGCACTTTTATGCGCAATGGGATTGTCAACTGATCACGCTAGGGCACCAAGATAGCTAGAAACCGCCCTGTCTTTGTGTTAAAGAATGCAAGTCCA
This sequence comes from Hymenochirus boettgeri, assembly GCA_019447015.1. NCBI lineage: Eukaryota > Metazoa > Chordata > Amphibia > Anura > Pipidae > Hymenochirus > Hymenochirus boettgeri. The sequence continues at coordinate 173,979,860 of CM033476.1, forward strand.
AATCTTTCTCTACAGCCCCACTGAGAGCAGAGCTACTGTACATGTTTGAGAATAAAGTAGACTTTACTTGAATCTGTTTAATGAAGAAATTGCCTTTAACATTACTGTACATTTGTAGGGAAAATGGCTATACCATACTGTTTTTTTGTTTATTACAGAGTATGTACACATACAGATTGTGGTTAATACAGTATATGCTAAATATCATACATTTGATAAATAGATGTTTTTTACATTTTAAATTAATATTAATTACAAACTATATATTAACATAAAACTTTTTATGGGTAATTTTTGTTACCAATGCATATTGTTACCATGTGTGTATTTACCACCTGATGCAAACATCCCCCTTAGTTTGTAAAAGTTTACAATTTCCACTTGATGGATTTTAAAGCCAAGTACCCGGATGGAAAAGTGATTGTGTTAAGAGACTTCAAGTATAGACTGATAGATGTTTGTCTAGGTTTATTCAGCATGTAAAAACAGAATGTTAAAGGCATAATTGAACAGATTGCAAGTAATGAGCTAAAGAAGGGGGTAAAAAGAACTAAAAGGGAATTTAAATTTGATAAGGTAACACAGGGTTCTTATGCACACAAACTGCGGTGGGTGCTGACTTCCAGGAATTCTTCCCACTTCCAAGGAAGACGAATACTGGAAAGTAAAACAGGTCTGAAGTCGCACTCCTTAGTGAAATTCAAGCATTTATTGTAAACCACTAATCAAAAACACAACATTTCAGGGGAATGTGCCCCCTTCTTCAGGTGGTGCATGTGCAACAAACAGTGAAGTTAAAATACCATAGCCTCTGGATAGTGTCCAGGGTGTGCCATTGGCTAAAAATTTGTGAACATCATTGAAAAGTGATACATTGTAGCGATGTTGTAGTTAATGTATCACTTTTCAATGTATCACTTTTGTAATTGATTTCTTAAGGACCAGTGCTACATTGGGACTTAAGAATGTTTACAGGGTAACCCTCTTGAAATAAATAAATAACAAAAGTGGTATAAAGGTGATACCTTATTGGCTAACTAAGATAATCATAGCAAGCTTTCAGAACATTTTATTTCCTTTTTCAGCTTTTGATTGACAGTTCTTTACTGACTAGCTGTGTCCCGCCCTCTTTAAAAAGTAAAACCACCAGAGCTAAAAAAAAATAAGGGATAGGAAGGTCAGAGAAGAAAAAAAAAGATTTAAGATTGGTGGTAATTAATCCTAATTACTGTCTGATTAGTTAAAAAAAAATTTCCTCGGTTAACATGTCCTTTAAAGGTTCTTGCTGCGGAACAGAATCTGTGTAAAAATTTGTTTGCTAGCAGTAAAAGTGAAGTTGTAGGTCTATCAAACAGTGCTGCCCAGACTGATATTTGAGTCTTTAAGGCTAGAATCTCACAATATTTCCAAACCTTTTGTGCTTTAGGGCAGTCCCACCAGCAATGTTTGAGATCTGCCTTTAATGGGCACCCTCTATAACACATGAGTGATGCTCCTTGATATATTTTGGTTATTCGACTAGGAGATAGGTACCAGTGGTGGAGGATCTTGAAGTTTCTTTCTAGTGACTCAAAGATCTTTACCCATTGACCCTTCTCTAAGGATTCTTGTAGCCAAATTTCCCATTTAGCCATGAAGGAGACCTTGAAAGTAGGCTTAGTAGAATTCAATAAGGCATATAAAGAAGAAATTCTACCAAGGTCAAGGGGGTTATTATTACACATTTTTTCAAATGTTGTAAGACCTTTTGTCAACTGTTGAGACAAAGTTGTAGTGCTGTATCTGGGAGAAGTGCAACCATTCTGTAGCCGGTAGTTTGAATTGATTCTGAACCACTTCCCAAGATAATACTCTGTCTCCTGAAATTAACTGATTAATTCTAAATATATTTCCCTCCAACAAACCGCTCAATCATAGTGCGAGGAACCGTGTATAAAATCTGGATTGTTGAGAATTAGTACGATCAAGGATGGGGTGTTGTAAATTATAAGTCCACATAGCATTATACCAGTTTCTGATCGTTGTGGAATAACCAAAATATGTGACTGAAGCCAGAGTAAGTCAGCACATCTAGGATTATCCAGGAGCTGGCTTTCCAGTTCTACTTATCTAGCTAAACCAATCCCTACATGCCTTTGCATAGTTTGGGCTAGCCTTGCTGCTATAAGGTACATTTTGAATGAAGGCTCCTCCAATCCTTTGGGATCTTTGTAAAGTTTTGTGGCTTATCCTCATTTTTTTTTTATTCCATGTAAATTTAGTAACTTGTGAGTCCAACCTACGTAGATCACCTGTATGTATGTCTATAGGCAGTGAGCGGAATAAATATACAATACGAGGTACCATGGTCATCTTTACACTGGTTATTCAACCAAAAAGGGAGTTATCATTTGTTGATCATTGTTTCAATTGCTTAAATAGTTGTTGAATTGGGGGTATAATTAAGTGAGTATAATTGGGATGGATCTGCTGTAATTCATATGCCTAGATATGAAATGGAGTGCATATTTCATTTAAAATCAAAAATAAGTTGTAACAATTTACATACATTTTGGTCGAATACACCAGAGGGGTGCGGCAGGGGGTGTGTGCCCACCCCACCCTTGCCCACCACGGCGGAGACCACCCGCCGCATGACCCCTTCCCAGCAGGCCCTCCCAGACCCATGCCCCGTACTCTCACGGGGAGGGAAAGGGAGGGACCCACTGGGAGGGGTGGAGGGACCCTCCAGTGGGGCACTTACAAGTGCCTTTTCGGGCTTAGGGGGTCCCACAGCTCGAACCAGGACCCCCCTCCCTGGCTCTATCAGGGCCCTTGCGGCTCTGGCAAGAGCCCTATTGGGGGCCCAGCGAAGGCACTTGAAGAGGGGTCCCAGTTCGAGCTGCGGGACTCCCTAAGCCCCAAAAGGCACTTATCAGTGCCCCCGCTGGAGGGTCCCTCCATCCACCAGTGAGCCCTTCCCACGAACTTACAGGGCGAGGGTCTGGGAGGGGCTGCTGGTATATAATAACCATAAGTCTGGTTTCAGCTCTCTTTGCCACGATACTGTTCTTAGTGCATTGCGTTAAGTACAGTATTGCTGCGAAGGGATTTCAAATTACCACCTCTCATTGCCGCGGTAATGCTTTTCGCAGTGATGTGCTTCACCTTTATAAATATGGTGAAATCGTTATTTTTGCCGCGGTGAGGTGCGGCGGTAACATTTAGCTAATAATAACGGACGTTTATAAATACAGCCCTTCTTTGTTTATACAGAATACTGTAAGGAATTTGAAAGGGTGAAGCATTTTTACATTTCTTGGAATTAACTTTTGTTATGATTTATCATGGAATCTGCAGGTAAAGACAGTGATTTAAAGGATTTTAGTAAGTCGCTATCATAGCACAGTACAAGGTGTGCTCTCTAGAAATATCTTGGCATGGTATGGAACCAGGGCTGAAAAGGATCTGTTGCATCTGACAGTTAGATATGCACAGTACAATATATCCTGGGCATTGACTTACCAAGAATGGATGACATTTCCTACAATATGCTGCAAAAATAGAATAAAAAACATTTTGGCTGACACAACGCTAAGCTATTCTCTATTCTTCCTTTGGGAAGGAGGCTTAGGAATATACATTGTAGAACCTAAAAAAAGGTTTAAGTTTTTATCCATCTGCTGTTAACATTCTAAACACTGGGTTGCAATGTTTTATTGTATTGCATGCTGCTGTTTAGATGTGTAAATATGAATTATAAATTTTTCTGTTAAATGTAGATACAGTGACAATAAGTTTAAACAAAAATTAAGTATAAGTAGGACAACCCCCCAAAACCCCCCATTTAGGAGTCAAAAATTGGCTCCTAAATGAACTTACCAGCCTTCATTCCCCTGCTCCTGTCCCTTTCTGCTGCTCTTACGCATGAAACAGCAGAAGGGGCCAGCTCATCAGCCGGGTCTGTGATTGGCTGAGACTTCTCCGGCCCCTGCTTTGTGGAAAAGTAAGTACCTTGGGGATTTTAAACCTAGCGTCTAGGGTTGTGGGGAATTCCCTTCTTATTCTTTTTGTTTCGGGCTTAGAGGAGATGCTTTATTAAAAGGGAACAGGAGGGAAGGGGCAGAGCTCCAATGCTCATGCTACAAACCTCTCAGAGGAGCAGGAAGAGGCAGATACGGATTACACCCTGAGGGGCTTCATTCTCTTCAGTTTTTTGGACTCTCAGTAGGCCCTGCTGGACAACCGTATGCTGCAGAATAGAGAGGTGGATAGTGGGGTTAATTTTAATTGGGGGGGGGGTTGAACATGCCCTTTAATCTATTCTTATGTTACCAATGCTGCAACATCCAGTATTCAAATTACAAAACTTCCCATACCTTTAGGGGCTCTGTTAATATAATATACCAAGAAGATTCTGACCCTGGTCACATTCTGCAGCCTTTTCCAAGTGCAGCATTTTCTAAGTGTAGGGCTGAATTAACACCAGAAATAAATAGAATTAAACCAGAAGTGCCTGACGCTGAACTTTGCTCATTTGGATGAGACCATTGAACCTTTCCCATTGTATTATTACCCCATCATCATGTTCCATATAACCTTGCTCCTTATCTGCCTGGTTATCTACATACTAAGCTCTGCCACCTCTCCCCACTGTTGGTATGTCTATTTACGTCGCACCCTCCATTCTATCCTCTCCCCTCCTTTCCCACCATGAACTCCTTTCCATTGTCAAACTCTCCCCAGCTTCCTCCACTCCACTGTCACCTCCTCTCGTTCTCTCTCCTGCTTCTACTTGGAGCTGGTGATATCTCCCCTAATCCCGGCCCCACTCGCATACCGCACCTGTATGATCAACCCATCCTAATGTCTATTGCCCGTAACGCTCCTTCATCCACTCGTACCCTAAACACACACAATATCATTAATGTACCTCTCCTTCGTATGGTGGCATTCACTTCAGCCACAAGACCCGATAATAAATGTGGTGGGGGAGTTGGTATTCTTCTCTCTGAGGGATCTACTTTTAAACCCATCACGCCCTTGCCAGCCCTCTCCGGTCCATCTTATGAGTCCCATTCAATCTGTGTTTACTTTCCCAGCAAGCATATAACCTGGTCTAGACATTACCCCTCTTATTACCCAATATGATCTAACCCGCCTTCCACACTCCACTGCCAATTTAATTACAGCCTCACCCCCATTTCCTCTAGACTGTAAGCTCTTTGGGCAGGGTCCTCTCTCCTATTGTATCACGGTATTGCTGTATACTTATATTATGTATTACCTGTGTATATAATATGTATGACATGTATTACCCTGTATGTAATAATAATAATTACAAGGTCCCTTAACTAAGTGAGTTATGGGACTTGACTCCTCAGTCTTCAGTTCCAATCAAATGCTGGTCACATTAATGGCTTCAATCTGAAACCTTTAGTTCATTAATTAAAATCCCTGAGATTGTCTGGTCATATGTTTGATGTATTTTCTGGCACACACAAATTTTTAAAGAGTTGTTTCTGCAAGGTCTCTCACCCTATAGAGCAATTTATAGGGCAATTCCACCCCCTTAAATGAAACTTCCTCTTTCAAGTTCCACCAAACGGTATGAACAAGATATAGGTCATTTCCTACATCTATTTATTAAACATGATTATATATGTTTGTGTACTCTCAGTCCCTATTTGTAATTTGGAATATAACATGTGTAAACTATAATCAAATGGATACTTAAAGGCGAAGTTCAGTGCAAACACATATGGTTTTCAGAAAAAAGAGCAGTATTTTTTCATCCCAATGACCTTAATCTGCCAATTCAGCATTTTGTCTGTGTATAATTAACTGCAACCAAAATACTGACTTCCTGTTTGCAGGACCCCTAATAGAGACCGTTATGGTTTTGCCCTTGACCCAGCGCTTGGGTTGATTTAGTTGCTCAGTAGAGATCTGAGCATCTTTGACCCATCCAACAGCCAATCAGTAGAAATTACGGTTAGGAACACTCCATGGATGTGGTGAATCCTGGGAAGAAGAAGGACCGTTAGAACCAGAAATGTCAGCTCACTAATGTCAACAGCATGGAATAGCAAAGGGTATAAAACTGGGAGAGAATAAGTAGAATAACTAAAAAGGCATTGCACAAACTAATAATTTAACAAATATTGATAATTTCCACTGAACTGTGCCTTTAAAGGACAACTCCACCCTCATAAGAACATATTTTAGAAAGAATGGCCTCTTTAAAATATGTTGATATATCATAGTTTGTCCTATGAATTCATTACTGTATGCCTGCTATGCTTGTGGATACTTTATGGAAACTGAGCAATTTAGAAACCTGTACTGAGCCTGTACTGAGCCTGGGCATGCTCAGAAGAGGCAGACAGGGGATTAACATTCAGTCATTGGCTGTGATGTCAACTGTCAAATCCATAACTGACAGTTGCTAACTGGAAGAACCTGGAAGCAGAAACGGGAAACAGGACATTGTACAGGATTTCAGATTAGACTTATATATTTCATATTTCAAACTATTACCATTTAGGGTTTTGGGGGGTGATTTGCCTGTAGGTAAGTTTTCATTTTAGGGCTGGACTTGCTATTGTATTGTCACATGTAACTAATGCAACTCTGTTGACATTGTTATACAGCTAAGATAACATGGGAAATTAACACTTAGTTTTGTTTGGATGCTGTACCTTTAAGAAGAAGTCGGTAACAAGATTTCTTTTAACCAATGACTAAAGTCACAGTTTCCCCATAGTTTGTCTGCCCTAAATGTCAGATGTTTTTAAACTATGCTGCAAATAAAAGTGATGTTTTATACGTTGGTGGAGTAGTGTCTGGTCCTGCAATATTCTTTTTGGATTTGAGAGACTTGGGAGTACTATAATAATAAAATTGGAATGCTAACCAGTGCCATGCTGTCATCTAATGCAAAGTCCTTGTTAAAAAGAATCCTAGAGATGAGGAAGGAAACCTAACTTAGTCCCCCTTATAGATCCCCTGTGAGCCCTCACCTTGAACAAGCAGTTCAGTTTTGGGCTTAAATGCAAAGAATAGACAGTAATATTTGTTGTATTCAATTAGATCAGCTGGACTTAAATTCCAGTTGATCTAATTGAATACAACAGATATACCATGACCTGGATGAATGAGATTCTTCACAAGCAATAGACAGTAATAAACTGGGAATAGTACAAGATGAGCAACTAAATTGGTAAAGAGAATGGAAAACTAAAGTTAGCAAAGAGGTGTGTGTAAAGATCAACTTTTCACACATGTGTTAGAGAGACTTAAAGGCAATTAGCAGGGGATTTTTTCAGGGAAATAAGGGGGAAAGGAATGAGACTACATTGAAATTTTAAGAAAGGCATTTTCAGCTTTAGTATCATTAATGGTTCTTCACTGCAAGGGCAGTAAAGTTGTAGTTCCTAATGATATTGTGACTATGGAATCACTTTAAAGGGTATCTATACTTCCAAATATCTCTATATATAGCTCTATCTATCAGTATCTATCTATCTATCTATCTATCTATCTATCATTATCTATCTATCTATCTATCTAATCTATCTATCTGTCTATCTATCAGTATCTATCTATCTATCTATCTATCTATCATTATCTATCTATCTATCTAATCTATCTATCTATCTATCTATCTATCTATCTATCTATCTATCATTATCTATCTATCTATCTATCTATCTATCTATCTATCTATCTATCTATCTATCTATCTAATCTATCTATCTATCATTTTAAATGTTTATCATGTTAAATGTTTATCATTTTAAAACCAGTTGGACTTAATGTACAGAACCACTCTTGTGTTGACCACCTGCCTATCTATTAAATGTCAATCTATATATCTATCTGTGTCTGTCTATCGGTGTCTATCTATCTATCTATCTATCTATCATTATCTACTACTATCTCACTATTCTACTATTATCTATCATCAATATCTATCTATCTATCTATCTATCTATCTATCTATCTATCTATCTATCTATGACTCTATCTATCTATCTATCTATCTATCTATCTATCTATCATTATCTATCTATCTATCTATCTATCTATATATTTATCTATCTATCTATCTTTCCATCACTATCTATCTATCTATCTATCTATCTATCTATCTATCTATCTATCTATCTATCTATCTATCTTTCTATCTTTCTATCTTTCTATCACTATCTATCTATCTATCTTTCTATCACTATCTATCTATCATGGTATTCCATGGTGTTTGGTTGCTTGTCAGAAGAAAGGAATAAATGTCTTACACAGCAGCAGCAAAAAAACTGAAATAACTATGTAACAACTATGAGTCCATTTTATAAAGTTTTGGTATTGCTAAATATTGATACCGAACCTATATTGATCACAAATTTTATGACAGAGATCATACAATTGTGATTATAATTGTGCAATCTCCCATACAATGGCAGTTTTACGGAAAATGTCGGTACCGTGGTTTATGGAATATGGCCCTATGTATTTGTTATTTGGCAATTGATATTTTGCCAACTGTGAAATAATAAAAATAGTCTCATGCTCACAGTGTTCTGAACTGGTCTTTACTTAAACAAGCTTGAAATAAACAAAATTGCCATTTGTTTGGCCAAAATTCTTTGGAAGCAAAACTACAGCCTCTACCCTCTCATGTACAATGTTTTGCAGATCCATTCGGTTGTTTTTTTGTTATCCTTTCAATGAAATCTTTCCAACAGAGACTGATTGTTCTGTAGCTCAAATATGTATGTGTACTCACCCAGATATATTTCATTGCGTGAGTGGGTTAATATGTCTCTTAATATTAGCTAGAACTGGACAGATTTGTTGTCTTTATAATATTTTAGTCAGCTGATGGCTGTTAATTGAATATTTAAAGAAGTTGTGTAGTCGTAAAATCCAATCAGAAAAGTAGATTTATTTATTATGTATTTAAGTATTATGTATTTATTCTTGATCAGATACTTTATTTGGGGGGTTCCCAACCTTTCTCAGACTGTAAAATGTCTAGAAAGGAACATTTCTGTTATGGCAGACCTATGTTCTTAAAGGAGAAGTTGGCTTCAAAAATCGCCACACCCACCTTTAGAGGTAATGCCTACATTTTGAAGTAACACCAACTTTGAGGTATTGCCAATTTTAAAGACCACTATTGCCATTTTACATTGCCATTTTTGCACTGGCTATGGAACTGGAGGGCTGACTACACTGGAGAAAGTAGATAGATAAACTGTGTGTACCTAGTTTAACATTCATGTCCACCCTCAAAATTGGTGAATTGTCAGTTATCTTCCCTCAACTTTATTACCTGCATTACTAACCAGATATTCAAATATAATTATTGTTCCCATTCTGGCAGAGTATGCTAGCCCTTACCTCCAGTCAAGACTGACAATTGCATGTATACATCCCTTTAGACTGGGATAGTTATGCAATACATCTAACACTCACAGCTGCTCACGGCTAACACTTACATTTTTAGCCGCCATCACCTTTGCTATATCAAGTGGAGTTGAGCTGCACCAGTAAATATAAGTATACAAACGATAGCCGCATTCTGTCCGGTTTGACTCCTCATGCGAAGGCTGGGACAGTACGCCGGAGGAAAGAGGTAAGGTAAGTAGAGTTCGGGGGAGTTTCTGGAAAATCTATTATAGCGGTTGGGGCTGGGGGAGGGAGACCTACTATATATCAAAAAAATTTAAAAGGGGTGGACATGCCCTTTAAGCCCCAAAATATTTAATTTGTGGGCCATGCTGCTTTCGCAAATGTAACCAATTCTTTGTGGTATGCCTTGACATAATAGGAAAAAGATCCCTGCCCCAAAGAGCTTACAGTCTAAGTTAGGATTGATTATTCCCACCTCCCAATATGGTTTTGTTGAGAAGCTACAGCACATACAGTCTTCATCTGCCAGGTTATGGCCCTGGGCAGATAGATACAGATGAATACCATTCCTGTATTAAAGATATTGCACTCGGGAAGCCCGGCAGAAGCAGTTTTCTTCGTTTCTTTGTGCTGGTGCTCCTTGTAGAAATTATATTGGGAGGTAGAAAGTACCAATCCTACCTCCAATCCCTTACCATCCTACCTACTTTACAAAGGTACTTTTCATTTTAACTGCTTTTGAAAAAACTTAATTCGCACTATAGTTTTCCTTTTATTTTGCTTGAAATAGCCAAATTCCTGTTTTTACTATTTCTTCTTCTTCTTGCCTTTTATTCTTCTGCTTTTTTGAACTGCATTTCCTCCCACAGTTTTAGAGCTAGAGACATGAAATTCAGTACTGATGTGCGGACACATAGGAGAACCTTAACCTGGTGTTCTTATAACACCTCTTAGACACAATGCAATCACGCCCTTGACACCTGGCTGTGATATGCTAATTGGGGCTTTCCAGGGTACTTAATTGCTAACAGATTCTTGTACAAGTCATTCTGAATTAAGAAAGCCAGTCGGATGACTAGTGAAACATCTTCCAGAACTAACCTTAAAGTCCAGTTGATCTAACTGAATACAACAGACATACCATGACCTGGATGAATGAGAACCTTCACAAGGACACTAAATGATAATAAAATCAAATGGCGACACCAGGAGTTAAAACAAAGGAACACCAGTCAAAATGGCTTACACAATGAAAATATTTTTTGTTCCTTTTTTTATTTATTATTTTCTATTAAGATGAAATATATTCCCTCTAATTTTTTAACCAGCCATGTGCTGGATATATATTATTTGTGCAGACACAAAAGCAAATTTTGCATGCATTACCTACATTTACCCAGATTCTTCTGTATTTTAACCTGTGTACAGGTCTGCTGAGTTTCATGTGCATGCACAAGCACACGAGCTTATAGGGAACATTCAGGGAGATTCAATAAAAGTTCTTATAGTTTAAAATGGTGCTAATTTTGCCCCAACCAATCAGATATCATTTAACATTTGAAAGCTCACATCTGATTGGTTGGGGCAAAATTAGCACCATTTTAAACGATAAGAACTTTTATTGAATAACCCTGATAGTTTTTAAACAATACTCATCATTAAGTATTGTGTCTAGTAATTTTATCAGCAGCCAGTGGGATCTAGTAAGCTGAAAGTTTCAATAAAATACTCCAAAGTTTGTATAAACTAGATTTCGCACAAAATTGGAAATTTCATCATAAAACAGAGGAAATTTTTTAGCAAATTAAAATTTCTCTACACGATTATCATTCTGGTTACAACACGAAATTTCACTGCCAACAGAACAACGACTGGCAGGTTCACACATCTCTAGATTAACTACAGGGGTAAATGGTACATAATAACCCATGCATTTAGTTTCTCTAAATTAGTGTATTATACATTCAGCTTTTTGATAATTGTTATTTGGAGACCATGTCAATGGGGGGGAAAAATTAATTAGGGAAAAGAGTCTAAGGGGCGTATGTGCGGCGGTAGTTTGAACTCCGCCGCAATGCGCTTAGTACAGTATCGCTGTGAAGAGAGCTCAAAAGAGGCTGGAAACATCAGCTCCGCTGAAGCCGGCAGTGCCAGCGGATGTTGCTAGCTAGAAGACGTCGGATCAAGACTCCGGTGACATCGGCCTTGTTGAGGCCACTGGCACAGGAGGTACCCCTGGTGGCCGCAGGGGTCCTTTTAGGGGTTGGTGGCCTCAGCGAAGCTGGTGTCACCAAATGGAAGACAGAAGACGCCACCCAAGGGCTCTTTTAAGAGCCGACAGGGGTCCCGGTTCGAGCTGCGGGACCCCCAACAACACTGCGACAAGGGCCCTTACAAGGGGAGGGGGGTCCCGGTATGGGCTGCGGGATCCCCTAAGTATCTCAGTTGTATCGTTGGAGGGTCCCTCCACCCCTCCCAGTGGGTCCCTCCCTTCCCCTCCCCGCAATTGGGACAGGGGTTTGGGAGGGGCTGCTGGGAAGGGATCATGTGGAAGGTGGTTTCTGCCACGGGGGACGAGGGCGGGATGGGCATACTCACCCGCCGCACCCCTTTGGTGAATGCGACCACCCGCGGCAAGGTGGGCATGCCTCCACAGTGATCTCGGATGGTTTTGCGAAGTGAAACAGCTGAGATTAACACCACGCATCAGTTATCACCGCTTTATAAATAGAAGCGAGCGGTAATTGATGTGATGTTAACGAGGCGTTAACTCTTTGCAGACGAGTTTCACCCTTTAATAAATCGCTTTAATCGTGAGTTTGACGAAAACAATGGGAAACTCAGTCGCGAAAAGTTAACGGCTTTTTATAAATATGCCCCTAAAGATCTGGATCAATTGTTAGTAAATAATAAAGTTTGAAATAGAGTCAGGGGTGTCAAACTCAATCACATAAGGGGCCAAAATCAAAAAGTGGTGGACGGAAATTTTTTATTAAGATACTTAGCAGGTGCAGAATTGGGATACTGTTGCTTGTCAGAGAAGCACTGTTTTGGCATGGGCCCTTTGGCTATGGCACTAACGTGCTAATGGCCACCTTACTCCTCTTAATGAAATGGCCAATCCCATTGGAACTGCCTTTGTCACACCTCCCTCCCCAGCACCTGGCTAGGTACACAATCAGCTGTTACAGCGGTGACTGCATCAAAGCCTTACTACACTGCTATCCATCTGTGCAGTCCCAAGTATTGGCATAACTATAGATCTGCCTGTTATATACTGCAATCAGCTGTTTTTTAACAGCTGGATGCACGTATATTAGTAAAGGTGGGTTGTTAACTAGCAGGCAGATCTAAGGTTACACTGCTGCAGTGTAGTAAGGCTTGAAAGTGGTACAGTCACCCGGGGCCACCAGATTCAGCCCGTGGGCCTTGAGTTTGAAACGTGTGGACTAGATGGAGGTATGTCTTTATTCAACCCCAATTACTATGTTCCTATGTATCTGTAGAGGTTTCCTATAAAATGACAGAGGGCTATTTTGTGCCTTTAACAATCGTTAAACGGTCATACAATTAGCAGTATTGTACGACCTGTTTGTAATTTTACTATAACCCACGGTATCATATTTACACCTTTATGGTTTTTCTCATTATTGCATGCCTTTTACCCTGTAGATGGAATCTTGTCAGTCATCTCTTCTAGGGTATTATCTTTCCTAGCTTTAATGTATTCCTTGCCTAATCTACTATGGCAGAAAAGCTAAAAGTGAGAAGAGAAACAAACCTGATTGTCCTTGAGGACCTTGAACATTATGTAAACGGATGCTAGATCACTTATCTTGGATCCTTTTGGTCTAAGCAAGCATTCACAATGTGTATTTGTAGATTGAAATGCAATCTGTATAATTACACCAGTCCATTTAAGGAGGAGTAAACTAACATTGAGGGATAGAAGCAGGGCAGGAGGGATGACAGTGTTATTGATTACTGTGTAACAGCAATGATCATGGCTTTCAACTGCTGTAGTTAGCTCTCAGGAACAGACAATATTAATGGTCCTGTCAATAATAATTTAAATAGCTGCTTATCTTCTGGAGACTCTGCATGTACTATTATTGCTTTTGGTGTATTATGTTGAAAGACTAGGCAAATTAAAATGTACAGGACAAAGATTCTCACCATTTTAGACAGGAGCATGACTTTCTAATAAGTATTTAGAGACTGAAATAACTTAATGCTGTACATGATTTTATCACTAGATGGCAGTGATTTCCTCTTTTTAGCTTTCATACCTTTCCAGATCTGAAGTTCGGTTCAATTTATACAGGGATGGGTAATAAACGTACGGCACTATTATATACACCATACTGTATATGCGTTCCTGCAATTATTGTAACTTAACAAAGCTGTGATAAACTGAAGAACACAAGAAATATTCTGCAGGGTGTGTTTAGCTAAAGGTTACTTTTATTAAATAAATGTTTATTTTTCCATTTATCCTTTTCAGAAACTAGGAATAGGAACAAAACTCCTTTACCAGCTATAAAATGTATTTATATTGACTTAAAGAGTATCTACACTCAAAGAACATTGCAAGCTCCGTCTGGACCTGTCAGGAACAGCGGAGGGGCATGATCGTGGGTAAGTCTTGGATAAATTCTGCAACTCTGATCTGGTCTCCTGCTAGTTTAATTGAAGAACTTGAGGTTAAGACATAGCTCCTTTACTTCCCTTTCTTCAATTAAATTTAAAAAAGGTCCATTTTTGAGAAGAGATGCTATTTAAAGGACAATCTCCCTAGTCCACCCGCTCTCATTAAGACTACCCAGGGTGGGGACCTAAACTGCCTCACTCTGTAATTACCTGTATCAGCTGGAAATCTGTAGTAATAGTTTTGATCACCAACATGTTGGTAACTCTGCCCCACCCGTTCCAAGATCTGTCCAATGGGAAGACACTTTACGTGCAGGGTGCTTCCTCCTATTGGTCGGGGCCAGATTTGAAAGTGGGGCTGAGCTACAAGTGGTCCAAGACCAGAACTTTAAAGGGCACCTTAAAAAAAAAACTGGTCAATTGTCATTTACCTGCCCCTAACCCCAAATGATATATTTTGCACTTTATTACCTGCATTACTAACAAGAAAATTATTGCCCACATTCTGGAAGAGTAAGCTGCCCTCTCTCTCCATACAGTCAATTAAGGATGTGACAACTGACATGACAGACAATGATTGAGTGCTAGTTCACCTGCTGCCTCCTCTGCACATGCTCAAGCTTATAAAAAGGAGGCAGATACCTTTGCCAGAAAGTAATAGAACTTATTAAATATCTAGTTACAAATGCATTTAATAACCTGGTAAAAATAGCAGTTTGGGTGGTGGGCAGATAACAATTCGCTAAAAACATTAAAGGGTATGTCCACCTTCAAAAAACAAAAGGAAGTAAGAGAAGAAAATCCCCCCAAACCTAGTCCTCCCTAGATTTAAAATTCCCAAATCGGCTCCTAAAAGTACTTCCTCGTTCCCATCCCGCAGGGAAAACCAGAAGGGACCAGATTGGCAGCCGTGTCTATGATTAGCTGAGACTTGGCCAATAACTGACATAGCTGCTGGACCGGACCGGCCCCTTCTGCTGCTTTTCTGTGGAAGAGCAGCAGAAGGAGCCAAGGGAACAAGGAGAAGATTTGGGGGATTTAAACATAGCCTCTGGGGTTTGGAGGCATTTCTTTGGGCTGGAATGCATGCTTTATCAAAAGGGAACTGAAGGAAGACAGAGGGAAGGGGAAGAGCTCTACTGCACATGTCACAAACCTCTCAGAGGAGCAGGAAGAAAAGGCAGAAATGGATTACACAGTGATAGTCTTCCTACTCTTCAGTTTCCTGTATTTTCACCAGGCCTGGCAGGACAACCATATGCAGCAGAAGAGAAAGGTAAGGATCTTTTAACACTACACAGTGGGTTCAACAGTAGGGCAAATTTTATTTGGGGGGTGGTGGACATGCCAGTTAAATATCTGGTAAATATAGCAGTAGGGGTTGTGGGCAGATAACAAGTCACCAGTTTTTTTAAGGGTGGACATGCCTTTTAATAGCAGTTCCAGCTGAAAAAGATAAACCCAAGTGTGAGGATCTAGCTGTTTAGGTTTTCACCCAGGGTAGTCTTAATAGGAGGCGGTGGGTCTGGAGTTAATTGTTATCCTTATTAAAAAATAAACTCCCTATCAATTTTCCCCTAAAATTAATTTAGTTTTGGGTACAGAAGACTCAGTGGAAAAAAGTTAACAAAAGTACAAATCTTTTATATAGGATAACACCTTTATTGGAAAACTGCTTTTTTGGATTACTTCAGTCTCATCAGCTCAGGCATCAATGTGACAGCAAAATAATAAATATTACAGCTTTACACTGAACATATGAAACTCACCTCTGCACATACATTTCTACTTTGTACATTTTCCACATTGTACAATAAACTTTAACCTGAACTATGGTTCCCTATATTTTTCGCTTGCAGTTGCAGGTGATTATCAATGCAATTGTAGTATTAGTCAACAGCCCTGAAGACATCAGCACTGGATATTTGGGAGTATTGCTCTGTTTTTTTTCTTCTCTGATCTATTGCTGTCTTGCTGTGTCATTTCAGTGTCTTTTGTGTTCAAGTGATACATGCCAAATTACAACAAATCCCGGGGAGGTGGGGAGTTGGAAAAAAAACAAGAAAGTTCTTTAGAGGATATAATAAGGAGACTTAATTGAAACATTGTGATTTTAGGGTTAAAATAAAACAGAAATGCTAAATCTACTAGTTCTTTTTGCATGTAATAAAGTAAGGGTTTGTCGCAGTAATAAGAAAAAAAAGTGCTTTACACACAGAAAGCTAATGTGCTGCATCAAAAACACAAGGCCAGGGAGACTCCATTGAATGTCTCCCAAGCAGCTATTGTGCATTTTATTGGCAGAAACATATTTATAGGTGATAGGCAGAGATGAAGTATTTTGTACCCACATCTCAACACTTTCTTTACAAAATTATTCAGTATGTGCTATGACCTTTGCATCTAAAATAAACGTACTGTCTTTTATTCCTCTTGAATGTACTGAAATGTTTCTGGAAATATATATAAATATCCTGTCTTTCCATATTATAATCCAATGCCTTATTCTATTCTAAAATATTTATATTGTATAGTCATTGTTTTTTTTTTTACTAATACTCAACAAAAGGATTTACACGTTACACTGTAGGTTTTTGAAACTAGGTGGGAACTAAAAAAGCAGGATCCGTAGTATCAATATCCTGGAAATGTAAACAAAATGTTCAAGTACAAAATGGAGTCATTGAGCCAAAGTTTAAAATTTCACTTCGGCACCTCTGTGGTAAAAGATTAAAAGTCTGGCAAAAAGGGAAAAAATGCTTGTTCAGCAGCAAATTGTAGACGTCCATTGTAATTTTAATTACCAGATGTCACTGGTGAAACTTAACTCCCTTGAAGATAATTTTATTAAGGTACTGTTCCCATGGAAACCCTGCTGGTCCTTTGAAGAACTGTTGTGAGTTTGCTGTCCATTCAGGAGGGTTAAAGGTATGTTGCAGTACGTATGGTGATTGCCTAGAGATGCATCAGGCAGAGGTGGTGATGGTTTTTCATACTCATATGCTCTGCAAAAATGTCTCATTTGCATTGAATCTACATGGTGTAAACTAGACAAATCAACTTGAGGTGGTGCCAAAGAACCAGATGTTCCTGTTACAGCTATGGAAGGAACAGTTTGTAGATCTCCAAAAAGAGATTGCTCTCCACTATCCAGGACATGCTGTCGTGATAACACCTCTCTTTTTTTGGCAGGCATTTCATAGACTAAGCGCTTCCAAAACTTTGAATTCATTTTGCTGCTTTTGGGACCATCCCATTTGATTAAAGCTTGGTGTTTGATGGCGTGTTTTAAGGTTTCCACTTCTTGATAGTTCACTTTTGATCTTAAGTTAGTGCATTCTAACAAAATGACTTTAATTTCTCCACTGGTTAGCATGTTATGTAGCCGACTATCCAATACAAATATACTCCACCCCCTTCTGATCACATAGTCTGGTGTCAGGACAATGATTAATCTGCGACTTTGCTCCACACATCTGGCAAGGTCCTCCATGTAAGCTAAAGTAAAACAGAGAATAACAATTAGATTTGTAGAATTGAAATAAAAACTTACCCAAAATGACGATTCTGCACAACAATTTTCTATGGCAACTGATAATACCTCCATTTAAGCACACAGGGTTACTGTGACCAGTGGAAGAGGACCAGACAGAATAAATAGGACAAGATTAGTGATTGGATCATTTTTCAACACGCTTTTAGCACTTTATAAATATTATTGAGAAAATATTTTCTTCTATAATGGATTGGCCTATTGTAACAGCATGTAGATGCCTAACTAAAGTTACAGTGGGCAGACCCTGTCCATTTACTAATACAGAGAGTACTGAGTGTTGTTGAATCATTTTCTGAAACTG
Organism: Hymenochirus boettgeri; assembly: GCA_019447015.1. Classification (NCBI taxonomy): domain Eukaryota; kingdom Metazoa; phylum Chordata; class Amphibia; order Anura; family Pipidae; genus Hymenochirus; species Hymenochirus boettgeri. The sequence goes on from CM033476.1 coordinate 173,997,763, forward strand.
TACTCTGTATAGGTCCGTACACATATCCGATACTCCTGAGCACAAGACACGCCATTTTGGCCAATAGTCATGCGTGTGTACAATTTCATCCGTCAATATTATTTGTCAAAACCTAGGGGTGTTCTACAAACACACTTGCAGAATGAACCCCAATGGGTTTGTGTCCCTAAGAATTCATGTATGTAATGGGTTAAAATATTGTGAAAGCGGAAACCCCACTGCACATGCCAGAAACCTCTAGAGGGAAGAGTTAAAGATGGAAACAGATTACACCAGGGAGAGGCTCTTACTCTTCATATTTCTGGCCATGCAGGAGAACCATATGCAGCAGAAGAGAAAGGTAGGGGTCATTTAAAGGGTAACTGTGGTCTCAAATTCTTCCAAACTATTAAGAATTATATAAGAAGCCTTTCATCACACCTTCAAATAAACCTAAATCACTTCTCTAGATAAAATTTGTGAGAAATTATTGCTGCAAAAGTTCAGCAATGTAACTTCCTGGTTGAACTCTTCCTGTTTTTAGCCATGTGACCAGCTTGTAGTCATGTGACCAGCCTGCCTGCATTAATAGGCTCCCCTTCTCAACTGTCAATTTTTTCCTCAGGTACTTCCTGATTTGTCCAGCAATAAGTCCTTACTAAGCTTACTTCTCCCCTGGGGGAAAAGGGCCGGCAATGGTCAGGTGATGTCACTCAACCTACTGAAAGCAGGAAGTTTGAACATTCACCCCAATGTAATTTCTCACAGGCTCCAGCCAGAGATGGGATTGTTGGCTCAGTGTAAAGAAAATACTGCAGGCTTTCATTTAACCCTAACTTGTTTTGAGACCACAGTTCCCCTTTAACTCTACACAGTGTGTCCAACATTGGGGCAAACATTAGTTTAGGGGGGTGGACATGCCCTTTAAAATATTTAGTAAGTTTATGCTAACTAGAAAGCTGGTTAGCCGTTACAGTAAAAAAAAAAAAGTACCCGATAGGAAACTCTACTTCACATTTTTGGTGTTGGCTGTTCTGATCAGAGCATCTCATACTGTCGTTAGATATTTTAGTTTTTTAATTACATATGCAAGAGCTGTAAGTAAAAATCATACTTATGAACTAATTAAGATATTTCCTTCCTTGCTTTGCTGGTGACTTAATGTTATAGGATCTCAAGTTCTAAATGATCCTGTACACAGCGATAAGCTGAAACAATCCTGCTGCTGTTTTTTGAAGGAGGAATCCTTCTTGCTGTTGTTAAACTACATCTATTAAAACCTGTTGTAGTTGGTAATTCCAGCAGCTAAATGTTATTGATTTTCAATCCCTACAGCCCTCCAGACCTTTATAAATATATCCTTATATTTTTTTAAGAGGTCCGAGATATAGAATAATCCTTCTAGTGAAGTGTCCTTGAGCGTGTGGCAGATAATACTATGTACAAACCATGCTAAAGCTTTCACTGCTCTACAAACATTTTCCATATTATGACACCTTGATTGAACTGGATGTTTGATGAACATAAATATTCAGAATGCTTACAGAGTTTACAATAAGCACATCTAGGATCCAGCATTGAAGTATTTAGATAATTTCTCTAATTTCTGTATATGCTGTGTACCTTGTACAGTGCTGTTGGTTTTAATGTGTTTGGCTCAGTAGACAATAGGAGTGGTATATTTGTGACCTTACCTTTTTTTAGCTGCTGGCGGCCTTAAGAAGCTGTCATGTTTGGTGCCAAATAACAGATGTATATAAGGAATGCTGTGGCTGATTAAAACCTCCCTTGACAAAAGCTACAATAACAGTCACCCTCAAGTGGCTGCAACCTATAATTACAGCCATGAATGCAATTTAAAAAGCCCTGTCCAATCCCTTATTATGAATACTTTTTAAATTATTCATGAAGAAAACTACATTAGATACTTTACATTAGCCTAAACAAAAGGAACTCCCTCCACAGACTTTTGATCTGATACAAATTGCAGGTATTGAGTGCATTGTATTTCAAACAATAAGAAAACACAACTAGAACAATGTCTGTTTTATACACGATAGCAGTAAAGGCATTGTAATTACTAATCGTGTCAAGGAACAAAGTGAATCCTTTAATTGCTTTTCAGTTCCACATATAACTAAATACAAAATAAAGCAGTGTATAGAGTTCAGAAAATACCATGTGTACTTGTTTGTTCATCATGTGTCTCAGCACTTTTATAACAAGTTCAAGAATATGGGGGGTAAACCTGCCACCTTGCAGAATTTCATAGTGGAATGGATGTACCACTCTCAACTTAACATGGTTAAATTAAATAGGGGACTGTAAACTCCCATAATCCATTAAAATAACTATTTGCCATTCGTTTCTATTATTCACAGGGAGGTGAGAACGCTTATTCTCACCTCCCTGTGAATAATATTACCTTACCTTACCGCCGCTCCACTGCAAGCCGCTCCTTCACTGAAAGCCGCTCTGTCCCGACCGTACGCCCTATCTTAGGCGCATGCGCGCCAATACAAAAGATAGGGCACGCAATCGGGAGAGAACAGCTGTTCAGTGAAGAAGCGGCTTGCGAGTGGAGCGCGGTAAGGTAAGTTCCAGGTCCCCCGAGCGTCCTATTATTCACAGGGAGGTGAGAATAAGCGTTCTCACCTCCCTGTGAATAATAGAAATGAATGGCAAATAGTTATTTTTATGAATTTAGTGTTCCTTTAAAAGACTCTTTCAGGTATGCTTGGATTTTGCTAAGGCTTTTGAAACAGCCCTCCATAGGTGACTTATGTATAAGCTAAGGTTGGGCTGGTGTTGCAAATTTGTACATGGATAGAAAATTGGTTAATGGATGAGATGCAGAGAGTAGTTGTTAATGGGACTTTGTTAAGATAGACCAAAGTTCTAAATGGTGTACCACAGGGTTCTGTATTGGGGCCATGTTTATTCTGTTAATGATTTGGAAGTGGGTATTGTTAGCAAGGTCTCTGTGGTTGCGGACAACACAAAACTTTGTCGACCATTTAAAGCTATAGATTATGTGCAATCATTGCAGATGGACCTAGATAGATTCACACTTTGGGCTGCTAAGTGGCAGATGAGATTCAATGTTGATAAATTTAAGGTGATGCATTTTGGGCCTAAAAATCCTAGTCCTGCTTGTACTATAAATGTCTCTATGTTAAGAGAATCTCTGTTGGAAAAGGATCTTGGAGTTTTAGTGGATAACAAACTTAAATGTAGCAAGCAGTGCCAAGCGGCAACATATTGTCTTGTATAAAGGGAGGTATGGATTCAAGGGATAAAAGTATTATTCTCCCTCTTTACAAAGCACTCGTAAGGCCTAATTTGGAATATGTGGTGCAGTTCTGGAATCCTGTGTACAAAAAGGGGACTGGGGGAGCTTGAATATAAAGACAGATTGGATACGTAATTCACCCTAGTGCTTGATTACTGTGTATAAACACATTAATGTGCCATACAATAAAACTATCTGGGGTATTGTTAACCAATAGAACATGTTACTGGAGGAAAAACAAGTTCAGTCTTCTATTAGCTATTTCTTTTGTTTTGCCAGTTCTCCCAAAAAATCCCAAATAGACACAATATCCCCATCGATACTCTCTCTCTTACCTCCTCTCTTGGCCTTACTCAATGGTCCTCTGCACAGACCCACCACTATAACAGAACAGGGATTTTTATCTCTCCTATCATGTCTCACCACCTGCCCCCTCGACCCCATTCTCTCTTATCTCATTCCCCATCTCTCCTCTTCCTTCATACCTCTCTCTATAACTTGTCCCTATACACTGGTATTTTCCCTCATCGTTTAAACATGCTGTGGTATCCCCTATACTTAAAAAACCCTCCCTGGACCCACTGCTCTTTCCAGCTACCAGCCTGTCTCCCATCTACCTTTAGTTTCCAAACTACTGGAAAGACATGTCTATGCTGACCTTGCTTGCCACTTGTCTGCTAACTTTCTCTTTGACCACCTTCAGTCAGACTACCGCCCTAACTACTCCACAGAAAATGACAAATGTTCTACTTAGTGCTAAATCTAAGGGTCACTACTATTTGCTTATTCTTCTTGATCTATCCTCTGGTTTCATACTGTTGATTTCCCTCTACTTCTTCAGAGCCTGGCCTCCTTAGGTATCTAGGATACTGCACTTTCTTGGCTATCCACCTATCTCTCTGGTAGGACCTTTAGGGCCGTATTTATAAAGCCGTGGTATCGCTTTTTAGCGATACCGCGGGTTAGTTAATTTACAATCGTGGTTATTACCGAACGTTTGGTCGTAGAATACCATGCGGTAGTAAACTGCCTAAATGGTATTCTATGGGGATCCCTTAATACCTTCAAACGTAACCTTAAAACCCACCTCTTCAGGCAAGCATATAACCTCTTACTACCTAATATGATCCAACCCAACTCCACTGCCAATCTATTATCAGTCTACTGATTCTTCTCACCTTATATCTCACCCCCATTTGCTATAGACTGTAAGCTCTTTGGGTAGGGTCCTCTCTCCTATTGTATCATGGTATTGCTGTAAGCAACTCATCACTCTGTGTACTTATATTATGTAATACCTGTGTATGTAATATGTATGACTTTGTATAATATGTATTACCCTGTATGTAATGTATGACTATATAACTGTAAAGCACCACGGAAGATGTTGGTGCTATATAAATCAGTAATAATAATATGATATGATACAATATTTTTATGCTGCAACTTTAAATCACTATTACCCTTCATGCCACACATTCATTTCTTATGGTATCAAAGAGGAGGTAGCTTTACTCCTGTCTTCTTCTTTAATAAAAAACACTAAATATTTGAATAAAAGGGTCTTATTCATTCTAGTGATAAATCTCCCTGTATTTTTTCAGCACCTCATAAGGTTTGCAGTGATTATTCAGTATATTCTACAGCATTGATCCTTGGTCTATGCTTGGGATTGGAAAGGACATTAAACTGATCGGATATGTTTTGGCACCTTCTATACTAAAGGATAATACATTCTAATGTTGCAGTGCTTTGCGTGACCTTTTTGTGCCTTGGAGGTTCAAGTGGTACCACTTGTTAAGTCATCTAATTGGTGGTTCTTTTAACAATGGGATACCCATGAACCACCAATCATATTGCTCAATTGCCAGTGCCTCTTTAATGACCAATCAGATTGATCAGGAAGAAGGCAGAAGCAAAGAGCCGATACTAACAGTGGCTCCCGCCCTCGTCTCCACCTGCCAAAGCCGGGGGCTCCAGCAAACTGGATTTTTGCTGAATTGATTAGAATTCGTTCTTTTAGAAAACAAATGGGTTATTTGATCATTGAAAATAATGTTTTTATGATAATAAATTCTTCAGAGCAAAATCTACATTTTATCTTTTAATTTGTCCTCTTTTGCTTTTGCAAAATGTTCCTTGTGCAAGTCAGAATAGTGATTTTAAGTCCTACATATTTATTTCTAGAATTTATCTAGGCCAGGTTTGGATTGAAAGAAAGCTTTTACCTACAGACTGAATATATGAATGTGTTTGTGAGGCGAAACTAAGAAGAATATTTGTTTTCATGTTTTTAATAAAAAACGAAAGACTCTCTGACTTTATTGATCAGCTTAAATTGTTCAGGGGGAAAGTGCCTATATATCCCTATTTAGCCGTAAGATAATAATCTAAAAATATGTACAGCTTTCCAGATATAAGGGAATGCACGTGCTTTTATTCCAGTCTTTATTCTTCTCTCTTATATGCATGTGCATATCCCCTATAGACATCTATTTTTTTAGTATTGCAAGCAATTGCAATATTTCAAATTGATAACACTTATATAAAAGACACCACAATTGTATCAAATTGCAGCCATTTTCTTAAAGGACAATTACACTGTAAAAATCCACTTTTTAAAAATGAAAAGCAGCTGGGACAGGGAGATTGATTAATCCTACCTCCCAATATAATCTTGTTAAAAAGCACCAGCACATACAGTTAATCTGTCCTGGGCTTTGCTTTATTAAAAATAGTGCTGAAGAATTGTCCTTTGTGCTGACGCTCCTCACAGTAACAATATTGGGAGGTAGGAATATTCAACCCTGCCCCAGTTACTTTTTATTATTTAAAAAACTAAAGGTGGTCATAGATGGATCGATATTATCGGCTTAAATTTCCATCCATCTCGATAACGAAATTGGGCTGATTTCATTTTGATGGGCAGTGATAATTGGTCGATACCTGGTACACTTAGGGCTAGGTCCACTGCACACAAAGATGTTCATACCACATTAGTTTACTATCGGGAAGCACATTGCAATTAACATTTTCCCAGTATATGCATATACAATTTTTCGTATGGACTGCGTGTATTTTAGTTCCATTTATTATTAACAGAAAAACAAATTAAAACTAAACTGTAAAAAATTTTGCAAGCATTACACATTTTGTCTGTGCGATGTTAGTGGTATCTTGCTCCCCTGCACATGCCACTGTCCTCTCAGAGTAAAGGGAGGAGGTGGAAAGGTTTTTCACAGGAAGACACCTCCTACTATTCACTTTCTGGGACTTTGGACAAGCACATCAGGAGAACCTTTTGGAGCAGAAATGTAAGGTAAGTATTTTTTTACACTACACAGTGGGGCCAGTAGTGGGCTAAATTTTAGTTTGGGGGGTGGACATGCCCTTTAACCATAGAGCATGATGATACCAAGAAGCATTCAATTCCTGTAGGTGCAATGCAACATTACTAAAGGGTATGTAAACAAACAAAAAAATTACTTTGCCTCTAAATCTTTATGGAATACATGTTAGTAGCACATATTATGAGGTGTGTGTGTTGCTGTATGCCTTCAATACAGTATTTGTTTTTATCAGAATAAGCATTCCCCCTCGCACTCTTAACCTTTACTCCCTTTATCAATCTCGACTCGCTGTGAGGGCAAGCATGCCCTGTAATCACAGGGCCAGCACTAGAACGCATTTCACACATACAGTACCAACTCTTACCCCTAACTGCACACTGTAGAAGTGTTTATCATAATAAGTACATCACAGCTAAAAAGTAAGATGCTTTCAATTCAAAATCTAAAAGAATAGAGGACAGATCAATAACAAAACATTATACAGTGGTGGTAAGGAAGAATTCAAATTTCCAGCAATTTAAAAATATTTTTTTCCAGTTTACCTTTTAAAGTTAAGAAACATTTCTTATATTTGTACTATTTAAAAAAAAATAAATACTAGGTCTTTAATACCGGGGAGGGGGTAGGGCGCAAAATGCTCAGGGCGGTACTCCTGCTGAATACACTTTTTTAACATTTTTTTTAAAAAAAGCATCATAGCAGAAGGAAAAAAGAAATTGTGGGTGTACACGCACAATTTTCCCTACTCAGTTCTGAACTAACTGCCGCCTTCATGCAGCCACTCAGATACCCTCATACCCAACTCAAACAGACTGGTACATATAAGATGCCCTTATGCCCAGATGACACAGGTACATATGTACCATTCTGTGTGAGATGGGCATGAGGGCATCTTATATTTACCAATATGTGTGAACTAGGCATGAGGGCATCTTATATGTACATATCTGTGTGAGCTGGGCACGAGGGCATCTTATGTGTACCTATCTGTGTGAGCTGGGCATGAGGGAAACTAGGTTAGGTCAGGTAGGGCCCTTCTGAAGAATCTACCTTGAGGTGAGTACGAGGGCATTTTATATGTACCGGTCTGTGTAAGCTGGGCATAAAGTAATCTTATATGTACCAGTTTGTGTGAGCAGGGCATGAGCACATCTTATTTGTAACAAAATATGTGAGCTGGGCATGAGGGAAACTAGGTTAGGTCAGTTAGGGCCCTTCTGAAGAATCTACCTTGAGGTGGTGGCAGGCTTACAAACCTTTAGGAAAAAAATATTTAATTCTACAGGAATTATGGTGTGGTTAAATGTCTGTTTGTTTGAGGAACTGTATAAATACATCTGGTTAAATACCTCTGTTAATTTAAAATGACCACATGTTTAGCCACACCCATTTCTGGAAGTCATGTCTACCTAACCCTTGTTGCGGCAACGTACTTAGTGCACCGCCTAGTGGATTAAAGAGGCAGCATTCAAAAGTTTGGCTCAGATGGCAAAAATCCATCTCTACCTTACTCCTCAGAGATATTGATCAGAATCTACATGGTTGTACATGGTTATAGGAGTAAATAAGAGGGTACCTCTGTTAACAAATATTTAAAGGTAGTCCCTGTTGAAGTCATTTGTATTTATAAATAACTGGAGCCTCTTGCTGCACCAATATACTTCTCTCCAACAGCATGAGCAATATGCCAAAGCCACATTGGACGAGATAGAAAGATTTGATTAGGTATTCATTGATTCTAAAGATGCATGAAAAGCATTGTGTGCTCAGAGTATATTTATCTCAAAAGGATTGTTCTTAACATTCTGGGATTTCTAAATGCTCTTGTCACCAGCCCAGGGCAACACATTATTACACCAGTTACAATGCAGCAAATTTTCCCAGTTTTAACATTTTGTAATATTTCCTAATTTTGTCCGCAACAGCCATACTACAGAAAACTTGGAATAGTAAATGGGAGACTAATCTGTTGTCTATTTTCTTTCTTTGCAAAAAAAGTTATCTTTGGCAATGTCTAGTTCAGCAAATATTTAACTATTATACGAAGGTCTCATTCTCAGGCTTCTTACATCTTTTAGACTACATCACTATATTGACCATAATGATTAGGGCCCAATTTCCATACCCATCTTCCTTATGCTAAAAGCCAGTCCTCCTATTGTATAAAAGAATGTCAACCCTTCAGTTACTGCTTCTCTAGGAGATCAGAATCGTTTTTACAGTTGTCTGTAAACCATTAATAACATGGTTTCATTTGTACCAAGATCTCCCCATGCCATAATGCAGCCATTGGTCTCTAATTGCTTACGTACTGTAGTAGCTGAACCTGCTGCCCATGGCGCATTACATGTTAGAATCACCTTCTTATAAGCCTTTGTATAGTTTCAATTTTGTAAGTCAACTAAAAAATGCAATGTCTTTATTCTTTGCTAATCTCTGTTACAATTCTTAAAGGGTATCTCCACCCTAATTTTATATATATATATGTATATATATATATATATATATATAAAATCAACGAAGGCGATCAGCACTCCATATTCCGTAGCAATCGCCCGGGTGCACCTCGAGGAGGATAATACATGGACGGAGACAGAGGGCACTCTCGGGACTAAATAAAACGTAACTTTTATTATAACATGATATAAATAGTATATCTACGCGTTTCGGCAAAACAACAAGCCGTCTTCAGGATATGACACACAATGCAATACAAAACAATATATACCCTCCCTCCCAATCCCTAACCAATGACAGCAAGGTAATTAAAAACAGGTAAAATCAATTAAAACCCAGTCTACAGAGCAGGTGAATCCCACAAGGTAAAACACCAGCCCATACACGGAGGCAAAAGTAGTGTCAGAAGTTATCAGACACTACAATCAAGAGACTCAGAAAGAGGAAGTCAATCCCGACATAAGTGGGGAATGGATACAAATAAAGTATATTTGTATATATATATATATATATATATATATATATATATATATATATATATACCATCCATAAGGAAAGCACTAACAAGGGACTGGATTAAATCAGTAACAAAAGGCTTTATTACAGTTCAACGCGTTTCCACCCACAGGGCCGAGGAACGCAGCAATGTAAGTACATTTCTGCTGCTTTGTTTACTAATTTATCTTGGTGATGGGCAGGGGTGCCTTACACTACAGAAAAGAACATTTATAGGTAGGGGGTGAAGCAGCCATGGAAGGATCAGGAGGGAGGGGGGAAAGGGCTCCTCTGTGCATGTCACAGTACCTCCCGGGGATTTAAGACCTTTGATACTGCTTTTCTTACAGCATGCTCCTGCTTTACTTTACCATGCTCCTGCAATTCATTAATCAATTTGCGACACAGCATCATGGGGGTGTGGTATGGTAAGTGCCAGATTTCATGGAGTTTATGGGCCATTTACTTTCAGATAGATACACTAGAAAATGCTGGGCTAAGATCAGGTTCACTTCATTATGCTCCCTCTGCAGCTTTGACTATGTTGTTTCTATACGTTTAACTATTAAAGTGTATGCAGATGGAACGCAATCCGTGAGCTATTGCTGTACCTGACTTGATGCAGGATTCCCCAATTAACTGAGGGCTCGTTCACACCAGAAACTGACAGAAACTGACAGTAACGCACAGCATGTGTTTCTGTCAGTTTGTATCCATTTTTTTCATACATTTGTATCCATTTTTTAACAATGTGTATTCCATAGATTTTCTATAGAAAATGCATGAAAAAACAGACAGAAATGCTGCATGCAGTGCGTTTTTTAAACGGACTGGAACGGAATATAACGCAGCAGGTGTGAACGATATTATGAAATCCTATGGGGTTTTACTGTCTGTCCATTTTTTAAACGCACCTGTGTTTGAAAAACGGATTCAAACTGATGTAGTGTGAACGAGCCCTATTTAGACAATTAAGGTGCCCATACATCTATAAGATTTTACTTATCCAACCGAGTGCTCACCCGATGTTCCTTCGATCCTGCCGGAACCGCTTCTCCTGATCTTGCATTCGACCGACATGCGATCGCAAAATGAATGGGATTTTGCAATCGCATGTCGGCTGAATGTAAGATCGGGAGAAGCGGTTCCGGCAGCATCGATGAACATCGCGTGAGCGCTCGGTCGGGTAAGTAAAATCTTATAGATGTATGGGCACCTTTACTCTATTCACCAACAGATGACAGCACACAGGTTTGGTCTTATCACCAATTAGCTTAAAAGGGTTTGAAAAAGGGGTAAGGGGTGGTTTGTAAGTTTTTTCCACATCCTGAAACATATATATGTCTATGAATATATATATGAATAGCTTTACTACATACTGCTTGTAATTTATTAATGATTTATTGGCAGGAAAACATAACTGGTCAATATAGTTTTAGAGCACAGACTGTTCATTGAAAAATTTTCTGCCCATATTTTTTTGTGATAAACTGCATTACTGCCCATGCTCAGCATTAATCAATACAAATCTACTTTATGTCAGCTTTTCTGAGTGTCAAGCCTTCTGTTTCGTCTCTCCTGCTTTTTCTCTACTTCACTTTCTCAAACTTTGAGTCTTTGCAGGTTTCTTGATAAAAGAAGGTGGCCTTATAATTCTAATCTTTTTATTTCTAATCTTATTGATTTCTTCTTCTATTGGACACATTCCTAGATCTAAATATGAGGCACAACCAAAGTGAAATCATCAAAGACTGCAAAGGACAAAGGGCTGGCTGCACTCCAGACCAACATTCTAAATAAGAAAGGCCCACAAAGGCTCAGTAAAAGTGCTGATGTTATTATCAAAGTGTCCTTTTCATTAGAATGTAAGTAAAGGTAGAAAACAATGTCTGTAGGGAACACTGAGACACAAATTCACCTCCTTTGTATAAATACTTGCAAATTCCTGTAAATCCCCAAAAATCAGTTAACTTTATATTCCCATGTGTGTTGTATCTCCAAAACCTTTAATAATAAGCCCCTTTTTTAAAAATAAAACAATTTTGTAATTCACCTTGGAGATCTATAACCTTTATAAAATATTATAGTTAAAAGCCTGCAGGAACTCCCTGTGACATCTAAAATTCTTAGAATTATTAAAAGGGGGTATATACACATTACCTGTATTTCTACTGAAATGGCTTTCCCATATAAAGCTACTTTTCTGCTTTTTAAGTGCATACACTTTACAGGTTTTTCATGTACTGTTAAAACTTATCGATATCCTGTTTTGTAGGAATACATTGAAGACTTCCTAAAATGACCTTTATATCTATTGCTTTTTTGCAATATTTTCTTACTTTTTCTAATCCAAACACTCCTCTCTCCACAAGTACGGCCTGGTCATTTAAAGGAGAGTTATAATCATGCAGTAAATGAATTCTTTCTGGCTCCTCCCACAGTCATTGTCAATGACTATGTTCCCATCTCTGACCCTGGAGAACATATGTTTATAAAAGAAAGGGAGGAGGGAGGTTGAAAACCAAAACTGTCAGTTATTGCTAGAGTATAAGCAAATTGAGGTTGATAAAATTGCTTTATTTTATTTGTCTAATCAGTTGAAATTCAAACCTGTGTATGGCAGACTTTAGTCAAGGGGTGCCCAACCTGACCAATGTGCTGTGGCCTGGTAGCTGGAGTAGCTCGACACCCCAGCAATGCATATTTATAGATGATCCTCTATATTATGGTCTGATCCTCTAGTCAATCTTGGGTAGGATATTACTAGGTTTATTATGGTAATGTTTTCGGAATAATATAAAAAAAGTAATCAAGATAGTTTATGAAGCAGAAAAACTGCTAGAAATGAGATCACCCCCCAAAGAAAAACCTCAACACAGTTTTAGTTACAGACCTGTGTGACAGAAATCTCAATAGTTTCAGTGTAACGGCAGCTCCTCTGGGCACCACAGACTCTCTTAGAGCTTTGGCACACGCTTAGAAGAGAGGGTTTCCTGGGCACCATGCACGCTTCAAGCTCAGAGGAGAATGTCACGCTCAGAGGAGCATGGCATGAGATAGAAATGACTTTCAGGGTGATTCACCAACGGACACACACGCTCCTGTAATGGAGTAACCAATGTGATATAGGTTAGCATGACTTAAACTCCTTCATTGCAGTGGCTGCGTGGCTAATGAGGAAGTTAACCTTGCAACCACCACAAGCCATGTTATATACATTCTATTGCGGCACGTTAAATGCCAGCTGTTGTAATAGTCAAAACAAGTGTAATAGTTGTTGTATTGTAATAGTGTTGTAATAGTCAAACAGCAGTTAGCGATGCACCTAAAGCCGCTATCGGCATATACAGTAGTATCGCCGGCTGTTTGCACCAGGTTGCCGATAGTGGATCTTGTGTATCGGGCTGTTTGTCTAATTGATCTAATGTCTAAATAGTGCATTTGGACCAGTTCTTTCCTTCACACATTCCTGCTTTGCCCATTCATTTTGCCGCTTACCCATTCATGAGCCGCTTACAGGTGGTACTTCAAACTTTGCATGAATGTCGCAGAAACATCAGAATGAAGAGTATGCAGCTTATGGGCACATTACCTTTACCATTAAAAATTGAGCTGGCATAAAAGATGGCCTCTAGTTTAAACAGCTTTAAATTATTTGGTTAAATTTCACTTTTAACATGCTTCCCAAATAATCGTAACATACAAATTGCATACATTTTTCTAAAATTACAAATATTGTCTAAGCAGTTTAAGCAATGTTATACAAATTCTAATGCGAAAACCCCAATTTATCTTTTTTTTTGTGAAACCAACTTTGTGGCAAAACACTGTCCATCTCTACCACACTGGATTTGTTGACTGTAAACTAAAATATATTTCCTGGCATATAACATTTCCAAACTAAAGTAAGAGTATACTTACTCCCACTAGGAATCATATCTCTATCTGGAATGAAGAGTTTGTATCCATAATGTTTCTCCAGGATATCTGGAAGGACTTCTAGTGCAAATTGCTCCTCTTCCTTGCTTTCATTATCTAATGAATCTGGATCCACTTTGGTGTATGATAGATATGCATCATATTCCTTATTGTCTTAAAAACACACAAAAAAAGTTTTCATTTACAAAACAGACATGTTAAGGAGAAGGTTAACACACATATTCTTTCCATATACGTAATAGTTTCTAATAGCATGCAGATGGGTTCTAGAAGCCATTAAGTAATCAATGTCTGTTTTTGTTTTTACTGGCCTGTCTAAGCAGGACTAAGCAGTGATAAAACCATCTCAGACTAATAAACTTACAAGATTTCTGATAATTGCCCCGTAGTGTACAAATTTTCACTGTTAAAGGACACGCCCACCCCCAAAACTAATTAACCCCATACTGGCCCCACTGTGTAGTGTAAAAAAAATCCTTACCTTACATCTCTGCTCCTTATGGTTCTCCTGCAGTGTCTGTCCAACGTCCAGGAAACTGAAGATTAGGAGCCTGTCTTCCTGTGTGAAAGGTTTCTGCCTCCTCCTTATCCCACCCCAAACTACAGTTGGGGATGGGCTAGGGTGCCCTACAATATGCCCCCCCCCCCCGTTTTTTGCTCCCCCCTCCTATACAAGCTTGCACATGCAGCTAGGGGAATAGCATTCAGTCATTGGCTGTGATATCTACTGTCACATACATGATGAACAGTTGCTAGCCAGAGGAACAAGGAAGCAGAAAGAGGTGGACATTGGGCAGATTTTCATGTTAGTCTTATATCTCTCAGCTTATATTAAATGTTATAGCTTTGCAGTTTGGGGTGATTTGCCTTTATTTAAGTTTTCATTTGCCCATATTCATTATTTTGCCCATTTCACGTGTAATCTACCCTATATGAGCCATCTACTGTATGAACTCTTGCCATTAACACTTAAATGATCTGATTCCAATTATTTCTAACCCAATTAGCAGCACTTAGCAGGGTAACAGGCTTATCAAATGTTTATCAAATTTTAACAAATAATTTGTTTTTGTTTAGTTACTTGAAGTGGATAACAATTAGCTCAATATATCATAAAGCACAGGAATTGTTTACATTTGTTGTCTGATGCATGGTGACATAGCCTTTCTAGGTAATCATTATAAAAAATAAATCTATATTATAAAAGTCCAATACCCCTATCCCATGTACTCATGTTACTAAAGTTGGCCATACACATGCATGTGCCGACAGATCACATTGGTATCTGTCGGCACACATGCTGTGGGAACAGCACATATAGACCCGACCGATCCCCATTCGCAGTATGGGGATCAGTTGGCCGTGTGACCATACACCAAACTATTGGATCGGCTCCCTCTACTTAAAGTAAAGGGAGCCGATACTGACCGGTGGAAATTTTCCATCATTCCTGATCGATCTGAGTGCCGACTACAGTACGTCGGCACTCCAATTGGTCGGGAACATCCCCTACACACGATGGGATCCCTGATGGGATTTACCCATTATCATTTGTATGGATGGCCGCCTTAATGGCTAGCTACATTACATGGCCATACAAAGCTTTATTGGCATAATTAAGGCTTAAAAGCAGCTGGAATCTTTCAAGATATTGAAAAGTGGTCCCCACAATACACTAGGACATATAGACAAACAGTGTTCTCAACTAAATAGTGTGATCCACACTGCTCAGCCAAAAAGACTTGGTTAATGCTAATTATACTGTACAATTTAGTGGAAGTTAGGACACTTTTTAAGTCAAGCTATTTTAAGGGCATTTCTAACTAAAACTGGAAACACAATTTGAGAATTCTCTTTGCTTCAGTTGTGCCAGGGTATATAATAATGATGGAGTACATCAGTACATCCAATACAAAATGAACTACCCTGTAAATTGTTTTTTTCATTATACTGTATATTGCCTTAATTGATGTGTTTGCTATATGCTTGATATTGTTTAGATCTAATGATCAGAACCTTAATACTTCATAGTATGTATCCAAGGTTGCACACATTTTGGACAGAAAAAGAACAAATAATGGTTAAAAATTAAGCAACTCAAAAATTATGAGAATGCAAGAGAAAAATACAAGCAAGTCTTGTATTTAATTTCTTTGGTAGTTCCTTCTGACATTGGCTCATAAAAATGATCTTTCTGCAAATACAATTTAGGTTAGAAAGTCAAGGCACATTTTGTACTGTGAGGTTCAGTTCAGTAATATTTTAAAACTACTTGTTCGTCTTCAGCAGAATAAAAAGCAATATTGAAATGATTTTCGAATTTACAATAAAGCTTTTTTGTAAACTACAGCATATTCCTGAAGCAGTAGGCTCATTGATGAGGTTCTGTCGTAAAACAAATAGAGACTTTTAGGAATATGGGAACTGCAATTACCAGTAGATTTTTTGTCTATCTTGCATAGTAGATGTGTATATCAAGTTAAATCACCGAACCTAGCAGTAACCGAAAACTGACACCATCCTTTTAGGACTGAGGACATATACTTTAACAAATGTACCCTAATGGATACATATTTTGTAAATCTAAAGCTTCATACACACGTGTGATACCGGGTGCTGACCCGTGGCGCACGATGTGTATGCATGGCCGTTTTGGCCGATAACCGGTCAGGGATCATTGCCTGGCCAGGCAGATCTTCAACCAAGTGCCCGTTTTGGCCAACAAAGTGCCCATACACAGCACAATTATCAGCCAAAACAGCCGTGCGTCGTGGATCAGCACCCACAATCGCACCCTGTGTATGAGCCAAACCTCATTTGAAGGCCCTATGGATTTTGACATTAAAAAAATTATTATGCAAACAACTCTTCAATTTAGTTTAGTTTAGTTGTCTGTACCTGTACTATTTCCAATATACTGATATCCCCTGATATCTCGTTCGGAGATCTGCCCGGCGGATCGGGCAACGATCTCCGAATGAACGTGAGTTTCGGCCGATAAAGTGCCCAAACATGGGCCGATTATTGCCCGAAACACTCGTTTAAAGGTTCACATAACTGGGATCGTACCTGTGTGTGAACCTTTAGACTTGCACACAAAAATTCACAGCATACTCAATGTGAGGCCCCTAAAAGGGGCAAATTTGAGTTTCAAAGAAAAAAGAAATGTTCCGTGTTTGTCTGAACTGAGAATTTTAAATAACTTACCCTCTGAAGCTTCATCGCTTCCAAAGTTCTGACGGTAAAAGAGCATCAGTTCAATGTTGTAGCATTTGTAGATAGTAACAAGCACAATGAAGATGAGAAGTATGGCGCCTAGACCTCCAGCAAGTTCAATGTTGTACTTCAAATCTGCCAAAAGAGCATATAATTAAAATGAAGGGACAAAAAAAACCATGACATGAATAGAGATTTTTAGTACATCAATAAAATAAAACAGGACTTAGCGCATACATTAAAACATTAAAATGTCAAAAAATAAATAATTAACCTGTGTAAAAACATAACAGTGGTTGTAAATTGCTGCATTTTCCATTTATTTTAGATCATTAACATTCTTAAATGAAGGAGAACTAAAAAGCATTTGATTCAATTGTAGCAGAGGATGGAGTCTAAGTCATGCTTTCTCAACCCGGATTCTGTGAGAGGTCACTAAAGATTTAATAAGCTATAGCAGGGTTGCATTCTGTAACCAAGGAATGTTTGGAGGGCTTTCCTCAACTGAGGAATGTTGGGTAGTTTTAAAACCACTAGAAGATTGCAGGTTGAGCATGTCAGAAGCAGTACAAATCCACCCTTGTAAAGAATTTAGATGCTTTTATAACAAAATAAATATATTTATCCATCAATTGTATTTGGATAAAAAAAACTCTTTTGTAGGGGATCCCAGAGACAAATAATTTAGTATTTTGCAACAGCAGTAAAGGTGTATATTTAAAAATCAGCCTTCATAAGTATGCCTTTTTGGGAGCAATATTTAAACATTATTTATGCAAACTTTAGTTCCACTTTATATGCATTAATCAAACCAAGTCCATTGTAACCAAAAGCCATTGTAGCAGTAGCTATTAGGCTGTCATTGTACTCTCAGTAGAATAAGTTATGACTGGAATTTTTAAGTCTCCTTCCTTTAAATACATTCACAGTTCTTTTTTGTGTAAAAAGTTAAATTTAAATAAATCCACGTAGATAACAGTATGGCAAATCATTATTTCAGCTTCTGTGAACTGATTAAACTAAATGTTGAAGAAGGATAAATGATTTTGTTGACTGACTGGCTACAATTATATTTCTGTTTATTTTAATTTTATTGTCAACTAAAGGAAAACATTATTTACCCAAGCCTTTTCCTTTTCTTAATCGCTTTATTGTATAAACAGCAAAATACAACTTCCCCCATTCCAGCACATCATTGGAGCTGAAGATCACAGCAGGTGGAGGCTATGAATTTGACACCTGTTCAGTCAAGTGGAGAGGCAATCAAATTGGTTGCTTTAAAGGGCATGTCCACCCCCAAAACTATAATCCCCCCCACTACTGGCCCCATTGTGTAGTGTAGTTTAATCCTTACCTTACATCCCAGCTCCATCTGGTTCTTCTGCTATCTCCCTTAAAGTCCCTAAAACATCCATATAGAACTCTGCCTCCTGTCTCCCCTTCGGGAGAAGTTTGGCATGCGCACTGCAGCCCTTCTCCCCCTCCCTTCCCCTCCCTCCCGATTTAGATTTCCTCCCCCTAGCGTAAAAACCTTTATATATAATATTCTCCCTGTCCCCCCATCCCCAACCGCTATAGTTTTAAGTTCAGAAAGTGCCCCAAATATTACTTACCTTCCCTCTTTCCTCCGCCGCACTGAACTCCCAGCAGCTGCATCCGTGATTGGCTGCCGCTCAGCCAATCACAGACGCGACTGCCGGTCCCGTCCCTCTGCTTGAATTTTCTTGCAAGCAGAGGGCCTGGCAGTGCGGCAGAGTAAAGAGGGAAGGTAAGTAATATTTGGAGCACTTTCTGAACTTAAAACTATAGCGGTTGGGGATGGGGGGACAGGGAGAATATTATATGAAAATGTTTTAACAAGGGTGGACATGCCCTTTAAACCTATTACAAATTATAGCAGTTTGTGCTGCGTGAATTGTTTAAAAATTTGATTTGCAACTTTGTTTGAACTGCACCAACACAAATTTTATTATTCAAATCAATCTATATGGAACTTACTTGTCTCTTGGTGACGTCTGACAAGGTAGTGAGGTATAATCATTTAACTCCATATAATTGCTGTTAAGCAAGATCCTGTATTTAAGTTCCACCAAGGTAATAAATCAGTGGGATGCAAAAATGTATCCCCACTTATTACTACAATAAAAATGTTCTCCATGGATATATGAGGATATATCTCTTATCTCTTAGCCTTATGCAATTCCTTCTACAGTCTCCATTTCATCTCTTATCTCCATACAAGTAGAACAATGAATATTCATATAAGATCAGTTGAGATTTTAACATAGTTCTTACATTAATTCATTGTAGTCAGCTGGCTGGCACTAGAATCCAAAGGGATCCAGTTCCCCTGTCTGGTCAAAACTTTAACACAGGTATGCAACTTAGCAGAAGGTACATCAGATTTGGGTGTCTGTCTATTAAGTGAACCATATTTCTTAGCCAACCAAACAGGTATTTTCTGCTTGCTTTTTATGCCAATAAGTGATTTTCAAAAATACATACAACAGTATATATGTTGTATTCAATTAGATCAACTGGACTTGAAGTTTAGTTCTTGAAGACATTTCGCTAGTCATCCGACTGGCTTTCTCAGTTCAGAATGACTTGAATTAAGAACATTCGGAATTGAGAAAGCCAGTCGGATGACTAGCGAAACGTCTTCAAGAACTAAACTTCAAGTCCAGTTGATCTAACTGAATATAACAGATATACCATGACCTGGATGAATGAGAACCTTCACAAGCATACAACAGTATAGATCTCCAACCAAACATGCCAAAATGTTAGTGTTTTAGACATCAAAATGGTAATCATACCCTTCAAAAACTTTCTATCCTCCCTAACACAGCTGAATGTATAATGCAATGATTTTAGCTATTTACAATATAGAACACATACTGTAAAATAAGTACCAATCAGCACTCATGTAAACAGATATCTTACAGAAATAAGTATACAGTTTGAGAAAGAAAAAGAAAATCATTTACATCCTCGCATGTTGACTGCCAAAGAAAACCAGGATTTCTTAGACATTCTTGCCGAACTATGCACTCGCTGCAGCTTGCCAGGTGTACATGTAAATGTACTTTCTTTTTTCGTAGTGCTAATTATGTTTTGAATCAAGAACAAGGGTGTTATTACATCTAATCTGACAAGCCATTTGGAAATAACGTGCTCTGAATTCTGATTGCTGCTTGTGTTAGTATTGTTTTTGTGCAGAATTTTCTGGTTCCATCCGTTTCATTCCCTCCTACGCACCTGGCCTAAGTAGATATACAAGTGTGTATATATCTATGCATGTATTTATATTTGTGTGTGTGTATATATACATAGACATACTCCCAAAACGTTGCTGGAATTACTTTGTAAGCATGTCAATAAACTGATCACATCTGCTTTTACCCACAGTGTGCGACTCCATTGCTATTTACTATAATTTTGGGGAAGAACGGATCCCCGTGGGATATACGCACAGCATGGCAATGCTAACCAGTGTGCCAATGCCAGCCATTTGCTAAACTGTATGTATAAGATAACATCAGCAAAACATTGGTGCACTCCAGGGACTTCTGTATTTCTGTATATAACCTTTATAGGGTAAAAAAATTCTTTAGCGACGTTTTGGTTGTGTCTCTATGACCTTTTACAAGCTTGATAAAGGTCATAGAGACACGACCAAAACGTTGCTAAAGAATTTTTTTACCCAATAAAGGTTATATACAGAAATACAGAAGTCCCTGGAGTGCACCAATGTTTTGCTGATGTTATCTTGTATTTCCTTGTGTTGGTCGGACCGGCATGAAGACGTGATTGAGAGTGCATACTAGCAGAGTACCCGTAACATTTTAAAATGCAAAAGAGGTGCACACCGGGAGAAGAGATGCGGCAGACCACTCCTACTTTGTTTAGGTTACACCTATTTTAAAGGGCATGTCTACCTCCAAAACTAACTAAGATTTAACCCACTAATGGCACTACTGGCAAGTTCCGGCAAACAGAGGGCCGGATCAGAGTGCCACAGGACCGAGGGGCTGTAAATATAGTTCTGCTTCTTTTTTTAGCAATCATAGCAGTTGGGGTTGGGAAGGCATGCCCTACATTATGTCAAAAAACAATTTAGAGGGTGGAGATTTAAGGACTATTATTCCCGTTTTACATTGTTACCTGCAATATTTTCAAGTGTATGATGTGGTCAAAGGATTAGGACCTATGTCTTCTCTCTCATTCTTCAACTAATTTAACAGGAGCCAGGAAGGAAAATAGAAAATGTACCCATAAGTGCAATGCACTACTGCCTTGTGTTGGGGTAATGCACTGGAGGGCTGACAACACTGGCTAATGAACTGGAGGGCTGACAACACTGGCTAATGAACTGGGGGGCTAACTAACACTGTCTAATGAACTGAAGGGCTAACTAACACTGACTAATGAAGTGGAGGTCTAACTACAATGGGTTATGAACTGAAGGGCTGAGGACTTGCTAGAGGTGAATCTAATTTGGTCAGTTAATCAGGACTGCCCTGCCAGCTGTATATTACACTTAAAGTAAAATGTGGACTGGAAAGAATACTGGATTAGCAGTGTTTTTCTTTTGCATGCGTTATTTTGTTTTGCAAGCATTAATTTTATTTGAGTGTACCATCTAAATTGTGTTTTCTGGAGGACATTGTGAGTCAATAATTAATTTTGGTTGATTGCAGTACTTTTAAATGTAGAGGTTATTGTTGTGCAACACAGTCACTATTAAGGGGCTATTAAATTATGTGCAAATTTTAGGGAAAATTATGTTTTGGTATTTACCTTAAAAAATAAATTAATGTGAGATGTACCCCAATGTTAAAGGGGAGTTCCTATGATACACTTTAAAGCGTACCACACTAACTTCCCCTTTAACGCATACCACACCAACTTCCCCTGCATTACGTACCACACCACTCTCCCCTTAAACACGTACCACGCCAACTTCCCCTCTAACGTGTACCACATTACCTATGAGAAAAAATGCTCATGTACTTCATAAAGGAACGTGTTACTGTTTGCTAATCTGCTTTTAAGTACAATCCGACCTTGATTTCAATCCAATCGCACTTTTAAAAGTGTGGCCTAGCCCTTAATGTTTGGGGGTGATTAAAAAGGTACTGAGGACATCCCTAGAGTAGACAGCACAGTAGAAAAAGGTTGGACATAAGAAAAAGGTGGAAAGGGGTAGCATAGAGAAAAAGAAAGTGATATACATTAAAGTGTGTAAAAAAAACTAAATGATAATCTAAAATGCTAAAAAGTGTTTACAAATGCAAGAAATTTGAGTACCTTTAAATATATGAGGGGTAAAAGTGTCTTTATCTGCTTACAAGTATGATGTCACTTCTTGACCAATAATACAGATTTTACCTGCATTGAAGTGCTGTGTCGAGTTATCTTTTTTTTATATGATTGGGATCCGGAGAGGTGCAGCCCATTTCTAAGATTTGGTGTGCACAACTTTCAATCTTTTAGCCCTTGGCCAATTCCGCAGCCCCCAATGAATAAAAAGACTGGTTATGTCAAAATGTTGGTGCTGCCTTTTTAATGCACTTAACTGCCTGTTTTCTCTTCTTCAAACAAATTAATGAGAAATTGTTCTACCAGCTGCCACAATCAAATTGAACTTGTCTACCTGCTACTAATGCTTCAAAGGGTATGTCCAACCCCAAAAACTAAATTGAAGTTTGGGGGCCTAATTGCCCCCAAACTTCAACCTCACGAGTTCTTTTCAAATCTGCTTTGAAAGTACTACCAGCCCTTCTCTTCTTTTGCTGTAGCCCATGCCTTTCTGTGCATGGAAGCAGCCGAAGGGGCCGGGCCAACAGTGTCTTTTGTGATTGGCTGAGATGTGATGTCTTAAGCTAGGTACACACAGTACAGACTTCTGAAAGATGACAGACAGGATCTGCAAGATCCTGTGCCATCTTTCAAAGATTGCTACAACACCGTCCGAGCGTTCTCCCTATGAACATCAAGGGAGAACGCTCGGGACTGTGTGTTTCCATCGGCCGCGCTAGAATCCTCTAGAGGGAGTCTAGAGTGGCTGATGGAAATTTCGGTCTTTCCCGAACAAGCGTTCGGCCGACCCGATCGTTCGGCGGCCGCTCGCTCGTTTGGGAAACGAAGGTACACACATAACGATAAAGCCCCGATACCGTCGGATCCGACGGTATCGGGGCTTTATGTGATTGTGTGTACCCAGCTTTAGCCAAACACAGAAGTGGCTGCTGGTCTGGCCCCTTTTGCTGCTTTGCTGCACAGAAGACAGGCAGAAGGCAGCCAAGGGAACGAGGTCTGGTAAGTATGTTAAAGGGACAGTTCAGTGGAAATTATCAAATTTGTTAAATTGTTAGGTTGTGTAATGCATACTTAGTTATTCTACATTTCTCTTCCATTTTGAAAAATCAGTTGATTTCAACCCTTTGCTGTTCCCAGCTGTTGACATTAGTGAGCTGACATTTCATTTCAGGTTCAACGGTCCTTCTTCTTCCCAGGATGCAACAAATCCTTGGAATGTTTCCTAACAGTAATTTCTACTGATTGCTGTTGGATGGTGCAAAATATGCCTCAGATCTCTACTGAGCAACTGAATCAACCCAGGTGCTGGGCCAAGAGCAAGACCATAACGGTCTCTACTAGGGGTCCTGTAAATAGGAAGGCAGTATTTCGGTTACAGTTATTTATACACAGACAAAATGCTGAATTGACAGATTAAGGTCAGTGGGATAACAAGATACTGCTCCTTTTTCTAAAAAGTATATGTATTTGCACTGAACTTCCCCTTTAAGTAGCAGATTTGAAAAGTTTAGACTTATTTGTATGCACAAATAAAGGAGGATTTACCCCTTTTTGCAAGCATTTGCCACTTAAGATGTTTGAAAACTACAACTCCCAGCAATAAAGCATGCTGGGAGTTGTAGTTTCCAAACATCTTAAGTGGCAAATACTAACCCCCTCAGTTTATACTCGAGTCAATATGTTTTTTCTCCTTTTTTAGCTAAAACTAGTACCTCGGTTTATACTCGGGACGGTTTATACTCGAGTATATAAGGTATTTCAAATTATTTACTATATTAAGAAAAAACCATGATAAATCAGTGTACTTTATAACTTCCAGCACTGATGATGTTAAAGATATTTAATCACAAATGCATTGGCAGATATGAAGTGGCATAATTATCTTTTCTCTAATCACATGTTGAGTGAATTACAAAATTTTAGGATGTCATTATACATACAAATGATATTTAAATCTTTTTAGCAAAATGCTTAGTTGTAGCTGTTGTGCTAGACTTCTATTTTACATCACATTTTTAAGGTTATCTCTGTGGTCTCCAAACAAGTGGCCTTTATTAAAAAGAACACACTCCTACCTTTAAAATTTTTCATGGATCATGCTTCTAGCTGCGGTCTATTTAAAATGACAGCTGTGTAAAAGTTGGTACACACCATACAATTCTTTATCCTGGCAGACTGATCGAGGCTTCCGACCGGTCGGCCAGGAGGAAGAACTCTATAGAGGACCACACGATTGTTCATGGTTTTCCGACCCGTCCGATCGTGCTCTCATCCGATTCGGACTAAAGGAACTGTCGGCGACTGGTCTGAACCGCTATACAATAATTTGGCCTGACCGACCGAAACACTGAAATGTTGGTCGGGTCGAATTATTGTATGGTGTGTAACCAGCTTAAAGGGGGCATTCTCTTGTTAGTACTGGGATCCATGAAATCACCCTCAGATGTCTTTTAAATAGAGGACGCATGCTAACGAATGTTTCCAGCCGCTTGCACTGTGATTCCGTTAATATTATATTATCTCCAACAATGGATCGTAATGATCACAAGCACATAAGAAATGCATTATTACATGCATTACATTAACCAGTCTGTGTGGGCAATTATATTTACCAGTCTGCCTTTAACACACGTTACCAGCCGTTTGCACTGTGATCCTGTTAATACTATTTTATCTCCAACAATGGATTGCCCGATCGTAAGCACATAAGAAACACGTTATTGTGGCCTAGCCCTCTTAAAGCGGACACTCCTGTCACTTCCTCACTGCCTAACCCATTAACCCAGGAGTGCCCAACATGGCCTGATCCATCTGGTGGATTGCTAAACGACCCCGACCGAACGCATACCCATGTGCGACTATTGGCTGAAACAGCCATTCGGGTGTTGTTTGTGTGGTGATCGAGGGTCGGTCGTGGCTTGGAGGTCTGTGGAAAATCTTATGTGTGTACGAACATTAAAGGGATAGTTCAGTGGACATTATAAATATTTATTAAATTGTTAGTTTGTGTTATGCATACTTATTTTATTCTACATATTCTCTCCCATTTTGAAAAATCAGTTAATTTCATACCCTTTGCTGTTCCCTGCTGTTGACATTAGTGAGCTGACATTTCAGGTTCTAACGGTCTTTCTTCTTCCCGGGATGCACCACATCCTTGGAATGTTCCTAACAGTAATTTCTACTGATTGGCTGTTGGATGGGTCAAACATGCTCAGATTTCTACTGAGCAACTGAATCAACCCAGGCACTGGGTCAAGGGCAAGACCATAACGGTCTCTATTAGGGGTCCTGCAAACAGGAAGTCAGTATTTTGGTTGCATTTATTTATACACAGACAAAATCCTGAACTGGCAGATTAAGGTCATTGGGATGAAAAAATACTGTTCTTTCTTCTGAAAAGCATATGTATTTGCACTGAACTTCCCCTTTAAGGCTACAAATGATTAAAGATGGGGTTGTAGTGTTTCTGTTTCTGTTAATCCCATCTCTGTTTATTGGTGCACTATTTTACCCTGCTAACATCACATTACCCTTTGTTTATTAAAGGCATGGGATATTTGATTTGAATTGTAGCATATTTCTACTTAGCAAGCATGTCCCATCTGTATGTAAAACGAGACATGGAACGGTCTAAAAACTATTGTGCTTGCTTATTTAAAATCAATAACCTGTAAAAAGATACTCTGCTTGCGACCATAGTTTTGAAATGAAACTCGGTGGTACTGTGTGAATGTGCAGTACCTGCGGTTATTTGAAATGCTGTATACTGGGCAATGTTATTGTACCATTGCTAGGTGTATAAACAGCTACTTATAAGCGCAGAGCACCTTTATTGGCCGTATGGAGTAATAATAATAATAATTCTCTTTATTGTCATTGTGCATGACACAACGAAAATATAACAGAGTATCCTGCTGTGGTTGATAAAGTGCTATCAGTTCGGTTAGCTGCATTTACCTTTCTTTCTAAGGATGATTCTGGCCTGTTTTCTTCCATTACGATTTTCTACATGACAGGTGTAGTTACCCAGGTCTGCTTCTTGCACAGCATCAAACATCAATGCTAATTCCACTTCTTTTTCTCCAAGATCTTCTTTTAATAACCTAATGAACATACAAAGGAAGTTATTTAAAACAATATTGCATTAGGTCTATAGAGGTCTATTATAGAAATAAAAACCAATAGTCTTATGTCAGTGGTATAGTTTAATAGTAAAAAACGATAATCATGGATTTTAAAAAATGTCATGCTTAAAGGAGAACTAAACCCAATTTTTTATACTCCAGAATCTGTAAACAACCCCCCTAAAAACACCAATAAACTATAAAATGCCACTTCAGTGAACTCTGTTAAAGTAAATCAAATCCTGTTAAGAACTGGATGAAGTATCTGTGTGTATGTGCAGTGTCAGACCACACCTCCTGACCTCAGTCACATGCTTCCTTGCTTTATCTGTCCTGTAAATGGATTGGCTAGAGATTATTAATGGGTGTGACCAACTGTAACAAGTTTCTGCCATAGCTAAGGACTGAGCATGTGCAGAACATAATGGTCGTTGACCAAACTGTCTGATACTAGAATGCTGTGAAGTAAAGCACAAACCATATTTTATTAAGGTACATTTCCCAGCGCCTGTATCAAAATAAGAGGTAAGAGACAGATTACTGGTTTTATATCAAGGTGTTCTGTCTTCTGGTTCAGTTTTGTTCTGTGGCTTTAGTTGCCCTTTAAGTATATCAGTTTACAGCTGTTATTCTTTCATCCATGTAAATACATAAACCAGTGGAAAACGAATAAGTTGATATTACTGCCAAAATATCTTAGTACTGATGGAAAACAAAGTCTAAGGAAAGTATAGTCATCTCAAACACTGGGTAATAACATACAAAGCAGATCTACATTATATCCTGTATCGCTGTGCTGTGCAATGGGCCAAATATGGCATAGAGAAAAAAATAGAAGATAATTAAATTTTAATAATAACTATAATGTGTAGAATTCTAATTACCAACACCTGGCAATTTCATAACAAAAGCTTGAATTGGCTCTAAAAAGGAAAGCTGTTTTAGAAGAAAAGACCCCGGATTCTGTCAAATCTATCTTTTCTACTTCTCATTAAATGTACACTTTATTTGAAGCGTTCCTATATAATTACGATGTTTTCCATGCATGCAGTTCTCAAATAATTGGAAGGATGCAAAGTATATTATTAGTATTTGCAGGATCATTGAAGCACGGTCCAGAAACATTTAGATGAGCAGCTCTGAAAGTGTGTGCTACGGTTTTGATGAGGAAGCAGCGCTATTAAATAACAATCTTTTCATTACAGGCTCAGACAGTGACATTCTTACCCTGGCAGCATTTCCAAATGAAGATTCATTGTTATTTCCTTTATCATTAAAAGAAGAGCTGAAGTATTGTGTAAGTGACATTTTCATAATCAGAGATCAATGCGTGGGCATATTTTCATTCTCTGACCTTCTACACATGCTAATCTTAAGAAGTATATATTCAACAATCTCCTTGTTAACCACTTCTCTTCTAATACTGAAAATGGCCATTAGGTTGAGATAAAAGCATCAAATTTAACAAGCATCTAAAGTCCAGAGAAAATTAACTTGTTTTGCAAAAAAAGTTCATACATAATTCTTGTGGAAAATGGGTTAGGCAGCCTAAACACTGTGCACCATAAAGAGAATATTATCACTGGTTATGCACCGTGCCTGTAGATCTAATTGACCAAATATATACATTGACAGAGAAAGTATAGCCTATGGAAAATCACAAATTCCTTCTTCCAAGTTATTGTAAATATGCTAGGCAGACTTTATGGATTCCTGTCCTCCTATAGGACACACTTTATTCCCTTTAGATTCCTACAAGAAGTTTTCAGAAATACTTAAATAAGAATAAAATGACTAAAAGGACACGGGGAGAAAAAACATGGAGGGAGAAAAGACAGAAGACACAAAAATATTGTGTCTATAAAGAGAGAAATACACACCCAGTGTATGAGGTACAGTACTGTGCATGAAAGGATAGTCAAAAAAAAGAGGTAAACAAAATCATGAAACAAAAGTGAGATGGAGGCACAAGCACACAAGAAGAAGAAAGTAAAAGCATAAATACTCATTAGCCTTGGAAGGGGGGATAGTCATGGAGGCATTGTGCATTTGGGAAGGACTTAGAAACTTAAAAGGCAACAATAATGGCCTAGAACATTTTCTGCTCTTTCAGTCCAATAAGTGTACATATATCAGGGTCCATCTTGCATTCTAAGGCCTATACAGTCTATAAATATATATCTCCCCTGTGAATCATTGCATTAACAGCCAATATCAGCTCAGCTTGTTGGTAATGTTTTAACATCACTGCTTTGCAGCTCTAGGGTATTGGGTTGATAATTACCAGACTATTTTCTTTGTAAAGGTTGACACAATTAGCCTTTTACTGGCCACATGGGATGGTAAAATGGCTGATTCCATGGTCAATTAAACTTACCACCATTGCCCACAACTTCACTTGGCTGCGAGTGAAACATTACTAAGGGGAGATGATAAAGGCCACTGGACACCAAAACTATCTCACTAAATGCAGAATGCACATTACCGTGTAATGTTCTAACAGTAATTTCTACTGATTGGCTGTTGGATAGGTCAAACATGTTCAGATCTCTACTAAGCAAATTAATCAACCCAGGCGCTGGTTCAAGGGCAAGACCATAACGGTCTCTACTAGGGGTCCTGCAAACAGGAAGTCAGTATTTTAGAAGAATTTATTTATACACAGACAAAATGCTGAATGGGCAGGTTGAGGTCATTTGGATGGAAAAATACTGCTCTTTTTTCTTAAAAGTACATGTATTTGCACTGAACCTCCTCTTTGATGTACATGCCACGTTTGCAACACTACATAAATATCTTTAGAATTATATATTCTATAGAAATGCCAGACTATCAGAGTGATGTCATGTGCTCATTCTACTAAAAGTTTTCGT
Organism: Hymenochirus boettgeri; assembly: GCA_019447015.1. Taxonomy (NCBI): domain Eukaryota; kingdom Metazoa; phylum Chordata; class Amphibia; order Anura; family Pipidae; genus Hymenochirus; species Hymenochirus boettgeri. The sequence goes on from CM033476.1 coordinate 174,026,816, forward strand.
CTGATTTTATAGGTGGAATGTATAAGAAACTGAATCATGGTTTGACTAAGCTAAACAGAAATGTTAGTGTTAATCCTTTTCTTAAAACTCCTATGAAACCAATTAAAATATGAATATATGCAATTATGCAAACTAACATCTATGGGCAAGGAGGTAAAAATTACTTGGGTACTCTTTGTTTTCCACTAACTTGTTCCTTTAAGCACTAGTTATATAACTGATGATGTAACGATAATGACATTATAAGGATATTAATGTGTATTTTATTGCATTAAACTACTAGATAGTAACCTTGCAACAAGTTTTAGATGCACAACTTTATTTTCCCAAGTGTCAAGACACTCTGTAAACTTGTGGTCTCTTCATTAATTCCCTATTAATAGAAAGGATTTACTGTTCTTTAATTTCCCTTGATATAGAGTCAACCCAACTAATTCTAATAAATCCTCTAGAATCTCATTCCTCATTCTGATGACTGATAAGTTTATTAGCATTGGTCAAACATTATACATTACTCTCTGTGAAAGATGCAATGAAAATACTTAAAGCACTGCTAGATTATTATATGTTGTGTATATATTTCCAATATTATTTGCTGCTAAATATTGGGAATATTTCTTTTTATATTAACAAAGACAAAAGCATCTTCTAAACAAAAAAAAAAGACTGAAGCTAAAATAACAGAAATCATTACTGAGAAAAGGGAAAGGGAACACAAGAGTCCTATACTGCCCCAGACGTAATTACACAGTAGACTTTTTCATTTCATCTCTCGGGAAGTAGTGATTACAAATCTTTGGACTATTTGATCTGCCAGTCACTGTTTCATTGGCAGACAATATCTTTCTTTAAGCTGTGTGCTGTTAAAGGCTTGATCTCTCTGCCCTTTGAATGCCTGAAACAAGCCCGATTGTTTTTCTCAGACCCAGAAGCCATGTCTGCTTTTCAGAAGTCCCAAGACAAGAAAATCACATAGATGACTTTATACTGTCAGTGTCCTGACTCCTTAAAAAGAACTAAGCCTGTATTAGCAACAATAACACCTGCTATATAAAAGCATATATTAAACCTTATCCCCTGTATCAATGGCTAGCAATTTAAACCACAGATAACAGATGATACAGAATCTTTGTGCAAAAGCCCATGATCATATTTGTAGCATATCTGGGCCACATTTTTTAAAGTTTAACAACAACCCACAAATCATTTAAAGGAGAACTAAACCCAAATTTTTACTCTCCAGAATCTGAACATATCCCCTCTAAAAACACCAATAAACTGTAAAATAGCAACACAGTAAATAGCATTAAAGTAAATGTTACCACATGAAGAACTGGATGAAATAACTGTGTGTATGTACAGTGACTGGCCACACCCCTGATCTCAGTCACATGCTCCCTTGCCTATTCTTTCCTGTAAAAGGATTGGCTAGAGGGTACTAGTGGGTGTGACCAACTGTAACAGGTTCCTGCAGTATCTTAGGACTGAGATGTGTAAAGAACATAATGGTCAGTGACCACACTGTGCGATACTGGAACACTGGGAAATATGACACAAACCTTATTTTAGGAAGTTAAATTTCTCAACAACCATATTAAAATGAGACGTGAGACACTGATTACTGTTTTTATATATTAGTTATAAAGGAGACCTGCCTTCTAATTCAATGTTGTTCTGAGGCTTTAGTTGTCCTTTAAAGCAAATGTGCAGAAATTGCCGTCCTAAGAAATTTTGCTGATTAATTAAATTTTTATGTGTAGCATTTAGAGATGTTTGTTTTTATGTTCTTCTGTGGCCAGATTTTAATATATAATGTACTACGGTTTGCAATTAAAAATATCCTGTATAATGAATCATCCAGTCTGCTTATTAATCCTGTGTTCTTGGTTCAGGCAGCATTTTGATTTGCAGTTCCTCTTGATGATCTGATACACACCCGCTCTTTGCTGAATGGGGAGAATGTTGTCTGTCCCTAGAATGATGCACAGTGAGAATGGATATATTATTATAGCGCATAACTATAAAAATCATTTTAAAAAAGATCAATGAGAAAATCCTTTGTTGTCTGCATTCCCCACATTTTCCCATCTGACTATCCATGTGCCTGCAAGCCATCAACTGAATGGCATCATTTGTTCAACTGAAGAACAGGAGGTAAATGTACTATGTCTTACCTCCCGTTCTCCAGTAAAACTTGCAGTAGTGGAGGGAGAACTTACCTTGGAATGCTCCAGAGCCGCTGACAGACTCCGACACCACTGTCAGTCTCAGACGCATCCACAGTCCTTTGCAATGTGCACACATGCGCACACAATGCAAAGGAGCATGAATGTGTCAAAGACTGTGAGAGAAGCTGGCGCTGGAGCGATCCACTGTAAATTCTCCCTCCTCTCCTGCAAGTTTTAGTAAAGAATGGGAGGTAAAAATCTATTTTATTAGTGTAAAGGCAAAGTTTCAGGACCTATCCAGCACAATGTGTGTATAAAGCAAATGTTTCGAAAAGTGTATAAAAGGATCAAAGTAATGTACAGATGACATGCAGTATAGTAGCAATAATGGTATAAAAGATGAAATTGCACTTTGGTTAACTGAGAATATGATTCAGAAGCAACTAAATAAGGTTAATATTAATAAATCTCCTGGACTGTGTAAAATACATCCTCGGATCCTTGCGGAGCTAATTTCAGTTTTATCTAGGCCATTGTTTCTTATTTTCACAGATTCCGCCATGTCTGGAAGTGTGCCCCTGGATTGGAAAAAAGTTGACGTAATTCCAATATTCAAAAAGGGTAGTTATTCACAGGGTACATATTGTAGATTTGTATGTTTCAAGGACTGACCTTATTAGTCGTAATCAGTATGGAATTACAAGGAACAGATCTTGTCAAACAAACTTGCTTGGCTTTTATGAGGAAGTGACTAGGAATTTGGACCCTGGCATAGCAGTAGATTAATATCAGGGAGATTTAATACATTTTCTTACTGTTAAAAATGGTGCTAATTTTGCCCCAACCAATCAGATCTTATTCAACATTTGAAAGCTAACATCTGATTGGTTAGGGCAAAATTAGCACCATTTTAAACTATAATAAGTGAATCTCCCTGACAGTAGACTTGGATAAGTCATTTGATACAGACCCCCATAAGCGACGTATGTATAAGCTACGGTCTGTTGGGCTGGTGCGGCACAAATATATGGATAGAAAATTGGTTGATGGATCGGATGCAGAGACTAGTTGTTAATAAGGGGTTTGTCAATATAGACTAAAGTTTTAAGTGGGGTGCCACAGGGTTCTGTGCTGGGCCCACTTCTATTTAATATGTTTACTAATGGTTTGGAAATATTGCCAGCAAGGTCTCTGTGTCTGCGGACGACACAAAACTTTATCGACCATTAAAATCTACAGATTTGTAATCGTTGCAGGTGGATCTAGATAGATTGTCACATTGGGCTGCTAAGTGGCAGATGAGATTCAATGTTGATAAATGTAAGGTGATGCATTTTGGACTTAAAAATCCTTGTGCTGCTTATACTATAAATGTCTCTGTGTTAACTGAATCCCTGTTGGAAAATGATCTTGGAGTTTTGGTGGATAACAATCTTAAAGGTGTACACTAGAGAATAGAGATGTCCGAACTTCGCAAAATCCGGTCCTCTCGGGGATCCGCAAATTTTCTAAAAAATTTGAAAATTCGAAAATCTGCGAGCGGACCCATTAAAACCTATTAAAATAAAAGTTCTGCAAAATCCGTTCTTTGAAAAAACGAGGATTCTGCAAAAATACGAGGATTCTTCGAAAATACGGGATTTTTCAAAAATACGAGGATTCTTCCAAAATACGGACCCGAAAATGTGGCTTGCTCTGTCCAAAAATGTGAAAAATCCACGAAATTTTGAATTTACAAGGATTTCTCGTATTTTCCCGTATTTTCGAAAATCCGGGTTCGGATCCGCGAACTGGGCCATCACTACTAGAGAAAAAGCGCAGATATAATTACTGTGTATAAATACATTAATGGGCCATACATTTAACTATCTGGGGCATTGTTCACCAATAGAACATGTCAGAGGAGATGCAGACATCTGGAAGAAAAGAAATTTAGTCTCTTGCAGGGCGATGCACTAATAGGTGCACCGCTCCTGTTTTGGAGTTTAAGTCACGTTAACCGATGTTATATCAGTTAGCGTGACTTAAACCCCTTCACTGCAGTGGCTGCGTGGCTAACGCGGATGTTAACCGTGCAGCTGCCACAAGCGATGTTATATGCCAAAAAGCAGCATTCTATTGTGCCAGCTGATAGCTGGCGTTAAAAGTGCCAAAATAGAAAAACAGCAGTTAGAAATGCCCTGAGAGCCGCTATTGGCATATAACATCGCTGGCTGTTTGCATCAGGTTGCTGATAGCAGCTCTCGGTGTATCGGGCTGTAGGTTTGGAAAGGGTTTTTCACTGTGAGAAAGGTAAAACTATGGAACTGTCTTCCATTGGCAGTGGTGATTGCAGGTTCATTGGGAAGTTTAAACAAAAAAAAGCTGGATGAGTTTCTGCAAACAAGGAATGTTGAAAGTTACTGGTATTGATACATAAAGTTGGAGTTGATCCAGGTATATTTCTGATTGCCACTTGGAGTCAGGAAGGATTTTTTTTTTCTTCCTTCATAATTTTGGTGGTGTTTTTTGCCTTCCTCTTGATCAACAATAAGGCAGGAAATGTGGGTATTGCTGATTAGTTTGGACTAGATGGACATATGTCTCCATTTAACCTCAAATACTATACCAGGGATTCTAAGAACAGTGTGCCTCCAGATGTTTGAGAACTAAAACTCCCAGCATTCCCTGGCTTCCCTCTGTAGTGAAGGAATGCTGTGAGTTGTAGTTTTTAAACACCTAGAAGCACACAGTTTAGGAATCCCTGTACTATTCTGGTGAGATCACCAGTGCTGAGGTACCAACCCACTCCTGCTGCAATCAATCTGTCAAATGTAGTGAAGGTCTCATAGCACAATCATACAGATTAAGAATGTTACATAAAAATCAGTTTAGTGAGTTCCAAAATAGTTTGATTATTGGTTTTCAATGACTGAGAAATATTGGTGCAAAATAACTGTAGGGCACAGTGTTTATACCCAAAAAAGCAGGTTGTGTGGATGTGCCCTTTAACCTGCTTGCTGCTTACTCGTGTTCCGTAACTATTGCTACTAATCTATGCACTTTACTTTATACTTATAACTGTTGCTGAACTTGGAGACTCTTGTTAGTAAAGATCTATTGTCTGAGGGGACGCCCAGATGCTGCCTAGTATATGTATATTTATGGTAGGAATTTTTAGTGTTTGAGACATCTTAATTATAATACATTTATTTATATAATGTTGGAGGGTTTCATTTAACATCATCATTTTATAACCTTTTTTCCCCCATGTCTATTTTTGGGGTTAATATTTCCCTGCCTTATGCCCAGGTGAGTGCCTCAGAAGTCTCTGAGTACAGTGGGGTATTTCCGCCAGAGTTTCAGTCCTATCTGTTACTCACCTTATTTTTGATTATCACTTTGCACCCACAGCACACATATACACATATATATAGGGCTTATAGGGTCTCTTTTATGACTGATTACCAAATTTATTTTGTAGGGCACAGTGTTTAGATTCTTCTGTAATTTATCAAAATAATTGTATAATTTATGTTTATTTAGGGTTCTTTAACCATACATAATAAACGCACACTCTGTGTGGGAAAACCAGACAGGCAATATATAAATGGCTCTACCCAGAGTTTATTTAACCAGAAATATACAATAAATAATAATAAATATGCATGTATAAAATGAGCTGGCCAGCTCTAAAACTCTATAGATAATATCTAACAGTATTGAATATAAATACCAAAAGGGTTATAAGATAAAAAGTCAAAAATAAGGATTGCAAGTCACCAACGCCAAGACTGAAATAGTGCAGTATACAAATCATGTACTAACGGAGACAAGAACCAGTCCTCCGACATCTGAAGAAAAAGTTCAAACGCTGCAGGATCAAACACAAAAGTCACTCAAGCCAGATTTCCAGAATAATGAAACAAGAGCTGTCCGATGTGTGCGCACACTATGGTCTGTAATAGACAATAACAGTACTACAAAGAGAAATCGAATGCAAGATACATAACCATATCCTGTAGCTCTTCTTATGGGAGTAGTAGGCAGAGGTCCTTCCGATCCCCCATACAGTCCAATGATTCTTGACCGTGGCGGCTTGCTCTTGGGAACTTGTGGGTGTGTGTATAGCAATACGTCCAATGCGCAAATACAAATCTCCTGAACCAGGGCACGGTGATATTTTTCCACGTGCTCCTGAATATCCTTGTAGTGTACCGGATCTAAGCATCACCACTACGCGTTTCACACAACGAGCTTCCTCAGGTAATGACGTCAGAATCTTGACTTCTTCCTTTATTGGCCAGGCTTTTCCAACAAACTTTATTAATCCTTTACCGGTCAAATGCAGCTCATATGATCCTTTTAAAGTGACAGTTAATACAGCCTGAATATTCATGTCCAATTAGACCATTTTGGTACATTCAGTCTCGGAGAGGGAGCCCTATTATAAATATACTTTCATCATATATCACTATACATCTCATCATATATAAACAACATATATGCATACCTTACAAATATAAATATATCTTAAAACCTGAAGTACCTAAAAATATTATATTATAAAAATGGAGCCAATTCCATTTGGTTGTTAAGGCCATTAGGTTGCAAACTTTTGTATAGGAATATATATCGCTGTTCCATTTTTAGAAGTTCCTTAATCCCCTGCCCTAACAAAGACATTTTTATTTATCCCCCCCCAGTGCCATAAAGATACTTCCTTTAAATGAGCATGAGTGTTTCTCTTTAAAGTGCTCATAAATATGTGAACAATACCTTTTATCCACAAAATGTGCATGTTCAGGTGAAAATGTATTGCCCATATCCCTATATGTATTACAAAGAGAGTGGATGGCTCTCCTGTGCTACCTACATATTTAGTTAAATCTTTATCGTTTTGTAATACTGGTCAGTGCTTACTGTTATCTTTACTATCATTATTGAAATCCATTATCAATGCAGGTTTATTCTTATAGTTACCTTTTTTCCTATTTTTCCTGTTTTGTCGGTTCTCTTTATACCACTTTCTATACAGTCAGGTGGGTAACCTTTCTCCTTAAATCTTTCACCTATTAGTTTAGTTTGTTCAATAAATTTCTCTTTATTAGATCAATTTCTTTTTAATCTTACCATTTGTCCTCTTGGGATATTTTTTAGCCATGACTTGGGCACTATTAAATTCTATATATGTATTCCTGTCGACCTCCTTAAAGGATGTACTGGTCATTAATTCCGCATTCTCCACTTCTATACTCAAATCCAAAAATATCACTAAAAATACTTTGGAATTGGAGGTGTGTATGGGAATTGTTAATGTAATTTAAGTATTCGTTCAATGCACCTTTGATTTTGGTAACCTTCGAATGCATCCTTCGATTTCTGTAACTCTCAAATGTAGCCTTCGATCTTGGTAACACTTGAATGTAGCCTTTGATCCTGGTAACCCTCGAATGTAGCCTTCGATTTCGGTAACCATCAAATGTAGCCTTCGGTTTCGGTAACCTTTGAATGTAACCTTCAATTTCGGTAACCCTCGAATGTAGCCTTCGATTTTGGTAACCCTCGAATGTAGCCTTTGATTTCGGAAACCTTCAAATACATCCTTCGATTTCAGTAACCCTTGAATGTAGCCTTCGATCTCGGTAACCCTCGAATGTAGCCTTCGATTTCGGTAACCCTCAAATGTAGCCTTCGATTTCGGTAACCTTTGAATGTAGCCTTTGATTTTGGTAATCCTCAAATGCATCCTTCGATTTCTGAAACCTTTGAATGTAGCCTTCGATTTTGGTAGCCCTCGAATGTAGCCTTTGATTTCGGTAACCTTTATGTAGCCTTCGATTTCGGTAACCCTCGAATGTAGCGTTCGATTTCGGAAACCTTCAAATACATCCTTCGATTTCAGTAACCCTTGAATGTAGCCTTCGATCTCGGTAACCCTCAAATGTAGCCTTCGATTTCGGTAACCCTCGAATGTAGCCTTCGATTTTGGTAACCTTTGAATGTAGCCTTTGATTTTGGCAATCCTCGAAAGTATCCTTCGATTTTGGAAACCTTTAAATGTAGCCTTCGATTTTGGTAGCCCTCGAATGTAGCCTTCGATTTTGGTTACCTTTGAATGTAGCCTTTGATTTCGGTAACCCTCTAATGTAGCCTTCGATTTCGGTAACCTTTGAATGTAGCCTTTGATTTCAGTAACCCTCAAATGTAGCCTTCGATTTCGGTAACCCTCCAATGTAGCCTTTGATTTCGGAAACCTTTGAATACATCCTACAATTTCAGTAATCCTTGAATGTAGCCTTCGATCTCGGTAACCCTTGAATGTAGCCTTAGATTTCGGTAACCCTCGAATGTAGCCTTAAATTTCAGTAACCCTCGAATGTAGCCTTAAATTTCAGTAACCCTCGAATGTAGCCTTTGATTTCGGTAACCTTAGAATGTAGCCTTCGATTTTGGTAACCCTTGAATGTAGCCTTTGATTTTGGTAACCCTCTAATGTAGCCTTCGATTTCTGAAAACTTTGAATATAGCCTTTGACTTCGATAACCTTCGAATGTAGTCTTCGATTATTGTTAACCTTTGAATGTAGCCTTTGATTTTGGTAACCCTCAAATGTATCCTTCGATTTCAGTGTCCCCAGACCATTTCCCCCGGTCCCAGAGCCATTTACAGTAAGTTACCATTGTTATTTTATCTGTATTTAATCCAAACTTTTCAAACTATTTCTCCCCAATGACTTTAATGGGTTCGTTTTCAAACTACCGAACTTCCGAAGATAGTGGGAAAATGCCTTCATAACTTAATTTATTGTGTAACTGGGTATAGTAGTGTTAATGTTAAATAAATGAACAGGCATCACGTTTGCACTTGTATGCATGTGAGACAACATGGATCAACTGGATGAGTAGGGTATAAAGGTTGGAGTAGATGGACGTATGTCTTTATTCAACCTTTGTTACTATGTTACTATTGATTGTCCAGCATTAATCCTACAGAAGGCAAAACACTTTATTGAAGAAGGCATAGCTAATTATAATTTTAAGTAGCAAGAAAAGTGAAGACTTTTTAAAACTATTTCATTTACCATTCATTGTGCATTATATTTTAGGAAACTCAAATTCAGGGGTATTATTAATATCTTTCCCTCCGGCATAAACAAACCTTTGCTTTCTCAGTTCCTCTGTGTCTTAGTCTGTGGATCTCATTTTTCTCACCTTAATTTATCCTAAAGTCATAGGCGTCTACAAAACCCACCTTGTACAATGTACTCTTTAAAATAAATTCTACTTGCATCATTTAAACAAATACAAACCACAATGGAAGCCATTCATTAGACTGGCATAGGGCCTGGGCACAGCTGGCACAAGGCACTAAAAACTGAGCCCATCTGGACGCAGCATTTATGCACAGAGAGTGTACATGTGCGGATGAATGCTCTTCTCTTCCCTGCTGACAAGCTGGGTCAGTGTGCATGCTCCATTCTTAAAGCAACATTTTTTTTTGTTTGAATTTGTTTTATTGGCTAAATTGTAAATGTGCTTTGTGCAAACTGCCATGATCTTTCAGTTTATTATGTACTTAGATGCATGGACTAGAGTCCATGCAACCTACAATCTTTACACAACCACCAAATTAGTAGTGTGGCAAATCCAGAATTATATAAGGGATAATACGCCCCTTACAGTGTAATATAAGGATATAAAGTCACCGAGGAGTTCCCTGGCCATATAAAAGCACGAGACCGAAAGTCGAGTGCTTTTATACAGGACAGGGAACTCCGAGGTGACTTTATAAACCTTATATTACACTGCAATGGGGCATATTATTTCTTATAATATATAGGTTTAAAAAAAAAATGAATTTACTGGCTAGTCCCTTTACTAAATCCCTAACTATCCTTTGTCCCTTCAATAAATAAATAAACTAAATACACAGTAACCCCTGTCAGCCCTGTAATAAAATAAATTAATGTATACATACCAGATTTTAACTTGTTAGTGGACATCCTTCTGGCAGCCTTTCTTCTGGAATTCCCTGCTACCTTTACATTTCTTCCTCCTTCCCCTTTAAACAACACTTTCCTTGTCCAACCCTGCAATAAAAAAGATTAATGTAACACACAGACATTTACTGTTCGTAAAATCCTTATCTAAGTCCTTGATGTAAAATCCCTCTCACCCGGTAACCTAAATCCTGTCAGCCGAGAGACAACTTCCTGCAGCCCTGCAAGTCAATTTAAGGAGAGCGTGCAGAGGAAGTTGTCAGTACGCTGACATGGCCGCTCTCACTCGCAGGGCCGCAGGAATTTGTCTGGTCACGGCTGACAGGATTCAAGTTACCGGGTGAAAAGGAGTTTACATCAAGGTCTAAGGTAAGGATTTTACGAATAGTAAATGTCTGTGTGCTATAGCAATCTTTTTATTACAGGGTTGGACAAGGAAAGTGTTGGAAGGAGGACGGCAAATGTATGGGGAGCAGCAGTGGTATATATTCTTATAAAAATCACTCAACTATGTAGTTGAGTGATTTTTATAAGGATATATTCCATTGTTGCTCCCATTATAATCCAGGCCACTTATATATTATACATATATTACAGAAATTGTTGAGTGATTGATACATAAAATCACAGCACCAAAGAAAAGAATGCTCTTTAAGGACTATTGTTGTCTTTTGTCCCACAAATGCATTGTTAGAAACCACACACTTCAAATACTCTGGAATCCAGCTAACAGTAAACCAGCACATAAATATTCTGTTCTATTGGTACTATACATCCGAAAAAATGCTTACCTTTTCCTTAATGTGCCCATACAGAACTAAGGTATCAAATACACAGGAATGATACCTCTATTCTTTATGCAGAACATTTGTTCATTTAGCCCATACACATAATGATATTGGTGGCTCCCTCTAATGTAGTAAAGAAAAACAATAATGTTTCAACTGTCGTTTTCGACCCCCACATCTTAATCTCATTGGATTTGTTGACTATTGGCCATGTGTATGGCTACTTTTAGTCCTGTTTTGTTAAATCACTTTTGGTTGCTCAGACCTCCTATTTACAATACTTGTCACACCCTGTGCAATACACCTACAAGTCTTTCATTAGTAGGAAATTCATTTTTAACATTTAAACACAGAGTTGTCACCAGAAGGCTTATTTGAGTAATGGGAATACAAGTGGTAGGAAAAGGTATAATTTGATCTGACTAGTACAGCTAAAGTAGGGTACTGTCCCGGAGCAAGTCTCTCCTGAGTTCAGGTACTGGTAAGTATGGATTTCCAGAAACAATTATTTTCCAAGCATTAAGAAAATGATTAAAAAAACAATAATTAGTGTTACAAAATAAGCTTGTTCCACTGGTTCAGATCCCCCCCCCCCCACTATTTCAGCAATCACATTTCTATCAAACAAACCAAATTGCCCTCACAATTAGAGAGGTTTAAGATCAGTACTCCATGAAAGATTTTCTAAGCATGCTAGTAATGCTGACAGATTAGCCCAAGGGAAAATCACATTTTCTATTGATAGGGTGATTTGCAGTGTCACGTAGATATGCAACCATTTAAATCTCTAGCTGTTACAAAGCAGTTGTTTTAGCAGAACACATATTACTTGACAGGTCTGAGCCACATTGTTTTTTTCAATATAATAATATAAACGTTCAAGGGAGTATGTTACCAAACAAACAAAAAAAACGTAATTGTACGTTCTGTACTATTCACACACAAACCCATTTCTACATTAAAAGAAGATTCTGCTAATGATAATTTACTATACCAGCACTCTTGTAGTTACATAGTTATTCTGGGTTTAATAAAAAATCTAAAGTTCACCCAGCATCACCAATCGAAAATAGAAAACTAGCAAGCTTCACCTACAAGCCCCACCACTCACCCATGCCACATATACCACCCTGCATGAGAACACAATTAGGGCACGGGCACACTGCGCCGCACACGAAATCATGTGCGTTGCCGCGATTGCAATGTTCGAAAAAAAAATCGCACGCACAAAAATTGCATCAAAACCATGCTAGTGTGGCCTAGCCATTAGTCAGGATTGGATGGATACATTTAACTGTCTGTAAACCTGGATATTCTGTCTAATGGGATTTATGGGGCACAAACACTAACAAATCCTGATCGTACGATTGATTAATCATATGATCGTTCCATCGTAAGATAACATTTTTCCATTGAACCGATAATAACATTTTCACAAAATGATCGTACGAAAATCCATACACGAACCGACAATCATACGATATCCGGATATCCCAATATGGTGCGTGTATGCGTATGAGGCCGCAAAGTCATTATAATTTTATCAGACGTTCTACAACCGTACTGCCTTCACAGTGAAGAGTCAATTACTTTGCTTAAAGGAATAGTTCACTGGAAAAGTGAACTACTCCTTGAATGCATTGATTGAAGACCGGGAGATTAAGGAGCTTTGCCTTACCTCCCCTTCTTCAATTAATTTCTGTGGAGCCAGGAATGAAGATAGAAGAAACTTACTTTTTGCGTGATCCTCCGCTGTCACACTGAAATTACTGACCGCTTCCTGGTTCTGAATACTTATAACGCGCATTATCGTGCATGCGTGCTATAGTTAACAGAACCAGGAAGCAGTCGGGACCTGTCATTGTGGCCGTGGTGGATCGCACGAAAGGTGACTTTCTTCTATCTTCATTCATGGCTCCATAGAAATTGACTGAAGAACGGGAGGAAAGGCACATCTCCTTTACCTCCCGGTCTTCAATAATCAGTGCATTAAAAGAATTCCAGTGGACTATTCCTTTAAGCTGAAATTGCTTTTCCTCCATTGTGTAGGGGCGGCACTTGTCTGGTGTTCACCCCAAGGACCCCCTGCTAATTGAATATACTTGCCTCTAACATATTTGTGAAAGGTACCAATATCCTCTCAGATGCTTTTATTCCAGAAAAACAAACCCAACTTCAATAATTTAACTTCATAATACATTTTCTCCATTCCTATTTCTAGCTTAGTTGATTTTCATTGTACCCTTTCCAACTCATTGATAGCCTTTGTGAGAACTGCTATTCAAAATGTAACAGCACATTCTAGGTGAGTCCTTATAATGGATCTGCACTGATCTAATTAGGGTTTCAACCCTCTATATACAAAAGTGTTGCATTTGATTAGCAGACACTGCCTAACATTGATTAGAGTTAATTTCTTAATTTAGGCAACTCCTTATACTATTCCCTTTAGGGTACAGTTAGCATTTACGCTGTTTCTGCCAAAATGCACAACTTTCCATTTCCCAATATTTAAAGGAATGGCCACCAAAAAAAATGTAAATAATGTTTTACATTTCTATATACATGATAAATCCTGAATGCTCTAAGCTTACCTCTTAAAAAAAGAAATCAGTTAGAATCACCATCCCTAAGTTGAGTGCTCAAGCTTGTTTTGAATTTGAGTATACACAAGATGGAGTTTGGACCCCCAGTCAATCACTGGTTGTGACATTAGCATCATGGCTGTGATTAATCACAGAGGCGGCAGGAAACATCAGTAAATGTGGCTAATGGAGGTGCATTCAGAGGTAAATTGTTGTGGTCGGGGTTACCAAGTATATAGAGAAAAGCAGGGTTATTCAATAAAAGTTCTTATCGTTTAAAATGGTGCTAATTTTGCCCCAACCAATCAGATGTTAGCTTTCAAATGTTAAATAAGTTCTGATTGGTTGGGGCAAAATTAGCACCATTTTAAGCGATAAGAACTTTTATTGAATCTCCCTGTAAGTACTTTATAAATGTCTTGATTTTTGAAGATAACCACTAGATGGCATTATAGATTCAAATGCTCTGCTCTATATAAACTTACTTTGCACGTTTTCACTTTATCATTTCTGAAGGTGTCATGTGGCACAGAAAAGTTACGTGTGTTGAAGTCTGGTGTGCACTATCAGTTACTGTATACCAAGTGTATAGAGAAGGTGGGTAGGTTTTTAATTTTTTGGTGGACATTAAATCTTAATTTTCACATTGCAGCCCATTGACCAAGTTTATTTAATTCTGCAAGGTGAGGACACCTATACATTTATAGATTTAACCAAATAGTACTTCAGCAAATTTATTTTGTATAAATGCAAATTTCTCTACAAAAATGTGAGTAACATTTTGTAAAATCCATGGCTTTTTATTATTATTATTCAAGTTAGTGCACATACGGTTATCTGCTTTCTACGGTACATAAATCCCTTGTTACCAGAATGTCAAATGTATCTTACTTCCATTCTTATGAATTACCACAAACCATTAGCAAGCTAAGGACTAAACTTCTTAACAGCAAGGGAACTATAATGCTGACATACCTGTCATGGGTAAAAGTCATACTAGCAATTTTTTACAGATCCTAAATAATTTTTGAAAGAAAGCGACAAATGTCTAGTTACCTGATTACACCCTCTTTAATATGATTTTCTAGTTCTTCAATGAATTTCTCTCCTCTCATCCAGTAGATCATAGGACCTGACTCTCCACTAAATCCAAAGAAAGCTTTGCAGAATACGTTGAGTGGGCTGCCTGGGGATAAAAAAGAAGAAGAAAATGTTAAGCACCTGCTTCCACCACTAGTATATTATAAATGATTGCTTTAGAACATAATGACATTTGTAGCTGGTTGGAACTTTTTTTTTTTAGGAAGTTCTAGTTACGGCAGGGAGATATTGAAAATAATGGGTATTTAAAGGGCAAGTTCACCCTTAAAACAAAAATCTGTTCAACTGTCAATTACCTTCCCCCAATCAGAACAGATATATTTTGCACTTAATTAGCTGCATTGCTAACCAGGAACTTAAGGATTATGATTGTCCCCATTCTGGCAGAGTAAAGGTGCCCATACATCTATAAGATTTTACTTACCCGACCAAGCGCTCACGCGATGTTCATCGATGCTGCCGGAACCGCTTCTCCCGATCTTACATTTGACCGACATGTGATCGCAAAATCCCATTCAATGATTCAATGATTGACTGCTGTTTCACCTGATGCCTCCTCTGAACATGCTCAAGCATATAAAAAGCTCTTAGAACAGAGGGAGGAGGCAGATATTTTTGCTAGAGCGTATCATTAAAGGATAAGTACACTTTAATAGCAAGTTAAGTTAAATTGGAAGCAGCAGCTGTCAAAAATCTCACCAACCACCCCTTTCCCCACCCCCCTAGGTCCCTCCTGAGCCTAACTTTGCTGGTCTAAAGTTTCTCACATCTTGGATGTGATGTGAAGACTGTTTTGCTCCTCCCCTCTGAGACTTGCTGGATCCCCTTCTTCATAAGCCTCCAAAAGCAGGGATTGTGAGGTCCGTGTACGCATGTGGCGTGATGTCAGCATGTACACAGATGCTCCACACTCTGCAATCATTGACTGTATAGTTGCATACATATGAAGGGATATTCAGCAAAGCCCATATCGTAAATGCAGAAATCGCAGCACCACTAGTTACTTAAGGTGCAATAACATGTAAATAAAAAAATAAAATTGTTTTCACAACCCAATAATGGTGTTGTATATTAACAACTGCAACACAGTTGGCAGTTCAGCATGTTAATAAACAACACCATTATTGGGTTGTGTTAAGACCTGTTGTAAAGACCATTTTCTTTTAATGCATGTTATTGTTGCGAACAGGGCAAGGTCACTGCCACATGCGGCTATATAAGGGATTGGAGGAGAGTAATTATTTACTTATGGGGCCCATGCATGCAACAATCCCCATTGCACGATATAGGGACATTCCAATTGTGTGCGATCCGGTCATGTATTGGCTGATCGGACACCGTCCATACACTTCCCCCCCCTTCTCGTACAATCCTGGTATTATATACTTGGCATTGCTGCATGTACGGGCCCTTTTATCATTTAGTGACAGTTTGGAGCAGTATGTTCCTATCAGAAGTCTTTAAAATTCCTATAATTAATGGAAATAGTTTCACAATTCATATACTTCATATTACAAACACTTCCAATATAGTTAATACTGTTCCAAGTCCATCCTAAACACCTTTAATT
The DNA here is from genome assembly GCA_019447015.1 of Hymenochirus boettgeri. Lineage (NCBI taxonomy): Eukaryota > Metazoa > Chordata > Amphibia > Anura > Pipidae > Hymenochirus > Hymenochirus boettgeri. Next base: position 174,043,009 of record CM033476.1, read on the forward strand.
TATGCTTGTGAAGGTTCTCATTCATCCAGGTCATGGTATATCTGTTGTATTCAATTAGATCAACTGGACTTGAAATGTAGTTCTTGAAGACGTTTCGCTAGTCATCCGACTGGCTTTCTCAATTCAGAATGACTTGTACAAGAATCTGTGGCAATTATGTACCCTGGAAAATCCCAATTAGCATATCACAGCCAGGTGTTAGGGGTGTGATTGGATAGTGGCTAAGAGGTGTTATAGGAACGCCCAGAGTAAGGTGTTAAAACAGCATTGTACATGGCAGACAGTTGGTGTCGAACCCCCCCACCTCTATTTAGGCTTGGTTTCTTTATTTTCACATAAATGGCCTCCTTAACACCTCTCTTGAACCTTTAATTTATATCCATGTATAGCTACTGTTTCAGATATCTGCAAATGGTAAAAGTAAAAAATTCCAAAAATAGTTGTGTATTTTTATAATCACTAACCCAGACACACAGGAAAATGTGTCACATATTAATGAACCAAGATAAAAATGAGTTCCCTGGCTCTACCCATTCGCCTGCCACTTTTAGAGTGGAAAATCAAAATCCAACAATGCAGTACATTAGGAATAATATCCATTCCTTGTATACATACTACACGCAGTATAATTTCACATGCCGAAGCATGGCCAAAACGTAATGGAGTTTGCATTGCTCCAATTTAATTTTATTTATCTTGCTTGTTGAATCTTGTCTTGAAAGTCTAATAAATTAGTAACAGCTCAGTAACGACAGTGTTTAGCATTGACAACCAGTCTATTACATTATTTGATTTAATTTACAAAGCATATATTACAGCAGTCCATTCCCATTTTCAGTCAACATTAAATTGTATTAAGCGGCTCTCATGCTAATGGTTTAACCTTTTTCCCCCAATCAACTTCAGCCTAAGAGAGCAAATGTACGTGGGTGTTAACGTAGCATTTAACTAATGGATGGGGACAATCTGGATGAATAAAAAGAAAAGCCTCAATGAGAACTCTTAGAAAAGGCAACATCAAGCCTTTATTTAGCACAAAACACTGGTCTGGGGGAACGTAAGGATAACCTTCCCGAGTGCTAATGTTCCCATGTTGAAAAGAGGGATGGAGGGATAATATGAATAGAATTTCTGAGCATCAACATTCCCTCAGGCAACAGCAGATGAAAGCGCAGGGTCAGAAGAAGAAAAGGACGCGCTGTTCGACAGCTCTCTGACCAAGTACAAGTGAAGGAGGCAAACAAACTATCCCCCACGTATTTCACACTGAGAACACAATCCATTCACACTAACTGTGCAGAGAGACATGTACCTGCCATTGCTGATCACTGTATCGAGCATTGCTGTGCGATACATTTACTGTAGTGTTCAGTGATTACAATTCAGATCTTTAAGAAAATATTTGACAATCATTGAAATTGAAATGTTTTTGGAGAAAAACTTATCTAAAAACTAAATTAGAAGGGGGCAATTAAATTAAATTAAAGGGCTGAAAAAAATTGCAAATACCTATGTTCATCCAAAAGAGTCTGTCGATATTTAATATGCAAACTTCAGGAGCATTTACACGTATGCTTTATTTGCATATATGTTTGGCCCCCAGTTCCACTGACCAATCTGAAGGTTGTTAAGGGTGTTGGATCAACCACCCTGCCTGATATTTTGGTCTGATCTGATATTTTTTCTCCAAACTTCTTATTAATGCTGCCTAAAAACTTGATAGATTTTCCTTACTGTTAAATGAATAAATCCTTTGTAAATGGAAAACTTATTGTTCTATATTTTTGATTGTTAAACGAGGGAGCATCTCCCAGCTAACAATCTTATGTGTGTTAAAGTGACTGCAAATCAAAGATGAACCTTTTAAAAATCTTATAGGATAGCAAGCTTACCTTCCCTCTGCAGCCAGGGATCCCCCGAGGAATACCAGATGGGCAGCCAACCACACTTCTGCCTATTTTTGTCCCTCTCTGCATATGTACCTCCATCTTCTCTTGCATGTGTGCACGATTAAGTGTTTTTCATTTGTGTGTGCGCGGTTGGTCTCCGTTCAGCACAATTCTTAAGTTAGTTACCAGTCTCTGTTTAGGGGCACTTAAATTTACCAGTCTCTGTGGTACTATTATTTACTAGTCTTTATTTGCCACGCTCCATGGGGCTTATATGTCAGTCCTTCAGTTCCCCACCACTGTTAAGTCAGCCATCCAGTTCAGCAGCCACTATTAGGTCAGCCCCCGGTTTACCAGCGACTGTTATGGCATCAGCTCTCCGGTTCACCAGCCACTGTAAAGTTGTCAGCCCTTCAGTTCACTAGCCACTGTTAAGTTGTCAGCCCTCTAGTTCATTATTCACTGTTAAGTCAGCCCTCCAGTTCACCAGCCAATGTTAAGTCAATATAGAGGGTCAGCTTTAAAAAGTTTTTCTAAGTTGCCAAAAGGTCTAAAACCTCTACTGTTTATAGCTGGGTCAAGCATGCACGGTGTGAAAAAAGAGAAACTCCATATACTGTAGCTACTCTATCACCTTGTGCTAAAGTCAGACCCAGTCCCCTAATTTAAAGACTGACCTGATAGCCTACCCGCAATGTAATAGCAGAACTACCCCACTCTGCACCAAACTGTGACAGGAGCCCCTCTCCATGTGAAAAAGCCTTGTCTGTATCAAGGATACCCTGCATCAGGGTCACCCCAGCTGGACAGTTACACTGACCCCCACCCCTCCCTTCAGAATTATCCATTTCCTTAGGCCTGCAGATTTACATAAAACTTTGCTTAAGGGACCTGCACTGGTAACTAACTATAGAAAGTATAACTGCATTTTTTTTTTCCGGTCTCCCCCCTCCTTGCTCCTTAATCAGTGGCAGCTATGTTCTTACCTTGATCCCACATCGCACACACGATTAAGGGAAGAGGGGGGAAGGAGTGACTGGTGCATCTCCGGAACAGATTGTGGCCATAATTGTTTACCATGGGGGTGTGGGGGGGGGTGTGTGTGAGGCTCGGGTAAAGCACTTCCTGGTTAAAATCGGCACGTTACTACATAGTAGCGCACTCATTATTAGTAGAAGACAGTTGGGTCCCATAGGGATCCATTAAGGGGGTAGATTATACACAAACTATATCCTGTATAGAAATAGCCATTCATATACTGTAAATTGCTACACTCTCCTATTGCCCTACACTTTATCCTGCCTGTGTTTGGGGCTTTGTAAATGTCCACTTTAATATTAAGTTAATATAATACATCATCCAGTTCTCTGGACATTTTCTTTAGAAATTCTCGGTCCCTGCTGGAGCAGAGTTCCATTTTCTGTAGAAATGGCTTTTAACATTAAAGCTGTTTAAATCCACACTACAATCTCACTCTAAAATGCTTTAAATTGGAAAGGTGATGGAGGTCAGATTGCTGTTTATTTGTGTAGATCTGAATGTTACCATATTCATTGCCTGGTCACAAAATCTCCTGCATCTATTTAGTCGTTTCTTTCTCTCTAATGCACTCTGCAGGTCACTTATTGACTTATTACAATTGACAGTGCTCAGATGTAAAGATCTGTATAGTGAACACAGATCAGCAGGCAACACTGGGATCCATTAAACCCTCTTTTGTTTAGAATTACAACTATTTCCTGCGGGTTCTAATTATACTTGCTGTCATGTATCTGATGTACTGAGAAATACTGAACCGAAAGGTGATAGATAAATCTATGGCTTACAGAAACATTGTTGATAATTTACATTAGTAATTAAATACATACACACAGCTGTCATGTATTGCATCATGGGGATTCCAGACATTATATTGTTTGAACTTTAAAGACGTTTGTTTATATATCACCTAACACACATACAGGGTTATTCAATAAATGTTCTAAAATGGTGCTAATTTTGCCCCAACCAATCAGATGTTAGCTTTCAAATGTTAAACAAGATCTGATTGGTTGGGGCAAAATTAGCACCATTTTAAACGATAAGACCTTTTATTGAATAACCCTGTAATTTTATAATATAGGTGTAGCTTTAGATAAATAAGACATTGTAAGTATAGAGAGTCTACAGTTCACCCAACAGTCCTATTGCCATTCTACAGCAAAGTAAACCTGAGTTTTATGGACTACACTCTGCAACGTATAGTAGAGAATGGGATTAAAGGAATGAAGGAACAGCGTGTTTTTAAACCATGCAGACATTCAAGGGAACATGAAGCCTGTGGCATCGTGCCACCCAGATATCACTGAGAGAGTTTAAAGTGTTGGAGATAAATTCCGAAAAATCTAATTAGAAATTACCTGTTTAATGCATGGTGCTTACTGATTTAGCTCTGTGACACAGCGACCCAATGTACTTTGCAGTATGGAGTTGGTCTTAGGCCTTGCTTACCTGTGTTGATATTTCTGCTCAATCAGCCATCTGACTAACATTTCGGTTGAATCAGCAGTAGAAACTTCAGCTGTTTTGTCAGTAGTTTTCATTGATGACATTTTGTAAACAAAACAAGGTTTTGCTGTACATCCCCACTTGACTTGTTTTGAACCGCTATTGTGTTTTGAACTGCTAATTTAGCCTATAAATACGTGTAATTTAAATGCATGTTCCATGTCAATGGAGAGCCTTGGAGATTAACAAAAATTTTAATTTTCTGCTCAGCTCAGTGGTGTCGAAAATCCACAGAAAATCCACTTTGAACCCAATTGAAGCTGATTTTTTGAATTCGAACATCAAATTTCAACATCGAATTTTCGCCGTTAATTTTTTCCCTTTTTTGACCATGAATTTTATACTTTTTGAAGCTTAATGCCAACTAAATTCCACCCTTCAAAATTCTGATAGATATGCTGGATTCAAGAATTTGAGAAATCAGAAATGGCGTTTGGTTCACAAATTGGATCTGATCACAAGAGAGCATTAAGTAGCAAGCAAAATAGTTTGCTTAATATATTACCCATATAATTACCTATACTTTAATTGCTAAACATTTTTCTAAGCACTGGGGTCTAAGTTTGAACATTTGCTGTAGAAGTATCAAGGCCCAAAGGCCAAAAATTTAAGATATTACATATTATTAAATCACTTAGTAATAAATATTTAATTTATTATAATAATGCCATTATTGAACTGCATTTCCCAGCATACCCCTATTAGTCTTTGGGAAGGATGACAGCGAGCATCATTTGACAGCATCTAAAGTTTCACACAACATTTCTGATTTAGACTTTGCTCTCCTTAACTTTGGCCCAACCCCTCCTGCATATCCTGGACTCTTATATATTTAACTCTGGCATTAGGCTCAGAGGCAGAAATCAAGACACTTTCATAAAATGTCAGTTGTTGCTCACACAGTATTAGAAGTTTTTGTGCTTTAGTTTTCCTTTAACTTAAAATAATATGTAGCATCCTTGGGTCACCTTGCCTGCTTTAAGTCACACGTTCTAAAGAGAACTCTTTTTTTTATCATTGCAGTTTCTTTACTCTGCCAATCATGCAGATTTGATTTGAAATCCCAGCTGATAATATCTCTAGCAATGTCTTTTTGATGGCTAAATCTTATTTTGCATGTTTGATGGATGAATCACACAACAATGTATTAAATCTCAAAGGGCTCTTTGATTCAGGATGACATAATGCAAAGTAGCTGTATTTAAATACATATATTCTGGAGATCAAACAGCATTTTAGTGGCTCTACAAGTACAAACATGTCTACCTGATATCATCCAATTTCAGTAATGTAGAAAACTGAAAATCTAAAGCAGTGGTACGCAAAATGCTTTGCCGTTCAATAACAAAGTCCAAAGTGTAGTTAAAGGGTATGTATAGATTACCTTTTCTGCACAAGTAGTTTGTAGAGTAGTTTACACATATGGAAACGGATTTTTACTTTGCTGGGGGCATTGGAAAGCAATTCAAAAAGCACAGCCTAGGTCAAAGGTTTTAGGTCTAGCTGGGTGTGCTCTTACTTTATGTGCTTAATCTTTCCCTTGGACCCTAAATTTAAATAGTCTATGTAGTATATCAATGGTCAGTTAGTAAGTCTGTTGAACTCCACAACTAACAGCCACAATTTCTGTATTCCGGATAACTAATCACAATTGCAATCACAGCCCAAACTCTGCTTGTACAGACATATTAACAGATTAAGGTAATGATTGGTGGGGCATCTTGCCTTCAAGCAGTGCTAATGTGTAAGGTTGAATGGCTTGTTTACCTATAATAATTTCTATATAGCCCTGAAATGTAACTAATAGGGTGGAGGATTTTTATTTTTAGGATATAATTGGATGTTAACACACTATGAATGATCAATAGTCATTCTAAAGTCTCATTGCTAATCACTAATTACTTGTGTTGGAAATGTACGTAAGATACAAGTGCAATTAACACTACAAAGTACAATAATTACTTTTGTTTGACATTCAATTCACAGTTCCCTTGAACTAATTTAGAGGAAGTGATTTTTAGGCAGTTCTCAGGCGTGCCACGTAAGAAATTCTATGGTTGGAGGCATGGGTTAAACACTCACTGAATCTAGAAGACTTGTCATTATTTCAAAGCCAAACCCTACCATTTACATTTTTGTGTTCACTGGAAATTGTCTGATCCAGTCTTTGCTTCTTAGACAAATATACCGTTTGTCAGAATAATTAGGAAGAAATGTATTAATTAGACTGTTCCATCCTAGTAGTATATTATTTGCCTTTCTATCCAGCCCCTGTAGTATATTTTTCGTATTTCTGTTTGCACGCTAAATTATTATTACTACTATTATTGTTATTATTTTATTATTATTATTATTATTATTATTATTATTATTATTATTATTATATCGGGCAGTCAAACAGAACCATTTACGCTTCTCTGATTCCCAATAGTTTATCTCAAGGAAGTTTTAGATGAATGCAATTGTGACTTTAAAGCTCACAATTTTATTCTGTATTGCCTTTTAATTCTCAGATAGGCTTGCTGTGAAATATAACTACAAAGAATACTGCTTATTTGACAGAATGCAAAATTAGATTGATGTTCCAGGGGGGAGGGAAGACATCTTTTTTTCTACTGAAGATTAGGAGGTAAAGAAACCATAAAAAATGATTTGTGGACTGCATAGAACAATCTCTTTGCCCGATATGCACTTCTCTTAGTTCAGGAAAACGTATTTTGATCATTTTTGTTAGGGGCTAAAACATTACAGTGAACAACACTGCACATCTCACAAACATTCATCTCTCTGCAAAGATAGAAATATGTCTTCATTCTGTCATTTTTGAAAGCCTCTAACAAAATTCTGGCAGTCTGCTACTGAATAAATTAATAATGATTAAGTATAATAAACACTAAGGGTCGCTGTTAAAACCTATTATGAGAAGTAAAGTTGATTCTTTTTTTGTTTTTTTTCTTTAAATGTTTTAGTGACCCTTATTTTTATTTGAAATCATGCAGTTTTTATGGAAACACAAGTACAAAAAAATTAGCCTTAACCGAGCAGTAACTCGGTAAACACTGGCAATCATGACAGTAATTCATTTAAATATAAACAGTTTAAATATACTATTCCCTGTAACTATTAGATGCTATAATATCTGGTAGATTAATTTACTTTAAAAGCTCAACTAATTAGATGTTAAATCTGTACATTTATTTTTGTTGTCTATGGTTAATATAAATTATGTCACCATCCTGTTATGCAAATTGACAGTGTGGTCTATTCCAGAATAAGAACAAAGTAAACACCTGATGGTTATTTGAATTTATTTGGGAGATTTTTTCACATCTGCCACTATTTTATAGATTGATACACTAAATTCATCAAAAAGTTCTGGACTGAATACCAGAAAAAACCTAACACTGAGCACAATGTCCTTGGAATGTTTTGTCCTTCATCAGTCTTTGAAACACCTCATTGATGATTAGACTCTTAGAAGCTACTTTACACCCTTGGGAGGAAAAAAAGGGTGGAAGGGGCAAGCATTGCAAGTAAAGTCATACACTGGGTTTAACCCACTAAGAACATTAGCTAATAGCTCAAAATTAACGTTAACAGTAAGAAATACAAAGATCACTGTATTCATAATATAAAACATTTTAACTTCATAATTTATATGTTGGAGTGTTTGACATCTTTGCAACTTTTGCGCTGCTATGAATCCTAGACCCTCAACATATTAGCAAAAATTAAGATGTTTTTCAATGGTCATGATAAATTTCTTAATATAAATGTAACTGTAATAAAGTTAACTCTTGAGTATTTAAGTTACAGGGACAGTAATAGTGCTTCCCAAATCTCACCAAGTGAAACTTGCAATTGCCAGATCCAGCCCCCCCTCCTTCTCTCAGGGCCAAGTCTAAGAGAAGAAGTGCTCTGCAAGAAGCACACCAATCCTGGACTCAGGGAGGGGGCAGGGCAGACCAAACTTAGTGATTTATAGCAATCGATTGAAGCCCCAGTTGGAAGCACCTAGCAGTTCAGTTTCTCATCTGTCCTAGATCATGGATAGCTAGTTTAATACACCTAAAAGCTCTGTAGACTGTGTGTGATCCTACCTCATGCAAAGTGACCGACATCTGGTAATATAGTCTACCCCACAACCACAAACTTTACTACGGAGGCCAATTGTGCCCAATTGTGTGGAAAGTTAGTGTTTAAACAAGTTTTGGTGATATGTACTTGTTCCCTAGACCTTTTCCCAGTTCCCAGAGCCATTTACAATAAGCTACCATTGCTATTTTATATGTATTTTAGCAGAACTTTTTCAAACTTTTTTTCCCCATTGACTTCAATGGGTCCATTTTCGAACTATAAAACTTTTACTGAAGTTCTATAGTTCTAAAAGAACCAAACTTTATGAAGTTCAGCCATCTCTATAACCAACTACTGATTATAGCCGATGACACAGCTAAGCACCATTTACAAGGCTATTATTTACATGATATTCATGGCTTTTGTGTATTTTTTTATATTTTCAGTTATTTTTTAAAAACAGCTTAAAAATATAGGAAAATTCTAATGTTCTAAAATATGCTACAAGATTAAAACAATTTAGTTTGGTTACATCAGGAAGGAGAGGAAATCTGGTGCAATCGTTTTCACTTAGCAATACAAAGCTCTGAAAAATAATGATAGCTGCTATATTAAAAGTATTGTGTTGACACACTTCAGCAAGTGTGATAATTTAACTCATTGAAATCTATCAAAGTAAAATATGGTCCTACTTTAGCACAGTAGTTCAGTTACGGAAAACCTGTTTATTATCTATAGAAAGTATAACACAAATAAACATATATCTAGGACAGGGGTTCTCAAACAATGTGCCTCCAAATGTTTAAAAACTTCAACTTCCAGCATTCCTCAACTACAGAGTGAAGTTAGGGAACCTGGGAGTTGAAAAATACAGTGTTCTAGCAGTTTTGATGGCCACTAAAACTATGAATTTTGGCCCAAAACTTTTGTTGCAAAAACCTAAATTTTGCAGTAAAATTTCCAGTTTCCTCACTAAAATTTTGTCAATGAAACCATGATTTCTAAGACTGAGTTTTACTACCAAAATGTTATCAGTAAATTTCAACATGAAATCTTCCAGCATTTTGTGACCTGCAGCGTAAGTGAAACTACAGTAGATGGATCGGCCAATCTCACTTTTATTTGGTAATAGCTAGTCATATTACTGGGTGCACTTGTAGAATCTACAATAAACATGTTCAGAAATGTTAAAGAATTTTCTTAATTTTGACATTCACATGGGTCTAGGACCCAATGTTGCATTGATCTTCTTAGTGTGTCATACCCATTCAACACCCCCCCCCCCCCCGAGTTACTCCTCAACTGGACTCATATATTCTCGATGTTATCTCTATGGATATGGTTGTTTTTTTCTCAGTATCCATAGTAACTGCTTTATCAGATCTTAGCTTTTCAAACGGCTGTTGTTTTTAAACTTTTTTTAAAATTCTATTTCTAAACTGAATACTTACCTATTGACTCACTGGAGCAGAAAGTAGTTGGTTTAGATGGCATTTATAAAGAGAGCAGTGGGTGGGCATGACACAGGCTAGAACTCTTAAAAAGAATGAGAATTCAACATCTATCAAACATAAGCCTTTGCTCTTTTCTTTGCATTATGCCTAAGCATTCATCTGTGTGTATTTTTGTCTTTCTAGTAAAAATACTCAATTTATTAAATGTAACATTTTAAATAAATGACAAGTAAATTTGTCTCTATAAAGGAAAGCTTCATCTAATTTTTTCAAACATTTTTAGTTATTCTAACTTGTTGCTGTGTTTAGGAATTGTCCAACTTGATATGTTCCAAAAAGCAGCCATTCTCCTTGCAACATGTGTATTGTACAAACAAGCTCCTTATTTTCCAGCCCATTCAAAGCTGGTGACTAATCTGTTTAATATAGTGGCATCAGCTCAAAAAGCAGCAACCTAAAACAAAATACAGCAAATCTGTAGGTCTACTTATCAGAGACATGTAGTTCTTCTTTGATGGATTAAATATAAAGGTTTTTTTAATGAGATTCTTAATGACTTGGGAGGTGCCAATGGGCCGGTAAATCAACATACCATATATACTCGAGTATAAACCGAGTTTTTCAGCTGAAAAATCACTGAAAACTTGGACTCGGTTTATACTCGAGTCACAGCTTACCTTACCATTCCGGCAGCCGCACGATCTTTCTCTGCACTGGCGCGCCGCCTGATGTCACAGCCCGGGCGCCAAGCCCGGCGCCGGGCAGTGACGTCAGCCGGCGCGCCAGTGCAGAGAAAGATCGTGCGGCTGCCGGAATGCAGAGGAGTCTTCAATGCTGGCCCAGGATTCGTGCGGCTGCCGGAATGCAGGAGTCTTCGAGCTGGCCCAAGGATTCGTGCGGCTGCCGAATGCAGAGGAGTCTTCAATGCTGGCCCTTGCTTGGATGGAGAAGAGCCCACAGGGAAAGAGCCCACAGGTACTGAACTGGGTGGGAGGGGGAGGGTGGGGTGGCATTCAGATGTTTGGGAACTACAACTCCCAGCATGCTTTATTAGCTGGGAGTTGTAGTTTCCACCATCTTGAATGCCACCCTCACTTGGAATTCAAGATGTTTGGAACTACAACTCCCAGCTAATAAAGCAGGCTGGGAGTTGTAGTTCCCAAACATATTGAATGCCACCCTCACTGGAATTCAAGATGTTTGGAAACTACAACTCCCAGCTAATAAAGCATGCTGGGAGTTGTAGTTTCCAAACATCTTGAATGCCACCCTCCCTTGGCATTCAAGATGTTTGGAAACTACAACTCCCAGCATGCTTTATTAGCTGGGAAGTTGTAGTTTCCAAACATCTTGAATGCCAAGTTTCTACCCTCGGTTTATACTCGAGTCAACAACTTTATTAGGATTTTTAGCTGAAATTGGGTACCTCGGTTTATACTCGGGTCGGTTTATACTCGAGTATATACGGTATGTATAATTGCCCATGGGCTGGTAAAAAATAAGAAAGAAAAATACAGAATGATACAGAAATAACAGCATAAACATGGATCTAAATGTTTAAAGGCAGCTTAAATAGCAAGGTAAGCACTAGTGTTCATGTAAAGTTTGTTGTCTTAGTTGGTGAAAAGTCAGAAAGACTATAGGACATATTCAAAAAGTCACTATTTTTAACTGTGTTTTAAATACAATGGGTGTTAGCTATTAATTAGTTAATTCCATCTATATTGAAGTTTGAAAAACATGATAAAAAATCTAAAGCATAATTTCTATGAAGGTAGGAGGCAAAACTTCTACCCCTAATTTGTGAACTCTAGGAGATGCCTTTAAAGATGGTCTCTCTTGGTGTGGCTTACAGCTCTCCATATCCATATACTGTATGTGAGTATAAGGTAGTAACCACTCTAATTGCAATTCCACCTATACATTAGCGATCTATGTATTTTCTCTCCCTAGGCAGACCTATAGGTAATTATGTACAAAGTGACCAGACTGAGGTGATAAGCAGCAGAGAAAGGTTTTATTTTAAAAGGACTGGTTTCCAAGTTAAATTAACTTTGATTGGTTGACCAACTGAAGGAAGGAAGAAGCCAAGATAGAACTTTTAAGACTTCATCTTGCCAGAAAGAAAGTCCAGTGAAGAAGCAATGCAAAACTATAAATATAAATATTTGTTAAATTAGAAATAATTGGTTACTGAAAGCTCCCGTAATAGTCCTTATTATCTTTAAAACAGTGAAACAACAAGTGGCACTAAAAATCTCTATTTTAATGCTAGAAATTTAATAAATATTTTTTGGGGGATTTTGCTTTTCATTATAAGTTATAATGACTTCCTTGCTCAGGAGCCAGTTTATATTATTTATGTTTCCTTCGTGCTCACATGCCATGTTCCCATAGATACTGTAGAAGATGAGCTTTATTGCTTTCTTTTGGGCTTCACTCTTGCTGAGACTTACCATCTGGGGCCACAAGACTCAACGAAAGACTCACTTGTGCAATATTCATGTCACAGTGGTGCATAGTTACTAAGGAAACAAAATACAGAAGAAGCTCCTTAAAGGACAAAGCTAGTCTATATTTATACTGTAACATACTGAAACTTTTAATTAAACTACAGATGACATTTTAACAGTGAAATATTATTTAGATTAACTTTACTATATTGTTTTAGGGGGGAAAAATAATCTGCTTGATGTAAAACCAGGGTTATCACATGAAATATTACCTACAAAAACAAATTTCTATGTATGGATTCAATAAAAAGCAGTCAATAGTAGAGATGACCGAAAGTTAACTTTCGTTTCATTTTCAGATTTAAACATCTCGGGAAAATCCTGAAAATCCGAAAACGGAACATGCTTTCAGTTAGAGATGTCCGAACTTCGAAAAATCCGGTCCGCGCGAGGATCCGCGAATTTTCGAAAAAATCCGTAAATTCGAAAATCCACGAGCGGACCCGTTAAAACGTATTAAAATGAAAGTTCGTCAAAATCAGCATTAAAAGTGGTCTAAATAGCCTTGGTAACGTACACTTAATCACTCAGGGACCTGGGTAATGTCCTTAGAAACACGTATCAATGCCTACAATACCTAAAAATTACAGTCCGCCAGCGTGATTTTAAAAAAACGGTATTTTCTCGAAAATACGAGGATTTCCGTAATTACGAGGATTCCCGTAAACCCGCGGATCTCCGTAAAAACGAGGATTTTCGTAAAAACGAGGAACCGGAACTTCCTTCCTGCAAAATGGCATCTTCTGTTAGGCAGCTGTATGCCATGAGGTACCTCCTGTCCAGGGGGTATGATGACTTCCCCCCTGGAACGTATCGTGTGCAGCGCAAAAAGCGCAGGATCATGGAGGGGCTGCAGCGACGGATCCTGCGCCGCTTTGGCTACCAGACCACTGTCTCTACCCTCCAGAGACAGTGGTCGGATCTCAAGAGGCAGAGGCCTCAATATGTGGCAGCCGTACAGCAGATGATGGAAGGCAAGTATACTTTTTATTATATTACTGTATTGTAATAGGTAGTAAAATATTTTAATTCACTTCTGACAAAAACATATTTATATATATATTTTTAAAAACATCAATAATCCTTAAATTTGGCTTGAGAGAGAGAGAGATCCAAGTTCTTTGTATTTCTCATTCACTGGTTATTATTAGATTATTATTATTATTTAACATAACACCTATAAATTCAAAATGATACCCACACATAGACACAGGTAAACACACTTGGTGGCCCACCCTTCCATTTCCATGGCAGCCTTATTTAAAGGCTAAGTAAAGTTAAAAATGAAATCGATCATTAAAAATTGATTTCTTTTTATCTTATAAATGCACACTGATACCCACACATAGACACAGTTAAACACACTTTACTGGCCCACCCTTTTAGTTACATGGCAGCCCTATTTGAAGGGAAAGTAAAGTCAAAGATAAAATGTTGATCAATTATTAAAAATTGATTTTTACACTCCAAAATTAAAAATGTTGTGTTACCCACAAAATCTATACAGATACAAGTACACACAGCTACTGATGCTCCCCTACGCCCAACCAACTTTTCCCTTTCCATGGCTACAATACACACAATAAAAATATAAGTACTTAGCCAGAATAAGGTATGAAATCATTGCCATAGAAATATGATTGACTTTTAAAGAAACTATAACATATTGCTTTATTTAATCTGTATTTTCAAGCAGAATTCAAAGTATATAATTAAATATATCCTTTAGATATATCATTCATTATGTATTTTTTTATTTTAATTTGCAGGGGAATCTTCCTCGGATACCCCACCCTCACCACCATCCCCGCCAGAGGAAGAATGTAAGTGCAGCCTATTGAAAAAAAATTTTTTTCTAAATCTTTAATTTGTCCAAGGCCACATTACAGTGCACACGAGCGCGAGTGCTCCAGAAACAAGCATACAAGCGCATGTTTCCGGTGCGCTCATGTGTATTGCCGTGCGAGTGCAGTACGATAGCATAATTGTGCAAAAATTGAGGATCACATTAATTGTGCCACACTATTGTGTGCTTTTTAACACGTTGATATGTCCAAGCCCTTTATCCAAATGTTTGCATAATTTTTGACAACTTCTCCGAGAATTGTTTTAGTAAATGTATTCGAACATTTAATGACAGTGAGAGTTAAAATAAATTTCCTTTTTTTTTTTAGCACTACCACCAACTAGCCCCCCGACCTCTCCATTGCCCCCACCGGGCAGTCCATTGCCCTCTCCGGGCAGCCCATCGCCCACTCCGGGCTCTCCATTGCCCCCACCGGGCAGTCCACCGCCCGAAGTGGAGGCACCTGGCACCAGCCAGACACGTAAGTGCATCCTAAGCAATTTTTTTATCTTTTTATTGACCTTGATTGTCAGCAAATAATTAGTGAAATTATCAGTCATAATTAAGTGAATTTTATTATTTCACTGATAAAAATTTTTGTTAAAAAAATGCAACAAATCTATTAATTTGGCTTGATAGACAAATCACAGTTCTTCTCATTTCTCATTCCCATTTATTGTCCCCAACTCTGGGCTGTATCTTGTCCCTCAGTTTTTGAGCTTAAGTTACGAAATTCGGTCCAAACATCCAAAATTATCCAAGAAATGTTCACTACATAGCCTTTTAGGAAATGTTCTTATACATGTAATATATTACTAATGGATTGGATGGTGATTGTTGAAATAAAACATTTTTTTTTCTACAGGCCCTCCGCCTTCTCCATGCCCTCCACCCTCTCCAGCTCCTACACCCTCTCCAGCCCCTCCAGGCTCTCCACCCTCTCCAGCCCCTCCAGCCTCTCCAGTCCCTCTGGCGGCCATGCTTGAGAATCGTAAGTAAATCATATGCAACGTTAATGAAATGTTATATACAAGACTATTAATATCTGTATTTTCCCAGTGTAAAATCCATGCTACATGATGCAACATTGGGTACTGTGGGTTTGACAATGCTTTTATGGGGGCTGTACCACTTCCAAAAAATTTTGTATGTAGCACAGTCCTAGTGATACAAAACCAAGAATGTTCTGAAACAATTTAGCAATAAACGTAATGTTGTATGCCAGCATTACCTACTGCTGTTTATCAGTGATCCCCCATGATGCAATAATATCGCTTTAAGTGGAAGTTCAGTGATAATATATATACTTTTAAGAAAAAAAGAGCAGTATTTATCCATCCCAATTACCTTAATCTGCCCATTCATCAATCAGCATTGTGTCTGTGTATAAATAAATGCAACGGAAATAATGATTTCCTGTTTGCAGGACCCCTAATAGAGACCGTTATGGTCTTGCCCTTGACCCAGTCCCTGGGTTGATTCAGTTGGTCAGTAGAGATCTGAGCATGTGTAACCCATCCAACAGCCAATCAGTAGAAATCACTGTTACCATAACTAGGTATGCATAATATAAACTGAGAATTTTAGAAATAATGATGTCTTATACTGAGCTTTCCTTTTTATGACATACCGCAACATTATAGCATTGCAGTACCATGTATGTGTAAGTAGTTATCAGGTGCAAAATTGCATCTACCGCATGGTGCTTTAGGAAATGTGCTCTTTTTGCTCAAACATCTTCACCACAATTCTCTCAATATCTTCCTCCACAGAACTACAGAGCATGCGGCGGGAGATGCGTCACATGGTGCGGAGCCTGAACCGCCGCCTGGACCGCCGCCTGACCAGACTGGAGAGGAGGGTACCCCAGTAACCCCAGTGTTTTTTTTTTTGTTTTGTTTTTGTTTGGATATAGTTGTAAAAAAAAGAAAAAAAAAAAAAAAAAAAATATATATTATATATATATATTATATATATATATATATAAAAACTGTTTAAAAAAATTGTTTTTGGGCTTTATTTTTCGATACATCAAATTATTCAGATAGATTCATAATCAATTTTTATTTGAAAAATTAAAATACACATCTATTTAGCTAGCTATATGTCTGGTACTTATAATTGTATATACCTTACCATTAATGCCATTACACACACCACATTGGCCACATTCCCCTATATAGTAGTTTGCACACAACAAGGGAAAGAAGGCGATGGGGGTACTGGGTTACATAATGTCCACTGCGGTTTGCCACCATTGTTGTGGGGCCAGGCAGGCTTGGCCCCACTGGACATACCCCTCACCCCATTGGCTACTCTCCCTCAAGGTATGCTTCGTGCAAGGGAAAGCAGGTGAAAGGGTAAGGCTTCGTAGGAACAGCAGCATTGAGTTACAGCAGGCCCACTGCAGTTTGCCACCATTGTTGAAGAGCCAGGCAGGCTTGGCCCCACTGGACATACCCCTCACCCCATTGGCTACTCTCCCTCAGAGTATGCTTCGTGCAAGGGAAAGCAGGTGAAAGGGTAAGGCTTCGAAGGACAGCCCATTGAGTTACAGCAGGCCCACTGCAGTTTGCCACCATTGTTGTGGGGCCAGGCAGGCTTGGCCCCACTGGACATACCCCTCACCCCATTGGCTACTCTCCCTCAGAGTATGCTTCGTGCAGGGAAAGCAGGTGAAAGGGTAAGGCTTCGTAGGAACAGCACCATTGAGTTACAGCAGGCCCACTGCAGTTTGCCACCATTGTTGTGGGGCCAGGCAGGCTTGGCCCCACTGGACATACCCCTCACCCCATTGGCTACTCTCCCTCAGAGTATGCTTCGTGCAAGGGAAAGCAGGTGAATGGGTAGGAACAGCACCATTGAGTTACAGCAGGCCCACACTTTGTAATATGGAGTACTGCTCTCGGGCTAGGCAGGATTGACCCAGAGCTGAAAACATTAGCCACAGAGTAGCTGTTGCGGCTGTATGAGATGGTCAGAGTAGGTGATACCACAAAGGTGCCTCATGGAGAGAGAAAGAAGAACAAATATGGAGTACTGCTCTCGGGCCAGGCAGGATTGAACCAGAGCTGAAAACATTAGCCACAGACTAGCACTGTCAGCTACACAAAACACACAGACACTGACACACAGATACAGAAAGACAAACAAAAAAACAGGACACCTAGACCTCTAAAAGGTCTAACACAAAATTTGTTCAAAGGACTTATAAGGGGGTTAGTCCTTAAAAGGACTTTTGGGTCTCACAAGGAAGGTTAGTCCTTAAAAGGACTGTTGGGTCTCAAGATGTGTGAATACAGGGGTGGGTAACAACAAGTGCTAAACCACCACACTGAAATCCACACACAGAAAGCTCAAAAAGTGCAAAAACCTCTCTCCAACTCCTACACTGTCAGGTCTCCACTAAACACACTCCAACACACTGACAAAATGTCACCTGTGAAGCAGCCTTTTATACCCAGGGGGCTGGCAATAATCATGTTAGCTGCCATTGGCTAATTTGTGTCATGTGGCTTGCTCCGTCTTGAAAATAATCCCCAAAATGCGAATTTACAAGAATTTCTCGTTTTTACGAAAATTCTCGTAATTACGAGAATCCGCGTAATTACGAGGATCTTCAGTTTTTCCGGGTAGATTCTCGTAATTACAGGGATACTCGTATTTTCGAAAATTTTCGGAAAAAAAAAAATCCGCGGTTCGGAAGTTCGGAAGGCGGAAAATCCAGAATAATCCGCCGTTCGCGGACGTGATAAATCCGCAGCGGATCCAGGTTCGGGTCCGCGAACCGCCCATCTCTACTTTCAGGACTTCGGATCCCATTTTTGATGATTATCGAACACTCAAGCTATTTTCGATAATCCTCAAAAATACCCTTGAACGTTTGGTAATCCTCGAAAATACGATCGAAAACTACTTTCGAGTTTCCGATCATGTTTTTCGAGGATTATCAAAAATAGCTTGAACATTCAACAATCATCGAAAGTGGGATTCGAGGTCCCGAAATGCGAACGATCAATCCGGTTTCGGGTGGAACATTCGGATTTCGGAACCGAGGGGTTCGTGTTGGATCGGACCCGGATCCCATTTCTAGTCAATAGATGAAAATAAGAGATGATAAAATTTGCCCACTAACATTGTTTATTTAATAGATTTCTTTCTCATATTTTCAATGTTGTTTGGGGCTTTTAGCAGTGGAAAGTAACAGGAGTAACGCAGATCCTAGACATAACAAGCAAAAACAACAGCCATTTGGCCTTTAAATTACACTAATAAAATGGATAATTTCAATTATTGGTGGAACAAGCTTTAAAGTTTAAATAAAAGTTTAAATAAAAATGGCAGAAATTTAGAAACATTAATATGGAACTGACACCGACCGGAGAGAAGCAGTCACTGATTCCCGCTGCTATAATGAATCCAACTTCAATTTCTTTTTTGGAATGTGTTGATTGTATAAGGTGGAAAGCAGTTGTATTGGATTAACAACTGTACGATTACTGAATTGTTAACAATGGTCTCTGCTTATCAATCATACTCAGTGTCATCTACTTGAAATAAAAACAAATTAAAAAATATGGTGCTGACACTGGCAAAGGTTTTCCAACGTGTCTGTTCACTCACTCGTCCGAAAAAAAGCATGCACCGTTCTTCACCTTGATTGACTGATACACTGAAATATCAGTCAATCAAGATGAAAAATTGTATGGTGCGTACACAGACTTAGTGGTGACAATCTACTGTACTTTCTGCTCTGTATAGCAGCATTGCACCTCAAAATGGCCAAGCACTGCTGCTCAAAATTAGAGATGGGATCTGGGTCAGACTCAGACCCAGATTCGACACGGAACCCCTCAGTTCCTAAATCCGAATGTTCCGTTCGAAACGCAATTGTTCGGATTTCAGGACTTCAGAGTGATTTTTCGTTTTTTATCGAACGTTTGAGCTATTTTCAAAAATTCTCAAAAATAGCCTAGAACGTTCGAAAATACTCAAAAATACGATTGGAAACTAAAATATTTTTTTTTTTAAATAGCTCAAACGTTCAATAAAAATCTAAAACTCACTCTGAAGTTCCACTTTCAGATTTTTGACAGTTTCGGCCATCTCTACTCAAAATCTATAATACAAGCTTCTGCAATTACATATTTTATCACATTTTTCTCCGTAAACACCCTGTAACTCCTGTTCCAAGACTTTAAAGGACAACTCCACCCTCATAAGAACTTCTTTTAGAAAGGATGGCCTCTTTAAAATATGTTGATATATTATAGTTTGTCCTATGAATTCATTACTGTATGTCTGCTATGCTTCTGGATGCCTCATGGAAACTGAGCAATTTAGATACCTGTACTGAGCCTGTACTGAGCCTGAGCATGCTCAGAAGAGGCAGATAGGGGATTAACATTCAGTCATTGGCTGTGATGTCAACTGTCAAATCCATAACTGACAGTTGCTAACTGGAAGAACCAGGAAGCAGAATCAGGGGAAACAGGACATTGTGCAGGATTTCAGGTTTAAACTATTACCGTTTAGGGTTTTGGGTGGTGATTTACCTGTATGTAAGTTTTCATTTTAGCGCTGGACTTTAAAATCTGTGCCAAGTCAGATCATCAGATTTGGTACCATTTGTGAACAATATTCCAGTTACAAAGAGCACATTTCTTTTGTTCATCCCACTATTTCCCATATACTCCAATCAATATAGTTCCCAGCACTTAAAATTAATTGATGTTCCAACTTACCCTTGACCCATTTGTAATTCCATTTCTCTACTCCTACTTACCTTTCTTAAAATACACTATATTCAACAGTCAACTTAATAATGTTAAAATGGATATCTAATTGTATCTAATATTGTATCTAATGTCTAATAATAACAGTTAAGCTATCTATTACATAAGAAAAAAGTGACCTTTGAGCAGTTACTAAGTACCATATAGACAACATGACAAATGATGAGGCTTAACAATAACAAAAGTAAGCCACACAGTAATCTAGCAAGCAAAATAATACAATGTATTAAATGTAACAACCCTAAAACAATCCTATAAAATACCACAAGAGAGACACGTCTTCATAGCTATAAAACATAGTTTAAAGGGAAAGTTCACTGGAAAATATCATTATTTTTTAAGTTCTTCGTTTATATTATGCATACTTATTTATTCTGCATATTCTCTTCCATTTTAAAAAATAAGTTGAAGTTATACCCCTTGCTGTTGACATTAGTGAGCTGACATTTTATGTTCTGTAACAGCCCTTCTTCTTCCCAGAATGCACCCTACCTTGGAATGTTCCTAACAGTAATTTCTACTGATGGCTGTTGGATGGGTCAAAGATGCTCAGATCTCTACTGAGCAACTGAATCAACCCAGGTGCTGGGTCAAGGGCAAGACCATAACGGTCTCTACTAGGGGTCCTGCAAACAGGAAGCCTTCTTTTGGAAGCAATGCTGAATGGGCTGAAGGTTATTAGGATGAAAAAATACTGCTCTTTTTTCTTAAAAGTATATGTATTTGCACTGAACTTCCCCTTAAATGTCCCAAATAATTTCCACTATTTGAAAAACACAGAAACATACTGGCTGGGATTTACAGAGAACTACAGTGCAGTGATATTTTGGGACGTAAAGTTGCGCTTTAAAGGTTTGGAAATGCAGTGACTACCTGTGTTTAAGAAAGATAACAGACTGCAAGCAATTTAGAGTCACTATTTCTGTGAATCTGCGCATAATTAATCATTAGAATTGAAAGGACAGCCAAATGGATAGAAAATGGATAGAAACGTTATTCACTGAGATCAGCTATCACAGTATTCAGGGGTGCAGCTCAAATGAGACTTTATTGGGCAATCTATCGAACAAAACGTGATCGGAAATTTTCAGATGATCCCAGCAGTAATTGCATCATTAAAGGAACACTAAACAGATTTCATGTACTTTGTTAAGTACATGAAATCTGCATCTTTTATTCATGTGGAGGTGAGAACGCTTATTCCTACCTTAGTGTGAACAATAGAATGCCCGGGGAACAGTGCAAGACTCAGCCGTTAGGCACGCTGTCCCAACTGAGCGCTTATGTTTGGTGCCTGCATACCAATACAAAAGATAGGTGGCCAATAGGGACAGCGTGCCTGTCAGCCGTGAGTGGAGTGCCGGTAAGGTAAGTTTTCCACTGTTCACTGGGCGTTCTATTATTCACAGGGAGGTAGAAATAAGCGTTCTCACCTCCCTGTGAATAATAGATACAGTACAGATGCAAGGTACGTAGTAGTGTCCCTTTAAGATACATGGTGGTACAATTTGATTGGTACATGAGATCAATCTTTGATCATATAATTCATTAATCTTCTGCATCGTGGAGCCATCTATTTTGTGCAATTTAGCATGCACTTTAATGCAGAATGATTTGTGATTTAAACCCCCAACCCCAATCTCTAACTTTTTACGCTTCCAGGATGCAGTAACTACCGCTCACTGATTACTGCATCATGGGAGCATGGTAAGGTAAGGAGCGTGGGTGACAGATATTGGGCCTTATTCAATAAGTTTGCCTGTGTTCTTAATCTGAAGCAACTAATAAGGTATTATCAATTATTTTCTAGCTGTAATAGACCAGTAAAAAGATTTCATATAATTGATTGAAGCAAATTAACAGCTCAAGCCTAATTGCATTTACCTCTATATACACTGTAACATCACATAGCTCTTTGGTGTGTACCATTGCCTCCTCTGGATGGGTTGCATGCTAATGCAACCAGGCAACTAATAGTGTGCGGTCAGTACCAGAATATTTTGGCATACCTTGGGCTCTCACAGAAAAGTAGTTTTCTCCAATACATAGATTGAGAAACAGAAGCTACATCATAACTATATTCAACGCTACTTTTAACACTGCTTGCATATTCTGTAATATTCCTATAAAGTGCTTTTTCTGTGTATATTAAAATGTAAAATCTAAATCAATATATATATAAATATACTATATGTATAGTATATTAATAGATGTATATTTTTTCTTTCTTGTTATTTAATGATGATCATAAAATAATGTGTCTTTATGTAATTCAGTAGTCAGTGTGTACCATAAGGACAGAGATTTTTATGAGCTTGAGTGCTATCCAACGTAAACAGCATATGTCTCCAGAAGGATGTGTTAATATGTAGGATGAGTTAGGCTGATTAGCAAACTAAATTTAAGATGAGGAGTTGATCATAGATCACAAACATCTCATTCCCACCTTCATATTAATTGGCAAATGTGCAAAGAGTAGGCTGAATACATTCATTTTGATTTTTATGCTCCAAATCAATGCCCAAAGTCAAGGACAGGAAGATGTTTCCTGAGACTAATCCTTTATACTGATATCAAAGATGTGCAAAATTGCCTGCACAACCAAAACACATAATTAGTTTTTTAAATGACTTCAGGAACAGAGAGTAAAATAACGGCATGATTCCCTTTCACGCTACACAAGCTAAATAGATATTTAACTCTGTTGATATGTTTCCCCAGTATAAAACTCACATTTTTTAGCAATGTTCAAGGCACCTTAATAAAATATAAATTGCAGACTCACTATCATTGTTGGATTTTTTTGTAAGGCATGTAGTCTTATAATGTAAACATTTGAAAATGTATCCTTTTAAATGTTGCTTGTTATTAGGGTCAGATGACTCAGGAAAACTTGTATATTATGAAGAATAATGCAACCCTTTAACATATAAGTATTGTTGACATCACCATGAAGTTGATGGTGCTGATGTATGTGTGTTCTGATCTGTTCTGATGATGAACATGTAAACTTTTGATTATCTCACAAGACCCGAGAGTGCGTCACAAGACCCTTTTGGAGAGAGTCTGTTTAAGCCAAATTTGGCTTCAAAAAGGGACCTAGGAAGGTACCGAAACATTGCCTGCACCTGATGTTTGAATAAATTATTTGTACCAAACAAGACCTGTGAGTGCACTGGACTATTTCATCTATATACATATCCTAGATACCCCAGTGGCACCCGAGCAGTTAAAGGGTTGGAGGAGTGAGTGCCTGTTTCAGTTTGTTATTTTATATATATATATATATATATATATATATATAAACGAAAATACTTGGTAAGGCATTCCAGGGTCTTGATGTTAAAGGGACAGTTCAGTGGAAATTATCAATATGTGTTTTATTGTTAGTTTGTGTAATGCCTTCTTAGTTATTCTACATATTATCTTCCATTTTGAAAAATCAGTTGATTTCATACCCTTTGCTGTTCCCTGCTGTTGACATTAGTGAGCTGACATTTCAGGTTCTAACGGTCCTTCTTCTTCCCAGGATGCACGACTTCCTTGGAATGTTCCTAACAGTTATTTCTACTGATGGGCTGTTGGATGGGTCATAGATGCTCAGATCTCTACTGAGCAACTGAATCAACCCAGGCCCTGGGTCAAGGGCAAGCCCATAACAGTCTCTATTAGGGGTCCTGCAAACAGGAAGTCAGTATTTTGGTTGCAGATATTTATACACAGACATGCTGAATTGGCAGATTAAGGTCATTTGGATGAAAAAATACTGCTCTTTTTTTCTGAAAAGTACATGCACTGAACTTCCCCTTTAAATAACAAATTTATTGTGCATAAACACACTGTATCAACATGTTTCGGCCATGTTGTAGGAGCACCCGGGCAGATGAAGTGGCAGAGTGGTGAGCGACTATCATATAACGTATGGATATATAGAAAGATAGAAGGATAGATAGATAGATAGATAGAGTCGCACTCTAAGTAGTGAACGGGTCTTTTAAATAACCATTTATTTGAAACAAAAACACAGCATGCTAAATTATCTAAGCATTTTAACCCATTAGGGTCGTCATCAGGACCCTGGATATATAGAATATAAGTGATAGTGATGATTTTGCATCCTGATGTGTATATGTAATTTTCTGTTAAAATAGTTAAATACCTTGAGTTTTCAGTAAGCTGTTGATACCATTTGTTGATAGCAGTGTCAGTCCAAACCTACTGAAAAAAGTATAATCCTTGAGGCTCTGTAAGCTCTCATGGTTCCCTGGAAGAGGTTATCCTATATAATAAAATGCAAGTGTGCATCCCTGTGTCCGTGTGTGTCTGTCCTGCAGTTACCTCTTTTTGCCACTTGGTGTGCATTCTATTCCTCAGGCTGCTGCAGTTTCCCTCCAGACAAATACAGAGTGCATTGGCAGTGCTCTACCTCCCCCGCCGCAGCCTCTCAGCCCCTTCATTTCCTTTTGTGTAGGAAAGTCTTTTACTGTGAGGCATAATTTACTTTTGCGTACCTCCATCAGCGTACCTTCAGTAACACACGCGCCGGTTGATTATGCGCATGCGCGAAACGCCGGTTGATTATGCGCATGCGTGGAAAGCGGTGTCATGGTAACTGTTTAGATGCTGAAGCATATGGATGGCTGCACAGTCCCTGCTATTTCCAGGTAATAGCGTAACAGTTAAAGAGACAGAAGACCCCTTTAGAGAACACACCTAAAGGAAAAGGACAGTTAGCTTATGGAGGGCTGAGGGAAAACAGTTCTATCCAAAGTGTATGGACAGGGACTGAGGGGAAACGGTCCCTTCAAAGTGTATGGACAGGGGCTGAGGGGAAAAGGTCCCTCCAAGGTGTATGGACAGGGGCTGAGGGGAAAAAGGTCCCTCCAAAGTGTATGGACAGGGGCTGAGGGGAAAAGGTCCCTCCAAAGTGTATGGACAGGGGCTGAGGGGAAAAGGTCTCTCCAAAGTGTATGGATAGGGGCTGAGGGGAAAAGGTCCCTCCAAAGTGTATGGGTAAGGGCTGAGGAAAAAAAAGTCCCTTCAAAGTGTATGGACAGGGGCTGAGGGGAAAAGGTCCTTCCAAAGTGTATGGAAAGGGGCTGAGGGGAAAAGGTCCCTCCAAAGTGTATGGACAGGGGCTGAGGAAAAAAAAAGTCCCTTCAAATTGTATGGACAGGGGCTGAGGGGAAAAGGTCCCTCCAAAGTGTATGGACAGGGGCTGAGGAGAAAAGGTCTGTCCAAAGTGTATGGACAGGGGCTGAGGGGAAAAAAAGTCCCTTCAAAGTGTATGGACAGGTGCTGAGGGGAAAAAAAGTCCCTTCAAAGTGTATGGACAGGGGCTGAGAGGAAAAGGTCCCTCCAAAGTGTATGGACAGGGGCTGAGGGGAAAAGGTCTCTCCAAAGTGTATGGACAGGGGCTGAGGGGAAAAGGTCCCTCCAAAGCGTATGGACAGGGGCTGAGGGGAAAAGGTCCCTTCAAAGTGTATGGACAGGGGCTGAGGGGAAAAGGTCCCTCCAAAGTGTATGGACAGGGGCTGAGGGGAAAAGGTCCCTTCAAAGTGTATGGACAGGGGCTGAGGGGAAAAGGTCCCTCCAAAGTGTATTGACAGGGGCTGAGGGAAAAAAAAGTCCCTTCAAAGTGTATGGACAGGGGCTGAGGGGAAAAGGTCCCTCCAAAGTGTATGGACAGGGACTGAGGGAAAAAAGTCCCTTCAAAGTGTATGGACAGGGGCTGAGGGGAAAAGGTCCCTCCAAAGTGTCGATTTTTATAGCGCCAAATCAATGCCCAAGTCAAGGACAGGAAGATGTTTCCTGAGACTAATCCTTTATACTGATATCAAAGATGTGCAAAATTGCCTGCACAACCAAAACACATAATTAGTTTTTTAAATGACTTCAGGAACAGAGAGTAAAATAACGCATGATTCCCTTTCACGCTACACAACCTAAATAGATATTTAACTCTGTTGATATGTTTCCCCAGTATAAAACTCACATTTTTTGCAATGTTCAAGGCACCTTAATAAAATATAATTGCAGACTCACTATCATTGTTGGATTTTTTTGTAAGGCATGTAGTCTTATAATTAAACATTTGAAAATGTATCCTTTTAATGTTGCTTGTTATTAGGGTCAGATGACTCAGGAAAACTTGTATATTATGAGAATAATGCAACCCTTTAACATATAAGTATTGTTGACATCACCATGAAGTTGATGGTGCTGATTTTGTGTGTTCTGATCTGTTCTGATGATGAACATGTAAACTTTTGATTATCTCACAGACCCAGAGTGCGTCACAAGACCCTTTTGGAGAGAGTCTGTTTAAGCCAATTTGGCTTCAAAAAGGGACCTAGGAAGGTACCGAAACATTGCCTGCACCTGATGTTTGAATAAATTATTTGTACCAAACAAGACCTGTGAGTGCACTGGACTATTTCATCTATATCATATCCTAGATACCCCAGTGGCACCCGAGCATTTAAAGGGTTGGAGGAGTGAGTGCCTGTTTCAGTTTGTTATTTTATATATATAATAATATATAAATAATATATAAACGAAAATACTGGTAAGGCATCCAGGTCTTGATGTTAAAGGGACATTCAGTGGAAATTATCAATATGTGTTTTATTGTATGTTTGTGTAATGCCTTCTTAGTTATTCTACATATTATCTTCCATTTTGAAAAATCAGTTGATTTCAATCCCTTTGCATGATCCCTCTCTGTCGCCTCTTACATGAGCTGCACATTTCAGGTTCTAACGTCTCCTTCTTCTCCCG
This sequence comes from Hymenochirus boettgeri, assembly GCA_019447015.1. NCBI lineage: Eukaryota > Metazoa > Chordata > Amphibia > Anura > Pipidae > Hymenochirus > Hymenochirus boettgeri. Next base: position 174,069,910 of record CM033476.1, read on the forward strand.
GCACGACTTCCTTGGAATGTTCCTAACAGTTATTTCTACTGATGGGCTGTTGATGGGTCATAGATGCTCAATCTCTACTGAGCAACTGAATCAACCCAGGCCCTGGGTCAAGGGCAAGCCCATAACAGTCCTTATTAGGGGTCCTGCAACAGATAGATATTTTGGTTGCAATATTATACACAGACATTCTGCTGAGATTGAAAGGTACATGGGTTACTGACTCTTATGTACGACGTGAAAGCAACCCTTTCTTGTTAAAAAATATCGATGCTAGATAGACCGTAAACTCCAAAAGCAAACACACAAGAACAATTTAACAGGCAGAGAAGCACGAGAATGATGTGATGCATCCACTGTATAGAAAGGATGGTTGTGAGGGCACCTGGCAGATGCAGTGCAATGTAGCGCTAAATACTATGGATAATAGAAATAGAAGATAGTATAGAAGATAGAGTCGCACTCTAAGTAGTGAACGTCTTTAAATAACCATTTTGAAACAAAAACACAGCATGTAAATTATCTAAGCATTTTAACCCATTGGGTCGTCATCAGGACCTGGATATATAGATATAAGTGATAGTGATGATTTTGCATCCTGATGTGTATATGTAATTTTCTGTTAAAATAGTTAAATCTGAGTTTTCAGTAAGCTGTTGATACCATTTGTTGATAGCAGTGTCAGTCCAAACCTACTGAAAAAAGTATAATCCTTGAGGCTCTGTAAGCTCTCATGGTTCCCTGGAAGAGGTTATCCTATATAATAAAATGCAAGTGTGCATCCCTGTGTCCGTGTGTGTCTGTCCTGCAGTTACCTCTTTTTGCCACTTGGTGTGCATTCTATTCCTCAGGCTGCTGCAGTTTCCCTCCAGGCAATTACAGAGTGCATTGACAGTGCTCTACCTCCCCCACCGCAGCCTCTCAGCCTCTACATTTCCTTTCGTGCAGGAAAGTCTTTTACTGTGCGGCATAATTGACTTTTGCGTACCTCCATCAGCGTACCTTCAGTAACACGCCCAGTTGATTATGCGCATAACGCCGGTTGATTATGCGCATGCGCAGATAGCGTTGTCATGGTAACTGTTTAGACGCGCCGTTGATTATGCGCATGCGCGGAAAGTGTTGTCATGGTAACTGTTTAGACGCTAAAGTGTATGGATGGCTGCACAGTCCCTGATATTTCCAGGTAATAGCGTAACAGTTAAAGAGACAGAAGACCTCTTTAGAGAACACGCCTAAAGGAAAAGGACAGTTGGCTTATGGAGTGCTGAGGGAAAACATTTCTATCCAAAGTGTATGGACGGGCTGAGGGGAAAAGGTCCCTCCAAAGTGTATGGACAGGGGCTAAGGGGAAAAGGTCCCTCCAAAGTGTATGGACAGGGGCTGAGGGGAAAAGGTCCCTCCAAAGTGTATGGACAAGGGCTGAGGGGAAAAAAAGTCCCTCCAAAGTGTATGGACAGGGGCTCAGAAGAAAAGGTCCCTCCAAAGTGTATGGACAGGGGCTGAGGGGCACCAACCCTGGAAGTAAGATATCAGAACTTATTTAAGCAATGCTGTTTTTATAGCGTAAGGCTGGGATGTACCTTCATGTTATAAGAAGGCTCTTTTTCATGTTATACTCTGTGGGGGGCTTTCTGCTCCTTTAAGCCAATATTACCTTAACCTATATAGTTGAATGGTATCTTTTGGTCCCAAATCAAATCCTACACAAGCCATTAATCTTTCCCTTGGTCTGATAGAACGAACATGATTGAAACATGTCAAATTGTATAGGGACAGTCTGGGTTCTATTTAGGATCTCAGAGTCCTAATTCTGAGGATTTCCATACAGATTCTCTGGTGACAACTAGGGGTGAAAGGGAAGATAAGTAAGAGTTAGCTCAATTTAGCCTCTCATGAAAGAGATGTCCAATAGTTTACTCCCAATTTGTTTGACATTTCCCTGAGGGAGGAGGGGGAGAGGAAGGTTAGTCTTGACCACCCCACAGAACACCCCACAGAACTGTTTTTCATAAGAGTCTATCAGATTGTCCAGATATACCAATCTGATAGACTCCTATGCAAAACAGCTATAATAAAATCAATAAGTGCTTCAAAAAGTATTCGTTTTTGGGATTTGACACTAATAGAACCAGGATTTAAGAGGGTTTCTTTATTGACTGTTTCCCATTTCTTTTTACCTTCTTGCCTTTGTTTATTTTTTTTATTGTACAAAACCCTGCAATTGTATAAGGAGCATAAAATGTTTTTATATCCACTGTATCCGCGCATAGCTGAACATACAAACATATAAACACAATTCCCACTGTGTGTATATAATATATATATATATATATAATATATATATATATTATATTATATATACATATATATATATATATATATAATATAGACACAGATAGAGAATTGCCTGGTGCTGCTGACGATATCCCCATATACAACAATCTTCAAAGAATTCAGCGCTCCTCAGCCCCTGTCCATACACTTTGAAGGGACCTTTTCCCCTCAGCCCCTGTCCATACACTTTGAAGGGACCTTTTCCCCTCAGCCCCTGTCCATACACTTTGAAGGGACCTTTTTCCCTCATCCCCTGTCCATACACTTTGAAGGGACTTTTTTTCCCCTCAGCCCCTCTCCATACACTTTGGAGGGACCTTTTCCCCACAGCCCCTGTCCATACACTTTGGAGGGACCTTTTCCCCTCAGTCCCTGTCCATACACTTTGAAGGGACCTTTTTCCCTCAGCCCCTGTCCATACACTTTGAAGGGACCTTTTCCCCTCAGCCCCTGTCCATACACTTTGAAGGGACCTTTTTCCCTCAGCCCCTGTCCATACACTTTGAAGGGACCTTTTCCCTCAGCCCCTGTCCATACACTTTGAAGGGACCTTTTTCCCTCAGCCCCTGTCCATACACTTTGAAGGGACTTTTTTCCCCCCTCAGCCCCTGTCCATACACTTTGGAGGGACCTTTTCCCCTCAGCCCCTGTCCATACACTTTGGAGGGACCTTTTCCCCTTAGCCCCTGTCCATACACTTTGGAAGGACCTTTTCCCCTCAGCCCCTGTCCATAAACTTTGAAGGGACCTTTTTCCCTCAGCCCGTCCATACACTTTGAAGGGACCTTTTTCCCTCAGCCCCTGTCCATACACTTTGAAGGGACCTTTTTCCCTCAGCCCCTGTCCACAAAAACACTTTGAATGTACTTTTTTTTTTTTTCTCAGAGCCCCTGTCCGCAGCACACTTTATAGGGACCTTTTCCCCTCAGCCCCTGTCCATACACTTTGGAGGGACCTCTCTTCGAGCCCCTGTCATACACTTTTGGAGGGACCTTTTTCCCCTCAGCCCCTTGTCCATACACTTTGGAGGAACCTTTTTTCCCCTCAGCCCCTGTCCATACACTTTGGAGGGACCTTTTCCCCTAGCCCCTGTCCATACACTTTGGAGGGACTTTTCCCCTCAGAACCCCCCTGTCCATACACCTTTGAGGGACCTTTTCCTCCTTCAGCCCCTGTCCATACACTTGAGGGGACTTTTTTCCCTCAGCCCCTGTCCATACAACTTTGGAGGGACCTTTTCCCTTCAGCCTCGTCCAACTTGAGGCTTTCCCCCGCCCTGTCTCATACCTTTGAGAGGGACCTTTTCCCCTCAACAGCCCCTGTCCAGTACACTTTGGAGGGACCTTTCCCCTGTAGCCCCTGTCCATCCTTTGAAGGGGACCTTTTTCCCTCAGGCCCCTGTCCATTCACCTTCCGAGGGACTTTTCTTCCCCTCATCCCCTGTCCATACACCTTGTTGAAGGGACTTTTTGTCCCTCAGCTCCCCCTGTCCATACACGTTGAGGGACCTTTTTCCTTCAGCCTCCTGTCCATACAACTTTGAAGGGACTTTTTTTTTCCCTCCCCATGTCCTACACTTTGGGGGACCTTTCCCTCATACCCCTGTCCAACACTTGAAGGACTTTTTTTTCATTTATGCCCCTGTTCCATACACTTTGGAGGGACCTTTTCTTCCTTGAGCCCCTTCCATACACTTTGAGGGACTTTTTTTCCCCCATCCCCTTGTCCTACACTTTGAGAGGTACCTTTTCCCCTCAGCCCCTGTCCATACACTTTGAGGGACCTTTTCCCCTCAGCCCCTGTCCATACACTTGGAGGGACTTTTTTTCCCCCTCAGCCCCTGTCCATACACTTTGGAGGGACCTTTTCCCCCTTAGCCCTGTCCATACACATTTGTAGGGACCTTTTCCCCTCAGCCGTCCCATACACTTTAAGAGACCATGTTTCCTCAGGGCACCTGTCCATAACCACTAGAGGCCCTTTTCCCCTTAGCCCCTGTCCATCACTTTGAAGGGACTTTTTTTACCCCTCGCCCCTGTCCATACAACTTTGGAGGGACCTTTTCTCCCTCAGCAGCCCCTGTCCCATAACACTTTAGAGGGACCTTTTTTTTCCCTCAGCCCCTGTCATAACCTTTGAAGGACTTTTTTTTTCCTCAGCCCCTGTCCATCCACTTTTGGAGGTGACCTTTTCTTCATGAGCCCTGTCCATACACTTTGAATGGGACTATTTTTTCCTTCCCCTCAGCCCTTGCCATACACTTTAGGGCGTTTTTCCCCCCTCACCCCCTGTCCAAACACTTTGGAGGGACCTTTTCCCCTAGGCCCCCTGGGGTCCATACACTTTTGAGATGGACTTTCTTTCCCTCAGCCCCTGCATACCTTTCGAGGACCTTTTCCCCTCCACCTCTGTCCATACACTTTGGAGGGACTTTTTTTTCCCTCAGCCCATTCCATACACTTTGTACGGACCTTTTCCCCTAATCCCCTGTCCCATACACCTTTGCGAGGGAGTTTTTTTCCCTCAGCCCCTGTCCTACACTTTGGAGGGACTTTTTCCCCTCAGCCCTGTCCATACACTTTGAAGGGACTTTTTTTTTTTCCCTTAGCCCTGTCCATACAACTTTTGTGGACCTTTTCCCGTCAGCAGCCTCTGTGTCCAACCTTTGAAGGGACTTTTTTTTTCCCCTCAGCCCCTTGTCCCATACACTTTGAAGGGACCTTTTCCCCTCACCCCTGTCCATACACTTGGAGGGACCTTTTCCCCTATGCCCCTGTCCATACACTTTGAGGGAACTTTTTTTTCCCTCGCCCCTGTCCATACACTTTGGATGGACCTTTTCCCTCATGAGCCCCTGTCCCAAACACTTTGAAGGGACTTTAGTTTTCCTCAGCACCTGTCCATACAACTTTCGAGGGACCTTTTCCCCCCTCAATCCCACCCCTGTCCATACACTTTAAGAAGGGACCCTTTCCCCTCAGCCCCTGTCCCAATACATTTTAAGGGAACCCTTTTCCCTCAGCCCCTGTCCATACCTTTGAGGGTTTTTTTCCCTCAGCCCTGCCATCACTTTGGAGGGACCTTTTCGCTCGAGCCCCCTGTCCATACCTTTGAAGGATGACTTTTTTTTTGTTCCCTCAGCCCTTGTCCATTACACCTTTAGGGACCATTTTCCCCTCAGATCCCCTGTGCCATACACTTTGGGAGTGAGCTTTTTTCCCTCTAGCCCCCTTTCCATACACTTTTGGGAGGGATCCTTTTCCCTCATCCTCTGTCCTACACTTTGGTGACAATTTTTCCCCCTCAGCACGTCCATACCCTTGATGGACCTTTTTCCTCATGAGCCCCCTGTCCTACACTTTGGAGGGACTTTTCCCCCTCAGGCCCTTGTCCATACACTTTGTGAGAGGACTTTTCCCTCAGCCCTGTCCATCACCCTTCGAGGGACCTTTTTCCCCTCAGCCCCTGTCCATACACTTTGGAAGGGACCTTTTCCCCTCAGCCCTGTCCATACACTTTGGAGGGAATTTTTTTACCCTCTCCAGCCCTCTGTCCATACACTTTGATCGGGACTTTTCCCCTAGGCCCCTGTCCCACACTTTAAGTGATCTTTTTTCCCCTCAGCCCTGTCCATACCACTTCGAAGGGACCTTTTTTTTCGCTCAGCCCCGTCCTACACTTTTGGAGGGACCTTTTCCCCTTTGCCCCCTCGTCAGCCCCTGTCCAACACTTTGAAAGGGACTTTTTTGTTCCTCAGCCCCTGTTCCATACTTTGAAGGGGCCCTTTCCCTCAGCCCCTGGTCCATAACACTTTGAGGGACCTTTCCCCTCAGCCCCGTCCCATAACATTTAGAGGGGAAAAACCTTTTCCCCTCAGCCCCTGTCCACACTTTGAAGGGAATTTTTTTTCCCTCAGCGCCCTGTCCATACACTTTGGAGGGACCTTTTCTTCCTAGCCCCTGTTCCATATCCCTTGAGGGACTGCTTTCCCCTCAGCGCCCTTGTCCACACTTTGAGAGGGACCTTTTCCCCTCAGCCCCTGTCCATACACTTTGAAGGGATTTTCCCTCCCCTGTCCATACACTTTGAGGGACCTTTTCCCTCAGCCCCTGTCCTACACTTGAAGGACTTTTTTCCTCAGCCCCTGTCCATACACTTGGGGGACCTTTTTCCTTGCCACACTTGGGGCCTTCTCAGCCTCTGTCCCATCACCTTTTGAAGGGACCTTTTTCTCTCAGCCCTGCCTACACTTTGGAAGGAACCTTTTCCCACTCAGACCCTGTCCATAACACTTTGGAGGGACTTTTCCCCGAGCACCCCTGTCCATACAATTGAGGGACCTTTTTCCCCTCATCCCCCATGTCCATAACACCTTGCGGGGACCTTTTTCCCCTCAGCCCCTGTCCATTACACTTTGAGGACCTTTCCCCTCCGCCTTCCATACACTGTTGGAGGGACATTTTTTTCCCCTCACCCCCATGTCCATACCTTGAAGGGACCTTTTTCCCCTCAGCCCCTGTCCATACACTTTGGAGGGACTTTTTCCCTCAGCCTCTGTCCATACACTTTGAAGGGACCTTTTCCCCTCAGCCCTGTCCATACACTTTGGAGGGACCTTTTCCCCTCAGCCCCTGTCCATACACTTTGAGGGACTTTTCCCTCAGCCCTGTCCATACACTTTGGAGGGACCTTTTCCCTCAGCCCCTGTCCATAACACTTGAAGGACTTTTCCCTTAGCCCCTGTCCAGACCTTTGAGGGATTTCCCTCACCTCTGTCTACACTTTGAAGGACATTTTTTCCCCTCACAGCCCCTGTCCATACACTTTGAGGGACCTTTCTCCGCAGCCCCTGTCCATACACTTTGGGGACTTTTTTCCTCAGCCCCGTCCATACACTTTGGAGGGACTTTTTTTCCCCCTCAGCCCCTGTCCATACACTTTGAAGGGACTTTTTCCCCTCAGCCCTTCACCGTCCATACACTTTAGAGTGACTTTTTCCCTTGCCAGCCCCGGTCCATACAGCTTTAAGGGAACTTTTCCCTCACCCCTGTTCCTACAAACTTTCGAGGGACTTTTCCCTCAGCCCCTGTCCATACACTGGTGCACCAACGGGCACACTTTTGCTAGTTATATATATATATATATATCTTGAAAGAGTATCCGCGCTCCTCAGGTCTTTCAACAAAGTGCTTTTATTTAAAGTGCTTTTTCAATCAAACATGGTGCAAAGTGCATCTGTAGCAACGTTTCGGCCTTTGTCTATTGGCCTTTATAAAGCTTCATAAAGACCAATAGATAAAGGTCGAACGTTGCTATAGATGCACTTTGTACCATGTTTGGTTGAAAAAGCACTTTAAATAGCAGTTCTTTTGAGAAAGCACTTTGGAGTGCTGATATTCTTTTAAGACTGTTTTATATATATATATATATATATATATATATATATATAGTGCACACCCAGATATATGTAATGGCTTGATAAAGGTCTGTATCACATGATCATATGAAGTGGAATAAAACACCATAAAAATATATCCTGGTGTGCACTTTGAAATAATTTCTATATAAATGAATCCAAGACAGTAGCAACCAGGTTCCCTAAATGATATTGGAACATACATAACCAGGTATGGGATCCTTTGCTTGCAAATTAAAATGGGAAATTACCATTGCAAACACTGGACAATTGTACCTTTAGATTCTGTTTATTTTCAAATATTTTTTTCTCATTACAACAAGAAAGGGAAGCAGATAACATTTAAAAGAAAAAGAAAAACAACCCTCAAACCAGCTAAGGACAAGTAGACAAAATCTAGATGTGTTTGACTTCCATTTTGATTTTCTATATTTAATGGCTTATATTTATTAGACATTTTATTCAGCAATGTTTTTTTTAAATATTTCTATTTTAATCTGGGGTAATTTGAACAGTTATACAACATAAATCTGCAAAAGAAATGACATGCTGGGTCTATCACAGTGATTTTACTTATAGTGTTTAAACCAGTGGCTTTCATTATATGCATAATTATACTGTTATTAAGACAGAAACAAAAGATCTTACATTTTGGGTAAGATACGGCAGCAATTCAATATCCAGGATATTGCCATAAAATGCCAAAAAGTTAATATTTTGTTACTTGTCTCACTTATTTTGCTCAGTGAAGGTGAATGTGGCATAGATGTTGATCAATCATCAGGAGGATCTGATATCTACTACAGTAAATTCACACTAGATTACACTGACACCTCCCCCATTACACATTTTTAATTAAAAAAAAAAAAATTTAGAAGCAGAATTTTCATTTTTGTCCCAGCACTGAATTTTCTGTTGATCTAATCAAACCCATGGAATTTCATGTGTAACAATGTAGGAGGCAGAGTTAGTGGATTAGTATAGGAGACACCCACTCCTATTTCTCCTTTAATCAGGTCATACAAAAGCCATTTAGATGTAATTATTGGAATAGTTTACTGGAAAAGCAAAATATTGCTTTAATGCATTGACTGAGGAACGGGAGGTTAAGGAGCTAATATTAAGATTATTTCTCCTTTAATCAGGTCATACAAAAGCCATTTAGATGTAATTAAAGGAATAGTTCACTGGAGAAGTGAACTATTCTTCAATGCATTAATTGAAGAACGGGAGGTTAAGGGGGTTCCTGGTTCAGTTTAACTATATCGCATATTGCCATGCATGCGCACTATAGTTAAATTGAAACAGGAAGCGTTTGGGACCTGTCAGTGTGGGCGTGGTGGATCGTGCGAAAGGTAAACATCTTAAACCTTCATTCCTGGCTCCTAGAAAATTGATTGAAAAATGGGAGGTAAGGCATAGCTCCTTAACCTCCCATTCTTCAATCAACGCCTTAAAGGAATAGTTCACTTTTCCAGTGAACTATTCATTTAAATGTTTTCATTTAAGATTTTACTCCTGAAGATACCAGCATTACATTTCATTAATTGTGAAATAGCAAACTTCACCCTAAACTACTAGTAAAATAACTTTTTTAAAATTTCTCATCTCAACAAAAATTGATTTTCATAACAGCCTCATAATTTGATTAGTTCCTATTCTAAAACGGGAAAAAAATATTTTGACAAATGAAAGGTAGTCTATTGTGTTTACAGATGGATTTTTGTGTCGTAGTTTATCTCAAACAATAAAAAGAAGTCAACAGCTGTCAGGAAGAGTTACACAGTTGGAACAAGTGCTGTTTTCTGCAAAATCTGCAAATACTCAATGATATTCTGCAAAGTACGCACCATGAATCCAGATGTCACTTCTCTAAACGGCCACCACTGGCACAAGAACAGTGCAGCTGCTGGGAACTGTCTGGCTTGCCAAAAATCTAAGAAGGGAATCAATACCATTGACGATTTAGAAGGCCGATGCCAGGTTTGGAACTATATTATGCAATGGAGCAAAATGCCAGTTTCTTTAGCTTTAAACCAAAAAACATAGGGGAACAGAATGTTAAATACACTGTAATAGGCTTTAAAGGTGCCAACATACAGTATGTATTAAAGGAAAATTAATTTGAAGTATTTTAGTGGTAGTCTACAGGAAGAAACCTGTATTCTAGATCTCTGGGAATGTTTTAAATAAACCCTAAAAAGGGGTATATCATCTTGTTGACCCCCTCTGAGCAATAGTTATAAAAATTCTGTGGGAACAAAAGTTGTAGAACGCAATCAGTTTTGCAGCATGTACAGTCACAAATCAAACCTCATTAACTTGTATGGGGTGAACTCAGAGGTGCAGAAGGAAAAATTGCTTGCCTCAGTCAGAGCCCCTACAGATTACCCTTTAGGTTTAGTATAATTAAAAAGATTTTCATACAGTAAAATACTGTACATCTACAGTGCAACCTAAGTGGTTATAATGCATTAGTATATACAAATATATCACCAGACACAGGGAAAGGTGGTGTACTGTGTTCTGTGTTAGCCAGTCATTATGTTTACAGGGTAACCCTTTTGAAAAAAAAAAAAAAATAACAAAAGTGGTATAAAGGTGATACCTTTATTGGCTAACTAAGATAGACATAGCAAGCTTTCAGAACATTCTAGTTCCTTTTTCAAGCTGATTACAATGAAGCTGTGGGGCTCTCTGATATATATACAACATTCAGCTCATAGATCAAATAACCAGAAAAAAGGAATATCAGTGTGAAGAATTTTGGTCCTTTTTTGGTCCTTAGGGGAACTTTAAATCAGAGAATGAAAGGAAGGTTTGGGAGTACAAATTAATGAAAACTTTTAACGCTCTGGAAAAGGGACTGAACCTGGGCCTTGGATTTATGGCAAACTATAGAGATTAAGAACTGCCAGCATCAAGACAGAAATACAAACATCTGTAGAGACACTGGGACAGTTAATTACATGGAATTCCTTTTACTTCACACTTTAGTAACTTACCACTATTTATATCAGCCACTTTGATCCACAGTATTATGTACCTTATCGGTTTGTCCCTTGCACTCCCCTTTTATATGACTTTTTGTTAACACCCTCTACACTGATATTCCTTTTTCTGGTTATTTGAACTATGAGCCTAATGTTGTATATATATCAGAGAGCACCACAGCTTCATTGTATTCAGCTTGAAAAAGGAACTAGAATGTTCTGGAAGCTTGCTATGACTATCTTAGTTAGCCAATAAAGGTATCACCTTTATACCACTTTTGTTATTTTTTTTATTTCAAAAGGGTTACCCTATAAACATATATATTACCAGCAAATATGGCCAGCAAAAAATTGTAGTGAATGGTTTCAATTGCAAGATGGGCTTCTTACAAAGTATCATCCCATTGGTTGGGATGATAGGGGAAATAGGGGAAAGTTACAGTACATGGAGCTGGCAATTAGGAATCTCAGATGGGGATTAAAGGTAACCCCAGGGATGAAGGGGGTTAGGGCTATAGTTTTTCATTTAACCATTGCCATACTATTTCCCCAATACTAATACAATGTTATGATGTTTAGTGCCTCCTTCATATTAAATACATCTTAATGGTGACTTTTTAATGGTTTTCTTCATCTCTAATTGCCAACATGTTTGCTTGCCATTTCATGATCAGGATCTCACTATTAGAGATCGACCAGAACGCAGATATGAATCCGGTTCTGCGGTGGAATCTAGCGGACTTTGCGGAATTCCATTTTGTGGGGTTTTTTGGAGCCGCAATTTGAAAATTCGAGAAATTTAAAAAAATTTGATGATTCAATAAATTTTGAAAATTAGAATCTTCAAGGAATTTTTTGAAAATTTTGGAAAAATTATACAGTATCTGGCAGTAAATGGCTCTGATTAAATTCTTTCAGAAAGAATCTGATTGTTATACTAACCAATCAGAATCTTTTCCAATCAGAATTGGTTACAATTAGATTCTTTCAGAAAGCATAACAATAAGATTCTTTCTTGGATACAATCATATTCTTTCAGAATGAATCACCAATCATATTCTTTTCCAATCAGAATTGGTTACAATCAGATTCTTTTAGAAAGAATCTGATTGGTTAGTATACCAATCAGATTATTTTTGAAAAAATCTGATAAAGCATACCAATCAGATTCTTTCTTAAATAATATGTCTGTAACCAATTCTGATTTAATACAATCAGATACTTTCATTAAGGATCTGATTTGTAATCAGAATGTTCTTCCAGAAAGTTTACCAATCAGATTATTTCTGAAAGAATCTGATTGTAACCAATTCTGATTGGAAAAAATTCTGATTGGTTAGTATAACAATCAGATTCTTTCTAGAAGATTATGATTGGTATACTAAAAAATCAGTTTCATTCTAGAAGAATCTGATTGTAACCAATCAGAATTGGTTACAATCAGATTTTTTCAGAAAGAATCTAATTGGTATACTAACCAATCAAATCCATTCTGAAAGAATCTGATTGTAACCAATTCTGAATGGTTACAATCAGATTCTTTCAGAATGCATACCAATCACATCCTTTCTGAAAGAATCTGACTGTGACAAATTCTAATCGGATAGAATTAGATTAATTCAAAAATAATCTGATTTGTATACTAACCAATCAGATTCTTTTCCAACCAGAATTGATTACAATCATATTCATTCAGAAAGAATCTGATTGTAACTAGGGATGGCCGAAACTCACTAGTTTCGTTCCATTTTCGGATTACCGGATCTCGGGAAAATCCCAAAGATCTGAAAATCCAAAGCTAGAACAAATTTTCAATAGTTTTCGAATGTATGGAACTACTTTCGATAATTTTCGAAAATAGCCCTGAACATTCGAAAATACGATCGGAGGCCATTTTCGAGTTTCTGATCGTATTTTAGAGAATTTTCAAACATTTGATGCTATTTTCGAAAATGATCGAAAATAGCTGCGTACATTCGAAAATTATCGAATATTATCCAGATTTGGATAGATCATTCATATTTTGGAACCGAGGTGTTTCGTGGTGTTTCATGTCAGATCCAGGTTTGTGTCGGACCCGGATCCCATCTCTAATTGTAACTAATCAGAATTGGTTACAATCAGATTCTTTCAGAAATAATCTGATTGTCTGTTTCCCAGACCAATTCCCAGGTCCCAGAGTTATTTACTGTATAATTTGTCTGAATTTTTAGAAAATTCTAATTTTTGAAATTTCTCAAATTTTCGAACATTTGATTGTGATTAAAGTTTTTTTCTTAAGTTCTGGATATATGTAAGTGTTTCCCAGAGCCATGCACAGTAAGTTACCATTGCTATTTTACCTTATATTTAGGCAGATATGTGCAGATTCTTTTCTCCCATTGACTTAAATGGGTTTTTCTGTGAATTTTAGAATTTTTAAAAAAGTTTGTGAATCCGCAGGCGGAACGGATTTTAGCAGTTTCACTCATCTCTATTCACGATACATATTTCTTTACCCAGCAATTCATTCTTGCCCAAGACTGTAGAACATTCCACTATGTGATATGTGATAAATCAAATTCATTTCTAGTCTCTCATTATTTTCCTCTACCATATGGCTTTGAAATGTCTCTTACATTTTACATTTACCCTACTACTGCTCTGTTAGTAGTATGACATCTAGGGATAATGCAATTTCTAATTGCATGTGAATAAACTTACCTGGGCAGCCTACAATTAAATCATTAAACTTTGATTAAAAACCCAATCAATACACTTTGATGTAATTAGCTTTTTAGTTATAATTTAAAACTTTCAGGAACTCTGCATTAGACGTTTTCATAAACACAGTTCATTCAATATTAGTTTAATGTGTACTTTAATCTGGCTACAGGGTAATTTATCTGTCTCACAAACCACTTTCTACTTAAAGGAGAATTAAACCTATTTTTTTAATCCTAAAATGAAAGCTTTTCTCCCCAGAACACCTAAACATTGTAAGATTCTTCTCTAGCAAGTTGTATTAACATACAGTGTACATGTGAGAATTAATTTCTGTAACTAAGAAGGCTACCATGATGTTGCCAGTACAACTCACAGCCCATGTTGTCTTCAGAGACTTTTGAGCAAGTGCACTTATTGTCATGGCCCCTGACCCCAGTATTCACTGTCTCAATGTTTTCTATACAGATATCTTCGCACCAATAAGACTTTGAAAGCTGCTTGTTACCCTGCAGTTTATTTACCAGCCAGCATGAACTGCATTCAGCCTTCCTGTTGCAATACAAAATATTCAGCTGATTTTTCTAATTTTTTTTACTCTGGTCCTAGCCAAATATAAAGCTTCTAAATGTACCTGTATTCTTTGCATATACTATGGTGACTTACCATAGTAAGTGTTTTTTTTTTCTTTAGAAATACACAGCCCACAAGGTCACTGGTTCAAATATCCAGACCTAAGGTTATTTTCATAAATCACCTAGCAGCCACAGCAAAGGGAGTGGTAAAACGGACATAAATTGTTTTATGTTTTGAATCTGCCTATTGGGACAATGTTGTCTGCAGACTTAAGTTTACTGTTTCTGTTTTCAGAAAGTCTTTGAAAGCCAACAAACTCAGTACCATTAATCCTTATTCAATGTGGGAAACTTTTATACATTGCTATTTGTGAATGTTACTTCATACTCATTCATTACATTTATGTGTTTTGCAAAGGTTCAGCAAACCAATAAATGTGTAACTTTGACTCTCAGTGGGCTCTGGTTATTTACTATATTTCACAAACCTTAATAGAAGCAATTCACATACTTTTTGCCCATAAACACATGAAATGCGATGTGTACGGATTAACTGTGGTTTTCCATAAATCTATTTATTGCGTTGGTGGCGATAAATAACATTTGGAGGCAACCTACTACAGTACATATTCCATGTAGCAAGAGTTCATAAAACAATCCAGAAAATGCTGGGGCAGCATTTTTTCTTGGCTTTTTGTTTTTGAAAAATGCTTTGTCTCAGCACACTTTTACTATTTGAAAGTTGTATACTGTTAAAACTGAACGGTTGCATTGATTCTATCAAAATGCATTGTGTATTTTAAAAAATAATCAGAAAAAATATTTTAACCCCTTGCACAATTAAAATTTTTTGTGGATATTATTTGTCCCTTGGTAATACTTAAGCGATTTTTATTAGACAATTAAGATTTATGGGTGCAATAAAGTATTTTGTTTATTTTGCTGCTCTCTTATTCATTCACAGGCATCCCACCCTCCCGGGAGTCACGGGAGTTTCACGGATTTTGGGGTGGTCTCCCATACACCCGCGAGACCACCCCAAACTCCTGCAACCCGAACCTACCTGAGAGTCCGCCTCCGGAATGCCTTCTTTCTTCTGGCCACGCCTCCTATATGATTTAAATTAAGTCACACGGGTGACATAATTTACGTCACCTTAGAGGCGTGGCTAGGGGCGTAACTGGTCCCTCCCCTGACTCCGCCCCCACCCTGCCCCTTTAGTGATGTTGCCGTCCCCACCCTGCCCGGTCTGCATTCATTGGCCAATAAGTTTAATGCCCCTAAACCTTTTTGAACCATAATTTCAGAATCCACACACTCCCACATATGAGTGTATCCAGCTTTAGGGACACTGTGAGATTTAGATATTTATTAGACCCAATTTTCTTGTAATATTTAATTACAGGAAGGTTGCTTCTGTGCATGCTAGAATCTTAATTTGTATAACCACACAAAATGTGCTTTTTTAAGAAATTCAAGCTATACACACAGATCCAGGACTGAAAAAAACAAAGAGGGCAATGTAATATCAATAAGGAACACAATTACCGTACCTAGGGAGATTCATTCTATTGTGTGTCTTTTTAGGGCCCTGTTAAAAACACTTTAAAGGGTAATTGGGGTCTCCAATTCTTCCAAACAAGCAAACAAGTAAAGATTATATAAAAAGCCTTCCATCATACCTTTAAAATGAACCCAAAATTATATCTTTAGATAAAATTTCTGATAACTTATTGCTGGAAAGGTTCAGCAATATCACTTCCTACATGAACACTTCCTGTTTTCAGCCATGTGACCAGCCTACCCGGATCTGACACGGAACCACTCCGTTCCAAAATCTGAATGTTCCATCCAAAATCGTATGCATTGTTTGTATTTTGGGACTTTCGGGCGCTTTTTTGATTTTTATCAAACGTTCGAGGCTATAAAATAGCCTTGAACGTTTGATAAGCCTCAAAATTATGATCGCAAACTCGAAAACAGTTTCTGATCATATTTTCAAGAATTATTGGACGTTCAAGGCTATTTTTGAAAATAGCCTCGAACGTTCTATACAATTCGAACAAGCTCTCCAAAATCACAAATGTAAGTTCTGTTTTTGAATTTTTGGATCTTCAGGGTTTTCCTGAGATCCAAAAGCCCAAAAACGGAACGAAACCTAGCAGTTGTGGGCATCTCTAGTCTTAACTGAGCATGCTTCTCCCCTGGGGTGGAGGGGCAGGGCAGAAGTCAGGTGATGTCACCCAACCAACTGGAAGCAGGAAATTCAAACATTTACCCCAATATAATTTTTCATAGGCTGCAGCCAGAGTGTTGGCTCATTTTAAAGGAAATACTGTAGGCTTTCATTTAACCCTAACTTGTTTGTAGACCACAGTTGCCATTTAATGTTGGCCATAGAGGCTACGATCGTGATCAAACCAATCCAATTGTATGATCTGCAGAACATACAACCGCAATTGCAGCGATTATGGCACTATAAGTTGCGTGCAAAATGTAACCTCTATTGCATCTGGTGCCCAGCACTGTTTCCAAAACATGTTGGAAATGACATAGGGCCCACTACAGGAGGTAGAAACCCAGGCTAACCTATTTATTAGTTTGTTGGCTAAAATTTATGTGACATGGACAACATTTTGTACTGGCTGAAAATGGTGTTATTGTCAGATCTTTCAAATGATATGCCTAAAAAATGGTTACAACAGTTTGGACTACTAAATAATAAGGAATGTTTTTTTACCCCAATCAACCAAAATATCAGGCCAGGATAGGGCTTCTAAATCAACCCGTGTGTACAATTGCGGAATGTTGCTGAATTTCCTTTCACAATTCTCTTGGGTTTTGATGTAGTAGTTAAATTACCATCACTAATGGAGTTAAGTTAATGCTTAAGATACAGGATACAAAAGTCAGTCAAGGATCTAGCAATAAATAACTAAAAATACACTACAAGGTTAAATAACAGATGGCAACAGGGAAGGTTTTATCCTTGTAAATATAAAATCAGGAAACTTTAGTTAAAGGAGAACGATAATATGAAACAAACGTAACAAAAACATCTGCAATATGTGGGTCTCTGGGAGGCAGGATTCCTTCCTTCATGAGCACTCTTACCTCCTAGACAGTATACTTTGGTGATAAATCATTTTTGTAAGTTTCAGTTTCACAGCATAGCTCTCATTTTAAGTGTTGTAGTTGAGGAACAAACTTTTAAATGATTGCATCTTAAAATTGTATTAATTATTCCTAATAACGTGGGTTAACAATAACTTCCTTTTTTGTTTTTGCTTGAATTCCTGTTAATCATAGAATATGCTTAACGTAAATAAGTCCTCATAGATGCAAAACTGTCTGACAGTGTTTGAATAAAAATTCTCTGAAGTTTGAGTTGTTATTTTGTTAAAAGAAACCCTAATTATCAAGTAGTTGACAAGAAGTTCCTTACATAAATAACTTGTATATTGATATTTGTAATTGCTTAGGCACAATAACATCTGTTACTCCATTTAATTAACAGTGCTTTCTTCTTTAGAAGCAATTAAAATCCTTTAAATGTTTCATTTGGTTTAAACAACATCGCAGAACACTGCCATTAAAGTTTAAAAGCAGCATCAATTGCACCTTCAACTGTTTGATCATCGTTTTCTTTCTAAATTCATGGCGTCAATTATTCTGTTTTACAATCCTCTCGACTTGCTTTTTATATAAAACGATTAATTTAATTGGAATATTCTACATTGGTGTCAAGTTGATTGTCGTCTACTTGGTATTTACTTATTTTATTTATATTGAAAACACATAGAAATCAAAAATTCTTGTCCTTTGTCATATCTTTTAGAAAAAGGTCAAGCCCCCAATTATTTTTGTTCAGAAATTGTTCATGGCATGGTCACTTTCATACTGTGATAAGAATACCTGAAGTAAATGTAATTTTGTGATGAGAGTCAGAAATAAAATTTTATGAAGAACTATTCAAGCATCAGAGCTATTAATTTGCTGAGTTGGAAAAGTCTCTAGATGTTACAGAGTAGGCTAAACCAATAAACATATTGAGTGATCTTTTCCTCTGAATGCATAGTACTGTATAACATTTATTAGGCACATAAAACACAGTGCAAATGTGATGTGTCAGTTCTCACTCTATGACCTTGGTATGACCACAAATAATTCCACATAGATCTTCAATTCAGATGAAATATGAACATCTGACGGTTCAAAAGCATTTTTCTGAGGTGGGACATTGCCCTGACCAGTTGAGATGCATGGTTCCAAGAACATTTGTCTCAACTAGTCAGGGCGATCTTCCAGCTACAGTAGATATAAAAGTAGGGCCTCTAGGAAGTTACAACAAAAAAGAAGAGAGGTATGGTGGATCCATAAGTTATTATTATTTTTATTTTGGAGTTATATTGCGCAGCAACATCTTCTGTAGCGCTTTACAATTAAATGTATACATTCACATCAGGCCCTGCCCCGAAGAGCTTACAATTGAAGCACATTTATTTGACACATACAATCAGTATGCCTTTATGGTTGTGGAAGAAACAACAGAGTGCCCTAAGGAAACCCACGCAAGCACAGGGACAACATACAAACTCCTTGCAGATGTGTCCAAGGGTGGATTCGAACTCAGGACGCTGCAAGTCATCAGTGCTAACCACTGAGCCACCATGTCAGATCCCTAATTATACATGTATTGTGTATAATTAGATTAAATGAACTGTTTCAACTGGATAAAAGGATGGCTACCCGATTGTGCTTGAAAAAGGATTCATCCCCCGAAACGTCACTGCTCGTGGAGCCTTTAATTTAATATTATATATATAATATCAGAAATTGGTACCAAACCTACACAATTATTTGAATTTGCTAGGAGGTTACGTTAGAGGGAAACTAATATATATATCAATACTGGACTAACACAATAATGTCTGGGATTGCAGCACAGGATTGCTGAAATTTGAGCTCCTTTAAAGCCCCATCCAATCCCCTGTTAAGTTTCATGCTATGAGGTAGTGCAAAATGGAATTGTATCAGGTGTTCTGTGCTACTTTTACACTTATTTTAGCCTTTTTGAATCTTCCCCTTAAGGTTCGTACACACGTTCCAGTTTGTCAGCAAGCAACAACGACCGACTGCGATACGGGACAAACGTGCTTTTCAGCTGAGAATCACGCATGTATATTCGTTCGGATCGACAAACGACACCCAACCAAACAAAAACACACGCCTGATTCTCTGCGTCGGGTGTTGCTGCTCTCTGCACAACAAAACACTTAAAAAATAAATCTGCGACTAGACATCTTAGAAAGCTCATTTAAAAAAGTATTCTGTGACTTGGCTTCTTGTTTGGCAAGTACTAAAATGTTATTTCCTTAACAGATTCAGCACGAAAAGGGGTCCTCTTTTGTTTGCTGGCATAATATTGAAAGTCAGTTGGAACGTCTGGCAACATCTGTCTACTAATAGCCCTGAACATTTATGTGCTGAAACTGGCAGGTTTGAATGTACTTCCTCTCCACACCACTGTTCCGTAGCTAAGCATTAGAAAGCAAAGTGGTGAAATCCGCCTGATTCTTAGTGTATACCTTCATTTCCATTTATGATATGTTTAGGGAAAGCAATGTGTTCTGAAATGGAGGAAGCCCAATGGGATAATTACATCTGCAAAAGGAGCAGACGGAATAATTAGCACCTGGGAAAAAGCAAGCATGGGATTCTGCTGATGTGATCTGTGCTTGTATTAGAGAGGAAGTTATCTTTCCTTAAGATTGAGTGCTTAATGAGCTGGTTCCATGATAATTGTTCAATCACTTTGCCAAAGATTTTATTTTATTTTTATGAAAACAATGCCTTGCAAACACAGTCCAATTACTTTCCATAGACGTATTAATAAATCTGACAACATGCAAATTCCCATGTCAAAATAAGTCAATAAACTTTCTAAATAAGCCCAGTGAAAAATGAGTGACTGTGTTTAATAGGCGTCTCTGGCGTAATAAGCAGTGGGCTAAAAGTGAAATAGCGTGCGCTTTCACAGCCGTGCACAGAATAAGCAGAAAGAAATATATAGGGGAACAAGTGGCTAGCCAATTTCTCCTTCTGTAGAATCTCTGATTCAATGCACTCTATCAGGGTTAAACTGGGTACACATTGTAATGATAACAGAATAGAAAAATGAACATTTACAAGGCCGACGAACGTTACTGTATGCTCGTTACTGTAATTTCCATTGGTCGCAGCTGTGATTGCTAGGGAGTGTGGCTGTGGATCTACCCTATACTAAATATAGGGAAGTCTGTTTGGGACTGTGTTACCACTTTTTAACAGATAACAGATGGAATCTTATAGTTTTTAAACAGCTGAATGCGCATATGCAAGTCTACTGTGTCTACATATGTAAGTCTACTGTGCCTAAGTAAGTGAAGTGCGATCAGCTGTTTAAAACACCAGTACCGAATCTTCAGAAGTTTAAAACAGCTGATCACACGTACCTTTAGTTACATTTGTATGATCATCTGTTTAAAAGCAGCTGATCGCGGTACCTGGTCTGCAGGTCGGAGGACCCTCATCACCTGAAGAAGGGGGCAAACAACCCCCCGAACATTGTGAGTGGATGTGTGGTCACAAATAAAGAATCGCCTTATATTTGGAGTGTGACCCTCGTTTGTACTTTATTTCTGGACCCTCTTAAAGTGCCCATACATTACAGCTTACCTGGGAGACGAATCCACGACATAAAATTCAGGAGAAACCGCCTTTCCAGATCTTGTTTGCAGCCACAAACGATCTCAAGGTCTCATTCATTACAATTCATTTTGCGACTGTATATTGGTCACAAGGAAGTTCCGGAAAGACGGTTCCTTGGAAATTGATTGTATGTCGTGGATCAGTCTGGGTTTTTGCTTCTAGAAAAAACATAAAAATCATCATAATTTTTTGCATTGGGAAATCCTTACAATCCCAGTCATTCATATTTTATTTATTTATTTATTTTAAAATAGCAGCTTGGTCACTATTCATTAGACTAATCCACTACCGGTATATGTTCTAAACTGCCCAAGTTATGTTTACGGTGTTTGCTACCATTTTTTACTTACTATTATTTCTTTAACAGACACTAAGTTCTAGGGGTACAGCTCTCTTGTACCATTATAATAGTTGCATTCTTTCGGCATGAGGTCGGATCTCATTCCCTGATTCGCCAGGCAGATCTTTAATGAGCCCTAGCCATTGCAGCGGACAAAGTGCCCATACATGGCACGATTATCGGCTGAATATGATGTGCATACACATCGTGCATTGTGGGTCGGCAACTGTGATTACGTGTGATCATGAACCTTCACCCATTGTTAATAATTAATGTCTTAGTTCACCTTTAAAGTTTTTCTTTATCCCTTTGATTTTTACATATTTGTTCCAGAGAAATCTCACTAGTCATTTCCTCAACTGAATTCATGGATGTTGCAAATCACAAAAAAGTTATTAAAATCTGAGGATTCCAGTTCCACTGTGTAGTGTTTCCCAGTTTTAGTTGTGTAAATTAGACAAATAGGGAGACTGCAAGTAGCAAAGTAATTATGTACTGTGAACTATTGTGTTGGAGCTGCCCTACTGATGTTCTCTCCAATACAAATGTCTATGCACCGTGAAAGGGATTATTTTTGTTGAAAATGTAATATACAATCCATCTGTTGTAATATTTCACAGGCTGAATTTGATTTTGACTTAGGCACAGTAGACAAAAAGAATGTATTTATCCTGAAAATAGGACAAGCCATTTCAGCATTATTATGCTAAAACACTTTCCCTTTCATTTACCAATCTACCAATGTTCAGACCATGATAATTTACCCCAGGTTTAATCCCATAGTCACACACTTGTTTGTGGACTATTCTATATTATTTATTCATTTTTCTGCAGCTGTTTTGCAATTGCATAAAGTAATTGTGCCTAAGAGTAAACAAACTGGTCCTTTTTCCAAATCTCTATAAAAGACACATAATGGCTTCAGGGAAATCTGCATATATCTGCTGCTTACCCTGTTACACTAGATGTGGAGAGTTCAAAAGGCTTTGTTGATAAACAAAATCCCAGCGGAGATGTACCCTTAACTATGATGACTATTTATGATTTAGGCTTCAAATACCACTGATTTTATATTCATGCTTACTAGATTTGAAAGCGTACTCAAATGTTTTCTCAGAAATAACAAAAATATGTCATTGCCTGCACAACAATACCATGAAAAAAGCAAATCATTCAAAAGAATTGTACAGGGTTCGATAAGAATACCGAATAGGATTGTGCAAATTATTTTGCAAATAAAATAGATCAGGGAAGTATTTAGACAGAAGTATCTGTTTGGGGAAATTCACATGGATTTGTCATTAAGTGGCAAGTTATTGTGATGCTTGATACTATCATCCTCCAAGTAACATGCTCCTAGAGAAATATCTTGTCGCTTGTGGGCATTTGGGTGGAAACTGTAATTTAAAACAATGGGTAAAATTGTGAATACAAATGTTTCAGTGTTTAGAACTGATTTGAATGTAGTTTATTTCTTATATAGCACTACATATTCCACATTCCTTTACAATGATTTAATCCATTCACACCAGGAACTGCCCCGAAGAGCTTACAATCTATTC
This sequence comes from Hymenochirus boettgeri, assembly GCA_019447015.1. Classification (NCBI taxonomy): domain Eukaryota; kingdom Metazoa; phylum Chordata; class Amphibia; order Anura; family Pipidae; genus Hymenochirus; species Hymenochirus boettgeri. Next base: position 174,092,583 of record CM033476.1, read on the forward strand.
GATTTATCTCACCTACACGAACCAATGTACCTGGAGGAAACCCACTCAAGTTTTAAAAGTCCAGTAAAATATAAAATGTTAAAGGAAAAGTTCACTTGAAATGTGAACTATTATTTAATGTATTGATTGAAGAACGGTAGGTTAAGGAGCTATGGTGCTTGGCCCTTACCCCAACAGAATCCATTGCCTGTGCAGGTAGTGTGTCAGGTAGTGAGTTACATCTCTTTCCCATGTCTCCTATTGGTTGTGTTGTCCAAGGGGGACAAACAAAGGGCAGCAGACAGTGACATAACAATCAGAGAGACAGCAGTGGTGATATTACAAAGGGCTCAACAACATGAATGGCTGCACTGAGTTGTAACCTTTAAAATCAATATAATTTATTCTATCTTTTATAATTAGGCAAATTTCAGTTTGACCATTAAAAAAAGAATCTCATCACTTAAACCATTAAACATGTCCTATTTCATAATGAACGTTTTTACCTTTATCTAAATAATATGAATATTCTATTAGAATTATGGAAGCCAGTCACTTAGTCACGCTACAGTGCACTGTTCATTGTGGTTGTGCTCTAAGTGCACTGCTAAGTAATTCATTTACTCTGTTCTATTGTTGGATATGGTATAAATTCTCTTGATGCCCGAAATACCTAGTAAGTAAAAGCGCTCCCATTTAATTTCTATCTTGGAGAATACTGTGTTGTTTCATAACACTATAATAATTCATATTAATGCACAAATATGCCGGGACAGAGTTAGGGTCTGGAAAGAAATGTCCGTTTCACACGTGTGACCTTTGATGACCAGAACCATAAATATTCCATGAAAACTCCATATTAAACTGGGTAGACCAATTAGAATAAAAGTCAAAATATCTGTATTTAATGCCTAGATCTCTTTGACCTTATAAATGTTATTGTTGCTACATGGTTTAAACCAAAATGTAATAAACATCACAAACAGTAAGTAATAACTGTGGGTACTGGTAAGCTTTGTTGGAATAACTGCTGCATTTTCATGTTATAGGCTGTTATATTAAAAGGGATTTCATTGCTTTTTTCAATATCATTATTGGTAGTACACACCTTAACAAAATAGCACGAGAAACAGTATCTAGAGTACAGGACTAATCACAACCAGACAAAAACATGAAAATGTCTCCTGCTACATAAGACAAGGCTACATTAACCGACTGAAATGCAAAGCTAGAAAGCAAATAATTTAACCCTGGGCCCCAGTACTTTGTTGTGGAGAGCAGGTTACAGAATGGGGATAACAGCATTTGTATTTAAAAAAATAAAATCCCTTTTGTACCTTTCCACCTGTTTTAAGGAGCCTTCCTATATAAATGCACACGCTGCATAGTGTTTAATGCTGGGATTTTAAGGTGGCCATACACATGCGATTTGTACAGCAGATGTGTACCGACAGATCACAGTAGTACCTGTCATCATACATGCTGTTGTTAGAGTGATTGGGAGAGGAGGCAACAAGAAGAGGTGCAGAGCGGCTGCAGCAGTTTCTAGCAGACCCAGGGCAGGGTCTGGAGGACCAGGCAAGCTCAGTAGATGGCCCCCAGTAACCAGCCAGGCCAACAGTCAGTGGCAGCCCAGATACAGAGGCTTGTCATTGGTGTATACGCAGGGCAAGACCTCCTGAGTGACTCAGCCCATCTCCTCTATAGCGAATCTGGTTGACCCACAGCAATAGTCCCAGAGGTAAACCAAAAGCATGCAAGAAATGATTGTGCATCAGAAAGGGAGACCAGGGGAACAGGAGCAGTTATAGAGCTGCGCAACTCAGAAGATATATCCTGTGTGGCTTATGAGGTGATAGGAGAACACATTGCAAGGAGGCCGGAGTTCCAGAAAGAAGCTCCAAAGCAACATGGTGGTAAGTGCGGCCCATCCAGGGCTGTGTAGGAAACATAGTGCTGGGGCAATCTGAGTCCGTGGGGGGTTGGTTGTTGACTATTGCATGGCAGCTGACACCAGGGTAGGCCAGGGGTATCTAGGAGAACTTGTTGGCATGGCTGCCCTGTCTGGAGCAGGCCATTTGGCACTATGGGGTGCAAGTGGGGGCAGGGTGGGCAACTCCTATTCTTTTATCTTTACAATCCACCCCCACATCAGAAGACCCCAGTGCTAGATGAAGTGCCAAAGATTCAAACATATTCAATGTAAGGGGCACTCTTGAGTATAGTTCAAATGTATTTAATCACATCAAAACACAACGTTTCAGGGATCGCTATGTCCCTTTCATTAGGTGAGGAGTGCCTAGACCCTCAATCTACTTTGCAAAGATTCAAAAGACAAGGCAAAAATGCTAAGGGAAAGGTTTGGGTTTGTATTTCTAATCCCCTTTAAACAGAGTGGCCTCAGAATTATTACAAACAATTTTAAATCAGATGAGGAGGCCCCAGGGCTAGTGCGAACAAAAGTGCTCAAAGAAATTGGGTTGGGCAGAATGGTGGGACCATTTCGGATGTAGAATCTGAATTTTTCTAACCAGCTCAAATTCTAAATGTTGTAAGTTCCGTGCGTGTGCACGGAACTTACAAGCATTACTGTTTGAGGCTCAAGCAGGAGAAAGCAGAGGAAATCTCAGAGGGGCGGACCTTAACATTCAGCAAACCAATAACAAGATGTCAGCAACTTCCAAGGCACAAAGCTAGGCTCTGGCGGGGCATAGGTAAAAAAAAAATATGGCAACGGTATTTTTAAAGCTGCAGCTTCCAAATGAACATAACTTGATTTTACAGTGCACTTATCCTTTAATAATGTCAGCAGTTTGTGTTAAACATATTTACCCATTGTATGAACAAGTCAAATGTCTTTATTTATTTTGTGTGTGGGGGTGAGGTGAGCAAAAAGCCCCCCCAACTCCCTAAAGCATAAAGTGCAGCAGAGTCTTCCTAGGACAGAAGGTAAAAGCATGTCTCTTCCCACTTTTCTAGGAATGCTGGGAGTAAGAATCATTATTTCTTGGATTCGCAGGAAATGCTATTTTATCACATGACACTGTGAAGTACCTTCTGGTTTAAGATATATCAAACTGAACAACTCTCTATCCATGTTTTTTTTTTCCTTGTTTATCTGTTCTTTTGGACAATGAGGGATTTTACAACCTGGTTGTATGAAGTATTGCTTTTTTCAAGAAAGCTTTTTTTTCCACATTTTTAAAAGTTCAGCCAATTCTATATTTGAAAAGCCAATTTATGGTAATTTCCTTTAAATCCATTGAGATTATTTCTAAATATATATGGAGTGTTATGAAAGATGAGTACAATACAATAAGTACAATACACAATAATATGTAAACTTCTGCCTACAAGAGTTTAAATACACATTGTAGCTTCCATTAGGCTTTGCTGCAAATGGTATCTATAGATTCAAACATAAAAAGCAGAAGACAGGAAAGTTGTAAAGCCATAAGGAACAAACTCTTTTCAGAGTCAAAGTCAAAAGGAAGGTTACATGCCAAGTAAGAAAGGTTCTGTTCCAGCTTCAGCACCTGGAGAAATATGTGTATGAAAAGTGTTTGATTTCAATGTTTCTGTCATACCTTCCACTAATAACATAACTACTAGACATATATTACTACAGTAGTCTTGGGAATATAAGTTTACAAAGAAAGTCAACTCCTTCACATGAGATTATGAGATACAGAATGCCCAACCCCTACTAAGTGTACAATGATATCATTATTCTATTGCCATTCTGCATTTTAAAAGCAGTGCAAAAATGATAAACATTGTGCATCCATATTTAAAGTTTGGATGCTTATCACAGCAAGTGATAACCCCATCAGTACACTGATCACATCAATTTACACCGTTAAATGACTGAGACAATTACCCACACTATTTGTGTTCCTTGTTGATTTTAGTGTACTGAAGAGCATGGCCCGGAGTGGAGGAACCTGTAATTTTTGCTGGGTTGGGGCTACTGGGTTTTGCATGTAGGGGATGAGCATAATGGGCATTTGTCTATTTCAAATGATCTATTTAACCAATAAAGGAAGACAATGGGCATTATTTATTATTAATGCTAAACCCATTTTTTAGGCATAAGTTCTGGCACCAATAAAGCACATACAGGGAAATTCAATTAAAGTTCTTATCATAAAAAATGGTGCTAATTTTGCCCCAACTAATCAGATATTATTTAATGCTTGAAAGCTAACATCTGATTGGTTTGGGCAAAATTAGCACCATTTATAACATTAAGAACTTTTATTGAATAACCCTGATTGTGCCCACAAATGCTGGAAAAGGGAGACGTACAGGTAAAGGTCAGGGTCAGAGGTAAAGGTCACTGAAAGACGTATTCTATTTCAATCCCAGGGGAAGTTTGCTATAAGATAGAGACATTCTAGTCCCCTGGGATCTGAGTTAAGAGTAGGATCCTCACAAGTAGAATTGTCACAAACCTGTTAGGAGAAAAATAAAATCGATATCTAATTCTCACTAGGCTGCTGCCTTCAGATAACTCACATTCTTTACCAGCCTGGATTTAATTCTGTGTTTAAATCTTGGACAAAGCAGTAGCACTTGATAACAATGTTTCCAGACAGTCATCAAGCAGTATAGCACTTTGTGAAAAGATTAATGGGATATTTATTCAAGAGGTGCACCAAGTTACACAGAACATCTGTAGTGAATATAACATTTATCATGCTGTTACCCTAAAGTAAAAAGAACTTCATTTAATCCGCATTACACTCAATGAGCTCACCTGCAAATTATATTATAGTAAATCCATAGGCTATCATTTACGCTGTAATTGTGGAGTATTTAGGATCGTTGTTTGTGTGTCCATATTTGGAAATAAAATGCCATAAAGTATTAAAGAAAATCTGGAAGTCATTTACAATATCTAGAACCTAAATGACTGGAGACAGACGGCTCCTGTGGAGATAACGTGCTCCCTGCTGTTAAATCTGCAGGCCTGCCAGCTGCTTCATATCCATGTATGGATTCTCAAAGTAGGATTTCCCATTGGGCTAAAGGTGGCCTTTGCAAATATCATGCATGCTCCCAAGTGGTTTTTCAGAAATTCTTTTTCTCCCCAATGTTCATTAAATAGTTTTCAAAGTAGCAAAAACCTATTTAATATTTTATTATCATTTTTGCAATTCTGTTGGAGAAAGTTAACAAGTCAATCTAATATTCCAATTAGCTATATCACACAAGAGAGTGCACCTGCTTTCAAACTTCCATTGTTTAGTCTAACTCTTGTTCAGCTATTACCATGGCTATATATAGTACGTAGTATTCCATTACACCATCCACTCCACATTTTTATTCATCTGTTGTTCCCTTCCTATTTCACTTTATCTCTAGTTCTACTTCTCTACTTTATCCTTTTCTTTGACTTCTCTTTTTACATTGCTTTATACCTTCTCACTTTTAATTTAATTTTAACTTGTTTCCTTTTACAGTTTAATGTTGTCCATTTGTCTGTTGCTTACTCAAATCCAACTCCCCATATTATTTCTGTGCATCCATTATCCATCCTTCCCACTTTATATCTTATGCTCTCTCCTCCTTCCATACTGCTATTTTGCTATTAACCACAGTGTAAAGTGTAGTATATAGTGTACAGTATTTGAGGTTGAATACAGACATATGTCCATTTAGTCCAACCTACTCAGCAATACCCACATATCCTGCTGATCCAGAGCAGAAGGGGGGGGGGGATTCCTTACTGAAATATCCCTGGATCAATTCCAATATTGTGTATCAATACCAGTAACAGGCAATATTCTTTGTTTTAAGAAACTCATCCAGCTTTTTTAAAACTATCCAATGAACCTGCCATCACCACATCCAATAGAAAAACCATTCCATAGTGAAAAACCATTTCCAAGATTAAATCAAGGGATGTCCGTGTGTCCTCTGACACTTTCTATTGGTGAACAATGCCTGAGACAGTTTTGTATGGCCCATTAATGTATTTATACACAGTTACCATATTCCCATGCAAGTGTCTTTTCTCTAGTGTGCATAATTGTAAGCCTACTTCACACTTCTATCTCACAATTTTGACTCTGTTTATTTCTACACAGTCCCATACTGTTGTCCTCATTCTGTCCTGCACATTCTTCTCCTTCACTGTCCTTTATTTCTTCCATTCAGCTTTCACCTCCCCTTTAAATTTTATTCTCCTCATTTTATTCTGTTCCTCCTTCTTCTTTCATTCTATTTCTCCCTCATTACAATACCGAATTTTATATCAATTTCTGCTCTGCTTCTGAACATTTTACTCACCGTTTTGTACATACTGGATAGACTTTATCAAGCTCCTTATACTATGTTAGGCTTGATTTGTATTACTAGTGACCTATGATTGTTTTAATAGTGTTTGCTGAATCACCTCAGTTAAGGTTTGTACACACGTGCGATCGCGGGTGCTGGAAGAGTATGGGCACTTTATCATCCATAATGGCCGTTCGGACACAAATATAAGTTTGGAATATACTGTACAGTACGTCTTCTAGTAAACATGCACAAGTATTAAAATCATCTTATATACATTGTTGTTTGAAATACATGATTGTTTGAAATATTTAGTAAGGGATCTTAGGGACATTTACTCTTTTAATACGTTTAAAATCTAATATCTAAATATGCCAGAATGGATTCTGTAACCCCGAATTACCCATAAGCTGTAACTCTACCCTATAAAATTAGCACCATCATGGAGATATTATATTTTATCTGCAAGTTTCTATCGTTTGCTTGTTTCTGCAGCCCTTCTTCCTTGCATGTTTTCTATCTGATCATTCTTGATTTCATATCGGTCCCAGGAAGTTCAGCAAGTAGTGCAGGAAGGAGTAGAGAGGGGGAAAGTGTGCAACTATGTACTGTAAAAGTTTCAAGGACACACTCTGCTAGGATGGCTGTAGAATGCAAGAAAAGCCAGAAGCCGATTATCGGCCAAAACTAACGTTTGTACACATCGTACCGGGACCCGCAATCGCACGTGTGTACGAACCGTTGTGGAAGATACTATCAGAGAGATGCAATAAAAGTTCTTTAAAAATTAAAAATGGTGCTAATTTTGCATTAACCAATACGAGGATAGCTTTCATATGTGAAATTGGATCTGATTGTTTGGGGCAAAATTATCCGCATTTTAACCATAAGAACATTTATAAAATCTCCCTGAATATATTTTAGTTATGAATAATCAAATCCATTCAGATTTTTTTTTTCAGCTTTAATCTTAAATTAGGTTTAGGTTGTCCTGCCACAAATCCTGTATTAATTATTATTGTAAGTATATAGCCTAGTTTGTTTTTTACCACATTTATCTCTGCTTCAGTTTCTCCCACCATCTGTTTCAGCTAACAACTGTTTCTGTTAACCTCCATCATTTCTAATCCATTTAAAGCCAATCCCTATTGTAGGCCATTGTTGATGGTTCCAGAACTCTTAATTTTGTTTTATGTCATTGTGTACATGTTGCAAACTTAATTGCTTACAGAATTGATGATAACTTAAATACAGTTTAAGGGCAAGGCAACACTTCAACACAAACTGGTGCCCTTGCGATTTCCGTGCGTTGCAACGCGTTTGCGATTATGGAAGCGCATGCGATTGCGATTAAAAATGATGATCGCCTGCGCTTCCAAAACGGAATCAGAATCACAAACGCAACGCATTGGAAATCGCAGGAACTTTTTGCGCTCCCGTGATTTCCATTAAATTAAAATCGCAAATGCGATTGCGTGCCATAATGCATATAGTGTGGCCTAGCCCTAAGGTAATTGTAAATCACAATGTGCATAGGTACAAGCACAGAAGAAAATAACATAGAATGACCAGAAGAATTGTTTTAATTTTATTTCAAGTATCATTTATAATGTGAAATAAGAGTAAAATAATAAAAGCAGTGACTATGCAGATACCTACAGAAATTCACATCATCGATAAAAATATTCTAATAACCTTTTGCTTTTATATTCACATCACCGGTAAAAAGAAATTTCGCCTGTAATGAAATTCTCCTGTACGACTCCCCATAATTCCCAAGAGAATCCTCTTTCCAAATATAACTATACAGTATTTAAACTTGCCTACTTCAGTGTATGAAACGCACAATCTAACCCTTGCAGCTAAATGTAAACCGAAGTATCTCTAAGGGTTAGAGAGGAAAGTCTCTGCAGCTGATTGGACATGTTAATTATCCAGTGTGCCAGACTGACAAAGGGATTATACACATTTGCAGGTAATAGCTCATTAGCTTGAAATAGCCACTGTTAATTATGACAAGGTTATCAAAGCAACATCATTCTGAATTAGCAAAGGAATTTAAAAAAAAAAGTCTGTTTTAAAGAACAATTTTCCTACTTACATTCTAAATGTAGCAGTAATGATACATTTTCAGAGCATATGTCAACAGCTTGTTACTGGGACTTTAGTTAAATTTCAGATTTCATTTATTGACAATTATCACTATTAAATCAGTTTACAAACTCATTAATATCCACATATTAACAATCTGTCTGCTTTTAAAGAATTCCAAATATGCTCCCAATATATTCAAAGCAAAAACTGTTTATTTTGCATATACTACAACTAGGATTTGGGGTTGAACTGGGCTTGGTTATTGGGATATCTACAGGAGTTTAAAGGACAACTCCACCCTCATAAGAACATCTTTTAGAAAGAATGGCCCCTTTAAAATATGTTAATATATCATAGTTTGTCCTGTGAATTCATTACGGTATGCCTGCTATGCTTCTGGATGCCTCGTGGAAATTGAGCAATTTAAAAACCTGTACTGAGCCTGTACTGAGCCTGGGCATGCTCAGAAGAGGCCGACAGGGGATTAACATTCAGTCATTGGCTGTGATGTCAACTGTCAAATCCATAACGGACAGTTGCTAAATGGAAGAACCAGGAAGCAGAAACAGGGGAAACAGGACATTGTGCAGGATTTCAGGTTAGACTATTTCACATTTCAAACTATTACAGTTTAGGGTTTTGGGGGGTAATTTACCTGTATGTAAGTTTTCATTTTGGGGCTGGACTTGCCCTTTAAGATGGATGGATATTAAATAATAATGTACATGAATGATATATTTCTCAGGGAGATGTAATATTGTGCTCTCGGGGGTAAAATGGAGTTAACCTCATGCTTCCCAAAGTTATATTAGTTTTGAGTGGAGCAAACTTCATTTTTATGGGCCTGCACAATTTCCTCTTAATGGCACTGGTGCCCGATGCAAACAACCACAACTTTGTAGCAAGAAAATGAATGTGATTTCAAAGCTACCTGTTGCCTCCTCGGTCCTTTTTCGCGTTCCTCATTTCCTGCGATGCAGTAACTCACAAGTGAGTATTGTATTGCGAACAATCACCAGGAAGAGGAACGTGGAGGTAAGTATTGCATCTCTCCCTCTATTTTTAGGGGCATCTTGTCTGTACAAGGAGATGAGTTGCCAGTGTCAACATCATCATGCTACTGAGTGTGTGCTCATTAGAGACAGTAGAGAGAGGGGATGCAGATGTCCTCAAAACACCTCTGCCTATTTTTTAAAATTGTCAATGTTGCTAAATAGGTCAGACTTCATGCAGACTAAGCATAGACCACACTTGTGCAAACAACTCCAATACACCATACAATTTGTTCTCACTATGAACATTAGTTAAACTTAAAATGTAACATTATAATATATATAATATATTATAATTTATTTCACAATAAATAGGATTGCATTCCTAATAGATTTTTTTTTCTTGAGGATGTTATTGAGTATTAAAAAATATCTTGCCTTTAATATCTAATAATGGTGTTATAGCAATATAGCATAAGGCAAAAAAGAATAAAGGTAAAATAAATGGTCGTACTCTATGGTATTAGAGTCTCATAACAATTAAGAAATTAAAATGGTTAAGAGCAAAAGTCTAAAAAATTTTTTTATACAAGTATCCTGTGTAAACATATATATTGGATTCACAGTGACATCTATATGAGCTTTTGAACCTAAAATTGCGTGCCAAAACCCCAAGATTATTATGCTCACACCCAAGTGTATCTAAAAGAATTAATCTAACATTCTGCCACTCCTCGTCACCTCCTCTGAATGCTGTGTGAGCTTAAAGAGCTTTGCACATTCTCCCCGGGTAGATCCTGCAGCCATTGGCTGTGAGTCATCTGTCATTTTCCTCTTAATATTTATGTATTTCCTTATTATTATGACTCTAATATCATATAGTATGACCATTTTTATACTTTTAATCTTTTGTGCCTTGTGCTACAATCCTCCTAGTTGATTTGCTAAACTCTCTAGTAAATATGGTATAGGTTTTAATTATTGAAATATACAGTACATTGGATACTGTGCATGCTATGACATTATTGTGGAGCATGGCCTAAAATGATTAGAGATGTTGCCAGCCAAATAAACCAAAACATAAATACTAAGCAGCTGTTCAGCAGCTATGGATATGCCATTGCAGAAAATGTAATTTCATTCTCCAATACAAACACTTAGCACTACATGTCCATCTAGTTCACCCATGTTACCCTTTACATGAAATATATTTAACAGTTAATCCAAAGAAAGGCCAAAAAAAAACCTTTCTAAAAAACACCCAAAATAGGAAAACTGCAGGAGAAGAATAATAAAACAACACTGATTACACCTCTGTGCAATGCATTTCTCACTAGTGTACATATTTAAAAGTGGATGTTGGAGGGTATGGTATAAAACTCTTTTAGTCAGATCCAAACAGTCTCCAATATTAGTCTCAACCTTCTCCACTAAATCGGAAATTTGTTTTTTAAGAAAGAAATGTACATGCATGTAACGGAAGACCAAAACACTATCAGGGATATTCAATATGGTGCTAATTTTGCCCCAACTTATTTAACATTTAATTGGCTGGTGCAAAATTAGTACCGTTTTTAACTTTAAGAAGTTTTATTGAATCTCCCTACCTTGTGTTTGCTCTTGTGAAGGTTCTTATTCATCCAGGTCATGGTATATCTGTTGTATTCATTTAGATCAACTGGACTTGAAGTTTAGTTCTTAAAAACATTTCGCTAGTCATACGACTGGCTTTCTCAATTCAGAATGACGTGTCCAGGGGTTAGAGATATCCTGAATGCCTTTGCTGTTATATGTGGATTGGGGCACTTTTTCATGGTATTTATTGTCAAAAATTCTTGTACAAGTCATTCTGAATTGAGAAAGTCAGTCAGATGACTAGTGAAATAGCTTCAAGAGCTAAATTTCAAGTCCAGTTGATCTGACTGAATACCACAGATTAGAGATGGCTGAACTATATAAAGTTCGGTCCGTTTTCGAACTTTCGAACTTCAGAGAGTTCGAATTCGGACCCATTCAAGTCTATGGGGGAGTGATAGTTACAGCTAAACTAACAATGGTAACTTAGTGTAAATGGCTCTGGCACCTGGGAAATGGTCTGGGGAACATGTCACTATCTCCAAAACTTGTTAAAACACTTCCTAAAGTCTGACGAGCTACATTCAACAATACATTCGAGGATTATTGAACCAACGAACAATCCTTCCTAAGCATAGCAAATGAAGGGTTGGATAGTGTAGTGGTTAAAGGCACCGCCTTTGACATGGGAGATCAGGGTTTGAATCCTGGCTAGGGCAGCAATATAAATGTTTGTATTTTTATAATACCCTAGTAATATAATATTGTTTTATATTACTAGGTTATATCTATGGGATTATATTTACCTAGGTTATTATATGGTTATTATATTACTAGGGTATTATACGGTTATTATATTACTAGGTTATTATATTACTAGGGTATTATAATATAATAACCATAGTAACCTAGTAATATAATAACCATATAATACCCTAGTAATATAATATTGTTATTATATTACTAGGTTATCATATGGTTATTATATTACTAGGTTATTATATGGTTATTATATTACTAGGGTATTATACTGTTATTATATTACTAGGTTATTATATTACTAGGGTATTATAATAGAATAACCATAGTAACCTAGTAATATAATAACCATATGATAACCTAGTAATATAACAATATATATTACTAGGGTATTATAGGGTTATAATATTCCTAGGTTATTATATGGTTATTATATTACCAGGGTATTATAATAATCCAAAATCTCTAAAGGATTCAAACACTGGTCTCCCATGTCAAAGGTAGTGCCTTTAACCACTACACTATCCAGCCTCTACATTATATGGATAATATATTACTAGGTTATCATATGGTTATTATATTACTATATAACCTAGCAATATATCTTCCTTACATTGCAGTGGCTTGATAGTGTAGTGGTAAAAGGCACCACCTTTGACATGGGAGACCAAGGTTCGAATCCTGGCTGGGGGCAGCTATACAATTTTTGTATTATTATAATACCCTATTAATATAACCATATAATAACCTAGTAATATTATAACTATATAATACCCTAGCAATATAATATTATATTACTAGGTTATTATATTATAATACCCTAGTAATATAATAACCTAGTAATATAATAACCATAATAACCTAGTAATATAATAACAATATTATATTACTAGTTTATTATATGATTATAATAATAATCCAAATATTCGTATAGCAGCCCCTAGCCAGGATTCAAACCCTGGTCTCCCATGTCAAAGGCAGAGACATTAACCACTACACTATCCAGCCACTACATTATACTACACTACATTCTAGACTGAATGGCCCATAAATTCGATAATTATTGTAAATTCGATAATTATTGAATTTACCATCGAAAGTCCGGAAACATTGAAAGTCCGAGAAATCCAGGTACGGGATAGTTCGAGAAGTCTGAGTACGTTCGAACTCATGAAGTTCGGCTCTAACTCGGGCTCGAGTTCAAGTTCTAGTCTATTGCAACTTTCCCCTTTTTGTTATAACCCGATGTTTATCATCTAGAAGTGTTTTTTCACATATTAAGTTTAAAAATTTCAGATTTTCAAAAAAATGGAAATGGAATGCTCTTTAAATAAGGATCAAAGTGCATAATGGGCCATATTTAAAAAGCCATGGTATTGCTTTTTAGCGATACCATGACTTTAACCATCGGTATCGTAAATTTATGATGGTTAAACTGATCGGTTTAACGATCATTAATTTTCGATACCGATCGTAAATTTACGATAATGAAATTGTAGCTTTACGATCCCCATAGAATACCATTGCGGTACTTTACGTTAAATAACGAACGTTCAGTCGTAAATGTACGACCACGATCGTAAATTAACTAACCCGCCGTATCGCTAAAAAGCGTTACCGCGGCTTTATAAATATGGCCCAATATGTGGTCATCCACACTGTAATACACTGGCATTGGATTCTCAAGCGCTAAACTCATTTAGAAGCAAATGAGAAAAGCATCAGTGTGGCCTAGCCTAATGCTGGATAATATCACTTACTTATCCTTCTTGAACCATTTGCCTTTATTTTCTTAACATTGAATATAATCCTATCCCTAATTTACATTCAGTGCTGCATGACTTTACAAGGGGTTTACTGAATAGAGCACATTATATGACCATGATTGCACATGACCGAGATGCTGCATTCCCAGAGTGGAGAAGCATGCTGCCTGCTGCATGTATAATTCACATTGATAATTATGACAACAAGGACTTTTTCTGCTCTTTTTCAGACAGATGGTGAGTGGCTCATCAGAGTATTCATATTATATGTGTGCCAAATCTCATAGTAAATTGCCAAACAGGGTGTGAAACAGAGCGAGGCAAAAAGATATATTTGAAAATAAAAAGACTTTGATTTGATTTGAGAAATTGATTTATTTCGAAAGACAGTTCTATTTTTGAAGAGATGGTCATACTTTATCTTAGATAATATCCAATTATATTTAATGTTAAACAACATTATTTATCCCAAAGAATAAAAACTAGGGTTCTTTTCACTACTATTTGTGACAATGTGTCTAGCATTAGAATGAATTTTAGATGTGCAGTGGCTGCATCAGTTTGAGAAATTAGAACCTACGTGTCCCAATCCATGTTACTTTATTTTTAACATGAAGTCATGCAAAAGCTAATGAATATCTAAAGGGAAAAAGAGAGCTCCCTGCCTCCAAGGCTACAATTACTGACTGCCCTAAGGGCTGGTACATACAATCCAATAATTTAGCTTGATTGACCACCCAGACTAATATTTTTAACAGGAAGAAATTCCAACACAACTGATTGCACCTGGTTTTTTTGGGGCTAAATTGATTGATCCGAGCTGGTAAATAACAGACACCCTGTGGTCTAAGACAACAAAATCAGTCAGACAGTTGTTATACTGTAGGTTCTTTAAAAACTGAAGCAGATGAGTCCTTAAATCGACTTTAATTTTAGGAGTACTGTGATACTGTAAATAGGGAGATGTAAAACTTACCTGACGTGCTTCACTTCCTTCTCGCGATGCAGTACTCACTTATCGGGCGATACTGCATCATGGGAATGAGGCAGGTAATAAGCACGGGGGGGGGGGGGGGCTCTTGTGCTGTTAAGAGGAAAAATAGAGTTAACCCCACACTAACCCGATATGACATTTTAGGTTCTGTAATGGAATTTCTTCTTCCCAGAATACACACTAACTTGGAATGTTACAAACAGTTACAAACAGCTACTGATTGGCTGTTGGATGGGTCAAACATGCTCAGATCTCTATTGAGCAACTAAATCAGCCCAGGCACTGGGTCAAGGGCAAAACCATAACGGTATCTATTAGGGGTCCGGCAAACAGTAAGTCAGTATTTCGGAAGCATTGTCAACTAAAATTAACTGTTAGTCCTTAGAAAAAGTATCACAGTACTCTACTTTTTATAATATATTTATTGGACTGATACCGTATAAGAATTATTTCTTAATTTTTAAACACACACACTGACACATGATGGGGAGGAGGTTTTTAAAACACAGTCAGGGTTATTCAATAAAAGTTCTTATGGTGCTAATTTTGCCCCAACCAATCAGATGTTGGCTTTCAAATGATTGGTTGGGGCAAAACTAGCACCATTTTAAACGATAAGAACATTTATTGAATAACCCTGATAGTCTTTTTTCAAGCTCAGGTTATTAACACAGCAAAAAATGACTAAATTTCCCAGATAGATCCAGTTGTGTTTTCATTCTGCAACATGTGCAGATCAACTAGAACGGCTCTAAAGCCAACATTTAATTTCTAACCTGCAGTTTACAGTAAAGAATTAATATACACACAAGGTTATTCAATAAAAGTTCTTATCATTAAAAATGGTGCTAATTTTGCTCCACCCAATCAGATGTTAGCTTTCAAATGTTAAATAATATCTGATTGGTTGGGGCAAAATCAGCACCGTTTTTAATGATAAGAACTTTTACTGAATCTCCCTGATTATACTTAAATGTAATAAAATGACTTTGATATTAAATCATAAAGTCATACTATGTATGTTCTTCTTTGTTTGTACATTGCCTTTCTGTCATAGGAAATACACATATTTGATTGAGAGCACAAGCTAATGTGTCACCAGGAACAAAAATTCAATATTGGTTTATTTTAATTTTGTTGTTATTTTTCTTTTTTACAAACCGGTTTCAGTGCTGTACTGTTCATCACAGGGGGCACAATTATGTGGATAAATGAGGAAAGCCCAGGGCTTTAACTATATGCAAGGATAAATCTATATCAGTGCAAACCTCTGGTTATTCTCCTTGCCGCAACAAAGCTTTAACTGTATTTCAAATTACATGGAGACCCTAATCATCCCGTCATACTTTAGTAAAGCCATCAGCAGCAGTGAGAGTAAACTCTTAACTAATGTGAAACAGAAATTGCATAATTTCAGCATTTATCCTTTTTATTGTTTTATATTGTAATAAATATGTTATTCAGCACTAGAGATGTTCAAAACCAGCGAGTTCTGTTCTATTTTCAGATTTTTGACAACTTGCAAATCTGAAAACGAACCCATAGAAGTCAATAGGGCAAGAAAAATAGGTTAAAAAAGCATGGTAGATGGCTCGGGCACCTGGGAAATGGTCAGGGGAAAACGTACAAATCACCAAAACATTATTTAAAAAATGGAAATTCCTTTACACACAAGCCATTTTGGAGTTCCCACATTTATACGAGGCTACTTTCAGTAATCCTCA
Source organism: Hymenochirus boettgeri (assembly GCA_019447015.1). Lineage (NCBI taxonomy): Eukaryota > Metazoa > Chordata > Amphibia > Anura > Pipidae > Hymenochirus > Hymenochirus boettgeri. Next base: position 174,108,748 of record CM033476.1, read on the forward strand.
AAAGTAGCCTTGTATATTCGGTAACCATTGAAAGTAGCCTCCGTAACCCTCAAATTAATGCCCGGGAGTTCTGAGTCAGAATCGAGTTCTGTTCGAACCTAAACTTTTACCCACCACTAAACATATCCTGGAAGGCACTTGCCTATAGAACTTACAATCTAAGAACTCCTATCATACACACAACCAATCAGTTTGTCTTTTTAAATTGTGGGAGGAAACCTGCATCAATCCTTCATTTGGATAGGTTTAAAATAAACATCAAGCATTCAAAATTTTTTAAAGGACAACAGGGGGATGCACTGAGCGCCGCTATTGGCAACCTGGTGCAAACAGCCCGGCGATGTTATATGCCGATAGCGGCGCTCAGAACATCTCTACCTGTCGCTGTTCTATTTCGGCACTTTTGATGCCAGCTATTATCTGGCGTTGAAAGTGCCGCAATGAAATGCCGATTTCGGCATATAACATCGCTTGCAGCGGCTGAGCTGTTAACTTTCGCATTAGCCACGCAGCCATCGCAAGGAAGGAGTTAAAGTCACGCTAACCGATATAACATCAGTTAGTGTGACTTAAACTCCAAATCAGGAGCGATGCGCCCGTTGGTGCATCGCCCTGTAAGTATGCTGTTAAATCAAGTTAAAGGGACAGCTCAGTGGAAATGATCAATATTTGTTAAATTGTTAGTTTGTGTAATGCCTTCTTAGTTATTCTACTTATTCTCTCCCATTTTGAAAAATCAGTTGATTTCATACCCTTTGCTGTTCCCTGCTGTTGACATTAGTGAGCTGCCATTTCAGGTTCTAACGGTCCTTCTTCTTCCCAGGATGCACCACATCCTTGGGATGTTCCTAACAGTAATATCTACTGATTGGCTGTTGGATGGTTCAAACATGCTCAGATCTCTACTGAGCAACTGAATCAACCCAGGCGCTGGGTCATGGGTAAGACCATAACGGTCTCTACTAGGGGTCCTGCAAACAGGAAGTCAGTACTTCAGTTGCATTTATTTATACACAGACACAATGCTGAATGGGCAGATTAAGGCCATTGGGATGGAAAAATACTGCTCTTTTTTCTGAAAAGTACATGTATTTGCACTGAACTTCCCCTTTAAGTTTAGGTGGAAGCTGCAGCTTAAAAAAACCTGTTGTCATTGTTGGTTTTTTTTCCTATGCCCCACCAGAGCCTACCTTTGAAGCTTGCAAGTTGCTGATATCTTGCTTATGCCTAGCTGAAGGCTTAGCTTCGCCCCTCCGAGATTTGTAGCTTCCCCCTGCATTCTTCAGCCTCAACTGGTAAGGCTTGTTCATTCTGTGCACGCACATCCTCACCGTGCACATGACGTTACGGCGCATGCAACGTGACGTCAATGCACACACAGACGTATGGGCGTGTGACATCATCTCACCGGGCTGTGTGTCATGCACGGAGCAAACAGGCCTTACCATTTGAGGCTGAAGAAAGCAGGAGGAAGCTACGAATCTCGGGGGGGGGGGGAGCTAAGCACAAGCAAGATGTCGGCAACGTGCAAGCCTCAAAGGTAGGCTCTGGTGGGGCATAGGGAAAAAAACAATGACAATGAAGTTTTTTTAAGATGCAGCTTCCACCTAAATTTAACTTGATTTTACAGCATACTTATCTTTTAATGTGCTGTGAGAATCCCTCAGTGTCCCTGTAGTAACCAACAAGGTGGCTAGTCTGTTTATTTTGTTGAAAAGCTTACACAATATCCAGCTAATTTTAATCTGGATCAGGACACCAGCACGCTAAATTAAACATGATAGTTTTAATCATGCGTGTCAATGAACCAATGAGGATCATCATTGCACATTATGGATAACTATTTAAGAGCTAATGCAGCATAAAACAATCTACCCAGTACAAAGCAGTGTTTCTAAAAACTAATATATAAAGCAGAAATACACACTAACGACACATGAAGAGAAACACATTTTAAAGGCTTGTACACACGTGTAATCACAGGTCCCGACCCGTGATGCACGATGTGTACGAACTAACATTTCATTAATTGCAATCCCTAAACTTGTTCCGTTAGAATTTGTATAATATAATAACTATGAAAGAAGGAACAGGGCATGATGGTTAATCTCACTTAAAATGAAACACATTGTTCCATGCATTGTAATTCATTACAGCTTTGATTGCCGTACAGTAGGTGGGAATTTTATCGTTAAAACAGATTATCTCAGTGCAGGAAGGTTACCATCCTCTAGCAGATATTCAGAGAGATTCAATAAAGTTCTTATTGTTAGAAATGATGCTAATTTTGCCCCAACCAATCAGATCTTATTAACATTTGAGAGTTAACATTACCATTTCTAACAATAAGAGCTTTAATTGAATCTACCTGAATACGCTTTAAGTAAATTTTTTGAGAGGGGAGGGTCACCATTTTCCCAAAAACTTATATTATGGAATATATAAGTTCCCTCCCACCATCCGGATCCATCCTCTAAGGCAGTGGCACCTAGCGTGAAACCCTTTGACCATAAGGTAGTTACCTCTTGCCCACCCCAACCACCAAAATATTTCTTTAAAAAATGTTTAGATCAATACTTACAGACCCTTCTCTCCTGCAGCGTCTCCATTGACAACAGCCGCATCTGTGATCACAAACACGGCTGCTGGTGTGGCAAATTAATGCTTAGTACCATGTAGTTTACCGTGTTTAGGTTTTTAGCCAAACCCTGTCTCAATGGTCATTGATTATTTACACGTTTTCTGTAACAGTTTTCTTTGGAGGGCTAAGACAACTTTATCATTTTTGAAGAAACAATGTAACTTATTATGTCCATCTTTAACTTTAATTCGGAAGATTCCCCTCAATTGCTTGCATGTATGCTAATCTCTTGTCCCCATTTCAATGTTATCTACATGTGGTGTTGATAGTCTTTTGTGCAATGAATAAATTCCCGATCATCCATATTCCAGAACTAAAGACATTGTGAATTATGGTTTAAACTGCTTATCAGTAGCTGACAGCTGAGCAAGGGTCCTTATGGTAGGGAAGGGGCACCCTCATAAAAAGAAGCAGAACTTTGCTTAACTTAAGGACTTTTGAAAAGCTCTAAATTAACCCTCTGGGCAAGGCACAGAAAACAGGATGCCCTGCAATCAGCTGCTCCCTCTGATTGATGGTTTTTTTTTCCATTTACTGCCATCGTCTTTGAAAATTTGAAATATTCAGGCAACTAGCACACCATAGGATAAAGCTAATAAAGGGACAGTTTAATTATAGTTTTACTGTTGATTTAACACAAATGAAGCTGCCAAATACAGAAATAAAATTTACAGACTTCTGTATCCATTCTACTTTTCTGGTCAACCCTGCCCATTAATGCACTCCTTCACATACAGTATACATGACTAACATCCATTTGCTATAACTACCCACCTACAAGAAGACTTGTGCAGGATCTGACAGATACTTGGGATCTGATACACCTTAAACAATAGAGCTGACCATTTATTTTGCTATATAAAAATACAACACATCATTGTCTCAATTGTTTGTCATGCCAGTGTTGTTGGTTAGTATAATAAATGATGTTAGATGTATACTAATAGTAACAAAACCAACAAAAAAATTCACAAAATGTAGAGTTTTTTTTAAAATAAAAATTAGCATAAAGGAAAAGGAGAGTCTAAAAATGTAGGTTTATGTTTTTCGCTGCTTAATCAGGATCCATTCAATTTATTCAGTTGCCTAAAAATTGATGTGTTTTTAGGTGCTGTTCCTTCTTATGCCCACAATCCTTTGTTTCCGGTAGCACCTGCTTGTGAGCCAAATCTTTATATGGCAGGACTTTAACAGACTTGACTGTGACTTGGCATCATCAGCAGAAAAGGGTTTTGGGAAACATGATGATCAGTGATTGTAATTGCTTTAAGGTATTTGTTAACAAAAAATTACCTCATTACATATGGAATCATCTGAACTCAATGAATCATTCTCCTTTAAATATACTGTAGTTGTCACAGCTTAGCATTTATTGTGAATCTGTTTAGAACAGATTTCAATATTAGGTCACACATGTCACATTTATGAATATTTCTTCATTAACACAAGTTTGTTGACAGAAAAGCCAAAGCCTCGGGCCAAAATAGAAACACTGCTAATATTCATACGACTTGCAGTATAGACCTAGAGAATAAGTTCTAAGAAGGGATGAGGCTAAGAAGATATAACCTTTCATTCAGTTTAATATATTTAGGCTCAACGACATATTATCTCATCAACATTATGACTGGTACACAAAGGATGTAAGTTCATATTTATTGATGAAGAAGAGAATCAGCAACCCAAACAAAACACTGTAGCAAACAGCTGCAGAAAAGCTTTCTAAATCTTTAAATAAAGGCTACAGAAGAAAAGCACTATCTACTAAAATTTGTTTCACTACTAACTTGGAATAGAATAATAAAAATCCCATCATGTGGGAGTCCGCAGACTGATTATGTAACTGAAGCAGAAAATCTTTCAAAAGAAATTCCTTTCCCCAAGGACCATATCATTTATGTTCATCCTTTTATCTGTTGTAGGGGATTACTTCAAGCAAAGCAAACTGTATTAAGCCTCTTTCTATTTTCCCTTCCACAGCTTTAGCAATGTTTGCATTCACCGTGTAGCTTTTTATATAAGGAAAATATAAAGATATGAGGTAGGCAGAGTTATGTATATACATGTAACCCAATTTTCATGGCCGAGTGTGTTCAATGCACAATCTGTGATTTAAGCACAGTGTGTAGCCCTTTGACTTTCTAAAATATGGGGTGAAATTTAATTTGAACTGGTTGAACAGTTTTGCAATTAATTTTTTTGGTGATAGGTTTATTGTTTCAAATATTAGAATTTCGTGATGGTTCTTGTCAATGAAATAAGGCTGAGAACCATTTTGAAGTTTCAGCTTACATTTCAGTAAAACAGATCCAGAGAGGCCTGTCAGGCCTGGTCATAGCATACAGAGTAGCTGATATTTTCATAGGAAACAAGGGTTCCCAAACATCTTGTTTCTCTGCCCATATCTACTAGATGGAGCAATAGAGATACAAAGTCCCTTTGTGCCTTTTATTCAGCTCTATTTACCCAGGTATTTCTCCATGCACACTGGTTTATGGTAGGTATCACAGCTCTGCTTTTCTTCTTTTACTTATGGCTAACACAGTACAAACCTCAACTATTGGTAATGTGCAGGTATTAGGTGCAGTCTCTTTCTGGTCCTCCACTCTTGACCCCATATAGTTCTTCAATGAAGACATTCAATAAAGCATGAGAAATCATACTTACAAGTCTTGTCTTTGCACTCTCCAATGTGGCTGCTTTGCTCTTTTTCTGTTCCCGAGCAGCCCCAGGAATGGTAGTCAGTGATTGGCCTTGAAATCGCTGTCACGGCCGAGACTGACTGCCCTACCCAGAATTGGAGTGCGAAGTGCAGAGCTGCGGCAGTGGATCATGGAGCTTATAAGTATGAGATCTCTTGCTGGAAGCAGATTTAAACATTGTAACCTAAACAAACTCTACGTTTAGGATGGCGCTGCATAACATACTATTTTTTTCCAGAGGGGTGGCCATTCCCTTTAATTAACTGCTAATTAGTGATTGATGTAGGAATAAGCACAAAAATCACAGATAAGTGTGCACGTCTTTGTTTACTTTTTTTTACTAAAAAAGGTGCTTTACTGCATAGAATTAAGTAACACTTTAAGATTCAGATACATAAAATTCATGTAAGGTACTTGGCTCTATTGACTTCCAACCTGGCCATTTATTTGGAGGTTTTACACCTGTTATACTAAGATTTGGATTGATGGTCTCTGCCTAAAATATATAAAAAGCCAGTGGGCAGGTCAAAAGCAAAAGCCTCCACCCTTGAATGTACCTTATATATACAGAAAGGAAATCTCAGTGGTCAACAAATAAGAGAAATATAAAGTTCAATTTTAGACCACACAGTTTAATTAACATCAAACCTGCTCTGGACTAAGCCAAAAACTTCAACTAGAAAAATGTAACACACTATAAAGCGGACGCAGAGTCAAGTTATATACAAACTTCCGCTACAGAACCCTACAAAGAGAATGAAAAACTCTCATCAAAACTCTGCGATCCAACATGATACAGGTTCAATAACTCCACAGCTTACCCTGAAAATGAGTTATATTTGTAAAATTTTGTAAAAGTTATAAAAATAAAGTTATTTGAAAAAAAACAAAAAAATTAAAAGCCTGTAGAACAATTCCACTGAAAAGGTCAAGGAGATACCTTTCCTAAAAACAGAAATCTAGCAAGTAGTGCCAAATAAGAGGCATTACATACTGGGGTTACCTTGTTGCTACTGTATAGTGGAAAGGCTTTTCCTCTTCATGAACATCATAAATATGTAACTAAAATATGTATTGGTCATTTTCAGCATCTAAAATAGATATTTAATTTAGCTGTGCTGTCAACTAGAACTCAGAGTCATTCTTTCTGCCTGGCTCAGAGAAGGGTCAAAGTGAGAATTTGTAAATAGAAACTACATATGTACCGAGCTCCAATTTTGAAAGAGGGGAAGGTTAAAGACATGTTAGAATTTTCAGCTCTGGATATAGAAAAAAATAATTATTTGCTGTTTTTACAATAAATAAATTATGGTGCATCTTTACTTTCAGGTGTGGGATGTATTGAAATGCTTTTTATCACTGTAAGACTGGCGCCTAAAGGGCATGTCCACCCAAACTAAAATTTAACCCAATACTGGCCCCACTGTGTAGTTTAAAAAAAATCCTTACCTTAAATCTCTGCTCCTTATGGTTCCCCTGCAGTGACTGTGTAACGTCCTGGAAACTGAAGAGTAGGAGCTGTCCTGCTGCAAAAAGGTCTCTGCCTCCTCTCTTGCCTCCAGGAGGGATGGTAACATGCACAGGGAAACCCTCCCCCCACCCACCCTCCCACCCTCAGGATCATTCCATTGCTGCCCTTCACCTAGCGTAACAACATTTTCCTGCAGTGTAGGGCATCCCTGCCCACCCCCAACCGCCATATCAGATTGTTAAAAAAAGAGCAGAACTCTAAAACTTATATTTCAGCTGTCAATCAAGTTCCTTGCTCTCAAAAACTGTTCTTCTATGAGCAGTTTTAGTGTAGCTGGAATGGTGACAGAGTTTTAACAGTTGGAATGCTGTATGCTGTGTGCAGGCTTGACAGTTGGCTTGTGGGGAAAAAAGTCAGGTCGAATGGAAGTGGGAGTGGTTAAAAGAAGGAGGGGGGATACTTTTGTTCCTAAACAAAATGTGTGCTGGATTGAAGCCATACAGCAACACACTCAAATCAGAGTAATTGCTACTTACATGTATTCAATTATAGATTAAGATGAGGCAAAGTAATTTTTTCAGTATAGTGTCGCTTTAAGTAAATTTAACAATAAAATAACCAGAAAGAAAATAAGTATGTGTATAACAGAGCAATATGTGTGTATAAAAGAGCAATAATTGACAGTACACCAATATTTGGTGCAATTATTAACATTTAAAACTACAGGTCAAGGGTATAGTTAGGATCTGAAAAGATCCAGGACACTTCTGGACACAATATGATGGTGATGGTGATAGATAAATATAGATACAGACAGAAGTGACCCAAACTGATATATGACTGCCCACACAGACTGGTAAATATAAGTGCCCACACAAACTGGTATATATAATTTCCCACACAGACTGGAATATATAATTGCCCACACAGAATAGTATACATAATTTCAGGAAGTGTGCCCAGTGCTAGCTACAGACATATTAGAAACAAAAAAATATAGAAAATCATATGCACTGCAATTGCTGCTTGCCAACTTTTGTATGCATTCCTTTCTGTTATTGAGATTTTTACTTTCTTTAGTAGCTGGGTGAAATCTAGCTTAGATAGGGCGGGTCATCATCCAGTCATAAGATTATACATACATAGCTATTGGAAAATACACAGCCTGCGGAGGTAAGAAGTTCATGCCAGTATCCAGTATGTGTGGGTGAAGAGGACAAAAGTGGCCGACCCTAGCTGTTTGGGAGCGAACCAGAGGACAAGCGAGGTGAGCCTGGTGAATCCGGGAGTACGTACGCGGTGAATGTGGGAGAAAAATTGACTGGCAAGGTGGCGAGCAAAGTTGTCCGGAGGCAAGTCCCACTGCTTGAAAAGGAGGTGGCGTGGATCACACTGCCAACGGGGCAGCAGTGAGTATACATACCTGTGTAAGGATTTTTAAGGAGACTAACTTATACTTACTTTTGTGATTACTTAATGTGAGATCTCACAGCAGTGAAGTGGGTTGTGAGTCCTGGACACTGCATGGATCCATTTTAACTCGGATTTCCGTATATTAAGTAACAATTGCTGGACATACCAATTAAGTCTATAATCACAAATGGATACACTCTCCAAAAAACTATTGATCAATTGTAACATGTTTTGAAATTAGGTCTTTTAAACCTGTTAAAGTGTGATTTTGCATCATAGGAATTCCTATGATGATTTGAGGTGTTTTTTTTACTATTTTTTTACGTGTGTTTTACTTAAAGGGAAGTGCAATAAAATACATACACGTGTGCAATAGAAAGTGCAATTAGTGCATTTGTTCGTCACCTATTATAGTGACCATAAGAATGAAAAGGAAATTCTGAGAGTGCTAGAGTGGGACACTTGAGTTAGACTAGTAATTCTTAATCATATTTGTCATTTTGCTAGTCTCAAGCACCACCTGTATTTGGGTAGTTAGAACCCCAGGCATCATAGATGTGCCAGAAATAACTGTGCCCAGATCCAGTTCAATTGCTAATGTTTTTTGAATCATAAGATTATACATATTTAAGATATTTAGCAGTGATGAGTCCAGGTTTGTGGTTCTGTAAGTTCCAATAACTCAGCGTGGGAGCGTCGGATAAAGGTAATAATAAAAACTAAAGTGCCAGGGACATGAATCAATACTAATAACCCACAGGAGAAGGCTCACTTATTTAGTGCAATGGAAAAGAATAATAAGAAAAATCAAAGCTGACAGCCCTTCTTCACCCTTATATCCTTAATCAGAGAGGTAGCTTTAGCCAAAATTCTCCCCACCTTACTTGACCCCTTGACATGCATAGCCCTGAAACTGGAAAAGTATATCAGATTTATCATTGCATAGAAAGACATTATAACAAAATAAATACTTACTGTAAGATGAATTCATGGTATATGGACTATAAAATATAGTCATTCTTGTATACCTTCAAAAAACATAGACCAAGAGGGAACAGCTAGAGAAACAGGTGGTCTATTATAGTGTCCATTAAGCATAAGATTTATACAATAGAGATCCATTGTGAGGCAATTAGAGAGATCTTTCTTTTTTATGGTTTAGTTGAAAACTTTAGGAAATAATAAAGCAACAATAAAGTAAATATATGAACATTTATCTACCACAGCTAAGAACATGCCGTTTTCTCAACTGTTTGTTACAATCTGGATTTCTTGCCTTTAAATATCACGTGCAAAGAAAAGCTTTTGCAGATGGAATAAATTAAACATAAAAAAGGTTTACGCTCTGAATACTTTTTATGTGCACAGTTTGACTTCATTCTGACTTAGAGATTAGGGCCTTGTTGAATGTTTTGCTGCAGTTTCTTCTATGTCGATTCTTTTAGTATGAAAATATAGACAATTTCTAGTTTTCTCCAAAGTAAAACGCATAGTGCACAATCTGTCCATGATATACTGTAGTTAATGTGCATGAAAAGATAATCAGCATTGTCCAATAATACGGTACCCCTTGTATGTCTATTTATTTTATATCGCTAAATTCAACAGTATTGTACGTTTAGGTTGGGTACATACGGGGCTCTTATTTGTCCCGAACGTTCACTGCGAGTGAGCACTCGGCTGGGAGAAATGACTGTCGGTTGCGGCAACAGTGGCCGGTTGGTCTGCTGCAATGCCTCTGTGCCACCATAATTACTGCTCTTATTTGAGATCACTTGAACACCATAACATCAATTGCTTTAGATTAAAATAAATCTCACCGTTACTCTTAATATTTCTATCTTCCTAGTCCCACATAAATGCCATTTATTCACGGAATAGATAACCCCTGTGCTAATATGTCCTGCTAACCTTTTGGACATTTAGGTGCTGCCGATTTTTTAAAATAATAAACTTTATGAAAAAAAGGCGTCCGGAAGGCTCTGGGAAGGTGTCCGGAAGGCTCTGCACACCAAACTGTAAGTACATTTCCCATGGCTACCAGTAATCCCCAAGGCTACCAGTAATCCCCATGGCTACCAGTAATCCCCAAGGCTACCAGTAATCCCCATGGCTACCAGTAATCCCCATGGCTACCAGTTATCCCCATGGCTACCAGTAATCCCCATGGCTACCAGTACCAGTAATCCCCATGGCTACCAGTTATCCCCATGGCTACCAGTAATCCCCATGGCTACCAGTAATCCCCATGGCTACCAGTTACCAGTAATCCCCATGGCTACCAGTTATCCCCATGGCTACCAGTAATCCCCATGGCTACCAGTAATCCCCATGGCTACCAGTATGCAATAAAATGCACATGGCTACAGAAGGCAGTATTGGTCAATTTCAACCCTCGACTTATACTCGAGTCAATGTGGTTTTCCTAATTTTTGAGGTAAAAATAGGTACCTCGGCTTATACTCGGGTCGGCTTATACTCGAGTATATACGGTAAATTGGTTTATGATAAAACAAATACATAGAAAACATGGTGATTTACAAGTGTCTCTGTGTTTTATATAGCCAAATCCAAATTATTTAAGAGGAATCAAAGTGGAGAGTCTTTCGTATGAATTAAATATTTACCCCTTTGTGCTGCAGGCATTCTAGGATGCTGGGTGATAGGGACCACATAAAGCATTAGAATTTTGTTTTTAGTCATATGGCCTATGTGCTGACACTAAATGGTGTGTCCCTACTGTAGTCCTTTGTATGGAATTAAAAAGTGTCTTTTTGGTGTTCTTTTGTTTGTTTGTTTTAACAGTTTGGACATTTTGAACTACCCACTAACACATTTTCAGATACTTTTGTCATTCACTTTGTTGGGACTGATCGATATGCTTTACATTGTCTTATTTTCTGAAGGCCAGAAAGTCTTTGTTGTATGGATGAAAAATCCCACTTCAGTTGGGCTCCAATCAAATTTGGGGATTTTCAATAAGTTCTGTGGAACCTCTGGTAGAAAGAAACTCACCAGTTTTGTCCATCTCTAGAAATATACTTAACCCATCCAAGAACCTTGGGCTGTCAGGAATCATAGAGAGGGACAAAGTAGATTACCCTCATGGAAGTGAATTATTTATTTTCATCTAGAGACAGAAAATACAGGACTTTATGTATACTAACCTTGACCACTGCAGTATCACATATTAGACACTTCTGATATAGACTTTTTTTGATAAATGCGGTTTTGTAGCATTAGGACTTTAACCTAAGACATTTCATCCTGTTCTTGAATTTGATCTAACCAGCCAAGGGACTTTTCAGTGTCATATGTGCAAGAAAATCAAATAAATTGAAACTGACAATGCAAGCTGATTTTGAAAGTTTACCAAGTTCAAATAAAGTGCATTTTGTACATCATTTCAACAGCTGCAGTTATAAAAAAAAAAAAATATCATTGGCACTCTGTGTTAAATCTTTAGATTAACTCTTCAAAGAATGCACAATTGATTAAGGAAAACTTTTCTTACTGATTGTGCTTGCTTTAAAAAAACAGTGTTCCACTGTACATAACCTAAAATAAGTAAAAGCCTACATATAATCAACAATAAGATTTTACAGGGATAATGCATAATTACATACATTACAAACATACGGTACAGTTTCATACATTAACAAACATTCAGACATTTATTGCATTCAGCACTATAAACTGGCATTTTTTTTTTACTAGCATATAATCTACACTTACCCGAAGTACCAGAGATGCACTAGTGCTGCATATACATGAAAAACTGTAACTGAGTGCAGATTGAATGCTAATGTCCATGTCTAACACACATTAAGGGCTTATCTAATAAAAAGTGCCCCATTTTGCCTGTGTTCGTAATCTGCAGTAACCAATCAGAAACATTTTTACAGGTCTACATTTTGAAAACATCTGTTAAAATCTCATTGGTCCCTGCAGATTAAGAGTATAGGCAAAAATGTGCACATCTTATTAAATAAATGCATTTTGGTGTATGAAGTGACACAATGGTGGATGCAATAATAGTGAAGCTCCATCTTGTCAAGTCTGTCAGAGGAAAAACTGAAGCAGGTGTGGAAACCAGATTAGCCATAGTAAAAGTGTATACACATGTGTGATCGCAGGGGCTGACCCGCGGCGCACAATGTGCATGCACTGCTGCTTCGGCTGACAATCGTGGCGTGTATGGGCTCTTTGTCGGTCGAAACGGACGTTCAGACACGGCTCGTTGTCCGATCCGCCAGATGGATCATCGAGTAACTTTCCCGATGATCGGGCAATTGTCGGGTTGCCGCATCAAGTTTTTGCTACATTCGAGGCTTAACATCAAATTCGAGGGTTTCCAAAAGCTAAATTCTAGGATTATCGCCAATGCAAGGGTAACTGAACGATACATTTAAGGGTTATTGCCAATTCGAGGGTTACCGAACGAACCACTACATTCGAGGGTTGAGGGCAAAATGCCACATTCGAGGGTTATCGCTGAACTGCTACATTCGGGGTTATCGCCAAACCGCTACAATCGAGGATTATCGCCAAAACACTGCATTCAAGGGTTATCAGCGAACATCTACATTCGAGGGTTATCGTTGAAACTCCACATTCGAGGGTTATGGCCAGAACGGTAGATTCAAGGGTTAACAGAAATTCGATAAGTATCGAAAGTTCGATAATTTTAATGTTTATTTGTAAAAATAGACACTGTGGCATGGAGGGATCCAGAGTGGGAGGGAGGGTGGTGGGGCTCTCCTGAGCATGCCTGAGTCCTTATTAAGGACAAGGAAGAAGCTGGCAACCGAAATAATCACAGACAGCTTCTACTCTTCACTTTCCTTGAACAAGCACTGCAGGAGAACCATAAGCAGCAGAGAGGTAAGGTACAGATTTTTTAACACTACACAGTGGGGCCAGCGGTGGGTTCAATTTTAATTTGGGGCATGGACATGCCCTATAAGCCACTGTGCAATATGAACATTAACACAGCTAACTGCCTTGTTATGAAGCATTATTTTACAAGATATTTACTGTTGGTATTAGATTTGAGTGGGATATCACAGTACACCTTTATTATTTCTTTAACTTTAATCAGCAGTAAAGATGTAAAGCTGTAAAGATTTCACGTTAAGCAATTAAACTAACTAGGAAGTAGGATTCTATTCCTACTCAGGCACCTCTACCTCTCTTTAATTCACTTACAGGGTTTAACTACTAGGGGAGCAAACCCTGCCGCCACAGAGGGCCCTATCTTCTTACTTTTCCTATAACAGATACATCTCCCCCAAGAAGAAAACCATTGTACATGAAGCATTATTGTTTTACTGGGTGGGAGGGTCCTAGTTGGGGTGATTTAAAGTTTAATATTGAGTATTTTTAGGAACTCATCATGGAGCTTAGATACCAAATCAGGAGGTATGAGTAAGGTCTCAGTTTAGTTTTCCATTGTTCTTCAATTTATGGACAAAACTAATTTTGAGTTCTTGGTTATTCCTATCTGCTTTAGGTAGAGATCTTGGTAGAATACAAAATGAACTATGGGTGAGTCTTCATTTGATTATTATAGACAATTCGTTCTTCACACAGATCTTATTTTACTGAATATAACTGACAGAATGCTGACCATCAATTTTTGAATTTTTGTGCAGAAAGGGATCCCACTTTTATGGTGGCTAAAATCTGAATCTATTTTAGGGCAAGTTTAAGTACAATTTATACAATATATTGTCCTGCAGGGGTTTTGTGTCTTTCTAATATAGTTCTCACAGAAAGAAAAAGACTTCTCATTGCAGTGCTGTGTGTTTGGAAGGGTGAATTATGTAAATGCTCCATAGATGGGTATTTATAGATTCATATTTTCACCCTTTTCCCCTCAAGGCTTTTATATTGTATCTCAGTAAATGGTATTAAATGGCAGCGATCACCTTTTTCTTTCAAAAACATGCAAACTTAATGAAGGAATATTGTGTTACTTCTCAGTATCTTGGCCACCGGTTAGAAATTGAATATCTTAGGGCAATGCAATAATGTTAGACCTGTGAGGGCAAAGGCATATGGAGCATACGTTAATTGTGTGAAGTCTAGAAATCTGTCTGAAGTGTTGAAAGTCAATGTTTCCAGCAGAGTCAGAATTACTGAAAATTGGACTTCTCTGCTTATTTACACTTTATTTCCACTTATTCTGCATTTTTATCAACTTCCATTAAATGTCAGTTGATCAAAAAAGGCACTTAAAGTGTTCTGTGTGTTTACCATCTCTTTAGTCTTTAGCGGAACCATCATCAAATGAATCATTTATTTCCAGATTTATCAGTGAAGATTTTTAAAGAATGCTTGCATTGTCTAATTCCAGTTAAACAAATAACTTATAAAAGAAATGACAGGGCATTTAGTAACTTTACTAGTTTTTCTCTTGACAACTCTAATAAGCAGCATTTTATACTGTATATGGAGTCACACAAACGGTATGTGAGTAGACTTGCCAACCACAATGCAATAGCAATAGGAGGTTGAATGCTATTTAATTTATAATTTACCCCATAAAATGAATGGGGAAATTTATGTATTTAATTTTTCTGAATTTAAATTTTTTTTGTTAAATACAAATAAACTCATATACCCCTTGCCTAATTAACTCAACCCTTGCCTAAATGCTTGTGCAATACCGGTCACAACTACTGCACATTTAAAGGGGATTAAAGGGGATGCTAAAGTCCAAAAATGGACTTTAAAGGGCATCTACATCCAATAGTATACCTTCCCCCAGCCCCAACCGCTATAAAATAATTTTAGGAAAGTGCCCCTATCTTTACTTACCTTCCCTCTCTCCTCCGACAAACTGCCCAGCCTTCTGCTTGCAAGACACTGCAAGCAGGGGGCGGGACCGACAGCCGCGGCTGCTGGCTTCTCAGAATGCCGGGGGAGAGAGGGAAGGTAAGTAGAGTTCGGGGGACTTTCTTAAAAATGTTTTTTAGGGTTTCTATGGTAGAGGGAGGGATCGCAAAATGGGAGGGGGAGGGAGGGGGAGAAGGGCTGCAGTGCGCATGCCAAACTTCTCCTGGAGGCGAGACAGGAGGCAGAGTCCTATATGGACTCTGCTATCCTCCTGGTGGGCAGTTTTTGGGGGGACTACAGGAGAACCATATGGAGCTGGGATGTGAGGTAAGGATTTTATTACACTACATGGTGGGGCCATTAGTGGGGGGGATTATAGTTTTGGGGGTGGACATGCCCTTTAAATATATTTTAGGAAGCCAATTGCATGAACAGTACTGTAAGTAGAGATGGCAGAACTATATAAAGTTCGGTCCGTTTTGGAACTTTCGAACTTCAGTAAAAGTTCGAAAGTTCGAATTCAGACCCTTTAAAGTCAATGGGAGAGTCATAGTTCGAAAAGTCCAGATGATTTACAACTAAACTAACAATGGTAACTTACTGTAAATGGCTGAGGCACCTGGGAAATGGTCTGGGGAACATGTCACTATCACCAAAACTTGTTAAAACACTTCTAAAACAGGAGTGGGCAATTGTCCGATTTTGCGCAAGCTACATTCAAGGGTTACAACCAATTCGAGGGTTACCGAACGATAATTTCGAGAGTTACCCAAAATAGAACCATAAATGTGAGGGTTACCGAAATCGAACAATACTTTTGAGGGTTACTGAAAACCGAAGGCTACATTCGAGGGCTAGCAAACGGTACATTCTAGGGTTAGTGAAAACTATCCATACATTCGAGGGTTACCA
This sequence comes from Hymenochirus boettgeri, assembly GCA_019447015.1. Lineage (NCBI taxonomy): Eukaryota > Metazoa > Chordata > Amphibia > Anura > Pipidae > Hymenochirus > Hymenochirus boettgeri. The sequence goes on from CM033476.1 coordinate 174,124,727, forward strand.
AAAACGAACGATACATTCGAGGGTTAGCAAACTATACATTTTAGGGTTAGCAAACGGCCCGTAAATTCGATAATTATCGAAAATACAGCCACGAGTCTGGAAAAACGAACTAGTTTGAACACGAACTAGTTTGAATAGTTTGAGTTCGGTTTTGGGTCCATCTCTAACCGTAAGCTGTCAAAGTTTGGTTTCTGTGTCTGACAGCTCAGTGATCGTTGATCTGTTCATGACTGACCAGCTCTCCTAATCATGGGAGAAAAATTCCTGCTCTGGAAACAAATAATATAGTCCATCTTTGGACTAAAGGTTTGCATGGAATGTGGGCCAACAGAGTTAGTGGATTTAGAAATTTGTGTAGGTTGTGTATGCGTTTTTTTTCACTCTAGATCTATACAGTATCTAAGTGAAAAGTACTTTATAAAACTTGCAATCACAATGAAGAAATATTGTATTACTATTCAATATCTTCTTAGGATAGCCAGGGCAAATCTTTATACATGGGGAGACGAATCAGGATTTTTATTAACATTTAGGGCAAGGCGATCGGTTTTCATGTGATAAAGGCAAAGCTACATTGCATGCACTGCTTTGGGCTGCAATCTGCGATCACAATTTTTTGGAGGAAAAGCAACTTTGTACAAATCCCAGTGCAAGCATCTGGCGTACTGTTTCCTCAGCCTTACACCATGTTTGCTCAATATTTGAACATGTAAACATTTACCTCTTATGTAAACGCGTAAACAATTACCTCTTAGCTATACCTCTGCTTATGCACAACCCACGCACACACTTTCCCAGCCAATTCAGACCCCACTCCAGCCTAACTCTGCTCACTCGTAGATCCCAGGGACACATGCAGGTTGGGAACCTATGGCCTTATATGTATAGGAGATATCAAACAAAAAATAGTTAAGACTGCGTTTCCCAACTATGAAACAAATAGATTTCACTTTGTGTAATCAAAGTATGGGGCACTGCATTTGATTAAACCAAATATCTGTTTGACAAGGAACTTGTCCTGCTTGCTTCTTCTAATTGCAGTGTTTCTGTCAGAGCTATAGCTCTGGGATGTCCCTGCAGAATTCCCTGGCTGCAATGCTAAATATTTTTAATTTATTTGAATGTTACCTTTCCACTCATTTTTGGCTTTTATTGAAGAATTATACTTATGCAGTAACTGACTGCTTTCTTCCCCTTCTTTATTAACATGTGTTGTCCAATGTCAGAGATGGGAGAATAGTCTGTGACAATGACTGTGGGAGGAGCCAGAAAGGAGTAGGTTACTGCAAGAGTATTGTTCTCCTTTGATCATACATGTAACATTTTGATTCTGACCTATTGTATTTTGTTGAAGGAAAAGAGAAATGTCTGTAAAATCATTGTCAGAATTTCTCTCAGAATAATAATATACTTTTATACTAAGTCCGAAGAGATATTGTAATTCACAAACCAGAAGCATTAAATAGCCAAGTACGGAACAAGCAAAAAGAAAATGTTTTTCAACTATTTTCTTCCCCAGAAACAATATTAATGGCTGGTTAAATGTAAAACACAGAGTAATTATACTGTCATGATGCAGAGAGAGCTTGATCACACCTTTATCATTAATCAAAATATACCACACACACAAAATTAGAATAGTGTTTAATGAGACTAATCCCTTACGTACCGTACTCTCTTTCAAATGTAATTATGAAACTGATAGGAGACGATTCACTTAATGAATAAATCATGGTTATCAAAGTAACCATTTCATTGGTATCACACCAAATGATGTAATGATCATGTTGATATATACATTATTATGTATAAACTACACATTAATTAACCAGAAACCACAATAGTAACCACTTCATGGTAAGTGATTTAATGATGACTTTCACATATACTATTCCTTAATGATGATCTGATTGCTAGAGAAGGTGGAAAAGGAAGTAATGTTCTTTAGTTTAAAACGGAAACTATTACCGGTATATATGTGGGTAAAGTTAGGAAGTTATCATCTCTTGATCTTCAGCATAGAAGTCATAAAGATACACAGAGATGTAATGTGGGTTCGATTAGAATCCAGTTTCAAATCAAATCTGAAAGTAGATAATTAGCGAAAATCGAAAGTAGACGATTTTCGAAAATCGAAAGGCGATTTTCGAAAACCGAAAGTAGACGATTTTCGAAAATCGAATTTTAATTTGAAAACGAAACTCAACAGTTTCGAACATCTCTAGTTATAAGAAGGTTTTTACTCTATCACTGTAACCTTTTTTTCAAGCTAATATGTAAAGAGAACAGTAACGTATTAGCAAGCAAGTCTGAACATAACAGTTACATGCAGAAACATTGCATTTGGAGTTCTCTCTACACTATTTAATGTCAGATACCATATTTTCTGCATTTCTCTATTCTCATTGTTTTTATGGACTAGACCAAATATTTTACAAAGAAACCATAGTCTTTCGGTATGTTAAAGTTATTTAAAGGAAGGAAGGTTTATTAATTATTATTGTGTCTGTGTAAAAGAGTAGGGGGTGTAGGAGGTGAACATTTCTATTGCTATTTTAGCCTTAAAATTTACTTTAATGGGTCTAATTTTGGATTTTTGAATTTTAATATTTTTTTTAGATTTTCGGAAGTTCGGCCATTTCTAGTGGCTATAAATTATTATTATTCTTTAATATCCAGGCCCTTTTAGCCTAACAATTTTATGTGTACAATATAAGAATGTCTGTTATTGCCTAATTTAAAAATGCCACACCAGGAAGGAGGCATTTTAAAATAACAGAAAATGATATACCGTATGTACTAGAGGATAAACCGCCCCAAATGTAAACCGAGGTACTTACTTATAGCTAATAAACCAAGAAAACTGCTTGACTCGAGTATAAACCAAGTGTTGACTTTCTCCCACAGACAGCCCCATAGAAAGTCCCATACACAGCCCCATAGATAATCCCATACACAGTCCCATAGAAAGTCCCATACACAGCCCCATAGAAAGTCCAATACACAGCCCCATAGATAGTCCCATGCACAGCCCCATAGAAAGTCCAATACACAGCTCCATAGAAATCCCATACACAGCCCCATAGATAATCCCATACACAGTCCCATAGAAAGTCCAATACACAGCCCCATAGATAGTCCCATGCACAGCCCCATATAAAGTCCCATACACAGCTCCATAGAAATCCCATACACAGCCCATATAAAGTCCCATACACAGCCCCATATAAAGTCCAATACACAGCCCCATAAAAAGTCCCATACATAGCCCCATAGAAAGTCCCATACACAGCCCCCATCGGAAGTCCCATACACAGCCCCATAGATAGTCCTATACACGGCCCCATAAAAAGTCTCATACACAGCCCCATAGAAAGTCCCATACACAGCCTCATAGAAAGTCTCAATACACAGCCCCATAGAAAGTCCCAATACACAGCCCCATAGAAAGTCCCAATACACAGCCCCATAGAAAGTCCCATACACAACCCCATAAAAATTCCAATACACAGCCCCATAGAAAGTCACATACACAGCCCCATAAAAAGTCCAATACACAGCCCCATAGAAAGTCCCATACACAACCCCATAGAAAGTCCCATGCACAGCCCCATAAAAAGTCCAGTACACAGCCCCATAGAAAGTCCGATACACATCCCCATAGAAAGTCCCATACACAGCTCCATAGATAATCCCATACACAGAACCATAGAAAATCCCATGCACAGCCCCATAGAAAGTCCCATACACAACCCCATAGAAAGTCCCACACACAGCCCGATAAAAAGTCCAGTACACAGCCCCATAGAAAGTCCCATACACAGCCTCATAGAAAGTCCCGATACACAGCCCCATAGATATAATCCCATACACAGAACCATAGAAATCCCATAAACAAGACCCATAGAAAATCCCATGCAAGCCCCATAGAAAGTCCCATGCACAGCCCCATAAAAAAATCCAATACACAGCCCCATAGAAAGCCCAATACACAAACCCATAGAAAGTTCCATGCACAGCCCCATAAAAAGTCCAGTACACAGCCCCATAGAAAGACGATACAACAAGCCCCATAGAAAGTCCGATACACAGCCTCATAGAAAGTCCCATACACAGCTCCATAGATAATCCCATACACAGAACCTAGAAAGTCCCATAAACAGACCATAGAAAATCCCATGCAAGCCCCATAGAAAGTCCCATGCACAGCCCCATAAAAAATCCAATACACAGCCCCATAGAAAGTCCAATACACAGCCCATAGAAAGTCCCATGCACAGCCCCATAAAAAGTCCAGTACACAGCCCCATAGAAAGTCCGATACACAGCCCCATAGAAAGTCCCATACACAGCTCCATAGATAATCCCATACACAGAACCATAGAAAATCCATGCAAGCCCATAGAAAGTCCATAACAACCCCATAGAAAGTCCCATACACAGACCCATAGAAAGTCCCATACACAGCTCCATAGATAATCCCATACACAGAACCATAGAAAGTCCCATAAACAGACCCATAGAAAATCCCATGCACAGCCCCATAGAAAGTCCCATGCACAGCCCCATAAAAAATCCAATACACAGCCCCATAGAAAGTCCAATACACAACCCCATAGAAAGTCCCATACACAACCCCATAGAAAGTCCCATACACAGCCCCATAGAAAATCCCATACACAGCCCCATAGAAAGTCCCATGCACAGCCCCATAAAAAGTCCCATACACAGCCCCATAGATAGTCCTATACACGGCCCCATAAAAAGTCTCATACACAGCCCCATAGAAAGTCCCATACACAGCCTCATAGAAAGTCTCAATACACAGCCCCATAGAAAGTCCCAATACACAGCCCCATAGAAAGTCCCAATACACAGCCCCATAGAAAGTCCCATACACAACCCCATAAAAATTCCAATACACAGCCCCATAGAAAGTCACATACACAGCCCCATAAAAAGTCCAATACACAGCCCCATAGAAAGTCCCATACACAACCCCATAGAAAGTCCCATGCACAGCCCCATAAAAAGTCCAGTACACAGCCCCATAGAAAGTCCGATACACAGCCCCATAGAAAGTCCCATACACAGCTCCATAGATAATCCCATACACAGCACCATAGAAAGTCCCATAAACAGACCCATAGAAAATCCCATGCACAGCCCCATAGAAAGTCCCATGCACAGCCCCATAAAAAGTTGCATGGATTTTCTATGGGGCTGTTTATGGGACTTTCTATGGTTTTGTATGGCATTATCTATGGACTGTGTAAGGGACTTTCTATGGGCTGTGTATCGGACTTTCTATGGGGCTGTGTACTGGACTTTATTGTGCTGGCATGGACTTTCTATGGGGTTGTTATGGGACTTTCTATAGGGCTGTGCATGGGATTTTCTATGGTTCTGTGTATGGGATTATCTATGGAGCTGTGTATGGGACTTTCTATGGGGCTGTGTATCGTACTTTCTATGGGGCTGTGTACTGGACTTTTTATGGGGCTGTGCATGGGACTTTCTATGGGGTTGTGTATTGGACTTTCTATGGGGCTGTGTATTGGATTTTTTATGGGGCTGTGCATGGGACTTTCTATGGGGCTGTGCATGGGATTTTCTATGGGTCTGTTTATGGGACTTTCTATGGTTCTGTGTATGGGATTATCTATGGAGCTGTGTATGGGACTTTCTATGGGGCTGTGTATCGGACTTTCTATGGGGCTGTGTACTGGACTTTTTATCGGGCTGTGTGTGGGACTTTCTATGGGGTTGTGTATGGGACTTTCTATGGGGCTGTGCATGGGATTTTCTATGGTTCTGTGTATGGGATTATCTATGGAGCTGTGTATGGACTTTCTATGGGATGTGTATCGGACTTTCTATGGGGCTGTGTACTGACTTTTATGGGGCTGTGCATGGGACTTTCTATGGGTTGTGTATGGGACTTTCTATGGGGGCTTGTATTGGACTTTTTATGGGGCTGTGTATGTGACTTTCTATGGGGCTGTGTATTGGAATTTTTATGGGGTTGTGTATGGGACTTTCTATGGGGCTGTGTATTGGGACTTTCTATGGGGCTGTGTATTGGGACTTTCTATGGGGCTGTGTATTGAGACTTTCTATGAGGCTGTGTATGGGACTTTCTATGGGGCTGTGTATGAGACTTTTTATGGGGCCGTGTATAGGACTATCTATGGCTGTGTATGGGACTTTTTATGGGGCTGTGCATGGGACTTTCATGGGGCTGTGTATGGGATTTTCTATGGGGCTGTGTATGGGACTTTCTATGGGGTTGTGTATGGGATTTCATGGGGTGTGTATTGGACTTTCTATGGGGCTGTGTATTGGATTTTTTATGGGGCTGTGCATGGGACTTTCTATGGGCTGTGCATGGGATTTTCTATGGGTCTGTTTATGGGACTTTCTATGGTTCGGTGTATGGCATTATCTATGGAGCTGTGTATGGGACTTTCTATGGGCTGTGTACTGACTTTCTATGGGGCTGTGCATGGGACTTTCTATGGGGTTGTGTATGGGACTTTCTATGGGGCTGTGCATGGGATTTTCTATGGTTCTGTGTATGGGATTATCTATGGAGCTGTGTATGGGACTTTCTATGGGGCTGTGTATCGGACTTTCTATGGGGCTGTGTACTGGACTTTTTATGGGGCTGTGCATGGGACTTTCTATGGGGTTGGTGTATTGACTTTCTATGGGGCTGTGTATTGGATTTTTTATGGGGCTGTGCATGGGACTTTCTATGGGGCTGTGCATGGGATTTTCTATGGGTCTGTTTATGGGACTTTCTATGGTTCTGTGTATGGGATTATCTATGGAGCTGTGTATGGGACTTTCTATGAGGCTGTGTTCGGACTTTCTATGGGGCTGTGTATCGGACTTTCTATGGGGCTGTGTACTGGACTTTTTATGGGGCTGTGCATGGGACTTTCTATGGGGTTGTGTTATTGGACTTTCTATGGGGCTGTTGTATTGGATTTTTTATGGGGCTGTGCATGGGACTTTCTATGGGGCTGTGCATGGGATTTTCTATGGGTCTGTTTATGGGACTTTCTATGGTTCTGTGTATGGGATTATCTATGGAGCTGTGTATGGGACTTTCTATGAGGCTGTGTATCGGACTTTCTATGGGGCTGTGTACTGGACTTTTTATCGGGCTGTGTGTGGGACTTTCTATGGGGTTGTGTATGGGACTTTCTATGGGGCTGTGCATGGGATTTTCTATGGTTCTGTGTATGGGATTATCTATGGAGCTGTGTATGGGACTTTCTATGGGGATGTGTATCGGACTTCTAGGGGCTGTGTACTGGACTTTTTATGGGGCTGTGCATGGACTTTCTATGGGGTTGTGTATGGGACTTTCTATGGGGCTGTGTATTGGACTTTTTATGGGGCTGTGTATGTGACTTTCTATGGGGCTTGTATTGGAATTTTTATGGGTTTGTGTATGGGACTTTCTATGGGGCTGTGTATTGGGACTTTTCTATGGGGCTGTGTATTGGGACTTTCTATGGGGCTGTGTATTGAGACTTTCTATGAGGCTGTTGGTGACTTTCTATGGGGCTGTGTATGAGACTTTTTATGGGGCCGTGTATAGGACTATCTATGGGGCTGTGTATGGGACTTTCTATGGGGTGTGTATGGGACTTTCTATGGGGCTATGTATGGGACTTTTTATGGGCTGTGTATTGGACTTTTATGGGGCTGTGTATGGGACTTATATGGGCTGTGTATGGGATTTCTATGGAGCTGTGTATGGGACTTTATATGGGGCTGTGCATGGGACTATCTATGGGGCTGTGTATTGGACTTTCTATGGGACTGTGTATGGGATTATCTATGGGGCTGTGTAGGGATTTCTATGGAGCTGTGTATGGACTTTCTATGGGCTGTGCATGGGACTATCTATGGGGCTGTGTATTGGACTTTCTATGGGGCTGTGTATGGGACTTTCTATGGGACTGTGTATGGGTTATCTATGGGGCTGTGTATGGGACTTTCTATGGGGCTGTCTGTGGAGAAAGTCAACACTTGGTTTATACTCGAGTCAGCAGTTTCTTGGTTTATTAGCTATAAGTAAGTACCTCGGTTTACATTTGGGGCGGTTTATCCTCTATGTACATACGGTATATCATTTTCTGTTATTTTAAAATGCCTCCTTCCTGGTGTGGCATTTTTAAATTAGGCAATAACAGACATTCTTATATTGTACACATAAAATTGTTAGGCTAAAAGGGCCTGGATATTAAAGAATAATATATATTTATAGCCACTAGAAATGGCCGAACTTCCGAAAATCTAAAAAAAATATTAAAATTCAAAAATCCAAAATTAGACCCTTAAAGTAAATTTTAAGGCTAAAATAGCAATAGAAATGTTCACCTCCTACACCCCCTACTCTTTTACACAACACAATAATAATTAATAAACCTTCCTTCCTTTAATAACTTTAACATACCGAAAGACTATGGTTTCTTTGTAAAATATTTGGTCTAGTCCATAAAAACAATGAGAATAGAAATGCAGAAATATGGTATCTGACATTAAATAGTTGAGAGAACTCCAAATGCAATGTTTCTGCATGTAACTGTTATGTTCAGACTTGCTTGCTAATACGTTACTGTTCTCTTTACTATTAGCTTGAAAAAAGGTTACAGTGATAGAGTAAAAACCTTCTTATAACTAGAATGTTCGAAACTGTTGAGTTTCGTTTTCAAATTAAAATTCGATTTTCGAAAATCGTCTACTTTCGGTTTTCGAAAATCGCCTTTCGATTTTCGAAAATCGTCTACTTTCGATTTTCGCTAATTATCTACTTCAATTTGATTTGAAACTGGATTCTAATCGAACCCACATTACATCTCTGTGTATCTTTATGACTTCTATGCTGAAGATCAAGAGATGATAACTTCCTAACTTTACCCACATATATACCGGTAATAGTTTCCGTTTTAAACTAAAGAACATTACTTCCTTTTCCACCTTCTCTAGCAATCAGATCATCATTAGGAATAGTATATGTGAAAGTCATCATTAAATCACTTACCATGAAGTGGTTACTATTGTGGTTTCGGTTAATTAATGTGTAGTTTATACATAATATGTATATATCACCATGATCATTACATCATTTGGGTGGATACCAATGAAATGGTTACTTTGATAACCATGATTTATTCATAAGTGAATCGTCTCCTATCATTTTCATAATTACTTTGAAAGAGAGTACGGTACGTAAGGATTAGTCTCATTAAACACTATTCTAATTTTGTGTGGTGGTATTTTTGATTAATGATAAAGGTGTGATCAAGCTCTCTCTGCATCTGACAGTATAATTACTCTGTGTTTTACATTTAACCAGCCATTAATATTGTTTCTGGGGAAGAAAATAGTTGAAAAACATTTTCTTTTTGCTTGTTCCGTACTTGGCTATTTAATGCTTCTGGTTTGTGAATTACAATATCTCTTCGGACTTAGTATAAAAGTATATTATTATTCTGAGAGAAATTCGGACAATGATTTTACAGACATTTCTCTTTTCCTTCAACAAAATACAATAGGTCAGAATCAAAATGTTACATGTATGATCAAAGGAGAACAATACTCTTGCAGTAACCTACTCCTTTCTGGCCCTCCCACAGTCATTGTCACAGACTATTCTCCCATCTCTGACTTGGACAACACATGTTAATAAAGAAGGGAAGAAAGCAGTCAGTTACTGCATAAGTATAATTCTTCAATAAAAGCCAAAATGAGTGGAAAGGTAACATTCAATAAATTAAAAATATTTAGCATTGCAGCCAGGGAATTCTGCAGGGACATCCCGAGCTATAGCTCTGAACGAAACACTGCAATTAGAAGAAGCAAGCAGACAAGTTCCTTGTCAAACAGATATTTGGTTTAATCAAATGCAGTGCCCCATACTTTGATTACACAAAGTGAAATCTATTTGTTTCATAGTTGGGAAACGCAGTCTTAACTATTTTTTGTTTGATATCTCCTATACATTAAGGCCATAGGTTCCCAACCTGCATGTGTCCCTGGGATCTACGAGTGAGCAGTTAGGCTGGAGTGGGGTCTGAATTGCTGGGAAAGTGTGTGCGTGGGTTGTGCATAAGCAGAGGTATAGCTAAGAGGTAATGTTTTACGCGTTTACATAAGAGGTAATGTTTACATGTTCAAATATTGACAAACATGGTGTAAGGCTGAGGAAACAGTACGCCAGATGCTTGCACTGGGATTTGTACAAAGTTGCTTTTCCTCCAAAAAATTGTGATCGCAGATTGCAGCCCAAAGCAGTGCATGCAATGTAGCTTTGCCTTTATCACATGAAAACCGATCGCCTTGCCCTAAATGTTAATAAAAATCCTGATTCGTCTCCCCATGTATAAAGATTTGCCCTGGCTATCCTAAGAATATTGAATAGTAATACAATATTTCTTCATTTTGATTGCAAGTTTTATAAAGTACTTTTCACTTAGATACTGTTATATCTAGAGTGAAAAAAAACGCATACACAACCTACACAAATTTCTAAATCCCACTAACTCTGTTGCCCACATTCCATGCAAACCTTTAGTCACAAAGATGGACTATATTATTTGTTTCCAGAGCAGGAATTTTCTTCCCATGATTAGGAAGCTGGTCAGTCATGAACAGATCAACGATCACTGAGCTGTCAGACACAGAAACCAAACTTTGACAGCTACGGTTAGAGATGGACCCAAACCGAACTCAAACTATTCAACTAGTTCGTGTTCAAACTAGTTCGTTTTTCCAGACTCGTGGCTGTATTTTCGATAATTATCGAATTTACGGGCCGTTTGCTAACCCTAAAATGTATAGTTTGCTAACCCTCGAATGTATCGTTCGTTTTTGGTAACCCTCGAATGTATGGATAGTTTTTCACTAACCCTAGAATTACCGTTTGCTAGCCCTCGAATGTAGCCTTCGGTTTTCAGTAACCCTCAAAAGTATTGTTCGATTTCGGTAACCCTCACATTTATGGTTCTATTTTGGGTAACTCTCGAAATTATCGTTCGGTACCCTCGAATTGGTTGTAACCCTTGAATGTAGCTTGCGCAAAATCGGACAATTGCCCACTCCTGTTTTAGAAGTGTTTTTAACAAGTTTTGGTGATAGTGACATGTTCCCCAGACCATTTCCCAGGTGCCTCAGCCATTTACAGTAAGTTACCATTGTTAGTTTAGTTGTAAATCATCTGGACTTTTCGAACTATGACTCTCCCATTGACTTTAAGGTCTGAATTCGAACTTTCGAACTTTTACTGAAGTTCGAATTCCAAAACGGACCGAACTTTATATAGTTCTGCCTCTCTACTTACAGTACTGTTCATGCAATTGGCTTCCTAAAATATATTTAAAGGGCATGTCCACCCCCAAAACTATAATCCCCCCCACTAATGGCCCCACCATGTAGTGTAATAAAATCCTTACCTCACATCCCAGCTCCATATGGTTCTCCTGTGTCCCCCCAAAAACTGCCCACCAGGAGTAGCAGAGTCCATATGGACTCTGCCTCCTGTCTCGCCTCCAGGAGAAGTTTGGCATGCGCACTGCAGGTGGGCCGGGGTTAGCAAACTATACATTTTAGGGTAGCAAACGGCCCGTAAATTCGATAATTATCGAAAATACAGCCACGAGTCTGGAAAAACGAACTAGGTTGAACACGAACTAGTTGAATAGTTTGAGTTCGGTTTTGGGTCCATCTCTAACCGTAAGCTGTCAAAGTTTGGGTTCTGTGTCTGACAGCTCAGTGATCGTGTGATCTGTTCATGACTGACCAGCTCTCCTAATCATGGGAGAAAAAATCCTGCTTGGAAACAAATAATATAGTCCATCTTTGGACTAAAGGTTTGCATGGAATGTGGGCCAACAGAGTTAGTGGATTTAGAAATTTGTGTAGGTTGTGTATGCGTTTTTTTTCACTCTAGATTATACAGTATCTAAGTGAAAAGTACTTTATAAAACTTGCAATCACAATGAAGAAATATTGTATTACTATTCAATATCTTCTTAGGATAGCCAGGGCAAATCTTTATACATGGGGAGACGAATCAGGATTTTTATTAACATTTAGGGCAAGGCGATCGGTTTCATGTGATAAAGGCAAAGCTACATTGCATGCACTGCTTTGGGCTGCAATCTGCGATCACAATTTTTTGGAGGAAAAGCAACTTGTACAAATCCCAGTGCAAGCATCTGGGTACTGTTTCCTCAGCCTTACACCATGTTGCTCAATATTTGAACATGTAAACATTACCTCTTATGTAAACGCGTAAACACTACCTCTTAGCTATACCTCTGCTTATGCACAACCCACGCACACACTTTCCCAGCCAATTCAGACCCCACTCCAGCCTAACTCGCTCACTCGTAGATCCCAGGGACACATGCAGGGTGGGAACCTATGGCCTTATATGTATAGGAGATATCAAACAACAAAAATAGTTAAGACTGCGTTTCCCAACTATGAAACAAATAGATTTCACTTTGTGTAATCAAAGTATGGGGCACTGCATTTGATTAAACCAAATATCTGTTTGACAAGGAACTTGTCCTGCTTGCTTCTTCTAATTGCAGTGTTTGTCAGAGCTATAGCTCTGGATGTCCCTGCAGAATTCCCTGGCTGCAATGCTAAATATTTTAATTTATTTGAATGTTACCTTTCCATTTTTGGCTTTTTATGAAGAATTATACTTATGCAGTAACTGACTGCTTTCTTCCCCTCTTTATTAACATGTGTTGTCCAATGTCAGAGATGGGAGAATAGTCTGTGACAATGACTGTGGGAGGAGCCAGAAAGGAGTAGGGTACTGCAAGAGTATGTTCTCCTTTGATCATACTGTAACATTTTGATTCTGACCTATTGTATTTTGTTGAAGGAAAAGAGAAATGTCTGTAAAATCATTGTCAGAATTTCTCTCAGTAATAATATACTTTTATACTAAGTCGAAGAGATATTGTAATTCACAAACCAGAAGCATTAAATAGCCAAGTACGGAACAAGCAAAAAGAAAATGTTTTTCAACTATTTTCTTCCCCAGAAACAATATTAATGGCTGGTTAAATGTAAAACACAGAGTAATTATACTGTCATGATGCAGAGAGAGCTTGATCACACCTTTATCATTAATCAAAATATACCACACACACAAAATTAGAATAGTGTTAATGAGACTAATTCCTTACGTACCGTACTCTCTTTCAAATGTAATTATGAAATGATAGGAGACGATTCACTTAATGAAAAAATCATGGTTATCAAAGTACCATTTCATTGGTATCACACCAAATGATGTAATGATCATGTTGATATATACATTATATATAAACTACACATTAATTAACCAGAAACCACAATAGTAACCACTTCATGGTAAGTGATTTAATGATGACTTTCACATATACTATTCCTTAATGATGATCTGATTTCTAGAGAAGGTGGAAAAGGAAGTAATGGTCTTTAGTTTAAAACGGAAAAACTATTACCGGTATATATGTGGGTAAAGTAGGAAGTTATCATCTCTTGATCTTCAGCATAGAAGTCATAAAGATACACAGAGATGTAATGTGGGTTCGATTAGAATCCAGTTTCAAATCAAATCTGAAAGTAGATAATTAGCGAAAATCGAAAGTAGACGATTTTCGAAAATCGAAAGGCGATTTTCGAAAACCGAAAGTAGACGATTTTCGAAAATCGAATTTTAATTTGAAAACGAAAACTCAACAGTTTCGAACATCTCTAGTTATAAGAAGGTTTTACTCTATCACTGTAACCTTTTTTCAAGCTAATATGTAAAGAGAACAGTAACGTATTAGCAAGCAAGTCTGAACATAACAGTTCATGCAGAAACATTGCATTTGGAGTTCTCTACACTATTTAATGTCAGATACCATATTTTCTGCATTTCTTATTCTCATTGTTTTATGGACTAGACCAAAATTTTACAAAGAAAACCATAGTCTTTCGGTATGTTAAAGTTATTTAAAGGAAGGAAGGTTTATTAATTATTATTGTGTCTGTGTAAAAGAGTAGGGGGTGTAGGAGGTGAACATTTCTAGCTATTTTAGCCTTAAAATTTACTTTAATGGGTCTAATTTGGATTTTTGAATTTTAATATTTTTTTTAGATTTTCGGAAGTTCGGCCATTTCTAGTGGCTATAAATTATTATTATTCTTTAATATCCAGGCCTTTTAGCCTAACAATTTTATGTGTACAATATAAGAATGTCTGTTATTGCCTAATTTAAAAATGCCACACCAGGAAGGAGGCATTTTAAAATAAAAGAAAATGATTATACCGTATGTACTAGAGGATAAACCGCCCCAAATGTAAACCGAGGTACTTACTTATAGCTAATAAACCAGAAAACTGCTTGACTCGAGTATAAACCAAGTGTTGACTTTCTCCACAGACAGCCCCATAGAAAGTCCCATACACAGCCCCATAGATAATCCCATACACAGTCCCATAGAAAGTCCCTACACAGCCCCATAGAAAGTCCAATACACAGCCCATAGATAGTCCCATGCACAGCCCCATAGAAAGTCCAATACACAGCTCCATAGAAATCCCATACACAGCCCCATAGATAATCCCATACACAGTCCCATAGAAAGTCCAATACACAGCCCCATAGATAGTCCCATGCACAGCCCCATATAAAGTCCCATACACAGCTCCATAGAAATCCCATACACAGCCCATATAAAGTCCCATACACAGCCCCATTAAAGTCCAATACACAGCCCCATAAAAAGTCCCATACATAGCCCCATAGAAAGTCCCATACACAGCCCCATAGAAAGTCCCATACACAGCCCCATAGATAGTCCTATACACGGCCCCATAAAAAGTCTCATACACAGCCCCATAGAAGTCCCATACACAGCCTCATAGAAAGTCTCAATACACAGCCCCATAGAAAGTCCAATACACAGCCCCATAGAAAGTCCCAATACACAGCCCCTAGAAAGTCCCATACACAAAACCCCATAAAAATTCCAATACACAGCCCCATAGAAAGTCACATACACAGCCCCATAAAAAGTCCAAACACAGCCCATAGAAAGTCCCATACACAACCCCATAGAAAGTCCCATGCACAGCCCATAAAAAGTCCAGTACACAGCCCCATAGAAAGTCCGATACACATCCCCATAGAAAGTCCCATACACAGCTCCATAGATAATCCCATACACAGAACCATAGAAAATCCCATGCACAGCCCCATAGAAAGTCCCATACACAACCCATAGAAAGTCCCACACACAGCCCGATAAAAAGTCCAGTACACAGCCCCCTAGAAAAAGTCCGATACACAGCCTCATAGAAAGTCCCATACAAGCTCCATAGATAATCCCATACACAGAAACATAGAAAGTCCCATAAACAGACCCATAGAAAATCCATGCACAGCCCCATAGAAAGTCCCATGCACAGCCCCATAAAAAATCCAATAACAGCCCATAGAAAGTCCAATACACAACCCCATAGAAAGTCCCATGCACAGCCCCATAAAAAGTCCAGTACACAGCCCCATAGAAAGTCCGATACACAGCCCCATAGAAAGTCCGATACACAGCCTCATAGAAAGTCCCATACACAGCTCCATAGATAATCCCATACACAGAACCATAGAAAGTCCAAAACAGACCCATAGAAAATCCCATGCACAGCCCATAGAAAGTCCATGCACAGCCCCATAAAAAATCCAATACACAGCCCCATAGAAAGTCCAATACACAACCCCATAGAAAGTCCCATGCACAGCCCCATAAAAAGTCCAGTACACAGCCCCATAGAAAGTCCGAACACAGCCCCATAGAAAGTCCCATACACAGCTCCATAGATAATCCCATACACAGAACCATAGAAAATCCCATGCACAGCCCCATAGAAAGTCCCATACACAACAACCCATAGAAAGTCCCATGCACAGCCCCATAAAAAGTCCAGTACACAGCCCCATAGAAAGTCCCATACACAGCTCCATAGATAATGCCATACACAGAACCATAGAAAGTCCCATAAACAGACCCATAGAAAATCCCATGCACAGCCCCATAGAAAGTCCCATGCACAGCCCCATAAAAAATCCAATACACAGCCCATAGAAAGTCCAATACACAACCCCATAGAAAGTCCCATACACAACCCCATAGAAAGTCCCATACACAGCCCCATAGAAATCCCATACACAGCCCCATAGAAAGTCCCATGCACAGCCCCATAAAAAGTCCCATACACAGCCCCATAGATAGTCCTATACACGGCCCATAAAAAGTCTCAACACAGCCCCATAGAAAGTCCCTAAACAGCCTCATAAAAGTCTCAATACACAGCCCATAGAAAGTCCCAATACACAGCCCCATAGAAAGTCCCAATACACAGCCCCATAGAAAGTCCCATACACAAACCCATAAAAATTCCAATACACAGCCCCATAGAAAGTCACATACACAGCCCCATAAAAAGTCCAATACACAGCCCCATAGAAAGTCCCATACACAACCCCATAGAAAGTCCCATGCACAGCCCCATAAAAAGTCCAGTACACAGCCCCATAGAAAGTCCCATACACACATCCCCATAGAAAGTCCCATACACAGCTCCATAGATAATCCCATACACAGAACCATAGAAAATCCCATGCACAGCCCCATAGAAAGTCCCATACACAACCCCATAGAAAGTCCCACACACACGCCCGATAAAAAGTCCAGTACACAGCCCCATAGAAAGTCCGAACACAGCCCCATAGAAAGTCCCATACACAGCTCCATAGATAATCCCATACACAGAACCATAGAAAGTCCCATAAACAGACCCATAGAAAATCCCATGCACAGCCCCATAGAAAGTCCCATGCACAGCCCCATAAAAAATCCAATACACAGCCCCATAGAAAGTCCAATACACAACCCCATAGAAAGTCCCATGCACAGCCCCATAAAAAGTCCAGTACACAGCCCCATAGAAAGTACGATACACAGCCCCATAGAAAGTCCCATACACAGCTCCATAGATAATCCCATACACAGAACCATAGAAAATCCCATGCACAGCCCTATAGAAAGTCCCATACACAACCCCATAGAAAGTCCCATGCACAGCCCCATAAAAAGTCCAGTACACAGCCCCATAGAAAGTCCGATACACAGCCCCATAGAAAGTCCCTTACACAGCTCCATAGATAATGCCATACACAGAACCATAGAAAGTCCCATAAACAGACCCATAGAAAATCCCAGCACCCCATAGAAAGTCCCATGCACAGCCCCAAAAAATCCAATACACAGCCCCATAGAAAGTCCAATACACAACCCCATAGAAAGTCCATACACAACCCATAGAAAGTCCCATACACAGCCCCATAGAAAGTCCCATACACAGCCCCATAGAAAATCCCATGCACAGCCCCATAGAAAGTCCCATACACAGCCTCATAGAAAGTCCCATACACAGTCCCATGGAAAGTCACACACACAGCCCCCTAGAAATTCCCATGCACAGCCCCATAGAAAGTCCCATGCACAGCCCCATAAAAAGTCCAGTACACAGCCCCATAGAAAGTCCAATACACAGCTCCATAGAAAGTCCCATACACAGCTCCATAGATATTCCCATACACAGCCCCATAGAAAGTCCCATACACAGCCCCATAGAAAATCCCATGCACAGCCCCATAGAAAGTCCCATGCACAGCCCCATAAAAAGTCCAAACACCGCCCCAAGAAAGTCCAATACACAAACCCCATAGAAAGTCCCATACACAACCCCATAGAAAGTCCCATACACAGCCCCATAGAAAGTCCCATACACAGCCCCATAGAAAATCCCATACACAGCCCCATAGATAGTCCCTTACACAGCCTGTCCCATACACAGCCCCATAGAAAGTCCAATACACCGCCCCATAGAAAGTCCCATACACAGCCCCACTATAAACCGAGGGGAGACTTTCAGGATGATTTTAAAGATAACATTTCTGGCTTATACTCAAGTATATACGGTTATATTCTGATTGGGCAATTCTGCATTGTTGGGAGGTGTTTCTTATTAAGATTTTTAGGCTGGCAGCTGGTGACATTGACAAAAAAGTGATAGTGTCCTGTAGACACAAACTGTGCGGCTTGGATATTCCCTGTGATTAAAAGTGCACATGTCTTTGGTAAAATGTAATACATTTAAATCAATTTGCAAGCTATTTCATACTTAATTTCAAGACACAAGCGGCAGGCCACTTGTTATTGAGACCAAGTAATGACTTTGGTTTTAATAATGAAATGTAAATAGGGCAGCTCAAGTTTATGTTTTAATGAATAGAAGGAGCTAAGCAGAAGTTGGAGGAGAACAAACAGATATGTATATAAAAAACAAGCTAATTACTCTGAGTTCTTGTACCCAAAGAGATTGTGTACATAAAAAGAACAAGCTAATTACTAATTTATGAAATAAAGAGATTGTGTACATATAAAGGACAAATTACACCAAATTCATGTACATAAAGAGATGTTGTACAAAAAAAACCAAACTAATTACTCCAAATCCATCTACACAAAGAAATTGTGTATATAAAAAGAACAAAATGATTACTCCAAATCCATGTACACAAGAGATTGTGTATATAAAAGAACAAAATGATTACTCCAAATCCATGTACACAAAGAGATGTGTATATAAAAAGAACAAAATGATTACTCCAAATTCAATTACACAAAGAGATTGAGTATATAAAAGAACAAAATGATTACTCCAAATCCATGTACACAAAGAGATGTGTTTAAAAAGAACAAAATGATTACTCCAAATCCATGTACACAAAGGATTGTGTATTTAAAAAGAACAAAATGATTACTCCAAATCCATGTACACAAAGAGATTGTGTATATAAAAATACAAAATGATTACTCCAAATTATGTACACAAAGAGATTGAGTATATAAAAATAACAAAATGATTACTCCAAATTCATGTACACAAAGAGATTGAGTATATAAAAATAACAAAATGATTACTCCAAATCCATGTACACAAAGAGATTGTGTATTTAAAAAGAACAAATGATTACTCCAAATCCATGTACACAAAGAGATTGTGTATTTAAAAAGAACAAAATGATTACTCCAAATTCATGTACACAAAGAGATTGACTATATAAAAAGAACTAAAAGATTACTCCAAATTCATGTACACAAAGAGATTGACTATATAAAAAGAACTAAAAGATTACTCCAAATTCATGCACACAAATAAATTGTGTATATAAAAGAACAAAATGATACTCCAAATTCATGTACACAAAGAGATTGTGTATATAAAAAGAACAAAATGATTACTCCAAATTCATGTACACAGAGAGATTGAGTATATAAAAAGAACAAAATGATTATTCCAAATCCATGTACACGAAGAGATTGTGTATAAAAAAGAACAAAATGATTACTCCAAATCCATGTACACAAAGAGATTGTGTATATAAAAGAACAAAATGATTACTCCAAATTCATGTACACAAAGAGATCGTGTATATAAAAAGAACAAAATGATTACTCCAAATTCATGTACACAAAGAGATCGTGTATATAAAAAGAACAAAATGATTACTCCAAATTCATGTACACAAAGAGATCGTGTACATAAAAAAAAGCTAATTATCCTTTTTACCCACTGATCCATTCATCTTGAAGCTGTATTTTTGAGGCTTAAGGCTGGTACACACTATGCAATATTTCTGTCTGATCGACCAATAGTTCAGTGTATCAGTCGTTTGGGACGAAATAATTGCATGGGTTTCTGACCGTTTGCGACCAAACCTTTTCGTCTGAATCAGACGAAAGGACGAACAGAGATGGTGGAAAACCTCCTCTATGGACCACACGCTCTGTCGCGGTAAACTGTTAGCCACTATTGCCATGCCCGTCAGTCCTCCCCCCTGGCCGACTGTTCGGAAGAGCCGAATGGTTGGTCAGGAGGAGAAGTCCCATGGTGCTTACCATGCTTTATTCTCAGGTTTACCAGAATGAAAATCCTTTACTATATTTTTGAATTCCCCAAAAATGCATTTTGTATTACAGTATTTCATCATTTTATCAAACAGTGAGCCTCATTTTCCATTTCTAAAAATAATAGAAGCGAATTTAAAATAACCACCTGTAGAGAACTTTAATATATTAGAAGATCAATAATTCATGCTGGATGTCAGAGGCTTTATTAATGTCATATATACTGAGTATTTGCTTTCTGAATGCATCAGGCATTTAAAAATAAAGAGGGTGCATTCAAGTGGGATTACTCGCTTCTGACTGATCCCAATGACTGTAGCAGTTCCACATTTCATTATTTCAACAAATTAGTTCTAATGATGCACTTTGAAAGTGTGAAAAGATTTTAATTTTAATTTAAAATGTATTTTGTGTGTGGTTTTTTTAACATATGGAAAATAAGAAGAGTGAATTCAAAAATCCGACGGTTTATAAGTACTGAAAAAAAACACAGA
The DNA here is from genome assembly GCA_019447015.1 of Hymenochirus boettgeri. Classification (NCBI taxonomy): domain Eukaryota; kingdom Metazoa; phylum Chordata; class Amphibia; order Anura; family Pipidae; genus Hymenochirus; species Hymenochirus boettgeri. The sequence goes on from CM033476.1 coordinate 174,145,267, forward strand.
TGGACAAAAAGAAAGTGCTGGAGGAACAGAAGAAATTGAGCTTTTAATATTGTCAGAGGCAAAGACGTTCCAATGGAGAGAAACAAGAAAGGGATCCAGAAGTGCTGGTAGTAAAGAAAAAATGAGGCTATTGGTATTGGTGGATAGAGATGGAGATTTGAGATAGAGATTTGAGAAATTTCGAAAATTCTAATTTTCAAGGAATAACTTAATGTAAAATGGCTCTGGGACCTGGAAAATAGCTCGGGGAACACGTCCCTGCAGATAGAACAGCTACGGAACCCCCGAACGTCCAGCCGCGGGACTTTCGGCCATTTGAGGATTATCGATTTCGGCCATTTGGGGATTATCGAAAACGGCACGCGGAAAACCAGACTTTTTTTTGCTGTTCTTCACGCAGGGATGTGTCCCCGGGCCATTTCCCAGGTTTCAGAGCCATTTACAGTAAGTCACCATTGCTATTTTACCTTATATTTAGGCGGATCTGTGCGGATTTTTTCTCCCACTGTTTTAATGGGTTTGCCAGCAGATCCGCGAATCCGCATGTGGAATGGTTTTTAGCAGTTTCGTCCATCTTTATTGGTGGAGACTAAAGATGGAGGAGCTGTTTGCATTAATTTGGGCTCTCCATGAATGTTATGTGTTCATTTTACATACCTTTCAAATGTTTCTTTCAGGAGATTATTATTTATTTAACTTGTGCAGTTATTAACCCTTTAAGTACCTCCACATTAATACCATTTCACCTGTTCTTGTGTGGTGTCTTTTTTTAATTTCTGATGTTGTGTGTGTTCATTTAAATGGAATCCTTGGGATAAAGTAAATTTTCCCAGAAAATGCATATGCATTCATTATTTAGGGCTAGGCCACATTTGTGCATTCTCCCCTGCTTATGATTACGCTTGTAATACATTAGTGCATGAGTTTCGCAGAGCAGTGCACGCCAATGAGGGTGGCCACATTGCATGCACAGCCATTCTCTTTTGGAGAACATGCGATCACCAGTTTGTTGCAGATTGCATGCATTCCTATTCCACACAGTTTTGCAAATTGCAGCACAAATCCGTAATGTGTGTGACACCTGTGCTTTTCACACTTGTTAACTACTGGTCCAGTGTTGCCTCAGCCTAAGTCATGACTTAGGCTGAGGCAACACTGGACCAGTAGTTAACAAGTGTGAAAAGCACAGGTGTCACACACATTACGGATTTGTGCTGCAATTTGCAAAACTGTGTACACTGAGGTCAATGGCATAAAGACGGGGGGAAATGACTAAAGTAGGAATTCCAGACGATTCCGATTTGGTTCCACCCAATAAGCTTGGAGGAAGACAAGTACTAACCTGTGTTCTTCTAGACAAGAGATACTGAGCATGCCTGAGAAATTAGTAAGTGACTGTAAGGTTTGCTGAAGTTAAAGGGCAATTAAAACTCTATAAATCTTTTTTTTTATTCTTTCTAATGTGTCCTATAAGTCATCCCAACCACCAGGGTACCTTTAGTTTTTTTAAATTCTTCATAGTCCCAGAGATATAAGCCTTTGAATATGCTGTGATTTGTAGGAGCTGCTACACCTCATCTGTCACTCAAAGGCACACACCCACACAATCCAAAGCTCCCATGCAGTACTGTCACACACTCCCTCACCCACACTGTAAGTACCATGTGCAACACATCAAATGCTGTAGTGCTAAACACAATCAATAAACCATTAACCCAGCTCTATGAGCATAACTATAAAACAGCCCCTCCCCCCAAAAATCTTAAATACATACAAAACCAGTGACTCCAATGGACATCACCAAGTTAACACTAATACAGACTATATACCAAACAAGACATACAGTGCAATCTATGAAATATATAGAATAAAGCAAATGAAATATATCAAAACAAGCAGTGTCACTGTTTGTTAAGGTCTCTCACTACAGCTGCTGCTACACTGACTCTCTCTTCAGTGATTCTGATCTGAGCTAAGCAGGGGAAGGGATAAGAACTTTAGGTACACCAATAAATAACAATTAGCAAACTTAGAGAACAGACAGAGCTCAGTTACTTACTTGTAAAGAATCTCAGTACCACTGGTCCTCCCCCTCTGCCCCTCCCATCTGCACATTGCTACTTTTTCCCACACTTTGCTTGTTTGCAGTCTAGCTCTGGAAGGGAGGGGTCAACAGGATGTCAGCACTTCATTTAAAGTCCTTTTTAACTAAGCATGCCCGGACTTTTCATACAGCCCTTTACTGCTTGAGGGGGACTAGACTGAGAGGGGAGGGGGACTACACAACTTGGTACAAACTTCTGCCAGTGTGAAGAAACAAAGCCCCACAGCAACATGAAAGTAAGGCAGCTTATGCTAAGGCAGCTGAGTTTTTTCACTATAGTTGCCCTTTAAAGATTGTTGTGTCTTCATTGGAAAGTAATATATTAATTTAATCAGCAATATCTGAGTTACAGGCCAGTCTGACAATCTCTTGGGTGGACCCAGATGAGATGGCAAATTATGGATATACTGGTTATAAAAAAAATTGAGTCTAACAGGGTTATTCAATAAAAGTTCTTATAGTTTAAAATGGTGCTAACTTTGCCCCAACCAATCAGATGTTAGCTTTCAAATGTTAAATAAAATCTGATTGGTTGGGGCAAATTTATTACCATTTTAAAAGATAAGAATGTTTATTTAAAGGGTATCTCCACTCGTTTTTGGAAGTTTTTGGAAACCAGTTCTATTGAAGAACGGGAGGTAAAGGAGCTGTGCCTTACCTTCCGTTCTTCAATAGAACAAACTGGAGCCAGGAGAGAAGGTAAGAAATTTACCCGCTCGCTCGCTCCCCCGGTGCTTGGTCTGACAGGTCCCGATGGACCTTGTCTTCTATGTGCATAGATCGCGCACGCGCATAGAAGACAAGGTCCGTCGGGACCTGTCAGACTATGTGCCGGGGGAGCGAGCGAGCGGGTAAGTTCTTACCTTCTCTCCTGGCTCCTGTGTGTTCTATTGAAGAATGGAAGGTAAGGCACAGCTCCTTTACCTCCCGTTCTTCAATAGAACTGGATACCAAAAACTTCCAAAAACGAGTGGAGATACCCTTTAATAACCCTGAAAGTTCTTAGTCCTCGTTAACCTGTTTAAAGTGAACATAATTCTGCCAATTTTTAGCACTTTTTTAAAAAATATGGCGGAGGAGATCCAAGCTTTAAAGTGATAGGCTTTAGAAACATCATAAGATGTCTTAAGGAAGGGGTTTAAATAATCTAAAACCACATACTGTAAAATACAGTGTAATGCTATGTTCTGATAATATAAAAAAACTTTCAACCTTATTTAAAAAAAAGATCAGATTTATATGACATTAATGTACAATCCATATATTTTCAGAAGACCAGGCAAATCATTTTTATGGCTTTTCCATTTAATGTAGCAGTAACTTTGCTGGCTCCGGTAGTCTATGATGAGTCATTCCTTTAGATTGTTAGATTTCTATGCTGAATTTTGATGGTTACAAACAAAGATTCTGTGTCAAAACTCCAAAATTTAAATGTTGAAAAAACTATTTCTGTTGGGACTTTGTCACTTCAGCACTGAAATCTTATCATTAGTTTCAACAAAGTAATTTTGCTGAAAACAATTTCAATTTTAAACCATGGTATATATATTCTCTACCAATGGGAAATCATGCTTTTCTTTTCTTGGAGTAGGTATCTTCTGATCTACTTAATAACCTTGATATATGTTGTAATTTGTGACTAAGAGCACCTACAATTACCAGAGACACGGTTGTAGCAAATAAGGTACTTTATAACATCCATCCAAAGGGAATGAAACAGAAGAAGTATAAGAAGAGGAACGCACTCTCTGGTGAACTACAACATTATTGCGACATTGATGCGTACACAACGTTTTGGGGTTTCCCCCTTCCTCAGGTAATTTTCCTGTTAGTGGTTAAGCAGATTAGAGGATCTAGCACCACTCAAGAGTTTATGAATAAGGTGTGCGAGGAGAACCTACCATAATGAAACATAGAAGGCTAGTTAAATTTAAAGGGTATCTTCATCCCAAAATGAAAATTTTAGTGTAACCCTAAATGCTAGGGGTTTAAGTGCACAGCCTATGCCTCTATTGCTACTTCCGGGAGCAGAGTAGCAATATGGGCTAAACTGGAAGTTGCGTCTGTCATTGGCCTAGAGTCATCCAATCAGGCGGATGAGTCTGTTCATGACCTTTAAAGAGTAGTATGAATAAAATAACAGTGTAGGTGTAATAGGGATTTCAAGTAAACAAAAAAAAGAGGCATTTTGAAATTGAGTCTTGAAATCCTCATAGTTTCCTCGTAGTTTCCTGTGTATGTGTGTATTCCATTACATTTATAGAGTTAATACTTGTTGGTGTGTAATGAGGATTTAAACTATACAGCTATAAACATTTCTATGCAGTCAACATGTGAGGCAGCAATTTTGTCACAGTGAGAGGAATTGATTCAATGATGTGTTTTTCAATTACTGGAGCTTACCTTCCATTAAAGTACCAATATTCCAATAAAACCAGCCCCACAACCCCTACGATCACAATACTAAAAATGGTCCACAGCGTTCCTGAAAAGAAAGAAATTATTTTATCACTCCTTACAGACCCAGTCTCTCACTGAGGTTCTACTTCTCTGCAGGTGTCAGGAAATCAGTCTTGGCCATGACGCTTACATCATACAAAATCACTGGCATTTCATTCCCCGAGCTGCAGAAGAAAAGTCTCCGCTGCTACTGTGCTACACATGGATCAAAGTTGAACATGCTCAGCAAGTTTCCTGCCCCTCCTCCTAACAAAGTTTTCACTTAAAGGGCATGTCCACCTCCCACCCTAACTAAGCCCTCTGTGTAGTGTTAAAAGATACCTTTCTTTTCTGCTGCATATAGTTGTCCTGCAGGGCTTGATGAAAGTACAGGAAACTGAAAAGTAGGAGCCTCTCACTGTGTAATCTGTTTCTACCTCTTCCTGCGCCTCTGAAAGGTTTCTGGCATACACAGTGTACATTAAGTTTAAAACCCCCAAATCATCTCCTAAGTGTACTTGCCAGCCTTTATTCCCTCAGCTGCCTTCTGCTGCTTTTCCGCATGAAAGTGGCATAAGGGCCACGTCAGTGAATCTCAGCCAATTACGTGGCTTCTGGTACAGCATGAGCAGCAGAAGGGGACGGCAATGAGGGAACATAGGCTGGTAAGTACCTTTAGGAGCAAATTTTGGGGTTTTAAATCTAGCGAGTATCGTCTGCGGAACTTATTGAAAATCCACTCCAAACCCAATTGAATTAGAATTTTTTAAATGACTTTTCGATTTCACCTCTGTGCTAACCTTTAATCTTGTACGTTACTTGCGATTGCTGGTCCAGTTTAGGCCGACGCTCGGCTTGTAACAGGGCCTGACAGAAACCTACAGGGTTATTCAATAAAAGTTCTTATCCTTTAAAATAGTGCTAATTTTGCCCCAACCAATCAGATGTTAGCTTTCAAATCTTAAATAAGTTCTGATTGGCTGGGGCAAATTTAGCACCATTTTAAATGATAAGAACTTTTATTGAATAACCCTTAGTATTTTAAGGCACTACACTGGTTATTTTTATTCGGAGGGGTGAGTATACTTTTCGTTTAAATAAAAAAATTGCCATATTTCCCATACACATTTAACCTGTGAATAATGTAATCTTATCCCGGATAGCTAGTACTATTCAGAATAAATGTAGTTTTCTGCCTTTGACACGTTACTATGTCATTGTCATAGGTTCTTTCTTTCATTGCTCTCTCCTACTGTACTTTTATAGCAAACACAACTCACTTTGGGACGTGACCTGAACATCGCAATACTTCATGCACAATGGCATATATTTCTACTTTAGATTAATGTTGAGTTTTTAAACTTATTGCAGCCTGTGCTAGATTTTTGTGCATTTGTCCTAAATATTTTTCAAAATAAGACGAAATCATTTTTTTTTTTTGTGGTCACCTGGGTATACCAAGATTTGCAGTCTTGCAAATGCCAGAGGGGGCTTGAACAAAAACACTTTGTAGTTCTAAACACAATTTAGAACATTCCAGCAAATGCTTCCCTGTGTTTTGAGACTTGCAGTCTAACATTTCTGACAAGGGACATAGTGGTAAACCTCTTATATAAACACTTATACATTTGCAGGTTGCCCCCTCCAGCCATATTCAGACTTAAGCTAGGTACAGAGTACAAACGCAAAGTTGCAGCCACAACGGCACACTGCCTGACAAACGTCTGTTACAGCCAACAGTTGGTTTGTGCATGGGCATTGGGTCGAATATCTTTGATGATCCACTGGGTCAGATCATCAAAGATGCCCAATCAAACACCTATGCACGAAGAGAATGTTTGACGTTTGTCGGCTGTCATCTTCGCTTAAGTCTGGTACAGTGGTACAGGCCCATAAAACATTGGCTGTCCTGGGGAAAACATACAGGTATGTGATCTACATCCCACAAACTGTTAACTATAACAATCTATTACTTGCTTACTTACTGAAGTAAGATCCTTACTTACATATTCATATAACCTCCCCTTTAACACAATGAGAACCAGATAAGATATTCTCTGCAATAAACATCCCTTATCTCTACTTATTGCACTGGTTACCAGTGGCGTCGCTATGTTAAAACATTCATGTGTTCCCCCGAATCTTTGGCAAAGCGCCCTGAATATTTTAACACAACCTACCTTACAGGAGTGCCCCGAATTTCCGGTTTTCCAGTAGTACTTTGCAGCTGCGCGATGATGTCATAGCGCAGCCAGGTTGTACTATTAGGAAAGCGTCGCCCCTGTGCTACCTCTGCACTTTACCTTCTTGTCGGTGGGAACTGGGAACAGTAATAAGTAGCTAAGTTACTGCCATCGTTGTTGACATTGATACACACAATTCCACAAGTACCTGTATGCCCTAGTAAGTGCAGTTATACTGAGTGGATTGCACTAGGTAGGTAATAGTCCCATTAGGTTATTACCCACCCATGCAGTGCAATCCACTCACTATAACAGGACAGGCAGTGGAAGCTGGGCAGATAGGCACTTCTACAGTCTGCAAATTGCACATTATCTGGTAAGTAGCTGTTTTTTATACAATTCCAAATACCAAGTTATACCTTTTTGCCCTAGTGAGTTCACATTACCAAATTCTGCCACTGACCGCCCTGTTATAGTAAGTGAATTGCACTGCACGTAGGGTAGGTAATAGCCTAATGGGGCTATTAATATATTGCTATATGTGATGAAATTGCTAGTTTGCTACCAGTATGTGCTGAAATTCCCAGTGATTTCCATGGCTACCAGTATGTAATGAAATTGCGAGTTTGCTACCTGTATATAATGGAATTGCCAGTTTGCTACCTTTATATGATTAAACAGACAGTTTACTACGTGTTTATAATGAAATTTCCTAAGTCAAAATATAGTTGGTCCACTGGTGCTCTTTATAGTTTTAGGCTCAAAAATTCTACCGTGGGTCTCCACTCCCAACCCTGGGTTCATAAGTAGTAAGTAAATGGTGGTAGAATTAGACAAGTAATACAGAATAAGCTGTAAATGCTTTATTATAAATCCTTGCATCACAACATGTTTTAGGTATCAGGTACCCTTTCTCAAGACACTTGAGAAAGGGTACCTCATATCTGAAACATGTTGTGTGCAAGGATTGATAAAAAGGAATTCACAGCTTAGTTTGTATTACTTGTCTCAAAAGATGTACTTTGGGTTCTAATAGAACCCAGTTTCGATTCGAATCCGGCGGTTTCGAAGTCCCGACGAAACTTTCGTAACTCCCGGATTTTTCGAAACTCGAATTTTCCGAGTTTTCGATTTTTATCGTAAATTCGATAATTATCGAAATCGAAAGTAGATGATTATCGAAATTGAAGTGTAAACAAAATGTATCGTAAGTGGGGATCAATTTCGGTAACCCTCGAAAGCATGGATCGATTTCGGTAAACATCGAAAAAGTGTATCGTAAGTGGGGATCGATTTCGGTAACCCTCGATAATTGTACGAATCCAGGTAACCCTCGAAATCGTAAGTCCATCAACCCTCGAAAAGTAGCGACCGATTTCGGTAACCCTCGAATGTTTGTGCCGATTTCGCCAACCCTCGAATGTACAAGCTGATTTCGGTAACCCTCGAAAGTAGTGTTCGATTTCGGTAACCCTCGAAAATAGCCCGCGAAAGCTCGAAAAAAGCCGGATCGTGAGGAAAGATAGATTTTAAATGAGTTTTACTTATATTTACGAGTTCCCCAGACCATTTCCCAGGTCCCTTTGCTATTAACAGTAACCTGCTATTACTATTTAATCCTTAAAAATGATAGAAACTTTCAAAAAAATTTTCCCCATAGACTTCTATGGGTCCATTTTCGGATTTTCGAATTTTCCCGAAAATTCGAAAATCCGAAAACGGGATGAAACTCATCAGTTTCGGCCATCTCTACTTGTCTCATTCTACCACCATTTACTTAATAATAATTAATTAGCTTGCTACCAGTATGTGACGAAATTCCCATTTACTACCAGTATGTGATGAAATTGCCAGTTAGCTACCAGTATATAATGAAATTAACAGTTTGCTACCAGTATAATGGAATACTGTGCCTCTGTGTCATTAATTTGTGTTTTCTGTCAACCAAACTGCAATAATCTCTGAACATTCTATACAGTTAGAATGATAGAAGAAAAGGTCTGGTGTGTAAATATTTCAGGACCAAGATTACTTACGTGTAAAGCTTTATAGAAGAAAAGTCCATCAGCAAGTAATGCATAATGATATGGGGTATTTTTTAAGATATTTCTTCTTGACTAGTTGACCTACACAGTAGGTAGACAGAACATTAGTCATAAACTTAAGTTCCATCTGTTTGTTATAAGAGCTTATGCCTGGTACACATGGGTCAATTTTTAGCCTAGCGTCAGACTACAGATTAACAAAACAGCATGACTGATAGTAGGGCCTATTGAAAGACAAATTTGACCCAAATGGAGGAAAAATCACAAACATGTTTGCAAATATTTCGACCTCACTGAGTGAAATATCATACCAGTGTTTTATCATACCAGCTTTTCACAGGTACACTCTAGAGTCACCAATATATACATATACAGGGAAATTTAATAAAAATTCTTATCATTAAAAATGGTGCTAATTTTGCCCTAGCCAATCAGATTTTGGCTTTCAAATGTTAAATAAGATCTGATTGGTTGGGGCAAAATTAGCACCATTTTAACGATAAGAACTTTTATTGAATAACCCTAAAAGGACATATCACATTGTTCAGTTCTGGTTCCAATTGTGGCCTACACTATCCCTTTAAATTCAATCATTTCATTTAATAACCCAACATTAATAATATAACTATCCCCATTGTTTGCTATATCAACAGGCCACATGTTCTGCTTTTGGCGTTCACTTGTCCTGCATATCTGCCACACAGGGAATATGAAATCAGCATATGTAACCTTTTAAATGTCATATAAATAATGTAAGGCATATACAGTGTTATTATTTGAATGATTAATAAAACATTAGATAGTAAATTAAATGTCACCATACCAGTTCACTGTATGTAATGTGCGCCTAGCTATAGTTTGAAATTAAGAGTGTTAATTTTTGTTACTTAGTATTCTGTATTTTTACATTTGCCCCAGTATTCTACTATATTGTATTCCCAAGGGGATGGGGGTGTCGGGTTTTCACCACACGCCACAGCAAAACGTCTACTGAGATAAAAGCTTGAGGCTAAACAAACATAACTCCCATAACTATACATTACTATTGGCCTACTGAGCAATGCAGGTTCAGTAACATTTAGGATTACCAAAGCTAATACAGTTATATAAATTTAGCAAAATAATTGCCCCTATTCGATCATTTTATCAAACGCATAAGCATTTAGCCTATTAACGGATTATTGCTGCAATATGCAAACAGTTCTGTGTCAGGGATTCTAAATCTTCAGACATGACTGTAGTAATTCAATCACATTCCTGATTCAGAATGTTTTCATCACTTTGTTCATTTGCGAGGCCAACTGCAGGCTTTCCATTTAGAGAGCTTCATGAATTATAGAAAGCTTTCCTTGCCAAAAGCTAGAAAATAGATTTAAAATATGAAGAGATATCCATGAAGTCCTACACTCATGTTTCAAAAGTATGGGAGGAAGCCAATGGCATGTTTTAAATCTGTTTGCCTCCAGCACAATCTGATATTGTCTTGCAAGAAATATTTGTTTATATTCATACTGATAATTAAAAATAATGTAGATCTGCAGAGCACACTTGTTTTTATAAATTATTAGAAGGGCATGCTATTCCCAGGATCCTATTCACCTCCTCTGGTTGGGAGTGCTGAAAGCCATTGTATGGTCAAAGGTTGTTTAGATATGTGTAAGGGTTTAATTTAATGGATATATTTTTCTATTCAGTCTTCACAACTATGTTAACTGTGATGTGTATTTATTGAATAAACTGCAAACCCTTCCACCTATAGAACTCCAAAAGGTGGAGGCAAAAAGCCCCCACTTGCCAGCACACTACATAAGGTTCTCTGTATATATAAGTGGTAAATGGCCCACTTATGTATAGTGAAGTCAAACATCTAATATTTATTACACAAAATACATCTAATAATTAATACACCAAAATTAAACATCTAATACATCATACATCAACAAATTTAACACATCATACCAAAATCACCTTTAAAAACAATTCCAGATGAATTCATATATGTCCACATACATCAAAGAAAAGGAACCAGTACCTACAAAAAAATCTCCAATGTTCCATATATAGAAGGTAGTATAGTTATCAATCCTCTGATGGCTACCGGCAAGAGCTGCTGCTGTATTAAAGTATCAACTTAAGCTTAAAGTGTATTCATCAAGCATTCCACCTGCTGGTAGACATCCCTTATGTTTGAGTACAAACAGCAATTCACTTAAAAGGACACAAAGACAAACTATAAACACCGGGCACTGGTTGTTTTCAGTTCATACTCATAGTTCAGCACAGGTGAGTAGTACTGTCATCTCTGTTACTGTGCATCAATGTCTCGAAAAAAGGTTAAACCATGCTACCCTGGTAAAGTGTACTTTCTTCTCAGTCAGCAATTTTTGCACTCTTTCCATCTTGTGCTGCTTGGTGTCCTGCCATCACTAATCCTTCCACCTATCATGGCTTCTAGGGCAGTGATTCTTGGGATGATACCCCTCTGTTGCAACCCACATTGCATGTCCCAATTATGGCCTCTGATTCTAATTTAATAATATGTAATCACAGGTCAAAAACATGCAAAACATCATTCTAAATGACAAAATGCTTGTGAAGGTTCTCATTCATCCAGGTCATGGTATATCTGTTATATGTAGTAAGATCACCTGGGCTTGATGTTTAGTTCTTGAAGACGTTTCTGAATTGAGAAAGCCAGTCGGATGACTGGCGAAACATCTTCAAAAACTAAACTTTAAGTCCAGTTGATCTAACTGAATATAACAGATATAAATGACAAAACTTTTTCTAGATACAAAGTGGTCAAAAAGAAAAACATCAAGGAAATGTAAATTAATATTATTGCTTAGAGCTAAGTTTTATATGTGTGAAATCTACTTCCTTTCAAAATATTTGATACTTTCTACACTGACCAAACAGTTAACAAATATTCATTGCTTTGAAGATGCAACATATAATGACAAACAAGGTGGATAGATATTGATGTAAGGATGAATTGTTATATGCTTTATAAATAGGGTCCCACGTGATTTTGAGATAAGAATAATGTTTGCAATATATATATATATATATATATATATATATATATAAATATATACTCTACTGTATATGCGCCACTGGCCCTTATTTTCTCTAACAAATATTTGGTTATCATCCCTTGCGCTAACATATACAACAGCACAAATACTAACATTTAAGCAGCACATGTCTGATGCCATAGGCAAAACTATAATTCAGATTCCCTGTAGTAGTGCTAATTTGCCAGGGTGGCCCCACTGCAAAACAGCCTGCGGCTTGCAAATACAATGCTGACTTTTTCTATCAGCGAAATGCATTCTCTAGACACACAAAATGACAAAACCTTCCAGACTTAAGTGAATTTTCAGTAAAATGTCAGCTGGAAGTTGTCACTTAAAGGAAGAGTGTAAGCACATGAAGTCCCAGCAGAAAGCTTATGAAGGGCATTGCACAGCTTTGCATAAGGCACAATTTAAAAGAAACCCATAGAGACTTCTCAATTAGAAATACAACAATGCCAATCTTTACACCTATAAACAAGTAACATGCTTTAAAGAAGATACTGTTTCTCATTCTCTTGTACCCCTATATTATAAGTAGAGTATATTAAAAGTCAATAGGTTATTTTATGACCTTTAGGCTTTAAGGTGTCTTGTAATGTAAAAACTTAATGGCATAAGTGAGCACCAATTATACAGTAACTAATGTTACTGGTACTGTTTATATCATGAGTGACCACCTCCACCGTGTGACAATAAACAGGATTGGCTCAGGCAATACTTTAAGTGCCAGTAGTGTGGTCCTTGTGCTCTTACATGTTGAGCACTACTGACATCAAATAATGCACCCATAATGTAAAAAATAAGTATATTAGAAAGTCACCTCACATTTCCATGACCATGGAAGGCTGGGATTTTTTAAGCAGGTCATGGGACTGTGAGGGGAATTTTACACTCCTTATAAAGTCGGGGGTGCTCATGTGACATTAATTACTGCTCTTGTGTATTATAAGAAACAATATTACAGGATAGTCATGGCTTTATAATTTCAAAATTAAACATATTGTTCAATAATAGAAAATGAAAACTGTAGGGGGTGATGCTTCCTAATGGTTTTAAAAAAAAGTGTGTAGTCTTTTACAAAGCATATTGTTATTAATCTCTTAAATGCATGTATTTTCTCAGCTACTATTTCCATTAAATGCTCTGCAGTATATGTGATCAAGGCTTTTTGTGCAGCTGCTGTTCAACATCTCTTTTTTGCTGGGTTGTTATTGTGAATACACATGAAACAAATGATATAATGGTTCTTTACGACTAAGCAGTCTTATTTTACTGGATAGCTGTGCATTGCAATTCCAATATCATCCCAAAAGTCAAACCCTAGATTTGTTATTTGAAATAAAAGGACCAATATGTTCACCATACCTTGCTAGGCTTAAATTACACCATTGATTTTGAATGTCACAGGATACAAAATGGCTGAAATTGGCTCCCCCCAGTTAAAACAGCAATTTAAAAAAATCAAGGAAAGACTTGTTTTTTGCCCCAAATCACAGCTATCCACAGACCACTGCTTTTAGGCTACTTATATAGTCAAAAAAATAAGAGTTTTGCATTTTTTTGGAAAATGTGTTGATTGAAGACTGGGAGTTTAATGAGCTGTCTTACCATATCATTCTTCAATTAATATCTCAGGAGCCAGGGCCAAAAATGGCAGAAACTTATCTTTAGCGCGATCCACCACAGCAGCACTGATAGGTCCTAAACGCTCCCTGGTTCTAAGCAACTATAGTGCGCATGCACGATAATGCGTGCTAAAGTTGATTAGAACCAGGAAGCGGTCATGAATTTTCAGTGCTGCTGCAATGGGTCACGCGAATCCCATCCCTGGCTTTTGAGATATTGATTGAAGAATGGAAGGTAAGGCATAGCTCCTTAACCTCCTGGTCTTCAATCAATACATTAAAGGTATTGTTAACTTTTCAAGAGAAATATTCCTTTAACTATTGATAATTTAAGGAACATATTAATGTCTCCTATTGTCAAGAACAAAAACCTTAAAAGAAGCTTTTACAAAACTACAGTTGCTAATATCCATATACAAAATGGTTCAGCTCATCAGTAATCTGCATTGCCCCAACATCCTACTATAAATGCACTGTAATCCTTCTGGTGAGGAGATGGAAGGGTTTGTGGTTCATTATCATTTATAAATTCCTGCTTTCCCATTTCCTGTACGTTACAATTGAAAATGAGTTTTTAAACAAAACATAGGTGATAATTCATACACAATGACAGTATTTACCAACATCTGTTCCACAATTTCTAATTAGCTCAAGATTTTGTTAATTAATGTTAATGTTCACTTGTATTTTGATGTAGTAATCATTACATCGACACAGAAATAGTTTGCACTTAATTTTTTTAATGTGCAATGAAGCTAATTAGCACTAGTAGTCTCAGCCACAAGCCCTTGTCATTTCTAGTTCAGCTCCAATATACACATGGATTATAAACGGAGAGAAGAAAATTGATTTGCATGTAATAACAGGCAATAAACCTTCCTTACTTTGTGTAATTTTCCCATCTGTTAATGGAGTGGAAGTTTAGAATGTATTATTCCCAGAAGGGGACTTACCCAGCTGGACATCTATTACACTTGGCTGATTCTCCACAGGGAACAATGGCTTGGGAGGTTTGGTTGTGAATAAAGCTGGAAAAGAAAAGAGTGGACTGTAAGGAAAGTTAAAGACAAATTACAGGATAGGAAACGTTCTATCATGCAAGGCATTTCATTTTGCTGCACTTGATACAGTGTAAACATCATCATAAAGCGCTCCTATTTTGGCAGTGATGCTATCTACACAGAATCTATTTTTCAGCGTATGTATTTTTCAATCTCAATGAATTATTACAGATGGGTGCACACTGACAGGTATATTTTCCAGGTGCTATAAATTTTAATGTGGAAGTGGTCTGGACAACAATTCACCCCTTGCAACCATGTAGAGAACTCTGGAATCTCTGTTTTATTCTGTTTTAAGTTAATATAACTTTTTATTTATGTAATGTTTATTATATTCTATACATTATGTCTTACATTAGAACAGGGAGAATAGTTTGTGTAAACACCATGGATTTTCACATTTATACAAATATGTGGATATTTCTATTGAGGATTTCTCTATAGACAACAAAGGAAAACTATCTTTATGGCCCCAATAATTCTGTTATTACAGTCCATGGCAATGTCTGGTTCATAGAACGGTCCCCAGTTAGATGTAAAACCTAACATATGTAAAAAATAGGAACATTCTCTGCAGGCAGTAAGCAATGTCTTGTCTATCCTTGACTACCTTCAAAATTTTTAAATTTAACTGTAAATTCGTAAGAATGTTTAATAAATTTACCATATTGGTCACAATGATTCTAGCTTTTTAAAAAAACAATCTACCTGTATATTTATCAGACAACCGACTTGCTCACATCACTTCTATTTAGCTATGGAGCAATAAATGACAATATGTAGTAGCCTTCTTTTATCTGATTTAATGAAAGTGTCTACTTCCTACATCAGTAAACTAGTTGTATCAATATGGCTTCTTCTAGAGATGTGTTCAAGTATTATAAAGTTCTTAAGAAGATGATGACTTTATAAAAGCAATGTTTTGTTTTTAGCTAAATGATTGTAACAATTATTTTAAATTTGTTCTCCTCTGTATCCAGTGCCCTCATTGTAGTTCTCGGTGCTCTAAACACTGGGTTGATTTTCTAACTCAAACAGAAATAATTAATTTTAAGGTAATAGTCCAGTGGTTTGCTAAGAAACAGAAAAGACACGCCATGCTGAAAATCTGCTTCCTTACAATTTGTCCACAGCTAACTTAAGCTGGGTACACACAGTACAGATCAGTGAAAGATGACAGACAGGATCTGCATACACACATACAGTCTCGAGCGTTTTCCCTATACACATCATAGGGAGAACGCTCGGGACTGTGTGTTTCCATCGGCCGCGCTAGACTCCTCTATAGCGACCGATGGAAATTTTCAGTCTTTCCCAAACAAGCGTTTGCCCGCCACGCGCTCATTCTGGAAACAAAGGTACACACAATACCTATAAATCCCTGATACCATCCGATGGTATCGGGGCTTTATCGTTACTGTGTGTACCTAGCTTTAGTAAAAAGGAAGGGCAAATTCGATTTAGAATTGTAAATGCCCATATCAAGGCTGGATTAAGAAAGAAGGTGCCTGCTCGATCCAGCCCTCTCCACATCTGCCACTGGCCCTCTCCCTGGAAAATTTAAGACTTTATTGCAGATCCCCCATTTGTTGACGCACCTTCAAACCATGGCCTATTTATAAAGTATTGATACCACACATTACGGTAACCATAGTTGCAAATCACAGCATGATTATGATGTTTTGCAAATGCTTTAAATTTTAAAACCACATCTTAAAATACTGACCTTCATTGGCATTTTGCCTCAAGTGACAGGTACATACAACATACATACCTGTGGTATATATATATATATATATATATATATATATATATATATATATATATAACAATCCTCCCGATGTCCCGCGCTCTCGCTTAACAATCCAGATGCCCCGGTGCTTCCCACTATTTCCATACAAATAAAATCCGAGAAAGGAGCACTCATGGGACTTGTTGCAAATATCGTGGTGATCTTTATTGTATATATATATATATGTATACTTGTATTTAATATGTATAGTACACGCTAACCTCAACTTATTAAGACTCACAGGTATCAATTGGCAAGTTTAAAGGGACTTGTGGGACACTGGGGGCATTTTGAGAGTATTAATTGCAGTTTGATCCTATTTTCATCAAACGTTAATGGATTTTGGGCAAATTGTCTAGAAGCATTGGGACTATGGTAATTGCTAAATTTTTAAAACATGTTTATTTCCAAGTAGGTTTATCTACAGATTCCCTTGGCACAGTTCTGTAAATATCATGCTCCTTTGTGTTTAGAGTTCAAGAAATGCAGATTCTTTATAAATAAAGTACAACAGAAACATTCCTTCTTTTCACTCAGCGTAGGACCCAATTTACATTATAAAGTAGCTGAGGTGTTGATTTAACAGAGAAGTAAAGTAATAAAGAATGACAAATAGTATTTGTTCAATAAATCTGCAGTTTTGGGCTATGGAGCAAAACCTTTTTGAGCAGACTTATAGGTCCTGACAGGCAGTTAATGGATTTTACAATACCTGGCTTACATATTTTAAAGGATGAGTTCCTTTGCCAGCCTGAGGATATAGGTGATACATTATGTGCATGAGCGTCTTGTAAAAAATGGCACATATACTATGTAACTTTATAAATATTAATTATTCTTCTTAGCTCAAACTGGCAGAAGAAAAATTGTATATAATTTTATATCCCAGGGAACCAGGCATGGCTACCTTTATAGCAAAGCTCCATGTTTCTGTGTCTGTTAAACAGTTTTTATGTTGTTTTTAGGTTTAGTTACTTGTCATATAGAATTTTTTTAATGGCGATTGAAAGTGTCAGTAGCAAGAGCACAGTCTGTACCGAAGGCAACACCCGAAGCATGGCTAAAAGTAACAAGTGGCAGATGTCACTTTAAACAGTGTGTGAAGAGCATGGGCCATAGTCAATAAAATTGCTTGCAGTTTGGAATTACAAAGTTTTGACAGATTGTAGCATTATGTTCATTCAAGTTCAATTTCTTTGAATGCCTTTGCCCATGGTAAATATTGTGTATTTTAAATATTTGATTGAATTGGGGTTAAAGGGCATGTCCACCCCCAAAACTATCATTTAACCCACTACTGGCCCCAGTGTTTAGTGTTAAAAAAATCCTTACCTTACAGCTCTGCTCCAAATGGTTCCTCTGCAGTGCCTGTTCAAAGTCCAGCAAAGTGAATAGTAGGAGCCTGTCTTCCTATGTAAAGGTTTCTGCCTCTCCTGTAGCCTCCGAGAGAAAAGTGACATGTACTGTGGAGACGATCCCCCCCTCACTCCCACCATCTAGATCCATAGGGCTGCCGTTTCAGTGTACCATTAAAACCTTTTTCTATAATATAGCTTCCCCCCCTCCCAGCCCAAACCGTACTGTCCTTTTTTAAAAATAAACTCCTCAGAAGATTACTTACCAGCCCGGGATCCCTAGCTTAATAGCCGGCAGCCTCCTCTGTTATTGACATTGGCTGATTGACATTGGCTGGTACGTAATGTTCTCTGGAGTTTTTTTTTTTAAATGGTTGGGAAGGGGGAAGAAAAGGAATATTTTCATGGTGGACATGGCCTTTAATTTTATTAGCAATATGTACTGTAATTTATGCTTTCCCAGTCTGCATATATGCACTTGGACAGTGTCCTCATATTTCTATTGCACACATGGGGCCCAAGATTATTTAATAGAGTTTTTTGCATTTAATTCCTAACATTACATGAGAAACGTCACATATATACCGTACAATCTTCCTTTTGGTGTTAGTAAAGTTGAACACAAATTGCTTTATTGTAGTGCATGTTTGGGTCAGACCATCTCAAGTATAAAGATGGTTTTTAAAGGGACACTAAACTCCCCTAAAGCCAGAAAAATAACTATGTGCCATTCATTTGTATTATTTACAGTGAGGTGAGAACGCTAATTCTCACCTCCCTGTGAATAATATTACGCTCAGGGGACCGGCAACTTACCTTACAGCCGCTCCACTGCAAGCCGCTCCTTCACTGAACAGCTGCTCTGTCCCGACAATGCCCTATCTTAGGCGCATGCGCGCCAATACAAAAGATAGGGCGCGCGATCGGGAGAGAACAGCTGTTTAGCTTTAGTGATCCTTTAATGGTTGTGAAAATAAAAGATGATTTTTAATTAAAAGCATCAACCTGATCCTGTTGCTTATTGAGCATTCCAGCAGAGGGTGGTGCAGCAGATATTTCTTCTTTTCTTGTTTCTGTTTTATAGATGAACCTAGGTAAAAATCTTACTGCACATTTCCACATCGATATTAGTGCACATTAAGGGAAATGGTTTTACGTAATGATACCATAATGCGGTGCTTATGAGTTATTATTGTTTCCTCTCTCTCCTTTTCTAATCACATTAATGTTGCTTAAAGCTGTCACTTATTTCTCCGTTATATTGCGAAAATCCGTAGATTACTCTCTCTTCTGACTACTGCTATACTTATCCAAGCTCTCATCCTATCACGCCTGGACTATTGTAACCTGCTTTCTGGTCTTCCTGCTTCACATTTTTCTCCCCTTCAGTCCATACCTTTCAGTCCATAACTTTGCCGCATGCATTGTCGCACTCTCTAACAATCAGGAAATTAAATCTCTTCAGGGCCGCACATCTACCTGGCTCCCCAATAAACAGCGCATTATGTACAAAATCCTTCTCTTACACTTAAATCCCTTTGCTCTGCCTCTCCTCATATTTCTTCTCTTGTGTCCACAACTGTCTTTCCTCATGTTACATGTTTCAAGCACTTGTATATTTCATGATGCACATATTTATATTTTAATGTATTAATTTATTGTCCCCCCCTGTACAGCTTTTTGTATGCTATATTGTACAGCGCTGCGTCCCCAAGTGGTGCTATATAAATAAACATATCAACATACATACAAAATACTCAAGAATATAATAAAAGAGAGAGTCCAGCTTTTCAGCTGGATGGTTTAAAGCACACACCCATATATTCTGAATTTCTGAATTACTAACCAAATCAATAAAAAATAGAGCATAAAAGGTAAAGAACAGGACAGCACATATTATAGAGTTGCAGAGCACTCAAGAGCAATTAAAAAACAGTCCCCTCTACACACTGCACAAAACTGGGGGGCACTCACCAAATATATCCAAAAGAGTCAACCAGATTGTGGATTATAAAGCTTCTATTTAAAGGGACTTACGGGATAATCTGCTTCCCTTTGTAGCTATTTATTGCACATATTAATTAAAAATATGTACTCCCCATTTACCATGTAATAAATAGAAATAACACACTGCTGCAGTAGTAGACAAGAGCCCAATGCATTTAGGCATTCCCCATATATCATTGCTTTCATACATGTCTATAAATAAGCTGTAAAAACCTTAACCATCTTTTCTCCTTCAGACGGTGTTTCCATCTAAGAAAGTGAGAGTGAAATGATGTTTAATGTATAAACATTATTAGTAGTGTTATTTTAAATTGTAATGTCACTAATTGACGCTATGAAAAAATCTTTTACTGGAGACAATGAAACGTGTTGCTGTATTAAAGGCAGCAATTATTTTTGAAGCTGCATTTGCACCCCCCTTTGAGTTCCCCAAGCAGCTCTTGACAGAAGTACTGGTAGCTAAAGGAAGTGAGTGAAGGAGTGTTATGTGAGGGTGAGGCCCTATTTGAATGCAAGAAAACTACAAAAACGCATTTTTTGTGTGGGCAGATGCATTGCATGCAAGCATATTATTAGAATACGTGCAATATGCACCAAAATTTTACGCATTTCAATAACAGATCAGAATGCAGTACACACAGTGGGGCCGATCCAGTTGCAATTGGATGCGTAGCCTAGCACCAGGTGTTTGTTCCGACCATTTACTAAGCATTTGTGCTAAAACAGACATTTATGCTAGAAATGTGCAAATATGAGTTTACCAGACTTTAAGCCTGCAAGTCACAGTCAGCAACTCTGTAGGACAGTCAGGTTCCACTTTTTGCATACTCGGTGAACATTGAAATGAATGATGGAATTGCTTTTTCTAAATAGCATTTTTGTATGATTTTGATTTATTGTAACATATTTAAACTCTCTGCAAAATTTCATTAAAAGGCAAGATCACTGGATAAGAATAATATTTTAGCTTTCTCCTTTAAGCACTTCAGACTAGCCATTACATTAAATATGTTCCCAATTTCATGCAGGTCAAATGTTTATTTCCTCACCGTGTTTGATGGGCAATATGTCAACTGTAATGATAGCCATTGGTGACATGAAGCTATTGTCGGAGCAGAAAAAGAAGCCATAAACAACTATAGATCACATGTCATCTTAAAGTGGCTTGGTGTAATAAATATGGCCGTGCTAAGCAACTAAATACTAAAATCAACACCAAGTATGCAAAATAGGTATGGAACAAAGCAGCAAAATGCAGCAACAAACCAATTTCTCCCTTTTGTCCCTTTGCAGACTCATCATCATATTTCATGGGGTGTTCTTGCTTGCTTGTCCCTGTAAATAAACCTCTCTGTACAGTACATGCTTTCAGTGTACAAAAGGCAAATGGGTTTTGTTATTTTTTTCCTGTCATTGGATATCATAACCATGTAAGTTATATTTTCTGTTTTTAGCAACTTTCACAAACAAATAGACACATGCTTGTAAATGGAGATGGACAAAACCAGTGTTTAGTTTCTCCAGCAGGTTCATTCAATTTAGAGAATTTAGTTCTCCGTAAATGTGACGGCTGTTTATTTTACGGCCGCCGTCATACCAATAATGCGCGGTATCACTAATGTGCTATATTTATAATGTACTATAAATATGACTTTTTCAAACCACCCATCAGTCAGTCATCGTATATCGCAGATATATAGATGACCTAATTTGGGTGTGGAGGGGTTCACGTCAGTCATTTTTGGACTTCGTGGATTGTATGAATAACAATCCTTACAATCTTAGATTCACCAGTGTTTATGATGAAAGATCTATACAGTTTTTGGATATTACTATTTCCATAGGACCTGAGGGGATCCATACGGAGGATTATAGAAAACCTGAAGCAGGTAATACCATATTAAGATATGATTCTAGCCATCCCAGACATTGTGTAGAGGCTATACCGTATGGCCAGTTTTTGAGGCTGAGGAGAAACTGTTCCTCTGAAAAAAGCTTTGATAAAGTGACACATGAGATGTCCAACAGGTTCATGGAAAGGGGTTATAGTAAACAAACCCTTAAGAAATCCCTGGGGAGAGCTAAAACTAAGAATAGGGGGGATCTCCTTAAAGGGGTTAACAATAAGCATCCAGACAGTATGAGAGCTAAAACGGGTAAACCTAAGGGGGCTTTTTTTTCGACACGTTATAGCCCACAGTACTATAGGATAATACACATCATCCGTAAGTACTTACCTATATTGGAGCAGGATATGGAGTTGAAAGAGGTCATTAAAGCAGGTTGTAAATTTGTTCCTAAAAGGGCAAGGTCCATCAGAGACATGGTAGTCCCAAGCATGATACAGTCTGGAAATACCGGGAAAGATATGTGGATAAAGGCTAGAGGTACGTTTCCATGTGGGTCAACAAGATGTTTGACGTGCAAGTATATTGATAAAAGCCCGAAATGTGTTAGTACAACCAGAGGAAAGAGTTACAAGCTGAAACAATATATAAACTGCAACTCTGAGTATGTAGTTTAT
This sequence comes from Hymenochirus boettgeri, assembly GCA_019447015.1. NCBI lineage: Eukaryota > Metazoa > Chordata > Amphibia > Anura > Pipidae > Hymenochirus > Hymenochirus boettgeri. The sequence continues at coordinate 174,167,482 of CM033476.1, forward strand.
GCTTTAATGTGCTGTAAGTGTGGTCTTCAGTATGTCGGCTGTACAAAGAGAACCCTTAAATGCCGCATAAGGGAACATATAAGAGACATTAAAAATAAAAACCTAAAGAGTCCTGTGGCTAGACACTTCAGCCTATGTAATGGAGGAAATGATAGATATCTTAAGATACAGGGGCTCCAACAGATCAAACAAAGAGACAGGAATCAAAATAAAATAGCCTCCCTTAGAAAAGCTGAATTTAGGTGGATTTTCGAGCTAGCAACTAGAATGCCGAGAGGAATGAATTCCATATACGATGTGATGTGTTATATAGATTAACTGACTACTACTCGTTTCATATGCTATTTGTGCTATAAATGGATTATTTTAGGAAAGGGTTTTTAGTGATATGTACATATATGTATTATTGTGGTTAAATTGTCTATTGGTATTATAGTTATTATGGTATATTGGGCTTAATGGGTTAATGGTTTTTCTTTTATATATTTTGCACAGTGGTTGGTACAGCATCTCTGCTTAATGTTAGGAACTTATTTGCTTTGTTTTTAGGTTCCCCTTGTATTTTACGGCTCTATTTAAAGGGAGGTATCGTTTCATGCTGCCTCTTTTAGGAGAGTGCTTACTCTCTATGTGTACGTACGGGGGGGTGGGTGTGTCTCCGCCCCTCTATGACGGTTTTTCAGTCAGGCGTCTTCTTTCTTTCCATTCGCACGCACGGGGGGGAGTGTGCATCCACCCCTCTCTGACGTAAGTGATAGCCGGGTACAAGAGGATACCAAGATGGCGGGGTCAGCACCTATGATTAAGGGCTTAGGGAAGCCCGAAACGCATCAGGGCATTCCTGCCGTTGGGGTAATTATGCTGTTTTTAAAAGTTTTGTTGAAATAAAGTTCAATGTTTTAATATACACTGCTGTGCCTGCTGAATTCTACCATCGGAGTGCGCCAGGCCCCTCAATATTGAAGTGGAAAAGTGTACGGAACCAGAGCGAGGGGTTCGGGGCAGGCAGCACCCGAACCACCAATGGGGATCGGTGAGTGAAAAGCATAACCATTGCATAGAAAAAGGAACATTTATTGATAACGTTTGAAGTGCTCATTAACGGAAACTTTAATTAAGTGATGGGCCCGGGGCTTTGGCACCTGGGTCATTTGAATTAAAAGGTGGGTGCTGCATGTTAAGGCACCACCACGAGTGTTCTGTTTGCAATGGGGAGCGCATTATTATAACGCTACACACTTAGCCCTTGTAGGCTATTTTTTATTTCTTTGTTTACATTTAGTTTACTATAAATATGACTCTAAAAAGCAGCATGATAAGAGTTATTTTAGAATGCCCATCTTTGCAATGAAATGTATGTTTGAGACTGAGGCCACACTATGATGGACAGTAACATGTGTGAAAAGCGCACGCGCATCAGCAAGCACTTACAGACGGTAAAAAAAAGGTGATTGCATGCGATCTGAAAATGGACCATACTGCACACAGTGTGGCCACCCCCATTATGTTAGCCTGGCGTGTTTCTTACGTGCAAACAGATTGTGAGAAATGCTCTATTGAGTTCTTTTTTCATTGTATTTCTTTATATTGAAATTTTGGAACATAATTTTTACCGCAGCGAAATGCAGCTTAAAAAATGGGAAAAATGTAGATGAAATGGAAAAATTCTGGGACACAAAGAAAAAAAGACGATGGAAACTAGAACATTTATAACAGAACAGGGCACTGTAATGTTATGATGGTAGCTTAGCTAAGCTAGCTTGTAAAGTTATGGAAATTAATGGGAAATACTCAGGAGTCCCTGTACTTATATAGAGTAATAAAAAAGTCTAACATCTCCCTGGCAAATTGTTAGCAGTTATTTAAAAAACACACCATGATAAATTTTACATAATAGTTCTGGAATGATTAGCTCCATTATTAGAAATAACCGATTATTAGACTGGAAAAGAGTTAGAGATGACCCAAAACTGGTGACTTTTGTTCTGAAAGCAGTTCTTATTGAGGTTTCGAAAATCGGATTGAATTAAAAATGTTAGCAAATTTCGAATTTCCAATGAAAAGTTCAGATTTTATCGAAAATGTCGATGTGTTGAAATTTAAAGGTGAAGAAACTTTTTTATTTAAAGGGCATGTCCACCCCTTGTACAAACATTTAACCTGTAAGAGAGAACCCCCAAAACCCCATTTCTGTTTTACTCACCTTTTCCAATGATGCTCCCAGACTGAGAAAAGAACCTTACAGGTCCATGATCCATAGCCGCAGTTCCATTCTACTTCCTAGTAACGGCTGTCAGTCACAGCCATGACTGTGATGTCACAGCCAATGACTGACGGCCATTATCAAACAAGCCTCTGTTGTTGCTCGTGTATGTAAAGGGCAAGCTGGCTCCTCCCTCCTTGCAGTCAATCAAGGCTGTGGCTGCTGACATCACAGCCAATGATTCACTGCTGTTTCTTCTACTGCCAGTTCTGAACATGCTCAAGCTTATAAAAAGCTCATTGAGCAGAGGTACAAGGCAGATACCTTTACCAGAACAGAAGAGAATTAAAAAAATATCTGGTTACAAATGTATGTAATTAACTGGCAAAAATAGCAGTTGGGTTTGCAGGCAGATAAGTCACCAATTTTTTTGTTTTAAGGGTGGATATGCACTTTAAAGAGTAACTGTGGTCTTAAATTCTTCCAAACTATTAAGAATTTAATAAAAAGCCTTCCATCACACCTTCAAACTAAAACCTAAATCACATTTCTAGATAACATTTGTGAGAAGATATTGCTGGAAAGGTTCAGCAATATTACTTCCTTCCTGAACACATCCTGTTTTCAGCCATGTGACCAGCTTGTAGTCATGTGACCAGCCTCTACCTGCATTAATAGGCTCCTCTTCTCAATTGTCAATTTTTTCTCCAGGTACTTCCTGATTTCCTCAGCATTAAGTCTTAATTGAGCATGCTTCTCCCCCAGGGCAGACAGGTGGGGCAGAGGTAAGGTGATCTCACTCAACCTACTGGAAGTAGGAAGTTTGAACATTCACCCCAATGTAATTTTTCACAGGCTCCAGCCAGAGATGGGATTGACGGCTCATTTTAAAGGAAATACTGCAGGCTTTCATTCAACCCTGACTTGTTTTAAAACCACAGTTGCCCTTTAAGTAGAGGGAACCAATAAGAGTCACCACTGCATATTTCCATCAGATTCCAATGGTAATTGCATGTGAATTGCCACCTTAAGTCTACATAAAATGAGAGAGGACAAAACTGGAAGGGTAGTATGATGCTGAACATACTTATTCTAATGGCAAAGGCATAGACTCATCAGGAAGGAAGGTAAAAGATCAGCTGTGTAATAAGTGATGAAAAACAAAAACGGCTTAACTTAAAATGAGTGAAAATGCAAAATAAGGGAGACTAGTAGAAGGCTGAATAGATGATGAAGTCAAAGAACAATGAAGAAGGTCGAGACAGGCAGCACAGGTTTGGAAATGGTAAAACGGACAAAAAGGTCAAAGCAGGTAGCACAGGTTCAGTGGTCAGAGACAGGCAACATATCAGGGCAGGCATCAGAGGTTTAGAGTCCACAGAGCAAAGCAGAGGGCCAGCAACAAGGAAATCAATTGAGCAGGAATAAGAAACAAACCAATAGGAAGCAGGTCTGACAAAAAGTAACAAGCATTACTGGAGAAGTAGCAATTGAATATACCGAGGCATTGAACGGCAACAGACCAAAGACAATTCAATAGACAAATTCACATAAATGTTTGATGATGAACGAAATTGTGAGGGACCATAATCTATAAGTACCTGTAAGTACCTATACTATATATCATTCTTATCAGCCATGATATTTTTTACTGTGTATTAAATACATTTTACTATTAGTTCATTCACATTTGTATTTGCTTAGTATTTGTCCAGTTAACAATATCTAGAACATTCTAAGACTCTCAAGCAAGCGATTATGACATTTTTTCTTAAAACTAAACCTTTTCAACTATATTTCTCTATAGGTTATTAATATCTTTTTCAGCATTTCAACTTCATCATCTGATTCTACTTACTGCCAGATAACTAAGACCAACACATCAATGTGCTGACTGTTAGATGACAAGTACAGTAAAAGAAAAGCCATAACCTGTGTATAATTTTGTAGGCAATGTCAAAATAATCAGAAGGCTTTTTATTCCCTTTACAAAAAGAACTGGCAGCGAGAGCTGAAAAGATTACTCTTGCCATAATATGGTCCTTAAGGTAAAAAACACAGGCAAAAAAATCCTCATGTTAAGAACCTACTGTATGTGCCCGAGGTAGACTAATACACAAATCTACGGGAAGACAGACATATAACATATTCCAGTGACTTTGATTGACAGGGAACATCTGCTAGCTTTTTTATTTCATAGTAATCAGCATACATGCATTTCCCTCTGAACCATTTCTCTTAAAGTTTATAAACTAGAAAATAAATGACCTTCAAATGAGCAATTTGTCCACGTGTTGTTGTTCAGGTTTATTTACTGTACAAATCTGGACATGTTTAAAGGAAAACTATAGTGTGTATAGATTTTTTATTTAAAAAAACAAGTACCTGGGGCACTGAGGTAGGATGGGTACTTTCCACTTCCCAATGTCAGTTCTATAAGGAGCAGCAGCATGATGAATACAGCTTCTGCCAGGCTTCCTAAGTACTTCACTAACCTAGCAGATGAAAACTGTATCTGCTGTAGCTCCTTAAAAAAACCATATTGGGAGGTGGGAATAATAATCCAACCTTTCTGCCCAGGTACTTTTCATTTGTAAAAGTTGATTTTTACAGTTTAGTCCTTTAAGCTAGAGATTTCAATTAGACATTGTGCAGATGCAGTAAACATTGGTGCCCTCAAACAAAATGACTCCAGTGCCACCCCAGCACTCCCTCTAGTCTCTAATGAAAGGAGTGGCCAAGACATCTCAGGATCATATAAAATAGGATGCCATTATGGAATTGTTATGTCATGGAATTTTTATTTATTTATTTTACTAGGTTGTCTTTTTTTCTTATACTTCACAAGTTTCATTTAGAGAAAAGCAATATTTCCTCTTCCTTCACTACACTGTGTTATTTGCATATTAAGTCAACAAAATACACCATTATTTTTATTTTTTTAAGGGATTGTGTGTTATACGAGCAGCATAATCTGGAGTAGTTCAGCCAATGTCTGGTAACTGAGGGATTTTGAGACTTTCTTTTACTGAATCTGAAGCCGAGGTTATCTGGGAATTGTTAAAATAGACTACAAAGAAAATGTTCCTTGTCTTGTCATAATCTCAAGTCAGCCTGTGACAGCTACACGATTATAGGCATTATATATAAAACAGCAGATTCTTGTCATATTTCTTTTCAATAGCGTTCCATCAAACACATCTTTATATAATTCCTGAAAGCTGCCATACTGGGTAAATATGCTAAACTCTGCATTAGAGAGGAACGAAACCGGCAGTTCCATGAAATGGATTAAAATTTTGCAGAAGTGAATATTCTTTTGGAATCTAGTGGAAATTATGAATTTGACAATCTCAACATTGATTTTTGTCTTTTCTACACAGATTTTTGACACAACCTTTTTAAGACTTGTCCACACAATGAATGTTGAATTTTCAACATTTCATCTCAACGCAATTTTTAAAAATGCCAACTTTCGAAGTTCTGCAGGTTTGGAAAATTTGCAGATCCAGTGAAACGCTGGATCTGCAAATTTTCCAAACCTGCATTTCTGCCTTGAAAGTAGGTTCAGTTGAAAATCAGGACTCATCACTACTCTCCATACTGGTTAGAAAATACACAGCTGTCTAAGGCTGTGTATACACAGGCCGATAATTTAACACAATCAACTGCAGCAACAAAAACTTTGGTGTTTGTTTACATGTTATGTCAAAATCAGACCCAAAACAAATGAATTAGATATGGCTGAAATATTGTCTGTACAACTTTAATTTCTAACAGACAGATTACTGGTTGGGTTTACCAATCTGTAGTTTGTCTGGAGGGAATATTTTCTCATGTGTACACAGCCTTGTATATGACTTATAATATATAATTTAGTCTGTTCATGGAAAAAAGATGATAAACCGTTCTCATAAACAGACTGTTCCCCTAACTGCAGATATAACATACATAAATACATAGATTTCCATATCAAATCTCACTTTGTTACATTTGGTCTTGCTTATCCGTATTGTAGACCTCCAGGTATCCTTATGCTGGGACATTAAAATGTAGGTTCTTTTGTACTGTACTGCATTATCTCCAATGTTACCTATTATCTTAATTGATTATTACCTATTTTATTCTGCTTTTGTATTTATACAAAAAATATATATAGGGGATGATGAAATAATCAGTAGTATACACTTAACCCTGACTGTGTAAGTACACAAACAATTCACTATTTATGTAGAAGTATATTGCACAGGGAACTCACCTGGTAGCGCGCAGTTTATACAAACAGAAGATATGAAGGAATGACGTTTTGCGTTACCCTTCAGGTTTCAAGGATATCTGCAATGTGTGTTTTATGACATTTTTATCTTTCTGCTTTTTTAACTTTTTTTTTCTTTTCATCTTCAGAAAAAGTAAAAGTAGTGGTGACGAATGAAGCTCAGTCCCATCATCCATCTTGAATGGACAGCTGGAGCTTCAGCATGCAAATGAAAGCTATCAGTCTTGTCAACATAAAGCCATAGCACTAAAGTCTGAAGTCCACAGCCAATTAATATTCCATGACCAATCAGTTCACTCATGCAGTGTGCACTTGTACAGTAAAGTGCAGCCTCACTGACAAGAATGATTACCTTTACTATCTTTCTGGTTTAATATGTTAGGAAAATATCACTTACTAAATGTATTGCTAAAGCAAACACATTCTAAGCAAAGTACAGACCAATCATAAAATCACTCTCTTTGCGGTAAACTATTAATGCATTTGGGGTCACAAGTCTTTTTTTAAAAAATTACAAATTGCCTCATATTTTATTACAATTCAAACTGGTACTAAGGAAAAGTATAAATATAAACCACCCTGCACAAATCTTCAAACTAATATATATATCGCCTCTCAAATGAGCAGTAGTTTAAACAATGTGTTGGTTTGATTTGGAAAGTTTCCTATATTTGCACATGTTCAGTTAATTTTCTATTCCCCAACAGAGCTGTCAAGTAACTTCTATGTGACATGACATCTTTTTAATGTTTACTCACTACAAAGGATGGTTGCAAAATCAGAAAAAGGCCTAAAATGTAATGTCATTTGTCCGTTAACCGCCCCCAACCCCAACTGATATATGTTGTACTTTATTACCTGCATTACTAACCAGATATTTAAGGTAATTATTTTCCCCATTGTGGTAAAGTAAGCTGGCCCCTCCCGCCATGTAGTCATTCAAGGCTGTGACAAATTACATAACAGCCAATTATGACTGCTATTTTGCCTGCTGCCTCTTCTGCACATGATCGAGCTCATTGAGCAAAGGTAGGAAGCAGATACCATTGCCAGAATATTACTTATGTAATTTGTCAGTTAACCGCCCCCGACCCCAACTGATATATTTTGTACTGTATTATCTGTGTTACTAACCAGATATTTAAGGAATAATATTTTCCCCATTGTGGTAAAGTAAGCTGGCCCCTCCCTCCATGTAGTCAATCAAGGCTGTGACAAATTACATAACAGCCAATTAATGACTACTATTTTGCCTGCTGCCTTTTCTGCACATGCTCAAGCTCATTGAGCAAAGGTAGGAAGCAGATACCATTGCCAGAACATTACTTATCATTAAATATCTGGTTACAAATGAATATTCTAAGTTGCCAATTCATTGTTTTAAGGGAGAACATGTCCTTCAAAGCTGCAGTATTAGATGTTTTATGCACAATGCAGCAGTTTTCAGATGGTAGAGTCACAGTTATCTGTTAAAAAAGAAAATAAAAAATAATAGAACTTTGGACTCTTTTACATCTTTAGTTCTCCCTTAAGGACTAGGCCACACTGCTGCGTTTTTTCTGCGTTTGTGCTTTTTAAAAATCATTGAAAACGCGGCAACGCACCGAAAACACGCGGGTGCGTTGCGGTTGCGATTGTGCTTGCGTTTGAGATTTTCGTTCCGCATTTTTTATCACAATTGCATGCCTTTTCCTATACCTACTGAAGAAAACACATGCGCAAACGCAACAAAATCGCACATGAAATCGCATGCAGTGTGGCCGTGCCCTTAAAGTGTATTTGTATTTTTTTTTTAAATGTAATTATCATTGCTCTGGTGATTACTAGACCTTGTAAATTTGCATAGGGTGAGAAAAATGTGCCTTCTGAAGTTTTTATTTGTTTGTTAAGTATGATATAGACATTAGCTGACTCGCTCCTTAATGAGAACAATTTTTAAAATAGATTTCACAGCTGTTCTAAGAGTAAACTATACAGATGGCCAGGTTTCTTTATGTAAGTGGAAAAAACGACATTCAAAATGTATTACATATAAACATTCTGTTTGAGTGTTTATAAAATCATACTTACAAAAAACTATTACTACTTCTTCTCAAAAATGTAAAAAAAAACATGGTAAGGCTTTTTTGTATATTACATTTTACCTTAATATTTGTTTCTTTATATTACAGATCTTACCGTAATTACCAAATATGGATATACTGCATATTCCAAATATCTTATCTTTGGGTTTAAAAAACAAAAAACATTAGTTTTAAAAAAAACTTTCATTTTCATTTCTCCTAGTCTTAATAAAAACACACTGTAGTAAAATATATGAATAACGCCATTGACACAACTGTAGACCTCACTAAATTTCACAGCTCATTTACAAACTTTTATCCATCCATCACACTAAAAATGGACTACTCAGCAGATTCCATTCATTTTCTGGACACTACAATCTGCACACCTCCATCTATAGAAAACCTACAGACAGATGCAGCTGCCTCCATTTCTCCAGTTTCCATCCTGTACACAGCAAAAAGGCCATAATACACAGCCAGGCCATCAGGTACAACAGAATCCAAGAGGATCAGAACAAACATCTTGATAAGTTAGCACTGTCACTAACACAGCCTAACATCATCCACAAAACCATCAATAAGGCTTTGAACACACCAAGAGAAAACCTACTACAATACAAAATGAGAAAAACACACGCAACCCACAAGTGACTACATACAACCCTACACTAGAGGGAATACGCAAAATATTTAAAGAATTGCAGCCAATTATGTCGGAGGATGACAACCTTAAATATATCTTTCCAGACCCTCCAATCTTAGCATTCCGCCAACCACCCAACCTCAGACAGAAACTGGTAAACAGAAAATTGCCTTCGGATCTTAATGGTCTCAGTGTAATAGCCAAACCATGCAATAAAAAGAAATGTAAACTATGTCATCATATCAATGAATCAACCAATATAGCACATAATAAAGGCACCTTCACCATTAAAGGATCATACTGCTGCGCATCCTGGAATGTAGTGTACATGATCCAATGTTACAAGTGTCCCAATGCACGTTATATTGGGGAAACAGGACAAGAATTACGCCAGAGAATAATTAACCACAGACACACTATAAAAATTCATGAAAATAAACCCAATTGCCAGGATAACAATTCAACCTGCACACCTGTCGGACACCATTTCACACTTCCTAATCATTCTGACATGGACCTCTCAATATTGATACTTAAAGGGCAATTTAAAAACACCCAGGAAAGGAAAACCTTTGAACTTTGAATGATCCTCTTATTTAGCACTAAACAAACTGGTTTAAATAGGGACATGGGATTCCTCAGCCACTATCAGGAATATGTTTGATCCATTCCCACTTCCCCCCTCCCTGTCTGCTTGTACCTTGTCTGTATTCCACTAATTACTTTCACTAATTATGTCCTATTTTTCAGTTCCCTAATGTTTACTTTGCTGTTGTTTTTATTGCTTTACTGCTTATAGTTCATCCTATATGCTTATCCTTGTTTTACATTCCTAACATAATAGGATTTCCAAAAAAAAAAAAGTTTGTAACTCTATCAACTTTAAAGATGTGATGTACCCTGTGTTTCTTAGTACTGCTTGACCTGAGGAAGAGTGAAGTGTATCTCTCGAAGGCTTGTCTGTAAAAATGAACTGTTAGTCCATAATGAAAAGGTGTCACCTTATCCTACAGTAATCATCTCTTAGTATATGCTACTGGACTAATACGGCTACAACCATTTTATCTACACACCTGTAGAGTAAGATATAATCTGTTCTAATATTATTTTATAAGTTAACAAATATTTGTTTTTTCTTTAATATAAACTGTATATAGCACATAATGTCCCCACTATTGTAAAATCTAAGTATACTAGAATTCACCAGGGAGGTTCATAAACGTATAAATGCTCAAAGCCTAAACTGATTGATCCTGAAGGTGACTTCTGACTTCTTTTTTTTAAAGTAGGGGGTGTTTTGTTTTCTATTATCGAACCAAGTTCAGCACTTATTCTAGCTAATGACACAATTTAAAAGGCCATAATTTACATAATCTTTGTGACCTATAGAAATATTATCAATACCCCCCAGGGTAGCAATGAGACAGCCAGCAAGTATAAGATTCTAACTCAATAATTATTATCCGAGTAAAACACTATCCTTATTTTAAATTGCACTAGAGCTTTGGTCATCATAATCTAATCTAATATCTAAAATCTATCTAATAATAATCAAGATTGTAAGCTCTATGGGGCAGGGACTTATTTATGTATGTATTTATATTTTTCCCCCCAGTTGTACGTCTTTTTTTATTATAATATTATACAGCGCTGTGCCCACAAGTGGCGCTATATAAATAAACATATACATACATAATGACTTTATGAAATGTCTGGTGCTGAACGCACAGATTAAGACTATTTCAAACAGTAAAAAGCAACATTGCGGGGGGAAAAAAACACTATCCATATGGTTGTCAATAGAAAAAAAAACTTGATAAGTTATGGCGAGGTGAATTGGAGGTGTCAGAATTTATTCATACGTTGTCTGTTAAAAGTAACATTGCCTTGCAAAACCAAAAATCTCTGAAACTGCGCGGGAACATGAACATACAATCAGCAGAATGTTAGAATATATGAATTCATTATGGATGAAGAGCAGTTTGTTTTTACTAGAACAGACAAGAGATATAAGCAATGCAATAACAGGAATCGGTATTATCAGTGAAACCTGAACACTGTGCAGTACAGCGTAACTGTATTATCAGTCCATGACAAACTTTTAGTTTCTTTAAAGACCTGTGCTTATTTACACTTACATTTTGTTCTTGTGGCTCATTTGAAGCTCTTAATCTGGTCTATTATTTCAACAGAAAAAGGAAAACCCTTACCATTGCTTTCACCGCCTGACCTTTAGTGGAAAGTAGCAGCAATTGCTTTTTGCTGTCAGCGATTAAATAACTTGCCTGCCCGAGGCCCATCTTTAAAGAACTGCCTAACTGTTCAGAAAATTCATGGGCTTGTCTCAGAGAATAACCTGACCTTCTCCTCGTTCTCCTCCGTAGTTTGCAGCTGAAGATGAAGCACTGCATATTAGAAATAGTTTTGTTTATAAATTTTTATTGTACAAGGGTTTGAAAGAAAAGACTAAAAATAACAATTCTGGGATACTTTGCAATGCAGAGAAGGCTCCAGGTGCAGGATTGTTAAATGCAGATAAAAACACATGAAACCACAAAGTGAGATGATTATGTTTGCAGAGTAACTCATCAGTGACTTGTGACTTTATAAGGTTACAATATTAATGTTTGCAAGAATACGAAGCATTAAGTATTATCACCATGCCATTTGCCAAGAGAAAGGAAAATAATTATAACCCCTGGGTTATGCATTAATCTAATTATGAACTGTCCTTGAATTTTCTTCTTAATTAGATTAGCTTTGGACTATTTATCTACATTGTCTTTGGGTTCTTTTCTTCTTTTTTAATGGTAGGGCATTAACCCTTTGATTTAGGTTGCTAACGTATGAACGTTTAATAGGCAATTTACAAAATGTTTTTTCTGCCTATATGCAATAAAAATTACTTGGGAATGTTGAACATTTATGTAATGCTTAAAGTTATCATTGAATCCCATGTGCTAAAGATTTGTTTTTCTACCTAGCTAAACCATGATCAGTTTATTGCTGCCTTTCTGGCTTCTACCCATCTTCCATTGTGCATAGAGAACAAACCTTCTCTAAGAATAAATGTCACCAAGCACAGGAGGACCATGGGAAAGATAAATTTTACAAAAGGTACATACAAGGCATATAGTGGGGAATAGAGATGAGTCCCGGATTCTAAACAAACCTGGTTTCAATTCAGCGATTTCGGATAAAGTTGAAAAAAATGAGAAGCTGAAAATCGTTCGAATCGGATTTTTAAATAGAGTTTGCAATACCAGGAACCCAGGAACAGTTTTACTGTATTGTCAAACAGGACAATAACTTTGTATACAAATACTTTTGTTGGAGAAACCAAGTTGTGCAAGGGATAGTAACACATAGAATATGCCTAATCCTATTAAACATGACAGATTAGGAGTAGGAAATATGCAAACAGAATCAGACCGTGCATGTTTAGCTCTCCTCATGGTTAAGAATCCAGGACTATTGAAAGCTGACAGCATCAGGATTCTAAACTGACTAATATAGAGACCTGACATACTCTATGCAAAAGTATTGCCATTCACTATGACCTTTTTTTGACTTATTTTAAAATTTCTAATGAAAGTTGTGTTTCATTCTATTATGGCACATTAAAGTATTACCTCGCTTACAAAAACAGGTGCCATTCATGGATTTTCTCCTCTTTGTTAAACATTTTCCTATTTTTGTCCAACTTTGCCTTTCCCTGTATAAACTATAACAGTAAATTATGGAAGTTGATCATTGCTGTCTACCTTGCCCTATAAAATATAATGGATGTCCTACCACTAGAGGTACAAATATTGGAAAACACAAGAAGCCATAATTCACTCAGGGCCGCAGCCTCACGTAAAGGGGTTTAATTCATGCTAACCGATTTAGTATATGAAGGTGACTTCAAATATCTTGAGATTTCAAAGTAAAATATTTATTAAAATAGGCAATAAGAGAATCCAGTATTCAAGTCCTAATTATATATTTGTATTACGTAAGTTGTTTTTGAGTTTGTTCTATATTTGGGACATATTTGGGACATATTTTGAACATATGGCACGTTGTATTTGATCTGTCACTATATGAACAGAGCAGCAGTTGTTTTGGATCTTTCGTTCACTGAATCTGCAGCTGTTTGAACAGCATTTGTAGTGAGGCAGATAGATTAAACCAATCAAAATGATCTTTTTAAATATATGCATATATCAGTCATTATAATGGCACGACGAGTTTTGCTATAGGCTACACTGCATTATTTGCATAATGCTGACTATACACAACAAAATTTACCTACTGGGTTCCTGCGATGTTTAGACAACTGTCTGCCATGCTTGTTTGTGGTCAACATTTGATTGCAGAATGAATGGGCAAGGGCAGGGAAATTCAGGAGGTAAACCGCTTTTTACATGTTGTAAACTTTTACATATTAGATAGTTTCACCAATTTCTATCTAATATCTAACAAATGTAAGGTTAGCATTAGGCTAATGTCTCTAATAGCCCCATTAACCATTTGGAAATTCATTTTGTTTCCACAGCATTTTATTTACACACATACTGTACAAGAATTGCAAATATTCCCGTTTGTCAAAAACTACAAAGGTCTCCCTTGGGAGTCAATGGATATTATGCATTACTGACGTTGTGGAAAACATCACATAGAGCATGTAATCCCTTATAGAATGATTCAACATGAACACACATTTTATTAGGTTAGCGATTTAGTCTGTTCATATTTTTGATATGTGTCCTTTCTCAGTTTACTGCTTCTGCTTCTGAACAGCTTATCTCTGCTTCTGTCCACTGTCCATCCATCTTAAGACAAGAAACTAGGCTATATCAATTCTAACCGATATCAGAGAGCAAAACAGAAGGCCAGATAAATTGCAGGTTTTATCTTGTACTTCCTTTATCAATATACTTGTGTTGTATTGCATTTATCGCATTGTTTCACTGTAAACTCCAATGCTTTGAGCTGAAAACATGAATACTCTGTAAATATGACAGTTAGTTTGAAAAATGTAGAATTTTTGAACTAATAAATTCATACATAAATACTGTACCTATTATTATAAGTGTTTGGGACAGGACACCAGGACCAGAGAGAGGCAACTATTGTAAAGTGGGAAAGAAGCTCTATACTGACCAAAATGTTTATTTTTTGTTATAAATTTTTGTCTACTATATTCCTTCAACATACAGCTGCTGGGAAATGCAGACCATGAGATAGTTGAAAGGCCACTTTCAATAGTCAATAGACCAGCCTTTGGGGTTTGTGTCACTGTGCTGGGCAATAAAATAAAGAGTGGGATCTTACAAGGGACACTTTTATGTACCTTTTTAACGCGAGCCTTTTGTGCCTTATTTCCCAGCATTCCAGTTACAACAGGTCACTGCCCTCTAGAAGTCTCTAGCTAATTTTTTTTAGAGTAGAAAAGGGAAGAGAATGTATAACTGAGGCCATAGGCCAAAGTGTCCAATGAGCCATACATACAACAATATTATCAACCAATCTAGCGATCCTACCATATTTTTATGATAAACATAGTCCCTCATGTCTAATAAAAATACGGGGTAGTCCAATTCTTTTGAAGATACTATTATTGTACTATACCGTTCTCGTACAGCCGTTCTCATTGCGTTTATGGCCTTCTTTCTTTGAAATCAAACAATATAGTCGATCATCTCACTTTTCGCATACTGAATATGGAAAAATGTAACAAATAACACTATTTAACTTTTTTAAGGCTCTGTTACTATTTAACCATTTGTTTGACCTGTAAATTTATAATAACCTAGTTTCACACCTAGTATTTCATCATTGGTGGTGCAGGTCTTAGTGGCAGTGATCTGAATATGATACATGAACCTTAATGGTTATTTATCAGCTAAACCTTAGACTTACTGCTCTGTGTAAAGTGACTTACTGCTCTGTGTAAAGTTAATGCGCTGATGCATTTTGCTCGTGATTGCATTGACACTGATCATTTATAATAGATGAATGTTCTGTGGTTTGTTTTCTCTACGACATAGGGAATTTAATTAGAATTGCATTATAATAAGGATTTCAGTAGAGTAATGGCATGTTCGGGTGCAAGCCGTAACAGCAAAAAAAGCTTGCACCTGCATCACAGAAATATAGATGCATACGTCTTTCCAGGTTGATGCACAACTTTCTGTCCCTATTTATATATTGTACTTTGATTGCATGTTCACACAAAGCACAGCTGTACCCCTAAATGCCAATGGATATATACAGGAAAATTAACTAAAATAACCTGAAATACAAAAATATCTCAAAGAAATCAATGTGTGAATAGTCATTTAAGCTCTATGGCAACGCAATCACAACTTTAATGCAGACAATATAGTGCCTATCTAGCTAGAAATATAGTCAAATGCCTTACTAGGTAATCCATGGAAAATTCTGCTACAAACAGGTCATTTTTATCTTTTTTGCACCCGAGAATTTAAGCATCTGCATCTTTTAATGATGAGCTACATTACATTAACTGACATATTTCTGTCAAAGTTACTGAGGCCCAAAGACATAGCAGCGCCATTTGTATAAATTGTTCCTTTACCTAGCGAGGTATTACGAGAATATAAAGTGACTAGACCTACGCCTGTAACCATTAATATAGTTAAAATATGCCATATTTTCTGTAGAAGAAGTAACAAGTGTCTAAAATACTGCCATCTATCAAAGCAAACTCACTAAATATACAATTTAAGTAGCAATACCAGGAAAGAATACATAGATCTTCTGTCACAGCATCAACATCTCAGTTTTTCCAACAGCAATAGCTCAGAATTCTCAAGGTGTCTATACCCTAGATGAATCACAAGTGACTTCTCATTTCACTGGAATACCGAGTCTGTGTGTCCTTATTTTATGACAAATAGCAGGCAACATCCATGCTGAGATATGCAAACAAATAAAATTAAATAAGACAGAGAGTATAGGAACCGACTTAGCTAAAGAGCGAGTGATATTCTGGGCAGTAAATCAATAAAACGGTTATTGTAGGTTTAAATTGTTCTGTAAAGTGTTACATATAATGGAGTCCCTTGAAAGTGTCTCAGAATGCCATTAGCCGTTTATTTGCATAAACAACTAAGGGAACATTAATAACCATGAGATGTCCCTGTAATTAATCCCTGTTGACTTTTAAACTTATCTGTCAAAGACTCTTAAGGGGGTATTTTAAAGCACTGAAATACACTCAATATGGATTGTCCACAAACCATTCTCCCAAAATCAATGATGGAATTTTGACCACTTGAAAATCCCCCCCTATATCATTAAGATATTGATAGTTTTGAATAATAGGATTTTAACTACATATTAATCACCAGGCCGTGTATTAATAAAAAGACAATATTGGAAAGTAATAGTATTTTTATCCCACATGAACCCAAGTTTAGATAGGGAAATAAGCCATTTAAGAAAATGTGATGTTATTCTCAAAACCACCCATATGCTTGTGAAGGTTCTCATTCATCCAGTTCATGGTATATCTGTTGTATTCAATTAGATCAACTGGACTTGAAGTTTAGTAAACTTCATGTCCAGTTGATCTAATTGAATACAACAGATAAAACCACCCATAATTTTATTTAGTGTCTGTTTTGGTACTGTATACTGTAAACAATGATTCTATGATAAATTGGTTCCAGGTGTTTGTTACTTAGATATATAAAGATTCCTGTAATACTTTTAGGGCAACATACCCCTCCAACAATCCCATTTTCCTGGGACAGACCCAGTCAAGGGTTTGTACCGGTGTCCTAAAACACCCAGAATTGTCCTGTGTAGAATAGAGGCATGGCAAGTGTGTTCTGAGGACATAGCCAGGCATTCTGGCAGAGCAGGTGCAGGACTTAAGTAGGCATTGTATATAATTGGTGAGAGATATGGGGAAAGAATATCCCTTTAACTACTGCTTAAATAGACTCTTCCACACCCCAGTACCAGGAAGTTAAGAGGTAAGCAGCACCATTTTAAAATTCTCTGTACAATACAAACTGCAGAAGAACCTGTTTGTAGTGACAAATTGCTAAAACTGATCTCAAATGTATTGTGTACATATCCAAACATAGGGCTGTCACCGATATGGCGGTTAAGACTCGAACCTGTATGAAATCTACATGCTCTAGTACTAAATGCCATTGCATTATATACAGTTCATGCTGTATGGATACACTTAAATAAATGCAGTCTGCATCACACCAATGGAAATACTTACCAGCCTTTTGTCATGTACATTACATATGCGTTTGGGTCTTAAAGGCAAAGGTGGCAACTTTCAGAAATCCAGAACTTGGGAAATATATATGTACGATTTTGCATTACATTAACTACAGTCGATATCTTTAGATAGGCAATTGGTAGGGATACCTAGAACATTTTAGATGTGAGCTAATGACAGTATTAAATTTACATATATTGATCCTATTGAAAGGACAGTTATATAATGAAAAATTTATAAGCAATTAAAGGAATTGTACACTTAAAAAAAAATTACTCATTTCAATCTATAAATGAATACATGTAAGCAGCTTACACTGATGTGTTTGTGCTGCTGCATGACAGTACTTGTTTTGCTCAAGATTAAGTACTGTCTATCTGACTATCTGATTCTCTGTGAGGGCAAGCAGTCCTTATGAAGCAGCATTGGGTGAGGGCATTTCCCACCATGCAGTTCACTTACCAACTGTCTCAATTCCTGCTACAGCAAAACTGTACAGACAATAAGAGTTTATGATTGATACTATGGCACTTGATTGACAGCTGAAATGTAAGATGTTTCAGACTGGTTATCTAAAGAAATCTAAAGAGGACAGATCAAACGAAAACATTGGCAAAGTTGGGAAGAATTGACATTTCTAATGTAATGCTCACATTTTTCTATTTCAAGACTTTTTATCTGGAATTTTGCATTTAGAATTTCTACTTTTCAATGCAATATTAGAATTTTTGACTTTTGGAATTTCCATAATTCTGCAGGATCTGCAGAGTTTTGATACCAGCATTTACAATAAATGTTTTAGTAATTATATATTTTTTCAGTTTACTGGTCACCTGTCATTAAAGAAACCTGATTGCTGTCAAGCATTTCATCAGTCTTTATTTTGTTCTGTGCAAATAGCAATATGTTGATTCTACAATCCCTAATATATGGGATTCCAAGATCTGCACCATGTACAGGTATATATAAAGTCCTGCACTAGACCCTGGTGAAGTTCTGAGGATTGGGATGAAACGCTTGTTGGTCTAGGCAGTGATTGTGGAGCTGCGCCAGTGTTGGTTGCCCTAACAGCTGACTGGGTTAGATATTATGATGTTGAGCGGGGATATACAAAGTGTACCGGGTGAAGAGGAGTTCGACCAAAGGAAGTAGGATGACTATATGTATATTTTGATCCCGGGAAGCACATTATTAGTGTGAGACCACACCATCTCTAAAATTCTGGGGGCAGGTGCTATAACCACGCTATATGATTGATAGTCCTATAGTTTTATACTCGTACATGTACCTTGTCTAATAATTATTGATATAGCTGCTCTATTGTTAGGAATGGGTAAAGTCTGACAAGTAATTATTTGCCCCCACCTCCCGTTTACTTATTGTTGGGAGGGGGCAGCCTTGAACCAGAAGCTTCATGAGATAAGAACATTTTGTATGTGTTTCCCTAAATGTAGAGTGTATTTCTCTGATTATAAGTTTCTCTGAAGTTTGTAACATGTATAGATTATGTTTGTGTCTTTATAAGTAGCAGGGTATTGATTTATTTTATGTTCCTAGCTGGACAGGGATTTCATTTTTATTTACACTTTATTTAGCGTTCAATGAGGTGACATGTATACAGTATGTGAGCCATATTCAAATTCTGACAACGGGTGAAATACTAGAAAGATTTATAATATAAAGCCTTTTGCATTTGCTCTGCGTGCATCTGTTATCCTTGATACTATTTATACTATATGGTAAATACTGTGTGACACTCATTGATAAGGTGTCCTTTGTATTATGTTTAACTGTTCCCTTAAATTCCATATTTTTATCCTGTCAGATGTTATGAGGGATAGCAATTGAATGGTGCTAAATATGAATTTGTAGCCTCTGTAACTGAGAAGCTGCCTAACATCTAGTACTCTACTATTTGCTATGTATAAACCGTGATCTCCAGGAAAATGCCATTAGCAATGCACACAATAACGTGTTCATAGGCTTGTTTTTTTGGTGTTGCTCATTTTTCTAAATGGTTTTATTCCTATAATCTTATTTATACGCTGCATGATTTATGGCCATGGTAAGCTCTTCTGAGTAGAAATGTTGTAAATGCTTGGCTTAATGTCTTTTTTAGCATTCTTATTTGATTTTATACATCAGTCCATTGGTTACAAAATGCTCATGTGGGGGGTGAATTTATGCAACTAGGAAATATTCAGTTAAGCAATAAAAAAAATCTTACAGGTCATGCATTTTACAAGTCTGTCTAAATATCGGGTTCGATTAAAAAGCCATAAAGCCCCACACAAGGTCAGTTGTAATTTTAGTGAACTGCTAGAAGGATCATTGAGAAAACCCAAGAAATTTTAGCCATAACTGCAGTGCATAGCTTTGTCCAATAGTGTAATGTATAAAGAGGAAGTGTATCAGCAAAAAATAAATTATTTTCCACCATCTTAAATTATTTACACAACACTCTCCTATGTTCATGCCAGAAAGAGGCTACAAGAGATTGGATAGTGCTTCCAAGTGTGTCTGTACCCTGTGCAGGACTAGGTATTGCTGGCAATGTGCATTGGTTTCATATGGGTTCTGCAATTTTTCTGCTGCCTAAACTTCAAATGGTGAATCTCTGTTGGAAAAATTTGGGGTCTCTAATAGATAACTGACTTAGCTGTAGCAAACAGTGTCAGACATCAATGGCTAGAGCTAGCAAGATGTTGTCTCGTATAAAGAGGGGTATAGATTCAAGGGGGGAAAAAATTTGTTTTTGCATGCTACATTCGAGGGTTATGGCCAATTTAATGGTTATGAATAGTACAATCGAGGGTTACCGAACGATACTTTCGAGGGTAAACAAAATTGAAGGCTACATTTGAGGGTAACCAAAATCGAAGGCTACATTTGAGGGTTACCAAACGATACATTAGAGGGTTACTGAAATCAAAGGATACATCCGAGAGATACCAAACTCGAATGCTACATTCAAGGGTAACCGATTCAAGAATTCGATAATTATCGAACTTTCTATAATTATCAAAAATAAGTCTGCGAATTAGAAAAACACGGACTAGTTCGCAGTTCAGGAAGTTCTAAAAGTCCAAATTTGTCCAAAGTATTAAAGTTCAGGTTAGATTGTAGTCCATCTCTAGTCCTCTCACATGTTCTATTGGTCAATGCACAAGACAGTTTATTGTATGGCCCATTAATGTATTTATGCACAGTAATCATATCCCCACACAAGAACCTTTTCTGTAGTGTGCATAAATGTAATTTATCCAATCTGTCTTAATATCCTACTTCCGCAGTTCTCTTATTAATTGAGTTGACCTTCTCTGAACCCTTTTAATTTCCAAGATGTCCTTTTTGTTCACAGGATTCCAAAACGAAACCACATATTCCAAATAAGGCCTTACCGGGGTAGAATAATATTTTTCTTTTTTGCTCATAGACTTTAAGTGACATGTGCCATGTGACATGTGACTCGCTAGTCATCCGACTGGCTTTCCTAATTCAGAATCTGTTGGCAATTTAAGTACCCTTGAAAGGCCCAATTAGGCTATGACAGCCAGGTGTTATGGGCCTTCTGAATGCAAGGTGTGGATGCATTGAGGCTAAGAGGTGTTATTGAAACTGCAGGTGTCAAAACAGCATTGTACACTGCAGACAGTTGGTGTCAGACCCGCCTACCTCTATTCAGACTTGGTTTTTTCACTTTCACATAAATTACTTCCTTGACACCTCTCTTGAACCAGTCATGTTCCTTTTCCAAGATACTGACATTACAATCTTTAAAGGTATGTCCTTTTTCCTTAAGATGCAGTTACCCAGCTGAGTCCTTACCCAAGGAATTGGCTCTTCTGTGCTGGGCCATATGTTTGTGCAGTTGCTGTTTGGTCACCCCCGCATACAAATCAGAGCACTCTTCACTGCACTGCGTATATGATATTGCTTTTCTTGTGTTTCAGCACTGGGTCTTTTGGTTTAAAGCAGACCAGGATACAGTGTTTTTTGAAAATTCTTTTTAATTTCTCTGAGACCTCTGCTACATATGGGATGACCATGTTCTTTCTCCTGTATTGCTTTGCCCCTTCACTGTTGGTATTTGTGTTCTTTTCTTTCCCTCTACTTCTTTTGACAAAGGCCCAATCCGGATACCCACAAAGTTTAAGGGCTCCTCTGAGATGTTTCAATTCTTTAGCCTTCGCCTATGTGCTAGTGGGAATGTTCTCTGTTCTGTGTTGCAGGTTTCTGATTACAACCAGCTTGTGATCTAAAGGGTGGTGGGAGTCAAACATCAAATACTGGTCTGTATGTGTTGGTTTTCTGTAATCCTCTACTTTCAGTTAACCATTCTCCCTGACTTCTACCAAGCAGTCCACAAGGCCAGTGTGCTGTTTTGTACCTCTTCCCTTGTGAATTAAATGTTCTTTGAAGGCTTGTACTTCCTTCTGGTGGATTATAAGCTAGGTGTTATCCACGTATCTGAACCATTGGCTGGGTGCTATGCCCTTAAAGATATTAAGTGCCTGTGTTTCCACTTCCTCCATGTAAAGGTTTGCCACAATTGGTGAAAATGGAGATCCCATAGCACATCCATGTTTTTGCTTATAGAACTTATCCCTGTATTTGAAATAAGTGGAATTCAGGCATAAGTCCAGTAGGAAAAAAATGACTTATCTTTATCCATTTCTATATTTTTAGTGCTGTCAGGAACTTGATCCATTTTTTGCTCTTAGTGCTCCCTGTCACTATATCTTTAGAAGTCCTGTTCAGCTCACTCCTAGTTAGTATGCATGTCTCCTCTCTATGTAAATGAGGAAGCAGCAGAACATGTGAGGAAGCTGCCGCGCCGGATGCAGAGGGAGGAAGCGCGTATTGTCCATAGGAACAATCCTATGGTCATGTGACCACGGAAGGTCACATGACTTAGACATCCGACATCACTCACAAGACCAGCCGCTGCATTGTGGTCATCCCGACTCCCGAGCAGCTTGAGTCGCCGCGGTCACTAGCTGAGCCAGCAGCACTTTCGCCCATGGTTCGGGAGAACATTACAGTAAGTTACAGATACTACTATACAAAGTGACCGAAATAACTACGCTGCTGTAACTGATTGGGGCTGAAGCTGTTGCTAGGGAGGCGGAAGTGTTGCCAATGAAGGACCCACAAAAGGGCTACTGGCCGGTCAGGATAGCCGGAACGGAGTAGGCATGAGCATTGCAACAGCACGCATTGTCAGTGTCTGTCGGTGTGTGAACAGAAGGAGACCTTTGAGGACTGAGGAGCCTACTAACTGAGTTGAGGTACACAATTGAAAGTCTGCTGACGTTGTTGCTGGATAATAATAATGTTTGATAGTTGTCTTGAACTCTTGATTGACACTTGTGGGGTGAATGGGATCTCTGTGGGGAACAGGACCATTGGTGGGCTAAATGGGGCATATGTGGGATAAATGGGGCACCTGTGGGGTATATGTGGTATATGTGGGTTTTTGGGGGCATTTGTGGGGTGAATGGGTTATCTGTGAGGTAAATGGGGCATATGTGAGATAAATGGGGCATCTGTGGGGTATATGTGGTATATGTGGGGTTTTGGGGAAATTTGTGGGGTGAATGGGTTATCTGTGAGGTAAATGGGGCATATGTGGGGTGAATGGAGCATATGTAGGGTAAATGGGGCACCTGTGGTGTATATGGGACATATGTGAAGTAAATGGGGCATCTGTGGGGTGAATGTGGCATTTGTGGGGTAAATGTGGCATATGTAGGGTTTGGGGGGCATTTGTGAGGTGAATTGGTTAACTGTGGGGTAAATGGGGCATCTGGGGTAAATGGGGCACCTGTAGGGTTATGGGGGCATCTGTGGTCTTTATGGGGCATCTGTGGGGTAGATGGGGTATCTGTGGGGGACTGGGGCATCTGTAGGGTAAATGAGACATCTCTGGGGTGAATGGGGCAGCTGTGGGGGACTGGGACATCTGTGGGGTGAATCATGGGGCATCTGTGAGGTAAATGTGGCACCTGTAGGGTTGTGGGCGCACTTGTGAGGTAAATAGGGCACCTGTGGTGGACTGGGGCATATGCAGGGTGAATGGGGCATATGTACTGTAAATGGGGCATCTGTAGGGTTACTGGGGCATCTGGGGTAAAGAGACAACTTTGGAGGATTGGGACATCTCTGTAGGGGACTGGGACATTTGTGGGGTGACAGGAGCATCTGTGGGCGATCTGTGGGGTCACATGACAGGGTGATTGGGGGACTGGAGCATACAGAATGTTGTGGTGTATGAGTTTGCATTATTTCCTTAGTTATATTTATTTAAAATAAATAAAATGGGTCTAGCTGTCACTGTATGGGACCTTTGCGGTCTGTTCTCACTGTATGGGTCCAATACTGTCTATTCTCACTGTATGGGACCATTACTGTCTGTTCTCACTGTATGGGACCTTTACTGTCTGTTCTAACTGTATAGTACCTTTTCCATTTGTTCTCAATGATTGCACTAGATTGCTCAACCAAACATATACTTGCAGTTATAGGCTAATTGGGACTTTCAAGGGTACTTATATTGCCAAAAGATTCTTGTGCAAGTATTCTAAATTGAGAAAGCCAGTCGGATAACTAGCGAAACGTCTTGAAGAACTAAACTTTAAGTCCAGTTGATCTAACCGAATACAACAGATATACCATGACCTGGATGAATGTGCATTAAAGCATCAACTATAAAATGTGTCTGTTGTTCATTTAGAAGCTGTGTTTGATCCTTTTGCAGTATCTGTTTGGCTCTGATGCCTTTAACTGTGGAATCCAGACGTATGCTGCATGGCACTAGCCTTTGTTGTCTGCATCGCAGGTGGAATTCAATTAGATCAACTGGACTTGAAGTTTAGTCATCCGCTAGTCATCCGACTGGGTGTTCCGCTAGTCATCCTTACCCTGGGCGTTCCTATAACACCTCTTAGCCACTATGCAATCACGTCCTTAAGACCTGGCTGTGATATGCTGATTGGGATTTTCCAGGGTACATAATTGCCACAGATTCTTGTACAAGTCATTCTGAATTGAGAAAGCCAGTCGGATGATTAGCGAAACGTCTTCAAGAAATGAGATTTAAGGGTACCTTCAGATGTGGAGATAACAGATGCATAATATGCTCATATATTGAAATAGGACAAACTTTTTCCTCATCGGTCACTAAAAGAACCTATGATATTTTAGAATATATTAATTGTAATACCAAGTTTGCAGTGTATCTGATTACGGGTGGACAATGTTCCATTCAATATGTAGGATGCACAAGTAGAAGTTTAAAGGCACGCATACGCGAACAAATCAATGATATATTTGCGTATATCGGAATGCTAACTGTCTGGGATTACCTAAATTCAGGGGATAAAGAGCATTGTCCTGTCAAAGAGGGGGGGGGGGGATATGATGTCCCTCCTTCTGAAACAGGAGGCTTATTGGATTTTTGAATTAGGATCAAGGGTCCCACATGGTTTAAATTCAATTTTCGATGTCTCTTGTTATACCAGTCTCTAGTGTATATTCATTAACTATTTTGAGTTTATTCATTTATATGTGATTGAAGCTGTCAGAATTTTTATTAGCCATGTATTCAGTTTTATTGGGTTCATTTGTGTATGGATCTATGCTCTAAAGCCATCTCCTTTTGTCTCTATGTTTTGTTGTTCTGGTCTCCGCATTACCACTATCTTAGAAACTATTTATGAATTTGTGGTTGGTTTATAAGCTGATCTATGAAAGTAATGCTATTTAACTTTATGAATTAATATTTCTAATGAGATTGTATAATGCTTGGCTAAATAATTTCAAACATCTGGATAAAATTGTGTAAAAAAATTTATATAACTTTATGTCATATGCCCCTTTAATGTCACTATTGCCTTAAGAAATGCTTTGTATAAACTGTGTGTCTTTTTAAAACACTGTGGGTATTTAACATGGTAATATGGTTAGGTTTATTAAGCCTATGATTAAGTGCTTGAGGAGCACGAAACCTGTATGGCGTTCATTTTATCTTGCAATGTTGAAATAAAAGTTACTTTCTAAGCAACCTGGATCCGAGTTGCTGTGATTGCCTTTCCGGGCTGAGACCGTACCCAAGTTTGTCTTATGTGTTGCATTGATTTGGACC
This sequence comes from Hymenochirus boettgeri, assembly GCA_019447015.1. Classification (NCBI taxonomy): domain Eukaryota; kingdom Metazoa; phylum Chordata; class Amphibia; order Anura; family Pipidae; genus Hymenochirus; species Hymenochirus boettgeri. The sequence continues at coordinate 174,193,070 of CM033476.1, forward strand.
TCAGCAAAGGGTCTGGGATGGTGGCACCCGGACCAAGCATGTATCCTGGTGAGGTCTATTGACAAATTTCACTGTACAAGTTGGCACATTACGGCGTATCTGATTGATTGAGCGAAAAGTTTGGGGCATAAGCACCCGGACCATCACTCATTAAGAAATACGGGGTAACGTTAAAATATGGATCAATAAAGAGGAACAGCTAGGTATATATCATACCGGTGCTAAGAATGGTATTAAATAATGTATACACAAAAAACTGGTAATAGAAATACCAAAGTACCATTCATAACCCAATCATATAGATAGGGGCACTCACGCTGTTAAGTACAAACATATAAGTCATATAGACTGAGATAGTGACTCAAACAGTCATAAAGAATGCGGTAAGTGCAACATGAGCTTTATTCTGAATATCTTAAAACCTAGACATAACCCTGAAAACCCCAATACACAAAAACACAATGTACATATATAAATATAAATAGACTAAAATCATGCCCTAAATCAGCTGGGAAAGAATGAATAAATATATGTCCAACAGGTGTGTGTGGAGGCACATCAAGAGTTAATGGAAGCTGCAAATGCTGTGAACAAAATAGACAACCAATAACTCATTAAGGGTGAGCGTTTATTAACTTGGTTTATATATGTTTATTGAGAACACGTATAAATATTGTGCTTAGCATGGCTAAGGGCTATAACGTGACTTTTTATGTACTTTACAACCTGTCATATATGACCGTGTCACAGGTTTTAAACCTCACAGCACACACACAGACATTCACATTAAAGGAATAGTTCACTCGAAAAGTGAACTATTCCTTTTATGCATTGATTGAAGCCCGGGAGGTTAAGGAGCTTTGCCTTACCGTCTGTTCTTCAATCAATTGAGCAGGAGCCAGGGACGAAGGTAAGTAATAGCTCCTTAACCTCCTGGGCTTTAATGAAGTTTTCACGTGAACTATTCCTTTAATAGATCTTTGTGCAGCCTTTCAAGCCAAATGCAACGTTTATACTTAAACATTCTCTTTCTACTGTAGTTTTAGTGCATTATGGTTTCGAAAAATGCAGGGTCTTGTCATTTCACAAATTTAACCATCTCAAATTATACAATTAACAATGTTCTCTGTGTTTAGTGTAAATGCCCTGTACAGCTTCTGAAAATGCAAAACGAAACAATATATTAATTCTTACTATTAGCACATTTACTTTAAGGACAATTACAGTCCTTAAAATCACCCCGTCCCCTTTAAAGTCCTCACCCTGCTTACTTTTAATCAACAAAAGAAGAGGGGAGTGTAATGATCCTTTAATTTTCGTACAGTAGATTGGCTCTACAAACAAGTGTGATCATTCACATGCTGAATTAATTTTGCTTGTAATTATCTTTAAGTATGTGTTACAAATAGTGTTTAATGGTCAAAACAATTGTAATATATTCATGATTGAGATATTCTCTGCAATTAATCTCTAGTAATAAATCATCTGATGAAGCCAATATAATCCATACTTTATGCCCCCCAACCCTAACAGCAAAAAATAGTTCTTTCAAGCATTAGAAAAGAGACACTTTCAAGTTCTTAGTCCACAATGTTCTATTTAAATTCAGATTATTACTTTCCATTAAGTAAGTCCTGGACATTTTTCTATTAAAATGCTAATCCAAATGTTAACTTAAAACAGGGATTCTGTTTCAGGGTAAAAAAAACAGATAGGATGCTATAGTGAACCTTGAGGTAATTCTTCTAAGAGTCAATGCCGAGCCTACTTGACTTCATCAACAACATCTGTAGCTTCTTTGTAGAAATCAGTGGCTACTGGCTATGGGGATTTTCCTAACTGCATATCATTTGCTTGCATTTCCTTTTCTTGACTGTATCCCAAGGCACACACATACCTTTTAATATTTGTCTCAGTAGGAAATAAGTTATGCATTTTAAAATATTGGACCTTTGGCTGCATGTAACAGACTTTGGTAGAAACCTTCTTGAGCCACTATTCCCCTACTTGAGTCTTTTAACTATATCCACATATTTGTAAAACTGATAATTTCCGCATGAAGTAAAGTTTAATAAGTGTTTACTTATAAAGAGGATATATAGACACTAATCAAACACTGCTTGTAGTATTAATACAGAATACAAATTGCTATTTCTGTTTTTGTTACTCCAGACCAATTTTTTCCAGCATTCCTCCTCATGTCTTTTTCATCCTAAGGATTTACAAAATCTGTATGTATATAATGTATATATATATATATATTATGTTTTACCTTAAATGTTATTTTACACAAAAGCTCCATTCTTACTAAGTGGATTCCCTGGACCTTCCAATCTAAATAACTTTATTGCAGGTGCAGCTAAAATGGCCAGCAATTGATGTGCAAATATGGTATGTGGTAATGTGGTGATGAGTATATGGTACCTAAACATTGTATTCCTGCTTGGATGAGCTTGATGCAAGAGCTGCAAAGGTTTGCTCAGTCTATCAATTTGCAGCAATCAGATGTTACCTTACTGAGGCAACCCAGTAAAATGTTAACATCTGATTGCTTGCTGCAGATTAATATCACAAACATTCACACCTCTTATTGCATATGCCCTAATGAATACTAATTTCAAATTTAACTTAGTTTTAAGGTTGAACTGCAGGTTTTCGAAATTTAAACTGCAGGACCTTTGGATATTCGAAGATGCAGGAAAAGGTTGTGTACCGTGTTAGCCAATCAAAATGTTTACAGGGTAACTATTTTAGGGAAAAAAAATAATCAAAGTGGTTTAAAGGTGATACCTTTATTGGCTAACGACAGTAGCAAGCTTTCAGAACATGCTAGTTCCTTTTTTAAGCTGATTACAATAAAGTTGTGGTGCTCTAATATATACACAACATTTAGCTCATACAGTAGTTCAAATAACCAGAAAAAAGGAATATCTGTATGGAAGGTGCTAACAAAGTCATATAAAAGTAAGCCTGCAAGGGAGATAGGACAATAGATAAGGTACAAGATACTGTGGATCAAAGAGGCTGATATAAATAGTGGTAAGTTAATATATTGATATTCCGATTGATTCAATCAATTCGATCGGCAAATTGATGACACATTTTCAGGTTTTCGATAGGCCGATTGGCGATATCGATTGGTCTATCAAAAAAAATCTGATCGGGCAAGATGGAAAACTTTCCATCGACACTATCTACCAGAACCGTATTTTCCGTCGTTTTAACGCTGATATCTATGGAAGATTGCCGGTGCAAGGTAGGGATATTTGATGGGTTCTTCCTATCGGATTTTCGATTGTTTCGAAAATCCGATCGGAGAAATATTGGACCGTGTATGCCCACCTTTACTAAAGTGTGAAGTAAAAGGAATTCCATGTGATTAACTGACCCAGTGTCTCTACAGAAGTTTGTATTTCTGGCTTGGTGCAAATTTATAATTTATATAGTTTGCCATAAATCCAAGGCCCTGATTCAGTCCCTTATCCAGAGAGTTGAAGGTTTTCATTAATTTGTACTCCCATACCTTCCTTTCATTCTCTGTTTTAAAGTCTCCTTTAAGGAACAAGATTTTAGATCATGTATGGAGTGGTGAGAGCTGTTAAAATGGTTCCCTACTGGTGTGTCCAGTTTTTCTCTCTCCTATAAACAGTTCTTCTGTTGGGTGTCTAGGGCACTGTATTAAGTACACACCCTGTCGGATGAAGAGCAGTTGTATTGGCCATGGATGCTGTATTCCTTTAATGTGCCTGGAATCTGTATTTTGCATTGTTTTTTGCCACAGGGTTAGGTTCCATTTTTGTTGGTTTGTATCAAGACGCTTCTTTTTATTAGTCATTTTAGATTCGGAAGCTGTCTCAATGCCAGAAGTGGTGGGTCAGGGAACATGTTTAGGAATCTCTTATCCTGGTGAAGTGTACACTGTAGATCCTTTTCTGTGGGTCTTTAGTAGGGGATTGTATGTGATGAACAGAGGGATTCGATTTTTTTCCTGTTTTTTGTTTGTATTGCAGAAGTTGACTTTTGGGAATCCTGGTGGCTGCATGAATGTTTTGATCTACAATCCTTGGATTGTAGCCCCTGTTAATGAAGTCCGCTTTGAGTATTTTAGGTGATGATCCCTTTCAGTAGCGTCAGAACATATCCGATTATATCGTAGCGCCTGGCTGTAGATGAAGGAGTGTTTAGTGTGGTCAGGGTGATAGCTATCATACATTAGATAAAGTGTAAAAGTAAAGGAATTCCTTTTACTTCTCACTTCAGTAACTTGTCACTATTTATATCAGCCACTTTAATCCACAGTATCTTGTACCCTATCTGTTTGTCCCTTGCAGGCCCCTTTTATATGACTTTGTTAACACCTTCCACACTGATATTCATTTTTTTCTGGTTATTTGAATTATGAGCCTAATGTTGTATATATATCAGAGAGCTCCACAGCTTCATTGTATTCATCTTGAACAAGGAACTAGAATGTTCTGAAAGCTTGCTATAATTATCTTAGTTAGGCAATAAAGGTATCACCTTTATACCACTTTAGTTATTTTTCATTTCTAAAGGGTTACCCTATAAACATTCGCAGATGCGATACTTTATAATGATGGAATTTCATTGAAGTGCAGAATTTGAAAAAACATTATTGAATGCGTTGAAATTATCATTCTCCGTGCTTCAGTTCTTATGTGCTTCAGTCGCATGTGTATATGAGCTGTTACAGAGATCCAACAGGATGATCACTAAACTAAGAAGATGGGAGCCTTCACATGTCAGATCGTTGGCCTATTTGCCCAACAAATATCTAACATGTACATAGCTTAAACCTCTTTAAAATCACAATGACAATGTTGACTTCAGGTAGACATTCCTGCACATGGTTAAATTTAAATAAGAAGTAAATAACAAATAGCGCACACCAGTCTTTCAGTGAACAAATAATGGTGTAACGTTTAGGTGTCACGTGACATCTTCATCAGACACCTTTTTAAAGGTAAAAAGGGACATATATTATAATCTGTGTCAAATGAATTAGCCTTTATCCTTGGGTTAAATTATAGCTTGACTCAGGGACAGACAACACACACATTTCTGGCTTCTCAGATTCTGTCAGTTGTAGAAATAATAATAAGAATGTAGCTGCAAGTTTAGTTTAAAGTGAAGTGATGATAATATCTTTTTATTATTTCTAGTTACCTTTTCAATTTTCCGTCGCTGATTAAAACCTTGTAAGTTACAACATAAAACATGTAAAGGAAGAACCTTACTAAAACCTCATTGGTTAAGTCATGCTTTCAGTGAATGCTTTCATGACAAAACTTTGCCATAAACTAGACTGAGCTTTGTTATAAAAAGGATACATTTTCACAGTTACAGGGTATGTCCACCTTAAAAATAACTTTTTCCGTAGTGTAGTGTAGTGCTTACATGCCTTTGTTCCTGCGGCCATGGCCTCTAGTGATATTTCCAGGAACAGAGTATTTTAAGGAGCTGGAACAGCCGCCGCGTCTGTGATTGGCTGAGAGGCCAATTGGCTGATGCCTGGTATGGGGAAAGCTGAAGGAACGTGGCCATATAAGTAAGTTACTGGGCATTTTTTTTTTTTTTTTAAACCATTCAGTTAGGGTTGGGAGGGGGGGCTACACTACAAAAATGTTTTATTTTTAGACAATGCAGTGAATAGACGAGGTATCCGGAGGGTGGGATGGATGGAGGGAATAGGCTCCCCTGCACCTGCCAGAGTCCTCCAGGAGGACAGGGAAGCAGCAGACACCTTTTTACACAGGAAGGCTTCTACTCTTCACTTTCCTGGATTTGAGTAAGCACTGCAGGAGAACCATTTGGAGCAGAGGTGTAAGGTAAGGATTTTTTAACACTACACAGTGGGGCCAGCAGTGGGTCAAATTTTAGTTTTGGGGTGGACATGCCCTTTAAAACTAATATTCTGCATAGAAATTTTCATAATAAAATTGTTGCCATTGAAACCATTATTTTTAAAAATTTTAAGTTTAATTCTGAAATTTCATTTCAATGGCAAAATTTTATCAACGAAAAATTTGACAGCACATTGCAAGCTTTCCAGATGAACGAAACGCAACGTGTTTGCCTATTTCTTGCATAAGGGAATATTGAGATACATTAAATGTAGTTTTATCATTTAAGGAAGGCTTGTCAGTGAAAAAATACAATAGGGTTTAGAAGTGAATTAGAAGTGCAAAAATGTATTTGCCTGTGTGTTTAAAGGGACACTAAACTCCCCTAAAGCCAGAAAAATAACTATCTGCCATTCGTTTGTATTATTCACAGGGAGGAGAGAACGCTTATTCTCACCTCCCTGTGAATAATATTATGCTCGGGGGACCTGGAACTTACCTTACAGCCGATCCACTCGCAGCCCTTCACTGACAGCCGCTGTGTCCCGACAGCGCGCCCTATCTTAGGCACATGCGCGCCAATACAAAAGATAGGGCGCGCGATCGTTAGAGAACAGCTGTTCAGTGAAGAAGCGGCTGCGAGTGGAGCCGTGGTAAGGTAAGTTCCAGGTCCCCCGAGCGTAATATTATTCACAGGGAGGTGAGAACAAGCTTTCTCACCTCCCTGTGAATAATACAAACAAAGGGCAAATAGTTATTTTTCTGGCTTTAGGGGAGTTTAATTTGCAGCAACCAATTAGATGTTTTCTTTTAGCTTGTCTACTGCACTTAGAAAACATCTTAATGGTTGATGGAGATTAATGGCAAAGACAAAACGTGCACCTCTTAATAAACAAGATATTCCTGTAAGAAAAATTATTGCTGCATAAAAATGGCATCTTATATAAAATCTGTTTTTTTTTCAAAAACATACTGTAGGATTGTGATGTTATAAATTATTATTTAATATCTAGTATGCATTTTCCATGTATGTGTAGTGCTGCTTGTAATATTGGTTCTTCTAATACATGAAAGCCTGGTTTCATTTTAAATCACTAGCAGAAAAAGGTGAATTGTACATTTTTAGGAAATCCTAAACACACATGAAATGCTTACATGAAATGTGTCTAATAGAGATGGGATCCGACACAAATCCCCTTGATTCCAAAATCCTAATGTTCCATCTGAAACTGGGTGTATTGTTCAGATTTCAAGACTTTGGAGCGCAACGAATGGCTATTATCGATAACCCTTGAATAGCCTTGAACGTTTGAAAAAGCTTATAAGGAAATGCTTGTTTGCCCATTCTTACAATGCTCAATGGGATGGCATGAACACCAAGCAACGTATTCCAAGACAGGACCAGTCAGCGTGATTTTCGGCATCTTAAAGGGAAGTTTTCTCTCTTGATGTTTATTTATAGGTCTCCATTGTGGAACATTTCATTTGCTCTTGCTGCCTTCTGCAGCTTTCCTGTATCTACAATCTAACTCTTCAGTTGGAAGCTGGCAATTATCCAGGTCTCTTGCTATCTGTTCTCTAGTTCCTGTATCCAGTCCCAGTATCTCTGTTTTTCTGCCCCTTTTCTGCTCTCCGTGAACTGATTTCCTGCTACAACCTTGGACATTAACCCTGAATTCTGCTGCCTGAACTGACCTCTTGTCTATGTATTGGCAGTTGTCCTCTCTTTTTCTGTCACTCCATAAACTCTAAATTAAATGTGACCAATCATCAATTTCCATGGAAAATACATGTTCATCCAAATGCAAGCAAAAGTATACCTTAATGGGCAAGTCCAGCCCTAAACTGAAAACTTATATACAGGTAAATCTTCCCCCAAAACCCTAAATGGTAATAGTTTGAAATCTGAAATATATAAGTCTAACCTGAAATCCTGCACAATGTCCTGTTTCTCCTGTTTCTGTTTCCTGGTTCTTCCAGTTAGCAACTGTCAGTTATGGGTTTGACAGTTGACATCACAGCCAATGACTGAATGTTAATCCCATGTCTGCCTCTTCTGAGCATGCCCTGGCTCAGTAAACACTCAGTACAGGTTTCTAAATTGCTCAGTTTCCACGAGGCATCCAGAAGCATAGCAGGCATACAGTAATGAATTCATAGGACAAACTATGATATATCAACATATTTTAAAGAGGCCATTCTTTCTAAAAGATGTTCTTATGAGGGTGGAGTTGTCCTTTAAGTGACAGTTATGTAACAAAAAGTAATACCCTTGTAAATTAACAAGGGTATTGTGAAACTCTTCACATTATTCATTCATTATTACATACAGTGTAGTCAAAAAAAAATATAGAATGCAAGATTCAAATTATTATACAACATTTGATGTGTGAGTAGCACTTTTTACCAATCAGATTGCTTATTTCACATTCAATTGAATCAATAGTTTAACGGAGGGATCACCCATGATTGGTTTTAGTAGTTTAAATACCCCAAAAATTGCTAGTGAGTGTCCCTGAATAACAGTATTCAGTGCTATAGGATTGAAATGACTAATAAAATATGCCTATATGAGCAGAGTTGCGATTTCTGTTAACTTCATTACATGAAGTTAACAGAAATCAGCAAGCAGTAGTGCTGCGATGGGGAGCACAATGCCTCCTTGCAGGCACTGTTCATGGGCATGCACTTGCATGCATGGGGGCAGGAGACTTTTATTGTTGGGGGGGCTGGCGCTCCATGAGCACGTTTTTCAACTCACTTTCATGACCACAGGTTTGTGCTTATATATAGTTATAGAACCTCTTTTTCTACAAAAAAAAGAATCTGAATGCTGCATTATTTAATCTAGTGTATTCTTATGCTGGACATACACTTATTAGACATTCAAGTATTGTGGAAACATTGGGGGGTATGGTTTGTACCTTCCAGCACTAGTTTTGCTCATGCATGCTCTGTGTACCAACATGATTCTGACACCACCTGGTGCTGTTTAGGACTGCTGATTTGATCTTTTGTTTTTGTTTTTATATATACAGTACTTTCTTGCACTTTCTTGCACTTTTCTGCACTGAACATAAAAGGACACATAAAGGAAAACGTGTCTTTTTTCAATTAATATCTGGTTTTAATAAATAGTTTTAAATATAGGGTGATTGTTGTTGAATTTTAAAGTGATAAGACACTAATACTATATTTTTTTTTTTTATATTTTTATCTCTATTTGTGGGTAATACACCACTGAGAGGAGGGAGCTCAATCCTGTAAGATTATAATTTTAATAAGGATTTAAAGATACAGTGGATAAGGGACTTTTGCAGCACTCTCCATACAACTCAACCCATTCCATAGAGCAAGGGAGGATCTACATTATTTAATGATTCTGAAAAAGGTTTTCTCCACACTTTATGAAAAGGGCATGTCCACCCCCCAAACTATAATTTAACCCATTACTGGCCCCACTATGTAGTGTGTAAAAAACCTTACCTTACATCCCAGCTCCATATGGTTCTCCTGTAGTCCCTCCCCCAAAGTCCCAAAAACTGCCCAGCAGGAGGTTAGCAGAGTCCATATAGGACTCTGCCTCCTGTCTCCCCGGGAGAAAAATGTCATGCGCAGTTCAGCCCTCTCTCCCTCTCCATCCCGATTTTGTCTCCCTCCCCCTAGCTACAAACCCTTTTCATATAATTTACTGCTTCGTCCCCCAGCCCAAACCGCATTAGTATTATTACTTACCTTACCTCTTTCCTCCGCCGATCTGAACTCCCGGCAGCCGCATCTGTGATTGGCTGCTTCTCTGCCAATCGCGGACGCGGCTGCCAGTCCCACCCCCTGCTTGCAGTTCCGTGCAAGCAGAGGGTCGGGGCAGTGCGGCAAAGGAGAGAGGCATGGTAAGTAATGATCGGGGGACTTTCTGTGAATAATACTAATGCGGTTGGGGCTGGGGGAGGGAGCAGTACATAATATCAAAAGTAGAAAGGTGGACATGCCCTTTAAATCAAAAAAGCAAATTTTCTTAAATCAGATCATTTGTTTTGTAAAAAAATATTATAATATAAACAGTCAGTCTCTTGCTTCATGTTTCTATATGATATGGGAAATTCTAGGTGAAATAATCTTGTTATGTTACACTGTACGGTGTGTCTTCCCCTTATATTACACAAATATCTACTAATCTCCTGGGGTAGATTACTGCTGTTGCAATGAAATAACTGCCAGAACTGACAGGTCATTACTAGCTACTGGTGGCCGTTGCATGGCTGTAATGTTCTTATTCTTAAAGTGAGCATGTCGCTATCATTAACAGTTAAGGCACTGGCCTTTAAAGAGTATGCATAATGTGTAAATGCCCTTTACAACAAAGATACAGCTTATCTCATTTAACTGAATTCATGTGATAAGATGTCTTATTTTCTTTATATTTGAGTATAAATTACAAATTTCCAGTGATGGTCCAAAAACTTCATTTAAAATGCATGTATGTTTGAATCCTCTTGGTTTCAACATTTTATCATTATGGTTCAGTGGACCAATATGGTCCTCTAGGTCCTTCCTCTTTCATCACTATTTTATGTCTGCTTGAATGGATATGCTACACTGGATTGTCTGCTGCTTTCCTATTCAGCAGAAAAGAGAAATAAGGAATACAGACATCTGTGAATCTATTTTAGCGCCCACGCATATCTATCTATCTATCTATCTATCTATCTATCTATCTATCTATCTATCTCTCTCTCTCTCTCCTATCTTCTGCCTACCTTTCATATTTCTACATATCTATTAATCTTCTATCTATCTATCTATTTGTCTACCATCTATCTACACGCACATGCACAGATAGAGGGAGAATCAATTCTGACAGATTCCACATTACATTATGCATATTTCATTCTGAAACCTTTAATGTACAAGCATATGGCCAATTTCTGGCTGGAGGAATTTCTCCCCTGAAATGTTGGAATATGTATTCTTGTCTATTTAGCTCTTCATAAAATGGCATGTTAATATTTTAATCTGGTTTATGCTTTTTGTCCCCTACTTATATTGGTCAGCCCTCTCACCACATCCAAACTGAACAAATCTATTTTGTCAGCTGAGCTACATTAGCAAATTCCTTACAAATGCCATTGAGATTAATGAAAGGGATGGAGAACTATTTTTTCCCCATCTGGCAAGTTATACCATCTAAATGTATTCAGCAGGATACACAGATTTGTACAGATTTGTGAAGCCACCTAGTGGTAGTTATGGTAATGGCCATAGGTTAGAATAAGATGATAAAGGAATCAGGTTTTTTTGTTTTATAACTTAAAATGATTTTAACTTAAATGACAATTTACAGGGACAGTACGTTCCCACATTTTTCCACTATTACGCAGAAAAATAATAACGCAAGTGGCACACACCAATTTCACGGAACCTGGATTTTTGGAATTTTCGATTTTGATCGAAAATTGAAAGTAGACGATTATCAAAAATCGAAAGTAGACGATTTTGGAAAATCGAAAATCGAAAGTAGACGATTTTCGAAAACAGAAAGTAGACGATTATCGAAAATCGAACTTTCTGAACATTTTGAAAATTTGAAAACGGAACGAAACTCAACAGTTTGAACATATCTACTTACAGAGCCTTCTCACCCATGGTGTTTCCAGTGACGTCAGCCGTGTCTGTAATTGGCTGCCTCTAAGCCAATCACAGGTCCGGCCCCTGCTTACAACTTCCTTCAAGCAAGCAGATGGATCATATTGCTGCGGGAAAGAAGGCTCTGTAAGTAGAAATCTGGGAATTCTTTTTAAAGAAATATTGCAGCGGTTGGGGGTGGGTTGGCGTTACCATAGTTATCATTTCAGACAAGCCAGGAAGCTGAACCAAACAGAGGTTTCTCTCCCATTCTAGGACCGCCACAGTGCAAGTGAACATCCTCTAATTGTAGGCAGAACTAAACGTAACTATGTTGATCACCTAGTATATGTGATCACCTTGCCCAAATGATTATGTACCACTACATGTACAGGGATTACTCTCAAATAAGATCAACCATATAATGCACACAATGAGTCACACAAAGTGTGTCTTCCTATTGGCCAGGTCCCAGACTGAGGGGGTCCAATGCAAAACAAAACGTCTTTTAAAAACCCTAAATCATGTTCTATATTTACCCAGCCTCATAGAACAGGCATAATACAGATTACTTAACCATTGCAAATTTATATTTTTTGAGAAACAATCAGGGAGATTCAATAACATTTCTTATTGGTTAAAATGGTGCTAATTTTGCCCCAACCAATCAGATGTTATTTTTTTATTTATTTATTTTTACATAATTTTTATTGAGACTTTTTTTTTCCTCTCTTATTTTTTAAGAAACACAACAAGAAAAGAAAACAAGTAAAAACAAATAGTCTTGTGTATATGGGCGTATATGAACATACTTTGTATATACCCCCATATACTTTAAAGATTGGTATACATTGTCATTATCTTAACAGTAAAGTAAACATTTTGGTTTTACAGTATTTGCGATTAATATTGATCCTCCTGGATAAACTGGGGGACATTCAATGGAGGATATGAAGAGAAGGGGAAAGAAAAGAGAAGGAAGGGGGACAGAGAGGTGGAAATGGATTTTTGCAATTTAATTTTGGTGAGAGCATGCATGAAAATTGGTATTGCTTTTTAAAAGCATTTTAAGCAGATTCTGTAGTAAATGACCTATTATCAATGTACCATATCTCCCATGTTTTATAAAATGTATGAAATTTGCCTTGTGAAATCATGAAGGCCTTCACATATTGCATGTTGTTAGTTAAAGTTAAAGTTCTTTGTATTTCTTTTAATGATGGGATTGTTCTTTTCATCCAGTATTTTGTTATTCATTTTTTAGTTATTGTTAGAGTGTGGTATATTATAGTTTGGTGTTCGATGGGGTATAGTACTAGGTCAACGTTTAGTAGGGCTAGTGCAGGTGTGGGGTTAATGTTATATCTGCATAAATTGCTGAGAAAGCAGAAAACCTTGTTCCAAGTTTTTTTGATTTTTGGACAGTTCCACCAGATGTGGATTAATGAAGCATTATTATGGCATCCTCTCCAACAGAGAGGGGAGTAGTTTGGGAACCATTTATTTAGTAATTCTGGGAATCTGTAGTATCTAAAAGCGAGTTTCTTATTAATTTCCCAATGGGTAATACATTTTGATAGTTTAAAGGTGAGTGCAAATGTGTTTTTCCATTGTTCCGTGGAAATCTCCTGCTTTAGGTCTTGTTCCTATTTAGACATACATTGTAGTATGTCTGTTTCATTTTTTTTATTTAACGCTGTGTATAATTTGGATATGGTTTTTTGGTTGTTGTTTTCATCTAAGCAGATTTCGATTAAATCATTATTTGTTGCGCTCTTTGGTAAAGGAATTTTAGATAGAAAGCTTCTTGATAGTAATAAATCAGATGTTGGATTGGGATTTTATGTCTATCCATTAATGTTTGAAATGTAGAGAGTTTGTTTTCTGTGTAAAGGTCTGCTAAGTAAGTGAGTCCTGCAAGTTCCCATTGTTTTATATTTAAAGGGCATGTCCACCCCCAAAACTATAATCCCCCCCCCACTACTGGCCCCATCATGTAGTGTAATAAAATCCTTACCTCACATCCCAGCTCCATATGGTTCTCCTGTAGTCCCCCCCCCCAAAGTCCCAAAAACTGCCCACCAGGAGGATAGCAGAGTCCATATAGGACTCTCAGCCAATCACGGACGCGGCTGCCGGTCCCGCCCCCTGGTTGCAGTGTCTCGCAAGCAGAAGGCCGGGCCGGGCGCCGGAGGAGAGAGGGAAGGTAAGTAAACATCTGGGCACTTTCTGAAATTAATTTTATAGCGGTTGGGGCTGGGGGGCTGTGTTCAGTTACCTCTCAAAAGTTTTTATTAAGGGGGGACATGCCCTTTAAGTTGGGGATGATTTGTGTTAAGGATGTTAGGGAGATGTAGGGGAGGTATGTCTTTTGTGCTGTTTCTGTTTTAATGATCTGTTTCCAGATTTCATTGGTAGTTTGTATTATTATGTATTCCTTGTTTGATGGTTTAAATTGGAGTGTTAGGATGTCTAGGTTAGTTTTGAGATCAATTTTTTAGTTCATGTATAGTTCTATCTGCCCATTTTTTGTTGAATTTATTAGATAGCCAGTGTTTTGTTTGATCTAGAATTGCAGCTTGATAGTATTCTTTTAGTATTGGGTAGGCTACTCCATCTGCTTTTTTAGTTTTGGATAGGTTTTGTGTTTTGATTCTTGGTTTTCCTTTGTTCCAGAGGTAGTTATTAATTTCAGCTTGAATTTTATTGAAAAAGGAATCAGGTATTGGAATAGGGAGTGTTCTAAATTCAATCAGATCTTATTTAACATTTGAAAGCTAACATCTGATTGGTTAGGGCAAAATTAGCACAATTTTAAACAATAAGAACTTTTATTGAATAACCCTGATAGTCTATTTTTATTCTTTATGATGCTAATTGTTTTTTTCTTCTTCAAAGAGAAACACACAATAGAAGATTTCCTTTCAAATACCTAAACATTCCACTACTTTCCGGTAATTTACCACAGATGTTTTAAAAACAAAAGAGAACAGAGATGTATTCACGGAATCAGATAATACAAACTGTGTACAGAATTGCTTATACAAAACTACGTCTGATAAACTCAATTAGGACTTTTCAGTTGGCGATATATTCTCTGAGAAGTCTGTCTGAAAAAAGAATAATTATTGAATTTCAGGACTATAGTGCTTCCATTTTATTAACTTTATTTTCTATTCACACACTAGACGACTCTCTGTGAAAAGAATATGGCAGCTAAGTTATGAGATGATATAAATGTAGGTGTTTGACCGATATTCCAGCTCTGACTTTAAGTTTGTCTGTGTTAATGTGAAATGGAAGCTCTTCAGTAAGGGTAATGATGCTCTTGTTGTGGAAATGATGGATGTCATAGCTATTAATTATTCTGCCCATTACTACAAGAAGAATAAATCATATTTGCCTGGAAGCTGTCACTTTGAACTCAAAAGGCAACTTTAACTTGGAAGGAATGCGTATTATTATTTTCCATTTGTTAGAGAATATCTGTAAACAGTGTACTTGCAGAATTCTGTATTATCTCATGGCTTTCAATTTGATGCACTGAGAGGATCATGTTATTGCAGCATTAATTTTGGCTTAGTAAAAAAGTCTATAAGAATCTTTCTGGGTCTTTTTTTTTTTACAAAAGTAAATTGGCGTTGGGGGTGGGCTGGGGTGCCCTACACACAGTAAAAAGATTTTATAGATAGGAGATGCAGAAGAGAGAAGGGATCCGGAGGGGGGGGGGGGGAGGGCTCCACTGCGTGTGCCAGAAACCTCTCAGAGGACAAGGAAGCAGCAGGGACCGGGTGACTTACAGACAGCTTCTATGCTTCCCTTTTTTAACTTTGAACAGGCACTGCAGGCGAACCATAAGGAGCAGAGATGTAAGGTAAGTGTAAGTGGGCCAAATAGTAGGTTAAATTTTAGTTTTAGGGGTGGTCATGTCCTTTAAAGATTATAATGAGTTATAGACACTACCTGATATTGCTATAAGATACTTATAGAGACAATAAACAGGTTAAATGTTATCTCCACCAGATGTATCAGTAAAATCAATATTTGTTACTGTTACTGTTGTATTAAAAATGTAAAAAAGATGACAGGTATTTGTTAAAAGAAACAAATATTTTATTCATAAATGACCATGAATATTTGTGTGGAGAATCTTCTAGTAAAGTGCCTCAAGCAAAAAATTTTTTTATGCCCAGTGGGCAAGAAAGTAACATCACACAGTAGGGCTCATGGGGGCTTTGGGAGAAGAAAAGACATTGTACCGCATAAAAAGGGAAAGGGAGGGGAAACAAAAATAATATAATAGAAATCTGAAAATCAGTCAAAGATTTATAACAAGTTTAAAGCTAGGATGCTATTCAATGGCATGTTTTCTTTTAATATATTGGACTGAAGATAAGTATGTAAGGCCTATAAAGCCCCCCAAGTAGAATTCTGCATTGTCCTGCACTGAATTAGAAAACGTACCATTGCCAATGCTCCATTTACAAATATGTTCAGGGAGATTCAATAAAAGTTCTTATTGTTTAAAATGGTGCTAATTTTACACTAACCAATCAGATCTTATTTAACATTTAAAAGCTAACATCTGATTGGTTGGGGCAAAATTAGCACCATTTTTAACTATAAGAACTTTAATTGAATAATCCTGGTTGTAGTTTTCTAAAAGACCTTAGTTTGCATTGACCATAATTTAATTAGACTTTCTTTACTGCACAATAATTTCCTATATACAGTAAGCATTTCAATTCACACATAGACTATCATTTCAGACAAGAATTAATTGAATACCAAAGGTTCATTGCAAATAAGTCTGTTTGCCATTGTCTATAACACTACTGTATGTGAGAAAGTCTCCTCATCAAGATGATAAATTTTATTATCCCCCCAGCTAACCCCTTGTTTTCATATACATGTTGGGAGAGGGAATGGTACGAGAATTGGGATAAAAGTGGATCAACTTGGGGGTTTTTTTGGGGGGAAGGGATTCTATGGAGGGAAGATTGGGGAGAGAAGATCCAGGATGGTACAAGCAGAGAGACTGAAGATGCAGACTGGAGACTGAGGACAGGGTGTAAGCCAAGCCAGGAGATGCCAAGTGGGATCTGCTGGATGCAGGCCAGAACAAGAGCAAGCATTGTGTTAAATTATACTTTCTGTGCTAACTACTGCAATGTACCTTCATTTACTGTATATATTGTAATTACTGTGTGTTTATGTCTAAATATTTGTTTGTTTGTTATAACAGACACTTGATTAAGCAATGAATATATATACATATTTTATATATCAGTGTGGTTTCTTTGCTTACCAGCCCAAAGGGTAGTTTATAGATTTATATTTATATCCAATAAATAAATATATAATATATTTCAATCTTACACTGGCGATAATGCATAAGATTGTGCATCAATAAAAGTATATAAAAAAAACAATATAATAGGATCTTCTCAATTATTAAAAAGTCTTCCTACATCAGAATGTAATTAACATGCCTGTTCCATAAAATACAATACAATACAATAACACTTGTATAGCGCTTTTCTCCTAAAGGGCTCAGATGCTGTTCAGATTTAGAATGACAAGATTCTGAAATTTAACCTGAAGATTGTTAATTAAAGGGCATCTCCACTCCCAAAACTTAAATTTACCCCATACTGGCCCCACTGTCTAGTTTAAAAAAATCCTTACCTTATATCTCTGCTCCTTATGGTTCCCCTGCAATGCCTTTTCAAATCCAGGAAATTAAAAAGTAGAAGCTGTCAGTGAGTCATACGGTGCCTGCTACTTCCCTAACCTCAACAAGCAGGGGAAGACTGGCCCAGTATGCTGAGGGGCAAATGCCCCCCGGCTGGTCTCCAATGAAAATTTGGGCTGCCGCAGAAGCTATTAGTAAGTGTAAGTTACACGCTTAAATGGCACAGTGCGCACCTCTAGCTCTAACATGGGCAAGGAACAGAAGACTCCTCTGCTGCTGAACCTGGGAGCTGACTTGCACAGCCTAAACTAAAATGATTTATATGAATGGGACTCTCAGATTAATAGAACCAGCACAGCAGTGTCTAGTTTAGCAGATTACTCACAGTCTGGGCAGCACACTGAAGTGTTACCAGCCCTTCAAATCATTAGCCAGTGTATTGACCTTCCAGATCATTACCCAGTGTTATCAGCCCTCCAAATTATAACCCAGTGTTTTCAGTCCTCCTGATCATTATCCAGTGTTATCAGCCCTCCAGATTATTATCCAGTGTTATCAGCCCTCCAGTTCATATCCAGTATTTTCTGCCTTCCAGATCCTTATCCAGTGTTGTCAGCCCTCCAGATTATTAGTCATTGCTAGTTAACCCTCCAGATCCTTATCCAGAGTTTTTAGCCCTCCAGATCTTTAGCCAGTGTTAAATTAGCCCTCCAGTTTATTAGTCTGCTAGTTATCATAACCTCATCTCACACTTGAAAATGTTGCAGGCAACCATGTAAAACGGGAATAGTAGACTTATAAATGGGCGTAACTTAACAAAGTTAGCAAAGTGGGGATGGTCAAACAGTTTGCAATCTACAGTGGATTGTATTTGCCCCCTAGGCCAAAAGGTCCCAGTCCTCCCCTGTCAACAAGGATTGCTTTTAAAGGAACACTAAACAACATAACCCCGTTTTTTAAGTATATTCCATCTGTTTCTATTAATCACAGGGAAGAAAACGCTTATTCCCACCTCCCTGTGAATAATAGAACACCCAGGGGACACTGGAACTAATTACCTTACCGCCGCTGCACTCGCAGCTGCTCCTGCACTAACAGCCGCGCTGTCCCAACCAAGCACCTAACTTAGGCGCATGTGCGCCAATACAAAAGTTAGGCTTGCGATCATTGCAGAAGCAGCTGCGAATGGAGCAGCGGTAAGGTAATTTCCAGTGTCCCCTGGGTGTTCTATTATTCACAGGGAGGTGGGAATAAGCCTTGAATACTAAGCCTCTTCCCTCCTTGTAAAAAGCCAGTAGGCGGGGGGAAGTGATAGCCTTCAATACTAATCCAATGCAAGGTCAGGGAGACAACCTTCCCACGAAAATGCAACCAAGCAGGGGGTGTCAGCCCAGAAAAATGACCCAAGGTAATTTGTTAGGACCTTCCATTCTGGGGTTACCTTGACGTGGTTGGAAGGCTTTTTTTTTTATGCATAAAATTGTAACTAAAAGCCCCCATGTTTTTACTGTTTGCACTAGCACAGATATTATGATAGTATATGGGGCCTAGGAATGTGCATTGATCATCTCTTTTCCTATTTGCTCTCAACATGGACTGTGGCGTGCACACCCTTTCCCTCCCCCTCCCTCCCTCCATCCAGATCCATCCTCTGCAGCCGTGGCACCTAGTCTGAATCCTTTTGGCCATAAGGTAGAATACCGTATCTAAATCAGTTTACTGCTTTATAACACTTCCTCCTGGTTGAGTATATTTAGCAATAATGACAGCCACTAAATACCAATACACTCACTAAATACTTCTACTGTGTAAAATTTAAAAAAAAATGTAATTCCTAAATGCCATGCCATCTCAGTTTGTCCCAGCACTAATGGCAACATGTAACATATTGCTTCTTTGTATCCCTTTAGCTAAGCCAAACAGCACAGATGAGCTTTAAAATCAGTCAGGCAGCAATTTAGGCGAAGGTCACCAGTAAAAAAAAAAAAATGCAATATGATGAGAGGGGTGACAGATGTTTTTAGAAATAATTAATGGATGATTTCATAGACTGTATACATTGAAGAGGGAAGTTAAGAATAAAAAAATAAGGTAAGGGAATTTGAGGATGGCTTTATACAAGCCTTATTTTGGTATACGTTACTTTGTGATACAAATGTGTTCAGGCATGCAATACTGTATGTAAATAATGAGTGAGTGATTGAGTACTACACCCAAAGTATGTTTAAGCACAGAGGAGACTTGCTAAGAGACCACTGATTGTGTTTACTATGTAGGCAGCCATGTTTTCTTAACCTTCTCTCCATACATTGTTTTTAAAGTTACACAATCACACTTGAAAATATCTGTTGTATTCAATTAGATCAACTGGACTTGAAATGTAGTTCTTGAAGACGTTTCGCTAGTCATCCGACTGGCTTTCTCAATTCAGAATGACTTGTACAAGAATCTGTGGCAATTATGTACCCTGGAAAATCCCAATTAGCATATCACAGCCAGGTGGATTAAGATAGTGGCTAAGAGGTGTTATAGGAACGCCCATTAAGTGTTTAAAACAGCATTGTACATGGCAGACAGTTGTGTCGAACCCCCCCACCTCTATTTAGGCTTGTTTCTTTATTTTCACATAATTGCCTCCTTACACCCTCTCTTGAACCAGTCACGTTTCCTTCGCCAGAATGTTAACATTACAATCTTCAAAGGTATGTCCTTTATCCTTAAGATGCAGGTACACGGCTGAGTCCTGACCCGAGGAATTGGCTCTTCTGTGCTGGGCCATACGTTGATGCAGTTGCTGTTTGGTCTCCCCCACATACAAATCAGAGCATTCTTCACTGCACTGCACTGCATATATGATGTCGCTTTTCTTGTGTTTAGGTATTGGGTCTTTCGGATGTAACAATTGCTGCCTCAGTGTGTTGTTCGGTTTAAAGCAAACAGGGATACAATGTTTTTTGAAAATTCTTCTTAATTATCTTCTCGGAGACCCCTGCTACATATGGGATGACCATGTTCTTCCTCCTGTCTTGCTTTTCCCCTTCACTGTTGGTATTCATGTTCTTTTCTTTCCTTCTACTTCTTTTGACAAAGGCCCAGTCTGGATATCCACAAGTTTTAAGGGCTCCTCTGAGATGTTTCATTTCTTTAGCCTTCGCCTCTGTGCTAGTGGGGATGTTCTCGGCTCTGTGTTGCAGGGTTCTGATGACACCCAGCTTGTGATCTAAAGGGTGGTGGGAGTCAAACATCAAATACTGATCTGTGTGTGTTGGTTTTCTGTAAACCTCTACTTCCAGTTTACCATTTTCCTTAACTTCTACCAAGCAGTCCAAGAAAGCCAGTTTGTTGTTTAGTACCTCTTCCCTGGTGAATTTAATGTTTTGGTCCACAGCATCATTAATGTGTTCTGTGAAAGCTTGTACTTCCTTCTGGTGGATTTTAACCCAGGTGTCATCAACATATCTGAACCAGTGGCTGGGTGCTATGCCCTTAAAGGTATTAAGCGCCTGTGTTTCTACCTCCTCCATGTATACCTAAACACAAGAAAAGCGACATCATATATGCAGTGCAGTGCAGTGAAGAATGCTCTGATTTGTATGTGGGGGAGACCAAACAGCAACTGCATCAACGTATGGCCCAGCACAGAAGAGCCAATTCCTCGGGTCAGGACTCAGCCGTGTATCTGCATCTTAAGGATAAAGGACATACCTTTGAAGATTGTAATGTTAACATTCTGGAGAAAGAACTTGACTGGTTCAAGAGAGGTGTTAAGGAGGCCATTTATGTGAAAATAAAGAAACCAAGCCTAAATAGAGGTGGGGGGGTTCGACACCAACTGTCTGCCATGTACAATGCTGTTTTAACACCTTACTCTGGGCGTTCCTATAACACCTCTTAGCCACTATCTAATCAAACCCTTAACACCTGGCTGTGATATGCTAATTGGGATTTTCCAGGGTACATAATTGCCACAGATTCTTGTACAAGTCATTCTGAATTGAGAAAGCCAGTTGGATGACTAGCGAAACGTCATCAAGAACTACATTTCAAGTCCAGTTGATCTAATTGAATACAACAGATATACCATGACCTGGATGAATGAGAACCTTCACAAGCACACACACTTGAAAAGTTGCCAATGCTGCTAATCCCATTTTAGCAAAGAATAAGTGGTAATACCATATGGTACTGCTGAATTCTAAATGCATTTCTCTGATGACGAATATATAATGGCCCAAGAAACAGCTGATATTAATGAAAACAGATACCCGCTTCATATTTTATGACTCTCCTGATACAGTACACAAGGCTGAATACTTACAATTGCTCAAAACTATCAGGGTTTCATGAAACCAAGGATACGGTATATTTACAAGGGATAAATTGAAATATTCCACTTAAATGCATTTTCCTGTATCCAAACATAAATTAACAAAGAAATAAGGATTTTACCAGCTTTCAAGAATGGTGCCTATTTAGTAAAATGAAAAGCAATTAAAACAAACCAACTGCATAGTTACATCAAAGCACAAAGAATCTGTATTTGTCTCATGTCACGTGTAGAGATGTCCGAACTTTGCAAAATCCGGTCTGCTCGAGGATCCGCGAATTTTCGAAAAAATTCGAAAATTCGAAAATCCGCAAGCGGACCCATTAATATGAAAAATATCCTCGAAAATACGATAAATCCGCGGTACGGAAGTTCGGAAGGCGGAAAATCCGGAAAAATCCGGCGTTCACGAACAGGATATATCCGCAGCGGATCCTGGTTCCATGCACAATAAGCTATGGAATTACAACCATGCAAACATAATGTAGCAGCGCTAGACAGGTATCATCAGAGCAAATGCAGATGAAAACAAGAACAGCCACAAATTACTAAGAAGACTAACTCAACACACCAATTTAAATGTAAACAGCCTTCTTATAATTAGATCTGCAATGGTCCTCGTGTTAGAAATACTGAAGGTAAAAGCTAGTGTATAGAATAAATAGATGTTCAATAAATGTACCCATCCAAGGGTTAATTCACACTACTCTTCTGAGGCTATAGATTAGGTTTTAATCAAAGCCCAGATTTACGGCGAATTCTTCTGTAACACAAAGCTTAATAGTACTGAGTTTGCAGTGCTTTGAACCCACGAAGAAGTTTAGTTGAAATATTTATTACATTGAGCTATTAGCTAGAGCAATCCAGACCAAAGTCACCAGTAACATGTCAGTGGAATGCTAGACTGGGAATGGCACGAGGGCGAGATTTGTATGTGCATTTTGTACCCTGCACTTAAATGGAACTAATGAGAAATCATTGGATGTATTAAGGAAACGATCTCTATTCTGCATTTTTACTTCCATCTATACTTTATGAGATTTTACTTTAAAAATCTGCACTGCTGAACACATTTAGTGAATTCAGAACAGTCTTTATTTTTTTCTTTCCTTGAAAAGACCCTAATAAAGGAAAATTATCAAAATACCTAAATATCTATAAAAGTTGCTTGCGAGTAGAAATAGTGATGAATCCCAGTTTCAAAACTTCCGGTTTCAAAAATGTCATCGAAAATGAAAATTCCGATTCCACCGGATTTTCAGAACTTCAATTAGTTCCACGAACCTGCTATTGGAACAAAACATGTAAGTTTTGTTCATCTCTAATTACCATCATTAAACAACAACACAGAGATTTAGATAAATATTCAAAATAGACATAAATGCAGCTACGCTTATACAAGTAATAACCGATAAAGGTAAGCAAAATAAATTATTATCTAGCTTACATAGATAGCATAGAGGCCCAGGTGCACATGCCCCAGGCCTTTCACATCAGTCAATCACTTATGAGAGCTGGTTTCCCAGGTGCAAAAAACTCAGGCCAGTAACTAAGGACCACAAGTCAGACAAAATACCTAGCCAACATCCTAGGGCCCTTGGTTGGAAGTTCTAAATATGACATCCAGGAATCCCAATTTCTTTTACTAACAAGATTCAGGATGTGCAGTAGCAGAATAATCTATTGTTTACTATGATGTGACATCTCTCTTTACCTGTATACCCTCCATGGGGGAGTTTAAAATGGTGAGAAAACGGCTGTGCCAAGACAACACCCTTGCCAGCAGAACAGCAGTAGGGAATAGGAGTGTTCCTTACTAGACTAATTCCTTAATACCACTTATTTCAAATATAAGGATAAGCTCTATAAACAAAAACATGGATGTGCCATAGGATCTCCAGTTTCACCCATTGTGGCAAACCTTTACATGGAGGAAGTGGAAACACTGGCTCTTAATACCTTCAAGGGCATTGCACCAACCCACTGGTTCAGATAGGTGGGTTAAAAGCCACCAGAAGGAAGTGCAAGCCTTCACAGAACACCTCAATGCCGGTGACCAAAACAGAAAAAGTGCAAAACAGCACACTGTTTTTTTAGGACTGCTTGAAGTCAGGGAGAATGGTAAACTGGAAGTAGAGGTTTACAGAATAACAACCCACATAGAAAAGTATTTGATATTCAACCTCCACCACTAGATCACAAGCAGGGTGTCACCGGAATTCTAGAACACAGAGCAGAGAACATCCCCACTAGCACAGAGGCAAAGGCATACGAAATAAACACCTCAGAGGAGCCCTTAAAATTTGTGGATATCCAGACTGGGCCTATGTCAAAACTGGAAGAAGGAAAGAAAAGAATATGAAAACCACCAGTGAAGAGGGAAAGCAAGAAAGGAAAAAGAGCATGGTCGTCCCATATGTAGCAAGGGTGTCAAAGAAATTAAGAAGAATTTTGAACAGACACTGTATTCCTGTCTTCTTGAAACTCAACAACACACTGAGGCAGCAACTGTATCTTAAAGGATACGTACACCTTAAAAAAAGTAGGTTATTAGCAAGCTGTGGTTTTAAAACTTAAGTTGGCTAAAACATTTTTCTTCTTTCGCCCACCAAGAGTCTACCTTTATTGCTTCAAACTTGCTGGCTTCCTCCTAATGGATAATGGCATCTGCAGCTCCGCACTGACGAGATCTCCTGGCTCATCCTGCTTTCTTGGCCTCCAAAGGTAAGTGCTGGCCGCACCATGCATGCGACATGATGTCAATGCGCACGCACCCTGCACGTGTGTGACGTAAACGCATTGCGCAATCATTGTATGTCAACATCTTGGAACAGGACTAGTTCAAAAGGGGTGTCAAAATAAAGAAACCAAGGCTGAATAGCCTTGTAGTGTTGGGGTGGGTTCTGACACCATTTATCTGCCATATACAATAATTTTTTGATGCCTTACCCTGAGCAGTTTTGATAACACCTCTTGTCTACAATGCAATCAACACCTTGCATTCAGGAGGTTCCTAACGCCTTGCCGATATATGCGGATCTGGACACTTTCCAGGGTATTTATTGGCAACAGATTCTTATACAAGTCATTCTGAATTGAGAAAGACAATCGGATAACTAGAAAATGTCTTAAAGAGTCAGTTGATCTAGTTGATCTAGATCTGATCTACAACAGATATACCATGACCTGTATGAATGAGAACCTTCACAAGTTCCTCTAAACATAGAAAAAAAGTTATTATCTCAACAAATGCATTTAATAACCAGCAAGTATGCACCTGGAGTGAATTAACTAAATGTAAAATTTCCATCCACCCACAAAAGGTTTGTAATAAGTGTTTGGATCTACAGTATCTCTGTGCTGTAAATACTATGTCTGATTATGAACATAATTGGTTCCCTTGTCTATGCTATTACATCTTATTAAGATGACTGTATGAGCGAGTATTCACTTAATCCCTTTAAAATACATTTTGAAGAGGAGATACATGCTTATCCACTGTCAAACACTT
Organism: Hymenochirus boettgeri; assembly: GCA_019447015.1. NCBI lineage: Eukaryota > Metazoa > Chordata > Amphibia > Anura > Pipidae > Hymenochirus > Hymenochirus boettgeri. The sequence goes on from CM033476.1 coordinate 174,218,089, forward strand.
ATATGAATTATTTTATTTCTCATAAAAATAGTATTGGTAATTTTGGGTTGTGCAAAATAAGTGTTTGGCCTTAGGGTCTTTTAGAGTTTTGCTTGGAATCATCCTATTTTGTTCCTTTCAAATATTCCTTTGTAAACTTTCCGTGAATTTAGGGAAATGTGGATCAATGGGTCAATTAGCAATTTCCAATAAATCTGCCATTGAAATATTTCAAAAGAATGTAAAACCATTTATTATCCAACAAATTAGGACAATCACAAAGATGAAGAACAGAGTTTTAAAGGAAGACAGGTATACAGTGTTTGATCTAGTTACTGTATGTAGCTTTTTGTTCTCTGTATCTGTATACCTATCTATCTATCTATCTATCTATCTATCTATCTTTCTTTCTTTCTATCTATCTTGTAAATACCATATTGTTGTGGCTTAGTTATGGGCATGGAAAGAGAAGTGGCCTAAAATATTGTGCATTTATCCAATACACATCTTATTAAGGCCCCAAGTAAACTTTATATGGTGGAAAAGCAATTTGCAATTTAGTAAACAAAGGATTTTGGGTGGAAGTGTCATCTTGATTGGCTGTATGTTTAACATCTTAGGAAACTTATTTATTTGCAGTATACTTAAAGTACTGTATATAATATTACATTGTGACTTATTATGTTAACACCCAAATATTTTATGCCAAACATAACAGATTATTATTTTTAAAATTTACCACCTTTGATTTTCTAAAAACACAATTATTTACATCCAGTGAAAATCATAAAAAGCAAAATATGTTTAAATCTATGTTAAATCTGACCATTGTGACCTATTTATAAATGATTTGAAAGTGGGCATTGTCTGCAAAGTCTTGGTTTTGGGGAAGACACAAAACTTTGTTGACCATTAAAAACTTCAGAGGATGTGCAATTGTTGCAGGGGGATCTAGATAGATTGTCATTTTGGGCTGCTAAGTGGCAGATGAGATTCAATGTTGATAAATGTAAGGTGATGCATTTTGGACTTAAAATTCCTTGTGCTGCTTATACTATAAATGGCTCTGTGTTAAGTGAATCCCTGTTGGAAAGGGATCTTCGAGTTTTGGTGGATAACAAACTTAAAGGAAGCAAGCAGTGCCAGGCGCCAACAGCCAGAGCCAGCATGGTATTGTCTTGTATAAAGAGAGGTATGGGTTCAAGGGAGGATAATGCTATTCTCCCTCTTTACAAAGCATTGGTAAGGTGTCATTTGGAATATGCAGTGCAATTTTGGAATCCTGTGTACAAAAAGGACATCTTTGAAATGGAAAGGGTTCAGAGAAGGGCAACTAAATTAATAAGGGGATTGGGGGAGCTTGAATATGAAGAGACAATGGAAAAGTTACAATTATGTACGCTGGAGAAAAGGAGCTTGCGTGGGGATATGATTACTGTGTATAAATACATTAACGGGCCATACAATAAACTATCTGGGGCATTATTCACCAATAGAGCATGTCAAAGGACACGAGGACATCCCTTAAGACTTGAAGAAAAAAGGTTTAGGGTTTTTCACTGTGAGAACGGTAAAGCTATGGAACTGTTTTCCAGTAGACGTTGTCATGGCAGGTTCATTGGTCAGTTTAAAAAAAAAGCTGGATGAGTTTCTGCAAACAAGGAATGTTGCAAGTTACTGGTATTGATACATAAAGTAGAGGTGATCCAGGGAAATTTCCGATTGCCACTTGGGAATTTTTTCCCCCTGTATAAATTTGGTGGGGTTTTTTGCCTTCCTTTGGATCAACAGTTAGGCAGGAAATGAGGATATTGCTAGATGGGTTGGACTGGATGGACGTATGTCTTAATTCAACCTCAAATACTATACTATACCATCTCTGTTAACCACCCCTAAGAGAACATCACTTTGAGAACCAGGTGGCCATTTCTGGAACATAGCCAACCAGATCCATAAAATATATCTGTTTTTATGTTTACTTTGTTAAGTGATCTATAATAGTGATTGCTTCAAAAGAAACCTGGTTTTGATCCTGAAATGCTGGTTTCTAAAATCCACAAATCTGAAAGAAATTTTCAAAACTCTGAACTTATCATCAAAAATTGATTACAAAATCAAAAATTTGATTAAAAAAAACAAATATTTAAAAAATTGTGATCAAAAATTCTGATTCAATTAGGTTTGAATTGGGTTTTCAGAACCACAATAAGTTCTGCCGAACCACTGTCAGAACAAAACTCGCCAATTATGTTTCATCTCTACTCTATAAAAGGAATATAAACTGCCTTGTGTTGTCAAGATCATTGTGATTGCTTCCTGGAACTCTGCTTGATTCAAAGAAAGAGTGAGAGCGATTTTACCATCAATTGGTAACAACTTCACCAGCAGATTGGGGCAGTGTGAATGCAGATGACAGGCAATAAAAGCTTAGCAGTAAGTTAATAGCATTTATTTTTAGAATGTGACATATCAACAGCAGTAGACATACATATCTTTTCAATCTGGGAAAATATAGAACAGTAATGATCTTTTCTTTGGCAGAAAAATAACCCGTAAAATTTCACAATGGGGTGTTTTTTTTTTCTATCCTGCTCAACTCTTTCTACAGTAGAAGCGCAAAGCAGAACATTTGTGTTCTGACAATATTTATCTTTGGGATGAATTACAAAGTTCTGCTGTAAGGTGCTTTAGGTATTTTGCTAATTTTCTGCAAAAAGTCATGATATTAAAAATATTGCATAACTTTATATGCAGTCTTCAAAGACTTATTTATTTGATCAGTCGTAGTAAGTATCTTTTTTCTTTGTTCTATTAAAGGCAGAAGATGATCCAATACATTTTTTGTGGTGAGAAACATGTTAGAGTTCCCTTATAAGTCCAACTCCTTCAGTCTCTATGGAATTTAAGTGAATAGTTTCAATACATGTGATGCAATCCAAATGTAAGAGTCAGAATGGGTTGATGATCAAATAATACATTTCATCTTGACAACTATAACATTCAGTTCTTTGTTCAGCAAGTTTTTTACAGGTTGATGCTGGTAGAATTAGATAATCAAATAGGTTACAAGCAGATGTGCAAGGAGATATGCAAAAAACACGTTTGTAGAAAAAATGTGCAATTTTGTTAAAACTAATAGAAAAGAGTGTGGAATATAAAATGTTGGTTCAAATGTAAAGGTGGCCATACACGTGATTTCCACAGAATGTGTGCCGACAGATCACATTGGTATCTGTCTGCACACATGCTGTGGGGAGCACACACATGGACCCAACCGGTCGGCAGTGCGGCTATACACAGCACAATCGGCTCGGCTTTACTTATAGTTAAAGGGAGCTGATTCCAACCCAAGGAAATTTTTCAGTTGTTACCGACTGACCGTATTACCTACTATGGTCGTTTGTCAGCACTATGATCTGTCGGGAAGAGCCCCTACACACTGACAATAATGGGTAAATCCGTCGTTCCCCAATAGGATTTATCCATTATCATTAGAGAGTATGGCCTCCTTAAGGGCCATAGAGTGCAATACTGTAGGTTCAGGCCACTCATTTACACATGCTGTAGGCACAGAAACATTTAAAGACACAGTATTTCTGGGTTTGAAAGTGGAATTCCTACTGTACTGACAACAGTCATTCCATTACTATTCATGTTTATACAGCACATTGTTGCACAAATTTGCATGACATTTCACATTTGATGGAACATATTGCAGCAAATTTTGGCAATGCATTTTGAAAGAATTTATTAAAACCAGTAGTTTAAGGGCTAAACTAAAAGTATTGGAATACACTAATTATACAGTGATTTGATTGTAGTTTTGTTTGTTTTAATTATACATTTTCTACAGAGCATAATAAACAGGGTTATTCAATAAATGTTCTTATCATTTAAAATGGTGCTAATTTTGTCCCAACCAATCAGATGTTAGCTTTTAAATGTTAAATAAGATCTGATTGGTTGGGGCAAAATTAGCACCATTTTAAACGATAAGAACTTTTATTGAATAACCCTGCAAATGTGTTTTCTTTTTAGTTGTATATCCAGAGTTATCCAGAGTTATGAGTTTTGAAATGAACTGCCAGTTTCAAAAATCCTCAAATTGGACAGATTTTTCAAAACATCCAAAATTAAATATTCGAAAACTGAAGATGTAAAAAAAAGATTGGATAAACTATGTTTGAAAAACTAAGATAAAATTTCAGAACTTTAATAGGTTCCGATGTCAGAAATGAAACTCAACAGTTTTTTTTATCTCTACTAATGATTTAAAGCCAATTGGTAGAGACCTAAAGGGCGATGCACCAATAGGCACACCGCTCCTGTTTTGGAGTTAAAGTAGTGCTTACCAATGTTATATTGGTTAGCACGACTTAAACTCCTTCATTGCAGAGGCCACGTGGCTAATCACGCAGCCACCGCAATGGATGTTAAATGCTTATAGCGCCATTCTATTCTGCAACTTTTAATCTTAAAAGTGCCAAAATAGATACCAAAATAGATACCAGCACTTTGTGATGCATTGAGAGACGCTATTGGCATCTAACATAGAATTTTGCACCAGGTAGCCAATAGCGGGCTGCTAGGCTAGGTAGGGCGTTTACTGAAAGGCTGTCTTACAGCATTGGACATATGGTGTCTGAGAATGGAGGAGGCTGGATAGCCATTAAAATGGCAGTTAGACCATGGATAGGGTTCTGGCTGGCTCCATACAGAGAATGTGTTTAGGAGGTGATACAGGTTTTTCTGTATGAATATGTACAAGTTGATCATAACATGGCAAAGAAAGGCAAATGCAGGTGGATAATGCGAAAGAAATGTAATGGAACATATATACCATTATGAATATTAATAGAACATTACTAGATTGTTTTATCTTTATCTTAGTGCTTTCTTTTGTTGTTCTGTTATTATGACTTTTAATTTAGTGACGTTAGTGTTTTTTTATGGCTTAAAAAATATTATTGTCTTGAATATATCTTTCTGCACAAAAGCCTTCCATGGGGATATAATGTAGACAACCACCAAAACATTTGAGCAATGAGAATTGAGAATCCTAATGTTGACAAAAGAGTCTTGTAAAAAAGTTTATACTACAGGGTATGTCATATGAGATATGAGAAAAATATTATACAATATTTATATCCAGACTTATCATAATAGAATCTATCATACCATTTCTATTACATGAAAAAACCCATACCATATATGTTACATGATTAATACAAAAAATGCATTATTGCAAATTCTGTTAGAGGCATCCTAACTTTTGATCAATAGATTTATTTTATTTAGAATACAACACAGTAGTTGCAAGTGTACAAACTATACTGGATTATATTGCTGACATTTGGGCTCCCCCAAAGACTATAACTGGAATTAAGGTAAGGAAATCAATATATTTTGTTTATTTAGACAGAACTGTAAAGGACTTTTTATTAGTCTTACTATAAAACCCTCAATAAAACCAGTACTTTTCTATTAATGACTCTTCAAAGAACAAAACTGACAATCACAGAAGGATGTGTTCTTTGTTAAACTGAATTAGATACAAGTGTAATAGAAAAGTTTTAGGTTTTGACAACTTTTGAGAGTAACCCACATAAACGGTGTATATGGTGGTATAATGGTAATTTCAGTGTGTTATATGCTCAGTATGTCTAGCATATTCTCAATGACATAACATCAAACATCATTGAATTATTAAACCTGTTGGCATATGCTAGAACCTTACTGTCAGGAGAGATAGTGTGGAATAGCTTGCCATGACAAGAACCATATTCATTCTTTGGTGTTCTTTGGTAGTGGAATTTCAGAGTCATGCGAAGACATGATTAAAGGTGACAGCAGCTAAAGTAGCAGAAAGACTTGACTTGCAATATGCAGAATTACAACATTTGGTAGGGTTCTAACAAACTATTTTTTAACAATTAAGCATTAAATAACAAGGTTAGATAGATTACAAATAAATAGAAAGAGAATTGTAATGAAGCCATAAATGTGGAAAACAGTTAAGAAAATCTTTAAGGTTATTTTAAGTTCCAATCAGTCTCTATAGTGCTTCCTGATTTAATATAGCAATGAAGCCTCTTGATAAAGAGCTTTACAGTGTTTTTTTAGTGAACCTATCACTTTTCTCATTCATTGAAGAACAAGGGGTAATAAAGGTCTTACCTCCAATCCTTTAATCAGTCAATTAATCTTGTAGTTTACTTCCCCAGATTACACATAGAAACAACAATCTTGTTTAGTTTTGCATCAACTATTTATTTTACTAGGAACTTCTACAACGTTTTTCAAACAGCTTAATAAAGTTTACATCTGTATTCATGGCTCTGAAGCATTTAAACCAAAGCTTGCTTCATTGTGTCGCTCAACTCTCTACATAACATCATTGAATCACTGAACAATAATCACACCTAATGGCATGGACTAGAGGCATTGGTTTACAGAATAAAATATTTCTTACTCAATCTTTACCTTTAGCTATGAAACTTTCCACTACATTACATTAACTCCTTCTTGAAAAACCAATTCCTTCAATCACCTGGAACCTTCCACAAAATGATTTCCATTAGTGATCCACACCACAAAGCCATTAAAGAAAGCTATGGTCTGATATACTGTAATGTTAGTAAACATTATTTTGAGAAAGAAAATACATTATTTGATTTGTATTAATCTCTGTTTAAATCATGCTACATGTCCAATGTTATTTAGTACTATATCATTTTCTTTACATATAAACTCAATTAAATGGATAGTATGAGAAATATATATATATATATATATATATATATATATATATATATATAATATCTATTTTATATATATATATATATATATATACAAACATAGAAAAGATAATCAATGCACATTCCTAGGCCCCATACAATATCATATTATCTGCACACTGGCATACTTTATAAACAAAGGGGTTTTAGTATACATTGCTGTGATCACATGAATGAAAAGCCTTCCAACCAAAGATATATCGCTTATTATTATATATATATTCATATGGCCAGAAGCATGAAATATGGAGTAATGGGATTAGTAGATACTCAACACAGTAAGGCTGGGCTCACACCATACAATTTTTTTGTCTGATCGATATTTGATTGGGCTAAAAATTGGAAGGTATTTTGGATGCATTTGCATTTTATTTGATTCATCCTGGCTGACCGCTTGCTTGTGGCATACGGTTGGTTGGGATGAAAAATTTGATTGGTGTGTACCCAGCCTAATGGGGCCCATACAAAAACAACTCCCAGTATGATCCAGATAATGTAGGAATGCCGGTTCATGTATGGACTATAGTACAATCTCCGTAAAAAATTATTAACAGGCCAATAGGAAATTTTTTATCATACAATTGATTGGGATTTGTGAATGTATGGCACCCATAATATACATTTATTTGATTACGAATCTGAAGACATTGACTTTCACAGTAAAAGTATTTGAGATAGGGTTGCATGCAATAACCCATTAAAGTAATTCTGGTTAGTAAGGTTAAAACTCTAAACAAATGAAACTTCCATTTGGTTCAGTAGTGTAACCCAATGTTATACACTTAACCTAACCTACAGTAGACCTTACAACAAAACATTGTTCTCTGAGACAAATGAGGCTATTTACAGAGAACTGCAATGGAGAAATCCCAACATTTACAGCACATGGGAAGAGTCACACATGCAGCCACCGCAATGTAATTTAATCAAATTTTGATGGCAGCCACATAGCTAGAATTAAAGTCATGTAACAGGTAAGGATTCTGACAATTTATACTGTATTTCCAGAGATCCGCAAAAGAAATGGCTGTGTTGTGAAGGGCTGAACCAATATGTTAATTGGTAAATGTTACTTGTCTAATAGTAGTGTGTCGATCTGAGACAATGAGCTGAATTTGCCCACAAGGCCACACTCTGCTCATGCATAGAGGATAGCGTAGCAATTATTATATTTTTATTAGATTTATTATATTTTTTATTAATATGAAGAAGTAGATATTTTATTACTGCTGTTTTTTGATTGGCCATAGTAGCAGAATTCCACAGCTGGCTAAAAGCCTTGGAGACCAGTAAAGCGATATATCTCTGAAGGGACAATAGGACATCTTAAACATAATTACTTTATAATCTTTTATAGCACATATCTGCTCATAACTTCTCTGTTGTGTCTGAACTGCAGTCATATGAATCTCAGTCATACTACATGGATTACTGTTTTTCCCTTTTTCTGCACTGACCCTTAATTTAGCATTATGAACAGAGGAGAGTTTTGTTGTGTTTAAAAAAAATTAGTTATCAGAAGTAAAGCAATACAACTTGAAGAAAACCCAATATATTTACCATACTTAACATTGATCTTTAAAGGAAAACTTCATTGATAAAACCTCTCCTGTCTATGCTCCTCTCCAAAGTAACCAGTAACAAAAGGAACCAAGGACCTGAACTGCTTGGTTCCCAATCTGAATGTACCGTTCGCTAACCCTTAATTACGACCATAACCCTCGAATCCAGTGTTTCAGCGAAAACGCTCAAATGTGGCATATAATGTATCCTTCACATTCATTAACTCTTGAATGTAATCTTCGATTTTTAGTAACTCTCAAATGTATCGTTCAAATTCGGTAACAGATGGCCTGTTACCGAATTCGAACGATACATTCGAGAGTTACTGAAATTTACCATTGCTATTTTATTTGTAATTTATCTGAACTTTTTAAACTATTTCTTCCCATTAACTTTAATGAGTTTGTTTCTGAACCACCGAACTTCTGAACTTTTACTGAAGTTCGGAAAGAACCGAACTTCAGGAAATTCGTCCATCTCTATTTATTTATTTATTATATTTTTTATGACTTTGTTACCTCCTGTATTTGAATAAATTCCTTTGTCTGTAGTCAATGCATTGTTTTAATGTAAGGTTCTGCATTTACTAATGATGATATATAAAAACATTATGTATAGACATATTAAAAAAATGCACACATTACAAATGTTGCACAGGGCTGCTAGCAGTGTAGGTGTATAACAGCCTTTTAAAGCTCTCTTCCTATGCCAAAAAGTATTTGCACAACCATCAACACCTCAAAGAAATCCCAATATAAGGGGGATATGATCTGGGGCATAGATATTTATCCCATCATTAACATTTTTAATCATTACTGTAAAAGTACCATCAGTATCATTTTGGCCTTGCACATATTTGTTGATGCAATTTGATATAATTGATTCCTCGGAAATGCAATTAGCATGTTTTTTTTTAACACCTACATTTAACAGTGCCATTGTATGGCAGTCCATTTATATTTAATGAGAAGCTGTCACAATCTTATTGAAGACACATAATTTATGATAACATTAAATAATAAATTGGTAATATTGTTTTGATCTTTGCTCTGCCTCTTCTAATTATAACACTTTCTAGACCCGCGTTAAGTAAACCATTATCTTATGAACCTGAAAATATTCTTTAAGCGGCATCAATTTTATGCGCATCATAGATCTTCTTGCTGAGCTCTTTATCGTGATTGGCAGAAAGGAGTTTTGTTGAGTAAATGCTGTGTGGGACCCTGAAGCATTTAAGGGTCAAGTTGTGCTGGATTTCAAAGCACCATTTGCTAATGGCTCAATTTATTAAAATAAAAATATGTTACAGCAGCAAAATGACTCTTTGGTCAATTACATAGATCTTTCTCCTGATATTATTTGTATTATTAGCACATTAAGTGTTTTTTTCTAGCCAGGACTGAACCATTTGAAATCTTTTAGCCTCATACAGAAGTTCTTTAGTGTTACATGTTTTTGAAAGGCTAGAAATACCACGAAGAGGTTTTATAGACTTTAAAGGTGCTGACACACACTGGGTGGATCAACAAGTGCTCGGCGTCGGGGGTCCTGAATCGTTGGCAAAATCGTACGTGTGTACGAACCTTAATATAAACCCCATAGTTTGTACAGAGCATATTGATAATGTACAGCATCAGTAAAGGGAACAAATATATTCAGTTAAAAGCTTTCCCTGATTTGTAATCAACTAAAAGGAATAAACAATAAAGGCACAAAATGTAGGGGGTTGTTAAAATTACTGAAAACCTGCCATGCTGCTTCTGTTGTGTCAGTTGTATAGCTGTTGTTCATCCAAAAGATAAGTGTTCTTAATAAAGGCTCCTAATTCACAAGATCAACCATGTGGACAACAATATAGTAATTCTGTATTGTCTAGTGTAAAACATTGGTAAATTTTTTAAAAAAAGGAAATTTTGTTCTTAGTTTAATCGTCAGGTCATGGATTCACTGTTCTTAAATTCAACTAATTATATCCCTGCGAGGGGTCATGTACAAAAGGATGATAACCCATTTCATGAACAATTACATTACTTACATTGCTTAAAGGGGAAGTTCAGTCCAAATACATATACTTTTAAGAAAAAAGAACAGTATTTTTCCATCCTAATTACCTTAACCAGCCCATTCAGCATGTTGTCTGTGTATAAATAAATGTTTCTGAAGTACTGACTTCCTGTTTGTAGGACCCCTAATAGAGAACGAATGGTTTTGCCCTTGACCCAGTACCTGGGTTGATTCAGTTGCTCAGTGGATATCTGAGCATGTTTGACCCATCCAACTGCCTATCAGAAGAAATTACTGTAAGGAACATTCCATGGTAGTGTAATTATTCCAAATATTCCAAGGTAGGATCATTATCAGCTTCCTATACTACTGTAAAGGGAGCCAATAACATAGTTGCGATCTATGTGAGCAACGTACCATAATTCCGTATAAGGTTTATACAGAATGATTGTTCCTGTGTATGCCTGCATTCTCAAAAACTCATGATCCGATTCCATTGGAATTGTATAGTGAGTTTGCACCCAAGTTCACATGGGCACCTTCAAGCTCAGTGACATTAGTCTAGTTCCCAAATACACCTTGCCTTTGTTAAAAATTTGTACCACAAGTTGATTTTGCATATATATCTCATTAAATATTACTGGCACCATTTGGATCAAGGGTCAACATTTATCAAATTTAGAACATGACCCACCAGTGTATAGCCAATCAGGATGTTAGCTTGTAACATATTAAATCACTTGATTTATGTTGAGCCTCAGTTGAACTATTTATAACTTGTAAAGGTTTCTAAATATAACCGTATACGTCAATCTTTTGACGATAATATCTGTGCATGACAGGCTTGGTCCGCAAGATGTATTTTCTAAAAATATCATGGAAAGTGCCATATCTCATATAATAGACAAAATAAGAGCCTGGCTCATTCCTGCTGATAATGAGAGTAAATGCAGTGTGCTAACCCAGCCCTTTTTTTATCTATAGTTTTATTACAGCAATTTTCCTACGTTCAGAATTGTAAGAATATAACACTTTCCAAAAAAAAATCAACAACCACTTTTTAAAATAAAGTGGAAACCATCAGTATCCTTTTGGTCTGTCTCTGTTCTTGGTTTCTGTAAATAAACCTTATTGGTATCTATATTAACCTTGGGACTCTAAAAGGTCAAAACTCTTGTTTTTGCAATTTACTTTTTACTAGTTTCTTAAAGAGTTTTAGAGAACATGTTATTTCATGTCACTTTTTTGAGGTCTTTGGAGTTAATGTAATTATTCAATAGTTTTCTCCAATCAAAAAACATTTGTTTAATAAGCTGCAATATTCAATGGAAATAAATGAAATAAACCCTAGTTTAGATGTAACCTGCCATTTCTCATAAGTCAACACAGGTTTTGGTATTTGCCTTTATCTTGATCAGATCACCAGCAAGACCTGCAATTCAATGTTTTTTCTTATATTTAATATTGAATTAAACCAGGTTCCCATGATTTCCTCAGATTACCTCAGAGATTGGAAAATCAGCAATAAGAATAGATCATTATGAAGGAGACTTTTAATTGATGAGTTATTTTAATCCTTTGATTGCTCAATGCTGCATGCTATAACTGCCTCAGTGGGAAATGAAAACATTGGAAGGCTGTAATGGGCCCTAACTACTAACAAACATAATCTGTTTCCATGATTCTCTTATATAGAGAAAATGATAATAGTTTTTATTTCCTTAAATAAGAAAATGCTGAGGTAACCAAAACCCTGATCCTATATATAACACTGTATCCATTGAAATACTTATATTCCTGTTCATGTAACTTCCAGGTACAAATCCCATGGCTCCATGCTACACTCCTCCACAAAGTCCCCACGTGTCCCATGACTAAACTTGATACACTTTAAGAACTGTGATTGATATATACAGAATTTCCTTGTTAGATACTGTTCTGTCTTTACCTGTTCTAACCTGAATTGTAAATATTAACTTATACTAAAATGATATTGGAAATCCTCTTTTTCATTAAGGTTTAGCATCAGACCATCTAATCTTCCATATTGGAAAGTGTCTTTAAAAGCACAAGTCGTTGCCTTTAGTAATGTAAAGGAAAAAAAAACCTATGTCATGTATGCCAAGCAAATTGTAATCCAGTGTTAACATGTAAAGAGTTAAAAAAAAATCAAAAAGTAAAGTAAAGCATTGGAAAGGTTATGGTAGATCTCAAACAAAAAGTGGATTTTATAAAAAGGAAAGATGTAAATATTTATTATTTTATATATACTGTAAGGGAGATTCAATAAAAGGTCTTATCGTTTAAAATGGTGCTAATTTTGCCCCAACCAATCAGATCTTATTTAACATTTGAAATCTAACATCTGATTGGTTGGGGCAAAATTAGCACCATTTTAAACTATAAGACCTTTTATTGAATAACCCTGTAGATTTGGGCATTTTTGTGGCATTTTAATGGGCCTAATTTCTCATGGCTAGAGATGGTCGAACTATTGAAAGTTCGGTCCGTTTTCGAACTTTCGAAAACTATGGGAAGTTCGAAAGTTCGAAAACGGACCCATTAAAGTCTATGGTAGGCAAATAGTTTGAAAAGTTCGAGTCAAATACAACTAAAATATTAATGGTAACTTAATGTAAATGGCTGTGGGACCTGGGAAATGGTCTGGGGAGCATGTTCCAATATCCAGGACTTTCCAAAAATCGATTTTACTCTTACGCGAGCTACTTTCGTGCTTTCGCGTTCGAACGTTCGAGGTAACATGGACATTTTACTCGCAGATTCGATACACGCGTATAGGCTGTAATGGAGACTTTACTCGCAGATTCGATGTTCGCGCCTAGATACCATGTACATTTTACTCGCAGATTCGATACTCGCGTATAGTCTGTAATGGACACTTTACTCGTAGATTCGATGTTCGCGCCTAGATACCATGTACATTTTACTCGCGGATTCGATACTCGCTTATAGTCTGTAATGGACACTTTACATGTAGATTCGATGTTCGCGCCTAGATAACATGGACATTTTACTCGCAGATTCGATTTCTACATTCGATTAGAATCCCTTCTTCCCATTGACTTCTATATGCAATCCAGGATCTAAAATCGAGTCTGGAAAGTGGGTGTAGTCATTCCACCATTACTTTCCAGAAAGCATGGCCACCATGCAATGGCAGCGTGTGATGGTGGAGTATCTCACCCGGCTGGGCTATGACGGGATGCCAATCGGCACCCCCAATATTAAGGAGCGAAAAAGGCGCATAATGCGCCACCTGCAGGCGAAACTGCGGACGCAGTTTCGCATTGAGTTGACCACCTCTCAGCTCCAAAAGAGGTGGTCAGACCTCAAGCGGCAGAGATGGAACTACGTCCAGGACATCCAGCGGAATGTTCAAGGCAAGTATCACATTTATATATTAAATTTTATCTGTGATTGAGTTGTATAAAACACCACCTTTTGCACCACTAATCAGGCGGTTCTGCGGCAGATCTTTCTGACAAGCTCTGTCTAAGTATCACTACTATACGAAGTTACTGCACTTTTCTTTACTTTTATAGCACTTGTGATTGTGATTGGCGATAGGGCTTCGCAAACCGCAACAAAAGATTGCGGGGCCTTTAGTGATTTTCTCTTAAAGGACTCAAAGTGCATATGTTAGTGTTAATTAGTGTTAGCAAATTTTAATGTAATGCTAGTAGATGTTAGTTAAAGGACAAGTACACACGAAAAACATTTACAATATTTAATTATAAAACAGATTTTGAAAGCTCTTTTTTCATAAATGACTCAAAGTATATATTTTTTAATGTTAGTAAGGGCTACACTAGCGCCTTTTTCACGCTCGCTCCCGCGATTTCGCTAAAATGGAAATCGAGGGAAAGCGGAAATTCTGGCGATTTCCGATTGCGCGTCCGTTTGCACTTTGGTAACGCATGCGTTAACCATTTTTGGTGCGTTAACGCATGCGTTTCCATAACTCGAAAAGGCCAAAACGCATGCGCAAAACGCGAACGTGAAGCGTGCGATAACACTTGCGATTTGGTGTGCGCGATTCCTGTGCGTTGCAGTGTGGCCTCACCCTAAGTATCGCACAAGAATCGCGCACACAATCGCGTGCGATAACGCTCGCGATTTGATGCACGATTCCTGTGCGTTGCAGTGTGGCCTCACCCTTCCTGTGCGTTGCAGTGTGGCCTCACCCTGCAACGCACAGGAATCGCACACACCAAATCGCGAGCGTGTGCTCGATTCTTGTGCGTTTTGCGTTCGCGTTTTGCGCATGCGTTTTTTTTCCGTCTTTTTGCGTTATGTTAACGCATGCGTTAACGCACCAAAAATGGTGAACGCATGCATTACCAAAACGTGAACGGATGCGCTATCGCATGCGCATCAGAAATCGCGGGAATTTTCGCATTCCCGGGAATTCCATTTTAGCGAAAATCACGTGCGCAAACGTGAATGCGAAACACGTGCGCAAACGCGCTAAAAACGCGCTAGTGTGGCCTAGCCCTTAATGTTAGTTAGTGTTAGTATTAGTAAATTTAACTGTTAGTTAATGTTAGTAAATGTTAGTACACACGAAAAATATTCACAATATTTACATTATTTTTTATTATTATTATTATTTTTTATTATTATTTATAATTAAATTTACTTTTTTAATATATAAATTTGCAGATGAGGAGGAATCGATTTCTGCTAGTGATGCAGAGGAGGGAGGGTCACCTCCACCAGCAGCCCCACCAAGGCCCCAGGGGCAGCCTCCTGTTTCCCCTTCCCCTTCCCCACCACCACCGCCAGCATCGCCAGCACCAGCATGCCAGGAGGGACCAGCACCGCCAGCACCAGCACGCCAGCAGGGACCAGCACGCCAGCGCCAGCTGCAAAATATTGCTCAGCGTCTGAGGTGCATGGAGAGAAGGCAGAGGTGCATGGAGAGCAGGCAGAGGCGCATGGAGGGGCACTTGCTCTCCATGCACAAAGACATTCTGCGCATTAAGCGCGAAATTTTAAAAAACAAATAGGTGCTGGGTTCTTTTTGTTTTTTTTTAGCACCATGTATGTTTGTTTATTATTGTTATGATTATTGTTTATATATATTTTTTTATTATTTTATTATTATTATTAATATAAATATATAAGCAGTTTTAAGCACCTAAGGTGCTTACGTTTACTAAAAAAGTTAAACTAAACAAATCTCTGTGTTTTATCTTTACAAATTACATTGGCTACAAACATAATTATTTAGGCTTTTCCCATTCCCCATTGGCTTCTCTCCCTCAGAGTATGCTTCGTGCAAGGGAAAGCTGGGAAGGAGATAGGGTTTGTAGGAACAGCAACATTGAGTAGCAGTAGATTCACTTCAGTTTGACAACATTATTGTGGAGCCAGGCAGGCTTGGCCCCTCCGAACAGACCCCATACCCCATTGGCTTCTCTCCCTCAGAATATGCTTTGTGCAAGGGAAAGTGGGGAAGGAGATAGGGTTTGTAGGAACAGCACCATTGAGTAGCAGTAGATTCACTTCAGTTTGACAACATTATTGCGGAGCCAGGCAGGCTTGGCCCCACCGGACAGACCCCATACCCCTTTGGCTTCTCTCCCTCAGAGTATGCTTCGTGTAAGGGAAAGCGGGGAAGGGGATAGGGTTTGTAGGAACAGCACCATTGAGTAGCAGTAGATTCTCTTCAGTTTGACAACATTATTGCGGAGCCAGGCAGGCTTGGCCCCTCCAGACAGACCCCATACCCCATTGGCTTCTCTCCCTCAGAGTATGCTTCGTGCAAGGGAAAGCTGGGAAGGAGATAGGGTTTGTAGGAACAGCACCATTGAGTAGCAGTAGATTCACTGCAATTGGACAACATTATTGTGGAGCCAGGCAGGCTTGGCCCCTCCAGACAGACCCCATACCCCATTGGCTTCTCTCCCTCAGAGTATGCTTCGTGCAAGGGAAAGCGGGGAAGGAGATAGGGGTTGTAGGAACAGCACCATTGAGTAGCAGTAGATTCACTTGAGTTTGACAACATTATTGCGGAGCCAGGCAGGCTTGGCCCCACTGGACAGACCCCATACCCCATTGGCTTCTCTCCCTCAGAGTATGCTTTGTGCAAGGGAAAGCGGGGAAGGAGATAGGGTTTGTAGGAACAGCACCATTGAGTAGCAGTAGATTCACTGCAATTGGGCAACATTATTGTGGAGCCAGGCAGGCTTGGCCCCTCCAGACAGACCCCATACCCCATTGGCTTCTCTCCCTCAGAGTATGCTTCGTGCAAGGGAAAGCGGGGAAGGAGATAGGGTTTGTAGGAACAGCACCATTGAGTAGCAGTAGATTCACTTCAGTTTGACAACATTACTGCGGAGCCAGGCAGGCTTGGCCCCTCCAGACAGACCCTGTACCCCATTGGCTTCTCTCCCTCAGAGTATGCTTCGTGCAAGGGAAAGCTGGGAAGGAGATAGGGTTTGTAGGAACAGCACCATTGAGTAGCAGTAGATTCATTGAGTTTTGGACAACATTATTGCGGAGCCAGGCAGGCTTGGCCCCACCGGACAGACCCCATACCCCATTGGCTTCTCTCCCTCAGTGTATGCTTTGTGCAAGGGAAAGCTGGGAAGGAGATAGGACTGTTGGGTCTCAAGATGCGTGAATACAGGGGTGGTTAACTACAAGAGCTAAACCACCATGCTGAAATCCACACACAGAAAGCTCAGAAAACTCTCTCCAACTCCTAAACTGTCAGGTCTCCACTAAATACACTCCAACACACTGACTAAATGGCACTGGTCGCATTGCCTTTTATACCCAGGGGGCTGGCAATGCTCAAATTAGCTGCCATTTGGTGATTTTGGACATGTGGGCACTTTTTTTTTTAAATTCGATGATTTTCGAATGTTCGAACGTTCGAACGTTCGAACATTCGATAAATCATCGAAAGTCCGGGAAATATCGAAAGTCCGCGTCCGGGATAGTTCAAGAAGTCCGGGTCCGTCTGGAACTCGAAAGTTCGGCTCGAACTTGGGTTCGAGTTCGAGTTCTATGCCATCCCTACTCATGGCATGCAGCCCTAATGCTGTACTGCAGATATCAGCTCTGTTTTACTTCCTTACCCGAAACAATTTAAATAAAATATGACTTATACATGGAGATACATTTAGAGGCGAACCCCTCCTGATCTGGAGTTTACGTCACACTAATGGATGTTATATTGGTTTGCATGACTTAAACACCTTCATTGCAATGTTATATGCACTCTATTCTGACACTTTTTATTGCCAGCTAATGGTGCATTGGACTAATAGACTTTTATGTATAATCCTATAGTTTGAAAATTCATGATTCAATTGTCAAAATGTATAAAGTTTTGTAACAGTCATTTTAAGTCCGAAACAAATTTCCCAATCATGTGCAGTGCAGTGATTTTGACAGTCTGTAGAGGATCCTAGAAGTCAATATATTGCAGTGGTTCAACAAAATGACAATGAGGGGATGGGAATTGTGTTTTTGTTGTCCGAAATTGCTACAACAGAGTATTCAAAATAGAGTAAAGCCCCTATACATGGGATCCACTTTCCAATTCATGAAACGCTCGAAAAGTTGAAAAACGATTTCAGCTTTTCTGATCAACCACTTGACAATGTCAAGCGGCTAAATGGAAAAACAAGGATCGGGCCAGGAAAAAATTTTGCTGCTGACGCCATCTTCAGTCCCCATCTCTCCTCCATGTGAATTCTGATCCAATTTTTTACGCATTTTAGCGCATTTTTAACAATTAGAATGTGAGGCATGAAAGAGTTTTAGAGCAAAACAGTATCCAACAAATTTTAAAAAGAGGGAAAACTTAAGGGTACCAGTAACTAAAATCTCAACAAACATATAACAAGCTGTGTCTGGTCTCTCTGCTGTGGCTGCTGGGTGATTTATGAAAATAACTTGAGCTCTGTATAGTTATAGTGTGTCAACTTTCTTACCTGTTACTTTAAACTGAACGGTCCTTCTGATTAGTCTACCTTCATACTTGATTTCACAAGTATAATTTCCCCCATCTTCTTTTTGCACGTCTTGTATCAAAAGACTGCTTCCCTTTTGTATAATCAAGCTTCGCCATTTCTTTGGCTTACATTCCTGCATAAGAAGCACAATTAAACAGGACATTCAGTCAATTGAAATGCATGAGTTCCTTAGCTTATCTTTTGGTTTTGTGCTGTTTGCCCAGATAAAGCTAGATCATGGATTCACAAAACAGTGAAGCATAAATATCAAAGTTCTCAAAGACAGTTTTGTTCTGAAAAAGTAAGATACTTGAAATAAAAAAATAATGTGGGTTTTATTACACATGATAGTTTTTGTTCTCAAAATTCCGAATACTTTGTTTCTCAGGAAATATGAAAGATAAAAAAATACTGGTAAAATAACAAAAAACAATTACTGCCTTGATTTAGTTAGCATTGAATTATACATCTTTATAATAGTTGGATTCTACTATTCCAAATGGTCTTTCAATTCTATTAACCAAAAGAAGAGTCAGCAAATTCATGCTAATTCCTTTTAAAAGTGTTTTTTTTTTTTTTTTTTTTTAAATCATATTCGTATTTTACAGCTAATGCCAATAGATGCTTATGTGAGGGATGTCAGCTTAATTGCACTCATTTTAGACTTGACCGTTTGCAGAATAGATGAAAACCTTCACCAACTCATAACCAGCAAGAAATTTAGCATACTCAGGATTCACAGTCTATTCTGCATACAATCTCTAAGCACATTTAATGGGGCGGAATTAATAAGAGGTGCAAAAGTTTTCCAGCGCTATGAATCAGCAGCAGCCAATCAGGTGTTAGCAAATGTTTTCTAATTGCAATAGACCAGTAAATAGCTATCATTTGATTGGTTGATGAAAAATAATATTACAAGCAAGTTATTATTAAATAAGCCATATCTTTCATGTTATTTTATTTATTTATTTTTTTACTTACAAAAATAAATCTGGTTTGTGAATACAGGAAGGGGATTCGAGCAGCCAAGATGTTATATAAACACAAACAGGAAGATTTACTCAGAGCCACTATAGCTGTGGGTAAATCTCCCTTCCAGAGATTTAATACAGGCTTTGTGGGTCTGGGTAAATTCTGAATGGGATTTAACCCGTGTGTGACTTTAACTTTAAATAGTCATGCTAAAAATGCTACAAGCAGGTATTGAATCACTTGGGGCAGCTGTGCTGGTTCCTTTTGTGATACCAGAGAAGGCACCGCAAGCAAGAGGTTAAAGCTACGCTAACTGGAAATGAATAGAGATGGCCGAAACCCACTAGTTTCGTTCTGGATTTCCGGATCTTGGGAAAATACCGAAGATCTGAAAATCCGAAACCTGAACGAATTTTTGATAATTTTAAAAGTACGAGGCTATTTTCGATAATTTTCGAAAATAGTCTTGAACGTTCAAAAATGATACGATCGGAGATCATTTTCGAAGGTTCCGATCATATTTTTGAAGATTTTCGAATGTTCGAGGCTATTTTCGAAAATTTTCTAAAATAGCCTTGAACGTTCGATTTTCGAAAATACAATCGGAAACTCGAAAATGATATCCAATTGTATTTTCGATAATTTTCGAAAATAGCTTGGAATGTTAGAAAAATCAGAGATCATTTTCGAGTTTCCGATCGTATTTTCAAAGATTTTCGAACGTTAGAGGCTATTTTCGAAAATAGCTATTTTTGGTTCTTGAAAATACGTTCCAAAACTCGAAAATAGTCTCCGTCGTATTGTCGATAATTTTCAATCGTTCAAGTGTATTTTCAATAATTTTCGAAAATAGCCCCGTACTTTTGAAAATTATCGAAAATATCTTCTGAAGTCCCGAAATCCGGAGGATCCGTCCGGATTCCGACGGATCTTTCGGATTTTGGAACCGATTGGTTCCCTGTCGAATCCGGATCCCATCTCTAGTAATGAAATGTTCTTTTATTTTGAAGAGGTTTAAATTTTGCCCATATCCTTATTCTGCAGCAGCCAGTCAGATGTCAACTTTTTACTGGTCTACTCCAGCTAGAAAATGTCTTATTACATCTAATTGGTTGCTGCAGATTAAGAACACGGAACCTTCCGCAACTTTTATAACATTATTAAAGCCTAAGCTTTTTTGTTAAAGGGGAACTGTGGTCTCCAAACAAGTTGAGTTTCCAACCTTTAAAGCGAGCCATCAACCACCTCTCTACGTGCTCCACAGCCCAAGATATAAACAAATGACTGACTAGAAAGTTAATGGGTGGGAGGCTGACATGTGACATTCCTAAGGCTTCTCCTGCACAGTGCCACTGGCGAGCACAGCCTCAGACTCCCTCAGTGTGTGAGGGAGACAGGAAGTCCCTCCTCTTCTCTGCTGAGTGAAGGACCTGCAGCTGCAGAGAAGGTAAGGGAATCTACAGCCCTTCTCTCTCACTATGTGAAAACAGCCTTTTCAGACAGAGTTCTCACTCTGCTGGAAAAGGCTGTTTCCACAGAGTTTACGGGGGGGTTAGGGGGGTTTTCGGAGTGGCCCACAGCACCTGTGAGCGGGTGGGGCGTAGGCACCCATGAGTGGGCAGGACCACGGCACCTGCGAGTGGGCAGGGCCTAGACACCATGAGTGGGCGGGGCCACATCACCCGTGAGTGGGCAGGACCACATGGGGCTGTAAGGGAATGGGCCATGGTGGGCCTGCAACTGGAGGGACCATGGGGTCCATGAGTGGGAGGGACCAGGGGGGCTGCAAAGGGGAGGAGACACAGGGCAGATTGACTGACAGGTTTCAGAGCAGGAAGCAGGAAGTGCAGGGGACCTGGTGATGCTGCTGCCATATCACACACAAAAATGTAAATATCTTCAAAACTATGTAAAATAAACAATGGAAATAAATTGCAAAAACTCTCAGGAGAGCAATTCCTATCAATTTACCTAAAGTCATTTTTGGACCACAGTTCCTCTTTAATTCAGAATATGACACAATAATGTCAATAAATACTAGTAGGATGGATTTTGTTAGAGCATTGTATATAAATATAGTTACTGGTTATAGTTAACAATAGCAAAAAGATAAGGGGAGCTGATGACAACAAAGAATTTTATACTAATAATATTTTCGAGACAGAAAGCGTTGTATCTGTTTGTAAAGTAAACTCTATAAATAAAATCCACATCTATATATATTAAGATTTTGCTTTGATTTAAAGGGCAAGATTTAAAGGAAAGAATGGCCTCTTTAAAATATGTTGATATATCATACTTTGTCCTATGAATTCATTACTGTATGCCTGCTATGCTTCTAGATGCTTCATGGAAACTGAGCAATTTAGAAACCTGTACTGAGCCTGGGCATGCTCAGAAGAGGCAGATAGGGGATTAACATTCAGTCATTGGCTGTGATGTCAACTGTCAAATCCAAAACTGACTAACTAGAAGAACCAGGAAGCAGAAACAGGGGCAACAGGACATTGTGCAGGATTTCAGGTTAGACTTATATATTTCAGATTTCAAAGTTTTACAGATTAGGGTTTTGGGGGGTGATTTACCTGTATGTAAGTTTTCATTTTAGGGCTGGACTGTCCCCTTTAAATATAATGTATTAGCTGCACAGGGACCTGACCTAACCCTTTGCATTTGAACCTTGAGCTGGCTGTCAACACATGAACTGTCACAAGCCTGCAATTTATCTCTGTGCATTAGATTGAATAAAAACTTAGAGGGAACGCAAACAGCCACACATGTGCAGTTGTGGTACTAAGCAGCAACGCACAAGTTTGTTCCGAACGGCCATTTCAGCCAGCTATCCTTTGAGCGCTCAGTCAGGTTTTGTTGATGATGACCCTGGGTTGGATCATCAATGACGCCAGACCGATCAGCCTTTCGCCCAACCGGATAACTGTAAAATTATCTTTATCCATCGCCCCAATTGTACAATCCTATTGACTACATGTATGGCAACCTTAAGGTTATCAATAAGTAATCAATAGAGGATTTCATGTTTTTGAACTATCATTCTCCTCTAATTTAGGCTGAAAGCAGCATTCTATAAACGCTCAAGCAAGTGGTGACCGCACAAAAACATCAGCATAAATATAAGTTGTAAGAGTAGCAGGAGGTATAATTGGATTGAGACTTGCAGTCCTTGGAAAGTGCATTATCCTCAAGCTGACACACTGCCAGATTCATGCACTATCTGCAGAAGCACCGAAGAGTGATTCATTATCTTGTGGAATACCCATTGCGAGGGGCTTGGAATTAAACTCCCAGCTGACTCTGTAGATTTAGTTTTATTTACATGTTCATGGCTGAGACTTGCACATGCTAACTCCTGTTGCTTATTGTCCCAATCTGCTATTTCGAAATGTAACATGCTGAACCAGTACAATAAGGGTATTTATATTCACTGGACACAAATGTAATGTGTCCCTATAACTCGTAGTTGGAAAAGCTTTTGGCTGGAGAATCATTTTACTGAACAGGCTTGTCAGGGTTTTCTCATTTGTTTTCCTTACTTCTCTCTGGTGCTCAGTGCTTAAATGCAGCAATGTCTCTTGTAACTCAAACAGAGACTCGGAAGTCTCTGTGCAGCTGTGTTTAACAGTTTTCTTTATGTGGACAATCAATAAGACATCTGTACTTGAGTATATACTTCAGTCATGGGCTCTGAGTAATCCTATTATTTCTGCCAATGTACTGTATGCAAAATATCTAAGGATTTCACAAGTCAATTGCCAGAGACCAAATACTTATGTATAGGTGAATTCAATGCATGTGAAATGCACATTTAACTAAACAAGCAGTATTATACTCCCCTTACTGGAGATAGATACCCTGAATAATGCCCATCACAGTCTAATAAGAGAAACCTTATTCTACACCAGAAGAACAAAAAACCTCCAGTGGATGGCCCCCGCGTCCCCTAAGCTAAGCACATGGAAGACACTGATTACCAATATGCTCCCAATGCTCAGATTGGTGTATGTGGTATGTGTCTGTCTGGATAAATTTAGTAGTATCTGAGCAATAAGCACCTTTAGATTCTTTAAACACTCCGCTGAACATGAACATGACAAAGATAACTATGTGGTCATAGGAATCTGACAAGGCTGATATTTTTATCATGTTACACGGAACCCCACCTCCTCACCCATCTACCCCACTCCTCCTTTATATAAGAACCCAACTTACTTCCATAACAAATTTACAACATATTTAAAGGGCATGTCCACCCCCAAAACTATAATTTAACCCACTACTGGCCCCACTCTGTAGTGTAATAAAATCCTTACCTCACATCCCAGCTCCAAATGGCTCTCCTGCAATGTTCCCCATAAAAAAATGGCCACCAGGAGCTTATAGGACTCTGCCTCCTGTCTCCCCTCCGGGAGAATTTTGCCATGCGCACTGCAGCCCTCCCCCCCCATCCTCTCGTTTTAGTCTCCCTCCTCATAGCATAAATCCCTTTTTATATATTGTAGGGCTTCCTCCCTCAGCCCCAACCGCATTATTATAATTGCCAGAATCGCCGATCTTTACTGCCTCTCAGCCAATCACAGACGCGGCTGCCGGTCCGGCCCCCTGCTTGCAGTTCCATGCAAGCAAAAGGCCGGGCAGTGCGGCGGAGGATAGAGGGAAGGTAAGTAATCTATAGAGGGAAGGTAAGTAAAGATCGGGGGAGTTTCTGGCAATTATAATAATGCGGTTGGGGCTGGGGGAGGAAGCCCTACAATATCTAAAAATTGTTTTAGAAGGGTGGACATGCCCTTTAAGATTCTGCATGCCCTTCTATTACCTATAACCTAAGTTATCCCCTTCCTTTACTTTATCCGAGTATCAAGCAGATTTGTAACTATATAAGACTTTTTCCCTTTTTCTCGAAGCAACTATCTATATCCTTCTGACATTTTATACAATTATTCCATTTCCTGCAACTCTGTATATGTATGATGCATATGTATACGGATGTAGTTCAACTGTGTAAATAAAGAAACAAGTTTAAAAACAACAAACAAGCAGTATTATGGGCTTGTAGGACAAAGACTGAAGGCATCTTAGCTTTGGGCCTTAAACCCGCAGGACTCCCCAGTGACATATTTTTAAATATTAATCCTTTTTTGAGCCCTGTGTCATTTTAGTTCTTGTGTCCCTGATATATTTACCATACTGTCACAATTTCACAGTCCACATTTATCAGTATAGCAAATGCCTGTCTGCCTGCTTCTCACACACATGAGCAGTACAGGGGGACAATATTTTGATTAATAGTTTTCAGCTCATTTCATATATTTACATTATATTATTATGTAAATAACTGCAAGTGGCAAATGAAACCCAATCAGTAGCATACATTCTGATGAATAACAATGAGTTGCACTTAAAGGGTATGTACACTGGGAATTTGTTTTTTTAAATTGACCATTACCAGAAACTATAATTCTTCCCAACTATCACTTTTTTGTTGATCTATCCCCTATTTCTTTAGATATCCAGTCTGAAACATCTTACATTTAACAGTCAATCAAGTGCCTTAGTGTTATAAACTCTTCTGTTATGTATAGTTTTGCTGTAGCTAGCATGGTGACAGTTAGTACGTGAACTGCATGGTGGGAAATTCCCTCTCCCAATGCTACCTCATTGGGATTACTGAGCATGCTTGCCCTTACAGAGAGTCAGATAGTCTGACAGGGGGCTGGGGGACTGAGTGACTAAGCTTGAGCAAAACAAATACTGGATTGTCCTACAGCAACACAATTATATCAGAGTAAGTACTGCCTACATGTATTCATTTATTGACTGAAATGATGCAAAGTCATTTTTTCAGTGTACAATTCATTTAAAGTGTTTCTATACTCTTATTTTCAAAAAAGATCCCACTACTTCAAAAAAAAATTTGGATTTTAAATCTGAGCTGTAGATTCTGAGAAATCATCAATACACATTCAGGGTAAGACCTGTCACTCCTGAAGCAGAAATTACAATATGTGACCCATTCATGACCTTACTACGATCTTCGGCTGCCTGCCAGCATACTTTCTGAATCAATTGGGAAACTCAGCAGAGAAAATAAGGCAGGGGGAGGGAGGGGAGATGTGTTAGCAGAGCAGTGTCCATGGTGAGGCTGTGCAAAACTAATAAGTGTCACAGAAACTACAAGGATAGGTGGGGGCAAGTAGTAGCACTCATTAACATTAATAATTTAATGACAAAGCAATCACAGATAAATGTTTGAGTACCACTGTTTTACTTCTCTCGAAGTGTAGTTTCAGATAATGTATGAAAAAAGTTGTTTGAGTGAGAATAGTGACCCTTCAAAAACTAAACAGCCAGCCATAAAAAGTCAATGGGTAACACTTATAAAACCCACATTTGAAAAACTGTATGTTCACTGTGCAAGCTTTAAAAGAACAAAACAAAAATGTTTAATGCTCAATCTAGTTCACTGTAGCCACCCTGTTTGTAGGCTACCCCTTCTCACCCCCACTATGTCAGCTTACTATAAAAAGAATCTGAAATTTACATACAGCCCTTCGCTTCCGCGGCACTCTGCATTGCCTGCAGCCACTTCTGTGATTTGCCTTTTCGGCCAATCACAGACGCGGCTGCCAGTCCGGCCCCTGTTTCCAAGTTCTGGCAAGCAGGGAGCCATATCACAGTGCCGCAGGAGCAAGGGATTAGTAATATGACATAGCGGTTGGGGGTGGGCAGGGGTGCCCTACAACATATGAAAAAAATATTTTTAGGGTGGACATGCCATTTAAGGCTTTTTAAAAAAAAAAAATTATGAACATGTACATGAAACTAAAACCCCTATGATTTTTATTATACACGCAATATGGGACCCTGAAATGTGACCTGATCATCTTTTTTTTGTCATCCAAATCCCTTGCCACTTTTTCTGGACAAGATATCTGCTTGTAAAAGTGGTTTTGATATCTGTGAGAATAACAGTTTCCACATTTTTAGGGGTGTTATGCCAACTGTACATACAAAATGGGATATTAAATTTTAGACTTAAAATAGAATTGACCAAAAATTCACAAACTAAAAATTATTAGCCAGTAGTATCCATTTTTATATTTCTTAAAGCCATAGAATATAAAAAGTGTACATAATTGTAAACAATAGTTAAACATCAGGAAGCCCTGGATAGTACCACAGGTTGAGAGGAGTGGCAGCATGACAGGGCAGGCTTTGAAGGACCAAACAGTTGGTTTGTTCTAAATAAAAACAGGAAAAGGGGAGTCAAAAGGTTGAGAGCATTAGCAAGGGCAGGCATGGAAGTGATAAAATGTTTGGGGCACCAGGAAGTAGTCGCCATTTGGATCCTAACAGCTGAAGGAGCGTGGGTAAAAAGCATGGCTCATCTGGATCAACTAATATCTCTGAAAACCATAGAATATAAAGGAAGTGTACATAATAGTAAACCATTGATAAAAGAATGTTACCTTGTACCATGCTACCTCCAAATCTTCATTTGGTGTTCTATAATCATCAATGTCAGGACAAGTTATTTGTTTCCTTTTTGTCACTTCAGCTTTCTCCAAATATCGAATTGTGCTGTTGAAACAAAGGCCTGCCTCGTTTTCTGCCACCGTCAGGGACATTGATACTTTCATGCAGTATGTGGAGTTTCTGAAACGAGTCAGAAGAAATGAAAACCAGCTGTTTAATGTATAATGAGGACATTTAATCAAAGCTGCCCCTCCCCCATCACATTGATCATGCTAAAACATCCTGTAACCACTTCTGAACTTCCTTTAAATCAAAACCAAATGGATAATTTGATAGAGTCATATACATAATCAACAAATGAATTTGTAAATCATCCATTTGACATATGAAGTCATATTAAGGTTTTGGAATAAATAGTTGGATCAATCTTGGTAAATGAATGCAATTGGTTTAATAAATTGGCCATTGCATTTTAAACCCAGCTGTTATACCAAATTTCTTTCTTTAGAGTGATTCTAACCAGCTGAAAGTCTGTGCTATGTGCATTGCCTCATAGAGTCTGAGTCTTCTTTTCCTTTCCTCATATATGCAACTAACTATACTTTAGTAGAAATTTCCAATGTAACTATTAGGGGATTTAGTAATATGGTTGCAGTTCAGGGTAAATCCAAATGGGTCTTACCCAAAGTATTAGCTGGCTCTTTCTAGGTTTGATCAAGCCAAGTGAATCTGTACTCTTCCCAAAGTATGGTCTGTTCATATGCTTATTTTCAGGAAAAGTGCTTTATAGCCATATTTTATAATGTATGAAATGAAATTATGATTGCGGGTACCCCTGAGAGGTATGTCATAAGTTGTTTCTGTGTTTGGACAGAACATGCAGGATCCTGGAGGCAGCCCTTTTTTATTACAGATCCTCACTGACAGCTGCCTACCTTCTTGACATCTTCCTGGCCCCCTGATTAAAGTTGGTCATACACTACCTTGACATTACACCGATTAGACATTCAATCAAAGATGAATTGTCGAGTGGAGCGGCGTTTTTATGACATTTCCCATCTGGGTCATGTTTATGTCATGTTTAGGCCAGGCGGTTGTTTCAAAATCTCTCCAATGTCGGGAATTAAGTTTATAGTGTATGGGCAGCATAAACTTCATCTGGGAAAGAATAATTCACTACCTAAGCCCTTGTTATTGACTGCAATGCTAGAGGGAGGGGAGACTGGTTCAGTGGACTGTGACTGTGTGAAAAACAGAAATGCTGTAAAAATATGTAGGGCAGTTACTTTTAAATGGCAGCAGTAGGAGCAGGCACTGTAAGGAGTTTCTTTTTATTTTATATGATATTGTGGTGTTGGTCTTTTTATTATAAATGATTATAGATGTCCTTTAAACAGGAGAGTCAGCTACTAAGACACAAAGCACATAACAGGGGCTTTTACATCATAAAAGGCGAGTACTAGTAGGTTAGGACCCATCTGCCGAAAGCAACCCAGCATGATAACTGGGCTTAAACTAGACTAAAAGACCAACTGAATAAATGAATATCCAAAGGGAAGGAAAGGCTTTTAAGCAGCAACACAATGGGAAAATAATATGCTATTTCATTTGAGGTAAATTGCATGGGCAATAGTATTCTGTTTATATATATATATATATATATATATATATATATATATATATATATATATATATATATAAATGGTGTAGATCCTCTGCACACCCTCAGCAAACAGTCACCCCGGTGCATCCGAAATGGGGTACACAGCATACGAAGAGGTCGGAGCACACGTGGGATTTAAGAGACAAGTGGCATTTATTAACTCGTGAACAACATAGTCAACGCGTTTCGGCCATCTTGTGGGCGGCCGTCGTCAGGATTACAGAGTCATACGTGAGGTAAGAATAAATACATAGTAAACACAATCCCAATAAAATTACTAATATCAGGGGGCTTCAACATCTGACAAAAAACATGGAAAACTGGAGCAACAAATCACTATATCAAATATAGGATATAAGAAACCATATCCATAAGATAGGGTAAACAATCTGCAAAAAAGGAGGTTAAGATAGAACAAAATCACACGAGAACCACCTCATCAGAGAAAGCATGACAGGGACCATAATTCATTTAAACCCATAGGGGACAATGTATTGAGATATTTTATCCAACAGGCTTCAGTGCGAAGTAGGGCACGGTTTCTGTCCTCACCATTTTTTTGAATCTGATGGTCGATGGCCATCCATTTAAGGGTGGCCAAAGGGTGACCCATGCGAGCAAAGTGCTTAGCCACTGATTGTTCACCATACCTACCAGGGGTAGTATCAAGAGATTTGTCATGGCTAATGGCTGTCAGAGCATTTCTGATAGCCAAGCAATGATTGGCCATGCGTTCTCTGATGGTGGTCGTAGTCTTTCCAACATAGTATTTCCCGCATGGGCAGGTAATAAAATAAATAGCGAATTGGCTCAGACAATTGAGTCGATGCTTAATTCTTATTCTTTGGCCCCTTTGGGGATGAGGAAAATCATGTCCAGTGATAACCTAACGGCAAGCCATACAACCTTGGCATTTAAAGCATCCCATCTTGGTATTGGAAAGCCATGTCCCAGAAGCCTTCATTGGCTTGTCCTGAAAGTCCATTTTTACTAGAAGGTTACGTAAATTCCGACCTCTCCTGTAAGCCACAAGTGGTATGCTATTATTAAATGGAAGGTTCGTATCTTTAGATACTAATTCCCAACGTGGTTTTATACTATTGGTAAAAGTCTTACTTAGAGGAGAGAACTGACTAACGAACGGGATGGTATCGATATCTCTGTTCCTAGTAAGTGTTCCATTATGATTACTTTCGAGTTTAACGTAATTCAATGCTAAATCCATTTGTTCCTGAACCATAGTATCATCATACCCTCTCATCACAAAACGTACTTTCATCTCCGATAGTTGGGCCTGAGTGTTAGTTTCATCGCTATTATTCTTGATCACCCTCAGCATCTGTGAATAAATGATGCCTTTTTTTTGGGATAAGGGAAAGAAACTAGAGGCGTGCATCAGTGTATTTCTATCGGTCGGTTTTTTATAGAGAGTAGTGTGGAGTTCATTTTTATCCTTATAGATTCTCAAATCAAGGAATTCTATGGATTCCGAACTGGTATGGAAGGTTAGTCTTACAGGATTGTCCAAAGAGTTCAAGTACTCAATGAATCCCACGCATTCCTTCACAGTCCCATTCCAGAGGAAGAATAAATCATCTATGTACCTTTTATAGATAAGAATCTTGGTAGCACACAACGGTGCTATGTATTTCTCTTCGTATTGGTGCATGAATAAATTGGCAAAGGACGGCCCTGCGTTAGCACCCATGGCCGTACCCGAAATTTGTTGGTAATACGTGGATTCAAATCTAAAGTAATTGTTCTCCAATGAGAACATCAGGAGGTCCATCAGGAACTCAATAGGGGGATTTGCGTGCCCTGATTTACAAAGGGCTTCACGGCAAGCCGATACTCCCTCCATTTGAGGTATAACAGTATACAGATTTTTGACGTAACACGTCATCAAGGTAGTTTGGTCAACAGGGCCTGTATAGGCTTTCAAAACTTCAAGGAGGTGGCCACTATCCCTTAAATATGACTGCATGTTTTTAACCACTGGTCGTAGGTAAAAGTCCACATATGTAGAAACCGGCTTGAGCAAAGAGTCATTAGATGCAATAATAGGCCTCCCTGGGGGGGCTTCGATCGACTTTTTTTTGGCAGTGTATATATAATAGGAACTTTTAAAGTTTTATTGTATAGATACCCAGATTCTGCCTCAGTGATCCACCCATTAGACATCGCACTCTGCAATCTAATGTTTAGTACTGATTGTAATTTAGCCGTAGGATCAGCTGACAAACTTTTATATGTAGATGTATCCGCCAATTGGGCAAGTAATTCTTTTTTGTAATATGACTTGTCCAACAGGACAATAGCGCCCCCTTTGTCAGCGGGGCGTATAATCAAATTGGGGTCATCCTTCAAGGTTTGGATGGCATGATGTTCATCCTTTGACAAATTAGACCATCTTATCACAGACTGGGGGGTCTGATGTACTCTGTTAAGGTCGTCTTTCACCATTTCTCCAAATACTTTAATAGCAGGTGGCGTATTGGGTGGGTCAAAATAACTCTTAGATCGAAATGGATGTATTGAGCGTGCAGTATTTTTATATAGATCCCTCAATTTGAGGTTCCGTTGGAATTTATAAAGGTCAATCTCATCGCGGAGAGGATTATGTTTGGGCACAGGAATAAACGAAAGGCCCTTACTCAAAACAGAATATTCAGAAGGTGTTAGAGTATGTTGGCTCAAATTATAAATCACCTTTTTCTTCGGTGGTCTGGGTGGTAGACCTCTTTCTTTTCTTTCTACCGTAACCCCTTCTTGTGCGGCCCCTTTAATTTTTGTGGTGGACCTCGTAGTAACCCCTAAAAAATGAGAATCAGGGTTCCTATCTGTACGGGGATGAAGGCTATTGATACCCTCCCTTTCACCGTCAGATGTATTAGACTTATCAGAGCTATCCATGGTTTTTAATGATTTGCGATATTTATGACGATTGGTATAAGGTCGATCTGGTGTTTTGCCATATAACCAACCGTATACACGTTTTTCAGTATAGTCCAAATCAACGCGGGACACTTTTTTCTTTTTAAATGCAAGGAGATCCTCCTTGTATTTAGAGATTTGTAAATTAAGCTTTTTCGATCCAATTGCAAGATGGATCCTTAATGAGGTTATCATGGTGTATAAACTCCAAGTTTTTGATTTCTTCTTTCACCCGAGGTAACTCCTTTCCGACTTGCTCAATAACTAAAAGTAGAAGGTCAAAGGAGCAGCGATTTAATATGCCACACCACTTCACACAAAAATCAGGGTCGTATCTCCCGATCGTGGGCACATTACGGATTCTGAAACCTCTGGGCAATTTTCTCGACCTGTGATAGTCAGACAGGAAGACTCCGTGCATGTGAAGATCGATCTCCTTACGTTGCAATCTAAGTAATTTAAAAAAGTTATCCCGATTGTTGGATTCGGGACTAAGTGCAATGGCTGAGTCACTGAAAAGTATTTTATCCACGTCATCTTGCGAAAAATAAAAGTCTCCTTGTGTATCTAGCTCTTATACTGGGGGTACTTTAGTCCGGGGCACTATTGCCCGCTGTAGTTTTCCTACGGACGGTTAGCACCATATGCGGTTTATCCCTTTGCCTTTGTAACACTTTTCTGGTATAGTATATGTTTTGTAGCACTTCAGTGTTTTTTGTATCTCTGGCTTTTTAGCGTTTTTGTATTGTTATATCTATTTATTGTGTCAGTAGATATTGTGTAGGGGGGGGGGGGGGGGTGGGCTGGGGATGTGTTTACTATGTATTTATTCTTACCTCACGTATGACTCTGTAATCCTGACGACGGTTCGCCACACAAGATGGCCGCGTTGACTATGTTGTTCACGAGTTAATAATCCCACTTGTCTCTTAAATCCCACGTGTGCTCCGACCTCTTCGTATGCTATTATATATAATTATAATATAATATTATATTAATATATATTATATATATATATATATTATATATCCCTTATATTATATAAGTAAATTATAAATTCATGGGGAGAATACATTTTCAGAGGTACTATGTTGGTGGGGGTGGGTAAAAGTAATATACATAGGGACAGTGTTTATGTGTAGAGATGGCTGAAACTTAGTAGTTTAGTTTTGTTTTCGAATTTCCGGATCTCGGGAAAATCCTGAAGATCCGAAAATCCGAAACCGGAACAGAGCTATTTTCGATAATTATCGAAAGTACGGAGCTAGTTTCGATAATTATCGAAAGTACGGGGCTATTTTCGTCAATTATCGAAAATAGCCTCGAATGTTCAAAAATTATCGAAAATACGATCGGAGACCATTTTCGAGTCTCTGATCGTATTTTCGGTAATTTTCAAATGTTCAAGGCTATTTTCGATAATATTTTCGATAATTATCGAAAATAGCCCCATACTTTTGATAATTATCGAAAATAGCTCAGTACTTTCAATAATTATCAAAAATAGCTCAGTACTCAGTACTCAACACATCTCTATTTATGTGTTGTTTAAGCACCAAATAAATAGTTATATCAATATTAACAAATATGTAGTAATGACATTAAAGTATATAGAAATGTAAATAAGGCAACTTTTATAAATAAAAGTACTTACATAGTCTTCACTCCTGTTTTCTAATGGAATCTTCAAAATGCAGTGTTAACCATTTATCACATTATTATTTAAGCAATAGACCCCATAGAAGCCATAAACCTGTGTCCTGAACTGATAAAATGTATAAGATTGAAACATGACAGGATAGTCTGGGTTCTTTATAGGACCTCAGATTTACCAATAGTGATCCCTCTCTAACAGAATCCCTTGTGACAGCTGTGAGTTAATGGGGAGGGTGAGTATTGAAAGAAAGATTAATAACTTTAATTATACAATAATCCAATGGATCTCCTATTGATCTATTACTGGTTGGAAATTTAAAGGGTATGTCCACCCTAAAATGTATTTTTTTATATCCTGCTCCCCCATGTCCCCCAGCCCCAACCGGGTATTTTTATATTCAGAAAGCCCCCAAACTCTTACTTACCTCTCCTCTTTCCCCCGCTGCGCTCCGGCCTTCTGCAAAATGCAAGCAGGGGCAGGACCGGCAGTCACGCCCGTGATTGGCTGCCACTCAGCCAATGCCATCTACTGCGATGGCATCTGAGTTCCGCCGGAAAGCTCCTCTTTATATAGGTTTGCAGAAATCCATAATCCGTTTCTGATTGGTCAATTTTTAATACTTGCTTTACATTAACCAATCAGATTCAGAACTTTCCAGAAATCTGATTGGTTAATGTAAAGCAAGTATTAAAAATTGACCAATCAGAAACGGATTATGATTTCTGCAAACCTATATAAAGAGGAGCTTTCCGCTGCGGAACTCAGATGCCATCGCAGTAGATGGCTGAAGAAAGAAGAAAGAAGCGTCTGGCACCATCGGCTCCGCTGAGGCTGGCGGTGCCAGCGGGCTCACTGGCGGCCGCAGTGAGTCTGCCTGGCATCGGCGACCTGAGTGGGGTTGGTGTCGCCAGCCCGAAGACGTCACGTCGGATCAAGACGCCGGCAAACACGGCCTCGTTGAGGTCGCCGGCGCCCGCCGGGGGTACTCCTGGCAGCCGCAGGGGTACCTCTCGGGGTCGGCGGCCTCGGCGGAGCTGGTGTCGCCGGGACTGAAAAAGAAGACGCCGCCCAAGGGCTCTTTTAAGAGCCGCACTGGGGGTCCCGGTTTGAGCTGCGGGACCCCCCCAAAGGCACTTTTCATGTCCCAAGGGCCCTTATAGGGCCGGGAGGGGGGGTCCCGTTTCGAGCTGCGGGACCCCCTAATCCCCAAAAGGCCCTTCTCAGGGCCCCGCTGGAGGAGCCTCCACCCCTCCCAGCGGCTCCCTCCCTTCCCCTCCCTGGGAGCGGCCGGGGCGGGGGGCTTGGAGGGTTGCCGGGGAGGGGGTGCGTGCGGGTGTTCGCGACCACCTGCTGCGGCCCCTTCCCGGCAGCCCCTCCTAGCCCTCCCGTTCCGAGATTGCCGCGAGCGGGGAACGGGTTGGGAGGGGCTGCTGGGAAGTGGTGGCGGCGGCGGCGGGTGGTCGCCGCTGCCGCCGCGGGGGGTGTGGGCGGGGTGGGCGTATGCCCCGCCCCCTTAGGAGCGGCGTCGGGAAGGGATTTTAAGTCCCTTCGCGGCGATACTATACAGTATCGCCGCGAAGGGGCTTAAAATTACCGCAGCACATCGCGGCCGCGATACATATCGCGGGAATAGCGCTCGCCGTTATAAATACGGCGATAGCGCTATTTTCGCAGCCACGGTGTGCGGCGGTAATTTTTAGGCGCTATTATCGTTGCTTTATAAATATGCCCCCTAGTGTTCTCCCTAGCATCTCCCTGTCAGCTTTAACTTGCTGTGTCAGAACTGTTCTTCTTGTTCTGCTGTTGTAATTTGTAACATTGTAGTGAGTAGAGGAGCCTGAACTAAGCTCACTCTAATTGGAAACAATGTTGTAAATGTACTGAAGGTAAAGAAAGGAGAGGGGAGGATCAGCTAAGCTAAAAGAACTGAGAAGAACAGTTTTAAAATGCCAGGTAAAAACT
Organism: Hymenochirus boettgeri; assembly: GCA_019447015.1. NCBI lineage: Eukaryota > Metazoa > Chordata > Amphibia > Anura > Pipidae > Hymenochirus > Hymenochirus boettgeri. The sequence goes on from CM033476.1 coordinate 174,253,102, forward strand.
GCTGCAGACTTTATAACAGAGGCCTCTGTGACTAGCAGCCATGAGATCACTATCCCTGCCTCTTTCTTCCTTCCACCCAACTCTCCAATTAGAACTTGAAACTCATCCTGCTGCCACTGAAAATGTTAATGGCAACAGTCTGGGAAAGTGCTGGCACTTAAAATTATTAGTAAGAATGTCTACTGGCACTAAAGGGTTAATGGAAATACCCTCCTGGCATTGGAAGTGTTAATCACAATATTCTTGGGAAGTCTGCTGGCACTGAAGGGTTAATGTCAAGACTCTGGCACTGAAAGTATTGAGTCCAATACTCTTGGAGGGCTAGGCCACACTACTGCGATTTTAAGCACCATGGGATTGCGGTCTGATCACGCTAAGGCAACAAGATGGCTAGAAACGGCCCTGATCCCTAGAGCAGTTCTTCATAACATTAAATACTATGCATCCTGAAATTAAGTATACATTAAATTATGACATGCATTAGATCCAAAAAGGTGACAGGATATACAGGGATTTGTACTCAAAAGCCACAGACAGAAATCAGCTGCTCTCCTTAAAATGTTTTTAAAGAAGTAACAGACATCTGGGTAATTTCCATGTTTCCATGGCAGCTCTCAGGAAAGCTATATCTATTAAAAGATGTTTACAGCATTCCACAAGCTAAATGCAAAACCAGAGAGCCAACTATAGACCAGTTAGAGCATTTTTGTTTTTTACAGTTTTCATCCCAGACATATAAAACATGCAATTCCAGTGGGTCAATTTATAAGAGTAGACAGGAATGTCTCAGACCCTCAGAGGAAGGAGGAACAGATGAGTGGGATGTGCCATAAGTAATGAAGTAGAGGGTACCTGGCTGGCCTGTTAACAGCAGTCAGGCAAAAAAACGTAGAGAGAGACAGGGCAGAATAAGAACAAAGCCCTGACCAAAACAAAAAGAATCCCTCTGATTATGAAATGGGGGTGGGCAGTGACAGGGTTGGTAGGGCAGTGAAGAAGAACTTGCATCTACTTAAGAATGTCTATCCTGACATAGAGGAATTCCAAGAAGCACCTATTGTAACCTACAGATGAGGACACATAATAGGAAGACGAACTGCTAGATCTGAATTCAGAATACACACAGTGTAGATTTGTCCAAAAAAGGGAAACATCCGGCAACTGGGAGAAGTTTTAAAATTAACAGTTATGTGACTTGTGACACCTCACATGTGGTTTATGTGCTGTGGTCATTGCAAATTGTTATACAAATGGGAAACAACGTAACCCCTAAAAGTAAGGATATCATAGCAGAGATCTCGCATTCATCCCTCTATACAAACATTATAAGTGAAAGGGTGCTCACTCCTCCAATATCCCAACCTCAAATGATATAAGCAATATTAGGCAATTCAAAGTAAGCCTTGCACTCCAAATGAAATGAAAACTTTTAATTAGTGACCATACATACATGTGTGACAAACACAACATTTTGGGGGGGGTGAAAAAGGGCCCCCTTCCTGGGAAAAAAAGCCACATAGGGGTGGGGATCGAGGATTAAAATTAAACAGATGAAGATCTGGTGGGTGCATTAATTGAATACACTTGCACCACATGGCCGCTATATGTGTTTAAAATATAGGTACAATGCTGGGGGACTTGATTTTAAATGCACTACATCTTTAGATTGCTAATAGGCAGAGTAGGACTCGCATTATGTTAGGGACCTTGACGTGGCATGCAAGGTTATATATTTTGGCCAAAGTGTGGTACTAACACGACATTATTATTTTATGCGCTGTGCGCTGGCAATTTTCCCTTTTTGTGTGTTTATAATATGTAATATGGTGACTATATATATATAAGACTATATATGTATAAATATATGAAATGTTAATTGGAGACCTCATTTTCTGTCAAGCTGATTATATAAGGGGCATGTCTGCCCTCCAATCACTATGCTATCTGTTAGAGCTGGAGAAAGGTACGCAATTTCCGAAACGTTGCTACTGTTGCTACAGGTGACAAGTGGATATAATAAAGCAATTGATATTTGGAAGTCCTGGGTGTTGTATCACCATTAAACTGTTTATTGAAGGAGTAATACAGCAAAACACCAAAAATACTTTATCAAGTCACTTTAATCAAGTCATTTGGCTTGATAAAGGCCTGGTACTCTGAGCCCAAACGTCGGCAGTTTGTTATGTAGCCAAATAAATATATCTGTTGTATTCAATTAGATCAACTGGACTTGAAATGTAGTTCTTGAAGACGTTTCGCTAGTCATCCGACTGGCTTTCTCAATTCAGAATGACTTGTACAAGAATCTGTGGCAATTATGAACCCTGGAAAATCCCAATTAGCATATCACAGCCAGGTGTTAAGGGTGTGATTAGATAGTGGCTAAGAGGTGTTATAGGAACGCCCAGAGTAAGGTGTTAAAACAGCATTGTACATGGCAGACAGTTGGTGTCGAACCCCCCCACCTCTATTTAGGCTTGGTTTCTTTATTAAAATCCACCAGAAGGAAGTACAAGCTTTCACAGAACACATTAATGCGGTGGACCAAAACATTAAATTCACAAGGGAAGAGGTACAAACAACAAACTGGCTTTCTTGGACTGCTTGGTAGAAGTTAAGGAAAATGGTAAACTGGAAGTAGAGGTTTACAGAAAACCAACACACACAGATCAGTATTTGATGTTTGACTCCCACCACCCTTTAGATCACAAGCTGGGGGTCATCAGAACCCAAACACAGAGCCGAGAACATCCCCACTAGCACCGAGGCGAAGGCTAAAGAAATGAAACATTCCAGAGGAGCCCTTAAAACTTGTGGATATCCAGACTGGGCCTTTGTCAAAAGAAGTAGAAGGAAAGAAAAGAACACGAATACAACAGTGAAGGGGAAAAGCAAGACAGGAGGAAGAACATGGTCATCCCATATGTAGCAGGGGTCTCCGAGAAATTAAGAAATTTTCAAAAAACATCGTATCCGTCTGTTTAAACCGAACAACACACTGAGGCAGCAATTGGTACATCCGAATACCCAATACCAAAACACAAAAAAGCGACATCAATATGCAGTGCAGTGCAGTGAAGAATGCCTGATTTGTAGTGGGGGAGACCAAACAGCAACTGCATCAACGTATGGCCCAGCACAGAAGAGCCAATTCCTCGGGTCAGGACTCAGCCGTGTATCTGCATCTTAAGGATAAAGGCATACCTTTGAAGATTGTAATGTTAACATATGGCGAAGGAACGTGATGGTTCAAGAGAGGTGTTAAGGAGGCCATTTATGTGAAAATAAAGAAACCAAGCCTAAATAGAGGTGGGGGGGTTCGACACCAACTGTCTGCCATGTACAATGCTGTTTTAAACACTTATCTGGGCGGTCCTATAACACCTCTTAGCCACTATCTAATCACACCCAACACCTGGCTGTGATATGCTAATTGGGATTTCCAGGGTACATAATTGCCACAGATTCTTGTACAAGTCATTCTGAATTGAGAAAGCCAGTCGGATGACTAGCGAAACGTCTTCAAGAACTACATTTCAAGTCCAGTTGATCTAATTGAATACAACAGATATACCATGACCTGGATGAATGAGAACCTTCACAAGCGTAGCAAATAAAGGCTTGTTTGAAAATAAATCACGAGTGCACTCGACTTCACTGATATATATATATATATATATATATATAGTTCCATCCATAAGGGAAGCACTCATAAGGGACTGGATCAATCAATAGCAAAAACTTTTATTATAGTTCAACGCGTTTCCGCCCACAGGGCCGTCATCAGGACGACGGCCCTGTAGGCGGAAGGGCGTTGAACTAAATAAAAGTTTTTGCTATTGATTGATCCAGTCCCTTATGAGTGCTTCCCTTATTTCCCTTATGGATGGAACTTTGTATTATTTTGGGAGTAGCACCAGGGCATTGATATAGTTGATGAGGGGTGCGGCCCTTTGGATATGTTTATTATATATATATATATATATATATATGCACAATAGAAGGACTGTGGAAGCACTCCTTAGGCTAAATAAGAATAAGAATTACATTTTGCGGAAGTGCTACTGATCTGGTCAAACATTTATACAAACAAACAAGATAATGCATGCACATTCCTGGGCCCCATACAATATCATATTATCTGCACACTGGCATACATTATAAACAAAGGGGTTTAAGTATACATTACTGTTGTGATCAATGAAAAGCCAGTCTGGAATGTCCTAACTTCTTTACTTTTTTTTTTTACTTTAATTATGATTAGCAAACTTTTGCATTTTTCATACTTTCACACTAGATCAATATAGCAGGCTCTCTCTCTCTCTCTATATATATATATATACTTTTTAAAAATTATTATTACTTAATTGCTCTTCTACAAGATTATAAAATTAGGACCTTGCAATAAAATCATATCTAGCAATGCCAAGAACTGAAAGGCTGTAATTGTATGTGTACATTTAAATTATGAAAATTGCAAAACACGTTTCTAAATATGCCATAGAATTACAATCAATCTCTGGGGTTACTTCATAACATGCATTAAAATTCGGCATATGTTTATAGGAGGCTTCAATTATATATATTATTTAGCAATTGTGCCATTTAAATGTTCTCTAAAAAAAGCTTGTGTGTTGAATGAAAAGGCATCTATTTCCCTTGTTTAACATTCTCATTAAGCTAAAGATACACAGTGACGTTCCTTAGAGACATCCTAACCTCAAGCTATCATCATTTAGACTCTACATAATTATTGCAAAAATTCCCAGCTGGCTACAAACTATGAACCTACATTCGTAGTTTTAGAACATTCTAAATCTGGGTATTTTGTGTCATTAAAGGCAGATCTAAATACGCTAACAATTATATAAAACATGGACATTTTTATACAGTGAGAATCATATTGACAGCACAGAAGGCTATGCATCTGCAAATGTTGAGTAATAGAGGAAGTATGTTGCTGAGCTTATCCTATAAAATGTATTTTTTTTTTAAACTCACATACTGTTGGTGCTGTTCAGTTGGGGGTCCTGATGCCATTGAATTTATGAGTGCAATTTAAAGTTATGGTTATCTAGGGAAAGATTTCATGACGGTAAAATACACATTTTAGCTTATGCAGATTTCTTCAAACAATGCTGAATGCGGCAAATCATCTTTAATGTATTGCAAAGACAGGCTCCTAGATTTAATTTCAGAAAAGTTTTTGTGAATAGCAGAATAATAGAAGGTTTAGCTATTTGGAGTAAATGCCCAGCATTCTCTGTCTGAGCTTACCCAGAAAGACATCAGGTACCAACCCACAGTGACTTATACCAGAGTGCACCAATGCAACTGGACCTTTCACAGCCCATCTGATACTGTTTAACTGATCTATTCTAGCAATAGGTAGAGAATGGAAATTTGAGCATTTACTATAGAAGGAAAAAATTACCCCATGTCATTTCCCTACCACTAAAAACTTTCATGCCTTTTTGTAAATTTCCTCACACAATTCTTGCTCCCCCTACAAACACTCACAGTTCTCCCTTACTAATAAAAGTGAAGCTGACCACCAGGACAATAAAGCAGAGCAGAAGATGCTGTTATGAATAATAATGTGACTGTGATCAACTATTTTGACTGTGATCTGCTACTAAAATGCCCTAAAGCACTAAATGCCAAAAGGACAGAAAAGTTCTCGTCTGAATTTTAAACAACACTGGACATAGTTATTTATAACTCTCACCAATGGCTATTTATACATATACATAAAATACAATACCCTTATTATATTCATTAACACATGTTTAAAGAACTCAAACAACCATACATAGCCTCTGCCTTGCACTGATTTTACACTGTGCATTGCAATACATTGTGTTATACTGTTTTACAACAGACAATATGCCTTTTGATAAAAATAGAATTATTGCAACTATATAAACTACACAAGCTGTATAATAAAATACATGCGACTGAGAAACAGGACAGCCCAATGCAATAGGCTTGGGAGGATAAGCAGAGAGATGTTTTTGTCCTCTATACAAAATATTCATTGACCTTCATTTGCAGAAGATTTTTTGATCAGTCCAAACCAAATAGGCGAAATGCTTCCAATATTCTAAATTACCCGGCAACAAAGGACCCAATTGAATATGAATGGATTGGCACAAACAGTATTTCAATAATGTGATTCTTCCATCAGTCAGCAAGTTATTCAGGGCTGATTAGGCAATAGATGCTTAAAGTAAATAGATCTGAATACCATCTAGCAGGTATCCATCCAAATGAGCTGGACACAATCTGAAAGATTTTATGACAGCTTCTACTGTTTACTTGAGAAATATGATAAAGACCAGGTATTCAGAAGTGCTTTGTGATATAATGACTGCCAAAACATCTTACGCCATATTGCAGAGCAGGTGTTTCTTTTTTTTAAATAATTTTAAAAAGCAAAAGGTAATCAAAAGGAGAAATTACATTTTAATGGTTCTGATACTTCATCACAATAACAGAAATTTGTACATCTTGCTATATCTACAAAGGAATACCCTTATTATGGCATTTTTCTCCACTTGAAAACTGCGTATAATTATCAAATTTGTTTGAAAGATGGAAAGCATTTCATCTTAGCAGAATATGTGGTCTTTCAGACATAATTACATAGACACATTTCCACACCCCCTGAACAGTGAAACTATCAAAATGATAATGAGTGTATTGTTTCCTATTAGATTGGAAAATATAGAATCTTGTGCAAAGCAGAGAGAGAGACGTGTATATGAGGAATATATGAGTCTCCATGTAGACATAATTTAGGGCTTTTTCATGCAATATCTTTTCATGTATTTATGTCATTTTAACTACTTATTTCTTATAACAGATGGTAGAGAAAAGCTTCACTTGTGAATAAGCTTACAAAAAAGCAAAGTTACACAAAACATAAATTTATGGAGGGATGGGAAGCCCTGATGCATCTAATCTAAAAGAAGTTTTAACATTTCTATGCATGTCCAGACTTTCTTTTTATCACATCTGTGACTGTGAGCTGTATTTTCACTCTGCTTGATTCTTTTTACTATTTTACAATGGAACAGAGCCTTCTAATAACAGAAGGCATCTTGCATTCTCTTGCTATATGAATAGCATTGCCCACAAAATCTAAGGGGTAATTTCTCATTCCCAGGTGTCCCAGAGTTAGGGGTGGAGATATGCAAAATTTCTCCTTTATGTCCTATGGCTAAAGCATGTGTCCAGAACTGCTGGCTTATTAACATGCAATGCAGCCTAATGGTATAAAGCCATTCATCTGACCTGCAGACCTGAAATGTTTTGATCTTGTTAGATCCCTTCAGCGCAAGATACAGATTCATTCATGGCTTTATGGGGTAGGACTTGGGTGCACAATATACCAGGCAGCTAGTATATAGTGTAAGGTGAGGTGGGCCAAAAGGAGCAAAAAAAAACCTCTACAGAACATAAAAATGGAAGAGAGTCTTCTTATAGCAGTCTCATGCTATATAACAAGATCGAAACATGTCTTGTCTGCAGGTCAGATGATTGGCTCTGTACCATAGGTTTTATTGCATGTTAATAAGCCAGCGGTTCTGGACATATGCTTTAGACATAGGACATAAAGGAGACATTTTGCATATCTGCGCCCCTTAATCTGGGAAACCCGGGAGAAATGACTCCTTCAGGGAGATTCACCTGCGAGCAAGTGCTCTGGGCCAATCTCCCGTAGCGGATGTCCCAGAGGCTGAGCAACTCTGGGTGCATCTCACCCAATAGTTAGTATTTAATGCCAGCTATCAGCAGTCTCCAGTAAATAGGCTTGCGACGGCTGCGTGAGTGATTCTTCCAGTACTCACACAACCGCTGCAAACCGAGGCTTAAAGTCCTGCTAACCAAACGTAAATCGGTTAGCACGACTTTAGGAGCTGAATAGAACACTGTTTCTTAGATTGTGTGGGCAATGCTATCCATATAGCATGAGACTGCAAAATACCTTCAGTTATAACAAGGCTTTGTTACATTTTTATGTTCTGTGGAGGGCTTTTTGCTCCTTTTGACCCATCTCACCTTAAGCTATATAGCTGCCTGGTATGCTATGTTTCAGTGAAGGGTATGTGGTCCTCAGGCTACCTGTTGCACATTAATGAAGTAACACAATGTTTTTGGAAAGGATATGGATGCATATGTATCTGACCCACTAAAACCTAAAACTTGCCAATAGTTTCCAATCCACCACTGTTGAACCTGCGTGTACTGTTAAATCACAAAATAAGGCCTAGAACACGAGGCGATATTTTAGCCCAGTTGATCCCCCGGGCGCGATATACTGTAAATATAAACTGTAAAAGTCAGCCCCTGATAAGAATATAAAATACATGGACAAAGTAAGTTTTTATTTAAACTCAGTTGTTTGTTCTAGTAATTTATGATGACACTAACCTTATTCTTATCTGCTTATTCTCCATTTAGTGAGCTGTTAGAGGGATTGTTTTTCCTTTTAGTGCCTATCTGACATTATCAGTCGCTAGCAGCACCAAAGCTTGCCTCATTACCAAGGTCTATCTTTAGAGATCCCTCCCTTTATTTGTTTTTCTGTTAGATCACATCCAGCCATCACAAAACTAATTCCTTATATACAGCAATCCTCATTTTATCTTTTATAGGCATTCTACTCAGTCAAGACTCTAAACATTAAATCATTTCCATTTATTTCCAAGCACATTTTCCGCTGATATTTGTAAAGTCCAATTCATAAATCCTTAATTATATCAAATATCATTATTATAAAGTGATGCAATAATATTCCTATAGTGGGGCATGTTTAATCAATGGGGTATGTTTGAAGGCTACCATAATTTAATTGACTTGTCAGCAAGAAAAGGGATCAATGATACCATGGCTGTTACAGGATGAATGGCCTGTCCACTAATGGAACTGTCTGGAAAAGGGTTAGGGTGGGACTATTGTTGTCTCAAGGTTAGTGATGGATCATGCATCAAGGAAAACAATAGGTGTTTTGACCATAGGTTAAAACAAGCACTTTTGGTGCAATGCCTAACACTCTTTTTTTAGATACTTCCTTTGCCTAGAGCATCATTGTACTTATTTCTTCCAGAGCACCAACAATCAATCATTATAAAGTCTGACAATTCTATAACAACAGGAAAGATTGGTTGCATGATTTAGGCTGAGTTGGTCTGTACTAAAATAGCAGTAAATTGCTAAATTTAGGTCCATAGAGGGCCCTGTCTGTAGAAGATGAAAGAAGCATGTAAAACCAAGATAAATAACCTGCCTACATACAGTCTGCTTATTCTATTATATAAGTTTAATCCCTACATTATCCACATTATATCCTATGAACGTATCCCAATATTATTATATATCAGCCAGTAGAGATGGACCAAGTTTGGATGTAAAGTTTGTTTGGTATAAAAACATTTCACATATTCCTTGGGGTACAGGATAGATGGTGGTAGGACCCTCCATCACCAACTAAGGTTGAACTCTATCAACTAAATGCAATTTTCCCTCTGTGTTTGCAGGTTGCAATGAACAGTGAATTGGAAAAATGCACCTGATGTGTTTTGGGAAGGATAAAATGTGTTTCCTGGGGGGGGGGTTGTCTCTTTGTAAATGATCCCTAAAGATGGGTTAAAATAGTCCCCCAGTGTTTTCAAATTATTCATCCACTAAGTACAGTCATAGCCATGCTTTTTATTCATTATTTGAGCATACGTGGTCACAGTGAGTAAAGTTTTCAGATATTTTCCCTTTCCCGGGTAATATACGGTATAAGAATTATAAGCGCTAGCTGGGTTTACACTTAGCAGCAGCTAACATTGCGGAGAACGGTGTCCATTGATTTCAATGGCATCGCTATGTGATAATGCACTGTATCGCAGCTCATAGGTGTGAATGTTGCTGTTCACTAATATGTGCAAAGTCAACACTTGACATTGCACCAAAACCTCCAACAGTCCAAAACCTCCAACAGTGTGAACAAGCCCTTACAAATAAGGCATAGCTGATCATGAAATTACCATGATTCCAATGCATGTTTACATTAACATTTCCTGCATTGAATTTTCTTGCATTTCTATCTTTATGAATTAAATTAAAATTGACTAGGTCTCAAAACACAGAATAGGACATAGTAACTGTGATTTCTATTATAAATGCCTGTCATTGCAGATAACAATTTATAAACACTGTGCAAAATGGATCAAAGATGCAGCAGTGGCCTTAATGAAATGGAAAATGAAGGGGAGAAGCCCGAACATGACATAGGCTTTGAAAAAGGACAAGAGAGCACTTAACTGGTTAAATTACTGAAATATGTACCTCTGTCTTTTCTCTGGATTGAATAGAGAGAACTGTAGGATGAATTGTGGGTATTTACTAGGGAAAGAAGAAAAATAATTACAGGGAATGTCCACCCCCAAAACTACAATTTAACCCACTACTGGCCCCACTCTGCAGTGTATAAAAATCCTTACCTTACACCCCTGCTTCAAATGGTTCTCCTGTAATGTGTGTCCAATGTCCCAAAAACTGACCACCAGGAGCCTAGCTGAGTCCATATAGGACTCTGTCTCCTGTCTCGCCCCCGGGAGAAAAATGTCATGCGCGCTGCAGCCCTCCCCCCTCCCTCTCCCTCCCATTTCTATCTCCTTCCCCCTAGTGTAAATTCCCATTTTCTGTAGTGTAGGGCTCCCAACCCAAACCACCATAGTTATTTGAAGGAAACCCCCCCCCCGATGATTACTTATATTGCCTCTTTCCCACGGTGTTCAGAACAGCTGGAATCTGCGTCCGTGATTGGCTGCCCTCTGCTTGCAGTTTCATGCAAGCAGAGGGCCAGGACTGAACGTCGGAAGAGAGAGGCAAAGTAATGATCAGAGTTTTGTGACAAATAACTATGGCGGTTGGAGTTGAGGGAGGGAGCCCTACACTACAGATTTTTTTTTTAAAGGGTTTAAAAAGGGGTGGACATGCCCTTTAAAGTGGGTGATAAAAGTCTGAGGTGGAGATTTACCAGATGTAGTAGATAGGAGGGAATGTGACTAGACTGTCTGGTCATTATATTAGTCAGAATAAAGAAAAGAATTTGGAAAAAATAAGGGGAAAAATCCCACCGTGGGAAGAAAAATTCTAATAGAGGTAAAGGGAAATTCACAGAAGATGGCAAGCACAATAAAATATTTTTAAAGGGTATGTCCACCCTAAAAATCAATTTTTTATATATGATTCCTCCTGTCCCCCCAGCCCCAACCACTCTATTTATACTCTTAGAAAGTGCCCCAAACTTTACTTACCTCCCCTCTTTCCTCTGCCGCGCTGCCGGCCCTCTGCTTGCGAGAAAATGCAAGCAGAGGGGCGGGACCGGCAATCGCGTCTGTGATTGGCTGAGCGGCAGCCAATCACGGACGCTTTTTCCGGTCATTCAGTGTGGTGGAGGAAAGAGGGGAGGTAAGTAAAGTTTGGGGAGCTTTCTAAGAGTATAAATAGAGCGGTTGGGGCTGGGGGGACAGGGGGAATCCTATATCTTAAGGGTTTAACGCTAGGGGGAGGGAATCCTAAAAGGGAGGGAGAGGGAGGGAGAGGGAGGGGGAGGGGGGCTGCAATACGCATGCCAAACTTCTCCCGGAGGCCAGGTAGGAGGCAGAGTCCTATATGGACTCTGCTATCCTCCTGGTGGGCAGTTTTTGGGACTTTGAGGGGGACTACAGGAGAACCTTGTGGAGCTGGGATGTGAGGTAAGGATTAAACTACACTACATGGTGGGGCCAGTAGTTGGGGGGATTATAGTTTTGGGGGTGGACATGCCCTTTAATATATATATTAATATAATGTATTGTTCCTTGTCTTGGTTGTTGTGTATTGTTTAAAGGTGAACTAAAGGTTTGTACACACGTCCTATCATTTTTGCATCAATGTGCCCGACAAACCTTCAGCAACCTCGTCTTGTTATACACTAGTTCTGCCAATGACGCCTGTAGATACATCAATGATAGTGGATAGATAATGTTCGTCAGTAAAGGTGTGCAGGGGTCTCCAACAAATTAAGAAGTATTTTCATAAAACACAGTATGCCTGTCTGCTTTAAACCAAACAACACATCGAGGCAGCAATTGGTACATTCGAAAGACCCAATACCGAAACACAAGATAAGTGACATCATATACGCATTAAAGTGCAGTGAAGAGTGCTCTGATATGTATGCGGGGGACACCAAACAGCAGCTGCACCAATGTATGGCCCAGCACTGAAAAGCCAATTCCTTGGGTCAGGACTCAGCTGTGTACCTGCATCTTAAGGAAAAAGGACACCTTTGAAGATTGTAATGTCAACATCTTGGCAAATGAACAGGACTGGTTCAAGAGAGGTGTTAAGGAGGCCATTTATGTAAAAATAAAGAAACCAAGCCTGAATAGAGGTGGGGGTTTGACATGTACAATGCTGTTTTAACACCTTACCCTGGGCAGTTTTGACATTCAGAAGGTCCCTAACACCTGGCTGTTATTTGCTAATTGGGACTTTCAAGGGTACTTATATTGCCAACAGATTCTTGTACAAGTCATTCTGAATTGAGAAAGCCAGTCAGATGACTAGCAAAACATCTTCAAGAAGTCCAGTTGATCTAGCTGAATACAACAGATATATATATATATATTTTATGTTACAGGTGGCACATATGGCATTGCCTTTAAGAAGCCCAAAGTAATGTGATTCATATTTTGAACCCCCTGAAATAAATCAGATAAGAGAACCAAAACCCTGAATTAAATTAAATCTTCATGCTAATAATGCTCTTTTTTGTTTTATCTTGTTATTTTATCACAAACAAAATACTGCTAAATCTCTTCGTGCCTGTCTCATGCTTGGACTTGTGCAACTTTCCAATAAAAAGCTTTCAAAACTCCCACTGTCTTCTTACCCATTCTTATTAAATTCCACCCACACTTTAAAGAACAATCTCATTCATTTTTCCGGTCTATTTTATGTTTTACAATTAAGCAATTAATATACGATAGCCTCCATTTATCCTTCCAAAACTCCACAATCTCTCGCCCTGCCATGTAGCTGCTTCTCTACATCCCCCTTTCCACCTTCCAGGTCCCAATGCCAATTCTCTGTATTCTAAAACCCGTAGATTGTTTACTTATTGGATCACAATTAAATTGGCTGATAACATTTCTGGCACTTATAGTATAAAACCTTATCTTCTTCACCCACTCACTATTTATCACTGGTACCACAAATTAGTTTTTCTTGATATCCTGCAAACGTGACTCCATTGTATTTACATTAAACAGCATGTTTACCATATTGTAAATCTAAATGTTATCATATATTATAAACAGAACCATATTTACTAGTCTCAGGAATATATAGGCACAAAAAGACTGCCCCCCTTAAACCCCCACCCCCATTCAACATAGGCCACATCAAAAACAGTACAGATTTGGGAGGGGGGGGGCAGACTATATTTATTCTGAAACCATATTCTTTGGTTACTTTGGACATTACCTCCATTTATACTGTTATTCCCCATACTGCAGGTATGGAAGCTATGAAGCATTTTTTATGGGTGTTAAATGGAGATAAAATTGACTTTTTAGTGGAATGTCTCCTTTTTTATAAAAAAAAATATTTTAAATTTGGTGAGACATTCTACATTAAAACTAATGGGACTGCAATGGGGACCCCCTAGCACCTAATTATGCAGGTCTCTATGTTGCAAGGTGGGAGGAACAGGTGGTATATAATAACCCAGTTTTTGCAGTATGGTAAATTTCAGAGAAGATATATGGACCATATTTTGATGGTGTAGGGGGCCCCCCCCAGATACCCTGAATACATTTGTTGGTCAATTAAATGGTTCATCTGAGTGTTTAAAATTCCCCCACAGTATGAGCCAAGTACGCATTGAATTCTTGGATCTATTGGTGGAGATTAAAAATGATGTAATTATAACAAAAACTTTTTTTAAAGATGTGGACGCCAATTTTTACATCCACTATGAAAGTGGGCATAAGAGGGAATTTCTGGATAATGTTCCACTGGGACAGTTCTTATGCATTAAAAGGAACTTTTCCAAAATTTATGATTATGAAGAACAAAATGAGCTGATTAGCAGATGTTTTCAGGAAAAAACTTATGGATTAGGGATCCTACAAGAAGCTAAAGTTAAAGCTGATAAAAGGTCCAGACAATCCCTTTGAATCCATAAAAATAGTGGGATAAAAAATGTAAAGAAATTAAGAGAGACCCCTAAAATCATTTTGGAATACAGTAAGGATATAGGTGCGGTGGTGAAGTCAATTAAAAACATTGGCACATTATCCAAGAAGATAAGGATTTGAATGGGGTATTAAAGGGTAAACCTAAGATCTATTTTACCAAGCCTAAGAGCCTTAAGAATATGTTAGCTCCAAGTGCTTTAAAAAATATTGGCAGGGACACAAAAGGCCCAGTGGGTCTTTTTAAATGTGGTCCCTGTAAGATCTGTGATTTTGTTCAAACATCTAAGACCTTCCTAAATTCGAGTGGAAGGGTAACCAAACATGAGAGGTTTTTGAATTGCAGATCTAGGATGGTTGTCTATATGATCGTCTGCCCATGTGGCTTACGATACATAGGCAAGACGATTAGAGAATTACAGTATATGTGAGAATTAATGAGAACATTAGATTGATTACCAGAAGTTGTTCAACTGATACTATTTTAGCCTTTACAGTTGCGCCAATTTATGAACACTATTGTTGTATACATAATGTTTCATTTAAAGACAGAAAGGTCCTTATTCTGGACTAAGTGGACGCTACCAACACTTATAGGGGTGGTGACCAATAATAAATTACCTATGTTGGAGCAGAGACATATTTTTAATTATGGCACTTCTTTTCCTAAAGGCTTAAATTATAAGGTAGAATCACACCCTTTTCTGTGAGAAATTCTTAAAATGTATGAGTTTTAATTATCACCCTCTTGGGGTACCAATAATGGTTTGTCTCGTTCATTTAAATATGTTATATGATTGGTGCTTTTTTCATGCCTGATGAAGTTTTTTAAAAACGAAATGCATTACATGCTTTTATTGGGCTGATTCCCATATTATATATTGATATTGTATCTTTTATTGTGATAACTTTTACCCATTTTCGGGTTTTACATTGTTATTTACCATGTTGCGTTGATCTTGTCTCCTGTTTGCAACCGAGCGGAGCCAGCACCAAGTGCACAGACCCTCCCCCTGTGACTGGGTAGGACGGCATACCTGTGGACCCACGTGACTTTGGGACCTTCGGCTTGTTCGGGACGACGGTGGTGAGAGCACCAGGCAGCTGGAACTACCGGAGACATCGGCTGTGGAGGTGCAGCTATCCCTGGTCTTCCAACAGTTTGCAATGAGTTTTGGGGCAGTTACGAGGTTGCAGGAGTGAGGAGAAGTGCCTGGGACAGGCGCACGCTTACTTACCTTGTCTTTATCTTCCATCTGAGTGGGACGTCCATCCTTCTATGCAGACTTTGTTCCAATCCTGGGTGTGCGGGTTTGTGCTCTTGGTTGGTGCTGGTGTCCATTAGGTTGTGAGTACAGGTAGAACCTTGCTATTTTTAGTGTATACCAAAGACTTTGTGTTATTTTATACTGATACATATATGGGACTATTGATTCATCCTCTTTTCTGAGCATTTTATATGTGTTAGTATATATCTGTTGTTTATTTGTTCTGTATTTGCGATGGAACATTCCTAGATCATTTATAATAATAAACAGTTATTTTAGTGGCAATTACCCTGCTATTTATTAATTTATTGTTGGACAATAGGTGCACATGCTAACAAGGTTCTTTGAAGTTGTACTTACAACAACATGGAGGCCTTCTTAGTTCTAGAATCTACTTTTTACAAGTACATAAGAAGAATTTTAAAATGTATAGGTGACTGCATGAGGGGAGGGGCCAGCTTCATCTGCTAGAATGGGGGCAGTTATTTTTTTAAAATCTAAAATGTCTCGTTAGTAATGCATCTAATTATGTGCTCAATATATCGGTTGGAATTGGGGAAAGGTAACGGACAAGTGACCATTTTTTTTTGTTTTTTTAAGGGTAAATATGACGTTTAAAGGATATCTCCACCCCCAAATACAACATTTTCTGTAATGTAGGGGACCCCCCTTCCACCCTAAATGGAGGACTATAGGAGCCAGAATACTCTGAACCTATGGTATGCGTAAGTAAGAGAATGTAAGTAAGTAAATTCCATTTAGCTTTGTTCAGCTGGGTGAAGATACATGGAGGCCCGTCTATGTGACTGTACCCGAGGACGCTGAGAGGAAGCCTGGTGATTGGGCAGCCAGTGTGGGAGACATCGGGAAGAAGGTCTGCCCACAAAGAAGCAGTGGGAAGACAAAAGGGATTCCAAGCAAGTCCAAGCATAAGATATTATAGGAGTGAGGTTCACACTTCAGAAGGTATCACAGTTCGTTTAATAAAAGTACAATTGGAAGCAGACCTAAGGACAGTGTTATGCATATGAATGGACTATGTCAAGCTGAGTTCATTGATTGAGACTTCCACATGTATTTATTATTGTTTTTAACTTGCTCTGTTGGTCAATTTTAACTCCTTAAGTGTAGGTGTGTCACTGGGTGTAGAATGGGTATATTTAGCTGTTTATTAGAAACTAGACATTAAGCCTGTTACAATAACAGATGCTAGAAGCCCAGAGTGCCCCCTTTCTCCATGTCCCAAGGCCATATCCCCCTCCTCCATGTCCCAAGGCCAGAGTTCCCTCTTAGTGTCCCAAGGCCAGAGTTCCTTCCAATTCCCCCACCGAGTCCCCCTCTGTCCAAAGCCACGCCACCTGTGAAATCTAACTGCTGTGTTCTGCCTTGCTTGAATCCTGTGTTTCTCCCTCTAGTGGCGAGTCAATAGGAACTGCAGAGACAATCTTACCATCTACCTCTAGTGGTGATTCCATTGGAACTGCAGTGACACACACAGATTCACGGACGCAGCCTAAGGGTTTTATTAATTTGGCTTGAAAAAGCCAAATTACTGTTCTTTCTATTTCTTCTTCTTCTTCCGTTTTATTCTTCCGCTTTTTTGGACTGTATCTCCTCCCACAGTTTTTGAGCTAGAGACATGAAATTCGGTACAGACTTGCGGGGCATATAGGGGAAGTGTGCTATCTTCTAGCTAAGGAATCCGCGGAAACGTTACGGCGTTATCGGCGAATTTTTGGACATTTTTTCCTATAGACTATAATGGTAACAATCCTCAAATATGGATATTTCAAAACAGTTTTTTTCATGGTCATAAATACAAATGGTGATACCCCCAACCCCCCCACACAGATCCAGGTACACCCACCTACTGACCTACCTTTCCATTCCCATGGAAGCCATATTTAAAGGGTAACTAAAGTCAAAAACTAATTTAGATTTATCCTCAAAAAAAGATAGTTTTATGGTTATAAACACAAAAAAGACATTCCCCCTCAACCAGACCCAGGTACACACACCTACTAATCTACTTATCCATTACAGTGGCAGCCATACTTAAAGGGTAACTAAAGTAAAAAAAACTAATTTAGATTTATCCTCAATAAAAAATAGTTTTATGGTTGTAAACACTAAAAAGACATACCCCTCAACCAGACCCAGGCACACACACACCTACTGATCTACTTATCCATTACTGTGGCAGCCATACTTAAAGGGTAACTAAAGTCAAAAAAGCAAATTTTGATCAATAATCAAAAAACTTTGTTTTTTTAACCCCCAACGTGATACAGGTATACACAGCTACTGACCTACCCCTCCATTACTGTTGCAGCCATACTTAAAGGGTAACTAAAGTCAAAAAAACTAATTTTGACCAATCATCAAAAAAGTTTTTTTTTAACTCTCAACCCGACACGGGTACACACACCTACTGATCTACTTATCCATTACTGTGGCAGCCATACATTAAAGGGTAACTAAAGTCAAAAAAGCTAATTTTTGATCAATAATCAAAAAACTTTGTTTTTTTAACCCCCAACATGATACAGATATACACAGCTACTCGCCATACTTAAAGGGTAACTAAAGTCAAAAAAACTAATTTTGACCAATCATCAAAAAAGTTAGTATATTATCCCCCAACCTGATATGAATACACACACACCAACTGACCTACCTTTAATGCATGTGACATATTTAAAGGGTAAGTAAAAAACAACAATGTCCTCATCATTGACATTATTGAGTTTTAAAATCAGCAGCACAAACACACAAATTCCCTTCCAAAATGCAGTCTTTCAAGCCAAATTTAAAGTTTATACTTAAATGTTCCCTTTCTAGTTATAATAGATGTGCAATCTGGGCAGAGTGCAATAAAAAATAATATGGATAATTATAATTGTTGTAGTCCGAAGCATTGGACTAATATTTATGTATGGTGAGAGTGACTTCACGAGTGCTGGAAGTGACACTAGGGGTACTTTAGCTTATTATTTATATAATCTTCAGTTTGGTCCCAAGCACCAACTTATATTCTGTAGTTGGAACCTCTGGTAAATACTGTTTACCTAAGATAGTTTTTATCACCTGATTCCAGATCATCTTTCATTTTTATATTTAGTAAAACATTATTGAAATGTTTCTCAATTTCCTGTTAGTATTGGATAGGATTATTGCCCTTTGTGACACATTTACCTTTGGTATAACAATAGTTAATGTTAACCCCTAAAGACGGTTTTACACATTTTCCATCATTTTCTTTCATCTTTCTAACCAGCTACAACAGAAAGAATCATGCAGAGGGGGCATCATGCAGTGATAGGCTTGATTCTTATCTTTACATCTATTGCAGAATTACTGTTCTTACTGCCGTTCATTTTGTAGATGTATGTTTGTTGTTATTATCTATCATGTTTGCAAAACCTAAATAAGCTCCAGTTTAGTTGAATGCACCTTCCAACGATCAATTACTCAGAGGCTTATTCACAGACATTCTCCTGGCTTTCCAAAGAAAAAGAAAGGGTTGATATTTACAGAGAAACTCTCAATAATTATAGTTAACAACATTTTAAGTTAAAAAAAAGAGCCAACAAGGTACATTTACTGCAAATTACAACTAATGAAATGGTATGAAGAGTTCAAGATCATGGCCCTTCAGGTCTGGATGGATAACCATATTTGTCCAGCGGTGGGCAGAGTTCACCCTTGGCCAAGCCATTAAACCTATCATTACCCAGTCTAATACTTTCACTTTATTATTTGCTAAGCGTTTTTGCTACTGTTCAGTATGTGCCGGCTGTAAAAGGCTGTCTAAAAAAATGGAAGATTATCTGCAAAAAGGTTCTGTGTCTAAAATACATTTATAGGAGCGATACCCTGTTTCTTGAGGTCCTGCGGGTGTTATAAAAATGTTAGATTAAACACTGGTTAGCCAATCAAAACCTTTAAAATCTGCATTTTTACATATTGTTATGCTGAATGAGGGAAAATCTCTTCCTGATTATTTGCTAAACCCTTCTTACAGTAGGTTACTGCTCAGTTTATCTGTTCAATCTATCGCAGCTGGGGAATATCATTTGAAAGAGGATAACATAAAGTGCAGAGATCCCAACTTATAAAACTAGAACGGCTTCTATTTCATGTGATGCTTTAAAATAAATTGCAGGATTACAAGGAGCTTCTTTTAAAGTACGGTACAGGATAACATTAAAATACAAATATTACTGAAAATACTTTGCTTAAAGGGCATGTCCACCCTAAATTTTTACTTTTAATATGGTGTAGCAAACTCCTGCCCACCCCCAACCGTCGCATTAGTTCTTTAAAAAAGAAGCCAAATCAAACTTACAGCCCTCACTCCCACAGCTCCCTGTTTGGAGGAATTCGTGAACAGGGGCCGTACCGGCAGCCTCCTCGTGGCTGGCGGCAATGGAGAGAAGGTCTGTAACTATGATTCAGCTTCTTTTTTTTAAAGAACTAATGCGATGGTTGGGGTTGGGCAGGGGTTAGATACAACATATTAAAAGCATTTCAAGCTAGGTGCAACGACTGCAGAGGATTGATCCGGATGGTGGGAAGGAGGGAGGGGGAAAGTTCTCCACATGTCACCATCCCTCCCAGAGGCAAGACAGGAGGCAGAGACCTTTGGACAGGAAGACACCTCCTTCTCTTCAGTTTCCTGGATTTGAACAGGCACTGCAGGACAACTATAAGGAGCAGAGATATGTTAAGGATGTTTTTAACTATATAGTTGGGCCAGTATGGGGTTACATTTTAGTTTTGGGGATGAACATACCCTTTAAGCAAATAGAAATATTGTTTTTATTCTATTAAGAACTATTTTTATTCAAC
The DNA here is from genome assembly GCA_019447015.1 of Hymenochirus boettgeri. Lineage (NCBI taxonomy): Eukaryota > Metazoa > Chordata > Amphibia > Anura > Pipidae > Hymenochirus > Hymenochirus boettgeri. The sequence continues at coordinate 174,273,464 of CM033476.1, forward strand.
TACTTTAGGTGAACAACATTTTAAAAGGGGAATGAGCATCAGCATCACTGTTGGTTGTCCTGGAAGTAAATTTTCTGCCAACCAGTATTGGCTCCTGATATATAATCAGCCTCATGTGTGAGCACTTGTGAATGCGGTTACCACCACATGTATACCGACAGATACCAATGTGATACACATGCTAAGTACAGATGTACAGATAATTGTCTTTTAACAAACATTTAAAAAATTCTGTACAGACAAGCTGCTCCTAGCGGCTCTGTTTAAATACAGAGAGGGAGCGATCTAGAGAATGTCTATAGCATGGAGAACAATAGGATCGCTACCCAATATGGTTACGCAATACAACTGGGCACATCACTTACTGATGTTGGTACGAGCCTGTTTACAAGTTGCATTGCTAGTCAATGGCCAATTTACCTGTCAATTATCTTACTTACTTCTTATTTCTAATCAGATTACTATTTGTGTGTTAATTTTTACAGACATGCATTATAAAACTGCAAAGCAATAGTAAACAATAAACCAGAAGAATTAGCTAAGGAGATGACTCAAATGCACAGCAATATAAAACTGAAAGCAAAACAATCTATTTAATAAGATTTATTAAATAGTATACTGAAGTTTAATTACAAGTTTAATCACTTGAATACTTACAAAAATTAGAAGGGTTATTTCTTACCTTAAAACACAGGTGTAAAGCCCACTGTCTTGTACCTCTGCTGTATGAACCCATATGGAATCATCATCCTTGCTCATTCTAGCAACAGAAAATATGATTGGTTCTTCCAGATCACCTTTGGTTTTGTACCACATAAGCCTGAGACCAGCACTTTGGGCCATGGTATAGTTAGTCCTGATATAACTGTAGAAGAGGGCACATTTTAGACGCACAGGTTCACCTGCTAATGCCATGTATTTCTTTAAATCCACCGACCAGTCAAGGCAGCCATCCACTTGAAAAAAACAAAATAAATATCACATAAGCAAAGGTCACAAAACCAGTTTTTGTACAGTTACAGTACAAAGCACATGCAAGGCCAAAATAAGTTAAAGCTGTTTTCTAGACTTAAGTGTTATCTTCAACAAGTGATGGTTTAAAAGCAATCTCTGAAATTAAGGGTTATACACTATAATTTATAGGGTGAATTTTGTCCAAGACTAGAACTTGCAGTTGTTTAAGGGAACAGATACTTTCAAATAAGGAAAATTGAGGGGTAGGCGGAAGACAAAGTTAGGAACCCAATCAGATAAACCTAACAGAATATAATTACCATCTTACTTGTTTAGGTCTTAACAAGAGCATTTAGTGTGGCATACATTAGACAGCTACTGTAAGTGACCATTCTGTTGGAAAAAGGTTAAGGGGCGGAATTACACTATAGGAGCCTGTAGGCCCAAAAAGCCTGACGCCCTTAGCCTCACCCCTAAACACAAACCACAACTGTTTGTTTTTTTTGGGGGGGAGAAAATAGACTATAAAGGGGATGGAATGGTGGGGGGAGATTGAAACCCATCTCTCCAACAACAGGCACCTCAAGGCACATGCCTACTGTGTCTATTTGTAAATCCAGGCCTAAAAAAGGTAAAGACCACTTTTTTTCTAATGTTTTATGGAAACTTCAAAAGAAGCAACCACATGTATCTAAAGTGCTGCACTAACATTTGTAATGCAGTGCATTTTTGCTTAACTCCCAACCTTCAGCTGTTTAAAAAAAGGTTGTAGGCAGGTTGCCCAGAGTGCAGTCCATGACAGAGCCCTCAAAATAGGGCTATACCAGCCAGACAAGTATTATTAAGTTTAAATGTTCAGGAACATAAGACCCTAATCTACTTTATTAGAGATATGGAAAATAAAGTGCAATTACTTGTTACATTTAATAACAGTGTTGATTTTTTTAAAAACTGTAATTAATATTACTATACCTTATTTACAGCAAAGCAACCTCAGTATGCAAATATTTTGCTGAATATCACTCTGTAAATAAACTAATATGAATATTATTAAAATAAAAAACAGGGAATAATATTTTTGCATAACTCCCAAACTTCAGCTGTTTAAAAATAGGTTGTAGGCAAAGATTATTTTATTGCCCAGTGTGCAGTCCATGGTTTTGGACATCGAAATGTAAGTTATTTAGTGCATTAAGTTAAAGGGGAAATGTTTGCTCCATCCAAGTGACTTTAATAAAATAGAGCACTTTCTCTTTTAAAATGAATCCAGTGCCATTACTTTTAAGCAACACCGCGCCTTTAACTATTTGTTTAACGATCGGAAATTAACGATTGGTTTAACGATTATTAATTTACTATTGTTATAGTAAATTACCGATAAGGATCGGAAATTACCAATAACGATAATGCAATCGAAGATTTATGATCCCCATTTAGTTTGCTAATGCATGGTATTCTACGACACAACATTTGTTATTTAAAGAACATTCAGCGTAAATGTACAACCGTGGCTATACAATCATAAATGTATGACCGTGGCTATACAATCATAAATGTACGACCGTGGCCGCTGTCGTACATTACCGCAATGCGTGGTAAATTGCTATACTACGCATGTATAAATATGGCCCAAATTGTCTTTGCTTAAGTTGTGAATGTATAAAGACACAGCAAACACTAGTAGAGATGGGATCCAGGTCCGATTTGGACCCAAATCCGACACGGAACCCCTTGGTTCCGAAATCTGAAAGTTCCATCCGAAACCAGATGGATCGTTCGGATTTTGGGACTTTGGAGCGCGTTTTTGATTGAATTCGTCAATTTTCAAACACGTGCTCTGAAGTCCCGAATTTAAGTTCCATTTTCGGATTTTTGGATCTTCGTGATTTTTCAGAGATCCGAAAACCCGAAAACGGAACGTTGCCAGGCAGTTTCGTCCATCTCTAATCACTCGATGCACTTTTCTAATCTAAATAAATGGCTGTCACCTAAAGCTAAGGACTTGACAAGTTTAGAAAACGAGTTCAATGTCAAAAAAATAAAAGACAATTCTCATCTAAAACTTTCTGACCTCACTATCTGCATAGTTCGTAAAATTATTTCTAATCAGCCATTTAAAAAGAAATGAATTAATGCACAGAACTGGGCAAGCTCTGTTTAGTCCATTAGGAAATTACTGCTTCATCGCACCACAGCAGAGATTCTCCCGTATGTGAACAGTTTGTCAAGTAAAAGGAGCACGTGACATGTTTTGTTTTTTTTTTAAATCCTGACTTACCGAGAAAGCTTAGCATAGCGAAAGAGCTGGACAATGTTTGTGTTTCTTTAAGGTTTAGCTTTATAATTTATACCCTGCTTTAAAAATCCATTAGCATAAGGCTTTTCTGTGTTTCTCTTGTGTTTCTTAAAATATTAAAAAACCTGCAATGTGTGAAAAACAACGGAAAAAAAAGTGGGAAAAAAATGATTTGCTAAAAGATCTATGGCAAAAAAGTGTGTTTTCTGTAAAACTATTTGCCACGTTGCACAAACATCCAGAGTTGGGGAGATAGGATTAATGGACTCTAAAAGGCATACAGTATAAAGAATCTTAGTAAAGCAACCTCAGTATGCAAATATTTTGCTGAATATCACTCTGTAAATAAACTAATATGAATATTATTAAAATAAAAAACGGAACCAAACCACAAATAGCAGAGCAGTAACAAATAGCAGTTTTAGTAACATTCTATAATGTAAATCACCAAGACATTTTCTGTTTTATATCAGTGTTGACCACTGAGCCATGATGTGGTATAACCCGCTGTGTTTCCATATGGAATATATATATATCTACAAATAATCTAATTCGCATCCAGTCCATTTACATGTTGACAAAAGTCTTAAGTAACACTAGGATAATGGTGTTTTTTATTGCTAAACTGTACTGAAGGTATGCCAAAACACCAAAGACGGCTCAGATGGTTTCTGTTTTAAGCTTCTGCAAGGCTATTAATGCCTAAAAGTGTCTCTACATTACCATTTACCTTTTAACAAAATTCTCCAACCAGCCCCAGCCCACCCCCTATACTTTCCAAAGATGCTTTTAAACTTTTACTCAATGATCTCTTAATGGCAAATATACACCTCCTTAGATTCAGTAATGGACATTAGCTATTGGTCATGTTGATAACATCACAGCTTTGACTGATGAACGATACACAGAAGCTGCAGAGGAGAGGGGATCAGGTTCTTTAATTAAGTTTAGAAGTATCTTTGGAAATGGTAAGTATAATGAATACTATGTTTGTGGGGGTTCTTAAGCTATATAGGAATTTTTAAGTCTGGAGATGCCTCTTAAAGAAAAGGAGGTTTGACTTTGCAAAGGCTCATCTCAACATAGAATACAATTGGCAATAGATGAGTTATTTACATTAGCCATTTTTAGGATACACACAATGTCAGACTTGAAAAGTACAAGCGAGATAATAAAGGGCATCCATTGTGAAAATACACAAGTTATTTAATTGCTAGGAAGGTAGGGGATAACAATCCTACTTTCTTCAATAGTTCTCAATAGTTATGGAGCTGTGAGTTGTCAAAATACCACTTGTCTATGATGGACATCTTAACTGTCCTCTCCAGTAGGGCTGTACCATAGTTGTGTAACTATTTACAGTAGTAACTATTTACAGTAGTAACTATTTACAGTAATCAGTACAGTAGTACAGTAGTACCATAGTTGTGTAACTATTTACAGTAGTAACTATTTACAGTAATACAGTACAGTACAGTAGTACAGTAGTACCATAGTTGTGTAACTATTTACAGTAGTAACTATTTACAGTAATACAGTACAGTAGTACAAACAGTTTCAGTCAAAAACCCCCAATAGTTTGTGTACTATTTACAGTAGTAACTATTTACAGTATACACAGTATAAGTAGTAAACCAATATTTGTGTAACTATTTAAACTGTGTTTGAACATCAAATTGTCATAGTTGTCATAGAATTATATTTTTGACTGTCAAAATTCCATGGCAAAATACAGATCTGTTCAGCAAAGCCCTGCTGGTTCATACATCCCTAACCTTAGGTTCAGTTTGAATAATAAGTATTTAGTTTCAATTCACAATGAACAAATAATGAATAAGTGTTAATAACATAACTCAAAAGTGATACATGAAAAATAACATGATTCAAAAATACTAGCAATATAACACCCACAACTAACATGGTCAAAGCCTGATACATCTAATCTCCTTTTGGATAGACTGCATTACCTTTCTAAATATCTTAGAGAGTGGATAATTCTAATCTTAGTGTTCACACATTAAATAGGAGTTTGTCAGCTACTGTCCTCGGGGTGCACCACAGGCCATTCCTTTGAGGCTGCCCAGATTTCAGTACCTTTGGCATTTACTCATTTTTACTGATACATGTGCTCAGGCAGGAATACTCAGAGGCATTCTGTGTTTAAATAACCCTTGTTTAGCATATCTTCAACAGACTGCTATCCTTGTCTCATCATGTTAGTTGTCATTTATAGTTGTTTCTACCAGTTTACAAGAGGTCCCCACAAAAGGTCATATACTGTATGGTAATTTAAGTGGACAGACAAGTGAACATATTCTAAAAGTTAAAATATTAAAAGCGGGTATTGCCCAAGATAGCAAAGTTTGAGTTTGAACAATGCTGTTTTATGACAAAACCTCATTATTAGAGATGGAATCCGGGTCCGACACAGAGCTATTTTCGATCATTTTCAAAAAAAACTTTAAATGTTCAAAAATTCTGGAAAATGCGACCGGAGACCACTTTTGAGTTTCTGATCGTCTTTTCAAAAATTGAATGTTCGAGGCTATCTTCAATAATTTTCTAAAATAGCCGCGAACATTTGAAAATCTTCGAAAATGCGATCAGAAACTCTAAAGTGGTCTCCGATCGTATTTTTGAGGATTTTTGAACGTTCGAAGATATTTTTGAAAATTATCGAAAATAGCTTCGTACATTTGAAAATCTTGAAAATTCGTTTCGTTTTCGGATCTTCGGGATTTTCCCGAGATCCGGGAATCCGAGAAAGGAATGAAACTATGTAGTTTTGGCCATCTCTACTCATTATCTCCTGTATATTTCCAAACAGAAAGCATTATGTGTGCCTTATTGAGAAACACAAGGAAACTGAAAGTTGTTAGCATTTCATGGCTGTTAACAATAAATTCACAAACCTGCAGGCCTGGTTTTATACAGGCCATGGAACTACTAAGTGAATTTGACTATCATTTATGGGATGCAGTTTTTCTTACATTACAAATGTTTGTATTTTTTCAGTGGAAACCATTTACCGGTCTTAAATCAGAAATAACTGCTATCAATAATTTGTATTAAAAACATGTTAAAATATGCCTTAGAAACAATGAAATCTTTCTGGGGTCCTCTGCAGCTGATCCCATGAGCCTATTTTAACTAGTATATGGTGTAGTCAATCATCTAGCTGGCCACTAGTTACCCCCAAGGTCTCCTTATACTTGTATAGTAGACCATCAGAAATGTGTGTACCTTGACCTGTAGGCAACTGACGGCAGTTTCCAATGAAATCTATCTGCCATTGGCTACAAATTTGTTCTGTGTGTACCCAGCTTAAGTTATTTGTCTCTTCACAGATATGCTTGTGAAAGTTCTCATTCATCCAGGTCATGGTATATCTGTTGTATTTAATTAGATCAACTGGACTTGAAGTTTAGTTTTAGAAGACGTTTCGCTAGTCATCCGACTGGCTTTCTCAATTCGGAATGACTTATACAATAATCTGTGGCAATTATGTACCCTGAAAAATCCCAATTAGCATATCACATCCAGGTGTTAAGGGTGTGATTGGATAGTGGCTAAGAGGTGTTATAGGAACGCCCAGAGTAAGGTGTCAAAACAGCATTGTACATGGCAGACAGTTGGTGTCGAACCCCCCCACCTCTATTTAGGCTTGGTTTCTTTATTTTCACATAAATGGCCTCCTTAACACATCTCTTGAACCAGTCACGTTCCTTTGCCAATATGTTAACATAACAATCGTCAAAGGTATGTCCTTTATCCTTAAAATGCATCTTACCTGATGCTTACCTGCATCTTAAGGATAAAGGACATACCTTTGAAGATTGTAATGTTAACATATTGGCAAAGGAACGTGACTGGTTCAAAAGAGGTGTTAAGGAGGCCATTTATGTGAAAATAAAGAAACCAAGCCTAAATAGAGGTGGGGGGGTTCGACACCAACTGTCTGCCATGTACAATGTGGTTTTGACACCTTACTCTGGGCGTTCCTATAACACTAGCCACTATCCAATCACGCCCATAACACCTGGCTGTGATATGCTAATTGGGATTTTCCAGGGTACATAATTGCCACAGATTCTTGTACAAGTCATTCTGAATTGAGAAAGCCAGTCGGATGACTAGCGAAACGTCTTCAAGAACTAAACTTCAAGTCCAGTTGATCTAATTGAATACAACAGATACTCTTCACAGATATTAGACACTGCCAGTTTCTATCTGTAAAGTAGCAGAAATAGGACATTGTATGGTAAAAAAATATTTTATTAGGTTATCTTTACAGGGAAATAATAACGATACAATTAAAATGAGGTTCAGTGTAAATCATACATTCTTTCCTTAAAGTCTGTATAATTATTCCATGGACCATCGCAGAAAGAATTTACATACAAATCCTTCCAATAATATGGGTATAGCAATGGGGTCCTGGTCTATTTCTTTGTTGAATTTTAGAGATTCCATTTACACTTGGTTTCATACATTGATCTTATTATTTTGTGATAATCTGTAGGGCACCATGTTACACAGTTATGATATGCAGATTCTTGATCACCTGGTCATTGTTTAAAAAACTAGTTTTTTTAGTGCAAGATACAGAGCTAACAGGGAGAAACACATTGATCCAACAAGGTCTAATTAAGTGTATACACTTTTTGCTGAGAGCATTTTTACTATACAATATTCGTGTATCAGTTTACCTCTGCAAATCATAATTTTTTTGTACAATGACAATATAAATATTTTTCAACTAAAAAAAGACTTACCTCTCTATTCTAAATAACCATGTTCATTTTGAAATCTGTCTACTTTGTCAAAAACACTTCTTGAGACAAATACACTCAACATGAAATGTTACTTTGTTTTCATTGACCTTGACTGAAGAAAGTTGATTTATAATTCATATGTCCTTCAGGCTACAGGAAGGCTGAGATCCTTGATAAAGAGACATTGAATCTTGATCTCATTCATCAACCTTTAATGACCTTCTAAGTTTACAAAGGTTGATCATGGTACCATATAATATTAACATATATCTGTACAGGTTGATAAATTATACAGGTGAACTACTGTATATACACGATGGAAACAAATAAATAACATTTTACATTAAGGAATGACATAATAGTTTGATTCCCTTATATTTAAAAGGAAAATTGGTACTAACACTAGAGGGCTAGGGCAGGGAACAGTGGAGTAGTTGGGGTTATGAGAGATAAAAAAAAACAGGCAAGTTTCATCCGTCGGCTGTTCTGTGTAACGTATTCAAGTTCCATAAATCCAACGGAATTTTAAAAATCTTCTATTACAATTTTCAAATATTTGATTGCAATTTTCAGTTTTCTAATACAGTTTTTCCAAATTTGGGATCTAATCTTTTACGATGATAATTTCAAAATCCAAAATTCTGTTGGATACACAAAGGTTTTTGGTTTTATAAATGTTAATGGATATGTCCTTTAAAGGGTGTGATTTTATATGAAAATTAATAAAATATTAATCCCATTAAAATGTACTAATCTAGCCTATGATGCCATTATGTTATGATTACGTTCTTCTTCCCATAATCCTCTGAATCAGGAGCACCCAATTGCTGTACAAAAGTGTTGAGATTTTAGGACCTCAATGTAACTGCACAGGCAAATGGGTAGTAGCAGAAATGAAGACCATTGGATAATGGTGTTGGTAAATGAAAATCTGAGAGTGGATATAACAGATCAATTGTTTTAAGTAATACAATTTAGGCAATGTTGAATTAAGCAACGGTTAATTCAGTTTACCAGTTTGAAGTTATATTTTGTTATTTTCTACAAAATGGCTCCTGTGAAAGTAAATATGAAGTAACTATGTCTGCACAATGGTCAAAATATTTGTTTTTTATTATTTGCTATTTAGAATTGTAAGCACTATCTAGTGAATTGCAGGTAAAAAAATAATTAGAAATAAATATATTATGTGTAGTAAATAATAACATTGGCAGAATATCTCTAATAACCCATCTGCTTTCTGATTGCTGGGATGATTAACACCCTGGTATTTCAAATGTAACCCAAGGGGAACAAGAAAGCCCAATATTGCAAAATACAAACATATTGATTCATTAAACTGTCCCCAGGGGCTGTCCAATTTATACTGGCCCTTTATGAAACATTTACCAATTTTATCTTTTCTAGAGACAAAAGATGATAAGTCTAGGTTATTATTGACAGAAAAACCCTCCTCCAATCACTTTCACGTGTTGAAATTGGTAAGCACAAAGTGTATGACTTAAAGCAATAGCAGATCATGTGAGCCACACAAGGTGACACAATAGCTTTATATTTCAATGAAAGGGTGCATTGTTCCTTATAAAATATGAGCTGTATCTGACTTTAGGGTTTTGTTAGATTCTATCGGGTGCTATCTTCATTTTTCCCCCCTCCTGGCCATACAATATGTTTTCTATAGTTAAACACAAGAGGCATGTTCTATACAGTGTAAGGCAGTAACATACACAGTGCGGCATGAATCATTTTTACACTAATTGTAAAGGCAGTGCTAATGTAACCAACTGTGTTTGCACTAATGGATACGTTCAAACCTTTGGCAAGATCTTGACAGGCACTTAGCCTTATCCCCTCAGGCTGTACCATAAAAAGCAAGTCACTCATACAAGATTTTGCACTTAAACAATATAGATTAGCTCTGTTAGACATGCAGCAATCATGTCTGAGTACTGGCACTTCGAGGTAAAATAAACAAATTTCACCTTTTCTAAACTTGGATTTTGCCATGACCAGAATTATGTTCATCTTGTATTAAAACAAATTGTATGTCTAATAAGTGAGGTAACTACAGTCCCCGCCCTACAGTCCCCGCAACAGGGGCGCACAAGCTTTTAAACTACTGCTGGTCTAGTACCGGTGATTTAAACAGCTAATTGCATGCTCCTTTGCTTATGTAGGTGTGATCAGCTGTTTAAAAACTGTGGGGGTCCGGGGCCCTGCAGTTTGTGTGTCTAATGTTATTTAAAAAACACATTTAATAATTGTGAATCTTAGTAATATAATGTACTGCTTTTAATAGAGGAGGTAAAAACAGTCCCCCCCACACCTCAAACACCTTTTAATAACAGAAAGGGTAGATCTATAAAATGAATAGACATAAAATATTAGTGATAGCTATTTCAAGTGTGTCATCCTATTGATCAGACCCCAGAATGATTAAGATGAGGCGACATGGCCAGTAGAACTAGCGCAACATCAAACTATCTGTACATCATGACAAGTGAGGGCCGAGCAAAGCAGAGCAGGTCCTCATCCTGGGTACTTTTAAGGGGAGGGGGGAGGTCACTTTGGGTATAATAGCCCTTGAAGTCTTAAATTGAGCTAGAATACTTTAATTTAGGCTAGGAAGAATACAACAACTAGTCCTCATTATGGCAGAAGACAGCTTGCACACTGAAGGAACCGAACCAGAGATAAGTAAAAACAAACTTTATTGAGACATCTTAATATGAACATATGGACCTGAAGGTCACCTTAGAAATTGTTTCTTACTCTTCTTATGGTCTGTCTAAAGCATTTAAAGTTAGTGTCCCCAGCACCACCTCATGCTAAGAGGTTTATGGCACCCATCTATGTGTTCTTGATTCACTGATTCTGTATAACTTGTGATAAGGCTTTAATTCTTTGTTCATTTATATACCATAATAACAAAACATGTTGTGAAATTCCAACGTGTAATGAATATTACTCTATACATTGATGTACTATATTTAAATAATGCCCACATCGAATTCATCAGTATACCATCTATGACCTACCCCATTACTGGTATTGGAATATATACAGGGTGGATCCGATTGGAATGACATAACCTAAGACCCCCCTCTTAGCAGTCTGCTTTATCATTACAATCTATATAAATTTGACTTCCATATAGTAGTTTTGAGTTTATCAGTAGCCTACCCTAATCTAACATTTGATATGGAGAACTCGAACCCTATTGAATTTAATTCTGGAGCGGTTGATATTGACAGTGACTTTTATTTCACCTAGGATGATATCCAATGGATACTGTTTTCTGATTCCACAGTACGATTAAGTAAAGATCATGAAAATTGTGATATGTTTTTCAAACTTCTTAGGCTTAAAAAGAAGGAAATTGATTTACATTTACATTTACATCTGTTTTTGTCAGATTACCACAGTAATAGAAAAATACCTTGTGGGTTTCGTATTAATAATACTCCCACTATAGGGCGATTTGACCATGAATTCTGTACACGCTGGATTGGCTTATTGAACCAATGCTCATTTGACCTGATCTTGTTGGTTATCGAACAAGTCCGGAAGGAACTTAAAACTATACGCTCCGAAATTGAAAAAGTTGAAAATGAACATGTTTTACAATTGAGATCTGATGATGAATGTGATTGGATCAATAAAATTAAGGAACAAACTAATAAATATAGGGATGATCTCATCGCATTTAAAAAGAAAAAAATGTCTACTGTTGAGAGTGATTACCGTGGTAAGAAAGTATATGGGTGGGTATATGGCAGAAATACCCAATACCCTAAAAAACCATCGTATAGGTCTAGATATAGATACAGGTCCTTTAGAACTCTGAATAGTTCTGATGACTCCCAGCCCTCAGACAATGATACAGATGGCCCTAGTCGAGGTACCAAACGTAATACGCAGTCCCGTATTACTAATGTAGACCCCCCCCAATGAGCCCTCTTTTTTAGGAATTACGACAAGATCCAATACACATACCAGAGAGAAAGAAAAGGGCATAGACCAACAAGAAGGAGTAAATATAAGAAGAGGTGGCAAACCACCAAAACCCCCTAGGAGAATGTAATCTTTAACTTGAGTCATCGAATTTTGACTAATGATGAGATCAATATATTAAATAAGGGACTTACGTTTGTACCCACCCCTCGAAATAACCCACTCCAAGCCGAGACTGATTTATATAGATTTCAACGCCAGCTGAAACTTAAAGACCTGTTTCGACAACAAGAGAGAGAAACATCCTCATTCAGGACCGCCAGTTCGTTTGATCCTCCTAATACGGCAGCATCTATTAAAGTATTTTATAACATGGTAAAAAGCGACATAGAATTTGTTACTAAAAACAGAGAAAAAACACGTTCCAACCTAACCAAAGGGGAAAAGGGAGCCCTAAAGTCATTGGAAAATGATCCGTCCATAATAATCCGCCCAGCCGATAAAGGTGGTGGAATAGTCCTGATGGACCTTGAATATTATCGCCAAGATGCATTAAAACAATTGTTAGATAATCAAACATATCAAACACTTACTGGAGACCCCACTGGAGCTCTGAAAACATGTCTTGATCAGAAAATTCTTTTTGCCGAATAAATGAATTGGATCACCCATAAGGAGAAAAAATACTTAACAGATTGTCCCCGTTGTCCAATATTTTACAGCGTCCCCAAAATCCACAAATCAATCACAAAACCACCAAGACGTCCAATCGTAGCCTCCCTAGGCTCACTCAGCAAACCGGTATATGCTTTTGTTGACTATTTTTTGCAACCAGCTGTAAAAGCCATGAAATCATATCTCAGAGATGGCTGACACCTGATTAATATCCTCAATCCATATGATGGCCCAGTGGAGGAAACTATCTTAATTACATGTGATGTACAAAGCCTGTACACGGTAATCCCCCAAAGTGAAGGAATAGGGGTATGTAAAGAGGCGTTAATAAAAATTGGACATACAAGCCCCCCTATAGAATTTCTTATAGATCTGTTAGAATTTGTATTGGGGCTAAATTATTTTCGATTCGAAACTACGTACTACAGGCAAAAACTCGGAACTGCAATGGGCACTAATGTTGGTCCATCTTTTGCCAACCTTTTCATGCAAGATTTTGAAGAAAGATATATATATACCCCAGATACAGAGACCATTTGTTGATTTTTAAACGTTATATACACGATATCTTCATTCTATGGAAGGGGACTGAACTACAAGCTCAGGAATTCCTTAAATATCTTAACTCAATGGAGTCCACAATTAAATTCACCATGGAATATAATAATGCAACCATAGAGTTTTTGGACTTACGAATCTACAAGTACCAAGGCAAATTGTGTACCACACTATTCACCAAACCCACCGACCGTAATACGATATTTTATTCGACTAGTTTCCACCCTTGGCCACAAAAGAAGGATATATTGTTATGTATAGGATTTCCCTGGACTTTTTATCTAGCACCTGACACTTTGTAGATTTAGATTATTTATCTATAGTCACTTTGTTACTGCTTGGCTTAAAAGGGAACTAAGGGCACTTTAGCTTAATATTTAATTATACCCTATTTATTCTATCTATGTTTAAGATATTGGATATTACACTATTAGGGTGTTGATGTCAATCACACTTATATATTTGAGTAAATGTATAGCATAGTTTAGGGGAATGTGCAATGACGGTCCCAGGTGGACTGAAATGCGTTGATGTAAGATCACCTTAATAAACTACTGTTTGTTTGTTTTTGAAAAATCCAGTTGAGTGCTCCATATCTCTTAAATTTCTTATGTACCTGCCTTGGAGTCAGCCCCCTGGTCGTTGATACATTGGAGTGGAGTGCAATCGGCCTTGACTGTATTTTCTCCCTATATTTAAATAATGTATTTATTAAAAAAACAATGAGCTGGCTAAAGTTCTATTATTTCTGCTTTGTTTTTGTATACAAAGGTTTGTGGCTTTGTAGGGCAGCTAAACAGCCGATGAATAAACATTTTTGTTTTAAGTTTATCTACAGTAACGTATTTTTCTACTCAGTGACTAGGAAGATTTGTGCCTGAGGCATGCTCTCACAAAGGTTAGAATTTACAGGGGCTGTATCGATTTAGATTCTCATTTTTCGATGGAACAGTGGTTCATTCATAAGAACTATACAGTTGTGCAGAATTTCTGCTATATCATCCAATTGGCTTCCTCCTGGGACCACCCATATTGCTATTTGAAGTTATCCATGCACCACATCTGCATCTGGAAGTTAAACATAAGTAAAGGCAAATAGAAGCCCACAGTAGGAATCTAATTTTATTTGGGTCCCTAGAGCTAAATAAAGTTGTTCCGTCTTTGATTTTAAAAAAAATTAAAGGATTTAAGGCCTTAGTAAGTAATAGTTTTTGAAATTTTAGCAGTTAGAAAAGCAATTATAGTTTAATGGCAGCCCAGAAAAGAAAATTCAGTATTTTATATATATATATATATATATATATATATATATATATGTATATATATTTTTTTTTTTTTTTTTTTTTTTTTAAACCAGGCCTAGCCCATCAGAAATAGCTTATGTCTTATTGTACCCCAGGTAGATATGGGAACTTTATACTTCTAATATTCCCAGGCAATCTATTGAACAGATGGCCATACTGTACATCAGTTGATATTTTTCAATGAAAACAATTGAACCAGTTGAAAATAATGCGTGAATACCAGGCTTTAGAGCCTACACTATCCAATATTAGGATATAATTCTCACCTTTATCTGAAACTAAATTTACATGCCCAGATTTACAAATAAAAAAACAGGGCTCATTAGTTGGCATCAGCCTCTCTGCAAGAGAATAAAGTAGTTCTGCATTATAGGGTTATAGGGACAGCTTACACACAGAGGCACCAATCCAAAGTGCTGAATTGCTACCTAATGCCCAGGATGAATGTTCTGTCCAAGGTAATCATTAGTGTGCAATGGAAACTGAAATAAAACATATTAAATTTTGAATTTAATTTTCTTTAATTTAATTGTCAAAGGACACCTTTCTGCACAGAGAACCATTTACCTTGAGGCAAGACCAGCAAGTGATTTCAGCATTGAGCTTTAAACTCTACATAGCCTCTTCAGTAAGCATAACTGAATAACAAGGATGGCAACCCATCCCTTTTACTAAGAGAGTGATATGCTCAGGTCACATGCTGTAATGGGTAGAAACAAAGGCTAATGGCCTCATCAGCTTGATGTACATGCACTATTTTAAAGCACCATCTGATGACAGCTCTGTGCAGACTTTGATGTTTAAAGGCAAGAAATTAATTTTTATATTAGACTCTTTGGGTCACAATCTGAACAATGTATACTAACACTCTCATTCATCTTTTTTTAAAAAAAGCTTTTAACGTCTAGTAAAACAAACAAGACAAAATTCAGACTCGCACTGGACCTAAAGGTCCTGGGTTAGTTTAACCAGATTCTTAAACTGAATACCAAGTGTTGCCTCCTCCTTCAATAGTGTTGCTATCCAGGTGGAGGTTTCAGTACATAAATGAAGTAAAATAGAAAGTAAGTCAGAGTGGCTACTCACTTGGAATCACATATAAAGGGATAACAACCCAACAGGGTTCTCGCTTGACATATTTCCTGGCACACCCTCTTCCTCAGAAGTTTTCTAACATGCAGCCATAGGGCAATGAATAGTCCAGGAACCTTTTAATAAAGGGATCCCTGCAGTGAAGAGTAATAACATATCTAATAAAACTGAATAGTTGTATGACTAGTTTTAGTTTCTATTGTTTTTTTATATTGCTCCACTTGGAGACGCAGCACTGTACAATATTATAATACCAAAAAAGATACAAGATAAATACATGTACGTTAAAGTACGAGTACAAGTGCTTGAACCGTGTACATGAGGAAAGAAGGCCCTGCCCCATAGAGATAACAAGCTAGTTAACTGTATTTTCTCATTGGACACATTTAATTATGGGTTTAAATGTTTGAATTCACACATGTAATCCGTTTTCTTTTTTTTTTATATTCCTAAATAGGCTGTTTCTTCCTATTGGCCAGGTCTCACAGAAAGGGGGCTGAGCTGGAATATTGGCATATTCAAATAAATATTACAGCCAATCAATGGTAAGCCCAGGAGTGAGGACCTGATGGCAGGAGGTGGTTTGGGGGAGTAGAATTTCTCTTTGTCTTTTGTTTACAAAAACTTTTTTACATTTTTTTGACGGATATAAAAACGTTTAATGATAAGCAGTGGAAGTCACATCTATGGTTAATAATAGAACATCCTAAACAGTTCATTGTATATAGAGCTGAATAATAATTTTGCCGGGAGTTTCATTTTCAAAGCTACGTCTGCAACTAGCAGGTTAAAAACCTTCATTTCGTTTTATTCTGATTCTAACCTCATTTGGTAGAAATTCTCAGACTGAAAATGGCTTCAACAAACGTTTGTCAAAAGAGCATTGTTTAAACTGACACCTTCAAAACAACTATGCAAATGTGACATTTTGTGTTCCATTGTAGTAGTTTTGTACCACCTTGAATTGAACCACATACCATTCCTGCTATTCATTAATATTTGGTCATGTCACTATACACTAAAGACTCATCATGATAAGCTTTATACTTCCAAGGAAAATGCTGATAAACTGCACTTTACTGTATGGTCCGGAGCTAATTAGAATGATATCGAAACACTGCAGAAATGTCACAATAAACTTTTCTTCCTCCAGATAATAAACAGATTTTAAATATTATGACGATTGCTTAACCCAGGCCAGCATATAATACATCTGCACCAAAATAAATTAAGTATAGATTTTCAGGCTGGAATGCCAACAGCTTTAGGAAGTTACATGGGCAAAGTTTAATATTTCTTAATGACTAACAGCATGTAGCTAGGGGCACTTCTTGCATTAAGCAAGGTGAGTATCTCGCCTTTGGCAGAGGAATCCTATGGGCTCTAGATTAGCATTTTTTATGCTTTTGCCTGCGCATGTGTGGGGAAGGGTGTGGCAGAGTATTCTGTGCCCCAGGCAGTGCACTCTTAAGCAGAATTTTTGAATTTAGCTCATTAGAATAAGTAAAAAAAATGGTTGTTAAGTGTTACAGCACCGCTGATCAAAATACCTTTTAACCCATGGTGAAAACTGAACCTGTAGCAAAAAAGGACCCAAACACTTTTACTGCATTAAACTCTTACCTGTGTCCAAAAGGTTCTTGGCCATAAAGTTGGTTACCAGGCAAATAATTAAATTGTAAAAATGTCTCATTTCTTAAGAATCCCTGGTAATCTCTATAAAAATCAACGTATCTATAGCTGCAAAATAATTTTATTGCTAATGGGGGCGATGGTACACTTAGCTGTTTGATTGCCATGGTTTAGCTCTTTTATAAATTCAGTAATGTGACTGCGGGAAATTCAGAGCACTTTTTTTTGTAGCTGTCGACGTTTGCCAGCTTGGAATATGGCTCACATGAGCCTCTATTGCAGTGAAGGTTTGAAGTCAGTTAAGCGTGCCATCTGCTATTGGGTTGTAGGACCAACTTTGCACAGCAGACTGCTGGTAAGCTATTTAGGATACAACAGTTTTAGTACTTAAACTGTTATTAAATGGTTATTAACAGAGGTCAAATGAAATTCATGGCTTTGTACAGTTGTGGAGAGATTTTATTTGAAAATGTTGAGTATAAAATAAATATTATGAGAAATACTGTGAATGTGTCTGTTCTTTCTAAAATTCCAACTTTGTTTTACAAAATAGAAATATGGTAAACTAACTTGTATGCTGGCCCTGAAAAATTGGTATAAAAATTAAATTTACTACATATAGTACTCCTACCTCCTATTATTACATTGAAAGCCGCCAGGGAGTGGGAGTGACAATCAGTATTCTCTGCACTGCAGCCTACCACTGGCTTTCAAGGTAATAACAGGAGGTGGGAGTTCTCTCTTCTGGCATCTACCTAATTGTACTTTACTCAAAAAGAAAAAAAAATGTTTCTAGACTGAAGCTCTTTAAACATGAAGCTAGAAAGTTGATTACATGATTACATGCTTTGATGTTGATAGCAAGTCATTTTTAGGATCTGATATTAAAGCCTTTTTGCCACCTGTGTTGCTCCCACGTGTATGATACATGTATAAATCTGCATGCTTAAGCAAGGCCCAGGAGCTCTAAACATTCCAGAGGTTGTGCAGTCCCTCCTCTGAGGGTAAGAAGACTGAAATGGCATTGCTGTTAATCCAAGTTTCTAACAAGTGTACCTGTGGTCCATTGACGTAACAACAGACACACCATTTATAGTGGGTATATTTTGTATTAGCGACCAATATGCCTTTTAACTATTACATATGTATACACATTTATGTTTGGTATATTGGATGTGGCTTTAGATGTGTCACGCCCTCAGGTTATATTCCCTTTGTGCAGCCAAAAGTATTTTACAATTTCTGTTCCTTAAAACCAATTCCCAATGTATTGCCTTATAGTCAAAAACCATTGAAAATATTAGTAATTAAGTTGGTCATACAGAAATATGAATCTGCATGTACCAGCCCTAACAGTTGTGATCGCTAAATAACTACATTTGCTTTGCAGTAATAAACCTTTTTATACCCATTTCTGTAGCTACAAGAACATATAGAAATACTTTTAATCTATTACATGTATTTCGCTTTCTTTTGTTTTGTCGCACTTTCCCCAGTATCACTTAACAACAAATACAGGACCTTTCCTGTTTAGGGTTTGAATGTCCTTTCCTACAAGATGGGTTACATGTAAGTCACTAAATCTTACATATGTGCACAGAATAACTGAACAAAACAAAATGATACAATCAATAATCCAAGTTATCCGCCTGTAGACAGTTTAATAACAATAATAAGGTATTCGTGAAATGAAATCATTTATAGTCTCTTTCTCCTCAGGTTTCCCCAATCCCCAGCAGTCCTCGTACATTGGAAGCAGTAAAAATAGAAAACTGATTTTATCAATAATGTACCAATTCGCCATATTTACAGACTCCTCTAAATACACCGTATACTGCAAGCCTAGTAAATTACCTTTATGATGGCAGGCAATGAGCCAAATATGTTGCAACCGTAAAAATGTATTTTCATTTTATTAAAGAAAAGAAACAGAGAAAATGCAATTCACTTAATTCACATACTGTCCCATTACAGCCCCAAATCCTAATTCCCTCGTCGTTTGTCTTTACTGCTCGGCACTGACAGGATTAATTGTTCCTATACAAATTCCCTATACATCACAGCCTTCTTGCATTAATTCCTTACTTCTGCATTCCTTTGTTCCCTTGTATTTACACCCAAGTAGAAATCACTGCGGCTTTCCGCCTATTAGAAAGACGACTGATTTTGTTCTAAGACTGTTCGGTAATTACAACTGTTCTTGAGCAAGTTGAGGCTTGCTGTGCTATGCCAAGCATTAGTGACATATTTAGAACATGCCCCCAACGTTAGGTTATTACCGTACTCCCATTTAATATATATACTTCAGAGAATTGTAAGCACAGACATCTTTACATTCTTTTATTGTCTGATAGGAATCTATAGCTGTCTATATATTAAAGGCAAAAATGTCTTGTATAGTGACGATCAGGCTGTTTAGTTTAATTAGGCCTTATAAGCAGATGTACAAATGTGTTTTTCTATCAGTACTGCACCAACTCTAACTTTAAGCCTTTTTCGAAACTTAATATTAAAAAAAAATGCCGACTGTTAATACTATATCCTTTAATGGGGAATGGACAGGGTTTATTACTCTGCAAAAATGTCTTTATTATTTTTCTAGACATGGCCCGAGCAATGGGGTTAAAGAGAGTTAAACCCACATTTCCTAATTAATATCGGGTTAGCATACTGTAGGTTTAACTCCATTTTTACAGGGCCTGCACGGTTTTGTATTAATAGCATTGGCACCTGATGTAAAATCTACAGCATTAGAAAACGAACATCTTCTAAAAGTCATGAATACTGCGTCACGGGAACCCAGAAGGTGCACGGAGGGTGTTATATATTCCTGTTTACAGTATCTCCAAGTTTTCTTTTTATTAGGATTCTTTAATTTCTTGCTCTAAAGCTCTGATACCAAGTGCTATTGTGTTATTACTCACACAACTGTCAATATTAGGAACAGCATCTCATCCTATTCTCCAGTCTCTAATGGTATAGGTTTGTCTGTGGCACAGGAAATATCCTTAAGAAATGTTATAACTGACCTTTTCATTGATAGGTGCCCTCTGGAACCCAAGGAATATTAGTGTAGCAGTAGCCAACAGATAACACAATATTAAGCAGGTTTCTTTACAGTATCTAAATGAGTGGGCTCATTACAAATCACCAACATGCCCTGGCACTATTGTTGCGCAGGTTCCCGTTCATCCAGGTCATCATCTTGGAATATCTATGGTATTCAGTTAGATCAACTGGACTTGAAGTCTAGTTCTTGAAGATGTTTGGCTAGTCATCCAAATGGCTTTCTTAATTCTGAATTGAGAAGGCCAGTCAGATGCATTCCCACATTCGACCTTTCCTCTCGAATGAATCCTAGTCCATGCTATAATCATATACTGGCTAGACTACTGCAACACACTCCTACGTGGTTTCCCAAACAACCACCTGGCACCGCTTCAATGCATCCTCAACTCTGCTGCCCAGCTTATTCATTTCTCTTCTCGCTTCCCTAATGCCTCTCCTCACTGTCAGTCCCTCCACTGGTTGCCCATCATGCAAAGGATCCAGTTCAAGCTGCTTACCCTATCCTATAAAGCACTATCCAACACAGCCCCTTTATATATCTCAGAGCTGATCCACCGATATTGTCCCAGGCGCAACCTCCGCTCCGCAAATGATCTCCTCCTCTCATCCACCCTTGTCACCTCTTCCCATGCCCGTATTCAGGACTTTGCTTGTGCGGCCCCTCTGGTCTGGAACTCCTTTCCTCTGCCTGTCTGTCACTCACTGTCCTTTAATACCTTCAAATGTAACCTTAAAACCCACCTCTTTAGGCAAGCATATAACCTGGCCTAAACATTACCCCTCTTACTACCCAATATGATCCAACCTGCCTTTCACACTCCACTGCCAATCTATTTACAGCCTACCGATTCCCACAACCTTATGTCTCACCCGCATTATGTCTGACACTAAATTATGCAGAGCTTTGGAAACTTCCAATGATGTGCAAGTGCTGCAAGCAGACCTAGATAGATTATCAAAATGGGCAGCAGAATGGCAGATGAGATTCAATGTAGATAAATGTAAGGTGATGCATTTGGGATTTAATAATCCTTGTGCCATCTACACCATAAACTCATAAACTTAACTCTGTGTTAAGTTCATCTGTAATGGAAAAAGATTTGGGGGTTCTGGTAGATAACAGACTTAGCTGTAGCAAACAATGCCAGGTAGCAACAGCTAGAGCTAGCAAGATATTGTCTTGTATAAAAAGGGGAATAGATTCAAGAGAGAAAAATATTATTCTCCCTCTTTACAAGGCACTGGTAAGGCCTCATTTGGAATATGCGGTGCAGTTTTGGAATCCCATATACAAAAGGGACATCTTGGAAATTGAGGCAGTTCAGAGAAGGGCAACTAAATTAATAAGGGGAATGGAGGGGCTTGAATATGCAAGCAGATTAGACAAGTTAGGGCTGTTTACATTGGAGAAGCGGCGGTTGCGTGGGGACATGATAACCTTATACAAATATATTAATGGCCCATACAATGAACTCTCTGGTGCATTGTTCACTAATAGGTCATATCAGAGGACACGTGGACATCCTTTAAGGTTGGAAGAAAAGAAGTTTCATCTTCAGGTTAGGAAAGGTTTCTTTACAGTGAGAACGGTGAAACTGTGGAACTGTCTTCCAGCAGATGTGGTAATGGCAAGTTCATTGAATAACTTTAAAAAAGGCCTGGATAAGTTTCTAAAACTAAAAAATATTGAGAATTACTGGTATTAATGCATATAGATCTGGTTGATCCAGGGATACTTTCCGATTGCCGTTTGGAGTCAGGAAGGAATTTTTTCCCCCTTTTTTAGCTGGGGTTTTTTGCCTTCCTCTGGATCAACTGTTAGGTAGGGTTAAAAAAAAAAAAGTGAATAGGTTGGACTTGATGGACGTCTGTCTTTATTCAACCTTAATTACTATGTAACTATGCATAACCTCTAGACTATAAGCTCTTTGGGCAGGGTCCTCTCTCCTATTGTATCACGGTATTGCTGTAAGAATCTCATAACTCTGTTTACTTATATTATGTATTACCTGTGTATGTAATATGTATGACTTTGTATAACATGTATTACCCTGTATGTAATGTATGACTATGTAATTGTAAACCACCATGGAAGATGTTGGCGCTATATAAATCCATAATAATAATAATAATAATACCCTGGCATTGTAAGGAAAATTTAGAAATGCAGTCCGATTATTATATAAGAATTTTATAGAAAGTAATTAAAATATATTTAATGAAATTATATTTGAATTGCTGACCAAGTACAAGCATGTTCTAGATAATTATGAAGCTAAAATATTTTAACATTACAATTAAATGCTAAAAAAATAAATATAACAGTTAAAAACATTTAAATATACAGTAAACATATTATGCAAAATCTTTTCAGAGCTTTTGGTAAACAGATTATTGTGGTCTTTTAAAGCAAACATTTCATTAACTCGGGCTATTTTTCTATGATTAAAGGTAAAACATCTTGTGTAACACCTGTTTCTAACTGTCTATATGCAGTAATTTATTATTTTATGCTAGCTGATATTTCATATGCTACTAACAGTGAGAGTGACAGTCCTTGACGTAATTAAACCTTATTGCTTTTCAAGATGTATAAGCTGCCAAAAGAGTGATCATTTTTAGATTTTATTTATAGTTCAATTTATTCTTCGTGTTAACAATTGAGTTATACTTACAAGCAACATTTTCTATCCTTTATGTACTGGTTTGCAATTCAATTTATTTAGATGGGTCATTTTTATTGGTCTTTGTAAAGAAACTCAAATGCAACTATTGAAATTGGATATATATATTTATATATTACGGTAAATATAAATAAATAAATATAAGTATATATATATACACACACACACACACACACACCCACCCAACAGAGAATAATAGTATATTGAATATTATCTAACCTGTCTTTTTAGATCCAATAAATTGAATTCAGTAGGTCTCAAAGTAGTACTGAATGACACCTTTCACGTTGTTGCAATACGTACACTTGCGCTACCAGGCTGTAGAAAAATACTTGTGTGTTATATTTTAAATTTTGAACAATCATCAATGGGTTTCTGTACTGGGGTCACTTCTGTTTAATCTGTTTATAAATGACTTATAAGGGGGCATCGAGAGCAGGATCTGTGTGTTTGCTGATGACACAAAACAATGTAGAGCTAGAAAACAGTTTAGATTCAATGTTGATAAATGTAAGGTGACACATTTGGGGTATAACAATCCTTGTGCCACCTACACCATAATGTGCTAGGTGCATCTCTGTTGGAAAAAGATTTAGAGGTTCACGTAGATAACAATCTTAGCTATAGCAATCAATGTCAGACATAATTTGCAAGAGATTGTCTTATATAAGGAGGGGAATAGATTCAAGGGAGAAAAAACCTTATCCTCTTTACAAGGCACTAGTAAGGCCTCATTTGGAATATTAAATGAGTTTTAAAATCCCATATACAAAAATGTCATTATAGAAATGAAAGGAGTTTAGAGAAGGGCAACTAAAATAATAAGGGTAATGGAGGAGGTTGACTATGCAGGCAGATTAGACAAGTAAAGGCTGTTTACACTGGATAAGCGGCTATGTGGGGATATGATTACTGTCATTTTGACTGCACCAGGGAACCTTTCCTTTTGGAGTCAGGAAGGAATCCTCTCCTTCTTAGCTGTTTTTGTTTTTTTTGCCTTCCTCTGGATCAACTGCTAAGTGGAATTAATGAGCAGGGTTTAAAGGGCATGTCCACCCCCAAAACTATAATCCCCCCCACTAATGGCCCCACCATGTAGTGTAATAAAATCCTTACCTCACATCCCAGCTCCATATGGTTCTCCTGTAGCCCCCCCAAGTCAAAAAAAGTGCCCACCACGAGGATAACAGAGTCCATATAGGACTCTGCCTCCTGTCTCGCCTCCGTGAGAAGTTTGGCATGCGTACTGCAATCCTTCTCCCCCTCCCTCTCCCTCCCGTTTTGCGATCCCTCCCCCTACCATAAAACCCCTTTGCCATGTATTAGTATTTCTTCCCCCAGCACCAACCGCTAAAAAATAATTTTAAGAAAGTCCCCCGAACTCTACTTACCTTCCCTCTTTCCCCTGGCATTCTGAGAAGCCGGCAGCCGCGGCCGTGATTGGCTGCCTCTCAGCCAATCACGGACGTGGCTGCCGGTCCCGCCCCCTGCTTGCAGCAGAAGGCCGGGCCGTGCGTCGGAGGAGAGAGGGAAGGTAAGTAAAGATCGGGGCACTTTCTTAAAATTATTTTATAGCGGTTGGGGCTGGGGGAAGGCATACTATTATATGGGGAAATTTTTTTATAAGGGTGGACATGCCCTTTAAAGGTTGAACTTGATAGACGTATGTCTTTATTTAACCTCCATTACTATGTTTCTATGTCACAGTCAAATGTAGAATTAACTATCAGTTCACTTCAGTAATATAATTCAGTGTTGCAATTTATTTGATTAGAAAATGTAATATGAAATATTTACTATTTGGTTATTATTACGTAGATATATTTTACAGTAAGTTGGGCTGGTCGTACTCCTGCTCAATAATAGACAAAACTGTCATCAGCAATAAGACTGGTCTTTTACCGGGCATGTGTATGGCTTAAAAAATGGCTGATTTCACAGGCTAACAAACCATCACCTGAAGCTACAGGATTGGTCTTTCCATATGGAAAATTCCCATCGGGTAATTATAAGCTCCCTATACTTAAGAGCAAGAAGCAAATAAACTTAGTATGTGAGGTCATGCAAATGACTAATGACTATACATAGTTTGACATTAACCCTGTGAGTGTATACTGTATATTAGTTGTTGCATATAACAGTTGTAACTACTGTTGTGTGAGTTTAGCTACCTTAGCATTCAAGTGTGGATCCTGTTTGGGACAGAATAATATAGAAGAGGGTGAATAAAACTCTTCAATTTTGAAGGGCTTTATAGGTTACTTGCCAATCATTTTCACACCTTCTAATCACAACAATAGGACAGATTGAAAACTTTCTAATTTAATAAGCAGGTTTGCCAATCTCTCCAACCAGTAAGGCTGTTACATTCCTACTATGTTAATCTGCATAGGTTATAGTATAATGGGGATTCCCCCTTTGTCATAGGTTTCAGTAGTAAATGATACATCAGCATACAAGAAGATTCTTAGGATAAGCCATCTTCCTCCATTTAAGAAGTCTGTGCCTTAATGTGAAGAATGAAGGGGGAGATGCAATATATTTCGCTATCGCAACCTACGTGCACTCGTTTCCGCAATGTATTAACCACTTTGCGACCGTTAATTGCGAAAACGCTAGCGGTAAGTTATTTTAAAGACACCATTGAAGAGGTGTTAATTGTTGCGCAAAAACCGTCGCAAAATGTATTGCATCGTTTGCGCTGCGCAAAGAAACAAATTGCGACATGGCGCAGGCAGTGCGCAACCTTCGCTAACACGTTAGTACATAGCTTAGTGGGATTTTAGCGCTTATTTTCTCGTAAGCACGGGATATTGCATCTCCCTGGAAGTGCGCTAACTTGCTGTTAATATACACATACTACAGATCAATTCATTTATACCGGTAAGTCTGAAATGCTTAAAAAAAAATAACGATTAATTACACTGGCCCTAAAAAGACAACTAAAGGTTTGAAAAGAATGGAATACATTATAATAACATTCACTGTTTCCTGATTTGCCAATAAGTAAAAAAAAATCTGCATATGATCACCAAAAGGATCTTCAAACCAACAACTTTTCTAATTGTTTCATTGATTTTAAACTTTACAAAGCAGGGGGGAATTTCTTTTATGTTCTATGGAAGCAGAGAGCTGCTTTCTCAGACTTTAAGATTAAAAAAAAAAAATGGCAGAATCATAGCTGGACTAAAAACAATTTATTTAAAATTTTTAACAATGTTCCGAGTCTCCAGGATGTGGGAAACTACCTGAAATAATATTGATTGGATACAATACCTGTGAGTTTCATTAAGCTGGCAATTCTGTGCAATGTGCCGAAATTCCAAGGAACTGAAAATTCCAATTGAATTGAATGGGAGTGGAATATTTAAAATCGGATTTAGACATTTTGATTTTTCCCATTTTGACCGTTGAAATTCTGCAAATTTTTGAAGGTTCAGAACCACGAGTCTTGGTTAACTTTTAAGTGTATTGTTTGCCCTGTTTGGTGTCTGCACATTGCAGTTTGAGAAGCAAAAGTGGTTTAAAAAGCGTAGCTATTAAATAGAATATTTCTAAATAGAAATGTGCATTTCATCATTGTTGCATTTAAACCATCATGACATGGTGCCACCAAAAAAAATCCTCCACATTATAGCTAATGGCTACTTTTAAGTATATGGAGGACATCTTGCCACATATTGGAATTAGTAAGTTGTACTCACACGATTTATAAAATGTCACCTGTTCTTGTCGATGATATTTTTTCTAGGCCAAGGCCAGGCAAGAGCATTTATCATAGAGCTCTATGCACAGCATTCGAAATGCTAACAAGGCACCTAAATGCCAGCCTATGGCTCCCTCTTAGGTGCTTTGGATAAACGTCACAAAGGTTCCTCATTAGCATTTCAAATGCAGCATATATATAGTGTGTATCACTTAGTCTATCAAGGCTATCTCTGGCTTTAAATATCACATTTTCCCATTGTTTTTGTGTCCCCATCAGACAACATGGTCTAACCCTTAAAAGAAAAAAGATAGATAGGTAGCTAGTTAATAGATACTGTATATAGGTGCAATCGTGCACAGGGGAGCCCTCCTTCTCTCCTGGTCCCTTATGGCTGCTTCTATCACTACCATAAAAGCTTTTTTTTCTGTGTGTATTGCACCCCAGCGCACCCACAACCACCAATTTTGGAAAAATTTCAGAAAGCAGAATTCAAGAAATTCCATGAGATCCACGGTGAAACCGGTTTCAGATCCGCGATCCCGGCCATCTCTAATGGAGACATTTTTTTCCCTTACCTATTCAGGCCACATTGCTAAGTATAACATTTCAGCTACAGTCTATATTCCCTTTCCTTCTATTCCCTCCTCTGTGTTCAAAAGTATTAATACAGTGACTTTAATTGTCCTGAATGTCATGGTGAGGTTAGCAAAAAGATGCTGGCCGACCACTACAGTTAAAACACCTGTTGGCATTGATCCACTGACAAATGTTTGACCCCTTGAATAAAGCCCTGTAGTGGGAGATTGTGCACACATAACGTATACCACATCGGATGATCAGGATGAGAATATACCATTGGAAGTTGACAATGAGAATACTGACAGTGTCACAATATACAGTATGAAGTCTCTGATTTTGCACTTTTTTTTCTTGCAGGGGGATGGACTGGTTTCTAATAGATTCTTCAAAGTGCTTCAGAAATTTTTTTCTTTCAGATTAGGTAGTTGCCTAAAGGACAGAAAGGGGGACAGTGAATCCTTCTTCTAGCCTGCAATTTGTATAGAATGGATGTAAGAGTGACTAAGGCTCGTACACACCTAAGATTTTCTGAGACTCCGAGCCCTGACCAACCCCTGATCACAACAAATACCCGCAACGAATGGCTATTATATCCCTATGCAAATATAAGGTGAACATCAGGGCCGTGCGCAGCCAGTTAAAGGGCATGTCCAGCCCTTTTTTCAACTTTTCATATATTATACATATTGATCCCCCAGCCCCAACCGCCGTAATAACATCTTAGAAAGTGCCCCGATATGTACTTACCTTCCCTCTATCCTCCGGGCAGTCTCCAGGCCTCTGCTTGCAAAATGCAAGCAGGGGGCGGGAAGGCAGCCGCGTCCCTGATTGGCTGAGAGGCAGCCAATCAGGGATGCGGTGCCGGCTGTCAGAACGCTGGAGGATAGAGGGACGGTAAGTAACTATCGGGGCACTTTCTATGAAATCTGTTATGGCGGTTGGGGCTGGGGATCAATATATAATATATAGTGGGGAATTTACACTAGGGGGAGGGAGAAGAAAATGGGAGGGAGAGGGAGGGGGGAGGACTCTCCTGCGCATGTCGAGGTTGAGGCAGAGACAAGCGCAGGATGAGTCACACAGACCTTCTACACTACAATTTTCCTGGCTTTGGAGGGGCACAGCATGGCAACCATAAGGAGCTGGGCTGTAAGGTAAGGATTTTTGTACACTACAGAGTGGGGCCAGTATGGGGTTAAATTTGAGTTTTGGGGTTGGACATGCCCTTTAAAGATCCTATGACAGTTTCCAATGGAATCTGTCTGTCATCTGCTATAAATATGGACTGTGTGTACCCAGCTTCCTGCTTTTTTAGTTGTTATCAGAGAAAACAACATTAAAGGGTATGTCCACCCCTAAAATAGATTTTTAATATTCTGCTCCCCCATGTCCCCCAGCCCCAACCGCATGTTTTTTTTTTCAAAAAGCTCCCCAAACTCTTACATACCTCCCCTCAATCCTCCGCCGCACTGCCGGCCCTCTGCTTGCAAGAATGCAAGCAGAGGGGCGGGACCGGCAGTCGCGTCTGTGATTGGCTGAGCGGCAGCCAATCACGGACGCGGCTGCCGGTCATTTAGTGCAGCGGAGGAAAGCGGAGAGGTAAGTAAGAGTTTGGGGAGCTTTTTGAAAAAAAACAACATGCGGTTGGGGCTGGGGGACATGGGGGAGCAGCATATTAAGGGGGATTAATGCTAGGGGATAGTAGAACGGAGGGAGAGGGAAGGAGAGGGAGGGGGAGGGAGGGGGAGGGAGGGGGAGGGAGGGGGGGAGAAGGGCTGCAGTGCGCATGGCAAATATCTACCGGAGGCAAGTAGCAGGCCGAGCCCTGCTCTCCTCCTGGTGGTTAGTTTTGGGACATTTGGGGGGGGTTTACAGGAGAACCCTATGGAGCTGGGATGTGAGGTAAGGATTAAACTACACTACATGGTGGGCCAGTAGTTGGGGGATTAAAGTTTTGGGGGTGGACATGCCCTTTAAGACAATAGGAAGAATGTCAATTAGCAATTCACCGGGGATTCACATAAATGAATTCAATAGTATCATTAATAACACACTTGTAGTCGAGAAAAAAACAGCAGAGATTATTGACAAGTATTTGTGGAAAGATTATTAAAATTGCAGTCGCCGAAACTTTCATGTACAGAACTCAGTGCCATTAAATCTACAGGGAATGAGTAAATGCTGTAGATTAGTATTGCCTGGTCCTTACCGCCTAGGATATTAAGACATTCATGGGGGTAAATGAATGAAATGGAAAGTAAAAATTCTAAACAGCTTATGTCTATTTCTGCTTGTTGTGAAATCTGATACCCATAACAATTGCCTCAGTTTAGAACAATGTCTGTTAATAGAATGAATCATTTTAAGGTCAGCTGTCATTCCTTCAAAATTAGTCCCTAAACAGATCATACAGCAGATGGAAAAGGCCAATCTGACATGACTCTTTGGCTTAATTATAGCAATACTAAGACAACATATGGACTTGCAAGTGCTGCCAAAACGCGCACTGCGTACAGTCTCATGCAGAATCACAGCTTTGTACTTTTTGTCTTGACACTCCATTTTGTTGTGGACTGTTTCATCTTGAAACACTGCATCTATCCGTAGAAATAAGCCCACATTTCCAGATATCTAGATGAATAGCAACCTTTACCAGAAATAAACAGATGGTTTTTAATTGCAACCTCAGTTTGTATATTTATTGAATTGTATAATTATTTTCTCTGTTCTAGACATGTTCTGTTTCCAAAAGGGGTGATTATTTGAACGGCTTGCAGATCACCAAAATATTAAACAAACAGAGGAAAACATACATTTGTAGATATCTAATTAGGACCAGGGTGTAAATTAAGAAATGACATCATTTATTAAGGCAAATCCGCAAACAAAGCTGATCTGAAAATGAAAGGATAAAGAATAAAGGAAGAGGAGTGCACTTGGACAGCTATTTTTTGTTTTCATATAGGTCATACCTTCCAACATTACGCCATATGTATAGTACAGAGCTGCAGGGGGAGGGTATTGAAGTGAACCTGATCTTAGCACAGCTCTGTGCAATGCGTCTCTCAATAGTGTTCCTATATATAGGTAACTGTTGAAGGGTATGTTACCTAAGACTGAAAACAATGCCCACAACATGATGCGGCTGATATCACTAGGTTTCACAGTGGGTATGGTGTTCTAATGATTGCTACCGGTTGGAGGCCAAGCGTCAAAGGAAAAGACAAAAGGGGAGACCGTAAAACCAGACATGGATCAGGGCAGGAGGCAGACAAACAAAATCCAGGAACAGACACAAGGTTAGGGCTCGTTCACACTACATCAGTTTGTATCCGTTTTTCAAACGCAGGTGCGTTTAAAAAAATGGACAGACAGTAAACCCCATAGGATTTCAAAATATTGTTCACACCTGCTGCGTTATAATCCTTTCCATTCCAGCCCGTTTAAAAAACACACTGCATGCAGCATTTCTGTCTGTTTTTTCATGCATTTTCTATAGAGATCTATGGAATACACATTGTTAAAAAATGAATATAAATGTATGCAAAAAATTGATACAAACTGACAGAAACACATACTGTGTGTTACTGTCAGTTTCTGTCAGTTTCTAGTGTGAACGAGCCCTTAGGTTTGGCAGCAAATATCAGAGTCCAGAATCCAAAGCCAAGGGTCAATGGTGGAGGGACCAGAACAAGGAGAAAGGTCAACCCAAACAGGTTGTTGTCACATACACAAATCGTCATGCCCCAGCCTGAGCCATGAAGCTTTGATTGTTCTTCAAAGTTGCTTTTGGCATCTTCAATTCATAGCCTCCTGGTGAATGTTCTTCTTGCTTGGTATGCAAGCTAATTTGTTGATGGTAAAATAAACCTTCTACTTCTTAAAGGACAAGTCCAGCCCCAAAATGAAAACTTACATACAGGTAAATCACCCCCCAAAAGCCAAAATGGTAATAGTTTGAAATGTGAAATAGTCTAACCTGAAATCCAGCACAATGTCCTTTCCCCTGTTTCTACTTCCTGGTTCTTCCAGTTAGCAACTGCCAGTTGTGGATTTGACAGTTGACATTACAGCCAATGACTGAATGTTAATCCCCTGTCTGCCTCTTCTGAGCATGCCCAGGCTCAGTAAATGCTCAGTACAGGTTTCTAAATTGCTCAGTTTCCATGAGGCATCCAGAAGCATAGCAGGCATACAGTAATGATTTCATAGGACAAACTATGATATATCAACATATTTTAAAGAGGCCATTCTTTCTAAAAGATGTTCTTATGAGGGTGGAGTTGTCCTTTAATGATGCTCTGAACAGTATTGGAGGGATAACTAATTCCATTATAATCTTTTTGCAGCCTTCTTCTAACGTAAGCCTTTACCCAACTTTACTGGCCATGGTGATTTTTAGACCATGGTTATTTGCTCAGAAACTTGACCAACCAGTATTGAAATCTGGTTTATCTGGTTTATTTTGAGATCATCAAACCCAATAGAAATTTGCATTTGAGCAATTGTATAAGGAATTGCTCCCTTTACCAAACAAGACTTTTCACCAATTGAGTTTTAAAAATTGTTTTAAAATGTAATTTTTACTTTGTCAGTGAAGGTTATAATGTGTATAGACTGTGTTTTTCTGTAATGTAACAACATAAATACTGTATATTTTGAAAAGGTATGAGCAGTAGGAACTCTATAACGTTTATTCATTACATCACAGGAAATGAGAACTGTAAAATGTATGTTACATTAATAGGTAACAAAAAATAATGACCCAGTTTGCATTACCCAGCACCTTATTCAATGTGTTAATGAAGTTATGCTCCTAATATAAAAAGGCACCAACAGATCACCCATTGGCAAGAATGGCAATCAGTAGAGCCATTTATTGTAAAATGTAAAAAATATTCCTTTCACTGGCCAGTCACATTTCCCAAATCACTAACAATAACACAATATTGTATACAATGATTTAAATATGATATGATAGCCTCTCTAGTAGTAATCCTCTTTTATAGCTATGAGAAAATAAATACATTTGTTGAATGGTTAGGCATTGATTATGAATGGAGCATACATATATATTTTGTATATCATGGGTTAACATTCATTAATGTGTTATGCATGGACGTGGACTAAGTTGGTTTTTAGATATGTTTGTTACCCTGAGGACAGCCTGGATGGAGCAGAAACATGTAAATATTAAATTATAAATGATTTATTCATTAAGCAAACAATTCTGTCTTGGAATAATCCATGTGACAACCAGACTTATGTATTTTTAAAAAAGGGTTTTCTCTTTTAAGGACACTAAACATGGGTTTTTGTACTTTGGATGTGGAGTTTACTCACAAACACATATACTGTATGTTTATATTACAATGTTTTAAAAATCAGCTTATCTATTAGCTGTTCTGCTGTCAGGGGTTATGGCAGCAAAGGACATACCCCCCCCCTCTTTTTTTCTGTCTCCTCATTGACTTTATTATGTCAGACTCTATTTCTTCTGTCCCCCTCTCTGTCACCTCTATCTTACTTCTCACACAAGGGCAGTCATCTAGGGGATGGAGTTACATCAGGTACAACTGTAATGTCACATCATTACGGAGGACCTAGAAAGCATTATTTTACTTTGTTCAGTGGATTGCACTGGTGATTCGCAAATTAATTCAAAGATTGTAAATCTAAATATTCGTACATTTAGTGATAAATCATTCATTGGTTTCTTATTTGCATGGTCCCTCCCTACCTATCCTCTTTCTATTTGCTTAAAGCAAAATCCCTGTGTTCTGTCTGTGTAGACTAACAGAACTCTACAATTACATATCTTATCTATAGAACATCACTGTACATTCAGTATCTATTTGCCAAGATACCAATTCATCAAGCACATCTACATTGTACAGATGGTCATTGGAGGTCACTCAGCACCTTTTTCACAAACTGTTTTTAAAGGTTCGGCCATTAGTACATGTCCCAAACATTTCCCCAGCTTCCTATACACTTTTCCCCTTCGCTGATATAAAGCTTTTTAGACTTAAAAAATAAAGCATGGCCATTTTGCTTGTGAAAAGTCGCCTGGCAAATGTTTTGCCCATTTTTACAAAGCCACCAGCAAAACGAGGCCCAGCGCTATTGTCCGTGTCTGCCAGTCATTTGACCAGGCATGCTAAATGTACTTGCATTTGATTATTGTTTTCAATGTTTTGTTGTTATTTATTTATTCTCACGGGTGCCTGGAGATAATTTATGTCTTGACACTGTTATCATCCAAAAGCCTCTTTCAAAACAAGTATCAGGTCTCCTATGATAACAATCTGTTCCTTAAATTTCATCTATTTGTGAAATAGTTTGAAAGAAGAACAAAATAAGGACATAACGGATATTTACATTTATATTACAACGTGACTCCCCATTGATGTCAGCTAAGAATATAACCTAATATGAGCAGATCCTTATTTTCAAGTACAGTATAAAATATTGATGGAGAAACATACTGACAAACAATATCACAGTTCTGTTTTTTCCTGCTCAGCATATAATTAAACACAGGTTTATTTTATGGATTGCCATTGGGGACAATGACGTAAGAATGAACCTCACAGAAACGGGAAATCCTAGCTTTTTTGCAGCTCCACTTAGCCAGCACCCCCCAATCATGAAGCTTTTCAATATTTTCCGATTGAAATCTTGAAAATATATTTCAATCAAACATATTCTGATTGCTTCTTTGCTGCTAACAGAGACCTTGTACAGTTAAAAGCATTTACGTTTGTTACTTTATAGCATAAAAAAATAGAATGTCGCTGCTGTTAAAGAAAAAGCGCAATGCCAGCGATTCCTCGGCCCCACCAAATCAAATTGCATTTGAAAAACATTGTGATGCTGACATGTTAATGACTACGTTGAAAAGTTTATTCGTAGCCCTTTGAACTTCATACATTGCTATAAACTTTTACAACAAGCAGTTGAAAAATATGTGATTCTATTTGGAGAAGACTCCTTAGCAGTAAAACTAGCGCCAATATATATCACGTCAAATAGAAGCCAGAGGAGACACATCTGTACTCTATGGTGGTGCAGCAAGGGGAAAGAACTGAGAGAGAATTTCTAAAACCAGCACAAAACCTGGTATACATAATACCCTCTGGTCTAAATACTAGAAACCTTCACTGCTGTATTGCTGAAATATCAGCTGTTTAAGAAAAAGACTGAAAATAGTTTAGAAGCAACAAATGATCAATAATGGATAAAATTCAACTTCAAGGTCGACTAAAGGCCCCATTGAATTAAAGTCAATGTGCTCTAAGTCTAGTCTGGAAACAAGTGCTTTAGAGGTCATTTAATTTTTATGTCCCTTTGGGAGTAGTGCAGTGGCAGCAGGGCAAATGTTGATACATTATGCAGTAGGGCATGTCCAGTCAGAAGCATCCTGTCTAATGAGATATTCACGCTCTTTTATTTGCCTTCTATGCAGGTCTTTGCGGACACAAGAAAATCCCCTTGCCCAGCTTAGTTTAGGATCGACAAAACAACTGGGGAAATTGTTAGTTAGCAGGTCCCAGGAGTGATTAAACTCACCTTTAATGAATACACCTTTGCTTCCAAACAAAGCACAAATATGCTCACTGATCATAAGGAAGGGTTGGGATAAAATATGGCAGTCTCATGAGTTGGAACAGAAAAGCTCTATTTATCATGTACATTATTTTTACCCTTTTTGGTATTTACCTTTTAAGTAAAAACCTGCCAGAGAAAAGTAATATAAAGTTATTTCATTGTCAAATCAACTGGACTGTTTTTTTTTTTTTTTTTACAGTTTGTACAATACATTGCAAAAATAATGAATAACTTAATTGCTTGCACCTAACTTATTCATCTATAATAAGTTCTCATGGGAAACTATCCCAGAGTCACCATTATGAAAATAACAATAATAAAATATCATCTTTTCAATGTATGGATTTAAAAAAGTTCAGAATTTTCTTGACTTACAGATCAGAAATTGCCAGTTAAAACAATGTAACACTGAGGGACAGTGTCCCTAATCAAAGATACCAACTCAAGTCCTTTATTCTGAGGCACATTAAAATTTTATGGTATTGGTATTGGCAAAGCAAGAAACAAACATCTGCTTGATTAGTAACTACATTAGGTCCTAGTACTGAGTGTTGTACTGGGATAGTCAACATTACATGCACACAATTCCACCCAGAGTTCTGAAAAGCTTGATCAGTAATCAACAATGGATTTTTATTTTTTAAAATAACTAACTAGTGGAAGCTAGAGATGGACTAGAACTCAAACCCAAGTTCGAACCGAACTATTCGAGTTCGAACAGACTTGGACTTCTCAAACTAACCCGGACCCGGATTTTCGTTATTTTCCGGACTTTCGATAATTATCGAATGTTCGAAAGTTCAAGGAAAGCGAATATGCGAGTAAAATGTCTATTATACCAATACGCGAGCATCAAATCCGTAAGTAAAATGTCTATTATACCTATTCGTGAGTAAATATCAAATCCGCAAGTAAAATGTCTATTATACCAATACGCGAGCATCGAATCAGCAAGTAAAATGTCCATTATACCTAGATGCAAGCATCGAATCCACGAGTAAAATGTCTATTATACCAATACGCGAGCATCGAATCCACAAGTAAAATGTCTATATACCAATACGCGAGCATCGAATCCACAAGTAAAATGTCTGTTATACCAATACACGAGCATCAAATCCACGAGTAAAATGTCTATATACCTGTACGCGAGCATCGAATCCACGAGTAAACTGTCTGTATACCAATACACGACCATTGAATCCACGAGTAAAATGTCTATTATACCAATACGCAAGCATCAAATCTGTATGTCGTTCATGGGATAATTATCAAATGTTTGAACGCAAGAGCTCGAAAGTAGCGCACGTGAGAGTAAAATCGAGTTTTTGAAAGTACTGGATATTCGAACATGTTCCCCAGACCATTTCCCAGGTCCCACAGCCATTTACATTGTTACCATTGATATTTTAGTTGTATTTCATTCAAACTATTTGACTCCCATTGACTTTAATGGGTCCGTTTTCGAACTTTTGAACTTTCAAAGTTTCCATATAGTTCGAAAACGGACCTAACTTTAGAAAGTTCGGCCATCTCTAGTGGAAACCATTGGAGGGATATATACTATCTGCAACTAATATGATTATCCATTAGTACTGTTATGACGCGACTTGTTCATAATTTCTTTCCCAGCATATACAGTATTAGTGATTAATCCCAGTTTTGAAATTAACCTGGATCCTATTTTGAATTTCCAGTTTCAAAATGGATCCTCTAAAACTCCAAACTTTTTATCTAAAATACCATTCGAAAATTTCTATTAAATAAACAAAAATTTCCACTGGAAAATCAAAAACATCTAGAGAGAAATCAAAATGTCAGAGTTAATTGGATTTCGGGAACTTTGATTGGTTCCAATGAACTGCTATTGAAACAATCTTGACAAGTTTCATTCATCTCTAGCATATATCTAGTGGAGGCCATACACGCACCAAACACAGTCCTATGATATCATGAGATTGTACGTTGGTCAGAATGTATGACTGATCATATGATTGTCACCTACTTTTACGGTCATACAATCTCTTACGATCGCTATTGGTGCATTTATGGGCCTCTTAGATTATAGATCCCGTGTTGCTGTAGATTAAGAATAAAAATTAATCATAAATATTTTGTAGGGAGGGTTTATAAGGGAACAGTTTGCTGATTATAGGGCATCTTCACCCTTTATAAAAAAAAATTATACTATGTTGGTTACCCCTGTCCACCCCCAACTGTTGTATTAGTTTGTTAAAAAATTTTTTAGAACTCTACTCATATGCCTTCATTCCTCCGGCGCTCTGATCCGGCTCCCTGCTTGCCAAAACTGCAAGCAGGGGGCCAGACCAGCAGCCATGTCTGTGATTGGCTATGAGGTAGCCTATCACAGACGCTGGTGCCGTCAATGGAGAATACCACAGGAATGATGGCATTTAAGAGTTCTAAATCTTTTTTTTACAAAATAATACAGCGGTTGGGGGGGGACATTTCAGAAGAGTCAACAGAGTTACTTCATTTGTTTGGTTAGTATTTGGTTATTATGTCTGTCTGTATTGTTTAGTTTTAAACAGTATGTTGTATACAGATTACCTAATTCAAAACACTTTACACCTTTATCTTGCATATATTTGATTTTTCAAAGGAGTGTACTTTGTTGTTTACACTGTCATTCTTGAAATATTGTTTACCCAGGTTTAGGAAAGTAACCCGACTTCCCCACTGCAAAGAAATTAAACCAAGAAATTGTAATTAATCTAGAATTGAAAAATATATCAAGTGTTTGGCAGGTCATATGGTGGCATCTCAGACAACCCACATGCAATAAGTGCATATACTCCAGGAAACCAATAAAATGTCAAACTCATTCCTTCTGATTGACTTGTTGAACCAACCACTGTATAGTTTTTACTTTTGTGCAAGAAACCAGATGATAGTATAAATGATTGTTTAATATTTAAGTATTTGGTTTTCATTTTGAACCAACTAACCTGAAATCTTACTAACACTACCCAACATCCCACAGCAGATCTTCCTAGGAAAACAATGTAGGAGAAGGGTTATGTGACAGATATCAGTATAAGCTGGATTTATTTAGGGTATTGTACTGGATTTAGGGCATTGTACTGAAAGCCACAATTACTCCATTATCCGGATGCAAATTCTATCGTAACCGCAAAAGGGTTCATGTGGGTCTTCTGCGATTGCAGTTCTCAGAACAAGGAGAATAACTAATTATTGGGAACAATGAACAGTTAAATCTTTTTTCTACTTCACAGATTTCACAACTATAAATAACACAACCTTCAGTAGTTTTAGGAAGACTGATTTCTCTTAAAAATAACCACTTGCCCATTCAAATTTAGTAAGAAAGGAATTTATTTTCCAGTCATACTGGGTTGTTCCCCCCCCCCCTTCCTTCATCTGCATCAACTGTTAGGCAAAAATTGTAGGTATTGCTGAGTAGGCTGGACTAGATGGACTCATGTCTTAATTCCACCTCAAATAATATATAGTATGTACTATATAGAGCAACTGCCATTACTAGGACCCAAGATTCCCCCCATGTATACAAGATACATTTATTAATACAAATACAGAATATACATTCGGGGAACACATCTGCCTGGTTGTAAGAAAATGAAAGAAGACCATGTCAAAGCAAATAATTTTAGTGTAAAATGTCATAGCTTTTAACATTACGGAGTACAACCCAGCACTTTAACAGAAAATCCATAGACACTTTGTTAATTTGCATATGATTAAGATGCTGCTGCCAA
Source organism: Hymenochirus boettgeri (assembly GCA_019447015.1). NCBI lineage: Eukaryota > Metazoa > Chordata > Amphibia > Anura > Pipidae > Hymenochirus > Hymenochirus boettgeri. The sequence goes on from CM033476.1 coordinate 174,312,114, forward strand.
ATGGAACAATACACAATTAAGACATCACACCATGTTCCATTATTTGGCGTTAGGTCTTCTTTTAAAATGTGCACTTGACTCCTAAATGATCATTATCTTGTTGTAGGAACTGGTCAATACACAGTTTAAACTGAAGTGATGGCAGGGCCATTGAGGTTTTTCAACTACAAATATGTAGGGAAGCAATTCAGGGTGGGTGGATCTTGGCTTCATGTGCACAATGCCGAACTGTCATCGGGTAGGTCAAAGAAAATCAAAGAAATTGTTCAATGAATAAACAGTTTTACACTACAAATGTGTTCTTTATATAGAACCAATTCTCCCCATATTAACACAGCTTTATAAATATTTTTAAATATATTTATATATTGGTGGTAAACATTCACGCACAAATCTTGTGGGGGCAATATTGTATGAAGATATTACTGGGTTTTTTCTTCTAGGTTTGTTTCTATTAACTATTTTTGTTGTTCAAAATGTATATCCAGCTACTGACCAATAGAAACATGTTATTTATGTATGTATGTATCTAGACTTGTCCCTCTCTAAATAAATGTCCCTCTGCGAATAAAGCCTCAACAAAATGTTATGTAAGGGAATTTCAAATTCAAGGGCATGTCCACCCCTTCCACATAACTTTATAGTCAACATTTTACTTACCTCCTTGGCATTCCTGGACTGATAGACTGCAATCTGCCATCCTCTTCACTAACCAAGTCCTCTCCTCTAGACATGGAAACCCCTTGGTTCCAAAATCCGAAAGATCTGTCTGAATCCGGATGGATCCTCCAGATTTCAGGACTTCGGAAGACATTTTCGATAATTTTCAAAAGTATGGGGCTATTTTAGATAATTTTAGAAAATAGCCTAGAATATTCGAAAATCTTCTAAAATACGATCGGAAACTCGAAAATGATCTCAATCGTAATCATATCTCAATCGTATTTTTGATAATTTTCAAATGTTCAAGGCTAATTATCAAAAAAAGCCCCGTACTTTCGAAAATTATCGTAAATTCGTTCTGGTTTCGGATTTTCGGGGTTTTCCCGAGATCTGGAAATCCGAAAAGGGATTCTACTAGTGAGTTTCGGCCATCCCCACTCTCCTCTAGTCATGTGCAAGCTTCTTACAAGCTCACAAAGCTTAAGTGGTGGTATCAACAGCCCCGGAATAGGGCAATGGATTGCAGCATTAGTATAGTGAGGAGATAAGTTAGGTTTGGGAGGTTGGGGTGCATGATATAAAAATAAAAAAGAAAGCCTAGTGTTATGATTATTAACCCCAAAAGTTACAATTGCTAATAAAACTTTTGGAACACACAAAGTGTTTCTAAGGGAGCCACACAGAAATCCAGTTGATTATTTGTCCACCAGATTTGTTAACAGAAAGGGCAGAAAAGTATTTTATACAATAAAGGCCTTCTGGCTAAAATATTGTGCAAATTTGTGAACAATAACTTTTAAAAACAGCACATTTCCCCATCATAGTTTATATTACTAGCCAGCAATTTTTCAAATTATCATTGTATTTTATGAAAATACTAGCAAAATACCCGCGCTTCGCAGCGGAGATGTATTCAAATAACCTTTTTAGTAAGAAAGCAATAATGTATCAAGATTGCTGTAATCACTCGGCACTTGATATATTAAAGAAAGACAATTCAATAAGCTTTACGATAATGCAACACTCATTAATTTTAATTTAATATTATATTTTTTATTCAACTACGAAATTCTGGTGAAAATAACCCCCACCACCCCTCCCTGTCCGCCCCCAATACCCCCCACTATTCCTCTCTGTCCACCCTCCAAACCCTTCCCCTTACACCTCAGCCAGTCCCCGCACACACCCTGAAATTTTGGTAAAAATCGGTCCAGCCGTTAGTGTGCAGGAGTTCAAATTTCTATTCCCCCCCCATTCACCCCCACCCTAAAAAAATATTTTGTTAACCTTTTACTGGTAAAGGAGTATATGCATACAAAATTTGGTTGAAATCGGACCAACCATATAGATTTGTATAGCTTGTAAGCTAGGTAACCATAAGTCTGTGCAATGTCAGATACTCACCGTTACAGGTGGAATTTCGAAAACGAAACCTGCTTAACTTTTGTAAGTAAGGTGCAATGAATGAGCCTGCCAAATTTAAGCCGTCTGCCTCCACGGCAAGTTGGAGAATTAGTGATGAGTGAGTGAGTGAGGGCTTTGCCTTTTATTACCAGCCCGTCCGCCCCCAATACCCTCCATTATTCCTCTGTCCACCCTCCAAACCCTTCCCCTTACACTCAGCCAGTCCCCGCACACACCCTGAAATTTTGGTAAAAATCAGTTCCAGTCGTTAAGAGTGCAGGAGTTCAAATTCTATTCCCCCCATTCACCCCCACCCTAAAAAAATATTTTGTTAACCTTTTACTGGTAAAGGAGTATATGCATACCAAATTTGGTTGAAATCGGACCAACCATATAGATTTGTATAGCTTGTAAGCTAGGTAACCATAAGTTTGTGCAATGTCAGATACTCACTGTTACAGGTGGAATTTCGAAACGAAACCTGCTTAACTTTTGTAAGTAAGGTGCAATGAATGAGCCTGCCAAATTTAAGCCGTCTGCCTCCACGGCAAGTTGGAGAATTAGTGATGAGTGAGTGAGTGAGTGAGTGAGTGAGTGAGTGAGGGCTTTGCCTTTTATTAGTATAGATGACTTACAGTTGTTTGTCTAGTAACTACAAAATATTGTAGTTATTCTTTAAATTTTGACTGCATACAAAACTGCAGTAGTAAATGCACTTGAAATATCTTACTTACCTTGTAGTCACAAGTCTCCGAGGAATTAAAATGAAGGAAGTGAACACGTTAAATTTTGGTACGGAGAGAGAACGAGTGCTTCATAGTAAATTGTTATAATGATATTTCCATCAGTCAATTTTAGGGCAAGAGAAATAAAATTTTCCATCAAGCAGATGCTTGAAAAGAAAAACGTTTAACATACCCAAGGGTAATTGGAATTCATAAAAATACTAGGCTATATCTTTTTTAAGGTGTAGTATTAAAGTATATCATGCTACGATCTCCTTATTTTAAATTGAAAATTAAATTGAATGAAGAAGTATATTAAGATGGAAATTTTAATAGTCCCCTTAGTAAAAAGCAAGTTTACCTGTGCATTCTATCTTAATTAAGGTTTGAGGTAATTCTAATTGTATACTTCAGCAACTCATTTGGGACTTCTTAGTTAATTCGTTAAATGAGTCATTGAATTCAATTGATGTTTAAACAACTCTGAAAGAATGTTATACATGCATTTACTTACTCAGGGTTAATACTCAATTAAATAGTTTGCTTGACTATCGGCGTTTAAAGTTCTATCTTAAACTTAACAGGAATTATATGAAAACAATTTAAAAATTTATTCTTTTCAATATTTTGTTTTTTTACTTTGTTTACTGGTGTTTATTTATTATTGTTATTATTATTAAGAACTTTACTCAAGATTGAAAATTAATCTAAAATGTATCTTTACCCAGTGATAGCAGCTTGGCATTGTGGGAAAGCTTTATTTTGTGGTTAACATGAATTGTTGTAGATTGCACAGCAGCTTCCATTGGAGTCTTTCAGTAGTAAGTTATGAACTGAGAAACTTGGGCTCAGTTCTTGGAACCCTTTTCACTTTTTTTTTTGAAAGATGCAGCACTTTTAATGGCTGCCATTAAAGTACCACAATGGGTAAACTTTGGTTCACAATGCTTGGAGAGCAGCTATTACTTTATATAACTTTGCAAGGGAAACGATAAAACGTATCACCCTGAAAGTATCCTCTGTCTTTGTATGTAATCCTAACAGCAGAGAGTCCTGCAATTTAGCTAGTTTGATGAGCTCATTCATTTTCATTGGGATTCATCCAGAAAGAAAGAATTCTCCAGTCTGCAGTATCAGGGGGAAATGTTTTAGGGTAAACTTTCCCTATGAAAGTGCAGAACCAGACCACTCTCTGTATATGTGTTTTGACCTAGTTCGGACTTTTTTAGAACACATTTGCAAGCCTGGTCAGCAGTTCCATCATTAAAGAACATCAATAAATAAGCAACCCAAGCTGGGCAGAGACTTTGGCTTTGCTCTCATTCAGAAATGCTAATACGTCCTTCTGGGTAATCTCCATAATTTTCATTTTATCAGCTGTATTGCTTTCTCTGTACTAAATGCACCAAAAGGAAAACATTGCTACAGACACTGCTATGGTGTTGTACAGTTTGAGGCATGCTCTATCAGTACCATGATAGTATGGGCATAGTTAAAGGGGAACTGTGGTCTCCAAACAAGTTAAGTTTAAATGAAAGGCCAGTTTCCTACCTTTAAAACGAGCCATCAACCACCTCTCTACGTGCTCCACAGTCCAAGATATACAGAAATGACTGACCAGAAAGTTAATGGGTGGGAGGCTGACTTGTGACATTACTAAGGCTTCTCCTGCACAGTGCCACCGGCGAGCACAGCCTCAGACTCCCTCCGTATGTGAGGGAGACAGGAAGTCCCTCTTCCTCTCTGCTGTGTGAAGTCCTGACAGAGAAGGTAAGGGAATCAACAGCCCTTCCCTTTCACTGTGTGAAAACAGCCTTTTCAGGCAGAGTTCTCACTCTGCCTGAAAAGGCTGATTGCACAGAGTTTTCTGTGGGGGGGGTCTGAGTAACCCACTGCACCCATGAGTGGGCGGGGCTTAGGCACCTGTGAGTGGCCAGGGCTTAGGCACCCGTGAGTGGGCCGGGCTTAGGCACCCGCGAGTGGGTGAGGACACAGGGGACTGTAAGATAATGGGGGGCCATGGGGGGCCGGAAAGGGGAGGAGGAGACACAGGACAGATTGACAGTTTCAGAGCAGGAAGCAGGAAGTGCAGTGGACCTGGTGATGCTGCTGCCATATCACATACAAAAATTCAAAACTATGCAAAATAAACAATGGAAATAAATTGCAAAAATTCTCAGGGGAGCAATTCCTATCAATTTACCTAAAGTCATTTTTGGACCACAGTTCCCCTTTAATGGCTATGGGGAATTGTTGGGACAGTCAAGCTGTATACATACACGAGTTACTAGTTAAGACTGATAATGTTGTCTGTTAACAAACATATGACCAGGTAAAGTTTTCCACTTTCTTTTTTGTCCAAAATTTTATGGAAATGTCAGTCAAAATATCTGCCATGAAGATGTCGATCGGGTTAAAATACCGGCCTGTATAAGAAAGACTCAGCACATTTTAAGAACTAGTTGCCCTTGGAACTCCAACCACAGACAATTACAAACCCTTCCAAATATCTGGAATCGGAACATGTCAGTTAAACATCTCATGGCCGACTGTGCCAAACTTCCACTGTGTTCTTACCTAGAGGGTAAACTGCATGAAACCCCAAATACTAGCTGTATAGATATTTGTGGTTAAAGGAATTTATGAAAAATCAGAGATGTTTATATACTTTACATATAATTTACAGTTGACATATGAATTATATATATTTTATGTATGATATATATGACATAGGTTGTATATTTAGATGTGATATTGGCATTTAACCACTAGGGAGAAGGAAAAATTGAATCAGCTCAGGTAAAACAAATAGTAGGGTTAAATGATTGGGTGCCTTCACTTTATCATTGACCTAAGAGAGGCAGCTTGGGATATTTTCTTGCAATGAAGGAGAGACTTTACTTATAGTAAATATTCATCAAAATAAATAAACAAAGTATTAGTGAAATACAGACAAGCTCCCAAATCAAGTATGACTGCTGCTCACATCAGGAGTGGTAGAAACTGTAATTCATCCTGTCACTCTAATTAATTATCACGCAGATTGCTTATTGATTTCTGTGTTTGCACTGTAAAGTATTATGAAACTTGGCTTTCCACTGCAATGTACTGATAGTTAGGGAAGTGCTGGCAGCACAAGTATAGATTAATACACTAAACAACATTCAGGCAATTTTATATATAATTCTCAGTTATGAGGCAGATATTTCATCATAATCATTGCTCGGACAAAATTACACTGAGGGTTTTTTATCAATCATTGTGATTTGAAACAAGGAAATTTAGCAGAGGTACAGAAGCTGCAATTGTGAGCTGTTTTATTTATACTGGGAGTCAACAAGCTAGAGTCTAGAAAGATCAGTATAAATGTTTATACACACCACTATGTGCTAAAACAAGGTCCAGTAATAGATAGTTGGGTACTGTTAGGTATAGGTATATTTCACCTTAGAGCAGGGGTGCCCAAACAGGGACAGGCTGTGGGGACGCAATAGCAGATCTATCTTGGGCCACTCGATTGTCTCAACCCCTGTTCTGCCCAGAATGCATCCCACATCTTCCCAGAACATGCCCACAGACTGCCCATTACCCACCTGTCCCACAGGCTGCATATTTTTTTAAACAGTCTGTGGGTTTAGAGAATGGTTTATTGCATAGAGGCATACTGGTCATGGATTCATGTCCATTGCCAAAAATGCCTATTATGGGCATATCAAGACTGGGACACAGAGAAATGGGAAAATGTATTTTCTACATTAGGTTGATGGCTTGCTGGTGGAGGCAGTGTGATGCTTTGGGAATAGGCAAATCTTTGTTAGAATAACTTGGGTACTGTAATTTATGTGGGTGTTGCTTTAACACTCTACCACCTAGAGTACATTGTTGCTGGTCAAGTACACCTAATTATGGAAGGTATCCTCTTTCAACAGGATAATGTGTCCAGCACATTCCAGAAAGGCTTTTAAGAAAGGTTTCAAGACAACAACAAGTTTGAGGCTCTAAATGTACTAGATCTCAGTCCAATCAAACATCTGTGGGATGTGCTGGAATAATAAGTATGATACATTGGATCTGCTACGAATAACTTGGTGCCCTATACCATAGTAGAGATGTCCAAACCCATCAGGTGTAGTTTCATTGGCAAGTGATATCTGTAGTAGAGGAGACATGGAAACATTGGATTAGGCCTCCAATCAAAGTTGGGAAATAAAATGAACCCCTTTGACAATTACTTTGACAACTCATTTCATGTGCAGATTTTTTTTTTTGTAAAACTATAATTAATTTGAGTGAGGATGAAGCTTTTTCAGTTTGAAAGAAAGTCAATCCAGATATTTTTACACATCAGTTTAGCTTTTATAAATTTACCAAGTTAAAAAAGCCCTAAGAAATTTAACTTACAACAACATTTTTTTAATCCACACGAACAAGTTAAGAAAGACAGGAGCAAGCCCCGGGCTTGCTAACACACAAACTTCACAGAAGGTTATGACTAGGCTTGTCTGTTATAAGCTTCCAGCAAAATCTAGATGGAAATTCACCTTAATAGAAAACAACAATAACACAATAGGTCCTTATTTGCATTTTTAGAAAAGCTGGCAGCAGATTTCAGTATTATTATTTTCATAAGCATAGGTGGTATGAGATTTACTTGAAGTATGAGTTACCTTGAAGCCACTTGCTGAATTAGATAAACTCACTGCTTATTAGGCCATATGAAATGTAACAATGCCATTTATCATTTAGAGAGCACACTGAAACAGCTGACAATATATTATTTCCTTTTTTTGTTTTGGTAATAATTTTTGATCTTAAGAGTCATAGACTTAATAAATGAAATTCAAAGCTTTTTTATTGTAAGTGTGATTTCCTTTGGGTTGGTAAATGTTAATTTGGCTAACAAGATGTTCAATATAATTGATAATGGTCATAAATAGTATTTCCTTTTCCTAACACAAAATTCCTTGTTTAGTTGCAGGATAAACAAGATCCTAAACAGGGTTATCAAATATATTCTAAAAAAAAAAAAAAATTGCATAAAGGAGTTAGTCCTGATTCTTTTAATATAATCAATTATATTTTTGTTGAAAAAAATACCCTTAGATTGGATTACACATTTAGAACCTGTCACCTGAACTCCAACCCTAGTTCTTTATGAGTTCGGACAAACTCAAACTATTCCAACTAGTTCGAGTTCGAACTAGTTAGTTTTTCCAGCGGCTGTATTTTCGATAATTATTGTAAATTCGAATTAAGTCCCAAAAACTTGATTAAAGTGGAGCAGGAAGCCAGCAAGATTCATGCAGTAAAGGTAGGGTAGGGGAAGCTATTAGAACAAAAACAATTAAAAATCCTTTATATTTAAAGCCACAGCTATCCAGTAAGCTACATTTATTTTTACAGTGTGCATATCCTTCAACAACCCTGTCTGTAAATCTGTATGAGATATGAGCCATTTTGAGAATTCTCCCAGAAATAGATGTAGGTGCAACCATGGATGAAAGTGATGTCACTGAGCGAAGGTTGAGTTGTGAGATGGAGGTGAAGTGTAAAGGCAGGAGGCAGTTTTACATGAAAAGCTGGTGGCAGAAAAGAGCACTTATACATCATAGTACATGGAGAGCCGGCTTGATACATATTTCCTTTCCAAAGGACACACGCATATACAGTTCATATATATATACATTATGAAGCAGCCCCTTTTGTCACTGGCTTTCAAAGGTCAGTAGGGAAAGCAATTCATTTCTTGCCTTTTGAACTGTGAAATGTTGCACTTATACATTCCCTTGGGTATTTTTTAAAGCACAAATTTGGCTCATTGATTTATTGTTGATCCAGTGTGCTGTCACTGGTTGCTGTTACAAGTATGTCCCAAATAATGAATAGCTTGAGGAACAGAAGCAATAGGCTATCTGCACAAGAGGAGGACACGCTCAGTTTTGTCAACAAGTATCCAGTCTGTACTGTGCCAGTACTCAATGAGCCTTGTGTTGCTAATGAAGTAAATTGCAGCTCCAGCCTTCACCCACACCTATTGGCTGCTGTGGGTCAGTCCTACTGTTTAATCTTGAAAACGCCACTTACTTCTGAACTATGTATCACAAGTAAGGATCTCCAGCGCTCATTTTTTGTATTAAAAAACTTTACTGCCAAAACGATCAGAAACAGTAGTTTTGGCCCAAAACCAGGTAGGGGTCCAAAAACCAGGTAGGGGTCCAAACTCCAATATATCCCTAATGTGTAGTGGAAATAACAGAGAGCAAGGAGATCCTTTGCAAGAACAACAATAAGGCCCCTATAGTTATTTACATTTTGAGCTTGTGCATGTTGACCCGAAACAGGCTTATAATAGAGTACAAGGCGTCAGACAATCTACTTTAGAGCTGTGATTTTGCTTGTTACTTCTCCTTCACTCAATAGGCTTATAATGCTGTGCTAGACATGATACATAGATTGACTGCCTTATGCATAGAGATGGCTGAAACTACCTAGTTTAGTTACGTTTTCGGATTCCTGGATCTCGGGAAAATCCTGAAGATCCGAAAACGGAACGAATTTTTGAAGATTTCTGAATGTATGGAGCTATTTTCGAAAATAACCTCAAACCTTCAAGATTTCGAAACCGAAATCCATTCTCTACTTATGCATATCGCCCAAAGCTTTTTTTGAACATCACTTTAATACAAAGTTTAAAAAAACATTAATCATGCACAATTGGCACCTTCAGTCTACATTCAAGTCTATATTTGGTATATTAGCATAGTGCAGACTTTGTATATCTACGCCAGGGCCCTATTGTTCCTGTTTCTATTAAAGAATGTATTTGCTTTTCTCATATTTACTCGCTTTTCTATATTTGCTTTTTTACTCTGTTTCATTTTCATTACGGGTTCTATTTTTATTGGAATATTGAAAATTAAAAAATACTTTTACTGTTCTAAGCCTATTGAATCTGGCTTGATTTAAGCATCTGGCTTTGTTTCCATAGAAACATGCCATTTCATTGCCTGTCTGGTCCTTAAATATGGCCAATCTCTTATCTGTAACATTGCACAAAGAGGGGGCTTATGTAAGAGATGTACTTTGGTAAAACAGTTTTTTCTGTAGTTTGAATAAATTGATGCATTGCCATTTTAGATCTGGGAACTGGTAGCTGTTGGCTGGGGAGTTTGTAGACTTTTTGGCGTGTGAAACAAATATTAAAAAGATGGCCCTTCAGAATAATCTGAAAAAGTAAACATTTATGCAAAAATGTTTGGATTTTTTCACATTTTCATTCCTACTATCTTTACATACAGGATTCTGAAGACTTTCTTATGCCTCCCCATACTTCTTTGTACAAAAATGTATAAACCTGCCATTACTTCAATTAAGCGGGGTTCCTACCTAACCAAATCTATCTAAACCAGGGATGTCCAACCAGCAGCCCTAGAGATGTTTGAAAATGACAACTCCCAGCATTCCTTCATTTCACAAGAAACCAAGGAATGCGGGGAGTTGTAGATTTCAAACATCTGGAGGGCCGCAGGTTGGACATCCCTGAAATAAACAATAACATTCTTGAGTCTGCAATGCCTTTAAAACCCATCTGAAAGCATTTTCGCCCATACTAAATAAACCAACATCTTAGCAGATTATTAGCCAACCACCCTATCACATTCAGTAGCACAGAACACAAAGTGTTGTTCTGATCAACTCAAATAAAGGGCCGGGTGGTCAAATAGTCCCAAATATCGACCTGTGTGACCTTGCCCTTTCTTCTCACGTCCTGCTGTATTTCATTTTTGCTTTTATTTTCTCAGCTCTGCATTTTTTAATTTTTTTTTTTCTTATTTCCCCACTTTTCAATTCATTATTTCTTTCTTTTACTCATTGTATAACCGTATATACTCGTAGTATAAACCGACCCGTATAACCGAGGTACCCAATTTCAGCTAAAAATCCTAATAAAGTTGTTGACTCGAGTATAAACCGAGGGTAGAAACTTGGCATTCAAGATGTTTGGAAACTACAACTCCCAGCTAATAAAGCATGCTGGGAGTTGTAGTTTCCAAACATCTTGAATGCCAAGTGAGGGTGGCATTCAAGATGTTTGGGAACTACAACTCCCAGCATGCTTTATTAGCTGGGAGTTGTAGTTTCCAAACATCTTGAATGCCACCCTCACTTGGCATTCAAGATGTTTGGAAACTACAACTCCCAGCTAATAAGCATGCTGGGAGTTGTAGTTCCAAACATCTTGAATGCCACCCTCACCCTCCCCCTCCCACCCAGTTCAGTACCTGTGGGCTCTTCTCCCTGTGGGCTCTTCTCCATCCAAGCAAGGGCCGCATTGAAGAATCCTTGGGCCAGTATTGAAGAATCATCCTTGGGCCAGCATTGAAGAAGCATCCTTGGGCCTGAAGAAGCATCCTTGCAGAAGCCTTGAAGAAGCATTGAAGTCTCCTCTGCATTCCGGCAGCCGCACGATCTTCTCTGCACTGGCGCGCCGGCTGACGTCACTGCCCGGCGCCGGGCTTGGCGCCAGGCTGTGACGTCAGGCCGGCGCGCCAGTGCAGAGAAAGATCGTGCGGCTGCCGGAATGGTAAGGTAAGCTGTACTCGAGTATAAACCGAGTCTAGTTTTCAGGCTGATTTTTCAGCCTGAAAAACTCGGTTTATACTCGAGTATATACGGTAATTTTTATTCTATTCTCTATTCTTTTTTTTCCACCCAATCGGTCCCTTTTCCATCCAATCCATCACCCTTGTCAATCCAATCTGTCCCCCTTATTCCAATTAGCCCTTCTTTGTTTATCTATTCTTTTTCCTGCCAACGATGTGCTCTCTAGCCTGTGGCACCATCCATTCTGCTCCTTATCCTTTCATTCTGCCCCTCTTTTCCATTCCAATCCACTGTGTCGTTACTACTTTTTCAATTTATCCCTTAAGCCATCCATTTTGTCATATCTGTTGTATTCAGTTAGATCAACTGGACTTAAAGTTTAGTTCTTGAATTTAGTTTCAAGAGCTATACTTTAAGTCCAGTTGATCTAACTGAATAAAACAGATATACCATGACCTGGATGAATGAGAACCTTCACAACCATCCATTTTGTTTGATTTTTTTGTTCATCCTTTCCGGTCTTTCCCCCACCAATCAGACTCTTATTCATGCAATCAGCCCACCAAAATAGTCAACATTTAATATTCCCCTTTCTCCTTAAAATCTTTCCCCCTCCTTGTTGTGTAATTAGATGCATATTAATTAATCTAAAAAAAAATACCATTATTACAAAAATCGATCTTTACTGTAATTTGGTACTGGGACAAAATGATGAACTAACTTTCAGCATATTATCAGCACAAGAAGAGGCATGAACACATACAAATGAAATCACTTTATCATTCTGACAGAAT